>CM077646.1:101155214-102572714 GCA_039707465.1 Rhabdophis nuchalis
AAAAACTAAATGCATAGGTATAGAATAGGTGGTATCTGATTCAACAATAGTATCTATGGGACTTCCTTCCGGTCTGCCGGCGGCGACGGTCAAGTCCTGGGACTCGTCCGCCGTTTTGTCGCTTTTGCGGCCCCAAACGGGGCGGGGTGCTTCTTTTAAAGGAGCCCCCCCCGTAAGGTTGGCTTGCTGGGACCTTTCCTGTCCCGACGGCGGTCGGGGGGGGGGTCCTTGTCTTAGACCTAGGAGCGAGAGGACATGCGGGGAGCTTGGTTCTCTTCGTCAATGGAGGACCGGAGCAAATAATCAATTCGGACAGAGCTGAATCGGTCGAGTCGGAAGGCAACGCCGGGACTCTGGCTGTGGAGTGGTTCGTAGTGACTTTGTTTCTTTTTTGCTAGCAGCATTGACTTTTAAAAAATGATGGAGGGGGGAGTTTGCGAAAAAAAACCACGGAATGAAGGAAAGCGGCGATTGGAAACGGCTCCTCAGGCTTGAGGATGCGAAACATTTTACATCCGAACTTTGCTAAATGAGTGAAAGTCTTTGTGGATTGATTCTAGATACTTAGTATCGAAGTCTGGCAACTATGAAACTATTTCCTTTGCTGCTCTCTCCCGGTGGCCTCCAGATTGGGCGGGGGAAGATGGCGTTCCTTTGTTCTTAGGAGACTTACTTTTCATGGAAAATTTCCGACATCCCTTTGTGATTTGGACTGCCTTTCTCTCTTAATGGTTGATTTGATTTAACTGATTAATTGATTCCTTCCCTGGAGTGCCTTCTTTTTTATATCTGACTGTAAAATTTGGTTCTTTCTCTGGACTTTATAAGTTTTTGGATTACTGAAACCTGCTCTTGGACTTGCCTCACTGACCGCACCCCAGCAAACGCCATTTTATTGACATTGACTTAAATTACTCACCATGGCTTCCAAAAAGCAGACAGAAAAACCAGATACGGATGCAAGATTAACAGCTATGGAAGAAATATTACAGACCCTGGTAATGGAAATCAAAGAATTGAGGAAAGATCACTGCAATTCCAAGTTAGAACTTTTGGAGACACAGAAGAAATTGATGCAGAATACACAAAAGACTGAAGAACTGGCGGTGGGATTGGTTGGGGCAAGGGGAGAGCTTAAAAGTGTTAACACTGAAATTGGAGATTTAACTGGTCATATGTCTAGGATGGATTTTGAAAGGAAGTCATATTTTTTAAGATTCCAGAATATTCCTGAAGAATCTGGTGAAAATTTAACTGATCTTATGAGTACAATGTTAGCAGATTACTTACATAAATCCAAAGAGGAGATCAGGGGGGACATTGATTTGGTATATAGAATAAATTCAGCATATGCCAGGATAAATGAAGTACCCAGAGAGATACATATTAAATTTGTTAGAAGGTCAACTAGGGAGGGGATTTTGAGGGCACAGAGAGATGGTCCTTTAATTTACCAACAGAAAGAGGTTGCCATCTTGAAGCAGATCCCGAAAAAGATTAGAGAGATAAGACGGAAATATTCCTTCTTATCTAAAAAATTATTTAAACAGGGGATCTGGTTTAAGTGGGTGATGCCAGAAGGGATGTTGGTGTTCTGGGAAGGAGGGAGAGTAAGGATTAAAACAGTTGCAGAGGTGGAAGCCTTTCTTAAAAAACATTCCTCAATCCTGGAGGATGAAAATGGAAGAGCAGAGGGGGCTGCGGCCCCGCCCACTGGGGGCCAGGGAGGAGGACAAGAAGATACAATTGCCAAGAGACTTAGATCTCAAAAATGACTTTTTTAATATAGTATAACTTTTGTTTGGATGTTTGTATATGATTGTTAGCACAGATTTTACAATGATGTATGCACTTCTTTCCACTTTGTAGTACTATTGAAAATTATGTATTATCTATATTTTGTTACGAAGCCTCGGAAGGGGCCAACGATCTCGACGTGAAAGTTCTCAAAATATCTTTTTCACACCTTACCCTAACCCCAGCTGCCCAAAAGCCAACACAGTCATAGGTTGCATCAACAGAGGGATAGCATCAAGACAACAAGAAGTGATAGTAATGTTTTACATTGCACTTGGAATACTGGACACCATGCTACAAAAAAATAATAATGTTGAGACTCTGGAAAATGTGCAGAGAAGAGAAACAAGAATAATAAAGGGCCTGGAGGTTAAATTGTATGATGAATGGTTGAGGGACCTAGGTATGTCTAGTTTATAAAAGAGAAGGATTGGGGCAACATGATAAAATCGCTCAGATTCAGAGCGAGTTAGTCCCCATCGATAGTGGCCCAGTGGGATGCCCCGAGGCAGATCTTGAGACAGTTTTGTGGGAAGAGTTTGACTCTGTTACTTCCGAAGATATGGACAGGTTACGTGTGCGATTGCGAGCCACCACATGTTTATTGGACCCGTGTCCCTTCTGGCTTGTACTGGCATCCTGGGAGATTACATGAGGCTGGCTCCAGGAGGTTGTCAACGCTTCTCTTAATGAGGGTTGCTTGCCTGCCTCCCTTAAAGAGGCGATGGTGAGACCCCTCCTGAAGAAGCCCTCTCTGGACCCAGCATTATTGGTTAATTACCGTCCGGTCTCCAACCTTCACTTTTTGGCGAAGGTTGTAGAGAGTGTGGTGGCACAACAGTTTCCCCGTCATCTGAAGGAAGTTGATTATCTAGACCCGTGCCAGTCCGGCTTCCGGCCCGGGCATAGCACCGAGACGGCATTGGTCGCATTGGTGGATGATCTCTGGAGGGCCAGAGATGGGGGTTGTTCCTCCATCCTGGTCCTACTAGACCTCTCAGCGGCTTTTGATACCATCGACCATGGTATCCTATTGCATCGGCTGGAGGGGCTGGGGGTGAGGGGCACCGTATTACGGTGGTTCTCCTCCTACCTCTCCGGTCGATCGCAATTTGTGTTGGCAGGAGAGCAGAGGTCGACCTCGAGACCCCTCACTTGTGGGGTGCCTCAGGGATTGGTCCTCTCGCCTCTCCTGTTCAACACATATATGAAGCCGCTGGATGAGATCATCTGTGGTTTTGGGGTAGAGTACCACCTCTACGCTGACGATACGCAGCTGTATATATCTACCCCAAACCACCCCAACGATGCCGTAGCGGTGATGTGCCAGTGCCTGGAAGCCGTGCGGGCCTGGATGGGAAGTAACAGACTCAGACTCAACCTGTCCAAGACCGAGTGGCTGTGGTTTCCGGCATCCCGGTACAACCAGTTGACTCCATCACTGGCCATAGGGGACGAACACCTTACCCCTGTGGATGGGGCACGCAACTTGGGCGTCCTCCTGGATTCCCGGCTGTCCATGGAAGATCAAGTGACAGCCGTGGCCAGGAGGGCATTCTACCAGGTTCGCCTGGTACGCCAGTTGCGTCCCCTATTGGATTGGGATGCCCTTTGCACAGTCACTCATGCCCTCGTGACATCCCGACTGGACTACTGCAATTCTCTACATGGGGCTCCCCTTGAGGTGCACCCGAAGACTTCAGCTTGTCCAGAATGCAGCCGCGCGAGCAATTCTGGGAACCTCTAGGTTTGCCCACGTAACACCGCTCTTGCGCGAGCTGCATTGGCTGCCTGTCGTCTTTCGGGTGTGCTTCAAGGTGCTAGTTATCATCTTTAAAGCGCTCCATGGCACGGGACCTTGCTATCTGCGGGATCGGATTCTGCCCCATACATCCCTGCGGCCGATTCGCTCCCACAGAGAGGAACTTCTCCGGGTGCTGTCCACTAGGCTATGCCAGCGGGCGACGCCCAGGGGAAGGGCCTTCTCTGTGGTGGGCCCAGCCCTCTGGAACGACCTTCCCCCCGAAATTAGAACAACTACGGATCTCCGCTCCTTCCGCCAAAAATTGAAAACACACTTCTTCTGCTTGGCCGGCCTAGATTAGTCTGCCGTTTTAAACTGGGTTTAGGGAATTGTAGTTTAATTTTAGCATAGTGGTTTTAGCGCAGGGATAACTTTATTTAATTCTTATTTTATCTATTTATGTATTTTGTATTGTATTTTTAATTTTCCCTGTGCACCGCTCCGAGTCCCTTCGGGGAGAGGACGCGGTTTATAAATAAAATTTATTATTATTATTATTATTATTATTATTATTATTATTATTATTATTATTATTATTATTATTATTATTATTATTATTATTATTATTATTATGACAACTATCTTCCAATACCTGAAGGGCTGTCATAATGAAGAGGGGATTGACTTATTCTCTTGGACAAGACAAAACTAATGAGTTAAGTTTGTCAAAGAAAGATACAGCCTAGAAGGAGAAATCTCCTGACAGTGAAAATAATTTATCAATGAAATGGCTTGCCTCTTGTAGTTGTATGTGCTCCATCACTAGAAGTTTTCAAAAGTAGACTAGACCAGTGTTTTTCAACCTTTTTTGTGCAAAGGCACACTTTTTTCATGAAAAAAATCACGAGGCACACCACCACCATTAGAAAATGTTAAATTTTTTTAACTCTGTGCCTATATTGACTATATATAAAGTAATTCTCTTGAATAGGAATCAAATAAACACAAAGAAATTATTTTATAATTACTTTATTATGAAATAATAAAGAATCTAATGATTGGTCTATTTGTGAGCCGAAGCCGCATGTTACGGATGAAATTGGAATTTTTCCCACGGCACACCAGACAATATCTCACGGCACACTAGTGTGCCACGGCACAGTGGTTGAAAAACGCTGGACTAGACAACCATTTGATTGGGATGGTATGAGACTCCTGCCTTGAGCAGGACTTGGACTAGAAGACCTCCAAAGTCCCATGATTCTGTTTTGGGTTAACAGTTTAATTTTTCTTATTGTTACTTTGTAAGTTGAAGGAACAGGTTGCTGATAAATAATGAATAATTTCCTGATATTTCATTTTATTCAAATATTTCACATGATTCAGTGGGGACAGATTTAATGTTTTCGTCCAGTAATAGCAAAGCAAATAGTATCTTAATTGTTGATTCATCCTTGATTCCTGCTGACACTACATATCCTTGTAGATTTCTTGGAAATGATATGGAAGTGACTTTACATTTCCTTCTGAGTTATTTTTCCTGCTTCCCCCACAGTTCTAATATTCCTTAGAAATGTCCCATCCAAATACTTAATCTGGTCTGACCTGCTTAGCTCTCTTGACATCAGTCAAGATTTGCTGGATACTACTATACATTATGACAATTTTTTAATTTCAATAGTTGCACACATTAAAGAAGCTTCCAGTATGCATTCCCCATCCAATCATTTTAGAACTTGGGCTTAAAGTGTAGTGTTTGATGAAATAGCCATATTTATAGTCCCTTAGATGGTGATGGAGGAATCTGTAAGTATATACTGATTGAAGCATAAATCTACTTCTATAACCGAAAAGGCTATCCTAACTTTTCTCTAGGTATTCCCAGTAAGGCTGACAGCATGGCAAGGCTTCAGGAAACTGAAGTCTCAGGTGGCAGGAATTTCTGGTTACTGACACCTCAGTATATCTGGGGTGGAACAAAATGTCGCAAAAAATTAGCAAAGGTTTCCTTTGGGATGAAAAAGTGCTTAGTCAAGAGCAGTGTTTCTCAATCTTGGCAAGTTAAAGATGTGTGGACTTCAACTCCCACAATTCCCCAGCCTTACCTCAAGTTGCCAAGGTTGAGAAACATTAGAGCCAGGATGACGAACCTATGGCACGGGTGCCACAGGTGCATGCGAAGCCATTTCTGAGGGCACACGAGGCATTGCCCTATCAGCTCCAGCGCACATGAGCGTGCTGGCCAGCTGATTTTTGGCCTTGATTTTCAGCTATATTTTGCCCTCCTGTGTGTTGGGCCTTTTTTTCGCTGTCCCCAGGCTCCTAGAAATCTCCTAGAAAGCTTCTGGAGCCCTGAGAGGGCGAAAAATGGATCTATCGGGCCCACCGGAAGTCAGAAAATGGGCTGTTTCTGGCCTCTGGGGGAGGCCATTTTTGCCCTCCCCAGGCTCCAAAAAATCTGTGTGTACATGTGCTAGACAGCAGGGGGTGTCACACATGTATTCTCAGGGGGCACGACATGGGAGGTATTAAATTATGGGGTGGGCACACGAGCGTGCACAATAGCGCAAGCGTGTGTGTTTTTGGCACCCAAGGCGAAAAAAGTTCGCCATCACTGCATTAGAGGATACCAAAAAGCAATATTACTGTCTTATTCAGTAAGAGCTACATAGCCTGCATTGTAATAAGGTTTAAGTAGGGGTGAAATGCTACTGGTTTGGACTGGTTCACCTGAACTGCTAGTAAAAAAAACCTACTGGTTTGGGCGAACCGGTATTTCCGACGATCAGCTATGACAATTGATTTATATTAGCTGGAAAACAGGATTTCCTGCTTTCTAGCTAATCTAAATCACATGGTACAACAGATTCCTCCCCATCATTGTTCTATTTACCTTTCAGGCGCAGTTGATAGTAGGGTCCACCCACCCACCCAGATATCATCACATCCATTTTTTATGCTGTGCGCATGCACGGAAGGTCCTGCATATGCATGGAGGTGGTGCGTATGCTCACATTTGTGAACTGGTAGTGAAGGTAACTAGATTTCACCCTTGGGTTCAAGCAAACCTTTATTATTATTATTAATAATATTAATAATAATAATAATAATAATAATAATAATAATAATAATAATAATAATAATAATAATCTTTATTGTCATTGTAATAATAAAATTACAATGAAATTGGTTAAGTCTTTGATCTTCATATCTTAGTAATGGAAGGCACAAGAACAAATCACTCCTATTGACAATTCTGTTCTTAGAAAATGAGTTATCAGAAACTCTCATAATTTTTGCCCCAGAAATATAAATGATTTTAGAGTAAATTAGTGCTCTTATAAGTTACCTTTGGTTAGCAGTATTTGTAATCCTTAACTTACATCCATAATTGAGGCCAACATTTCTATTGCTAACAAGGCAGTTGCTAAGTACGTTTTGCCCCATTTTACAACTTTTCATGTCACAGTTGTTAAATGTATCACGGCAGTTGTTAAGTTAGTAACATGGTTATTAAGTGAATCTGGCTTTCCCATTAACTTTGCTCGTCAGAAGGTCACAAAAGATGATCACATGATTTCAGGACACTGCTATCATAAATACATGCCAGTTGTCAAGTGTCTACATTTTGATCACGTGACCATGGGGATGCTGCAATGGTGTAAGTGTGAAAATGGTCATAAGTCATTTTTTTCAGTGCCATTGTACCCTTGAATGATCACTAAGCAAATGGTTGCAAATTGAGGACTACCTCTATAACCAGCTTGTGAAGAGTCTTTAAGTACTTCTTGCATGAAGAGAAAGATCACAGATGTCATAAATCAATGGAAAAATATTTGTTCATCAAAAATAATCTCAAAAGAAACGTTATGATACTTTTCTAAAGTTGGACAGTAAAGATACTCTTGAAATACTGTCATTACCATGTTTCTAAAACAAAGATAAAACAGATCAGTTAAAGTGCTAAAAAGGGGAAACTAAAATAATCAGCAAGACTTGACTAATTCCCTATGAGAAAGTAATGGCATTTGTGCTATTTTAATTTAGAAAAAAAAGATGTGTAAGGAGCTTGACAGAGATATGTAACATTATGCACATCACAAAGACAAGAGGCAAATGTCTTTTTTGCAGCACTATAACAATTGCTTATCCAGCAAAACTGAACAATGGAAGAGAATAAAGTACTATACATAACAGATAGTTTAAACCAGTGTTTCTCAATCACTGTAAGAGGGGTAGACTTCAATTCCTAGAATTCCCCAACCTGTTTGCTTCAGCTTGTTGAACTATGAATTCATTGCTGCATGATGCAATAATGGCCACTCACTCCCATTCTTACTGAACTATTATCCCGTTTCCTGTTATTATCCTGTTTCCCTGAAAATAAGACCTCCCCAGATAAAAAGCCTAATTGGACTTTTGAGCACATGCGCTAAAATAAGCTCTTCCCTAAAAATAAGCCCTCCTCAAAAATTTTGCAACACAGCAGCAACCATGAGGTGATCATGCTCGCTGCCTCCTGCACCTCAAAAATAGTAAGACCACCCCAAAAATAAGGCCAAGTGCTTATTTCAGTGATCAAAAGAAAATAAGACCTTGTCATGTTTTCGGGGAAACACAGTAGGCAAAATCCAGATGGCTGTTAGATGTCAGCAATAAGTTAGATTTCCTGTACAGATTTCCTTTCCTGCCATCTAGTGCTTTAGCAGGACACTTTATCTTGTAAGGAAATGGAGGTTCACTTTCTTTTCGTAGAAGCCCTTAATGTCATCACATGTCAGCTCCCCCACTCTACATGTTGTGGGTTACTAGTTGTATCTGTGTCACCTCTGTGGAGTGCCTCTACGCACCATCCTTCCTCATAAACCTGCTGAGCAAAGAGAATTAAGACCTCCCTTGTCCTAGGACAAGTAAAAGAGAAAAAACATGAAATGAATTCCATAGCACCATACTATATTTTGGTCCTTCGTATTGAAATGTGTAACTAGGTAAATCAGTTTCTAAGTTGCACAAAAACCACACAATACTGAGCTTAGAGACAATTATACTTACCAGAGACAGTAATACCTTAACCTGCTGAACTAGAAACTACATGAAACATGTTAGCTAATTTCTTCTTAGACAATGAACCAACATTGGATCAGATATTTCCTGTGCCAATCCTGTAAATACCATCTTTAATCAGACTATGGAGAGGACCTTAGTTCAGTGTCTCCATATCCTTCACAACAAACCTTGGACTTTTTCTCCTGGGAGTTTTGAATACAGTTACCAAATGAGCAAAACCTTTTCCATCTGGAAAGGAAAGTACCCCAAAAAAATTTTTTAGCTGCATGCTAAAATATCTGTTGAGTATATCTGTTGAGCCTGAGCTGGGGTTGGCAGACTGGCCTGTCCAGTCACTTCAAGTGGTCATCTGGAATTTTGTAGCCAATATTTAACACCTACTTACTGTATTTTCAAAAGCCAATTTCGTAAAAGGGAGAACTTTCAGTTTTGCCTATTCATGGGAAGAGCTCATTGGAAGCACTCAAGTGGTCATTTACTCCTGTTTTACTGGTAGCCTTGTAGTGATTTCTGGCTGATTCCTGAAAGGAAATACTCAATAATCCCCGTTGTATGATGGCTTTTAAAAAAACAACCAAATTGAGACATGCTTTTTCCAGGAAAAATACGCAGGCATTAAAAATAAACCAGCAACAGATTACATTAGGATTCAGATTACACCCACCCACCCCCGCCCCCAAAGACAGGCATAACCAATTTTAATTTCAGTGATCCACAAAATAACTTCCCCTTGCAACACACAGCAGCTTGATGGGTGGAGTGAGCTGAATTACAAAAATCTGACAGAGAAACAATTGTGCACGTTGATATATTTTGTTCCTTTAGATTTTATTCCCTAACATATTTCTGTAAGGAACCCCCTCTGTTTTGCCTATAATTTTCTTCAGGCATAATTTATTGTGGTCATCAATGGAGAGGGAACAACCCATCCTACCAGGTCAGAAAAGTTAGGCATGCTCCTAGTCCCTTCGCCTAAATATTGCCTGATGGGAGCTAGAAAATTGCTGTTCATTATGGAAAATTGCTGTCCTATAGACACCTCCCTCCCAGAACTTCTACAGGCCTCTGCCCTCCCAGCCTTCCATAAAGCTTTGAAAACCTGGCTTTTCTCCCCACACTGGTATAAGCTGTAATGATAGCGTGTTAGAACAGATAGGCACCAGGATTTCGTTGTTTTTAATGTTTTAATTGGTTCAGTGTTTTTGTTGTTGTTGTTAGCTAAATTTATTTTCTGCCTATCTCACAGTGGGCCCCCTCTAGGCACCTTACAACAATAAAAAGAAGTACAGAAGTAAAATAATATAAAAATAAAATAAACAATGAAGAAGAATACAACAGGAATACAGGGCATTCTCAACTTACAATAGTTTAATTAGTGACCATTCAAAGTTACAGTGGCACTGAAAAAAGTGACTTATGACCGTCTTTCACACTTATAATCTTTGTAGCATCCCCATGGTCATGTGATCACCTTTTTTTAACCTTCCCACAGGCAAAATCAATGGTGATGCCATATTCACTTAACAACCATGCAACTAACTTATCAACTGGGGGGATTCGCTTAACAATTGTGGCAAGAAAGGTTGCAAAATGGGGCAAAACTCACTTAATAAATGTCTCACTTAACAACAGAACTGCTGGGCTCAATTGTGGTCATGGGTTGAGAACTACCTCTTCATCAATGCGATCATCAAAAAGATGAACAGGGGGAGAGTAGGGAGCAAGGGGAGGGGTTGGATCTATCACCATCTCCAGTGTGGTCCCCAGCCCCCCCCCCCCCCCTTGGCAGAGCCAGCTCTTTAGGCTCTAGAGCAGAGGTCTCATTCTCGCGGCCCACGGCCCAATTGCAGCCCGCAGGACGGTATCTTGTGGCCCCCACCGTGATATGAAAGTATAATATTAGTGATATGAAAGTATAATATCCAATATAATGGAATCTCTTATGCGGCCAAGCCTCACCCAGCCTCTGCCTCCAGCGGCCCCCAGGTAAATTGAGTTTGAGACCCCTGCTCTAGAGTTATATTATAAAATGATTTTATATGCCTCTTAATTTTTTTACTGGAAGCTGGCCAGAATTGGTTAAAAGATGGACAGCTACAAAAAAAAGTTACAAAAAAAATTTCAATGCAGTTCAATTTAGCCAATCCAGCAAAGAGTGAAACCCAGGGTGAACCCATATCTGAAACATATACCATAGTTTAAACAAATCACACACATATTTTTTTTAATTATATTGTTGCGGCTGCCATCTTGACTTTTATTGCCAGGGCATATGGCCCTTCTCCAGCTGAGCCTGAAGCATTGTTCAAGGCCACCCAGCGAAAAACACAAGTAAAAGGAGAGCTAAACTGCATGTTTATAACACTGCCTTTCAGATCATTTAGCCTTTAAAAACTCTGGTTTCTACAGAATGCTTTTGTTTTTCCTATTGAATCTCTCGTTTCAATACAATACAATAACAGAGTTGGAAGGGGCCTTGGAGGCCATCTAGTCCAACCCCCTGCCTAGGCAGGAACCTTATACCATTTCAGACAAATGGCTATCCAACGTCTTCTTAAAGACTTCCAGTGTTGGGGCATTCACTACTTCTGGAGGCAAGCTGTTCCACCGGTTAATTGTTCTAACTGACAGGAAATTTCTCCTCAGTTCTAAGTTGCTTCTCTCCTTGATTAGTTTCTCTGCAATGTGGCAATTTTCTGTCAAAGAGTCCACAGGATGCAAAGCTCATAAAGCACCATTGACACAGTATTGTCACCCTTGAGTCAAACATGATTTATCCAACTAGCTTATGTTTTCTGGTTCTGCAGGATATACCAAGTTGTATATTGGCAATACAGCTTGGGTTCACATAACATGTTAAGCTAAAATATTCTGTGGCCCAGAGTGTCATATAAACTGAGCCAATAGGAGCGACCTCAGTCACTGCTTACAGCAGGTTTGTCATGGAAATTTGATATTATGAGGTGATGCTGAAAGAAGACAAGCTCCAGGGAAGAAATAGTAACATGCTGTAAAGACTAAAATGATTTCCCCCCTTGATTTAGAACTCCCCCCCCCCCTCCAACTAATTTCTATTGTTTGGACCACAAGTTTCAGGTTTGATACCACATGTAAACATTTCTTTGGTACTCAAGGAAAAAACCCCCAACAAAAAGCCAGCTTCTTAGCAAATAAACATGGGATTTCGTCTACCAAATATATTTTCTCAGTGAACTGATTATGCACGTAGCAGTGACGTACTTCAGCATCCCCACTCTGGACTACAGGGGAGCCCTTTAAATTATCTTTGGATCCTTTTCAAAACCACCAGAAAAGCTGTCTAGGGCCTCCTTCATGGGGAATTCCCCATCTCCAAGCTAAAAGTAAGCCTGGGTGTGCCTTCCTTTCTGCAGTTGATTAAAGCATCCTGGAAGGCTCTTTTCGACCCTCTCTCTCTCTCTCTGGTTTGCCTGAGTGAGTAGTCAAAGAAAACTTTTGCTACAGATTTTCAATCTTGTGGGAGTTTGGGGCAAGATGGTTCTCTGGTTTGGGGTATAACAGGTAGATTGCACAGCCCCTTAATTTAGGATTTCCATGCTAAGGGCTACCCGATAGAAAACCGAAAGAAAGCAAGGTTTACTGATTTCAGCAATCTAGGAGAAAAGAAAAACTGTGGTTAGTGTAACTAAAATAAGTTTTCTAAAATAGAGGCAGAAGAAATTCAAATAAAAGGTTAGATAATGGTAGGGCTTGGACTAAACACAAGAAAGAACTGGTACATAATCACAAGGGAAAAAAGTAAATGCTCTAGAACAAAGGTGTCAAACTTGATTTCATTGAGGGCCACATCAGGGTTGTGTTTGACCCTGGGGATTCGGGGTGGGCATGGCCAGGACGGGCATGGCCAGCTTGATATGATTCCTGTCAGGGGCAGCTGTGGTGTCCTGAGTGCTCAGCCAGCAAAAAACAGGATACAGCCCTCCTGAGCTCCATTTTCACTGCCAGAGGGTTGTAAGAGGCTGTGGCAGCAAAAAATGATGACTGGGAGCTCATTTTCGTTGGCAGAGCACTGCAGAACACTTCACTGTTTCCAGGGTGGTCCCATGGGCCAGATCTAAGTACCCCGTGGGACAGATCTGGCCCCTGGGCCTTGAGCTTGACATCCCTGCTCTAGACTATCAAGAGAGAAGCCTCTTTATACAAAGTTATCTTCCAAAGGAATATAAAATAGGAGAATTTATTTAACAAAATACTGAAGAAGAAACCCTGGAAATACACTTCTGAAGGTGACTTTGCAGAGACTCAGCTACTCGATGGGCTATTTTTAGTGACATGGCTGCATAAGAATAAGCATAGCTTTGCTGGATGACATTGCCTTTAAAGTATAAATAAATTATAAATTCCTCTAAAGAACAGAAGAAAACACTTTAAAATACTGAGCGGAAGAAACAACAAGCAGGAAAATAAAACCTATAGATTCTTTTCCGTGTTGTTGCCTTGCTAAAAAAAGGGCTGAGAGAACTTTGATGAAATACATTAGGTGTTACAGTTGTTGGGTACAGCCACTTGGCTACAAACCGTGTTGTCAAACTAATTGCTACCCACCCTGCCTTTAATTAATCTATTGCATGCTGATAGTAAGGACATTTGTGCAAATTATCAATCTCTTTTAAACTCTAAGTTATGGATTTGTTTTTAAATTTGTGTTTTCATTATCAGTTTCCAATAAAATTTATATAGCTATGATGAGTACATTCGAGTCACCATACCTTATTTACTATGTTGTATTTCAAAAGGTCTGTCCTTACCAATTACAGTTGCAGAAAGGTAGGGTGTCCACCATATTTTTGTTGTCATAATGCTGTTGCTTTCCAGAGGCAATGGACAGTTTCCTGGCAAATCCAAGACAGATTTGCTATGTCAGCTGAGTGAATTCAGAAATACAAACCACATCGATAAAGCATATTTTTAATGATTTTTAAAACCGAAAGAATATAATTATTACAACATTGTTAAAATGGGTGGGTGCGTAGATTGATACAGGTAATTCCCAGGTTATGAGCATTCCCTTAACTAATGCTTGAAGTTATGTGATCAGCACCCCCTAGTGTTTACGAACAAGTCCTAAAACTACGAATCTTGCCGCACCACGGCAGTTGTTCACCTGTACAAACAATTGCAGAGGCTCTGCAACATTTGTCTTGCACTTTGTCAGCCAAAATGGAAGCTCATAGGGGCAGGGCCTGTTATATCCTCGACCTGCGACCGGTCTCGACTTACGACCGGCCGCAGGTCTTCCAGGCTGCCTTTGGAGCCTTGGCAACAGGCTGTAGCAAGGCAGCCAACTGACAGACGCGCCTGATTGGCTGAGGCGCGCCTGGCCCTTGATGCAGCCTGATTGGCTCCCCCTTTGACAGCTCCAAATATAAAGAGCTGTCAAAGCGCGGGAGCCCCTGTCTACCGCCTATTTCTTTAACTGAACCATTCGTCTATTGTAAGCTTGCCTAAAATAAAGGGCTGTGTTTTTGAGCAAACCTGGCTCGGACTCCCTCTATTCTCCACCGTGCAGAGAATCTAACACTGGCGACGAGGGCTGGGGCCAGGCAGAGCTCGGATTGCTGAGGGAAGAAAATTTTTTCCTCACAAAATTTTTTTTTACACATTTTCTTTTGCGGTACGATCGCTATGGGTTCTGTTCCTCCCTTCGCTCCGTTCGACTCGGCGAAGGAGTCCTGGGTGTCCTTCATGGCACGATTCGAATGCTTCGTGCTGGCCAATGACTACGGGGCGCTGCCCCCGGCGCGAAAATTGGGCCATTTCCTCGGCTGCGGCGGCACGGAGTTGTTCGCCACCGCTCGCACCGTGGCCGCGCCGACAGAAGTATATGAGATGCCGTGGGACACATTGATCGAACGGCTCAGGGCCCACTACGCCCCGGTGCCGTCTAAGATGACCCACCGCTTCGCTTTCAGAAAGTGCCTCCAGAAGCCTGACCAGTCGGTGGCCGAATTCCTGAAGGCGCTCCGCATGGCCGCCATTCCGTGCGCTTTCGCCGCGGACTTCTTGGCCGAGTCCCTGCTGGAGCAATTCATCTGGGGCCTCAGGGAAGTCCGCCTCAGAAGGCGCCTGCTGGCCCGAGCTGAGCTGACCCTAGAACAGGCGGTGGACGAGGCTCGGGCATTCGAGATGTCATCTTAGACGGCACCGGGACGTAGTGGGCCCTGAGCCGTTCGATCAATGTCTCCCACTGAGAGAAACTATAGCCAGATTGACAAGGAGGCTCTGGCTATGGTGTCCGGCATCAAAAAGTTCCACCAATACCTGTATGGTCGGACTTTTGCTGTCTTCACGGACCATAAGCCTCTCCTTGGGCTTTTGGCCGGTGACCGTCCGACCCCCCCCATCCTTTCTCCCAGGATGACCAGATGGACGGAGTTCCTAGCAGCGTATAGTTATACGCTGTACTACCGTCCGGGCAAGCAGCTGGGGCATGCTGATGCCCTGAGCCGGTGCCCCCTCCCCAAGGCGGACGAAGAGCCGGTGCCGGCACTGTCCGTCTTGTCTGTGGCAGACTCAGGCCTGCCCTTGACGTCCTCGGACGTCGCCGCCCGGACGAAGGCCGACCCTGTCCTGTCCCAGGTCTCCACCTGGGTCTTGCGAGGGTGGCCTCAGGGCGGCGTGGCCGAAGATTTTCGGCCGTACAAGGCACGCCAGACGGAGCTTTTGCTCCACAGCGGCTGCTTGTGCTGGGGGGATCGGGTCATCGTTCCCCCCCCCTCCGTCACCAGGTGCTCCGGACGCTCCACGCCGACCACCCCGGCATAGCCCGGATGAAGACGCTCGCCCGCAGCTATGTGTGGTGGCCGGGCTTGGATGCGGAGGTAGCTGCCTGGGTCGGGGGTTGTGTCCCTTGTCAAACCACCCGCCCCGCCCCTCCGGTCGCCCCGCCCAGGGAGTGGGACTTGCCCCGGAGCCCTTGGTCCAGGCTCCACATAGACTTCGCAGGCCCCTTCCGGGGCCAAACGTTCCTGGTGGTCGTGGACGCCTACTCCCGTTGGGTGGAGGTCATCTTGATGGCTTCCACTACGGCCGAGAGTACGGTCAGGGCCCTGCGCCGCCTTTTTGCGACGCACGGGTTGCCGGACATCGTGGTGTCCGACAACGGGCCCCAGTTCCAGTCCGCCACCTTCCAGGAGTTCTTGGCCTCGCAAGGGATCCGCCACGCGCCAGTGGCCCCTTATCATCCGGCCTCCAATGGTCGGGCTGAACGGGCCGTCCGCTCGGCCAAGGAGGCTCTGGGACGGATGACCAAAGGGGACTGGCCCGCAAGGGTGGCTGCTTACCTGCTAGGTCAGCATTCCACACCTTGCCCTGCCACACGGAAAAGCCCCGCCGAGCTCTTGATGGGTCGCCGCCTGCGGACAACCTTGGACAGGCTGCACCCGGCTTACAACGATGTGCAGCCTTGCAACCTGGGGGCCCCACCCCCCGCCTTTTCCAGCCCGGGGACCCTGTGTACGCCCGCCACTATGCAGGGGACACTAAGTGGGTTCCGGCCACGGTAACCGAGCTAACGGGTCCCTGCTCTTTCAGGGTCAGCCTCCCGGACGGGTCCGAGTGGCGGCGCCACTTGGATCAGCTAAGGCGCCGCCTTCCCACACCTGCGGACCCATCGTCGGAACCGCCCTTCCCCGTTGCCCCAGTTGGGCCAGTCAACCCGTTCCCAGAGAAACCGCTCGGGGCCTTCGCTTCTTCAGGCCCGGCCGAACTGAACGCCGCCTTCCGGCATACGCTTCAGAAGCTGTCTCAAGCCGAGGGGGACGCGCGGGCCCTTGCGCCTAAGGACCCGCCCTGCACCGCCGCAACCAACCGGCATCCAGCAAACTATGCTCCGAACGCCGCGCCCCCTCGCCCCGACTTACCAGCTCTGACGACTCCGCCTCCGCGGGTAGGCCTCGATGACGTCACCACCTGGAGCTCCACTCCCCGAAGGGAGGAGCTCGCACAGGGGCAACCTACCTCTCCGACGTCCCACCAGCAACTGAGGCGGTCTGGGCGTTCCCGGCGCCGCCCCGCCTACTTTCAAGACTACGCATGCTCGTGCATCAGAACGAACAATTCCTCGAGCATGCGCAGACCGAGGGGGGAAAGGGGTGTTATATCCTCGACCTGCGACCGGTCTCGACTTACGACCGGCCGCAGGTCTTCCAGGCTGCCTTTGGAGCCTTGGCAACAGGCTGTAGCAAGGCAGCCAACTGACAGACGCGCCTGATTGGCTGAGGCGCGCCTGGCCCTTGATGCAGCCTGATTGGCTCCCCCTTTGACAGCTCCAAATATAAAGAGCTGTCAAAGCGCGGGAGCCCCTGTCTACCGCCTATTTCTTTAACTGAACCATTCGTCTATTGTAAGCTTGCCTAAAATAAAGGGCTGTGTTTTTGAGCAAACCTGGCTCGGACTCCCTCTATTCTCCACCGTGCAGAGAATCTAACAGGGCCCTCCCTCTGATGCTCTGTTTAGGTCTGCACAAGCCTCACTTGGCACTGCGCAGGCCTAAATGGAACATCGGAGAGGTGGGTCCACTACTCCAAACCTCCATTTTGGCCTGTAATTGCCGGGAGAGGCCTGTTCAGACCTAAATGCAGCATTGGAGGGGTGCAACAGCTGAGAGGCTGAAAAAGAGACAGCTTGCTAGATCTTCACATGTTAAGTGACCTGGAGCAGCAGGTTTTTGGGGGAAACAATTGTCGGTCGGTTGGGGAAGCCTTGGGTGATCTTAAGCAGATGGCGTATTCCATCACTAGCCTCTCCCCGCCCCCATGGCCTTCCCATCCTGAAATATTTCATGTGCATTTAACGAGCTGCACATTTGATTAGTGAATTTGTGGGCAAAAGGAGGTAGTGATCACATTCAAGGTATGAGATTCACTCCCACGAATCCTCGGGTTACAAATGGAATGGGCAGGCTCCATTTCATTTATAATTCAAGGACTACTTATATTCTCTTGCATCTCACAAACCCAATATCTCCTGTCCAGAACCATTTAGTACTGTTGTTTTTTTAATAGTAATTTTGCTAAAAATTACAACTACAGCAATAAAAAACGAATCAACAAATGCTCTCGTCTTTTACTTCTAAATCATCTTGATATTTAGTTTCTTCAAATAATGTCTTAAAACAATTTCTTTTCAGTTTTTCTTTGTCCCTTTATAAAACTTGAATAGGCTTGTTCTGAAAATCCAATGCAGGAAGGTTATCCTCTTGATTTGTTTATCCCTTTTAATTATTAAAACATCACCTAGTCTCTTTGTATGTCCAGTGTAGCATTTTTTTCTATATCATTCCTGTAGCTTGTCATTCTTAAATCCACTTTCAGATCAGCTTCAGCCTTGCCCAGTAGAAACTGTTTCATTCCATAACATCTTTTAAACATAGTCTATATATAGAGGAACATACTTTTGAAATTAATTTCTGTGTCCACTGTTCAAGAATATTCTTCAATATGTCAAATGTGAAAATATTTTGCTTCATTCTGTGTAAGTCAAATTTAAGTGTTCTTCTCATAGAATTCTATTCTTAGTTCCCTCTAGTTTCCCCCATAAGTATCTTCAACTTATGATCTGTAGTTTAATGACCATTTGAAGTTACATCTTAGAAAAGGATTTTTTATGCCCTATTCCAACTATTGGAATGTCACCTCACTCCCCCCCCCCCATACAGATGGACCACATGAGATACACATAGGAGAACTTCTCTAAGTCAAATATGTATCTTAAGGGTATGATCTCCATTGGTAGCCTAAGTTTACACCAACCCCAGATCTCTTGTGAGAATGTTTTCTCCATTGACACTTCACGATACTGTTTAAAATAGCGAATAAACCTGATTGAGATTCTTAAACTAATAATCATCAGTTGTTTTCCCAACTTTGTATTATGCTTGAGATTTCTTGCTTGATTCAGAATTAAGCTCAACTGAAATATTTTCCTGAAGGGGGAAAAAATTCAGCTTTAAATTTAATAAACCCTTATAATGAGTTAAGTATTTTCTCAGATACATTTCTTTCAATTAAACAGTTTGCTTTAATGCTTTTACAATATACGTATGCATGTGTGTATTGAAGACAAATTCAGGTCAGATATTATGAAATTATACAGCAGTTTGCAAACCAAAATGTTTTCACAATAAACCAAGACAGTGAGCACATCTGTCATTGTGTCATGGAAGCCTCTGATACAGAGATATCTTGGACTCTTAGCCTAATTTCTAAAGCCCTGACCAGCCGGCTGAATAGGGAAAGAAGAAAAATGAGACAGGTGGGTCACAAAAAGAAAATAGACACCTGGCTCCACCTGACAATAACATCAGTCCCATTTTCTAGTATCATGAATCTCCAGATAGATTATGAAATTCTCATCCCTGCTTTACAACATTCTCATGTGATGCCTCTGGAATCAACTTTTCCACTTGTTAAAATTCAAGAAAGAAACCCCTAAAATTCTAGATCAACCAAAGGACCATGCAACTTGTGATCCCAGGTATGTGGTAAATGCACAAAAATACTGTAGATTGTCTTTCATGTGAGCTCACATGAAATAAAATAACCATTTTAATAGCCACAATCCTACAATATTAGCAATTATGCCAAGATTTGGTGTTCTCAGCTACGTTCTCGCAAGACTGCAGAAAGGAACTCTAAACTTTCATGAGATATTTTTCTTATATATTTTTTAAAATAATTCCTGACTAATGCCAGCATTCCAACAGGCATAGCAGTATATGCATGATGTCACTCAAAAGCAATGTGCCATCAACCTGGTTAATGTCATGGCTTTAAAAAAATTACAGCGATGATTCCATGGTCCACATAAGTGGAGAAATACAAATGTTGGCAGAACACATAAGAGTATTGAGGACTCTTTCAGAATAACATGCCTATAGAATTTACCCCCTAGTATAATGACCATGGCACTAGGGGTTCATAATTAAACACATTTTCATGAGCCCTCTCTCATGGGAAGTTGTTTAAAGTTCTGTAGGGAAGGTCAGAATAACAAAATGCTTACAAGCTTAGCAGTTTCACAAATGATTTGCAGTGGCATAAACAAACATATTCGTAAATAATAAAATCGAGTTTAGTAAAATTTACTTCCAAGTACATGGATTTCAAACTAGAAGTTGTTAGAAAAAAAGAAACAACCCTGCTGTTAGATATTTCTTTTCATAAGAAAAAAATAGCTATTAATTGGTCTAATAGGAAACCATGCTTTTAACACTATCTGTGATATGAAAACTGTTACCTATCTTTTAATTTCTTCATCTCCCATCCATATCAACTGGATTTTTTAAAAAAAATCCATCTTTATTGTTTTTATTAATAACTTAAGGTGGCAAAGATATTTAATGCTCCTTCTTCCTCCTATTTTCCTACAAGAAGCCTGTGAAATGAATAGGACTGAGAGTGAGTGACTGGTTCAGTCACCAAGCCAGCATTTCCTTTTGAGGGCTAGCATGTTTGAGCAACAAAGCTCTGTGTTATCACTAGATGGCAACAAAGACATATGTACAAAAACTTTTAGATCTTTGCTGCCACCTGGATGTTTGCAGCCCAGATCTGTTAGTCCTACTTCTCTTTTTCCCAGGAACTCATTGTGACATTGCAAATGTTTATTTTTTCAACAGATAAGAGACAGAACTTTCCAAATTCCTATGTGGAATCTGGAACTTTTCTGTTTAGCATCTTTTTGTCAGAACCAAAATAATATAACTTGAGTTCTGGATTGAGTTGCACTGCCCCAGACAGACCCAGTTTGTAACTTTGGGTTCTCCGGACTCACAACTCCTGCTCGATGAGCAGGTGAAGTTGTGGGTAGGAGAGCCTTCCCACAACTTTGTATTGTGTGCCAGTTGTGCTTTTTCTTGGATTGGGAATTCCTGCACTCCATCACCCATGCCTTGGTCATCTCATGCTTGGATTCTACATGGGGCAACCCTTGAAGAGTACCGGAAGCTTCAGCTGGTGCAAAACTCCAATGCATGGGCAGTTCTCAGGGCTCCTAGGGTAGCCCATGTTGCATTGCTGTTGTAGATGACCAGGCTGAGCTCTAGAACGAGGTCAAATACACCAACAGTTTGGAGTCTTTACGCAACTGTGAGACACCTAAGTCTGGCCCCCTTTGCTTCAGGGTCCAATTCAAGGTGTTGATTATCACCTTTAAGGCCCTGCATGGCATGAGTCCAGGCTATCTCCAAAATCAGGTCATCTTCATGGGATTAGTCTGTCCCACCCATGCTGGCAGATGGGACATGCTGCAGTCGCCATCAGCCAAGGAATTTCCACTGGCAAGGTCCAGAAGAAGAGCCTTGTCTGCTGTGGCAGAGCATCTCTAGAACATCTTGACTCCAGAGGTCAGATCTGCTGATTTCGCACCCTTTCGGCCTTCAAAAAAGCCTAGAAGACACGGCTGTCAACTAGCCTGGGTCCCTTAATGGGGGTGTAACACATTCAGGGTGGCTAATGGAGCATAAACATCCCACCTCCTCCCTGTGCATTCTTTGCTCTCCTTGTCCCTCTCTATCCTGCTTAGCTTTATTTTAATTGAATTTCTAAATTTAAGATCTTTATTGTTTTAATTTTTTACACTGCATTTTATTCAACGTTTTAAGCCATCTAGGATTGCCTGTGGTGAGATGGGCAGCTTACAAGTTTGATAAATAAACAAACAAACATTACCAAAAAATGCTGGGTGCTTTCAGATAATAAGGCTTTTATTTTATAACCCTCTTACCTCATTCAGAGAATTCGATATGGAAGTCTGAATACAGCCAACTTATTTATTTATTTATTTATTTATTTATTTATTTAAATTTATACCCCGCCCTTCTCCACAGAGGACCCAGGGCGGCGCACAGGAAATTTAAAAAACATACAAAAATACAATAAATATAATTTTAAAAAACTATTAAATAACCCCATCCTGCGCTAAAACCAAATTTTAAAACCCAATTTAAAACTATCTTAAGTCCCCAAGGGAGGTTAGGCTAAACTTCCATTTGCTGTTCTCTGAAGTCCTTTTATTGCTTTTGTCTTTTTCCTTGCAGGGAAAAAATCAATTAGGAAGGGGCAAGTGAAATTACTGTGAAATGTTTTTTTGACAATTAGCACTAACAGTCACATATCTGGAAACAATCGAGCTATTGCGCGCACCCTTATGGCACCCGAGCAGAAAAAACGTTCACCATCACTGCCCTATGCAGTCACATTGCTCTTCCACTTTTTCCTGCTGTCGGCATCTATGCAGATAATTTTATAAAATGCATGACCCTCAATTCCATGTTGAAGTGGTGCTGAGCTATAGCAAGATAACCAGTTGTGTAATACTTGCATAAGCAAAAAAAAAAGGAAACAAATCCATGAATATAATTGACAGCAAGGTTGTTCTGCAACACCAAGCTATTATAAACTAGTTTATAACACTTTAACCAGCAGATCCTGCGAGCCTATCTTTAAAAAAAAAGATCTTAGTCCATATTTAACCGACTGGAGATTTCAATCTCCCCCCTTTTGTAAAAGAAAAGAGAAACATTACATTTATTTTGCATATTCACTCTAGCAAGAGGAGGAAATCATCTGGTTGCTATTTTGCCAAGGCTCTTCAGTTTGCTGTCTCCCGAACTAGATTTAATTCCGATCAAATTCCATTGCAATCGATCACAAACGCTTAGGAAAACGAACGCGGTACTTTATTGGCAGGGCACGGAGCATGGAGAAACAGACTGCAATGTAGAACCGAGCAAACTTCCAAACCCCCGAGGGAAAAGATCAGCGAGGAACGCACCACAAAGGGCAAAAGCAACCATATTTCTTGTTTATGCAAAAGGCCGTCGCCGCTAAGCAAGCTCCCAAGCTCAGCGTCGAAGGGCGGACACGGGACCTAACGTCAGAAGGGCATGTTGTTGACTCGCGGAACCGAAGCTCAACCCCGCGCGCCGAGACGTTTGCCAGCCCATCTGGGCTTCCCCGCTTTGGTTCCCCCTCTTTTGTGCCTCTGCCGGCGGCCGAGGGGAAAGTTCGCTGATTAGCTGAGTGGCTTGTCAGTCACGCTTGGGAAATTCCAAAATGGGCGGATCTGAGTCAATGTTCCTTCTGGGCAGAGGAGAGGAAGTAAAAGCGATGCCTGTGATGCAAAGGTTTGGAGGTCCCGGAGCTGTTTGGACCTCGATCCGTACAGTTTTTAGCAGGTAGGACTAGCTCACCTCCTTCCCTCTCCCTGCAGGAACTCCAGCTCATTGCTTCTCTTTTAAACGGAAGGAGGAGGTGGGAAGGATGGAACCCCGGGTGCTTTCGGTACGTGTCCGAGATGCTCTATGTATGGCACGGCTTTTTTTTACACACACACACACACACACACACACACACACACACACACACACACACACACACACACACACACACACACACACACAAAATGCATGCACACACATTAAACACACACACACACACACACACACACACACACACACTGCGCATCTCATATTTCCGGGTACTTTAGGATTTGGGAATAAAGGCGAGACAAAATCAGCTCAGCATTGGATAAACAGGAGTATCGCTGTAAGGGATGCAGGGAGAGGCAGGTCAGAATTCTGTCATTTGGACCACTTTCTGGTGAACAACATTTCTTAATCTCATTTATTTGTAGGTAATAAAACAGTGATCTTGTAACTGTATTGAGGTTTGGGGAGGTTATGGGGGGGGGGAAAGGAAGGGAATGTTTCCTTTGATGTTGAATGTAGAGTCTTTTTTTTAAAAAAAATCCTTGTCCAAGTTCACGACCAAAATTCTATTGCCATATTTCTCTTTGCTGTTAAAAGGTCAGATATCCAGTATGTGGCAACTCTTTTGAGGTGCATGAGTGGAAAGATCACATCAGATTATGGTGTCATGTAAATGAATTAAAGTACTGACTCATTTGCTAAGCACTGTTCGTATTTGGGAGCAACTGATGTGACTGACATCTGGTTCCCAATTCTTTTCATATACACCTATGTTGAAATATGCAGATTTTCAGATAAGCATGTACAGGATTGTAACCTTTTAAAAAAAAAAAGTGCTCACAGTATTTTTATTCTGACTGTTTTCCACAGATTACAGGTTTCGATATGTGGGAAATATTTTATTTTCTCTTTCCCAGACTGAGTTAGATCCATGTAGTTAATGTTAAATTATGTTTGACTGGTTTGTGGCTAGTCTGCTTAGTAGGATGGGTAAGTCCAATTGATTGTGTTCATTATATAAACAGTGGTTCAAGTTAATTGTTGGTTGATCACGTCATGGTCACAGTTGTTGAATAACTACTAGTGAGCAGGGAATTAAAGCTAATCTCATTAGTAAAAATAGCATCTCCTTCAGATTGAAGGAGGGGCATGGATCTAGCCTCAAACTGAGAAATGGAAAACAATGTAAGCAGGTACATCTTCAAATATCCTTGGTAACAATATAGTAGTGATTTGCTACTAGAGTACTATGAGGGAGATTGCTTCTTCTTTTCAGTCTAGCCTATATTCCTGGAATTTCCTGTGATCTTCTTTCCAATCCTATTTATGATTAGATTTTTGGGTTTTTTGGTGGTGGTGGTGGTGGTGGTGGTGATGAGGAATAGTCCCAGGGGTGGGCTTCAAAATTTTTAGCAAGGGGTTCTTTGGCTGGTTGCTGGGTGGACATGGCCATAGTGGGTGTGGCCTAAGTGGGTTCCTGCACCACAGTGGGGAGGGCATTTCTGCCCTCCCAAGGCTCCAGAGGCTTTCCTCGAGCCTCCAGGAAGGCACAATGGCCTCCCCAGGCCCCAGAGGCTCTCTGGATGCCAGAAATGGGCCTTCCTGAACTTCCGGTAGGCTCAGTTTTCACCCTCCCCGAGCCTCCATGTGTGCCCTGCACTTACTGTATTTTTCAGAGTATAAGACGCACCAGAGTATAAGATGTACCCAGGTTTTGAAGAGGCAATTTTTTTTAAAAAGTAGGTAGATAGATAGAGGGAGAGAGAGGGAGAGAGAGAGAGAGAAATACAGTAGGTAGGTAGGGAGAGAGAGAGAGAGAGTAGTTAAGTAAGTAGGTAGGTAGAGGGGGGGGAGAGAAATATAGTAGGTAGGTAGGTAGGTAGGTAGGTAGGGAGACAGAGTATGTAGTTAGGTAGGTAGGTAGATAAAGGGATAGGGAGAGAGAGAGAAATACAGTAGGTAGGTAGGGAGGGAGACAGAGTATGTTGTTAGGTAGGTAGGTAGATAAAGGGATAAGGAGAGAGAGAAAGAGAGAGAGAAATACAGTAGGTAGGTAAGTAGGGAGAGAGTGTGTGTGTAGATAGATAAGTAGGTAGAGGGATAGAGAGAGAAATAGAGAGAGAGAGAAATACAGTAGATAGGTAGGGGGAGAGAGAGAGTAGGTAGATAAAGGGGAGAGAGAGAAATACAGTAGGTAGGTAGGGAGAGGGATAGGGAGAGAGAAAGAGAAAGAGAGACAGAGAGAGAGAAATACAGTAGATAGGTAGGGAGAGAGAGAGAATAGGTAGGTAGGTAGGTAGATGTTTCCAGGTGTATTTACCCATATGCTGGAGAAGGAAATCACTGACCACCTTTGGAACAAATCTTTGTTTCTGCAGGCACAGTACTTGACCAACGTAGTTCTCATCAATCACTGTAACTAAATAGCTTTCCGAAAGGGAAAAAAAACCCTTTTTGCAATGTGCAAACCTCCCCAAACGGCCCGTTTTTCACAAAAAAGGGCCCCTTTTTTTTAAATAAAAGGCACGAATAGCCTTGGGGGGGGGGCTTGCAGAGTGCTCCTGGGGGTGGGTGGGTGGCAAAAATGAGGAAAAATGGCCTGCTTTTTTTGTGAAAACGGGGCGTTTTTTGGTCAAAAAATACCATGCATAGCCTTATGGAGGCTTATAGAGTGCTGCTGGGGGCTGGGGGGGGGGCAAAAATGCCCTGTTTTTTGCTCATTTCTGCCTTCCCCAGCCCCCAGGAACTCTCTGGAAGCCTCCATAAGGGTATGTGCAAAAAAGGAGGCAAAAAATGCTCTATTCGATGTATAAGATGCACCCAGATTTTCAGCCTCTTTTTAGAGGAAAAAAAGGTGCGTCTTATGCTCCCAAAATACGGTACCTGCATCCAAAATGGGCTGCATGGTTACTCCTGGGATGGGAAGGGTGGGCAGGGCCAGCCAGAAGTGGGATTTGGGGGTTCTCCTAATCATAGCTAAAGGTTCTCCCAAACCTTTGTGAACCCCCAGCAGCACACCCCTGAATAGTCCACGTCTGCTATAACAAATTCCCAATTATTTTTCAGTTATGTTATTTTGGTTTGTCAGTACAATGTCTCATTCTCTTATTTTTAAGAATCAGGGAGTATAAGCATAATCACACATTTTCCTAAGATATAATATAGTTAGTCCTTGATTTACAGCAGTTCATTTAGTGACCATTCATAGTTACAACGGCACTGAAAATGTGACATGATCATTTTTCACACTGTGATCGTTGCTGCATCCCCATCCATAGTCATGTGATCAAAATTCAGATGCTTGGCAACTGTCAGATATACATGACAGTGGCAGTGCGATCACCTTTTGTGACCTTCTGACAAGCAAAGTCAATGGGGAAGCCAGATTCACTTAAAAACATGTAACTAACTTAACAAATGTGGCAAGAAAGGTTGTAAAATGGGACAAAACTCACTTAACAACTATCTTGTTGAGCAACAGAAAATTTGGGCTCTATTGTGATCATAAGTTGATTACCTGCATTGTTTTTTAGGGCTTAGAACAGTGGTCGGCAAACCGTGGCTCGCGAGCCGCATGCGGCTCTTTGGCCCCTTGAATGTGGCTCTTCAGTCTCTCTCTGATTCCCTCCCTTCCTCCCTCTGTCTCTCTGTCTCTTTCTCTCTCTGTGTGCCTCTTTCTGTCTGTCTGTCACTGTCTCTGTCCACAGAATACCACGTGAAGCAGCGGCGAGTCTGCGCTGCCGGCGAGGCCATCCGCGAGGTCCACCTCGCGTTCCTCGTCTTCCCCGATGACGTCTGGAGTGATCAGCGGCCGTGCAGAAACTCGCCACTTTTCCACACCATGGAAAAGATAGGCGTGTGCACGTCCCGCGGAATTACAGCGGAACTTCCCACCGTTACGAAGTCTCCAAGACTGTAATTGGGCGGGGCATACGCGCGCCTATCTTTTCCACGGCGTGGAAAAGCGGCAAGTCTCTGCGCGGCTGCGGATGGTTCCCTCCTTCCCCTCTGTCTCTGTCCCCTCTGTGTGTCTGTCAGACTCTGATTCCCTCCCTCCCTCCGTCTCTCTCTCGCTCTGTGCCTCTCTCTGTCTGTCACTGTCTCTGTCCACAAAATACTGCGTGGAGGAACAGCGGGCTCTGTGGTGACGGCAAGGCCATCCGCAGGGGGGGGGTCCCCTTCACGTTCCTCATCCCCAGATGCCGTCCGGAACCATCAGCAGCCGCGCAGAGACTTGCCTCTTTTCCACACCATGGAAAAGATAGGCGCACGCATGCCCCGCCCAATTACAGTCTCGGAGACTTTGTAGCGGTGGAAACCTGCGCTGTAATTGCGCAGGACATGCACGCGCCTATCTTTTCCACGGCAAGTCTGTGCGACTGCGGATGGTTCCATATGGCATCTGGGGAGACGAGGAACGTGAAGGGGAACCCCCTCCCCCCGCGGAAGGCCTCGCCGTCACCACAGAGCCCGTCGCTCCTCCACACAGTATTTTGTGGACAGAGACAGTGTCTGACAGAGAGAGGCACAGAGCGAGAGAGAGACGGATGGAGGGAATCAGAGTCTGACAGATACATAGAGAGAGACAGAGGGGAAGGAGGGAGGGAGAAACAGAGAGAGACAGGGAGGGAGGGAGGGAGAGAGACAAAGAGCCACAGAGAGAGACAAACAGACAGACACAGAGAGAATGACAGACAGGCAAAGAGAAGAAGGGAGGGGAGAGAGACACAGAGATAGAGAGGGAGGGAGGAGAGAGAGACAGAGAGAGACAGAGAGACAGACACAGAGAATGACAGAAAGAGACAGAGAGGGAGGAAGGGAGGGAAAGAGAGATAAAGAGCCACAGCGAGAGACAGACAGACAGACAGATTCAGAGAGACAGAGAGAAACAGAAAGAGAGAGAAAGAGAAAGAAGGGAAGAAAGAAAAGAAAAAAAGAAAGTGGGAGAGAGATGAGAGAACTTATGGCCACAATTGAGCCCAAAATTTTGGTTACTAAGCAAGACCGTTGTTAAGTGAGTTTCACCACATTTTCCAAGTTGGCCATGCCCACCCGGTCACATGACCGCTGAACCACTCCCACAAAACAGGCCACACCTTCTGGCTCTCAAAAGAAATTTCAATTGTGGTATTGTTGATAATTGGCTCTTTTGACTAATGAGTTCGCCGACCACTGGCTTAGAACATTGTGAGAACTGAACCACTTGATTTGAAAACCAAGGTTTAGCGTAATGTGTGAAACCAACTAATGGTTAACTAGTCAAGTAACAGAGTAGTGAAGCTGCAAAGCGCTAATCTTGGAAAGCTTCGCTTCTGAGTAACTTTCTGTTGGAGACATCCTTGTGTTCCAGGCATATTGAGTTGAATGAAAGTAAGAATCATTTTTTGTCAATTACTTGATATTGGTGTTCCAAAACTCTGTCTATTGCAAATATTTTTGGTTTTGTTTTCACAGAAACTTATTATCATTATATCATTGTTGAATTAAAAAACACGCAACCTGTTTTTTCAAGGAAAGACAGCCTTTTTAAAGCATTTTTTTGATTCTATTCCTGCTTTGCTGTTGGCATCATATAGTAGGCAAGTTTATGTTCAGCAATAGAGTTATGATACAACTATTAAGGTGAAAGCTATATTTAAAAAATCAACTGAAATCATCACCATTGGCCTGTGTACTGAGAATGGAGATCAAGACACAGAGGTAGATTTGTGAGAAAGTGTTGTTTTGTGGCATATCCCCAGTTTGGTTTCTGTTACTCCATATGCAAAATAACATTGCAGTAAATATAGGCAGTCCTCCACATATGACCATAATGGAGACTGCCCGTTACAGTTATAAGTTGTGACTGTCATAAAACAAGTTGGTCATGTGACCAACCTGGTTTTATTATTATTTTTTTGCAGTCATAAGTGCAAACCTGGCAATTACAAGTATGAGCTATTGTTTGTTATGGATGTGATTTTGCAAAAAAATGGAAGTAAGTGTTGAGTTTTGGCAAAACCGTGGTAAAAACAGTCACATGACTGGGATGCTGCAAATGGCCATGAACGTGGTTGTGTTGCTGAGTGAACAAAGTGTGGTTACCTGACCATGGTGGTGAGGTAGGGGTGACCATTAGAACTTTGAATCTGGGCCGTTACGACCCCTTTTTCAAGCAGATTGTACCTTGAACAATTCTTTGTAGTTGTAAGTTGAGAACAGTATATTGGTTCTACATAAACTAGAACCTACATTATCAAGTTCTTGGCTCATGTAGAAGCCAAGGTGCATGCACTGCATGTGGAAGGTTTTGTTCCTGCACACAAGTGCTAAACATGCTGATATTGTTTGATGTTTGGTTGTGCACAGAACTTTTTTTAAAGAATATATGATGGAATCGCTCCATTGTCCTAATAGAACAATGTTTCTCAACCTTGGAGACTTTAAGTTCTGTGAACTTCAACTCCCAGAATCCCCCAGCCAGCACAGCTGGCTGGGAAATTCTGGGAGTTGAAGTCCACAGGACTTAAAGTCACCAAGATTGAGAAACACTGTATTTCCAAGAATCCATCTAATCTGTCCGTAGATTAATTTGTTTGATTTTGTTGTTGGCGAACCTAGCCACTGTGATTTATTCAAAAGCCCGTGATTAAACTATGGTTTAGTATTTATATGAGCCAAGTCACCAGTTCCTTATGGTAACCTTTTGGTGAACTCCTGTATTGGTTACCTGTACTGGAAGTGGTTAGGCTGTCATAGAGATCCAGAACTCCCTCTGCAGCCTTGAGATACAGAACTTCTGCTTGAGTAATTCTAACCAAAGTGTAAGAAGAAATGTCAGGATGAAACCAAATAATTTAGATTTTTGCCATTAGTTGTGTACCTGTGTATGTATGTACAGGTAGTCCTTAACTTATGACCACAATTGATGCCAAATTTTTTGTTGCTAAGCAAGACAGCTGTTAAGTGAATCTTGTCCCATTTTATGATCTTTTTGCCACAGTTGTTAAATGAATCATTGTGGCTGTTAAGTAACGCAGTTGTTAAATGAATGTGGCTTCCCGGTTAACTTTTCTTGTTAGAAGGTCGCAAAAGGCAATCATATGATTCTGGGACACTGCAGCTGTCATAAATATGAGTCAGTTGCCAAGGGTCTGAATTCTGATCATGTGACCACGGGACTGCTGCAAGGGTCGTAAGTGTGAAAAACAATCATAAGCCACTTTTTTCAATGCTGTTGTAACTTCAAACGGTCACTAAATGAACTGTTGTAAGTCAAGGACCACCTATTCTCACATATTCTGTAGGTGTGTGGGTATGTATTCATGAGCATTCTAGGCAATAGTGTAGCAATGGTTTGAAGGTAACCATTAACCCACTTCCTAGAAGCCAGGGTACAGAGATTGTTTATTATAAACTTTAGTCCATTTTATAATAGGTTTGGAGAATGAGAAGTGCTCTGGGCACAAGTAGAGATATGGTTTTAAAATTGTGCTGTCTGTTTTCTTATTACAAAAAGGAGATGGTCCCAGACATCTATGTACAAAAAAAGAAGTGAGCCATTCAGGATAGGGAGTTCTGATCTAATCACTCCTCCCTGAGATGCATTGTCTGTTCAGGGTTCCAAATAATACTCCTAGGATAAATAGGACTCTGAGACAAGCAGGTTCCTCAAAGAGCTGGTTTATTGGAAAAATCATATTGGCACAGGCTGGTGAAAAACGGCTCTAAAGGTTCCCGTGGCTTTCACTGAATTAAAAGTAAATATTTTTCTCCTTCCCCAAACAATCACTCACATGGTCCAAGCACGGTGCCGTACAGTTGACTGGTAACAATCATCCCTCCTCTCTCTGACCAGATGTGACTAGGAGTATGTCCTTGATTCTCAGGAGAAAGTATTTTGTTTTGACTACAACCCCTATATCTCTATTTCCCCCTCCCTAACCCTCAGTTCCAGTGTGGCAACACTGAAGCCTGGAAAATGGCCTCTCTCAGACCAGCTTCAGGGTTGACACTGTCTCTACTTTTTACCAATGTAATGCTTGTTTGGTGCCAGCTCTGGATACATGTTTTCTTTCCCGATTATTATTATTGGCTATTGGTAACTATTATTTGTGGCTAAATCATTTCGACTTTTATCCATTATCCATTAATATTCATCTCTCTTTTCTGGGTCATTGGGACAGGAGGCAGAGCAGACAGGTCATGATAATCTCCCTCCCCTTTTGTTATTTTTTTTTTAATTGATGACATTCGTGTTCTGTGAATCATGATCTGTTGGCTTCCCCTGAATTAGCCTGGCCTAGCATTGGCCTCTGTTTCCTAGAAACAATCCTTGGGTCTTTTTCATAACGTTAGGGACGTATACCAAAATATTATAGTAATGTTTGTTCTAATACTTTATTTATCATTCATTTATTATTCAAAATTATAAAGCCACCCTGTGTATGTATATGTGTGTGCATACATACATACACATACATGCACACACATGACATGACTCTGGATGGGCTTAGAAACAATTAGAACAAATACAAGCATTGGCGGAACAGAACAATACAGCAAGAAAAAGGAAATTTATATTTATCAGCACAAATGCAATGCACGCACACACATACATATGTACATATGTACGTATGTATGTAAAAACCTCCTGACCTTCCACAAGAAATTGAAGACCTGGCTCTGCCAGTTGGTTTGAGGCCACAATGGGAAACTGTCACCTATGGAGGTAGTTGATGTACTAATAGCAATCCTGCCCTCTTCCTTCCCCTATTTTGGTTATAATTGTATTTTTATTATGATTCTATACACACACAGACACACACACCACTTTATTTCAATGTTATAAGCTGCCCAGAGTCACTTCATGGTGAGAGAGGTGGCAAACAAATTAATTGATTAATTAGGTCAGCCATCCTAAAAGATATAAAACTCATACCCAAGGTAATCCCATTCATCAAAACAAGCAGGACAACCACTGCCCCAACTCTTATCGGATCCCCAAACCCATTGACAAAGTCATGCCTTCAGGGTCTTCCTAAAAGCCAGAAGGACTAAGCCCAATCTGATCTCCAGTGGGATGACGTTCCACAGTCATGTGACAAAAAATGTCTCCTTCCTAGGTTGCTGCCTGAGGAGACCTACAACATGCCCCTTCTCAATGTTGTGGGCCCTGCCTAACATTAAAAAAACAATTCAATTATTTTTGATTTTTAGTTCGCTTTGTTCTATTGAGCAGACAATAGAGAAGCCATCAGTAAAATTGCAAGTTGTTGTAATTATGTTTTCCATAATGACCATAGGTGATTTGCTTAATGACCACAGCAGAATTGAGGTTGTAAGTCTGTGTCCGTCATATGATACCTCACTTAGTGACAGAGTTGCTGGTCCCAACAGTGGCCATTAAGTGACAATTGCCTGTATTAGATGGCAGAGTTAGAAATACTGCCTGATGTACTGCAATTCACCCAATGCCTTTTAGTAGCTTCTGTAATCTTATCTCAAAAGATATACTGCGTGGATCTTTTCTTTGCCATCACTCTACCCATCTACCCCCACTCACTTTTCTAACACTAAGGAGAAAAATCCCCCTGGTGCTGCCTCTTATTTTGTATTATGTGTAGTGCTGCTGACAGTGGGTGATAGTAATCCTGTTATGGAGGCTGCAGTTCATTTCAGTGGGCGAAGCAGAGAATAGGTGGGCAGAATTACTTTGTGGTTTCTTCGTTTGCACCTGCAGACATGACTGTCTCATGACTTTAGTATGAGGGGGAGTGTTTTGTCTTGAAAGTGCCAAGGTGTATCTCTCTTTCCAAATAAGTTCCCTCAGCTTTTTTTTTTTAAGTCATCATTAATTCTAACTATAGTTGTCACGGCACCAGCTGATCCTGGCTGATCAAAAAAATTTTTTTAAGGAGAATTTGAATGAAAATCTACTAGAAAACCACAGCACTAAGAAATTGAAAAAAATGAATCCCACAGGAAAAAAAAAGTGTAATGAACTTGGCCTTCTACTAGGATCAATTCTATCAGGACCTGAACACTACAGATCAGTGTTTCTCAACCTCAGCAATCTTAAGATGTCTGGACTTCAACTCCCAGAATTCTGGGGAGTGGTGGCTGAGGAATTCTGGACATTGAAGTCCTGTCATCTTAGATATGCTATGGTTGAAAAACATTGCTATAGGAAATTAAACAGATGTGTGTATTCCAGAAGTCCAAAAATGAATCTATATGTAGAAAACTAACTAACTTAACAGAGGAAATGATAAAAATTAGAACAGGAAAGGACTCATTTTATTGGCATTTCAGTAAAATAAATGTCAGTGAAACTAAATGAGGGAAGATTTGCAACTGGCAGAATGGAAAACTTTGTCTCCCAACACACTGTTAAACTGTGAAATTCACTGTCACAGTTATGGTAATGGTAGCTGGTTTGAATAGTTTTAAAAGAGCCTGGACAGATTCATAGGAAATCAGGATATCAGTGGTGTTTAATACTGATAGCTATTTACTATTTCCTAAATTGTAGGCAGCATATCATAAATACTGCCTGCTGGAAGGTGACTGGAATGGAGGATCGCCTGGTAGTCCAGTCTGGTGAGCTTCACTTCCCAAAACATCCAGTTGGATATTATGTAACACTGCCCTAGATTATGTTACTCTGAGGTGGAAAACTGTAGCAACTTTACAACCTGTGAACTTCAACTCCCAGAATTCTTAAACCAGTATGGCTGACTCAGGAATTCTGGGAGTTGAAGTCCATAGGTTGTAAAGTTGCCATAATTGCCCACCCCGATCTGTGGTATTTCTATCACATGGTAGTGATTCCTTTAGTTTTGTGTAATGGGATTGTTAGAACTATCCACTAGGACTCTCCATGGGGCAACTGTTCTTGGCAAAGAGCTGGATGCAAGTAGAAACTAGATTTCACTAAATCCAGCTCATGACTGTGAGACTCTTAATTGAGATTAGGAGTCATAAGTGATGCTAGCCCTTAACCAGCCTCATCGAGTCCTAGTGCATTTTGAGACCTACTACTGGTGAAATTCAATTTTTTTACTGCTGGTTCTGTGGGCATGGCTTGGTGGGCGTGGTAGGGGAAGGGTACTGCAAAATCTCCATTTCCATCCCACTCCAGAGGGAGGATACTGCAAAATCCCCATTCCCTCCCTACTCTGGGGACAGGCAGAGGTGGTATTTGCTTGTTTTCCGAACTATTCAAAATTTCCACTATCAGTTCTCCAGAACCTGTCAGAACCTGCTGAATTTCACCACTGGGCCCCACTTTAAGATAATGACTTTGACCCTTAATGACTTTGACCTTTGAGGCCCATTATGGTATGAACTAAACACCACTGGTAGGTAAGAGTCTTTTTGGTAATGATGGTATATTGCAGGTGGTGCAGCTTTTATATATACTGTATATATATTTCTGTAGCATATTTTATGTGAGTTTATTTTATTTGTTGCTATGAATGTTGTTTTTGCAATGCTGTTTAAATTTGGTATTTGGTTGGTATATAATTACTTTATATAATAATTTTTACTGTATATTTATATTTATATTTACATTTACATTTATATTATTTATATACATACACATACACACACACACACACACACACACACACACACACACATACATATACATTTGTCCTGCCTGGAAGGCTCCAAGGTTGGAGCTGAAAGGCAAAATGGGTAGCAGTACGTTCCCTCTCTCCCATATTTGGGCATACCAGGTGCTCTGACATAAACACTGACATATACATATACATATACATACACATAATTTTCAGCCTGCTGCTGGAAGTATATTGTATGGACTTTAGAGGTGATCTATCTATCTATCTATCTATCTATCTATCTATCTATCTATCTATCTATCTATCTATCTATCTATCTATCTATCTATCTATCTATCTATCTATCTATCTATCTATCCATCCATCCATCCATCCATCCATCCATCCATCCATCCATCCATCCATCCATCCATCCATCCATCCATCCAACTGTTTAACTGCCCATCTCCTTCACAAAGGGATCTGGCTGGTGTACATTTTAATCAATACAATAAAGCATTACAAACTGAATGATTTAAGATCAAAAATGTAAAACAACATTATAAAATTGCATGAGATGGAGAGTTCCAAGATGAGAGGTCTAAGAGTTGGGGGAGGGCTTATCAACCAACCACACAGCTGTGTGGGCCCCTTTATTCCCCATGCAAGGCTACACACCCAAGTTTTGTCCCCTCTTGGGAGGCCAAGAGATTGGGGATTTTTCTCACCTCTGATGGCAGGATGTTTCACAAAACATGGGCAGTGGAGATAAGGCCTTCTTCCTTGACCCCACCAGTTGAAGTTTTCTGACTAATGTGATCTGTAGCATGCCTTCCCTGTCTGAACAAGTGGGGCAAACTGGTAATGGGGTGAAGCTGTAGGTAGCCTGGCCCTATGCCATGCAGTATACTCACTTACTACTTCTCATGTATGAGATCTAATGTACTAACTGGGCTTATTTCCAAGTTAATATGAATAGGAATACAGTAGAAATCCTAATTAGTTTCAGTGGAAGGCATTTAGTCATCTGATTGGCATTCCCATGGAAACCTAAAGTGCATTCATTAGCTGCATTGCCCAGTTCATAGTTCAGGGTGTTATATCAGTTACAGAAGCATACTAGACGAATCAAAATCACTACTAAAACTGATCAAGTTAATGATTTCTGCATACTTCGATTACATTCTACATGAAAGGAGAGAGATGTTCATTTATCACTGAAAAACAAAGAATATTTTGCTTTCAGATGTGGTCTCCTGATCTCTTCATTTCTTCTGCAGATTAAGTACTTACAGAAATAAGCATAACGGAAAGCAGTTGTTATCTGTAGCATTGCACTGTAAATCAATCTAAATGTTAGCCTGAGAGTCTTCATGCTGGATATTTTGCAGGAAGGTATTTAAAATGTTATTGTATATAAGAGCCATGGTGCCACAGTGGTTAGAATGCAGTATTCCAGGCTAATTCTACTGACTGCTAGCAATTTGGCAGTTTGATTCGGACTGGCTCAAGGTTGACTCAGCCTTCCATCCTTCTGAGGTTGGTAAAATGAGGACCCAGATTGTTGGGGAAAATAGGCCGACTCTGGACGTTGCCCAGAGAGGACTGTAAAGAATGAAATGGTATATAAGTCTAAGTGAATTGCTATATATCTAGTAGGTTAAAACTTATCCTGTAAACTTTATACAAATGCTTACAGAGATATATGCCCTTTGTTAACAATGTGAGCATCATTTTGACGTTATCCCCATATTTTTGAGAACAACCAGATACTAGAATAAGGTTATGCAATCTTAATGACCCCTAGAGTTTATCTAGCTACTGGTAGTCTATTAAGTATCTCTGTCTGCTTGACTAGTATCTGAATAATGTGATTGTTTGGTGTTTTAAGTTCAGAGTGATGGTTCCTTCTTCATTTCCCAAATATCTATTTTCTAATGATGGTAGTTAATAATGGAATTATCACATTATCAAATAGATTAATTGTAATTAGGATATTTTTGGTTCCTGCAAATTACTACTCCAGCAGGCCATTATTAGTAAAATAATTTACAATATACTATTGTCATTGTAGTTAAGACTGTAGAAATTGCTGCTCAGTGAGATACTTGGAACCTTTGATGTTCAGGTAGTTCAGTCAATTGCAACAAAATGAAAAAACAAACATTGCATTAACAGATTTAATACTTGATTATCTTGTGGGATTCAGTTACTAATCTTGTACAATCTGTACAGTATTTGCTGATTTCCTCCCTCAACCCCACCTCCCGCAAGATCATTAAAGGATGGTAATTTCATCATTCAGTGTCCATGCCAGCCACATTGTTTCAAACTGGGGTAATTTTAAGGTTTCAGTTGTTATGTTTGGCAGTTATCTGCTACAAATCTAATCCCCAAAAATCTGGGTCAGCAATTCTTCAAAAGAAAACATCCTATTATGGAAGATGTTATCTACCCTCCAAGATTAGTGCACTTAAGTATTCTCTGTGTATTCAAACATAGACTGACTATATTTCTTGATCAATTTCCAGTCAGCTGCTGGGAATCTCCAGAAATAGATAGATTACTCATGAACCAATGACTCTTTCTCATTGCTTTGATACGCCTTCTGTTTCATTATCAGCTGAACCTCAACCTATACTCTCCTCCCGATCTGCTTTCTCAGTTTGGCAAAGTGGGATTATAGTGATGAATATATCATGTGCCAAGCAGATAAGAGGGTTGTTTTTATGCCATCTGCTACAGGAGGCTGTTGTTGGGGTGGTTGTGTTCAGTTGATATAAAGCAAGCAGAATGCAGTTGTGTTTTCCCTTGAAAGTTTGTATGGAATTTGAAGGCAGGGATTTACCTTCAGCTGAGCATATGCACAGCGGTGTTTCTCAACTTTCTCAACTTTAAGATGTGTGGATTTCAACTCCGAGAATTCCCCAGCCAGCATGAATTCTCATTCTGGAAGTTCAGCTCATTTTTTAAAATTGGTTATAATTCAAGAAAAAGAAAAATGTTTGCTCTAGTTTCAGCCAAACTTAGATGGTCTCTCCCTTCTTTTAATATTTCTCTGTGCAACATATCCCATCTGCCTGGTGACTCCTGATCTTCTCTATGCCTTCCTTTCCCACAACCTTCAGCTACTGACATCAACATTCTTGTCTTTTGCTGACTCTTACCCTCTGAATCACTTATTCCCAAAACAAATCCGTGTCAGTCCATATCAATAATATAATGCTCCCATTTCATTCTGTATATAGTTTTAAACACCCAAAACATACATACTGTATTTCAGTTCAGTCATAGACCACACAAAACCAGCTGTGTCGTGCATGGAATGGTTCACGCATTGAACATTTCGCATGTACCTGTTTATAAAACATATATTTTGTAAGACTGTTTTGCAGACTGTTTTGTAAACTGCCAGATACCAGCTTCTCTGTGAAAAGATCCATGTCCCTAGTGGGTCACAAGATTGCTATTGTTAAAAAACTGGAGTTTCCATTATTACATTTATTGTAAATGGGAAATAATTCACTTGCTGAAATTTTTGTAACCCCATCCTTCTCATCTCAATAAACCTTGCTAAAGAAAAGTGTGACGATCTTGCCTGAAAAGAATTACTTTCATTCAGGCAGTTTCTAAGGAGTATGATGTATCTTATTAGAAATTCAGTATTTTACAGGTTAAGGTGGGGGAGACATTTCTGCTCATTTTTCTTTTTTGAAACTTCAGTTCTCAGAAAAGTTTTTTTTAAAAAAAATATTCAGGATTTAAATTTATACCATTAAATTTATTTAATTTATTTCTGGGATTAGTGAATTAGTGAGGTTCTTCTCACTGGAACTTGCCTTCATGTGCCATCTTGAAATTGGCACATTTAATATCCTTGGAAAATGCTGAGGCCTAACCAGCTTGGCAAGTCCGGAATTTCCCCTCCTACCCTATTAGCTACAGAAGAGGTGTGCTATGCAGTAACATGCCAACTCCAACTTGAACGAATGTGGTGATTTTTCTGCAGCAAACCTGTGGAAAGTGTGTAACTAAGATCAATTAGTAAGGTTGAATATTTGAGGTCGAATATTTGAGACTTGAGTGGCTGTAATAAGTAACATTTGCCCAAAAGAACAATGGTATCTTCATCTTAATTTTAATGTTTAAATATGGGCCAGTAAATCCCTAAATGTCTCAGAATCTTCTCTTTTGTTAGAGGATTTAACAAACTAGGTGTTATGATCCCGGTCGCCTAGGAAGTAGCAGGCTTGGATGGAATACTTTATTGCTCTGCTAATTCCATGACAAATGGCCCTACAATGGATGGTAAAGCTCCATCCGAAACTTCTCTGAAGGCAGCCACCCACAGTCAGCGCAACACAGTCCCACAAACATAAGCCAATAACCACCAAAGCCAATTCACAAAGGAAGAGAGGAAGTCCAAAAACAAGGTGCAAATTCACAACGCAAGGTCCGTAAGTCGTATGCAAGATTCAAGGTCCACAAGGCGTGGTCCAGAGTCCACAAGGCAGAAACACGATTCAAATCAGGGTTTTTTCAAGGCTGGGGAAGTACAAGCTGAAGCAAAGCAATTGTTCCAAACAAAGAAATCTCCCCGCAGCCTCTGCTTAAATCAGACCAAGGCAGGTATTTCTTGTGAGGCAGGACGGGGTAGCTTCCGTGCCAGCAGCCTCAGAGGCCTTCTTTGAGCTTGCCTCTACTCTACTCCTCATGCCCTCGGATTGAGTGGGGGAGGCAGCTGTTCCTCATCAAAGGGCATCTTCTGCCTCTCAACACCATTTCTTGTCTGCAGTTGATCCTCCCCTATGTTTGTGTGGACAGGCAGCTCCCCATTCAGTTGACCACCTCCCCAAATGCTGGAGGGGCCTTGGATAGCATCATCCTCAGCCCCTGGACTCGCCAAACATTTCAGAGGAGATGTGCCATCCCCATTGGATAGTCCCAGTTCCAGCTCCTCCTCTGAACTGGAATCTGATGGGACCATGACATTAGGATACAAAATAGAGCTATAATGGTTATTTCTCTTACCAAAACAGCTCTGTAGTGGTGATACTCTTGAGTATGAAATTCAGAAATATGAGAGGTCATTAAATAAATTGACATCTTGATCTCACAAACTCTTTGAAATGTGCTTTTCAAGCTTCTTGGATGAGAAGCAAAACGTCTTCAAGAAAAAAACAGTGTTCTGTATTTTTTGGAGTATAAGACACACCTTTTTCCCTCTAAAAAGAGGCTGAAAATCTGGGTGCGTCTTATACACTGAATACAGCATTTTTTTGCCTCCTGACACCCCCCACCCCCCTTTCACCAAAATGGCTGTACAGAGCATTATGGGGGTTTCAGAGAGCTCATGGGGACTGGGGAGGGCAGAAATGAGCAAAAAATGGGCCGTTTTTTGCTCAATTTTGCCCACTCCAACCCCCAGTAGCACTCTATAAGCCTCCATAAGGCTATCCATGCCCTTTTTTTGATGAAAAACGGGCCTGTTTTTTGCTTGGTTTTGGTCATCCCCAGAAGCACTCTACAAGCCACCTAGGGACTATTCATGCCCTTTTTTTGGAGAAAAAAAAGGGGGCCCGTTTCCGTGAAAATTTTTTGGGAGGTTTTCAGAGTGCAAAAACTTTTTTTTTTTATTTGCCTCTTCAAAACCTTGGTGAGTCTTATACTCCAAAAATACGGTAGTTGCCTTCTGAAAAAGCATTTTTAGGATAACCATGACCTGGATGACTGAGAATCTCCATAGATGTCTCCCAAAATGGGAATCCCTTTTGCCATATATGGATTGGAAATGACCATTATTTCATGGCTACTGCTCATCTGTTGGGTTCAACAAATTGTTGTAAACAGACATGCTTGAAATGTAACATTAGATTATATGATATATCTTGATTAATAGAGGTTCCCTCTGGAAAGAATTTCCAGAATCTCACGTATTAAGTTTATTCTGAAGCACTCATTTTTCCAATGCTTATGGTATTTGTGAGCTGTGTTACAGTAAATTTTTTAATTATAAGATACCAAAATGCAAGAGGATTCCTATCTCCCTGATGGTCTGGAGAACTCTGTTTCCGGGTTTGAGTAAACATTTTATAGCCAGGAGACCTGTTTACAGACTTTTTAAAAAAAAATTGGGCCTACAAATTAGTACGTGCTTAATTTCTCCCTTTTATAAGAGTTACGTAAAATGACTGATATATTAATAATTTAATTGTACAACATGATGTGAATGTTTACCTAAGGCTAGTTTTATTTAGTGCAGAAGAAATTGTGCTTTAATGGATCCCCCCCCCTCTTTGCATACCATTTTTAAAAAATAAGACAACAGTACATAGGACTTAAAAATTGATATCTCATAAATGGTATCTATCATGCGACCATGAGAAGCATCCCGCTGCGTTAAACCAAGCACTAATTCGATCTATCATTCCATTTCCAGCATTGGTTTGCCAGATTCTACTGTGAAACAACTGCACAAAGTCAGTGGCTGTTACAGTGTGGCATTCAGCATCAAAGGAAAGATAAGATTTGCTTAAGCATATGATCAGAACTGTCAGTTATCCAACCATTTGTTCCTGCTAATTGAGCAAAAAGAAATATTAGATTACTGACTCATCTAGCCTGGTATTATTGAGGTTTTCTTCCCTGCTATACATAGTTATGATGGCAAGGGAAACTAGCACCTCCTGGCTGCAAAATATATGTGCTACCATTGAGTTGTCCTGTTTTAACAAATAGGTGATAGTGCCAGCCTGACCTATCGTAGTTCAGTATTTTTGTTTCTAACAGCAGCCAATCGGATGTCTTTACAATACACACAAATGGGAGGCAAAGATATATCTTAACTGTTCTGTTTATCCTAATAGTGTAGTTGCTAAATATTTGAATTTGAGTTCTTCATCTTTACTTTTGCGTTGTATAGTAACATTTATTTGTACAGTGATTAAAACCAGCAAGATATTCTCTTGATAGATTGGCTATCAATAAAGAAGAAAGGAAGGAAGGAAAGAAGGAAGAAGGAACTATGGAACTGAACTGATAATGTAGAAATTTGCTTTGCTTTTACTGTAATGTACACAATTCATGGTGAGGTTTTGATATAAGGACTGATATCACCTCTCCCCCCACCCACTTTCTATTATATTTTAATATCTTTATAATAATAATAATAATAATAATAATAATAATAATAATAATAATAATAATAATAATAATAATAATAATAATAATAATTTATTAAACTTGTTGACCGCTCCCTCTCCCCGAAGGGACTCGGAGCTTGCAAGCACATATATTTAATGTAAGGAAGTCAGTCTTTCAGAAACTACCATGAAATATTATTCTGAAGCTGGATCTCATTGAACAGCATAAAGAAAAAGGTTTGCTCTCTGCACCAAACACATGCTGATACAAACCAAATACATAGGTTTAGATCTGGGACACAAGTAAATTTGAGTAGTCAAGAACTCAAGGTATCAGTAGGAATTTCTCACTCCTTTTTAGTGCCCTAGAAAGATACAAGTTGGTAGATGAAGTTCACTGAAGTAACTGTGCTAAATGAAGAAGAGTTAGGTTCATTTTGTTAGTTTCTGAAATCTCTGCTTCTCTAGGGGGGAAATCCCATTCTCTCTGAGCCACCCAAAATTTAATTGCTATTCTAGTTGTTGATTCTGTCAGGTTTCAACTCTTAGCTGGAAAATCCCCAGCATTCCTGAATCCTAATAGGCGGGTTATGTAAACTGGGAAATGCCTCTGAAGAAAAGATCTTGGATGCCGTCATTTGGTGAAAGAGACATCTTGCTAATTGTGCTTTCTGGAAATCATTTTTGTAATGGTCCCATCTCTCCAGTTTCTCCTTTTGTGATAGCACAGCAGTCTGGTTTTTAAAAAAAAATCCCTAGTAAAAGATATTCATTGTCGAAGGCCAATTTTGTTTTGTTTGCTTGTTTTTTTTTAGGCCGAGCAGACTGTGGCACCCCTTGTCTGTGTGTCTGCATGTACACACAAAGACACACCAGAGGCCGCAATGTGAAAGGCCAATTTATTTGTGCAGTAAGACAAAATAAGAAAATTCCATATGCATCTCTTCTTCCATGGTAATAAAAGTGCACATTTCCATCCCATTTCCTGATAGCTACAATTGACTGTGTCATTGCACATCCAAGAAACTTTAATGCTTGAAGCAAACAAAGAACAAGGTAGATTTGGTGGCCCACTAAGCCTTGTCTTTAGGCAGAAAGGACTAGGTCTGGGGCTTAGGAAGAACAATTAGGAATATTTGCTTATGTCCACATCTTTAGCCACCTGAGGCAACCACTACAGTATGTCTAAAGTTAGTGCCCACTTTTCACATTTGCAATTCAAGAATTGAAACCAAGTTTCGTATTCTGTTTTAATAGTGGCCACCCTATTGCTATGAGGGAGCAGAACTACTTCTGTAGCGTTTCGGCTCCCAACATTTGATATTCAGTGTTTTATCATTCTGTTTCTTCAGCTTTTCTTTCCTTCTGTCTCCAGGATTGAGGGGAAATGGGAGAATTTATGAGTCTGGGGAGCCTTTTTCATCCCTATCCAATTAATTACCCCATCGCCATTACCTGGTTTGCTTTGTTTATTAGAGGCTAGGTGTCTTGAATGAACTCGGTATGTTTTTTGAAGAATATAGTCTAGTTTAGCACACAGTAAGCATTTAACTAATTGTATGCTATTCCGTAAACCAGGATTAAAACCAGGATTTTGCAAGAATTGAAGCTTTCCAGTACCTAGTGTTGCTGAATATTTTTCAAATAATTGCTGGTGGAGAACTTTGGGGAGGATTAGTTGAATTTGTTGTTAAAAGATATACTGCAAAAACCAGCTCAATGCAAATTACATAAGTTGTATTAATTACGGTAGCTCTTCGTTTTGATTTTCATTAAATGTATGATTAGTCAGTTACATGAAATAGTTTTTTCAACAACCCTAACTAAAAAACTCTTCATGGATTGGGGGAAAAAGTATCAGTGATATAGAATAGGTGCCATTTGCATCTTTGTAGTCATCTATCACGGGAGTCCTTATTATAAGTATCTGGATTTGCATGAGATTACAAAGCACAAAAGCATGTAGGTATTGTCATAGAGGGAAGAAAATTGTAGAACCTTTTTGTTATTGGCTGCTTTTGTAATAGTTTCATAGAGATTTTTAGGTTACAAATTCGACTAAGATTTAACTGCCATATTTTTCAGAAGTTCAGAGGATAACTAACTGATCTAAAGATAATTTTCTGAGGTAAAACGTATAAAATTAAGCCAGAATTTTTAAAATGAAGCATGCCCAATGTGAATGTTAGTGATCTGAGTCTCTGAACTGAAACAGAACTGCACACTTGAATAATAAAAAAAATACTCCTGTATGTGAACTTGCTGTTGAATATACTGTAATGTAAAAATGTGTATTCAAAGAACGATTTATTGGAGAAGTGTTAAAGACCTTGATGGGATTTATTTCAAACTAGCTATACCCGGCCACGCGTTGCTGTGGCCCAGTCTGGTTAAATGGCCAACTAATCTGTGTGTAGATCTACACCTGCACACATACACCCAACCATCATATAAGCCCCATCCTACCTACCTACTGTATTTTTCTCTCTCTCTCTATCTATCTATCTATCCCTCTACCTACCTACCTACTGTATTTCTTTCTTTCTCCCTCTACCTACCTACCTACCTATTGTATTTCCCCCTCTCTATCCCTCTACCTACCTACCTACATACCTACCTACTATATTTCTCCCTCTCTATCTATCCCCCTATCTACCTACCTGCCTACCTACTGTATTTCTCCCTCTCTGTCTATCCCTCTACCTACCTACCTACTGTATTTCTTTCTTTTTCCCTCTATCTACCTACCTACCTACTGTATTTCCCCCCTCTATCCCTCTACCTACCTACCTACCATATTTCTCGCTATCTATACACCTACCTACCTACCGTATTTCTCCCTCTCTGTCTATCCCTCTACTTACCTACCTATTGTATTTCTTGCTTTCTCCCTCCACCTACCTACCTACTGTATTTCTCCCTCTCTATCTATCCCCCTATCCACCTACCTGCCTACCTACTGTATTTCTCCCTCTCTGTCTATCCCTCTACCTACCTATCTACTGTATTTCTCCCTATCTATCTATCCATCCCCCTACCTATGTACCTTCCTACCTACCTACCTACCTACTTACCTACCTACCTACCTACCTACTATATTTCTTCCTTTCTCCCTCTACCTACCTACCTACCTACCTACCTACCTACCTACCTACCTACCTACCTACCGTTTCTTTCTTTCTTTCTTTCTTTCTTTCTTTCTTTCTTTCTTTCTTTCTTTCTTTGTATCTATCTATCTATCTATCTATCTATCTATCTATCTATCTATCTATCTATCTATCTATCTATCTATCTATCTATCTATCCATCCATCCATCCATCCATCCATCCATCCATCCATCCATCCATCCATCCATCCATCCATCCATCCATCCACCCACCCACCCACCCACCCACCCACCCACCCACCCACATACATACATACATACATACATACATACCTTATTTCTGCCTCTCTATCTATCCCTTGGGGGGTCATCTAGTCCAACTCCCTGCTAGGCAGGAAGCCCTATACCCATGATGGCGAACCTATGGCATGGGTGCCACAGGTGGCACACGGAACCATTTCTTAGGCCACTCGAGGCATTGCCCTGTCAGCTTCAGTTTGTATGTGTGCCCTGGCCAGCTGATTTAGGCCTTCTTTTGAGGCCATTTTTTGCCCTCTGGAGGTTGGGGAAGGCTGTTTTCACCCTCCCCAGGCTCCTATAAACCCTCTGGAGCCTGGGGATGACGTAAAAAGCATGCCAAATGCAGGGGGTCATGCACATAGCATTATGGATGTGGCACACCTGTGCAGATCGCCCCTGCACTGCTATTGGCACGTGAGCCAAAAAAGGTTAGCCATCACTGCCCTATACCATTTCAGACTAATGGCTATCCAACATCTTCTTGAAGACTTCCAATGTTGGGGCATTCACAACTTCTGGAGACAAGTTTTTCCACTGATTAATTGTTCTAACTGTCAGGAAATTTCTCCTCAGTTCTAAGTTGCTTCTCTCCTTGATTAGTTTCCACCCATTGCTTCTTGTCCTGCCCCCAGGTGCCTTGGAGAATAGCTTGACTCCCTCTTCTTTGGGGCAACCTCTGAGATATTGGAAGGCTGCTATCATGTCTTCCCTAGTCCTTCTTTTCATTAAACTGTATTTGCTGTCAGATGGGTGATTCTTTGTTACAGTTTGGTTCAGTTCGTATTAAACAGTTTAAAGCTGCCTGCCTCCGTTTTTTTACCTCAGAGAACAGTCCTGAGCAGAATTCCCCCCCCCCCCCTTTATGGGCCACCTGGGAGTTTGCTATCCTCTGTGCCTTTTTGGCCCCAAGAGGCCGCCGTATGAGGTCTTTTCCAACACTGACAGTTGAAAAGCAGTTTGATGGGCGTGGCTACAGGGATGTTAACACACATTTCAGTGGGAACTTTTTTGTGTGTGTAATTTGTACACAACACACGCGTGCTAGGCACAAAATGATTAGCTATTCTATTATCAGAAGTCCTTGTCTACATTGTCTGAAAGTTTGGTGTAAATCGGCCCAGTAGTTTTTGAGATTAGTGGATTCGTACAAACTATTTTACATTTTTATTTATATAGATATACTATAGTTGCCTAGAATTGCTCATTAAACAACTTTCCTTAATTCAATGTCCAATAGATCTAGGACAGTGTTTCTCAACCATGGCAACTTGAAGATGTCTGGACTTCAACTCCCAGAATTCCCCAGCCAGCATTCTGGAGTTGAAGTCCAGACATCTTCAAGTTGCCAAGGTTGAGAAACACTGATCTAAGGATCAGGGTGGATAAAAATCAATGATTTTTTTAAAAAAATAAAAAAAAATCAGATTTTTTGATTTAAATTGGATTTTTTTAAATTTGATTTTTTTATATAGAATGCTTTTTGAGGAAAATATATTACCATCCAAAGGTTATTCCATCATGAAATAAAGATTAGGTTTTTAATTATGTAGAATAAGGCTGTATATGTTTAATTTTTTTGGTAAATAAATTCCATTAATCCATTCACAATGTCATGCTCTTCCAGAGGTTTTTGTAAGATTATTGGGCAGTTTCTCTGCCTACAAAATACTATCACAGATGCTTGGTTTACTTTTGCAGTTCTCAAAACTGAATTTCACTCAGCAGAGATCATGTGCCTCTTCTTCACAGCAAAAATGTTATAACATGAACAGAGTTGAAAAAAAGACCTTAATCCTAACTTCTACAAACCTATGAATACAGAATCAACCCCTTCAGTGCTAAGTTTCAAGACGTTCAGTGAATAGAATAGAAACAATATTTTTCTGATTGTTTGGAGTGGAATAGGTATGCATAAGAAGAAATTGAAACTAAGTGTGAGGAGGAAGGGGCAAGCAGACAAGCAGGACTACAAAATGAAAGTCTAATTTTCTTAAAATATATATATATTGTTTAGCCAAATTAGTTAACAAACATGGATGTTTGTTTAAGCAAATAACATATGCTGTAATGTTATTGTTTCAGTTGAATAAATCTATTTAAATTGTTATTATTAAGGTAATGATTATTTTTCTCCTTCCTAAGTACAACAAAAAAGTTGTCCAAATATGAATGATTAACCTATTAAACTGGGGATAAAAAAACTAATATGAAAAGTTGTTATTCTAAAAATCTTCATCTGCTTGCATATTATAAGTTATACCAGCAAGAATTAGTCTTTATGTAGAAAACTATGATTTAAATCAAGCTTTTTTACTAGTGATTTAAATCATGATTTAAATCGTGATTTAAATCAACTTGATTTAAATCAAATCCATCCTGTCTGGAATATACCTATTGGACAGCAAGTCCTATCATCTCCAGCTAAGTTGCTGTCTATACTTGACTTAATCCAGCATAATGGATGAAGCATATACAACATTGACTTATTTTTGTTTTGAGATTATAGAAGAGCGTAGAGGATTTTATCAGAAAGAGGCAGAAAGAAAAATCATGATGATTATATATTATTTCAATTGGAGGCAACTTAATTGCTGAAGACATGAGTGGGAAGTATGTTTTGTTTTCAGATTTTGTGGCTTTCCCACTGCATCTAATTACTCAACATGAAAAAGAGAATGTTGAACTGAATGGACCTTTAGTCTTATCTAGCATTATATTTCTTACAATTTTATCATTACATGAAGTGTTCTACTACAACAGCTTTTTAAACATATGCCTGGTCCCTTGCCATAATGCAATGCAGTTTAGATTGAAGAAGAGTTCAGATTTCTTAGAGCATTATTTTTGAGTTTCAGTGTCAAAACCTTTAATCTGTAATGTATTTTAGAAGACATTCCTACATCCCTGTTTAGTATTTCTCACCTATTTGAAAATGTTACAGGTGCTTAATAGAGATTTTTGAGTTAGAAGTATTGGATAATTTAATGCTGCTTATTGTTTCTGTGTCACAGTTGCCTGCCCTGAGAATAACAGCCTTCATGGAGAATGTGCAAATCAGAAGTATAAATGCAGAATGCAAATTAATTTTTTGTAAATAAATCAGAATGGAAAAAGTATGTAATCTGAAACATTGAGTAACATGTGATAGCACAAATGTGAACGATGCAATTCAAAGCCTGTGTAAGAAAACGTACGTGGGGGAAAAACCTCTAGAGTTCTCAAGAAGTGAGTAGGAGGGCATTGGTGAAACGTCAGGAATTAAAAGCTTGGATCTCCTCAATTGCAGTTGTTTCTTGAGAATTGTCATTCTTCCTAAGATGCTAGAATGACTGGAATCGGGAGGTGACCAATGTCAGAAAAATTGAATCGGGGGAGATGCATGGGACCATAGCACATTTGATCGCAAGATTCTTTGGACTTTCCAAAATTACTTCAGCAATAAATTTAGATCAGGGTTACATGTCACAAATGCTGGAATGGACTAATGGTGTCTAAATATTAGCCGTATATATTTCTTAGTAACTTAGAAAAATATTTTTTTCCTGTTTTTATAGAAGTTACTTATCTATTTATCACTTACTTTTTTGTTGCCTGTATTGATCAATGGTTGATTTGTTCATGTCTGATAATACACATATTTTATATTCTAATGTAGGTCCCTTTCAAGAATGCTTTTATCAAGTTCTATGACTGTCCTTGGTCCACCTCCCATCAGTTCTTTTTGCTATGTGACCAGTCCATTTCCATTTCAATTCTTTACTCTCTTGATGATATTGTACACTTTCGTTTGTTCTCTAATCCATATGCAGGTCTTTGTATCTGGTCTTGCATCTGGCATGTTTTCACCATGACTCTTCGCGCCACTCGTAGCTTTTGTATTGATTCTCACTTACTGTTCTCTAAATTTCCTGTTAATCCCTATGGATAAAAATTATCGAATTCTATATGGAGAAAGGCAGAAAAATCTCAACTATACCTCCCCCCGCCCCAGGAATGTTTGGCTATTATGGAGATTTCCTAACCATATTATGTCCATACCTCATTGATCTAGGTTAGGGGTGTCAAACTGGTGGCCCATGAGCAGGATGCATCACAACAGGTGACATTCACCTCAGCTCCGCAAACGGAAAAATGGCACAAAATGTCACGACGGCAACATGACACCGCAAGTTTGACACCCATGATCTAGATGGTTGTCACTGACCAAGAAATTAATAATTAGAAAAAAAGTAATCTAAATTCAGATTATTTGTTTCTATTAAAACCATAGTCTACAGGCAGGATGTAATTGGTGACTGTTGATACACCAGTGGGGAATACAACTGGTAGGCCCTGGTATGGGCGTACCAGTGCCTGCTGGGAGCACCAGGTACCGTTCTGGTATGGTGCTTTGGAGGGTCCGCCCGCCCGCCTGCCCTCTTTACTTGTATTTGAGCCAATTGGGACTTATTGCACAGAGCATATGACGCCCGCGGGATGCTCCGCCGAGCAGCTGGAGTGTCATGGGCAGTAAGTATGCATGCATGTGCTGTGCACGTGCTGTGCGTTTGCATGTGATGGATGCCTGGTCCCATTGCACCGTACCAGTTGCACTGGGATCCGGAACCCACCACTGAGATACAATGACTAAAACTGTATTTCAACCTTCTTAGATGATTCTCCGTGGGAATGCTAACTTTTTCTTGTTATTTTTCACATCAGGCAGAAATACCTGGAAATTCAGTAATTGATCTGCAGTCATGGAGAGCAAGGGACCTTATCGAATCTATGACCCTGGTGGGGGAACACAGGAAAAAGCATCTGCTGCCTTCGAACATCTAGTGGAAGAAAATGCAAAACTTAAGGAGAAGATGCAGGGGATTAAATCTCTAGGTAACGATGAGCATGAAATGGAAATGGAATGAAATGAAATGGAAGCACTTCTTGTTATTATTGTTGATGACTTTTGAATCCCATCATATTTATTTATTTATTTATTTATTTATTATTTACACATATACCGCCCTATCTCCCGAAGGACTCAGGGCGGTGCACAGAGGAATAAAAAGTAGTAAAACACAGTGACAATATAAAAATTAAAAAATAGATTAAATACTAAATCTGTGCTAAAAACTTATGGTTAAAAGCAAATAAAAATTATAAAATTATCATAAAATTGGGACTATATCATTAAAAACTATGCTAGGCCAGCCGCATGAAATAGATATGTTTTTAAGGTCCGGCGGAAGAGTGTGATGGTACGAAGGTCGGGGGGCAGGTTGTTGCAGAGGGCAGGGCCTGCCACATAGAGGGCTCTCCCCCTGGGGGTCGCCAGCTGGCATTGTCCAGCAGACGGCACCATGAGGAGGCCCTCTCTGTGGGAGCGAACAGGTCGGAGGGAGGTATGTGGTAGGAGGCGGTCCCGCAAATAGCCAGATCCCAAGCCATGGAGCGCTTTGAAGATGGTTACTAGCACCTTGAAGCACGCCCGAAAAGCCACAGGCAGCCAGTGCAGCTTGCGCAGGAGAGGTGTTACATGGGAGTATCGAGAGACTCCCATAATCCCCCGCGCGGATTCTGGACTAGCTGGAGCCTCCGGGTGCACCTCAAGGGGAGCCCCATGTAGAGAGCATTACAGTAGTCCAGGCGGAAAATGACGAGAGCTTGAGTGACCGTGTGTAGGGCGTCATGATCTAGAATGGGCCGCAACTGGCGTATCAGATAAACCTGATAGAAGGCCCCCCTGGCCACGGCTGTCACATGGTCATCCAAGGACAGCCGAGAGTCCAGGAGGACGCCTTAAGTTGCGAGCCCATTCCATGGGGGCTAATGACTCACCCTCGATAGCCAGAGATGGTACTAACTGGCTATATTGTGACGCCGGAAACCACAGCCACTCGGTCTTGGACGGGTTGAGTCGAAGCTTGTTCCTCCCCATCCAGGCCCACATGGCCTCCAAACACCGGGACATCACTTCGACGGCATCGTTGGGGTGGTCAGGGGTAGAGATGTACAGCTGAGTATCATCAGCGTACTGATGGAACTCTACCCCAAAACCACGGATGATCTCACCCAGCGGCTTCATATAGGTGTTGAACAGGAGGGACGAGAGGACCGACCCCTGAGGGTGACAACCTATAGAAAAACAGCTTTTAATCTAGTTCTTATTGGTAAACCCCTCAAAAATTAACTTCATAGAAGCATGAGGCCCGTTGCCAATAGGTGCACCAGTTTAGTTGGGTGGAATTATTGTAGAAAATAAGCAGGAGTCATCTCACAGCAAATGTAATTCAAGTAAGTAGAATTCAAGTAAGTGAACTTAAGTGCAATTTGTAATCTTAATATTTGTATTATTAAAAGGGTCCATTTCTCATCCCCTCCCACTCATCATCTGATTTCCACAATTATATATTCTGTTCTTGTCTCAGCTGACAAGAACAGAACCTAGCTGGCTTAATGGCAAGGCTCTCGCCTGGCATGTAATACAGCCCTGGTTCGAATCCCAGTAAGGGTATGACTAGCTGATGAGAGCTAATAAGCTCGAAATAGATTTATCCTAGTCTCCCTGACTTATTTATTGATCAGCTCAAAAACGTAACACACACACACACACACACACACACACACACATATATATCTTTAGAAGGAAAACAGCAGATTCTGCCACTAGATGTATTCCTTTTTCATACCAATACAAAATAACATTGTTTGCACTATATAACACAAAATGAAGAGTTGTTATGATGGCAGTAGACATTTTAAGAATGGTGTTGCATATAAACCAGGCTTGATAAATTCTCTGGATTCAAACATACATGACCTACATATTTAATGCTTTCATTGCCATTAGCACTTTGAATAAAAAGAAACGAAAGCATCCTCAGAGGCTTCTGTTTCTGTTAATTTTGCTGCCTTCTTACCTCACCCTACAGAGCCACATGTACTTCCAGAGACCCAGTTTGATGGTGTGGTTAAGAGGCTGAAAAACCAGGAGACTATGAATTCTAGTCCCGCCTTAGTCATGAAAACAGCTGGGTGACTTTGGGCCAGTCACACTCTCTCAGCCCAATTCACCTCACCTTGTGGGGAAAATAGGAGGTGGAAGGAATACTGTATTATATATGTTTGCCACCTTGAGTTACACATACGGTAATAAAGGCAGGATCAAAATCAAATCAATAAATAATCTCATGATCTCAGTCTAAAGCCGTGATGGCGAACCTATCGCACGTTTGCCCAAAGTGGCTCGTGGAGCCATGTCAGCTGGCATGCACAGTGTCACCAGTTCATCTTCCGGGTTTCTGGCGCGCATGTACACGCGATGATCAGCTGTTTTTAGCGTGTGCAGCAGTGCTGGAAACCAGAAGAGCTGGTCTTCTGGTTTCCATTGTGTGCATGGGTGCTGTCCAGCTGATAGTCATGCACTCATGTGCATCAGTAACCGGAAGACAAGCTGGCCGGTGCGCATGCCGAAAAGGCACCACACATACGTTCATTGGGGACGTGCCTCGGAAGAGAAACTGCCAAGTGGGCATGCACGTGCCGGGAAACGAACTTCCGGTTTTCAGCGCACGCATGTTCACTTGGCCGCTTCTCTTCCAGGGTGCGTCCCCGATGACCGCACAGATGCAGTGCTCTTTTGGCACTCAGTGCTGAAAAAGTTTGCCATCACTGGTCTAAAGCATTAAAGCTGAATTATGGATGTACATGAATGAGGCACTTGTGTAAAGTGAAAAGGTTATCTTTTTTCTACATAGAGATACTTGCTTAATTAGATACCTTGTCAGTGTACAAACATTTGACTGCTCTGCTGATAAGCGAGGATCATCTCTATGTAGAAAAGGATAAGCTATCAAATAATCATTAGATTAAAATACAGTACAATGGGGTGAGCATTGTAAGCTGGGCTACAGATATGATGTATTGCTAGAAAAAAAGATTTGAGCATGGATCAGGAAGTGCCAAATGATACCTTTTCTGTTTTACCAGGAGAATTATTAGAAGAGTCTCAGTTAGAAGCATGCAGATTACGTCAAAAAGTGGAAGACCTTGTGAAGGACAACGAAATGCTAAGATCAGCCTCTTCTTTTGAAAGATTTGAAGAAATAGCAGGTATGAGAATATAAGAACAAATATGTGAATGTCCTTCTGCCAAACCTAAATTCGTGCATTAATGTGTGAAAGAAAGGGAATGAAATTTGAAAAAAGATTTGAAAAAGGTTTTGAGTGGAGGCAGGAAAAATAAATCTGCAGTTGTGCCTTTGCCTGTTCTGGCAGATAAATTAGATATAGTAAAATACGCTCCAATCTACACTGTGACATATGAAGAGCATTCACACGCATAGAAAAGCTTGCATAAAATGAATTCAGCTCTTCTAACAGTTCCGTGTATAGTGGAATTGAATCATAGCTGCATAACAGAGCAGTGGAAACTGTCCTAGGTTTCATCCAGTGGAGAAAAAAATAATCTCAAAAATTAAGAGATGGGAAAATCTTTAGGTTGAAGAGTTAATGCTACCAGGAACAGCCAAGTGGCTAAATCAATGAATAGTTTATTTATCTTGATTTAGTTAAAAGATTTCTATGGCCATTTATCTGGGGGGGAAACCAACTCTAGGTGGCGCCCAATGGCAATAAAAAGCAAAAAAATAAAATAAACAATCCAATAACCAACAACAAACCCAATCTCAATAAATGCAATAAACACAAAACGCAAATGTCTGGTGTCCCCATTCATTCTCCTCCAATGCAGCCATCACCACCATCTTCAGGTTAGATCTCACAATGGGTGTGGGGGATAGCAACATTTTTCCCTGAAGTATTGGACAGGGTAGGCAGAAGCTATGTGGGAGAGGTGGTTTGTTACCCATCTAGCATATAGAGTGGTGTTGTAACCAGCATCATGAATAGCACTTGAGAACATCCTGGCACCCAATGCAGCAGTTGTGTAACACAACAGTGCTGAGATTTCCTAGTAGGCACATTGGCCGCTATATCTGAGATCAGCTGACGTTTTCGTGGGCATCCCTATGTAGAGAAAATTATAATAATCCAATTCTGGATAATTTTAGAGCATCTGCATTCAAATGTCAAAAAGTGGCAGGTTGCTTTACTTTCATTGCTTTGAAACTTTATAAAGAAAAGCTATGTGCTTAATCTTCAAAATGATGCACTTTCTGCTACTGCATTGCTGAAGCCACAAAACTCTCTCTTCTGTTCTTAAGAAAAGGGAAAAAAACTGACATTGTCAAGTCAGGTTCTGCCTGTCTGAGACAGAATGGAATAGATCACTTCAATTTGGTTTTTCAATTTTATCTGTTGTCATAAATGCAGTGTGTCGGCGGCCTCTGCAGGCGGCTGTTACTGCTGCTGCCCCCGAGCCCTGCGACACGCAGCTCCCGCCGTCCGAGCGCATTGGGCAGGACAGCTGGCCACGTTTCCACCAGATCCCTCTTTGGCCCCTCGGGTGTGGCTCTTCCTCCCCCCCGCCCGGAGGCAGCGGAGGGCCCGGCATGTCGGCTGGGAGGGCTGCGGCTGCGGCTGCCTCCTGCTGTAGCGAGCGAGCGTACGGGCGGGGGGAGCGCCCGGGGCTGCGGCTGCCTGGGCGCTGCCGGAGCCGCCCAAGCAGCCGCAGCCCCGAGCGCTCCCCCCGCCCGTACGCTCGCTTGCTACAGGGGGAGGCAGCCGCAGCCCCCCCAGCCGACATGCCAGGCCCTCCGCTGCCTCCGGGCGGGGGGGAGGGAGAGAGGAAGAGCCGCACCCGAGGGGCCAAAGAGGGACCTGGTGGAAACATGGCCAGCTGTCCTGCCCAATGCGCTCGGACGGCGGGAGCTGCGTGTCGCAGGGCTCGGGGGCAGCAGCAGTAACAGCCACCTGCAGAGGCCGCTGAGCCGCGCTTTCCGGGGCTGGCCGCCGCACGGGGCTGGGAGGGAGGTGGGCGCGCAGCGCTTGGACAGCCCCGGCACCGCTTGGGTGGCCGCGGCCTCGGGTGCCACATGTCCACCTCCTTCGCTGTGGGAGGAGGCAGCCGTGGCCTCCCCAGCTGGCGTGCCGGGCTTTCCACTGCTTCCGGGGGGGGGGAAGGGAGGGAGAGAGGGAGGGAGAGACTGATATACAGAGAGAGACAGAGGGGGAGGGAGGAAGAGACAAACAGAGAGAGACACAGAGAGAGAGGGAGGGAGAGAGGGAATCAGAGAGAGAGACACACACAGACACACACACACACAGACACACACACACACAGAATGACAGATGGGTGGGGGGAGGAGAGAGAGATAGACAGAGAGAGACAAAAAGAAAAAGAGAGAAAGAGAAAGAAAAATAGAAAGAAAAAGAAAGAGAGAAAGAAAGAAAGAAAGAAAGAAAGAAAGAAAGAAAGAAAGAAAGAAAGAAAGAAAGAAAGAAAGAAAGAAAGAAAGAAAATGAATTTTGGTTGCTAAGCAGGACCATCGTTAAGTGAGTTTCACCACATTTTCCAAGTTGGCCACGCCCACCTGGTCACATGACCGCTGAGCCACTCCCACAAAACAGGCCATACCTTTTGGCTCTCAAAAGAAATTTCAATCATGGTACTGTTGATATTTGGCTCTCTTGACTAATAGGTTTGCCCACCACTGTGATAGATGAATTCTTCAAGTGTCCTTTATCCTATGCTGCAATGCCGTGTCCTGAAGAGTTCTAGAGTTGTTCAGAATTCACCTGAGCTTCTGCAATAAATCAAATTATTTATTTGATTGATTGATTGATATAGCTATCCATCTTCCAATAAAACCTCTGGCCAGAGAATAAAGATAGAAAATCCAGTAGAATAAATATAAATAATAACAAAAGAATAAGCAACATAAACACAATAATAGCACAGTAACACTCAAAGACAATCAAACTCAAACCATATAAACTCATGTCAGAAAAAAACCAGAATGACCACTTTGCCCAGCCTACAAGAGCTAGGGTTTATCCACATCTTCAAGGCTTCATAAAATGTCATCAGTGTTGGGGGTTAAAATAATTTGGAGTAGGAGCCTGATGGGAGAGAATATTCCTATGGTTCTATAGTAGATCAGTAACAATTGAGACATCTTCTGTACATTGATATTGCCAATTGTAGTATGTGCTGTACCTGTGTATTCATTCTACAGTGCAATATTAATTTGTATGATGAAACATTGTGATCCAGTAGGTTAACCAGAATTTTGAATGAACTGCCTATAAATAGAGAATACCATTGAGTTGTCCTATTTAATTTTTCTCTTTCTTGAAATGTCTAGGCTTTCATGAACTTATTTAGGCTGCTTAATATCTTTTTCCCTTCTTGTTCTTCTCCAAAATCTTCTCATGCCACTCTCTTTATCGATGCTGGAGCCTTGAAAACGTTAAGTGTCAACTACTTCTGTCTATTGTTGATCTTTAATTCTTCTTGCTTTCCAGTTGACATAATTGGCTTTCTTGAAGTTCAAGGACAGCCTTGCCTATTTGCTCTTCTGTTTTACTTTTAGAAGACCTTCTTAGGTTTCTGCAATCAAGGAAATGTTGACATTCCTTCCAACGAAGATTTTTACTCCAGTCTAGTACTGTAGTCTATATGTTGTATTCAGTATCGAAATGGAACAAGTATGGTGATAGAATGCAATCCTGTTTGACTCAGGACTTTGTTCTCATGATGGTTTCCTAGTTATTGTAGAGATTCCTTATCAGGAGAAGATATTGAGGTATATTCATTGCTTTGAAGAACTGCTAAAGTCTTGAACGATTAACACTATCAAAAGCTTTGGAGTAAAACAGAAATACAGCTTCTTTTGATATTCTCTTACTATTTCCATTAAAACAGTCAATATTATTATAAAGTTTCATGTTCCCCTGTTTGTTTGTTTTTTAAAACCTGCTTGTTCAATTGTCGCTTCTCTCTCAATAGAGGATTTTGCAGACTCTGATCTCTTACAGAATTTCCAACAGAATATTACTGCCATGTATTGTTAAGGCTAATTAGAACACAGTTAATAATTATTAATTATATATAAAACGATCCTCTCTCTAATTAGGAGATAAAGCTCCCTTTTAAAGGATTAGAATCTTTTCCAGTCTTTGACTCATGGTGCTTTTCTCAATATTTGCTGTCAGAGGTGTGCTGTGATCTTTAATGTTTCCATACCAGCCTTCTTCAAGAGCTCTATGAGGTGGGATTCATTTACCTTCCCTACTGGTTTGCAAATGTGAGCGTGCTTGCTCATGCGCTTACTTTGCTTACGCATGCCTCATCTGTGCATGTGCACCTTCTGCGCGTGCACAGTGCTTGTGCATTATGTTGAGGTGGGTGGGCGGAGTCTCCCACAGCCACCGCTACCAGTTCCCTGAACCGGAGCGAACCGGCTGAACACCACCTCTGGATCCATATCTGAGGCTCTTCAATTTGCCAGTTGTTTCATATTCCATCTCATTTCCTCCTCAAGCACCATTGGTTCCTCCTCACATTTCTCTAATACATTGTCATCTTAGTCGATCTTTTTGTACAGGTTTTCTTGGCATTCCTTCCAACTTTTTCATATTATGTTCCATCATTAATTCATTTGATGTTCTTAATGACTCGCGTTTTTTCTGATTTTCGTCACTGTTAGTTTGTAGTAAGTTCTCTATTTTCTTTAGATCTGCTTTGGCATTTGCTTTCCTTCTTTAGTTATTGCTATGGCCTTGTTTGATAGCCAGTGCGTTATTTGTTTTCTTCTGGCTTTTAATATTTATTTTTTAGCTTTCTTTTTTACAAACATTTTAACTAACTACAAGAAATCCTTGAGCTTTCTGTCAACTAGGTGCAGCCCTTTGATTCTCTTTCTCATCTCAATCTTTTATTCTTTTGCAATGGGTTTGTAGTAAGTATCCCACTAAAACATTGTCTCCTCTAGTGTTTTTCAGACTGATGTATTTCTATGATTAGTAGTAGATGATCTGATTCACAGTTGGCACCCAACGTATTCTGCAATTCAGTATAGATATTTTCCATCTGTTGTTACATGATATATTCTGTTGATTATAATGTTGCCCATTTGAAGATGTCCAGGTTAAAAGCTACCTTTTGTTGTTGAAATGTAATCTATTAAGGGACATACATCCTATTTTCTGTACGGAAGTCTATTCGGCATTGTTCATTGCAGGTTCCTATTCTGAATCTTCCAACTGTATTGCATACGGTTCCTCTTCAACTTTTACATTAAAATTACAGTTGACTCTCAGAACCATCAAAAATTCATTGACTTGAAAAGGCTGGAAGAACAGGCTGGGAATTTATATTAAACATTACAATAAGTCTAGACTAATTAATATTCAAAATATGATTCCCCCTTCTTCTACAGCATTTTGTTTTTCTCCCACCCCATAATATGAAAATTTGTGTTACTTTTTTTAAATTTGAAAATTCTGAATGTCTATGGAGATTTTCAGTCATCCAGATCATAGTTGTCCCAAAGATGCTTTTTCAAAAGGCAACTTACACTTTGTTTTTTTCTTGAAGAAGTTTCACTTCTCATCCAAGAAGCTTCTTCAATTGTGATTGAATGGAGGAGAATGGAAATATTTATATTCCTTGCAATCATCTGGTCATTAGCGCTCATTCTGAGAGTGGTTGAGGCCACTTAGAAGTTCATTTGTGCCCTAAGGGTCACTTTAATAGTGTAAATGGGTGTGGAACCTTCTTGGAGCTGCTGAAAGGACTGTGTTGTAAACAGGAGATAAGTGGTATCATATTCCTCCCCTCAGTTGAGAGAAGGCTGTTCAATCCGAATGGAGATGGCTTGTTTGGCCTCTCTTTTGGAATTCTGAAACTTGGCAAAGAATTATATTATTGAGATATTACTGGTTTATGTATTGTAATATTTTTATTTTGAGAATGGAACCTCTTTTGCTACATATTGGACTTGAGTCACTGCGATTCCTGTAGAAATCATAACTAGGCCAACCCCCTCTCCCCGCCCTCCGGTTTATAAACATAAAGGTCCAGACATTCTTGACACTAGGGGGCGGTGCTCATTTCTGTTTCTTAACCGAGGGGGCCAGCATTGTTTGTAGACATTTATGTGGTCCTGTGGTCTGCACGACTATGTGCCAAGGCACATGAAACACCTTGACTCTGAAATGGTACCTATTTATCTATTCGCATTTGCATGCTTTCGAATTGCTAGGTAGACAGAAGCTGGGGCAAGTAACAGAATAGCAGAGTTGGAAAGGACCTAGTCCAACCCTCTGTTCAAACAGGAGACCCTATACCATTCCAGACAAGTGGCTGTCCAGTCTCTTCTTATAAGACTCCAATGATGGAGCATCCACAACTTCTGAAGGCAAGCCTGATCAATCATTCTCATTTTTAGGAAATTTCTCCTTAGTTCTAGGTTGCTTCTCTTCTTCTTTTTTTTTTTTTGAAAATGTTTTATTGGGTTTTACAGATTTTTATAAAAATAGGATAAGGGATATTAAGGAGTTACAAAGACATATTGAGAACCTCTATGTCGGAGATATTGACCCCCTCCGAGACTTCATAAAAAGAAATAGCAAATACGGTAATTTTTCATTTTTCTACAAAGTGGAAAGATATACAAATATTTCAATTTTAAGATCTATGCAATCAATCATTTATAAACATCCAAAGAAGTTTTATACTATTACAATAAAAAAGTCACTTATGAAATCTAAGTCTTATGGCAATTGTATCATCTTCTCCCTGACCTCCAGTGGGCGGAGCCATGGCCCCCTCCGTTCCCCCATTTTCATCCTCCAGGATAGGGAAATATTTTTTTTTCTTAACAAAGGCATCCGCCTCTGCAATTGTTTTAATTTTTACTCTTCCCCCCTCCCTTAACGCCAACATTCCCTCGAACATCACCCACCAGAAACAGACCCCCTTTTTAAATAATCTTTTAAATAAGAAGGAATAATTCCCCCCCATCTTTATAATCTTTTTCGGGATCTGATTCAAGGTGGCAACCACTTTCTGTTGATAAGTTAAGGAACTGTCTCTCTGTGTTCTCAAGGTCCCCCCCCCCCATGGACCCTCTCACTAATTTAATGCGTATCTCTCTGGATATTTCATTTATCCTGGCATATACTGAGTTATTTCTAGAATTTTTTAAAAAACTCTTCCCTTGTCACAGGCAACCCCCCCTCCAAACCATCAATTTTTTGTTCATTTTCCATTAGCGCTTTCTGTATCTCCAAAAGTTCTGATTTTGATCTAACATTATCTTTCCGGATTTCCTTAAGTTCTTTCATAATATCTTGAAGATGTCCTTCTATTATTGAAAACTGCGTAGCTTCCATCTCTGTTTCTTTAGGTTAAAATAATCTTGGGTTGATGTAGCTGTATTTTTAAAAAGCACTAATGAAAGTTTTACGTCTTTGTCGTTAATATGGCGTCTGTTGGAGAGGCATTCCGCGAAGCAAGGAGAGAACAAAGCCAGTGTCCAAACTCATAATTCCATTTAATTATAGTCCAGAGAGAAAACAAATTCTTAAAAACAGTCACATAAAAAAGAACAAAGAAGGCACAGCAGGGAAGGGTCCAGTTGGTCAATTACATTGTTCCATTACTAAAGAGAGAAAAACAGTCCCATACATAAGGGAGTGCCAGCAATTTTCCACGAAGATATATCTCCTGGGAACAAAGGAATGCCATCTTCCCCCGCTCCACTGTCAACCGCTGAGAGTTGTTAAAAAACAGTTCAATTGTAGCCAGACTTCGATACAAAGTATCAGGATCGTGCAGGAAAGACTTTCACTTATTGTTTAAAGATAATCGGATGTTGATTTCTCTGCTTCCCCAAGCCTGGGGAGCATTTCTAAACACCGCCTTTTTTTCCTTCCGAGGGGGGGTATTACAAACTCCCCCCTCCTTCTTCTTTCAAACTTAGAGTTGAGAGCAATAAAATAAAGTCACTCACTATCCACTTTGCAGCCAGGAGCCTCGGTATTGCCTCCAACCCCGGCATTTCAGCTTTTCTTTAAAGCAAATAGCTGTTCCGGCTCTCCATCGGCAAAGGGGACGACGCCCCCCGTGACTCGTTCCTCCGTACCTAGGTCGAAGCGGGGGCCACCCCCCCGACCGCCGTCGGGTGGGGGGATTCCCCGCAAGCCGCCCGTACAGCGGGGACTCTTTAAAAGAGCCCCCTGCCCTGTGGGGGGCCGCGGAGGCACCAAGCGGCGGACGAGCGCAGAAGCCCGACCGTCGCCTCCGGAAGACCGGAAGGAAGTCGCTTCTCTTCTTGATTAGTCAAGTAACAAGAGCTCAACTTGTTGTGCAGCACTCAGGTGTCAAACCCAGGCATGAACAGAGAAAAGTCAGCTGATGACAGCCTATTGGAGGAACAAACTTGAAAGCTGGAAGGAATAGAGTTCAGAATGGAGGGGGGAGCAGCCTTCCGAGTCTAAGAGAAACCTCCTGGGAGGTGACCGGAAGATTGGAGCTAGAGGCTGAAAAGAATATGAAGCCCCTCTTTAACGTCATAAGGGAAAGTTGAAGCAGGCACATCTGCCCAAAGGACATTTGTAGCAATATTTGCAATATTTGAAACCTTTATCCAAGGAGCTAGCAGTAGCAGGAGGAAGTGGAGCTAGTGGAAGATTGCTATACATAAGTTATCCTTAGTTGTGAGAGACTGACTAAAGGTTAGGAAAATCTCATCTGAGGAAACCACAGTTGAAAGATCAAGTGGTTGAGAAAGATTCCTTATGCATTAGGAAACATCACTAAATGTATGGATTGAAGTAATCTCTGGCTTCTGGAAGAAAATCAAATCCTTATGTAAGCCCTTATCCCATAATAAGTATCTTTCTTTCATTCAATATGTAAACTGTTGGTATGGTGATGTCAGTTCTATGTACAGTATGTGCACAGGTGGTATTCAGCCGGTTTGGACTGGCTCACCCGAACCGGTAGTGGAAATCGTAGTTGGGCCGGACCTGGCTCTGCCATCCTATTTAAGCATGTTTTCAAGCCACGTGCATGCATGCAAGCCGCACACGCAATCAAAGAGCATGCGCGGAAGGCAGAGTGCATGTGTGGACTGGGTATGTGCTTGCTCACATTTGCGAAGTGAATCCCTCCCCCCCCCCCCGCGTGTATGTGCCTTATATAACATATAACATTTATGTTATATAAGGCACACTGTGGTTTTTTGCTTAGAGTAGTTAAATGTTTTATGGTCGAGGGAGTGGTCCTTAATGGGTAAGGTTGTTTTAACTTTGTTAAACATTGTATCAGAGAATGGAATAAAACCCAAGCCTATATTTTCTTGAAAAAACAAAAACAGTCAAGTGTCCACATGGGTTTTGTCATGGGATTAAAGGAAACATATATTACATGGTTTAATTGAACACTTTTAATAACTGTTGGAGATGTAACTTACAATTTTCTGCCTTGGGCATCAAAATAACTGAAACCAGATCTCTAGAAAGACACATAGTGTGATAGAGATTTGATGGAAGTATTGCTTAAAGGCTAAAATGCATGACGAAAATGATAGAGCCAAATGTAAAGGCTCGCAGGGAAGCCTCTGTTAATGTTAGAAAATGTAATAATTAGTGTACAATTTATTTCAATGGAGTGTACATACATGTATTTTAAGTAACTTTTAAAATACGTAAAAGGTTTTTAAACTACGATAATTATCTCCTTTTGAAAGGTAAATTAACAGCAAATGGAAAAGCTGAGGAATAATTTTGATCTTTCAATATTACAGTGTGTTAAGCCCAGGAGGAAAGGGGGGAAATTCCAGCTGACTTTGATCAAATGTCATTTATATACATTTGCATTGCACACAAATGTTGCCCTAGAGACCAGCCACTTTCACCATATGGGAAGCCAATTTGACATGTGGATTTTTGTTAGTCTTTACCTCTTAATAAGAAAAAGGTGAAGAGGACTTTAGACTTGTTGGCATATCTGATTGGGGTTTTCTTAAACAAGGACTTGGTAAAGTGCAAATAATGGTTGCATTTGCTGTGAAACCTCAGAATTTATTTCCTGTAACTGCGGGGCACGGCTTTGTCATTCTGTCCAGATATCTATTTAGTCTCCCTCCCCACCTCTTTCTTTTTCTTCTCATTGTGCTCATTTCTGCTCACAGAATCAGGACTCTGAGGCTCACTAATTCACTCTTTTTATAGGTGAGATTCCAGAACTTTGCTCTTCCTCCGATATTCCAGTGGAGGGTGAGAAGACCCAAGAAAAAGCAGCACAGAAGCCATCTTCCAGTGTAAGAAATCAGCCTTGAGTATTTTTATAGCTATAACCACAAATAGACAAATGAACCAAATGGTACCTAGTAGTTGATGCCTCACTTTATTTGGGGGATGAAGTGAATTGGTCTGCTAGAATGCAGTGAAGATATAGGAGTTAATTGTAACTTCAGTGTCCATAGCTGGCAGGATTGGGGCAATTTATTTATTTCACTTTGAATTAGATGCCACGTGACTTCTGTTATTCTGACTTGAAATTGATTCTAAGTGGCCAGAGCAGGGCTAAAGCACCTTTAGCAGAGGCATGAGGCTTACAGAAATATATAAAACCATATAACTCTCCTACCCCAAAATCTCAGTCTTCAAGAGTTATTGATAATTATTTGAAAAAGCACAGAGTGAGGAGATTGGGTAGCTAAGTCTTTCCTATATCCTGGTACAGTATATGACCTGGCTGGACCCCTTTAAGAGAAACACTCTGGTTAACAGATAAAGCTATACTAAAACATTTTGTTGTAGGTTGCTGTTTTTGTTATCTGTTCGTAACTATCGGTTTACATAATTTAAAGCAAAACAAAGTGTTTAAATGTGCTTTCTTCCCCCCTGTTTCTTTCTTTTAAGGGATCCTCCTCTGAATTTGAAATTGTTGGCAATGAAGATAAGAAGTCCTCTCACGAGAGTAGTAGGAAATCTGTAAGTAATGAAACGTTTCTCTAAACTTCCTTGTGCAATTTTAGAAATCAAAATAGGGACAGGTAGTTATGGAGCAATTAACAGAAAACAGGCTAACTGATATCTACCTGGATTTGACCGATTGATTACTTAAAAAAAAAATTAGAACGAAATATTTAAGTGTATTGCACCACGTAGCATCTTCTAAAAAAAGGTTATGCTCATTGTTAATGAGCTTAATAGACTTAACGTTTTTAACAGTGTCAGGCATCCTATCTAGAGACAATAGATGCATATGTGCATAAGGATACGTGTGTGAAAAAGAGAAAGTGTTCCTCTGTAACCCCTTGTTGACATTCAAAATACTGCCCAAGTGCTTTTTGATCATTGGGGGAAAAGATACCTGTGTTCCCATCCTTTTTTTTCTTCATGGCGGACAAAGAGTGACGACAAGGGAGATTCTTCAGTTTATGGGAGAAGGTGATGGATCCTACGAATTGTACAAGTGGGAGGTGTAGTGCATTCATACATTATGTGCTCGGTTGCTCCACTCATTGCTGCGTTAGTTTCTGTGATTGCCCTGTGTGCAAGGAGCTGGCTTTTTCTGTCTAGAACAGTGTTTCTCAACTTTGGCGACTTTTAAGTCCTGTGGACTTCAACTCCCAAAATTCCCCAGCCAGCTATGCTGGCTGGGGGATTCTGGGAGTTGAAGTCCACAGGACCTAAAGTCGCCAAGGTTGAGAAACACTTGTCTAGAACCATCAGCTGCTCATAACTATTACTATTGATATTTTCTTGGCCCCCAAAAGCACACAACTGTACAAATCGTACATAAGGAACCTGGTGGTGCAGTGGTTGAAATGTAGTATTGCAGGCAAACTCTGTCCACAGCCTGGAGTTCAATCTTGACCGGCTCAAGATTGACTCAGCCTTCCAACCTCCTTGAGGTCAATAAAATGAGGAACCAGATTATTGGGGGCAATATGCTGACTCTGTAAACCACACAGAGAGTGTTGTAAAGCATTATGAGTTGCCATATAAGTCTAAGTGCTATTGCTATTGTTGTGTGCCAAAGGATTTCTTCACTTGGCCCTTTCCCAGAACAGATTTCCAAAAACTGTTAGAACACAGTGTAAGAAAAATAATCTAAAGGTGATATTGCCAAGAGGGTTTTTTCCCTCCTTTTTTACTTATATATGCAAAGCTGCTAGGAGGTCAGCTATTTCCTTGTCTTCGGTAGCAATATACTGTACGTTTACAAGCTGAGGCAATCAGCTAGCAGAATGGCAGGCAAGATCACAGGCATAGAGCTTAAAGCCTTTCTTGAAAAAGGTGGGGCAAGAACCAGTGTTGCTTGAGTAAGATTATGTCAACAATAAGCAGATTAAGCTCATTCCCCTCACTGGAGAAACTGCCAAAAGTCATTGACTTGAAAAGGCATGAAGACCAGACCGGCTTTATTTCTGGATTTTCCATAAACCTCCACCATATCCATGATGCTTGTGTTGTAAGCAGAACCGAGTTTCTGGAGACTTGAGAGTCTCTTGTTATACCTGGGGTGAAATCTGACAGCATGATCTGTCTCCTCCTCGTCCCAACGCTACGGGAGGAAAGCTTCTGCTTCAACGCTTGAGATTGAACAATGCCTGCAGATCCTGTTGTAACTCCATAAACACGAATCAGCTAACCAGTTCTTTGCTCCAGTATCAGGACTCAAGTTGCAGCCCAACTGACTGCTTAGATCTGTGATGGCGAACCTATGGCATGTATGCCAGAGGTAGCATGCAGAGCCGTCTCTGTGGGCACATGCGCTGTCACCAGCTGTTCTTCTGGCTTCCGGTGCCAGCTAGTTGGTCTTTGCGGGCGCCGCAACGTCAGAAAATGGCCTGAGAATGGCCCAAACAATATAATAAAATAGGCCATTTTTCACACTGTTTTCTGGGCTTTTTTCAGGCCATTTTCAGCCAGTGTTTTGGGCTGGTTTTCTGATTGTTTTTGGCCAAAGAAACAGCCCAAAGAACAGGCAAAAACAGCCAGAAAACAGGCATGTGTGTGCCAGCCAGCTGGTCTTTAGGTTTCCGGTGTTCAGGTGCATGCACAAGCACACACATGCATGCATGTTCCAGTTTGGGAACTCAGTGCCGAAAAGGTTCGCCATCTCTGGCTTAGGTGATGCATTAGACAGTGGAAAAGTTTCTGTATCAATTCCAGACCAATATCTGTTCACTGTTGCCATGTTCACTGCCATGGCAGAAATATCAGCAACCACTTTCCCTGTGGTTGCTGATGAAAACCACATCAAACTGTGAAAAATCCTGGCAGATTTGCTGTAGTTCATTCCTCTGCAATCCGCAGAAGCCAGTTAATCCAGTCTGGAGAAGTGACTACTCCAACTCTTCTTAAAAATCTCCAGAGATGAGAAAACCACAACTTCCATAGGTAGACTATTCCACTGTTACACAAATCTTGTCCTTAAGAATCCCCCCCCCCTCTATGTTAAAATAAGAATTAGATACCTGCAACCTATACCCATTTTCTCATACTAATTTCTATGACCATCTTCCCTATGGTCCCCCTTTTTAGTACACGTCTATTCCTAAGAGTGGAGGATTTTCCTTTGGGCTGATTTCAAGTCAGATTTGTATTTGGTCTAATGATCTCTCTTGAAGCATCAACTGTGCACTTATGGGAGGAAATGGCCTTTTGCAAGTCAAGCGCTCAAGACTTGTCGAGCTGAGACTCTTGCCGGTTGATTCTTCTGGCCAAGGCTCATCACAGAGTGCATTGAATCTCCCCTTCTCACCACCAGCAAAGACTGCCACTTTATGTAGCACCCCCGTTTCCTGTAATCTTGGGAAATTGGGCTGGCTTCAGACCCACAGTGCAGGACAGCAGAACATTTGATTCCTCAGCATGCAAAACTCATGGCTTGCAGGACCTCAAATCCTCACCACTCCGCATCTGGAACTTCTCCTCTCTCTCCTCCCAAAAACAGAGCCTAGTCTCATATGTTTTGAAAGGAAGAAGTACAGACTCTGCCTCCTTCTCCAATTTTGTGGCTACTGTCAATTGGTTTCCTAGAGCTCTGTTTCCTCAAAAGCTTAATTACCCAGATTAGGGACAAAATTAATTTGCCTGAAATAGTTTTTTGATGAGCACGCACAGGAAAGTTGTATCTTCCCCTCCATTTCCACCAGCGGTTTCTTTTTGTTCAGAAAAAGACTGCAACACCTGAATTCTGTAACCATTAGGGATTGCTGTTTACTTCTTCATACTTTTACACTCTTTGGACTATCCCAGAAAATATAGCTTTTATTATATTGGGTCTTAGGGAGTATATAACTGAATTTGTGTGAAAGGGTATAAACATTTAACTATTTTTGCTGCTTGTTGCAGGAAGTAGTGTAAATTGAAATGTGGATTGGTCACTGCCTCTTTGGCATTTAGAAATTATAGTTTTAATGATTGTTTTTAGAAATTCCACGTTTGAACTATTCATTTTTTTGAAGATCCTGCTTCCAACACTGGACACCTTTGCAATTTTAGCTTTTACACTAAGCTAGAGATCTGCATCTTTATCTCCCTGTGTTAGATTATTTGGGCGTCTGTTTTTCCGCAAAAATAATGTAAATAAAAATCTGGTAGGTTAAAATATATTCTGTTTTGGGAACCCCTCTCTGCAGCAGTGTCTAAAAAATATCTCCTCAGCTTTACCACTTTAAACTATAAATTGGATTTTAATTTTGCAGCACTAATTATAAGCTAACTAAATTTACCAAGGAGATTCCTTTAAAATGGGATTCTAACCCTGAAATAGGCAGGCAGGCAGGCAGGCAGGCAGGTGTCAAAGTCTATATTCTTTCTGCACTTGTTCTGGCAAGCTTCTTGTGAATAAGCCAGCTAGCTTGTTGCATTCCCTCCCCTCCACACAGGGAGCTGGGGACAAAGTTTCCTTGGACTACATATCATATTTACACATGCCATGTACATGTTTGGGTTCGTGGTTAAGGCACAAGGCTAGAAACTGCGAGATGGGAGTTTCTAATCCTAGCAGCTGCGTGTCTTTGGACCTTTTTCTCAGACTTAGGAAGAAGCAATGGCAAATTATTTCTGAAAATCTTTTCCACAAAACTGCAGGGACTTCTCCAGGCAATAGAATGTGGAGGCTATTTTGGTGAAAGCTCTTTTCTAAGATAGCTCAGCTCATTCCATCTATCCCCCCCCACCCCCCCACCCCCCCACCCCCAATTACCTTATTCAACAAATTTTCTGGAACCATGATTTGTCTAAGCATTTCATTTCTGGCAGAAACATGTGGTTCATAGTTTGTTTTTGAAAAGCTGGGTTTTAGCTCCTAGATATAAAACTCCCTTAGCTCTGTCCATCATCTTCAATCAGACAGAGAAATTGAGAAGGTAAACGTCATGCAATTGCTGCAAGTTTGTAGTAACTATGAGTGACTCTATAATTCAATTAAGCATTTTTCCAGGGATTGCCCTGCTGTTTTGAAAGGCCATGAAAACTTATAGCTTCTTGACGAAGGTCCTGAGAGGTACAGCATGCCAAATGAAACAAACAAAATATTTAAAAGTTATGATATGTATGTAGTTACCGTATTTATTCGAGTATAACGCGCAAAATTTTCTACCAAAAAAAGAACTCAAAGTTTGGGTGCGCGTTATAAACGAGGGTGCGTGTTATAAATGAGGGTGCGCGTTATAAACGATTTTTATCATGGCCGCACATGTTCAACAACGTTTGTCACTTACAATGCTTGGTCTGAGCCGAGAAAAAGTGAAACAAAATTTTATACTGATTTTTAATCGAAAATTAGGGGGTGCGCGTTATACACGTGTGCGCGTTATACTCGAATAAATACGGGTACTTACCAAGCACATCTAAATTATATTACACTAACCAAAATATCTTCACAATCCCCAAGGCATGTCACAATTTTTGAGCACCTTTAATATTTGGAAATTGAAAGTTGAAAAAAATTGACACACTCTAAATTAACCACACTTAACACTTTTTAAACTTGAGACCTGAAGCATGGCACCATCCATACCGCAATGCCCTGATTTCTAAATGCTGTCCCATTGAATAGTAATGTGCTGAAATAGGATATGATAAAGCTAGAGGACAAAAGCAATCAGTGTGGTTATGATTGTTGACTGTGAGTTGCAGTGAATGACAGCCAGGGCCATCGCCTTTCTACTAGCAATATCTTTAGGCTGGGATGGAAAATTAGTGTCTTAAATAATAATTTGGAAATGTCCCATGTGTTTCTTGCTCAACAACATATGATGGCATACCATGCTCATAATCCTCAGCATGATCATAGCCTTCTCCTGTGCTTGGGAAGGCACAGGGCTCCTCTGTAACAATTGGGCTGTGGATTATTGCAGGAGAAAGCCACCAAGCACAGCCCTCTGCTGGTTCTCAGTCCTATACATAAACAGAAGAGCTTTTTTTCCTCCAAGGAGTAATCAGGATACAAGCAAACACCCCATACTCAAAATCCTAACAAACCTTCTGATGTTTACATTCTAAAATAAATGCATCTTGTTTAGGGATTTATTTTCCCTTTTATTTGCCATATTGTTCCAGTTTAAAACAAGGCCTTCCACGGTCTCTATTTCTGGAAATATGGAATGATTCCTTGGATATAATTTATCATAGCTCTTTCCTAACAGTTCCTAGTTATTTAATCTGCAAAAGGTCTCATTTTTGCTCTCAAAGGTGAGTCCCTTTTACTTGGTATTGCTTGTGCATTTTTCAGGGCTCTTAAGCAGAGGAAGGGGAAACTCCTAGCTGGGTTTTTTGTAAAGTTGAAACAGTGCAAGTCTCTTCATGCATTGCTACCTGGCCAGCATGAGTGAGGCTAGTCAAGCAGAAGGTTTAAAGAAACAACTATATTAATATAAAAATAAAACATACCCACTTTTTCGAAATCTGGAGTGGCGTGGAACGGACAAGGAATCAACACTAAAGTTACTAAGTGGGGTAAAGAGCTATCATAGGCCTGTCAGACATAATCGGGAGGTTGCATTTCTAAACTTACTGAAGTTTTGTTTGTCTGTTGGCTGGGGTAGAAATGGCCATAGCAACTTTTCTCAGATACTTAGTTATGTTAAGCAAACTGACCCTTATCTGGACATTTGGTAAAGACTGCACAGCTCCTGATCCAGAGGTAAATGCATAATAAATGCCAGGCAAACACATAGTTTCATTAATTATTACAAACAATTGTAATTAATTATTGTAATAACAACCTTAATGGTGGTCCAGGAATATCATGATCCACATTTATGTAATATAATTCCATAAAGCGAGCAGACATTGTTTATGCGTAGCTACATAGTGTATACGTGAGGGCACACACACACACACATCTATGTGTATTTTAAATCACAATTGAGTTCTCATGAGTAAATATTTCACCATTCTGACATTTTAAAAAAGGAACTCCCGGATTCTGGAACAGGAAGCAAGATTAGATACCAATGCATTTTTTAAAAACTGCATTAGATTTTTAATGATAATATGTTTGGAAATGTATGTGAATAGTTCATGTGGAAATACAGGAAGTATTTAGAAAAGGTGATAAAATGATTCTTTTAGATTCTTTCAAAAAATTTCATGTTTTTGTTGTTGTTGCAGTAAGATTTTCTGGAGCATTGGCAAGTGCAAAGGATTGCCATAATAAGTATCTAAAGGGGCGGTATGTTGTTGAAGGGATGGGACCCACACAACAAACTTTGTTGAAATTAATTGTGAATACACATTCTAGGGAATTCTCATCTGAATTTAACAGAATAACAGACATGGACAGGATCTTGGGAATCTTCTAGTCCAATCCCCTGCCAAAGCAGGAACCCCCTATAGCAGTGATGGTGAATCTTTTTTGGCTTGTGTGCCAAAAGTGGGGGTAGCGCAGTGGGGTCATGGGTGGGTGTGCCACACCCATAATGTTATGTGCATGACCCCTGCGCTCCCCCTGCTTTTAGCATGCTTTTTTCACCCTCCCCAGGCTTCAAAGGCTTTATATGGTCGAGAACGGACTTACAGTTAGCTCATAGGGCCGTTTTTTTTGCACTCTGGAGGCTTCAGGGAAGCTCCTGAAGCTTCCAGAGGGTGAAAAATGGCCTCAAAAGAAGGCCAAAGTCAGCTGGCGAGCACGCCCATGCGCACTGGACAACTCACAGGGCAACACCTCGCATGCCCTGACAAATGGTTCTGTGTGCCGCCTGTGGCACGCGTGCCATAGGTTCGCCATCACGGCCCTATAGTTTTCCAGACAAGTGGCTGTCCAATCTCTTCTTAAAAGCCTCCAGTGATGGGGCACCCAAAACCTCTGAATGCAGGTTAATTGTTCTCACTGTTAGGAAATTTCTCCTTTGTTCTAGGTTGCGTCTATCCTCAATTAGTTGTCATCCATTGCTTCTTGTCTTGTCTTCTGGTGCTTTGGAAAAATAGCTTGACCCTGTCTTCTTTGTGGCAGCCCGTCAAATATTGGAACACTACTACAATCTCACCCCTAGTTCTTCTTTTCACTAGACTAGACGTACCCAATTCCTGTATAACAATACATCAGTCTGAGACACCTAGACTGTGAGATCTTGCCTGACTTGGAAGTTCCCTGTTTTTAAATCTGCACAAATACTGGCATGTATGTTGCTGACTTGCCCCTCCCTTCTCTAGCCACTCCTTTTGATGTTGCTAGATGACAACAGTTGATAGGTTTTATGTATAGCTTGAGGGTGTCATTGGCAATGTTGGAACAATGGGGGAAAGCTTACTTGAACACCAGTAAAGCTAAAAAGGATTTGAGCCTCTTTCACTCACGGACTGTGGATGAGCTGAAGACCCAAAAGGCCTGGGGTCTCAGTAGAAAAAGAAATTGCTAGAGCATGTTTGTATCCATAATTAAATGTAAAGCAGAGAAAGGCCTTGGGTTTTAGCTTGGTATTTCTGGAATTTCACAGACTAAAACCATAAAAAGCATCTGTAATAAGATACTTATCAAGTGTTGGCAATGGCATAAAAATGGTAAAGACTTCCATTTCCATAGCAACAGAGGGCCTAAATATTCTTTTCATTGTTGTATAATGTAGCTATGATATCTGAGGGGGGAAACCCATGGGACCTACATGTACATCTGTAAATTTCCTCACCTCACCCTGAAAACCCTCCATAAATCAACTTTTGTTTCTTACATATAACGGTTGGTTATTTGCCATATTGGCAGATGACAGAAGTGTGTTAGTCAGCCACATCTTCAGGGCATGAGTTTGGGGTAAAATTGCCCGGGGAGAAGTAGATAAAATCTAATGAAAGTCTTGCTTTGAGTAGAGTTATGTTCCTTGAAAGTCCCTTATATTGTGACTTAGAAGGCAACAAAGACCTTAGACTGAAGATAGATATACAGGCTATGGTTCCTTCTTGAGGTCTTTTCCTCATGAATCACCTGCCAGAGAAATGGGCAAAGTCTCTTGCAAGACTGGATTTTTTGTCTCTCCCTGAACCAAGTTCATTGGGGCAGCCTCTGGAGGGGAGGAGATCGTGAGTCAGCTCTAGGTGCTCAGCAAAAGGTTGCATTTCCATTCTTTTCACTTTCAAAGATTCCTTTTGCCTGGGCTGCCTGTGAGGTGGCAATCCAAGCTGGCTGTGCTTGCTGTTGATCAAAGGCTCAGTCCTATGTGCTGAAAACTCTGAAGAGTGAACTGTAGCTTAAAGTAGCAAAGGCTTGGCCGGCTTTCTGAAATTAAGGAGGTAAGTTTAGGAGGGTCTGTCTGTCAGATATACCTGGGCAACAGGCCGCTTGCAATATTGAGATGAAAATGGCTAATGCAACTGCAAAATGAGATTCTGGAGCTGGAGAACACAAGGTGGGAAAAGGCTTTCTTAAGTTGGGAGAGAAGAAACGTTGGTCCAGATGTGGAAGGATCATCCATTAGAGTGAAAGTAGTAGTGAAGTAGGATTCTGGACGCAATTCAAAGCAGTGGTGGTTACTTTTACACCCCTGATGGTTTTTGCCCATTTCAGCATGCTCCAGTCCCACTGGCAAAGCATTGTCACTTGGGGGCTTCTAGGAAGTGGACCTTCTCTCTCAGGACCTTCGCTACCTGATTTAATGGAACAGCTCCCCCTCCCATGCCGATATGGCAGCCTCAATCCCTTCAGCTTTCAGGAAGGCTTGGAAAGACCCAGCTCTTCTCTGGGATCTGGGACCAGGATGTTAATGGGATGCTAGTATGGATGTGGCCATGTTGACATGTTAGTAATGAGACCTTTAGGGAACCTCAAGTTAAGGATTTTTAAAAAATGGTTTTGTATGTTTTGCTTCGTGCTTTTACCTCTGTTGGAAAATGGAAACCTCTGCTGGAAATCTTGTTCTGAATCTTCCATATCCTTTATTTCGGGGGTCTCCAACCTTTGCAACTTTAAGTCTGAAGGACTTCAGCTCCCAGAATTCTCCAGCCAGCAAAGCTGGCTGGAGAAGTCTGGGAACTGAAGTCCTTCAGACTTAAAGTTGCAAAGGTTGGAGACCCCTGCTTTATTTGGATGGGGAAAGTCTGAAGGAAGCATCTCCTCAAATAGAGGTGGTTATTTTGTCAGAATGGGATTGCTCTCAAAAACGCCGAACCTCTGGTTATGCGATGGCTTTTGATCCCATTCAGATGATGCAATTAGAATCATGCCATTGCTCTCCCTCTTCGGCATGAGAGCGTGGGGACTGAGGAGTAGGGAGTTACAAGTAAGGCATAAGCAATTGCCTCCTCTCCCACTTCTAGCTTTGTGTGAGCATGCTGAATTCCTTTGATGAGGTCTGATATTGCAGGGAATCTTATCTAGGAATGTAATTTGGAGGCGAGGTCATTGCAGGCTGTTTTATTGTTACTTTCCCTGTGGCTGTTTAGGAAATTTGCTCAGCAAAAAGTAGCATTCCAGCAGTGCGCAGTCAGAGTTAAGCTTTCTAGGAGTACGCTTAATTTCTAGAATAAGTAATCTGTGATTCACATCACAAAACAGTCAGCCCATAAAAACCATTTTCTATCATCCTAAATGGGGCATGGATTAGAGTTGCTCAATGAGGAGGGGAAAAGGTTTTCTTGCAAACCAGTTTTGAAACCAAGCTCTGGATAGCTCAGTCATAAATGACAATAAGAATATGTCCTAAAGACAGCAACAGTGGGAATTCCAAGCAACAATAATCCTTAAATGTCCCATTCAACCTCTACTCGGTCCTGAACTGAGAGGTTTTGGCACTTGTAATGACCATAGAAACTTAACCTAGATTGGTTGATTGGGAATCTGTAAACTGACTTTTCTTTATGGAAAGAGAAAAACCTTGCTACGTTCAATGGCGGTATGTCTGCCAGCTTCTCGAGTTTTAAAAAATTGCAAAAGGAAAGTAAATATTAGCTTGTATGTATGGTAAATTGTCTGGGAAAGCAGGAACAGGGAAATCATAAAGGTGTAAAAGAGGTGAAAATTCTGTAATGAGTCATTTTGGAAATGTTACTGACAAAGGTAAGTATAGACTGAATCACAACATCAACCCAGATACATGTCTTCACTGAAGAGGGAAATAAATGCTAGCCTTGGATTTGTAGTCCAGTTTTAAGAGAAAAATCCCTCCTTTTTTGAAGAGATACCCCCCTCCAAGTCCCTTAAATTGAATTATTGTATAGGTTGAAGCAGAGGTGAAATTCAGCAGGTTCTGTCAGGTTTTGGAGAACCGGTAGTGGACATTTTGAGTAGTTCAGAGACCCAGCAAATACCACCTCTGGCTGGCCTCAGAATGGGGTGGGAATGGTGATTTTGCAATATCCTCCCCCTGCCACACCCACCAAGCCACGTCCACAGAACCGGTAGTAAAAAAAATTTGAATTTCACCACTGGGTTGAAGATATGGAGAAAGGAGGAGTCAGGAGGGTCTGGGGTATGTTCCATGTGATGGGCTTTCTACTTTGTGGGGAAAGAGACAATTTGGAAAGGGGCTACAATAGATTTGTTAGATGTATGCCTAGTATAGAAAAATGAATTTCTTCATAATACACTGGGTTTTCTCCAGAGCAATCCCCAAATGGGACAATTATCTTATCTCCACTTAAACGAAAAGGACCTTAAGGAGCAAAAAGAAGCTATCTGTATGAGGGTGTGAGAAGATTCCTCATACCAAACGTAGAAGAGGCAGAAGATCTGTCTTCCATCTCCCATAGCAAACAAACAGAAATGGCTTTTTAAAAGTGCAGAATAGAATAACACCAAGTAATTCATATTTGAGGAATTTTCTAGTTCTAAACTGAAGTCAAAAATGATCAAATGCTTTTCCAATATAATTTTCTACTTTGAATTGTTTTCTGCAGGACGTAGAGCCACTTCTGAACGAGGACACCAACCTTATGCTCCACCTTCAGCGCTTCGAGAACACGCTCAGTCTTTTCGCTGAGGAGTCTGACAAAACCCAGCTTTTTGCCCATCTGGGGCGCATGGCTCTCGAGTTTAACCGCCTGGCCTCCAAAGTGCACAAGAATGAGCAGAGGACATCCATTCTTCAGGTCCGAAAGCTGCTGGTAGATGTGCACAATTCATTCGCTTCTCTGTATTCCTGAGTTCTCATCTCTTTTTTTCCCTCCTTTCCCCTTAGTAGCCATAACAGGTGGGGTACAGGCCATCTCATAAAAATATTCCCTATTCACCCAACCACACTATACCATCCCAGCTCAGCTGGTTTCATCATGCCTTTTATGGCCCTTTACCTTTTTTCCTCATTCTTTTATTTCTGTGACATCCTCAATACTTCTCTCTCCCATCCATCTTTTGAGGAAATGAATAAAATCCTTTTGGTCCAGTTTTATTGCTGGTAGCTTAGATTTCCATTTGCCTATGCCCCTGCCATGAGCTCATGCTGGGCAGAGACTTTATTGCAAACTCTGTGACTGCTCGAAATCACGTCCTGCCCAGTGGCATTCCATTGTCCTAAAGCAGTTCCTACCATAAGAGCTGTGGTGGCTCAGTGGTTAGAATGCAGTACTGCAGGCTACTCTGCTGACTGCTGGTTTCCAGCAGTTCAGCGGTTCGATTCCCACTGACTTTAAGGTCGACTCAGCCTTCCATCCTTTCGAGGTGGATAAAATGAGGACCCAGATTGTAGGGGGGGAATATGCTGACTCTTTAAACCATGTAGAGAAGGCTGTAAAGCACTGTGAAGAGGTACATAAGTCTAATTGCTATTGCTATTGCTAAATAATCATTTAAAGACTCCCGGTGACAATTAGGAAGCACAAAGGTATTCCTTTGTTCATTCTTTCCTTCAGTTTCCAACAAGGACGTGCATATAAGATGTGGCCTTTGTCAGTCAGGACTTTAAAGCATAAAAGCAATACTCTTTTCCTCCAGGCTACAAACTAATCAGTGAAATCTTTGGATAAAATGAAGAATAATGTTTCCTTGCCAGTGACATATGCTTTCTATTAGTAAAATGGGCAGGAGCAATTGTGTCACCCCTGGAAATGAAGCTTATCCTTTTTTCTAAGAAATTCTCTCTGGGGCCGCTTTGACATGCTCATATCACTTAACTTTAGCAATAACTACCAGTAGCTCATGGGGATGAAAAGAGCAAGCTAGGCCAGGGTAGGGTAAAAGAGACCTTATCCCTTTGAAGTCAATGAAAAAATTGCTCTTATTATAAAAAGGTTTCTATGTATTTGGGACGGGTAGAATTCCATTTGGGATCCTGACAAATGCAGAAATTTTCTCTTCTCAGAGATGGATTAAACCCCGATCTTTCTTCCTATCCAGGTTTTCATGATTAGAGCAAACCAATGTAGCATAAAGTGTATACGGTTATATATACATGTATTTGCAATCATAGATTTTAGCAAAAGTCATATAAAATCACAACAGTCCATAACCATTCAGTACATTCCTTCTTATATTAATACAATACAATACAATAGCAGAGTTGGAAGGGACCTTGTAGGTCTTCTAGTCCAACCCCCTGCGTGGGCAGGAGCCTTATACCATTTCAGACAAATGTCTATCTAAAATCTTCTTAAAGACTTCCAGGGTTGGGGCATTCACAACTTCTGGAGGCAAGCTGTTCCAGAGGTTAATTGTTCTAACTGTCAGGAAATTTCTCCTTAGTTCTAAGTTGCTTCTCTCCTTGATTAGTTTCCACCCATTGCTTCTTGTCCTGCCCCCAGGTGCCTTGGAGAATAGTTTGGCTCCCTCTTCACTTGATTAAGATCAAGTGTAGCATAAAGTATAATTTTTTCAATAATTTTCAATAATTATATGAAAGAATTGCTTGAGATCTTATATTCTCACATTTAAAAATTTGATAAATATACATACATGCAGGACTTCTATGCTATTCTTTAAAGCAGATTAACTTCATATAGAACTTGAGCTGCGTAACACAGAAATGCTGTACTTTCATGAGATCTGAAGCACTTCTGGATTTCTGAAGCATAAACAATTTTAATATTCAGTGAGGGTGTCCAGTTAGGGCTGAGGAGATCTAGTACTTATCAGTTACTTGTAAATGAAATTAGATTTCTCACAGTTTCTCAGATCCATTTTGAGCTTCTTGGGGTGAGTTAAGGAACTGAAATAATCCAGTTGGGTATTTGTGTCAACATCTGAAAAAAAGAGGTGGTGATATTTGTGCTTAATTCAGTCTAAAAAATAGATACCAAGAAAAAATAGTAGACCGCCTCTTGCTGGAAGCTTTGTGAAAATATTTAAACCATTCACTGTTTTCATGAGACCTAAATAAATCCATATTTTTACCCTCTACTTCTTTAGAAGCTCTGTTCTCCATGCTCTAATGTTACAGTGGCTAATAAAACGTCACTTCAATAAAGCTTCACTGCTTCTGTGAGATACTCTTCCCAAAGAGGCCATTTCATTGTAAAACAAATCAATAGAGAGTTTTGTTCTCTCCAGCCTTTGGATGTTTTATTGTGTCACAGAGATATTTTTAACTCTTTGAAACTTTTCTGATTACTTGAGGTGCTTATTCCATATTCTGTCGTTATTATGTATGTTATTCTGTTATTTTAAATTAGATGTGTAGATGCAGATTGAAAAAGGCCAGTTTGTTTGAGAAATGTTTTTATTGATGAAATAAAAATAATAGATGAAATATATATGTGGTGGCGCAGTGAGAATGCAGTATTTTACAGGCTAGTTCTGTTGACTGGCAGCAGTTCGATCCTGACTGGCTGAAGGTTGACTCAGCCTTCCATCCTTCCAAAGTCGGCAAAATGAAGCCCCAGATTGTTGGGGGCAATATCTGTAAATCACTCACAGAGTGCTATAAAGCCCTCTGGAGTGGTATTGCAGAGCTGGCAGCAGATTCAGACAGTGAGGAGGTTGGGGAGGAACATGGACCAGACCTGGAGTCTGGGGAAGGCTCTGATGAGGGCTCTGTGTCGGAGGCAGAGAGGGGGCCAGAGCCATATGCCTATTATCAGCTATCTTCACAGTCAGACATCAGTGAGGCAGACGAACAGCTGGAGCCTGTTCCCAGTGTGCGCATGCGCAGAGTTGCCAGATCAACAGCTAAAGAAAACTAGGGAGTAAGGCTACAGGTGGATGATGAATGGCCCTCCCAGAGGAAATAAAAGAGGAGCAAAAGGGGAGTGAAGTTTGCAGGAGACAATTAGTTCGCTTAATTGGTTAGGGCAGGGGTCCCCAACCCCCAGGCCGCGGACCGGTGCCGGTCCGTGGCTGGATGGGAGCCGGGCCGCAAGGCTAGAGAGGAGGAGGGAGGGAGGAGGGGGCTGCCCCCTGAGCAGAGCGCGCAGGAGAACGCAGGCGCGGCTGTTCGCACCGTTGGAGTGTGACTCTTCCTCCACCCTCGTCGACGGAGGGACTCCTGGACGCCGCCGGACTGGCCACCGATTCCCTCCCCTGCTGGCATGCCGGCCACTCATTTTCATCCAGGGACTGCGGAGGCTCTGCGGGCTGGGGTGGGAACTGGCGGGTTGCTCCGGCGGCGCAAGGAGTCCCTCCGTCGACGAGGGTGGAGGAAGAGCCCCCACCATCCTCCTGCGTTCTCCCGCGCGCTCTTCCCAATGGGCTGCCCCCCCTCCCTCCTCCTCCTCTCCAGCCCGGCTCCTATCCAGCCACGGAGCCTGACCGAGCGAATGAGCGACCAAGCCTGGCAGGCTGGATGAGGAGGCTGGGGGCGGGGGGACGGGACGACGATGACGACGACAGACACACATAGAGAGACAGAGGGAGGGAGGGAGAGAAAGATAGACAGAGACACAGAAGGAGTGATTGAATGAATGAATGCAAGACAGACAGACACACACACACACACACACACACACACACACAGAGTGACAGAAATGGGCGGATGAAGGAGAGACACAGAGAAAGAGAGAAAGAAAGAAAAAAGTGGGAGAGAGAAAGACAGAGAGAAAGAGACAGAAAGGAAAGAAAGACAGGAAAAGATACAGAAAGAGGGAAAGAGAAAAAGAAAGAGAAAGAAATAGAGAGAAAGGGAAAGAGAGAAAGAAAGAAATAGTGAGAGAGAAAAAGAGAGACAGAGACAAAGAAAGAGAAAGAAAGAGAGAGAGAGAAAGAAAGAAAGAACTTATGACCACAGTTGAGGCCAAAAGTTTGGTTGCTAACCAAGATCATTGTTAAGTGAGTTTCACATTTTCAAAGTTGGCCACGCCCACCCAGTCACATGACTGCTGAGCCCCTCAGCCGGTCCGCAGAATTTTCTTTAAAATGAAACCGGTCCCTGGTGAAAAAAAGGTTGGGGACCCCTGGGTTAGGGATTTTCTGAGACTCCTTGCCAAGTTTTGCAGATATCGGCCTTTCAGCTCTCCAAGCCAGATAAGGTCTGTGATTGCAAATCCTCCCTTGAAAGACTTTACTGGATGTGAATGAGCAGAATTCACAGGAAATTAATGAAAGGGTTTTTTGTCATGACAAAGAGTTGCTTCATGCTCTTCGGAACCGTAGGTCAGAACAGGTATATAAGTCTAAGTGCTATTGCTACGTTTTTTGCTATATGGTTCAACAAACATTCAAATGGCTCTTGACAAATATGGTGTAATGCAGGGGTCTGCAAAGTCGGCTCTTTTAAGACTGGTGGACTTCAACTCCCAGAGTTCCCCAGCCAGCATAGCTGGCTGGGGAATTCTGGGAGTTGAAGTCCACCAGTCTTAAAAGAGCCGACTTTGCAGACCCCTGGTGTAATGCATAGTTCTCCCTTCCTCCCTCCCCCCCTCTCTCTCCCCCTCCCTCCCTCTCTCTTTCATATCTCTTTCTCAATTTCTCTCTTTTGTTCAAACAGACATTGTGTGAACAGTTGCGGAATGAAAATGAGGAGCTGAGGACAAAGTTGGAAAAGGAACTAGAGCAAAGGAACGAGACATCAGAGAAACTAAGGTGAGTGAACATCAGGTGGGAAAGGAGTAAGCTGGTGAGCAAGCAGAAGACTGGGAAAGAGGGGGGGGGGGAAAGTCCCCTGTCCTGGAGTGGATATGTTAGTACCACTACAATGTTGATTCTAGTATCAACTTTATTCTTTAATCTACTTTAATCTACCTGAACAGGAAGGAGCAGCAATGTGGCCAGTACTCTATAGAAAAAGTTACGATGGTGGGAAGCCCCAGAGAATTCTAATGGAATTTCCTTATATATATATATATATGTTTGTGTCACAACACCCCAGTAAGCCCCAATTAAGGGAGGAAGCATACTGCTTTCCTTTCCCTGAATTGGGGCTTACCAGGGTGTTGTGACACAAGCATATACTTATTCCCCCTGTCTCAGATGATCAGGATAGAACCAGTGGGCTAGAGGCAATTACAACTGCCTCACATGTAATACTTCCCTGGTTCGAATCCCAGTAAGGGTATGGCTAGCTGATGAGAGCTAAATAGCTCAAAATAGATCTATCCTAGTCTCCCTTGTTTATTCATTTATCAGATCAAAACCTAACATACATACATACATACATACATACATACATACATACATACATACATACATACATACATACATTTATTTATTTATTTATTTATTTATTTATTTATTTATTTATTTATTTATTTATTTATTTATTCCATGGTGCAGAATGAGTCTAAACATTGGTCTAAAGTCGTTTACTTACTTAATGAAGGGAAGGCCAGAACACAGGTAAAATTTAGGAGATGATTGTGAGGATCTTCCCTCTTAAATGCTAGTTTGCTCAACTTGCTTAGAGTGGCGTAAAACTAGGCTCACAAGTCCCAAATAAAAAGAGCCTAGCAGTAGTAGTGGCCTGTTTGAGATCAGGTCATCTCACCTGTTTCTTAGCACATGATGTTTTGTGAAAGGTCAGAATAGCTCATGGAGAAATATTTTTCTTCCTTCTCAATGAAGCAAGGTAGTGGCTCACTTGTTCTCCCTGACCAAAAAGAAATGGCCTTCCTTTCATAAGATTTATCATCATCTGTGAGATCTTTCAGGGGGGGAAAATACACATTTTTAAATTTGCAATTCTTTCAAAGATTCTAATTTTAGAAACAGAGGCATAAGGTTTGTTTTCACAGTTGTGAATCTACTTGAGAATTGCTACAAGAGCTTGATCCAGAGTATCACGAAACTTCCTTACTTTTGATGGAAACTATATGGAGACATTGTATAATTTGGTTTTAGACACGCAGATATCATTTGTATCCTGCTGGCTTCAGTTGGTAAAAATGAAGCTTTTCTGAATACCCTACCTTCAATACCATGATTATTCCAGTTCAAACCTTATCTTTTAGCTAGAAACATGGACTAATAATTGGATTTGCTTTTTAAAAAGCTATGTATTAAATTCTCCATTAGATGGTGCCCTTGGTACCCAGTTCTGATATGAATTCTACACTCTCTGAGCAACCTGCGTTCTAGGATTGTTAGATAGATAGATAGATAGATAGATAGATAGATAGATAGATAGATAGATAGATAGATAGATAGATAGATAGATAGATAGATAGATAGATAGATAGATGGATGGATAGCTCTCAAATAGATGATAAAAGAACTATTTTGCACTGCTATAGATTCTGTTTCAGAGGTGGGTTGCTTTCGGTTTGGCCCAGTTCAGCCGAACCGGTAATGGAATTCCGGCCTGGGTCGTAGAACTGGCAGCGACCCAGACCTGCCAGCCCCCCAAACCGGTTCCCTCGCTGCTGCTGGGCGGCCACCATTTTGATTTTTAGTGACTGCGCATGTGCAGTTCACTGTAAATTGTACTGTGCATGCACGAAGAACAATTTACATTGAACAGCGCATGTGAGCGAAGCGCGCGAGTGCACCCGTTGTGCGCGGGTTGTGAACCAGTAGTAAAACTGGCAGCAACCCACCCCTGTTCTGTTTGTGTTATAATGCACTCCGTTAACTGCTTGGACAAGAATGGAAAAACTTGTTCTAGCTCACTTTCTAAATCAGAAATCAAACTCTGTTTCAAAACAACATTCTTAGAGTAAACGTAGCCTTACATTCACAATATGGCATGCATATATGTTGAGTTCCATATCTTATTTCATTTTCCTTCTTTCTTAAATGTATATTCTGCCTTTCCAGCAGTAGCTTAAAATAGCATATACATAAGAACATTTCTGGAATTGTTTTTATAATAAAAATTAAAGGAGCCTTGTTTTATTCTTTAGGCAATAATAGAGCTCTTATAGACGAATGTAATAAGACTTGTGCTTTAAGTTACTTTGAGACAAGGAAGGACAAAACCAAGCGGTGATTTCATATTGAAAAACCAAGCCCATTAATTCTGTACTAATTTAGACTAGTAATTTAGCTACAGTCGAAAAGAGATATATTTGGTTGTTTAGCTAACTGAGAAAAAAGACGTAAAGGCAGCTCCCTATTTGACCTACCTATAGGGTTGCATAGACATTCAGAAAGAGAGAAGAATTAGATAGCATCTCAAAAATAAAAGCAAGCAAAGGTCACAAGGAAATATTTGTAAAATAAAAATTTGACATTTTTAATAGTGCCTGCTGAGCTCTGTTAAAGCGCAGTTGATATCAAATGTAAATATTGATTGACTATATGTATGTGCACATACATAGTTGGTATGTATACTAATCCTTTTGTTGACTATCAAATCTCATATCTTACATAAGTGTCTTTTTTTCAAAGGTTGAATTGCTCCTGATTAATAAGATTGAACCCTATCACTACCATTTAATTGCTGAAGCAGGAGCCAAATCACAACATTCCATTTAAAAATAATTTCTGTAACATAATTATAGCATTTCCCCCCATAGATGCTATACTGAATCGTGGTAATTCCTTGTAGATATTTTGAGCATGTGTTTGGCAACGCAAAATAGAAATCTAATAAAGAAATCTAATAAATAGGATAGTGCTATTTTGAGGAGCTGTTCCATAGCAAGCAATAGCACTTAGACCTGTATACCGCTTCTACAGCCCTGCTCTAAGCAGTTTACAGAGTCAACAGATTGCCTCCCAACAATCTGGGTCCTTGTTTTACCCACCTCGGGAGGCTGGAAGGCTGAGTCAATCTTGAGCCTGGTGAGATTCAAACTGCCAAATTGCAGGCAGCTGGCAGTCAGCAGAAGAAGCTTGCACTACTGCACTTTTAACCACTTAACCTCAGTTCTTGATACAGGAAAAAAATATATATATATATATTATCATAGTGATGTAAGAAAATAGGGCTAGATCGGACCAAAGGATTATCTTCTCCAGCATTCTCTGTCCTCTAAATTAAGGGTCCCCAACCCTTGGTCCATTGACCAACACTGGGTTGTGGTGGTATGCTGGAAACTAGGCCCCATCTGTGTGAAGCAAAACCCCATCCATGGGATGCAGGCAGCATACAAACCCACGCCCCCTCCAGTCCACGGAAAAACTTTTTTCCATGGTACTGGTCCCTGGTGCCCAAATACTCTAAATATTGCATGTCAAAACTCATCTGCAGGAAGTGAAGAATATATTCCTCTCCTACTCATAATTTTACATTGAATGGCATTTGGAGGCAGGATGCCTGTGAATGTTAGTGGACACTCAGTGTAGTTATCATTATCCTCGGTGAAAGGAGGATGTTTTTGGTCCATGAGCTTTAAGTAAATCTTATTCTGATTTAAAGGCAGCTCCTGGGACAGCTGCCTTTACATGTTTAAAAGGCTTTCCTTAAAATGTAATACTGTGTTTGATGATGATGATGATGTCTTTCTAATGTAGGGGTGAGAATCTGGAACTCAGAAAGATGGTGATGACGGGAAGTAAGGAAAGCGTGAAAGCAGAAAATATAGAATGTGCTGGCCAGCAACAGGTAAGAAAATTTTAGCCTAGATTGAATCACTATCCTGTGCCATATGCTGATAACATTTAGCCTCAAATTGCTTGAAGTTATCTGATTTGATTTTGATTTTATTCGATTTATATACCGCGCCTTCGCCATCGAAATGGATCCAGGGCGGTGCACAGGAAATTAAAACCAACAAATAATAAAACAATACAATAAATAGATAAAAAGAATTAAATAAGAGCCTGCACTAAAATTCCCACTAAAAACCCAACGTCCATTTACATATTTAGCAGAAGCTATGTAACAATAAAATCTAACGATTAGGCAAGACCAGCTTGCTGAAAAAAGTATGTTTTAAGTGAACGGCGAAAGGGGAAGGTCCGTGATAATGCGAAGTTCGGGGGGTAGGTCGTTCCAGAGGGACGGCCCTGCCACAGAGAAGGCCCTACCCCTGGGCACTGCTAGCCGGCATTGACCGGCGGTTGGTACCCTCAGTAGGCCCTCTCTGTGGGAGCATATCGGACGCAGGGAGGTATGTGGCAGGAGACGGTCCCGTAAGTAACTAGGCCCCGAGCCATGGAGCGATTTGAAGATGGTAACAAGCATCTCTCAGTTATGTGAGCCTAGCTATATCTGAAAGTCAGCTGTACAGCAAAAGGGATAGATTAAAAAAAAAATCAAAAGTAACGTGTATTTAAAACTAAAGGATGAATATAAACTTAGCTTAAACATCAAATAATCATATTTTTTCATCTTTTGACACAATGGTGCAAGGGTGAGTGATTTAACGATAGCTTTTAATTGGAATGTAGCATCTTTAATTTTAAGAAAAAAATGCACAACATGTATTTACTTAATGCATATGTAGACAGATTCAGGGTCAACTTCCAATGGTTGACAATAAATAGCAGATAACAAAATCAAAATAAAAGAATAATATCTTAAATTATAAAAAGGCTACCAGTCTCGTCCCATCATTTCCTGGAATGAATCTCCAATAGGGAGGAATTTTTTCCGCTCAATATTTCCTGCTTTCAGAAATAGAAAATTTAAGGGTATTTATGAGAGAAACAGTCAAATGGCAACTTCTCTTATGAGGTCACTGGTATTTTTAATCGTCTCAGTTCTGTCTGGGGCAGAATGTTGTGGGAAAGGTGGGACTGAGATACACAGTACCTTAGATTGTAGATTTTGGAAAAAGAAGGGTAGATCCAACTTCTGAATATTGAGCTGGCTGCTTTGGATGATTTCTCAAGGTCTGATATGTATCTGCCTTTTAGAAGGGAGCCACAGAGGAGCAGGCAGCAGGGAAGAGCATGGTGGGAGCAAATGAGAAGAAAGTGAAGATACTCGAACATCAACGCAATGAGGTAAAGTCAAACACAAGGTGTTTTTTCCCTCTAGAATTATAAAGAGTTGATATCAGGCGATTGGTAAATAAACCAATAAATAATTGGTTAGATAAACAATAGAGGTTATTTACCTTCTACTCCAGAACTATTCTGAAGGATTCTCCGGATTCCCAACCTGTCATGTTACTTGCTGTTCTTGCTTGTTTATTTATTATATTCTTAATCCAGTGATGGCTAACCTTTTTGGTGCCAAGTGCCAAAAGTGTGCATGCATACACCCATAATGCAATGTGTGCGTGCGCCCTGCCTATGCCCTACCCCCGCACATGCACGCGTGATCCCCTGCATTTGCGTGCAACCATACACATGCACCCCATCCCCCATGTGCACGAGGGCGCATCTCCTGGATGTGCGTCAGACCCAAAAATCAGCTGAATGGCGGGAGGCGCAACTGAGCTAGGGTGATGGCTCGCATGCCCACAGAGAGGGCTCTGCATGCCACCTGTGGCACGCATGCCACAGGGCACAACTGAGCTAGGGTGATGGCTCGCATGCCCACAGAGAGGGCTCTGCATGCCACCTGTGGCACGCACGCCATAGGTTTGCCATGGTGTGCGTGCCACGTCCTAATCTAACATCACCAGAGCTCTTCCTAAATGTGGCCTCTAAAGTATGCCCTCTGCTTTACATAATCCCTCTTCCTGTGCAGGAAAGCCTTGGAATAGATTTAAGTGTGATAACTAGCAGATTTAGCAGTAGGGGTGATACCCGAATGACTCCATGCAGACTACAGGGCTACTGATTTAGAAAACAAAAGAAAGTTACATTTCAGCCTTGTGATTGCTTGCATCAGAGGAAGAAGGCTGTGAGGGGATGTGTCCAAAATAACTTGATGCTTTTTTCTCTCTCTCTCTAGCTATTGGAGGTGAATAAACAATGGGATCACCATTTCCGGTCCATGAAGCAGCAGTATGAACAGAAGGTAAATGACAAAGCTCCAGGACAGCTCTGTCTGAGATGTTTTTGTTAGCACAACACAAAATGAGTGTGCCCTTGTTCTTACCCAAATGAAGGAATACACGGGAATGCTAATTGAGTCATAAGTTGAATCAACAGCGCTATCTTGTTTGAAATCTGCTTTAAGATAATTCTCTTTTATTGGCCGGGGAAGATATAAACACTTCTGGGGATTTATAGAAGAGAAAAGAAAATTATATTTATCAGAGCTGCTCACTATAGACTAAGAAAATATAAATCCAAGAATACCGGTATGCAGTTTTGTGCTTTTTAAAAATGTAGTATCTTTATTTTTATAAGAAGCAATAATATAGACAGAACAAGACATTGCAGGTAGTCCTCAACTAACAGTTCATTTAGGGACAGTTCCACGTTACAGCGGCACTGAAAATAGTGACATGACAATTTTTCAGAGTTACAACCGTCCCCATGATAGGCGATCAAAATTTGGATGCTTGGCAACTGGTTCTTCCTTATGACCAAATTTTATGTATTTATTCCCCAGATTGCATATTTAATACAGGAATGCCATATAAGAGACTGATTTAAAATTACACACACACACACACACACACACACACACACATGTACCATGTATATGATTTTGTCCTTTAGGTAATGTAGCCTTTAAATTGGTTTTAAACTGCATGTTGGTGTTTTTCATTTTTAAAAATCTCCATCCCGACAGATAACAGATCTGCGACAGAAATTTGCTGACTCCCAAAAGGCGCTAGCTGAGTTGGAGACAGAGCGGGAGCAGAAACAGAGGGATTTTGACCGCAAGCTTCTCTTAGCAAAATCCAAAATTGAAGAAGAAGAGGTATAGTCCAAAATCCCACTTGGAACGCATTTTACATTTCCACCTAAAACAGTAGTAGCGTTTACATCAGATTTAAATCTAAATGGGTTGACAGACAGGTAGCATTAAAAACATGTTTCTTTTAGGCCTGCCTTCAGTTCCTCTGTATTAACTCACTATGAGGATGTGTCTCGAATCCTTAAAAATCCCACGATGCAAATAACAAAGCTGACATTAAGAAAAGATAATTGGTAGAAAGTGGGGACAGAATGGGTCGTTTCTGTATCTTCTACAGGTAGTCTTCAATTTACAACCATTTGTTTAGTGATCGCTTAGTGACTAAAGTTACAACAGCAGTGAAAATACTGTCTTATGATTCTTTTTCACACTTACGACCATTGCAGCACCCATATGGGCACGCAACCAAACTTTGGACACTTGACAATGGTGCCACGGGGGTCAAGTGATCACATTTTGCTGCCTTCTGACAAGCAAAGTCAATGGAGAAGCCAGAGTCACTTAACAACTGTGTTACTAAATTAACAACTGCAGTGATTCATTTAATAACCGTGGCAAGAAAGATTGCAAAATGGAGCAAAACTCACTTATCAAATGCCTCCCTTAGCAGCAGAAATGTTGAGCTCGGTTGTGGTCGTAAGTTGAGGACTACCTGTATAGACCTCAGTTCGATTAGACCTTGTTGAGAGGAGCAACACATAAAGTACTGGAAAAGCCTGCCCTCTGGTGGACAAAAGAGGCTTTTGCAGCTCAAATTCAACAGTTCTGTAGGAACTACCCCCCCCCCCCCCCCCCAAATCCATGTGAGCTCTTTTACTTTTGGATTTGATTTTTCTCTTCGTATTTTCTGGAAGGTGCTTTACTCTGTTGGGACCTGTTTCCCTTTCTTTCCATCAGTCTTCATATTGCTATGCGTAGTTCAGGACACAATTGACCCACCGAATACCTTTCTTTAGCAGATAGGAGTTTTTCTATGGGAGGGAGATATTTGAGAATGAGGGTTATGACACCCAGTTGCATTTGACAGGTATTGAAACTTCAAGGGCTTTTTGGTATAAACCGACATGCTCGTGAAGGTAGACCCTGTCCTTAATCCCCTCAGGTTTCTTCTGAAGTGGCTTTCACACCTGATGGGAATGGGATGGAAAAAGCTCTTTCTCCTTTTATACATCTTCCTCTCCCTCCCTTCCACTCTATTCAAGGCAGAAAAAGAGAGATTCAGTGGAGAGGTGAAGGACCTCAAGCACAAGGTGAAGTTTCTTCAGGATCAGTTGGTGCCAGTCACAAGGCAAAGAGAGTACCAGGAGAAGGAGATTCTCCGACTAAATAAGGTGGGTGGACCTTATTAAAGAATTTAGAGGATTTGTACCTGGTTTCTCTTCTGCTTTTTTTTTAAAAGCTGTGTGAATCTTTTCCCTCCAGTTGATGGTCTTTCCAAGGCAGTAGAATGATGCTGTATCTCTTGCCATTGCTACAAAGAACACATGTTATGCCAGGAAAGGTTTCTGACAGTCCCTTTGTTTTTCCTCAGGCCCTAGAAGAGATTCTGAACTTCCAAGCACCTCCTCATTCCCCCTCGGCCTTGAAAAACCCTACTGATCCTAGCTCAGCTCTCCGGCACCAGGAAGTGGTGACCCAGAACGAGCTTCTGAAACAGCAAGTAAGCATCCAAAGTCTGTGATTGACTCAAGTGTAGTGATTCCCTTAGCAACAGTGGCAAAAAAAGGTCATAAAATCAGATGCAACTCATTTAACAACTGTCCTGATTAGCAATAGAAATTCTGGGTTCCAATTGTGGTTATAAGCCAAGACTGTACTAGTTTCGCTGGTGGATCTCATTAATTGACTATTAGTATCAGAAATAATATTGTTAATTGCTTTAAGTGCCATTTTGAAAAGTTGTGTGTGTTGTATCAATTGGAAAGTATGTTGAAAATGTTTTATCTTTAAAGATAATTTTTTTAAAGTAATGACAGGCAGTTATTATGGTATTCACAACATTGGGTTTTTTCCTTCCCCTTTCCCTTCGCCTTCACCTTTCCTCTCCCCTCCAAAAAAGAATCTTGGGAAAGTAGGCTAAAATGGATTAAACCAGAACGGAAAGTATTTTGTTAATTTAGGAGGAAATTTCCTTTGTCAGATGACCACATGCTTTACAAAATTTATGGCACGGGTTTTGAATTCAGGCTTCTGCATTTTGTGTTTTCCTGAGATATGTAGAACATGTAAATTTGGGGGTGTAAATGTCTGATCCTAGGATTTAAGTCCCTCTTTGTCTGCCAGGTGAAGATTTTTGAGGAGGATTTCCAGCGGGAGCGGAGTGACAGGGAAAGGATGAATGAAGAAAAAGAGGAGCTGAAGAAGCAGCTAGAAAAACTTCAGAAGCAGATGACCCTAACTAATAATCAGGTAGGAAACCAAAATAATAATTCCAAGTTTGAAAGCTCTGGTGATCTAAATGTAATCTCTTCCATGGAATCCCTTGAAGATGGCTTCTCTGGGAGAGATGAAATCTAGATCATTGGCCCGGATTCATGCAAAACTCCACTCTGTTGGGTAATCTAAACTAAATACTTTTTGTTATCGTGATAGGCTTATCAGAATCTCCAGATAATCGAGATACAGCCTTCTGAGCAATTACCAGTTGCTTCTGGTGTCTTCCCCTAATTCTTGGTCCTCTCAAGCATTCTCCCCTTCCCTCTTTATATTTTCTCTTGCTCCCCGTTCCCCTCCTAATCCTGGCCATAATAGGTTCATGGATGGGCTTGTCTACCCAAATCTTCTCTCAATATCCTTCTCCTGTGTAATATCTGCTCTCTTAAATGAATGCATCTCATGAGTTATTGTTTGATTATGTAGTTCTCCTCTACCACTTGTTTTATTCTTAAAGAAATTGGGGGGGAAATGCACTAAAGGGCATGCTTGGGCAGTTTTTTAAAAAGAGGTTTTAAATGGAACTTGAAAAGGCGGATCAGTAAGTAGAGTTAAAAGGTTTAAATACTTGCTTGGTAAATCACTTGAACCCATAATACTTTGTAGTTGCTTATTAGAGAAAATTATTCTTTTTGTCAATGCAAGTTTTGTCAGGACAGTTTCATGTGTTCTTGTCTCTTGTGTTACTATCCAATTTCACTTGTTCCCTATGAAAATATTCTCCCTCTCTTCCAAGAGGTATAGAATAAAAATAACTCTTGGAACTGAGTTAATGATCCACAGTGGGCATCCAGAATCTAGTTTGGTTAAACTGCACATTTGAACAGAATATTTCTATTGGTCTGCTTGTAATCAGTGCTTAGAATGCAATGCTCATGGAAGTCTATTTTCTTTCCCCCCCTCCTCTTTCTCACAACAGCTACGTATCGTTAAAGAGGACTGCCATAAAGAGAAGGAAGAAAAGGATAAGTTTAAGAAACTGCTTAAACAGCACAAACAGGTATGGGATACTGTACTATGGAAATGCAAATTCCGGCTGGCTTAATATTATGGCTTCCCAATACTGAATATATGTCATAGTTGCTTGACATGGTCTATCAGTTCTGCATACTACATTGTAATAAAATCATATCTGAACTCAGGCTGGGCTGATCTAAAGACACCTTCCCCAACTTGTGCATTGCCCAGAAATGTGGACTTCCATTTTCAGAATAGTCTAGTTTCTCTTGTTATTCCTAAAATTCTAGGAATTGAACTCCAACACATTTGGAGACTGTCCTCTTTTAAGAATTTACAGAAATTTGTTTTATATAGTAAGATGGTGCAATTTAAATTATAACCAAGACCAGGTCTAATTTGTTTTTTCTTTCTTTCTTGTTTTGGTCCTATGGCAGTGAGAGAGTACTCTTCCCCTCCACCTCGCTATATCTCTGTGTCTGTTGGTCTATCATCTGTCAATAGAAGGGTGTGCATATTTATATGCTGCCTGTTCTCGTGGCTATTTTTTCTTCCTTATCCTAGGAATAGATTGAATATTGCACAGGGGACATAATGTTTCTTTAGTTAGTTTTAAAAGGGGATAAAAAAAAAAACCAGCCCAAGCCAAACAACTTGCTTTGGTTAGGTTGATAAATCATTAACCTTTATAAACTAGGATTTCCACAAAGGTCCTTCATTTTCAACTTTCTGCTTTCTCTCTTGCAGCATTCGGGTGACAGGTTGCATCCCGAGCCTCAGCCGGGACAAATCACCCCAGTCTGCCCCATGTACCAGTTCCAGTGCGCTCCTCCAGTCCAACCACACGGTTATCATGGTTTTGAGGAGTGGCAGATCCGGTACCCACCACCAGCGGTGGCAAATGAGCATCCTCCAGTTCAGAATTATCATCGTGTCCAACCTGTGAGTTAATATAATGTGAAGAATCAGGGGAAGGAACTAGAAGCAATAAGAACAGCATGTAATTGCCAGGCATTTTCTTCTATCCAAAAGAAAGAAAGAAAAAAAAAAGGATAGAATTGGAATTCCCAGGTTCTCTGCCAAAATTTGTGTAGAAGGAAACACAAGAATGTAAACTTTCTTATTCAACAGTTGATGCTTTCTTCTATTTGCTGCCATTCATTATGAAGAGCTGGGAAGTTTCTAGTAGAAAATATGCAGCAGAGATGTTCCAGTTCAAACTGTTATGAGATTGAAACACCCCTTTTCTGATTTAAAACATCCCATCTTTAAGCATAAAGCATTAAGCATAAAGCGGTTGTCTGGTGTACATATTTGTCCATTTTGGCTCAGTCCTTCTCATGAGTTCCAGGAAGTATAAAACAGCATGAATATTTGAATATTAATGAAAATGAATATCTTTCATGCTTGAAATAAGGCATTTCATGCTCAAAAGAGCAGTTGAAGATCAGACTTGGGAAAAAATTCAAATTGAAAGGAATTACAGCCAGTCCTCAACTTATGAACTTATAAATGAGCCTGGAAGTACAGTTGTAAATCATGACTGTCATTAAGTGGGTCACCAGATGACCACAACTGATGATATGACTTTATGACTGCTAATTTTTTTGCAGCAGTCATTGAGAAAATGTTGCGGTCGTAAAGTGAACCCATTTGAAACAGTGGATGCTTTTTCCTGGAAGCAGCAGAAAGTAAACACCAGAACCCAGAAAAACTCCGGAAAATTAGGGTCACATGACTGTGGGGGGGGTGTCACATGACTGATGCAACAAATAGCTGTAAACATGAGCCAGTTGCTAACTGCCAAAAAAGTGATCAAATAATCATTAGGAAGGGGAAAGGGTTTGGAACCATCAGAAGTTCAAAATCATAAGTAGCTCTGTAAAGGCTCTGTTGCAACTTTGAAGGGTTGTTGGGTGACCAGTCATTCAGTGAGGACTACCTGTACACACCCCTACTATACAGTATGGTATTGTATTTTTATTTTTATTTTTCTCTGCTTCTTATAGCCAGATTATACCTGGTTTCCGGCTTGTGTTATAGCACACAATCAGAACACACAAGGAGGGGACGGTGTGAAACAGTTTACCAAGGAATCTGGTAAGAGCTTTCTATTTCTATCACGGCATACTAGAATATCTTTTTCAGTGCTGCTGTACCTAGCTCTCATTTTTAGGATCAATTCGCTTCTTAATGGATTCATGTGGGAAATTTTGGCATGACCGTGATTTGTGAATTGTTTGTGGAGAGTCTTCACAACTCTTTTAAATTAGATCGTTATGAGTCTGTCTTTCAGACATTTCCTTGATTAGATCTCAGGGTGCTCCGAGTTCATTCTAGTTTGGTTGGGTGTTTAAATCTGGAGAGAGAAGAGCCATCGCTTGCAATTCTCAGTATATACTGTATGTTTCGGAGTATAAGACACACCGGAGTATAAGATGCACCAAGATTTTGAAGAGGCAAATTTAAAAAAAAGTTTTTGCACTCTGCAGATCTCCCAAAAATGAGCCAGTTTTTTTGTCAAAAAAAAAAAGGCATGCATAGCCTTTAGGAGGCTTGTAGAGTGCTCTTGGGACTGGAAGGAGGGCAAAAATGAGCAAAACACTGCCTGTTTTCCACTCATTTCTGCCCTCCCCAGCCCCCAGGAGCACTCTACAAGCTTCCTAAAGGCTATGCACAGGCATTTTGGTGAAGGGGGTGGGGTTTTGGGAGGCCACAAATGCTGTATTCAGTGTACAAGTTGCATACAGATTTTCACCCTTTTTTGATGGAAAAGGTGTGTCTTATACTCCGAAAAAAAATGGTACTTTTCTGCACTTTTATAGCTACAGTGAATTCTTTAATGTGTGCTTTCACATACACACAAAGGCATTCAAATTTTTCTGTATGTCAGTTATTGTATGTCAAGTATGTCATTCTGAATTCCAAAGCTGGCTTTGGAAACGAGAGTGTTTAATAAACAAGAGTGAGGATTTGGGTGAAAAATCAATTTCACCTGGAATACTGTGTAAGTTAGCAAGTCTTGGCTAAGAGAATTAGGGCCTTGGTAATACACTTATGTCCACAATTGAGCCCCCAATTTCTGTTGTTAAATGAGACATTTGTTAAATGAGTTTTGCTCCCATTTTACGACCTTTCTTGCTACAGTTGTTAAGTGAATCACTAAAGTTGTTAAGTTAGTAACCCGGTTCTTAAGTGAACCAGGCTTCTCAATTGATTTTACTTGCCAGACGGTCGCAAAGGGGAATCACATGACCCCAGGTCATAGCAACCGTCGTAAAGAATGAACCAGTTGCCAAGCAACTGAATTTTTGATCACATGACCATGGGGAGGCCACAAATGTTGTAACTCTGAAAAATAGTCGTACGTCACATTTTTCGGTGCTGTTATAACTTTAAACAGTCACTAAATGAACTGTTGTAAGTTGAGGACTACCTATACAAGGTTTGAAAATGACTTTAATACATATCTTTGCTTTTCAGATCCTTCAGGTCTTGGCTTACCTAAAGCTCAAAGACCCGTTTAACTTTGTGGTGGGATGTGTAAGCTGTGAAGCAAAAAGAGCATCGTGTGTTAATCCATCTCTTCTGGACATTGGTCGCCTTCATTTGCGTATAAAAAAAGATCCATGGCACTTGGATACTTGGGAATAATAAGCAGGATTTTCTGAAACTGAACGGCTACCAAGAAGCAACCGTGACCTAGAGTTTTGGGGAAATCTCTCTTTTTGAAATCTCCAGGTCTTGTTTACTCTCGGCATTTGATGCTCCTACATTCAAGGGTTCAACTGTAAGAGAACAACCATTGAGCCCCAGCAGTGAAGACTAGGGAGTCTGGATTAACAGGACCTATGTTGAGCTGATTCTCTTACAGTCGGGCAGCTGTATATCTAGGATGTGGCAATTTTGCATTTGTTGGCTGTGGAAGCATGGTTTGGGCCTGTACAAGTTTGGGAATCAGTGTTCACCCAAGGACAGAGGAAAACAAAAAATCTTCCTGTGTTTGTCTAAATAATGTATAGGAATAAGAATGAAAGATACTTTTCCTACACTGAATGAATTATATATATATATATAATATTCACACACACATTAAAACTTGTAGTTGTCAATATTTTAACCCCACTGAATGTTAATTTGAATTGAAAACGTTTAATACTGCTTTAATTACCCTTCTACTTACCCCTAAAGTATGGCAGCCTTTTTGCTCCCTCTTAATTGGAATAATATACCAGTTCATCATTGCGTGCATGTTGCTTAATAGAATTATAACTGTTTATTTAAACTGCTCAGTGGAAAATGGCTTCAGATTTCACTTCCCTGATACTATTTCGTCCCATTCCTAGTTACTATTGAACCTAACTGGTGGACCAGATAGATTTGTTCCCTGATCTAACAATTCAGTTCTAGTTTCCTTTTGTTAGTGAAAGGTTGTCTTTGGCTCTCCCGTGATTTAAGTGGGAGACAGGTATGAAGAATGGCCGTCTTCTTTTTTTCAGATTACTGATCCCTTGGAGCAATCTTACGAAATGCTGAACCAGCCAAGCATTTTTCAAAGTCTGTAGCACTAGTAGTGACGTAAATTGCTTGTTACAATTCCATGCTCCTCTCAAACATGGAATATATATATGCTCATTCGAAAATAGAATTCATGTTCACCAGTAAGCACATAATTGAGAAATAATGGAGTGTTTTCTTTTTCTTTATGGAATGAAGGAAAGGAAAATTGATTTCAGAATGTTCACAGTGCAAAGAAAATGCAGTGTTTGAAGAATCTGTAGAAACCTCTTTAAATAAAAACATTTTCACTGAGTTTACCTTTGTCAAAGGTCTTTCAATTATTATAAAATAAATTGTAGGAAGATGTGAAAGAAGAGAGATAATAGGATTATTGGTCCTCTACAGCAGGGGTGTCAAACTCAATTTCATTGAGGGCCGCATCAGGGCTGGGTTTGACCTCGAAGGGCTGGGGGTGGGTGGGGACTGGCTGTAGCCACAGTGGGCATGACACAGGACCACACCTCTGCACACATGGTTTTATACAGTTATAAAAATAGAGGCGTACATTTCTGTGATTTTGTTTTCTTTAATACTTACTTGATCTACTTTATCACCTTATGAGAGAGAGAGAGAGAGACCAGATCAAGAAACTGGCTTTATAGGAAGACTGGAACTATAAATTATTGACATAGGCCAGGGGTCTGCAAAGTCGGCTCTTTTAAGACTGGTGGACTTCAACTCCCAGAATTCCCCAGCCAGCATAGCTGGCTGGAGAACTCTGGGAGTTGAAGTCCACCAGTCTTAAAAGAGCCGACTTTGCAGACCCCTGACATAGGCTATAGTAGCAGAATCCTGCAAGCCTGAAAGATAAAATATTTTAACTTTTCCTCCCTTTTATAACCTGAGTGAAGGGTGGCCTCCTGCAGCACTCCAGAGGCCCCATTTTGGGCCTGGAAGGCCTCCTGCAGCACTGGCTAAAACCAATTGCGAGGAAGTCCATTTTTGCTAGCAGAGGCACCGCAGGCCGGTCCTTTGCTATTTCCAGGCAGGCCCCGTGGGCCAGATCTAAGCACTTGAGTTTGGCACCCCTGGCCTATAGTCTCTAAATGGAGACATCTTTATATAACATTTTGAGAAGTTCTAAGTATAAGCTGTCACTGTATTTATGCAGGCCAATATTTTACCAACTATATTCTGGTTTCAAAAGCTTTTGAACAATTGTGTTAAATTAACTCTATTCAGTTTAATAAAATGCAAGTTTTCCTGGGCAGTGCTTGGAGTTCTGTATCTGAGTTTTGCTCTTATGAAATATTTTCTTTGTAGCAGGCTTGTTTTTATTGCATACCTTTCGGATTGCTATGAAAGGAGGCAGAGGTATGTGGTCGTCGTCGTCCCCCCCCCCCCCCCAAACAATTCCCTGCAATGTTGGTAAAGGGGGAGAAAAGTGTTCGTAACACAGCTGGACCTTTTCTTCTCTTTGAATGTGGATATCGTTATGAAAATAAATTCAGGGGAAAGCACTGCGGCCTTTTCTACCCTTAAGAATTGAAATTATGGAGAATATATTTAGCTTACTATAGTGTCTATCATAATGTGCTTTTGGTGCATGGCATCTTGGCTCCAACATTGTGAGCTATATCAACCTAGTAGAAACCCTCTACTCAACCCTGCAAACATGAGTGCTAACAGATCTGAGCTATCAAAATCCAGAAAAACCTCTAGCAGGCATGGAAAAAGTGCAGCAGATGTCATTTAGTGGGCACCCAGAGCCCTGCAGCTCATATAAAGCAGTCTTTTTCTGCCATTGAATATGGACTTGTTGTCTATATGTGTGTGTATGAAAGAGAGTGTGTAACTGTCCACGCACATGGCCTTTCCAAGAAGCAATGGGATGTATCCGATACGATCAAACCTAAAATCTCGATTCTTTCATAATATGAAAATGGTTGCATGATGAAAGTAGTGAAATGGAGGGTTGAACCGCCGCCCCGAGTCCCTTTATGGTGAGATGGGTGCGGGTTATAAATGTGAAAAATAAATAAATAAATAAATAAATAAACTGCATTGAAAGAGAGTCTCTCACGACAGAAGTGCACTGGGAATTAACTGTTTTTTTTATTAGGCAGTGTTTTTAGACAGAAGATGTAGAGGTTAGAGAGGCTGGGATCTTGGGAACAAAAGGAAGAAATGCATCTCTGCAAAGGTTGTAGTGAAGTAGCCGAATGCACTAAAGAGCTACCCCACTGCCTTTCAGTCTTAGGCTAGGTCCCACCCGTAAGGAGTTTTCAGATCTAACCGTCATTCTGATGCATTTTCCTTGCCCCGAAACCCTTTGTCCCCTCTTTTCCTCCACTTGTCAGAAAGAGAGAGTCATTTAAGAAATTCCAGTTCATAAATTATCCAGAGGGGTGGGGTGGGGGTGTCTCTATTCTACATTTTGAGGAAGGGAGGTAAACTGTACTTTATCCAGAGATGCCAAAAGTATTAATTCCATCTATATTAGAGGGCTCATCTTATTGTCCGTAGAACTGTGTGTAACCCAGTTGGTTAGTAAGGATCGTAGAAAGGTGAGGGCATGATTATAGTGTGGATGCAATTTTTTGTCTCTTAACAAACAAAGACTTACAAAAAATCTGCAGCATTTAAGGTGTCATAAGAGTCTCTTGGTTATGTGCCTGAAATCTGATTAATTTTTTTTTTTGCTAGAACCAAAATAACAAAGCAATTTAAAACAACAAAATTAAGTGGGAAACTTTAATGAATGGAGTACTTCATATTCATCCAGTTAGAAATGTGTTTGAATTGCTAAAAATTAACTAGCTTGACTTTAATAGTGTGACACAATGGGCCAGTGTATAGCTTGTAATTTAATTTTTTTTTAAAAATTTGTTGTCCCAAAGATGCTTTTTCAAGAGACAACTGGACTTTCTGTTTTTTCTTTGAAGACATTTCACTTCTCAGCTGAAGAAGATTCTTGGATGAGAAATGAAACCTCTTCAAAGAAAAACCGGAAAGTCTAGTTGCCTCTTGAAAAAGCACCTTTGGGACAACCATGACCTGGATGACTGAAAATCTCCATAGACATCTTAATTTTGTTGTTTTTAAAATTTGTACAGTATATTCTGCATTAATATGTTAATAATGAAAGGGAGCAATAGTCTTCTTTAGTCCCATAATATACTAGAGATGCAAAAATCAAAATATTATCTTGGTCTTGTTACTCATGCTCAAGGAGCAGATGTTTGAAGCAGTATCAGAAGTTACTAAAATGGTTTCCCAATACATACTGCTTCCATCCTATGAACAATAAAGCTATCGTTGAGTAAATTGAGATCAGCATGCTTTTATAAAGTTATGCTGTAAAATAGGTTGAGATTAAGAATTTTGATATTAATACTTAGAATTATTAGTATGTAAAATTGGCATCCTGTAAGGTAAATTCTAACAACCCTATTTTAGCTTTGAATGAAGGATATTTGGATGTTCAGTTGTTTGACAGAAGAAAATGAATATGTCTGGATATGTCTGCAGCCTGCCTCCCCCCCGCCTGAATCCATCTTCACTTGTATGGAGTCTATCCATTTATGTTTTTCCTCATGTATCTTATGATATCATTCTTTACAGTGGAAACATTTGTCCGGTGAAACCACCTCATCACAGGCTTTCCTTGAGGATCAACCAAAAATTTCTCAAAGTTCCACTTAATGTCATGGATCTTCATAGGTGCCCAGAAGAGTCTTGCTGGGTCACCAAAAGTTTCCACAACTGGTGGACAGGAGTTCTATCAGGAAAAAAAAAGTTGAATTTTGTTAGTTTTTTAGAATTAGAATTGTATTTTTTCCCCAACTTTAATCGAATGCCCATAGGGTTGGTAGCATGAAGAGAAAAATTTAGGAAACTGGGGACAAAATCTATAAGACAGTATACTTCGATATTTGAGTTTCTAAGGTTTATAAATGTTTATAACAAAGTTACCTATACAGGAGAATGTTTGTAACTCAGGGTTGAAATGAGGAGTCCTTAGTACTTTCCGAACTTGGTTGTTTTCTTGCAGACATTTTATTACCCATACAAGATAACATCGTCAGAGATGTTATCTAGTTTGGGTAATGAGATGTCTGCAAGAAAACAACCAAGCAAAGGGAGCACCAATGACCCCTTATTATGAAGTTATGTATTCTATTCCAAGCTGATTTGCTGTAGCATTGTAGAATGATCCTTAAGATCCAGTTATCCCTCACTTTCTAAGCCAGGGGTCTCCAACCTTTGCAACTTTAAGTCTGAAGGACTTCAGCTCCCAGATTTCTCCAGCCAGCTTTGCTTTGCTGGCTGGAGAATTCTGGGAGCTGAAGTCCTTCAGACTTAAAGTTGCAAAGGTTGGAGACCCCTGTTCTAAGCAATTCCATCTTAATTTTGGTTTGCATAAATAACACACATACTTTGGGTTCAACATTGCTCTGTCTTGAATACGATTTTCTGCTGTATCAAGGCTTTCAATTATCACAGGGGAGAAAGGTAATTTTTCACTAATTCTCTGCAGCTCTCCAGCATCACAACACCCAGATTTTCCATCCCTCCAGAGGAAATTGTTTGGGAGAAATAAATGAAAATATTGGGAAAATTTTGCCCGCTATCCACATGCCTACAGGAATATTACATAAGTAGGTGAAATTTTAAGATTGAGGGATTCAAAGTTTGTCCTTAATATCTTCCAAATATTATTGTCCATCATTGGTGAAACATGCAGCCAATACAAACCTTCAGGAAGGTGTAAATTTTCTGCTCATTTTCCCCATTTACATCAATTTTTTGAAAGAGTTGGAAATTGGGGACAAAACCTCCCCCTGGTCTGACATGTCTGGAATAAAAGAAGAACATTAGTAGAACCTTTTAGAGAGAATGCAGCAAGAAACAGCCTGCTCTGTTCTGAGGAGAACATCTCACTTCTATATTAGACCAGATCATTTAGTGCTTTTGCCACCAGAGGCTCTTGTATCTGGCTGTGCAGCTATTAATATGACTTTTTAAAAAAAACCATTGCTTGGAGAAAAGTTCAAAGTTGCATCATGGGTAAGACACATGCAGTGCCCATCCTTTTATGTCACAACCCTTGAATAGCCAACAACCCACAGTATTGAAACTGTTGGCAAACTGCTGAATGTAATTTTTTTTTTAACAATGTCAAACAAAAATGACATGTTTGGTATAATGCGTCTAATCCATGACAAAGTTGAGGAACTTCCTAAAAATACGATCTGTGAAAGTATTAGCTCATCGTTCTATTAATTTACCATAAGTCTTCAAGTATCCCCAAAACTACCCTATATAAGTGTGGCCCATGGGTACCAAATTCTCATCTATTCTTGGATGAAAAGTTCTATTGGTTGCCCAATTTCCACTAAGATGTAGAAAGGATAAATATAATACCTGGTTCCAGACTGATAAAAGCATAAGGAGACCATTGTCTAATTAACTAGCTGCAGGTAGTTATTAGTGAAAATACTAAGTGGCTTTCTAGTGTACAGGAAAGTAGTTCAAAAGAAAACAGAGAAGTTTCCACCTTAACTTTTGGGACACACTGGTTTTCAATGGAAACAAATTCATTTGCCAGAATCCTACAAGTAACTCCATCTCTTTCTTCTCAATAAGTCTTGTGAAAGAAACCGAGATGTATGTTTGTAGGGTAATCATTTCTGGCTTAGGAACAGGTCAAAGACTCTAGCAATGGGAGAGAGTTAGGCTACCCAAATACAAGCCCATTAAGGAATAAATGGTAAAGTCACAGAAGGAGACAACCACCTAGCTGTTGGGAAGTCTGGCAAAGCTAACATAATCTTATATGAGTAGCATAGCCAGGAAGGCATTTCTTGCATAAACTCACTTTATTCCTTGAAGGATTTCAGAATTCTGTCCAGGTTCTTGTTTTCCAAATTGATTGCATGGGAAGCCTAGGATGACCAGTCGGTCAGGTCCCAGTGTAGTTTGTAGTGCATTCAGTTCTGTTAGATAAAGCAATAGGATACTTCAGCAATAGGACTGTACTTTGAATATCCTAACAGGTAATGAACATTCTATTGAGCATTGCTGAACTTTCTGTAAGGCATTTCACACAGCCACAATCTTTGCCTTCTTAATTTGAAATGACTTTAAAAAATATATATCACAGCATAGGGCCTAGCATCTCTTTTTCTCTTTGACCTGACAAATCTTCATAGTGGCTGTAAAGGAGAGGCCTAAATAGGTAGTAAAGAGATGATCCATCCCTATCTTGTTCTTTCTTAAAGAAGGAAACTTTAAAAACTGTTATCTGACCATCACATGGTCAGCCGTGGTGGCACAGTGGTTAGAATACAGTACTGCGGGCTCCTTTTGCTGACTCCCAGCTGCCAGCAGTTGATTGTCATCAGGCTCAAGGCTGACTCAGCCTTCCATCCTTCCGAGGTAGGTAAAATGAGGACCCAGATTGTTGGGGAAAATATGCTGACTCTTTAAACAGCTTAGAGAGGGCGGTAAACAGGGATGGGCTGCTGGGGGTTTGCAAGTGTTCGGGAGAACCTATAGATAAGTTTCTGTGCAGTTTGTAGAACCCCCAAATCCCACTCCTGGCTGGCCCTGCCCACCGTACCCCACCTTTCCCAGGATTCCCCACGTGGCCTGTTTTGAATGCAGTTAAGTGCAGGGTGCACACAGAGGTTCGGGGAGGGTGAAAAACAGGCCTACTGGAAGTTCGGGAAGGCCTGTTTCCAGCCTCCAGAGGGCCTCCAGAGGGAGGCCATTTTCACCCTCCCTGAGGCTCGAGGAAAGCCTCTGGAGCTTGGGCAGGGCAAAAGGCACCCCCCCACACACACTGTGGTGCAGGAGGCTGACTAGGCCATGCCCACCATGGCCATGCCCACCCACCAACCAGGCAGAGAACCCCTTGCTAAAAGGTTTGAAGCCCACCCCTGGCTGTAAAAGCACTGTAAATCCAAGTGCTATTGCTATATAAAACAAGCAACAAAACCTTGTGATGGAGGTTGGGGGATGGGTTGGTTCTGCACCACAGTGGCCCAATGATTGTAGTATGGAAGAGATCCATACACCAAGAAGTGGGATGAGATAGAATTTCCTGTTGCTGAGAAATTACATACCTGCAACTCCAAAGAAAACACCGGGATGAGAATATCTCTGTAGCCCTTTCTTTGGAGCAAAAGGCTAAACTAGGAGATGTCTGGCTTGGTTGCCCAAGCCCTGGAATGAAGGAATGACAGGCAACATCCCTGATCTGAGATCAGTACAACCGCCATGGTGGAGTGGCCTAAACTGGGATAAGTTCATTCTCCTGACTTTTAAGGCTTAAGATATGCCCCTAAACCTTAGATGGCTTAATACAGTATAGTTTCATTGCAATGTTTTTCCTTCACAGTATTCCATGAAATGTAACACTGTAGAGACCTTGAAAAGAGACATCATTCATCTTACTATATATGACAACTTATTGCTGTCAGTAAAAGTATGTGGATGTACCAAAAGGCAAAGTTACCAGAAGTCAAATTCAAGTTGAGGAAGCCTTTATTCTAACTCTCAGCATTCAATTACCAATCAAATCTGGACTATGGGATGCAATTATTAAATACTTCTGAGCATTTCCATTTCCACCTGGGTGTAGATACAAAGTTGCTGGAATTTTGCCTAGAAGTCCAACAGACTTCTTTACCAACAGATTGTGTTCAGGGGTATGTTGCTGCCAGCATTACTGCCAGTTCACTTCACATGCGCTTTGCCTGTTAATTGTTCTGCGCATGCACAAAACATTATAAAATGAATACTAAACATGCCAGCAATGGCAGGGGCAACTAGGGAACCTGTTCGGGGGCATGGTCAGCCGGCCGTCCCTACCGGTTTGGTGACCCAGTCAAAATGTCCACTACCAGTTTGCCTGAACCAATGAGAACTGGTAGCAACTCCCCTCTGATTGTGCTTTTCTTCCTAGCTCAAGTACTTACCAAGATATTGTGCTGTGAGTCCTCAGAAAGTGGCCACATTTACAAAGAGGATATACTTCCCCACATAATTCCGGAAGGCGATGTATTCACCAGTTAAAGAGAGAGCCCCATAATCATGGGCTGATCCTTGAACTGAGTCATAGCAATCCACCTGGAAGACAGTACAAGACATAATAGTCCTACTTCCATGATTCCCACACCAACTCCAGTTCAGTTCAGTATCTTGTCTATAACCCAAACTCCAGCCACTGAAATGAAACAGGCTGTTCAAATTTCATCAGAAGCTTTCATCAGTAGGAAAAGCAATGTATTGAGGCAATAATTCAGTATATGTTTCCAATAATACTAATAAGCTCTTCTCCTTGCAAGATAGTGAATGTGTAAAGGGCAAGAAGCACAACCTAAGAGCAGGTGGATATAAGGAACATTTCAACTTAAAAGACGAAGAAAGAGGCTACAACTTCTCTCTTTCATGGAAGTACTTCAGGAGGTTTCTAGTACTAAGTCAGAGATTTAGAATAACAGAGTTGGACCTTGGAGGTCCTCTAGTCCAACCTTCTGCTAAGGCAGGAAACCCCGCACCATTTCAGACAAATGTTTGTCCAATCTCTTCTTAAAAATTTCCAGTGTTGGAGCATTCATGATGTCATGTTTAATCTACCAGCTATATATGTAGGATCCATGGAAAGAAAAAAGAAAAAACTTACATCAGCTTTCCTCTACTAGAGAAAAGTATTAAACCCTAATTCTCAACCATAATTCCCCGAAACCACTGTCGTTATGGGAGCTGAAGTCCAAGGTATTCGGACTGCTCTCAAATGGAGAGCACCATTCTGTCTTTAACAGCTCAACGCTTTGAAGCATAGCTTCCTGCTATGTGTAACTACATCTAAATGCAACTATAGGTTTGGAACAGTAGGGGGGTTGTTGTACCGGTTTTACTACTAGTTCGCTCTTGCGGTGCTCTCTCCCTCTCACACGCGGCACTTCTGCACATGCACAGAAGTGTCCTGGCGGGTGGGCGGAGCCTTCCGCTGCCGCCACTACCGGTTCGGCCAAACTGGGCCAAACCGGGAGCAACCCACCTCTGGTTTCGAAGGCCAGTAGAAATAATAGGAACAGAACTGCATTTTTTTTTCTTGCGTCTTTTCTCTTCACCAAAAATAGTGCCATTTTGTTCCCATTAAAACGTTTCCTTTGACAAATTGTACAGCAACCATGCACACAAATCTTTGTTCCATTTCATGCACTTTTTTTGTTTTCCTTTTACCAAATTGGCAAAATAATTGTAAACATGATCCAAAATGAATGACTAATTTGCAATGTGAGATACCGAAAAGCTGGAACTGAAGCCTCTTCATAACATGGCATACTTTACTTTTTGAAGTTTTGGCTGTTAGGGAGACATTAAAATCATTGGGAAACATTTGTGCACACTGCATGTTCAGCCTCAGAGGAATTTCATATCTTAAAGAAGTATATTAATAATATAAAAATTAAGAGGCTTTGGATTATTCCAGGTATTTACATTCAAATTTTTTTTAAAAAAAGTAATGCATGCTGGACAAACATCATATATATTTAATTCAGTTTTAATAAATAAGGATTAAGGTTGCTTAACATGCTAAATTTGAATATTAATTTAACCTGGAGTTCCTTATTGTGTACAATGCTTGCAGTAATGTATGCAATATCCCATGACATCTAGGCCTAAGAATGATGCATCTGATATGTCCAGAACTAGACTTTGTGACCTATGAAAAAGCTAGATTACAAAGCCAAATTTCTACACTTCTAAAATAATACCCATTTTGGGGCCAATGTCATGGTAAAGTTTTGGACGTCTAAGCAATCTTCAGTTAAAGAATAAGTTGACAACATTCATTTTCTCTTTACTCAACCTTTGTAGTTTAACAGGCAATGAACCAGTCAGTAAATTGCACAAATTAAGAAATTTTAAAACCTACAATACATTACTTCAAGACTCCTGTTCAGAATATTTTATTTCAATTTTATATAGTTCAGCAAACTTTTTTATTTGGGAGGGAGATTTTGGCTGCTGACACTGGCCAACGAGCAAACTGAAATAATGTAAGTTGCCAGCCAAATTTCAAAGTTGCGATTTCCTACTATTGATTTGACCTAATTGTTTTTAGAGAAAGAAAAGGCAGGGGTGAAAAGTTTCAAGAAATAAGATTTCCTATTTTACTCTAGCCAAAATGCCAAAAAGATGGAATTTCATTTTCTCTCTCCCTCTGTGCCACTATTCTCTCCTCTCCTCTCCTTCTCCTTCTCCCCCTCTCTCTCTCCCCCTTCCCCCCTCTTACTCACTCTCTTCAAGCAATGCAAGGCAAGATGGATAGAAAAAAAAGTGTGAATCAGTAAATTCCCAGGATGCTACATTAACTCTTTCCTCCCCCCCCCCCCCCGTAGATCAATGGAGATTTGCAAATCAGACTCAGATCTAAAATGTGACAAAAATAATTTTAAAAATGTGAACTAACCTAAATATTAGTGGAAACTAATGAAGGAGAGAAGCAACTTAGAACTAAGGAGAAATTTCCTGACAGTTAGAACAATTCACCTCTGGAACAGCTTGCCTCCAGAAGTTGTGAATGCCCCAACCCTGGAAGTCTTTAAAAAGATGTTAGATAGCCATTTGTCTGAAATGGTATAAGGTTCCTGTCCACGCAGGGGGTTGGACTGGAAGACCTACAAGGTCCCTTCCAACTCTGCTATTGTATTGTATTATTGTATTATAAAGAAGTCTTTTGTGCAGTATCAAAAAGCAGTCATCATAATTATTTTCCTTTGAGTTTCTAGTTTCTATTTTATCTTTGAGTGTTTATTTGCAAACCTGGGAAATCTTAATTATGATCAGCATCGTTTTCCTCAATAGGACTAGTGAAAAGCTACAGCCTACTTTCCTATATATGGTGCTCAAGATGTTAAAGAAAGAGTTGGTAACTACATTCTTCTCTAAATGGAGCATCTACTATTCCAGAATATACAGGTAGACAAAAGTAGATTGTTCCTAAAACATTTAAGGAATCAATAGACACTAGAAGATCCTACCTTGGCTCGATCTGGGATCGGTTGAGAATTAGGAGCATGCGGGCAGGATCTTGGTTCCTCATGTTGATGAGATAACTGAAGTCCTGACAAAATCTGATTCAGAACCAAAGCAATAAGGCAAGTTGGTAGCAAATCATGTACATATTAAGACCAGTTATAATGCATTAGCATTTCCTGAGTGTGAGGGGGTTCATATTATATTATCACTAAAGTCCATAACATTACAGTTCTAGATATGTTTACTATTTTTTTCTGACTAATGGCTGTAAGAAATTGTAATTCATGATCGAAAGATTATGAAACTTCTCAAACATTGAGACTCTCGGTATTTCTTCCCAGCTGAGTGTACAGGATAGACTCTACCATGAGTTGCACACTTACCTTTGCATACTCAGGGGTAATGTCATTATTGTATATCATGTGTATATCCACCCAACTGTGGTGCCACGCAGAGAGGCAGATTGGTGGAAATTTGGGAAAGCACTGCACCAATGCCAGGAAAACAGGAAACCGGATCACAGCCCTACAGTTCTTCTTCTTACTCTTCTTTATGAAATGATACTTTGATTTTTTTTCTTTTAAATTTTCAGGTGACAAAAAAAAAAATCAAGTATAACAATATGGGCTCAAAATTAGAAGAAGAAAAACACGTTATACAAATAGTCCTTGATTTACAACAGCTCATTTAGGGACTTTTCAAAGTTACAACGGCATTGAAAACAGTGACATATTACCATTTTTCACACTTACGACCGTTGCCACAGACTCATAGTCACATGATCAGAATTCAGACGCTTGGCAACTGATTCATATTTATGACGGGTGCGATGTTCTCAGGTCATGTGATCACCTTTTGTCATCTTCCTACGAACTAATTCAATGGGGAAGCCAGATTCACTTAACAATCATGTTATTAACAACTGCAGTGATTCATTTAACAGCTGTGGCAGGAAAGGTTGTAAAATGGGGCAACATTCACTTTAAAATGTCTCGCTTAGCAACAGAAACACTGAGCAAAATTGCGGTCGTAAGTCAAGGACTAGCTGTACGTGTAAGGGTGTGCAATAGATTTGGAAAGGTTTCCATTTATATTCCAGAGAAGTAATAATCATGTTTTCAGCTCAATCCTAAGTACCTGAAGCAACTGGAAAAAAAAATCCAGGTAATTCAGGAAAAGTATGCTGTAACAAATGTGCTCATCTGAAAATAAATTTCAGTCAAATGAATACAGAATCAAATCTGCATTCTAAGTTGTTAAAAGCTAGGGAGCAGTATCCATTAAAAAGTTGGCAACCGTAAAGCAATGACATTTTAAAGAGAATGAAGCTCACGGATGTTGTTCAGCCTGATCTTTGCTGACCAGAATTTAATAAAGCTAGGCATAAATATAATGTGTCCCTGCAATTTACAACACTTCTTTAACCTTTACCCATCACAATAATGGACATTTCTCTAGTCATATATGAAGGGGCCATAAAACTTTTGAGATGTTAATTCTGTTCTCACATAGATTTACTACTTAAAAGTGGAGCCAGAATCTTATTAAAGAATGGTTTCCACACTAATTCAATACATGCTTATGTACTCTGAGAATGCAATATTTTACCAGCCAGTTTATGTACTCTGAGAATATAATATTTCACTTGCCAGAAGGCTGGCTGAGGGGTTCTGGGAGTTGAAGTCCGCACATATTAATACTATTGAGTTTGAGAAACACTAGTTTACATGATAGATTGACCATTAAAGTTCCTCTGTCAGCATTGGCAGCTTTCACTGCTCTTCTGACCTCAGCACAGTTGCAATGTTTGCCAGAGTTTGCCTGTGCAAATAACACAGCTCTTGGTGTAAACAAGTCCCTTGAGGATGTTCTTGTCCACTGTGCTAAATACAGGTGGCCACGTAGAAGAGTTCCACCATGTTTGTTTTGCTAATTGCAGCACACTCCTGGAATAGTTTTTTTTTCTTTGTTGGGTTAGTATTTGCCTCACCAGAGAGCTCTTTAGTTCTCAGTTCCTTTCTTATTTCCAGGGTTTCCCTTTCTCTGCTTGGACAGGTAGGGCAAAGCCATTGAGAAAGATGCCTCCATCTTTGCTTTCCCATCATCGTTAACATCATGCCAAATTGTACTTTTGAAAGAAAAAAAAATGGCTTCGTTTATTTCACAACCACCCTGCGGGGTAGAGACCTGGCCTTTGATGTTACACGAAAGTGTATTTGCAGCTCAGGTTTACCTGGTGCTCGGGCCAGCAGCATCAGCAGAGCCTTAATCCTAAACGAAATTTACAAGATTGCCTTCATTTCATCAGTGCGCATATCTTCCGTCTTGTTGAAATAAGCCTGCTGAGGTCGCAAGTTGCTTTCATTTTCGCCAACAGATGAAAATCTCAGGGGTGAAAGGACAGCACGCTAAACCAGGGGTCTCCAACCTTTGCAACTTTAAGTCTGAAGGACTTCAACTCCCAGAATTCTCCAGCTAGCAAAGGTTGGAGACCCCTGCGCTAAACTACTGTTAGGCAAACATCCCCATTACCTTTCCCTGGTTGTTGGGGAGCTGCTGGTTCATGTTGGGAGAAATAACCTTCTTTATCCTTTGATGTAGTCTGACAGTAGAGGTTCAAATGTGGGTCTCATCGTAATAAATAAATGCCCCCCTTCCGATACACTTAGTTACAATAGACAATACAATAACAACGCTGAAATAAAATAATGCTAGTTGACAAAAGCTAAATTGGGATTCATTTCAGTCTTTCTCTTTCTAATAGCATGACTCTGGAGGAGTGGATTTGGTCCTTGTTTAACCAGTTCAGATGGACTGCTGGTAGCTATAGATTCCTAAGATGTCTGCATCATTACTCTTATCCCAAATACTGTAAACCTCTGGGTCTGCAGGCAAAACACTGTCTGACGTAAAACCAGAAAGCATCACCGGTCTGGCTGATGATATCTTTCTTCTATGCAATTCAGGCACCTCCCTCCTTGAAACAGCGCTACGATGTCTTACCTCCTGTTGTGCCTGTCCCAGATTGGGCTGAAATAAACCAGCCAAGAGCAAAGAGAGGATCCAGGGTCCTTTCAGTCTGCCCTTCATGGTTGGAAAGCAAGAGGAGCAGGGCTCCTGCACCCCTTGCCCGGCCTCGCTTCCACAAAAATCTGTGTTGCCGCTTGCTGTAGATGCTCTTTGTCGTTTCTCCCTCTTTCTCTCTGTGTCAACACATTATCACCTTCCAGCTCAACAGCTAGTATAAAAAGGATGCAGCTAAGTGCGGGTAGCCAATCATGAAGCAGCAGGGACGAGGGCTGGTCCTTTGGAGATTAACTATGTGGCTTCTGAGCTTCAGCATTTCTCAAAGTCTGAGGTGACAAATGTTGCCCAGATCCTTGAGATTAATCCTTCAGATTAAATTCCTGTAAATTGGCATGAATGTCTCATTCAACAAGTGGCACTGAATTAAAGAGAAAATCTGAGAGCAGAGCCTGCTCCAAAGGGTCATTTAGAAGATGGTCTTTGGAATAAAATGACTCAGTAATTTGTTGGCAAAATAAAATCATACCCTGGATCTCTTCTGTTGTAACTGAATACAGCTAGTCCTCAATTTACAATCACAATTAAGACCAACATTTCTGTTGCTAAGCAAGACATTTGTTAATTGAGTTTTGCCCCATCTGATGAGCTTTTTTGTCACATTTGTTATGTGAATCACTGAAGTTGTTAAGTTAGTAACACAGTTGTTAAATGAATCTGGCTTCCCTATTGACTTTGCTTGTCAGAAATGTAATCACATGAGTCCGGAACACTCTCACCGTCATAAATATGAGTCAATTGCCAAGGATCTGAATTTTGATCACGTTAGCGTGGGGATGCTGCAACAGAAAAATGGTCGTAAGTCACTTTTTTCAGCACCACTGTAATTTTTAACGGTCACTATATGAATTGTTATAAGTCAAGGACTATTTCTATCAAATAGCTCTTAAGTAGGAATATGCACCATTGAACCCAGTGGAACTGTTATTGAGGAGAATTGTGCAGAGGTAAATGAGTGATATTTTTATTCCTACGCTTCTTTTATTAAAAATCAGGTGTGCCTTTAGATACACCATGCGTGTCCAGTGTTCCCTAACTAGGCTTGGCTGCAGCAGTGGGAATTGTAGTCCAAAATGTCTTTAAAAAAAAAGTTTGGGGGAGGAGGGCCATTTGTTTAAAGCCAATGAGATGCAATAGATATTGGAGCGGGTTGGAGGAAATCTGAGTAAAAGTCTCTTTCAGCCATAGAAGTTCATTTGGTGATTTGGGGCTATTCTTTTCAGCCCAACCTGCCTCACAGGATTGTTTTTTATCAAGAAATTTGGTGTAGGAATGTAATATTTGTTGCTTTGAGGCAGCAAATAATTCTAATAAATAAAAAAGAACCAGACCAAGTCATAGAATTTACATCTAAATTGCCATTTCAAGTGGCAAAATTCACAAAACCAGATCTAGAAATCCTTTAGGCGCGACCAATAGATTTCCTATCAAATTCCACAATGTTCCAGGACAACACTGTTAATTCTAGCCAATTCAAAATTACAGTTGGCATTTAACTGTAATTTTAAGTGCTCAGAAAGATGCTCATCATACTGTCTAGTGATCAGTACCACCACATATCATTTTTCTATTATAAAATTAAGGAATTGTTGGAAGGAAAATCCATCTAGTTCAGTTTCAATCCGGGAGAAAGATGCTGGAAACAAAATGGAGGCTGGAGGCTGATTGAAAAGAAAGTCCATTTATTGATAAACAGAACCACCAGGGTTATGGGGTAGCTCACAAAATAGAGTTGAGAGTGGGCAGGTTTTATACCTTGTTGGGGCTTTGTATTTGAGCTTCCTGTTCCTGTGCAAGAACATGTCCTTTAATATTCTATTGGCTGTTGTCAGATTCCTATGGGGTCATGTTGGGGTCATAGCTGGTTCTATAGGCAAAAGAGGAAATGCAAATCCTAGGTGCTTGTCCGAGCCAATCTGGTCAACCTCTGGCTTATTGTTTATCTGAGCTCCCAGGTTTCTGTGACTTTGAAGTTTGGCCTGCTCTGGGAGTGGTGCAATGAAGGGGCTTGTGTTCTGAAAGGGTGTTGAACAATTCATATTGTGGCTAATAGCTTTTGTTCTGTGTTGAATCTTGGGTGACAAGCTACTTTCTAATCCTACCAAGGGGTTTTGAAATGTCCTGCCTTGAATGGATTTCTACCTGCAGCATTTGCTTTGCTTATGAATAGAGCTATCTAGATACTTGTCTTTCTCTTTCAATAAGCTTTTTATCTCTTAAGTACTGGCATCTGCTGCTTTCTGCTTCTAAAACATTTTCCCCCCAATTCTCCTTTAGGGAACTATAATATTCTATAAAATTGCAAGAAATGTGCAGTGCCTCTTGCTCTTACTTGGCTTTTTTTTTAACCTCTAAAATTCAAATAGAATGTGCCTGCCTGTATCTTAAAACAATTGTTCTCTGTCCTGCTCTCTGGAATGAAAGAGAACAGGTTTTGTCCTATTTGTATGTGACATTCTGTCAAATCTACCAATTTCTTGGAGACATTGGTTCCCTGGGCCTTATGGAAACCTTTAGAGGAACACAAAAATAGTCCAGGATGATTTATCATGCTATTCATAGATGCAGAAGCAAAACAAACACCTGTTTGCCACATACATCCAAAGCTTGAAATGAAGGTTTAACTACCATCCCTCCTAATGATCTTGCATAATGTCCCTACCTCTGTTCGGCTTCTATCAGTATGGGACCAATTATCTTAATAAACATTATGAAGGGGAGAAGGATATCATTTAATTCATTATTTTCTCAGTTTTGAATACGTAATTTTCTGCATTTATCCAATAGAAGAAAACCTATTTAACCGTTTCTCGCGAACAGGACTTAATAGAACAACTCCTGGGGAAAAAATGCAGTGCAGATTGTCAGGGAAGCAATGGTGAACTGAAGACAATTCCGCTGAGAGCAGTGCTTAAAACCACTGTGGAATGAAGAGCCAGTGAATGGCTTCTGAGAATTCCTCCCTGGACAAGGGAGGACTCAGGATGGCCCACATGCATTCCATGCAGGAGATCCCTGGGAAAATGCCGCAGTATAGTGGTTTAAGGGTCTGGAAGCTGAGGAATTACCATCTTGCTCCAAGCCCCATCTGGTAGTTTTATGGATACAGGATTCACATGCTTCCTTTCTTAATCACTTCTGGAAATTGCTTGCTAACTGGTTTTTGGTTATTTGGTTATTAGGAAACTGCCAAATGGCAAACTGCATTACATTCTGGGATTCTCTTTCTTAGTGAAAGAAGTTGTATGCAAGTTCACGGACTTAAAAATTCTTATATTGAATAAACAGGAAAAAGGTGATTGGAGTGCTGATTTTGGAAAGCTGTCTACAAACTATGGGGAAGGATCTGAAATAAGATTCAGAAAAATTAAAATAATTCTTCCTGTGGGAAAAGTGGTAGTTTAGAATTCTATTGGGGGAAAATAAAGATTTTGAAATTGTATTTTCCTGTGAGAAAATGCTGTTGATTAGGAAAAAAATCCAGATAAGATTGGACTTTGAAGGTTGTACACTAGTGAGAACAGTCAGAAATAAAGATTAAGTAAAGGAGAAGAGATCCATTAATATAGAATAGGGCACAGTATAATTTGGAATGAATTTAAGGATATATGGGAACAATGCACTCAGAAGTTACTCTTAAGAATGTCTGCTATCATAAAACTGGATTTAAAAGATGTTGTAGGAGGGGAACACATTTTACTAGATAAGACAGAGGTTGAGGCTGATTTAAATTGAATTTAAAAATGACAGGTTACAAGAACCATATAGATAAATAAGTTACACTGGATATTTAAATTAAATTGGCTGATTTCTTAATAATTAAAAGGAATATATGAATATTCAGCCAGAAGATTGACTCGGCTAACTTTCTTAGTGTGAATTTACAAAACAGATGTCTCAAAGGTTTGAAAGATATTTTGGAAAGAAATGAAGAAAGAAATGAAAAGAAATCAAAAGCTGTTATTTTCACAATTAAGTGAATTGTTCTATTAAGTATTGAAAAGTGCAGAGAGGTAGTCCATTAATCTATCAACAAAAAGAGGTTGCTATCTTGAAGCAGATCCCTAGAAAGATTCGAGAAGCAAGGAGGAAATTTTCCTTCTTGTCTAAAATTTTATTTGATCATGGGATTTGGTTCAAGTGGGTGACACCCGAAGGGATGCTGGTGTTCTGGGAAGGAGGAAGAGTGAGGATTAAAACAGTTGCTGAGGCGGAAGCCTTTCTTAAAAAACATTCCTCTGCCCTGGGGAAGATCCAGGGGGGACGGAGGGGGCCACGGCCCCGCCCGCTGGGGGGCCAGGGAGGAGAAAAAGAAGATACAATAGCCAAGAGACTTAGATCGAAAAAATAACTTTGCCTTGATTTTTCTGAACAATTTTGCATAATATTTGTATCTGGATTTTTTGTAAATGTCTGACAGCATGGAACTGAGAATTTAGGTATATGTACTTGCTTTTACCTTGTAGTGTTATGAAAAATGTTTTTTTTATTCTTTTTTTTATTGTGTATTTTGAGGTCTCGGAAGGGCCGACGACTCTGACGTGAATGCTCTCAAAATTTCTTTGTATCCCTTACCCTCTTTGTATCCCTTACCCCACCCTATAGAAAAGATGTAAAACCAATAAAACTTTTTCAATATAAGAAAATCTTTAGCAGAAGCCAATGAAATGAATACTCTTCCTTCCCAAACTCCCTATTTGATAAACCTGATCTACTTCCCTCTGCCCTCCCTCGTGCCCCAAAATTGGCAGGACAATAAAATTAAAATATGATTGTACTCATAAAAAGGAATAATTTGTTCTAGAAGCACACTCTGCTTCTATAAAGTGTATTACTGATCAGGAAAACATTTGCATTTCTTCAAGGAAGCCACCCCGGGGGTGAAGAACATGTTCTCTGAAGTCATTTGAATATTTTCAGATAATACTTGTAAGAGGATGGATTTATTATTTATTCTATTATCTGTGTGCCAAGGACTTTTCTGTGTTTCAGCGATGAAAAAGACCAAGCTTGGCTGGAGGAATGGTCCCCCCCCTCCCCCATGTCATCTTTCTTAATTATTTTTTATTTCCAGGATTACTTTTCTTGAATTTAAAATAAGACTTTTGATTATGTTCGTGCATATATTTATACAATTTTCTGGTCTGGGAAGGTTTTTCCCCCCCCTTACATTGCCAAATGCCAGTTCTCAAAGATGTGCAGGTTCATTTAGGACCTGAAAATATATCACTTTTCAAATTTTATTATTACACATCTGCCATTGTCACTGACACTTTTAATGCACTTAAAAAAAAAACCCACTAAAAATTAGTTAACTCCGAATTAACTAATTTGATCACTGCAATGTAAAAAGAAAGAGAGTTGAGACTCTGGAAAGAGTGCTGAGCAGAGTGACAAAGATGATTTAAGGCAGGGATGTCCAAACTTGGGAACTTTAAGACTTGTGGACTTCAACTCCCAGCTATGCTGGCTGGGGAATTCTGGGAGTTGAAGTTCACAAGTCTTAAAGTTCCCAAGTTTGGACATTCCTGATTTAAGGGAACGGCGGGGGATGGGGGCTGAAGGCTAAAACAAATGAACAACGGTTGCAGGAATTGGGAATGCCCAGTCTAGTGAAAAGAAGAACTAAAGCATGTGTAAGAACAAAGTTAAAAACAAGATTAAAACTTTTTAAAAATTCAAAGGTGGGGTGGGGGAACACCATCATGATACCAATCACCCCCATGATTTCACGCCACTCTTTGATTCTCTCCCCCCACCCCCTCCATCAAATGGCAGAGCAAAATCTTGCACCTTTTCTGAAGGACAGAAGAATGGAGGGAGGGCACTTCCCCTCCAAGGGGAAGGGGTTTTATCTGATATTCTGGGAAACCTCTTCTTTAACAATCCTAATTTTCTTTCGTCCTCCTTTTGGGAGTTTTCGGATCTTCATTAAGCTTTCTACAAATTGTTATCTTCCGATTTCCTTTTTTTCCCGCTTGGAAAAAATACTGTTTTAGAAACTCCGTGAATAAGAATGGTAAATTTGAACTCAGGTAGCCATGACTTTTTTCCTTCAGTGCAGAAACATCAAGTGGCTCAGGTCTCTCTTAGCAACCATGAATTCTAGCAAAAATGACAGGCTGATGAAAGCTTGCTCCAGGCGTTCTGAAAAACAGCAAGGTTCTACTTGCAGCCCCAGCAAATGAGTGGGAGGTAATTAACCCTGCCTCTATGTATTATCTTTAATGTGCAGACACAACGACTTGCAGTGGGCAGTTTATGCTAGCCTGAACAACTTTACCATAATTAAATAGTGTAAAAGAATATTAATATAGGACCATAGGAATTTCCTGTAATTTCAGTGATATTCTCTTTTGTGTGCGCAAATGGCTATCTCAACATGTTGTCCAAACTCAGCCAGTCTGATTAGGTAATCTATATAAATAAAAATGTAACAAGAGTTTGTTCAAAACCGCTAATCTCCGAAAGCACTGCACCGATCGCTTCCAAATTTTCACACAATGTTCCTTTCAAGTATGGCAACAATGATATATATATAGATTGTGTAGAGGTCATACCTGTGCCAGGTACACGCAATATAAATGTAAAAAATGTAAAAAAGGTAGGCAGATGGAGATAGAGAGAGCAGTGGACCACAGGTTAATTATGTCATCCTTTATGACATAAAATACTCTGAGGGAGAAATACAGTAGGTAGCTAGAAGGATAGAGAAAGGGAGAAATAGGTAGGTAGGTAGAGGGAGAAAGAGGGAGAAATACAGTAGGTAGGTAGATAGAGGGATAGAGAGAGGGAGAAATACAGTAGGTAGGTAGGTAGGTAGGTAGGTAGAAGGATAGAGAGGGAGAGGGAGAAATACAGTACATAGGTAGATAGGTAGATAGGTAGGTAGAGAGATAGAGAGGGAGAAATACAGTAGGTAGGTATGTAGGTAGGTAGGTAGGTAGAGGGATAGAGAGGGAGAGGGAGAAATACAGTAGGTAGGTAGGTTGGGGGTTATATGGTGGTTGTGTGTACATATTTGTGTGTGCAAGTGTAGATCTACACACAGATTGGTTGGCCATTTAACCAGACTGGGCCACAGCAATGCGTGGCCGGGTACGGCTAGTAATAGAATAAGAAAGTTGGAAGGGACATCAGAGGTCTTCTAGTCCAAGCCTCTGCTCAAATAGGAGACCCTTATACCATTTTAGATGAATGGTTGTCCAGTCCCTTTTTAAAAACATCCAGTGCTGGAGTATCCACAACTTCTGAAGGCAAATTGTTCCACTGGCTGATTGTTCTTACTGTCAGGAAATTTTTCCTTACTTCTAGGTTGCTTCTCACTTTGCTAAGTTGCTTTGCTCTTTTGCTTCTTGTCTTGCCTTCTGGTGCTTTGGAGAATAGGTAGACCTTATTTGTGGCAGCCCCTCAAATATTGGAACATTGCTATCATGTCACCCCCTAGTCCTTCTTTTCAGTAGACTGGACATTCCCAATTCCTGCAACTGTTGTTTTAGCCATCAGCTCCCCCCTCCTTCAAATAATCTTTCCTCTCAACACTCTTTCCAGAGTCTCAACTCTCTCTCTCTTTTTACATTGCGGTGATCAAAATTGAACGCAGTATTCAAAGTGTGGTTTTAGCAAGGCATTATAAAGCAATAATATCAATTCTTGTGATCTCCATGCTGTCCCGCACTTAATGCAGCCTAGGATTACATTGGCTTTTTTGGCAGCTGCAGAACATTGCTGGCTCATATTTAAAGGATTGTCCACTAACACTCAAGATCCTTCTCGCAGTTATTGCTGTTGAGCCAGATTTCACCTAGTCTGTACCTGTACTTTTGACTTTTCTTGCCAAAGTGTAAAACATTTTTTTTCTACATTGAATTTCATTTTGTTAGCTAGGGCCCAGTGTTCAAGTTTGTCGAGATCTATCTGGTTCAGTACATTATGAGAATTTACTTAGTGGGTAAATCAGGTTTAGATCAACTCATCCCAACACTGTCTCTATTTTTAGAGACCACCGGATCACCATCTCCACTGCAAATATATTAGGAGTTAAAGAAAATTATAATAGCATCAAAATCGAAAGCAATAGGCCAGAAGCTCCACAATGGCATAGGTGTGTTAAGAAAGACACAGATTTGTTCAGATGAGAATAATCAAGTTTTCTCTTCCTTTTTTGGTTCAACATGTTGTGATTGTTGTTTTAACCCATGGTTTATAATGTATTATACAAACCCAGCCATTTTAAAATTGTTCATGTCCTACTGTAGTTAGTACAATGGGCAAATCAAGTCAGGAGATGAACTGAAAGCTTTATAAGTTTTAGATCTTTTGTGAAGGGTATGAAGGTACCTTCCTAGTAGTGATGTGTTGACAGAGACAGAGATAAGCCTTGAGTACTAGCTTGTTAACATACATCTTGGACAAGATTACACAGTGAATTAATGCTATCAGATTAGCTTTCCTTTTCAGTATAACATAATTATCCTCTGGCTATATAATGAGGGAAGCTTAAATTGGTGCCTCAGATCATGCACTACTGATAAGTTGATCTAAGTGTTTTTGCAACCTGGGGTGGTTGTTTTTATGTGTGCGAGAAATATTAATGCTGAAAACAATGAACAAATTGTCACTAGTTATGTCACTTGCTATCAAGGAGAAAATTCCATCCTCTGTATGTTTTCAGTGCTGCTCTACAGTAAACATAGAAATTTTATCTTAATAATTCAATATACCTGGCTAAGTTCCACTAATGCCCTGAAATCTCTCCCCCTCCTTTTTATCTGAAATCAAATGTCAGGAATAAATCTTTTCGTGAAAAAAAAATACAGATTTCACTAATCAGAATACAATGCTCTTTTCTATGGTGATGCTCATATGTTATTGGATACTTTAATTCTTCATTGCACAAATTGTAAACATGATATGGAAAAAGATGATATACTGGATATACAATTGAAACCAATTGTTTTGATATTGGAAAAGGAGAGAAATATCAAACCAGATGAATGATTTGCATAACTCTCTTTTACTGGATTTACAAAAGAGATCTGTTAAAATTTTGTAGGATTTGCTAAAAAGAGACAAGGACATTTAAAAAAATTAAATTTGGGAATATTATTTGAAGGGATTAAAAGCCAAGATTGTTAAAGTACAGGGAAGGAACATAGCATTGGCTTATTTGATGAAGATTAAAATGGATATATAGTTATTTCTGATAGCCCTTACTACACTTTTGCTCACTAGGAAGAAATTATGAGGTTTTACGTTTCTGTTTACAGTCAAGAGATGAGGTATGGGAAAAAGCAACCATTTTAAAGAGATGGTAATGAACTATCAAAATGTTTTTTATTTGTAAAGATGAAGGGGAATAAGAATGTAAAGAATTACTTCTTTACATTTTTCTTTTTTTCTTCTATTTTCTTCTCTTTTTATTTTCTACATTTTCAATTTCATTTTGTATTTCTAGTAGTTTGTATTAATTTCTATTTTTTTTAACTGTAATCCTCAATAAAATTATCTTTCAAAAGTGAAAGCAGGTTCAATATGCATATTGTTGTGGAGCATTTTTTAATGCCTTAATGTGTAAATACATACGAGATAGAAGTTCTATTTTGCTGTAGATCATCTCACTTAAGAAGAGTGGCCCCATTTCACCATCCTTTCAAACTGCTGTGTTCAGGTAGAAAACAACACACCCAAATTCAAATCCAACTCTTATTTTTAAAAACATTGTTAATTAAGACTGCTGACAACAGCTACAGTTCTTTCAAAACTATATTAGTTCTATTGCACCAAACGGTATAACTAATGCACAGAATCCATTCTGGTGTCTGTTCCATTTCCTTTCCCCATCACACACCTGTTCGTTCGTTCATTCAATTTATTCATTAATTCATTCAATTAATTTCCAGAGCCACCCATCTTGACCAATAACTCTGGGCAGCATAGAATTCTAATGTAAGTTTAATGTATATTTCATGTATTTATTTATTTATTTATTATTTATTATTCACATTTGTAACCCACACCCATCTCACCACAAGGGACTTGGGGCGGCGAACAGAGATTTAAAATAAATATACATAAATACAAAATGTTATTAAATAATAACTAAATTAAATCAATACCCTGCTTAAAATAAGTTTAAATTTAAAACCCATAAATTAAAATTTTGATTTGTTATAAAAACAATGGGTGTGGAGTAGATCATGCTAGGCCGGCCAGATGAAAATAATAAGTTTTTAAGTGCCGGCGAAACAAGCGGAGGTCTGTGATGAAACGGAGATCGGGAGGTAGGCCATTCCAGAGGGTAGGGCCTACCACAGAGAAGGCCCTTCTCCTGGGAGCCGCCAACCGGCATTGCCCAGTCGACGGCACCCGGAGAAGACCCTCTCCCTATAATTAATGTAGATAATATAAGTTTTCCCTCCCTTTCTGAGACTCAAAATTCCATAGACATAGAACATACTATGTTTACATTGGGTTCTACCAGTTGAAGAATGCACATTGCACTTTATGTGATGCTTTTTGAGTTATACATTATAATTTTATGACTAGTAAGACATTTCTCTTGCTTTTCTTGTTACCTTACACTGCTTGATAGTAGCCACTCCTTTTCCTAGAAGGACAAGGATAAAGTGACGTAATATAGATGTTGATCGTGGGTGAAGAGGAAGAGGTAGCTTAGGATTCAACCACAGTTGATAATGAGATTGGTTGTGGGCACTGCAAATTAATTTATGGCACAGAAGACTCCAAAGAAAATGCCCAACAGCTCTGTTGCTAAATGCCTTTGGAGCATGATTTCTGTTTTCACCCCACCAGGGATCCAAGATCCTCCTGCCAGCTTTCCAAATTTGAAGTACTCAAAAACCATTTACTTTTGTTCCTAGATTCTAGAGCCACATTATATATATTTTAGAAATAAACCAAATTGTGTAAACAGGTCATCTGACCAAAGGAATGAAAGAGGACAGCATAGAACTGCTTGTCTGAGTCCAGCTGCATAATGAGCCATCGACACATAATACATGCTTGATGGCTGGGGAGAAAAAGATAGAATGGTAAATGCTTCACACAATGTACAATTAACAGACTTTGCATGTATTTCCTCCCAATCACTGCAATTAGAAAACGTGGCATTGGAGCATGTTATCAAAAGGGACAGAAGAATTTCTAAAGACCTGGTAGACAGATTGGCAGAAGGTCAGAATGAGATAGCAAAATGGTCAGATGACTTACTGTTCTAAGGTTGACTGTCCCATCAGTCAGCGGACTGTTAACACAACCTTTCCAGCTTTTTATCTGGACTTTTACAAGGTTGGAGAGCTAAATTAAATTGAAGTAAACAAAAATCAATTTCACTTTAATAATCAACCAGTCTTGCCTCACAAACCAACAGTACCTTTCAGGCCTGTTTATGTGTGTGCTGTCCTAAAGTGGAGGTGTGCAGCCTGATGGCCCAGAATGACATGACCTTCACCTTGATTGATACTCTGTGGTAATAAGGCCTCCAATTTCCCCATTGTTTATTGCAAAAAGGTTTCCTGTTTTTTACCCTACTTTGTTCTAAGCTTTAGAGTTTCTTTCACATTTCTTTCAGTGCTTTAACATTTGCTTTATTGTTGCCCAATCCAAAAGTTTTGTTTTCCAAGTGAACACCTCTCCAGGTGCCTGTAATACATGATATAAAAAGCCCTATGCGAGGAATTCCATCGTGATCGGTTTTCTTGGGACTCAACTGAAGCAGTGGTGGAATTCAATTTTTTTTACTAGCAGTTCTGTGGGCGTGGCTTTGTGGGCATGGTGTGACTTTGTGGGCGTGGCTGGGGAAGGATACTGCAAAATCCCCATTCCCTCACCATCCCACTAACCTGCTTTCCAGCTCCGTTCTCCTGTTCAGGGCAACAAAAGAAGATCAGCTGGGAGGCTGGGAGGCAGTGGGGGCGGGGCCAGCCGAACTACTCAAAATTTCCGCTACCAGTTCTCCACAACCTGTCAAACTGGCTGAATACCACCTCAGAACTGAAGGAAGGACAGTCAAAGACGTTGCAGATCACTGAAAAGTTGACTGGATAAAGACAATGAACCATAACACCTTAATAAGATATAGGTAATCCTCAACTTAGAGCAGTTTGTTCAGTGACAATTCAAAGTTACAATGGCACTGAAAAAAGGGTCTTATGACCGTTTTTCACAGGTGTGACCTTTGCAGCATCCCCATGGTCATGTGATCAAAATTCAGATGCTTGGCAATTGTTTTATATTTATGATGGTTGCAATGTTCCGGGGTCATCTGATCCTCTTTTGCAACCTTCTAACAAGCAAAGTCAATGGGGAAGCCAAATTCACTTAACAACCAACTAATCAACTGCAGTAATTCACTTAACAACGGTAGCAAGAAAGGTCGTAAAATGGGGCCAAAACTCACTTAACAAATGTCTCACTTAACCACAGACATTTTGGGGTCAATTGTGGCTGTAAGTCGAGAACTACTTGTATCTGTCAGTATCTGCACCCCACTCATGAACGTTACATCTAAATTTTATTCCATTTCAGTTCACATTGTGGGATGAAATCACCAGCATTTTAATGTGACTCTGGATCCATGTCTTCAGGTGGCAGATGCCTCTGTTCTGGAAGTGACAAGAAGAGGAAGGAATGATGGAAGGGAAAAACCCGTAATTAAAGGTTGCAAGAGAGGATGAGGTCCCCACTCCTACTCCATGCAGACATTTGAAGGGTGTTTACCTACTGTAGTTAATAATATAATGGATGGGTGGAAAACAGAACCTGCTAATGATATGCCCAAAACTGAAATGCTGACAAAGAATGTTATAGTTCATGCTTTAAGAAATGACACCAACAAGACATTTCAGCTAAGCTCCTTTATTTTTATTAGGAAGGTAACTGCAGGCAAATAAGAAGGAACCTCTATGCCAGTGGTGGGTTTCTGCAGGCTCGCACCTACTCGCGAGAGCCGGTTGGTGAAATTTAGAGAACCGGTGAGAGGGGGTTCCACTGGCGTACCTGGAAGTAAATCTGGCCCGCCGCTGCCAGTGACCCAACGGGAAGGAAAGGAAGGAAGGAAGGAAAGAAAGAAAGAAAGAAAGAAAGAAAGAAAGAAAGAAAGAAAGAAAGAAAGAAAGAAAGAAAGAATTTATCATCACAATTGAGTCCAAAATTTTGGTTGCTAAGCAAGAGTGTTGTTAAATGAGTTTCACCACATTTCAAAAGGTGGCCACTCCCACCCTGTCACATGACTGCCAAGCCACCCCCACAAAATAGGCCACACCTACAGAGTAGGTTCTAAAAAATTTGAAACCCACCACTGCTCTATGCATATAGTAGTAAATCCCTCAACTCCAAAAAGCGAGTGACTTGTATTACACTCGGTCTTGTAATTACGTTTAGAGGCATTACACGTTGATTCTCAAGTTATTCTGTGAAAAAAGGAAACAAAATGAACTTTCTATAGACTTCACATTAAAAAAAAGACACCACAGACTGATGCAATACCTCCCTCGCCCCTGCTGTGCACCAGCATGCCTTTAGATTAAAGAACGCTGCAAAATAAATTCAATTAAGCTGAAGCAGAAAATGCCCTTTGCGTCAGTATCGATGAGTTGGTTTTTTTACTGGTTCGTAAATTAAGCAAACAGAAAATGAGATGCTGTTCTGAGATATGCTAATTTAGTTTCTTATCATTTTTATCACAATATGTCACAATATAAAACCAGCTGGATTCTTAGTGAGGGTCATTTGCACTGGCCTGTTAAAAGCAGCTTTGTAAATGGACTGCTCTGCAGGTGTGGCCTATTTTGTGGGTGTGGCTTGGCAGTCATGTGACAGTGTGGGAGTGGCCACCTTTTAAAATGTGGTGAAACTCATTTAACAACGCTCTTGCTTAGCAACCAAAATTTTGGACTCAATTGTGATGATAAATTCTTTCTTTCTTTCTTTCTTTCTTTCTTTCTTTCTTTCTTTCTTTCTTTCTTTCTTTCTTTCTTTCTTTCTTTCTTTCTTTCTTTCTTTCTTTCTTTCTTCCCTTCCCTTCCTTTCCTTTCCTTTCCTTCCCATTGGGTCACTGGCAGTGGGGGCCAGATTTACTTCCAGGTACGCTGGTGGAACCCTCTCTCACCGGTTCTCTAAATTTCACCAACCGGCTCTCGCGAGTATGTGCGAGCCTGCAGAAACCCACCACTGGACTGCTCCCTATAGAGCTAGTTCTCAGATTATGATGGCAGTTGGGTCTGGGATTGCCATCGCTAAGCAATGCTGTTACAAAGCACAATGTCACGTGACCACATTGTTTAGTGATGGCCATCTTGGCAGCCCCAGTTGTCGTTGTCATTGTAACTCCAAGACTCCACAGTTTGTTAAGCAGGAAGTAGTGCGAGTCCCAGTCAAGGAGTATGGAGATGGTATATTGGTACCAAAGGAGAGGTGGGGGTACTGTGGATGGGTGGTCAGATGGTTACAGAGTGTTGTCAGCAGAGCTAACAGCAGAGTCAGACAAGGAGGAGTTGGAGGGAATGCCTGGGCCAGCTTCAGAGGAGCATCGGAGACAAAGGCAGAGCTGGGGTCTTCTGTCCTCCCCCAGGTAGAGAGGCAGCTGTCTTTGGGGCCTCAGCTGAGTGAGGAGGAGGAGGAACAGATGGGGCCATCCCAGATGTGCGTATGCGCAGAGCGGAAAGGAGAGGAGAGCAAAGGAAAACAATAAGCCGGCTCTCAAGGAAAAGTAGTCACGAATGCTAGCGAGCCCCTCCCTGGCTGGGACATAAATAGTAGGGATTTGGGAGTGGCCAGTTGTCTTAGACCAGGGGTCTGCAAAGTTGGCTCTTTGAAGACTGGTGGACTTCAACTCCCAGCCTAGCTGGCTGGGGAATTCTGGGAGTTGAAGTCCACCAGTCTTCAAAGAGCCAACTTTGCAGACCCCTGTCTTAGACAATCATTTGCTTTTAGGATACCGCAAGCAATTTGGATTTCTTGGCCCAGTCATGAGTACCCCCTGTTCAGCACCATCATAAACTTGAAACGGTTGCTGAGGTTGTAAACCGAGGACTACCTATGATCCTTCTGCCCCCTTATAAGGATTAAAAACCAAGTGTCATGACCTTGACAATAAGCACTATGAGGAATGATTTAAAAATTTTTTTGAATATGAATAAAGGAAGGTATAATAACAGTCAAATATTTGAAGTGCTGCCACATAAAAGAGGAAGTAGATTTGTTCTCCATTATCACAGAGGAAACAGAACAAACATTAAAATTACAAGGAAGGAGTTTCAGGCAAGAACTGGAAGAATGACCTGGCTCTGTGAGCTATCAGCCTGTGGAACAGGCTGCTATATTAGTTCTTCACTGGACATTTTTAAGAAGGGTAGTCATCTGTTAAAGATGCTATATAGTAGATCCCAAGCTAAGCAGGAATTTGGATTAGAAGACTTCTAAGACCTTCCCACTCGCCGATTCTATGAATATTGGATCTGCTATGCTGATAAATACTATTTAGAGTAGAAATGATCCACACGACAACATAGGCCTAACATAATATATTTGCTTGTGTATCAATCTATTTCATCTATATCCCATTTTTAAAATGAAACAAAAATCAGATTTTATTACTGACTATTCTTCAAAGCCCTGCCAGAACCCAACTAAGGAGTTTAAGCATGACCCTGGACAGAATTCAACTAGTAATTTATCAAATGGATTTCAAACTAAGTAGAATCATGACACTGAAACACTGTTGAAATATATTTTGAAGAAACCTTTCAGCTGACGAAAGCACCATCTAAGGACTGTTCAGCATAATCATTCTATTATTGATTCAAGCTTGCTTTGGATTCCTGGAAATCACATAGATAGAATTTCCCCATGTCAATCTACCTCTAGCTTGTTCTTTCAGATCAATGCATGTTTCACCATTGTACTGTGACTGAGTATATCCACCTTGCTGCTAGTTGTCCTCTTTTCTCTCCTTCCCCCTTTCTCCGCATTAGAGCTAGGTCTTAACATAAGAAGTGGGATAATTTGAACTTGATCATTTGTTCTTCGAGTTTGAATTCTGGGTTGAATCATTTTATTGTGCATCAAAATATTCCAGAAACCAGAAAAATAAAATAAATAAATAAACGTTCCATTGTCCAGATAACATATGACATTCTAACATACAGTCAGAAATGGTGTATTTCACTCATATTTTCTTGTCCACCTCCTCGCCACCACCATTCAGATATCAGGTTCCAGGGGGCTTAAGGTCATGGTGTAAATAATCAGAGGCTGATTGAACTGATTGCCTGCCAGCTCACTCCCATCTAGCCAGACTTCTGAAAGGCTTCCTTTTACAATGTAAGTATTCAGGTCTTCACTAACAGATTCCCAAGGGGTTGTGTTCTGTTTTCCAGAGGACAATGGCTGAGGGAGAAGCAAAGGAAACTATTAGCAATTATTATTTTTTGCCTTGCTATAGGAGTAAATGGCTTTTGTCACTTTCAGGACTCACAAATGTGCAACAGGAAGGATTTGGTTTCTGGGAACTTGATTTAAATTACCTGGATGATGAGCTCTTGTACAAGATGGATTACACTGCACAAAGAATGGAACCTTCTTTGCAAACCTGGTCAAGAGGGATTTAAGGTAGGAGCCAGAAACTGAAGTTGCACAAAAGGTATGCAAAACGAGAGAGAAGGTGACTAAACTTGGGCCTTTTTTAAAAATTGATTTGTAATTTTTCAAACTGATTTTGGTTTCTATGGATTCTTGCTTGAGAAATAGAGTTCCACATGCGTTTGGGCTCTTATCCTGGAATAAGCACCATATTCACTCCAAAGCAAGCAAACAGGCAAAGGTGTGCTTTCCTGTTTCCATATCATAGCTATTCTCCAATAGAAGATAATATTTGCAGTTTAGGGTTCAACTATGGGGTCAATAGCAATAGTGTTTAGGCTTATATATTGCTTCACAGTGTTTGATTGGATTTTCTTAGTGGTTTACAGAGCCAGCATATTGGCCTCAACAATCTAGATCCTTATTTTACTGACCTCAAAAGGATGGAAGGGATGGAAGTCAACCCTTGAGCTGGTCAGAATCAAACTCCGGGCTATGGGCTGAGTTAGCCTGCAATACTGCATTCTAACCATTGTGCCACCATGGCTCTTGGATCATTGGTACTCTCTGAACTTGGTTATTTTCTGGCAGACTTTTCATTACTGAACTAGATAATTTCATCAGTGCTAGAAGGAACTGGAGTTTGCTTTCATTTTGTTTACTTACCCTGTCAGTGTTGGATGGGAGTGGTCCTGATGGTTCCTTAATTGGTTTGTTGTTTGCTTCTTGATTATTCTAATGTCTAATGATAATCTTGGTATTACTCTCTGTTCATCTGAGTGTTCATTGCTAGTGAAATTAAGACAACTCAGACAAATTGTCCATCAACAAGCACATAGACACAAACAACATTTACATACCATTCAAAAGAGACAAATCCAAAATCCAAAAAGGAAACAAATAGAGCAAAACAGTTTCTCACCTGCAACTAATACCCAGTTCAATCCTCCATCCAATTGCAGGAATAGAGGCAAAATAATAATAATAATCTCAAGATGTTACAAAAGCAGGGCTTTTTTTGTAATACTTGTTGATGTTACATTTCACTGTCTCCTATCTGCCTTACAAGGATGACATAATAGGAGGATGTATGCACTTATTTTCACCTCGTAGTATTTTTGAAAAATGTTTTTTTAATGTTTTATTATGAAGCCCTGGAAGGGCCAATGATCCCGACGCGAAAGTTCTCAAAATGTTTCTGTATCCCTTACCCTATCCTTTTGGAAAATTGTTAAAACCCAATAAAACTTTTTCAATATTAAAAAAAAAAAAAGGATGACATAATAGGGACAGGAAGTGGTGGGAGATTGGCTCCCACCAACTCTACTTCTGGCATCAACCCTGACTCATCACAGTTGGTGGTGGTGGGGAACTAAACAGTGACAGTTAATTGACTGGAGCAGCTGATTTATGCCAATCCTGCATTAGCATGAAGTTCTTTTTTCAGCATAAGAGAGCTTTCCACCTGGTTGTGCATGACCCTGGAATTCATTGAACTTGGTGCAAATGTCTCATGTATTTTTCCTCGTTCCCACACTGCACATTGTTTCATTAGCACTGTGGTTAGCAATTAGCTGTATAGCTACATTATTCATTGAGTTTTTTGTTTTCCATTTGAAAGAACTCTCTGTCTCGAGGACAAAAGGAAAGGGTTTAAGATCATAACTCATAACCACAGGCTGCAATGTCAGCCTGGTCTATTATTTCATAGGTGTGGTTATGAATACAGCAACATGACTTGATATTTTTTCCTGAAAGTCTTGTGTGGTAATGGGAATGCTGGATTAAGGGTTCATTATGTGTGATATATGCTCTGAGAAGCTCTAAGGCCTGCAACAAACACAATGTTTAGATCCACTGTTCTTTCCTTCTTCCTTCACACAATTTGCCCCATCAGGCAAGAAATTTGGGTGTGATCATGAAGTCATTTTCCCCATTAAACTTAAAAGCATTGAAAAACTGAAAGCCAAGCTCCGTAAGATACCGTAAACTTTGGTTTCTTCAGAAGTAAATTCAGTAAAATGTATTTTTCAGTAGATTGGTTGATTGAGACTTACTGTAACTACTTTGTTAGCAAACATTCTGTTATTTTATTTATTAGCTGATTTGTGAATTTCCTGGGCCCAGACAAAATTATCCTTAAGAATCCAATTCTTTCAAGCATGAGAAACGGCTTGAAAGACCTATCATAAAGACAGCATTTATTAGATGAGGATTTCTTTCTTGGTAATAACAAGGTGCCATATGACATCCTTAAGTAGCAACAGGAGAAAGTTGGCTTTTGTGGACTAGGATCTGCTTCATGTAACATTTGAAGAATACTCTTCAGATGGCAGGAGCGTATACACAGAAGTATAGAGGAGGAAAACTCTGATGAAAATGTTCATATCACTACCTATACTCCAGAGGTGGGTTCCTACCGGTTCGGATCAGTTTGGCCAAACCAGAAGTGGTTTGGCAGCCTGGGTCGCTGGAGCCAGCAGCAATCCAAGTCTGCCACACCCCAAAATTGGTTCTCATACAGTGCCGCCACCTTGGTTTTTGGTTCTGCACATGCGCATAACTATTTTCTTAGAACAAATTATTATTTTTTCTTTTTTTAACTTTTTGCGCAAGGTTTTTGCGCCCCCAAACTGGCAGTAATGCCGGCAGAAATCCCACCCCTGCTGTACTCATACCCACTGCGCTATTTCCTTGTGGAAAAAGCAAGGCATAGAAAAAGAGCAAATAGTAGTGAGTTAAAATAATGAAAAGCAATATTAATAGCAATACATTGGGTAAAATCACAAAAAGGATTGGAACTGAAATTTCAAATGGCCAAATCATCAGGAGACATCTGGATGAAGCCTACAAATATCTGGACATTTTACAATTGGATAACATCTAGTATGGACAAGTTGATTAGTAAAATATATATATTCAGAGATTGAGAAAATTGCAAAAAATAAACACACCCATCCATACCTTTGATGTGATGCACTACCGGCATTATTCAACAAACACAAATCAGACTGCATAGTTTGGACTGAAAAACAAGAAAATTAATGATGTGTATTACAACCTTGTAATGGTATTGATAGATTATACCTGCCCTGCATAAATAGAGGCAGAAGTTTATTTCAAGTCAAACAAACTATTGCGGAAGAACATCATGCATTGGCTGATTATGTAAAAGACTGCCATGAACAAACATTGCTGCAAATTAAACATTGGAACTTATTGAGTGTACTGGAAACAAAATTTGGATATCGAAATAAAATAATGAAAACAAAAGCAGAATGTTGGCAAAGAAAAACATTAAATAGTTAATTTCTGCAAAAAATCTTTGCAGGGGAGAATTGGAGCTCATTAAAAAAGAAGTTGATGGCTTGATTTTGGCTGTGCGAGAGCAAGCTATTTGAAGGAATACAGTCAAAGCCAGAATTTTTAAAAAAAATCAATTTTGCAGAATGCGCAAAGCAAAAGAAAGAGTGGATCATATAATCAGGCTGTACAAGAAAATCACCCAAACTGATCATAATCAACAAGATAAAAGAGTAACCAAAACAATTCAGTGGAACATTTGTAAAAAGATATTGTATACCAATAATGAAAAATTGGTGGGAACATAGAACTGAAAAGGTAGTTGAAAACAAGCAGGTAGTTGCTTTAAAAAAGGCCACAATGCTTGGCTCCGCACATGTACCATCAGAGATAGGCTTCAGCTGGTTTCGACTGGTTTAGTCAAACCGGTTCTGCACAATTCGGCAAATCAGCAAATCCCACCACTGGCTAGCCCCACCCACCCTGCTCCAGCCCACCCTATCTTACCTCGTCCACCTTGGCTGGTGGCTACAGTCACTTCTGTGCCCAGCTACTCTCTGGCTAGAGTCACGCTCGCTCGCCACGCGGCCCAGCTGACCTTCTAGCTTAGCCAATGTCTAGCTTAGCCAATGAGTAAATGTATTTTACAATTTTAATGGGATGCTTTAGCACAGTTTTTTTAGTTTAATCTATTTTTAGTTATTCTGTATTTATTGTTATTTATCGATTTTAACTCCCTGTGTACCACCCTGGGTCCATTTCGATGGAGAAGGGCGGTTCTATAAATCGAAATAAATTAAATTAAATTAAATTCTGCTCACCACGGCTGCCTGCAAAGGGCCACCTCAGGGTGGATAGGATAAGGCGAGGCCGCCTTTCAGGCCTAGCTCTCACCATCCTTCTGCCTGTATGCTGCCCAGTTGCCCTTTGCCTTGGGTTGGGGGACTCAGTAGTCCATGGTTCTGGCCTTCCCTGGGGCCTTTGTTCACATGCAGCGCCACCACTGTGAGAACAGTGTTAGCTCCATGGGCTAGAAGGTAAGGCTGAAGGTGGGGGAAGAGAGATCCACTCTGGGCTTTCTGCACTCAGCTGAAGGACCGCCTCAGTGGGGGGGGGGGACACACATGGTGAGGCTCAGCCACCTTTCGGGCCCAGTTTCAACTTCTGCAGGGCCTTCTGGGTGGGAGGCCTGAGAGAAAATGTCTCCCCTAGCATGAGAAGCCTCCAGCACCCAGTCTTTCCTGGCATGAGAAGCCCCCAGCCGCTGCTACCATCTTGGTTCTGACCAGCAAAGAAGCCCTTCGCGCCAGCAAAGAGCAGTGGCTGCAGGCTTCTTGCCCTGGAAAAGACCGGTGGCTGCAGGCTTCTTGTGCCAAAAAAGAGATGGCAGCTGCAGGCTTCTTGCACTGAAAAAGAGGCGGTTGCCATAAGCTTCTCACACTTAAAAAGATTGGCAACTCCAAACTTCTCGTGCTGAAAAAGTGGGGCAGCTGCAGGCTAATGTCTCAGGGCAGGGTTGTGTGCTCATCCCCACCCACTCTTTAGGATGAACCAGTTGTTAAATTAGTTGGATCCCACCACTGTGTACTATGCCAATATATCATAACAGCTTGGAGATGTGATGGTGATTGCTAAGTCCTCGACTTGCGACTAGTCCTAAACTCCTCGACTTATGACCGGCCACAAGTCCTTGACTTATGACTGACAGGCAGCAACAGCTCAGCCGTGCCTGGCTGAGCGCAGGCTGTCTAAGCATTCCTATTGGTCGCCCTGCTTGACAGCTCTAGTATAAATAGCTGTCAAGCAGGGTGAGGTGCTGAATCTCTGTACATAGTTGCTGTTGCTTGTTCTATTGAATAAATAGCTGTTCTCCTTACCTCAGCTGCTCACGTCTCTTCAATCAGCTAAGAATCTAACACTGGCAACGAAGGTGGGATGCTGAAGGTTCCCAGCCTGACAGCTACGAGAAAAGGAAACCCAATTAATTTCCTTTCCGTTCACAAATTTTTTTTAAATCTCAGCTTCGCTACCACTATGGCTTCGTGCCGCCTTTTGCACCCTTCGGGTCCGTGACCGAATCCTGGGCTGGCTTCCTAGAGTGATTTGGGTGCTTCCTCATCGCAAATAATAATCGCCAACTACCCTCAGAGCGCAAATGCAGTTTCTTCCTAAGCTTGTGTGGTCCCGAGATGTTCAATACGGCCAGGGCTCTCACTTCACCCTTGGCCATGTACGATCTCAACTGGGACACTCTAATCAGCAAGCTGAGGAACCACTACATCCATCTCAAATAGTCCGCCGGTACGCCTTCAGGCAGTGCATACAAAAAGACACTGAGACTGTAAGCCAATTCTTACAGTCTCTTAGAATGGTGGCTCTTCAATGTGAATTCGTTGACCTCGACGATTCCTTGGTCGAGCAATTCATCTGTGGGGTTCGCGATCTCCGCCTGAAACGGAGCTTGCTCGCCCGGGCAGACATCAATATTTGAGAGGCTGCTACAAAGAAGGGGGGTGTCAATCTATTCTCCAAAGCACCTGAAAGCAGGACAAGAAGCAATGGATAGGAACTAATCAAGGAGAGAAGGTACACAGGGTCTCCTCCTTCAGCAGGGCGGTTAAAATAGAAGACTCCCAAGGCCCTTTTCAACTCTATTATTCTTTTACTAAAAGTAATGGAAAAGAATAGAAAATCTAATTAAACCAAGACCAGTAGATCTGTATAGATAAGGAACCTACATAATGTCTGATCAGGGCTTTGTGAAACACTGGCTATGCATAATATAAGCAGACACCTTTACTGAACCCAGGAGCCCTTTCTCTCCTGTATAGAAGCCAAAAGTGGGCAATTGTTGGCCAGATCCCAGGCACTGGCTACCGCAAAGGCTGGATCATCAACAGGATGTGGCAGATTATATAGCTCAATCTGTACCAAAAGGAGAAGGGGGAAAACCAGTTTAAAACTAGAGCAAATAAATTGGAATGAATTATTGCCTTTGTGTTTATATATCTATATATCAATATCAATAATGAAGAGACAGGATGTCTTCTTCCTTCTCTGTCTATCTAACTGTTTACTGTAGGATTATAACTATGGCCTTTTTGGAAGACTATTTTTACAAACTTGACTATTGCCTCTAACAAAGATCCTTGGGTCCTTGCTAGGAGAAGGGTGGGGTATAAATCTGAAAAATAAATAAAATAAAAATAAGATGCATTATGTTGTTTCATATAAAGTATGATTTCTCTGACAGATCTGCTTAGCATCGTCAGAAGGGTATTCATAGGAAGCAGCAAATGAATCAAGCACATGTGTACACATTTTAAGTACTGTCTGAGAGATACAGAAAATAAGCAGGAAAATATGGCAGCCATATACAGGCAATTTCCTTGATTGTTAGGGAAGAATATTTTATAGCCTGAAAGTCAAGGCAAAATGACCGAACCCCAAGAGGGAGCAAGATTATTTGCCCTTAAGATAAGTGACATCCCTGGAACAACTCAAAGTTTCAGCACACATAGACAATAACAACACAACAACATTTATGTTGTCTTGAAATAGAATTCATTGCCATTGTTAATCATCAACTTGAGCAGTGTTGGAAGAAATGTCCATCTGGGTTCAATTCCAAGTGGAGAGAAAGCACTGGCCGGCCTAGGGTAGTCTCTCTCTCTATGGGTTTTTAAATGTATATTTATATTTAGTGGGGATTTTTAGTTAATGGGATTTTAGCACAGGAATTAATTTAATCTGTTTTAAATTGGTATGTATTTTGTATATTTATTGCTTTTATTTTCCCTGTGCACCGCCCCGAGTCCCTGTGGGGAGAGGGAGCGGTCAATAAATTCAACTATAATAATAATAATAATAATAATAATAATAATAATAATAAAATAACTGGAAACATGGAGATTGCTTGGAAGAATGGTTTTAATGGTGAACAGGACCACATGGGTTTGAAGTCCTGGGTAGCTGACCACATGAAAGAGAGAGATTTATATCCTCTCTTGGGCCCCGCCTTAGAGCTTCCTGTTCCTGTGTAAGGGCAGATTGCTGTATTGGTATTTTGCAAATCCTAGGAGTTTGTCTGAGATAAGTCTGGTTGAACTGTGGGCTGATATAATGTCCCCAGGTGATTTTGCAATGCAGTGAGCCCTGCTGTTAGATGGGTAGAGGGCTAATCCTATCATGTTCTGAGGGCCATGTCTTAATCCTATCATTCTGGAGCTGAAGAGGGGACAGGGAGCCCTCAGGAAGCTGCTTTGTCTTTAAAAACATGCTTCTCATTTTCTCACCCAGGGAACTATAATATCCTGCCTTTTTAATATTTCCTAGAATATTCCATTCTTCTAAGAGGGGTGGGTGTTAACTTTCTTCACCAGTTTTCAAAAAGCAGCATGTTTATGGCTTTTGCCACTAAGTTGGAAAGAGTTTAAACTATTTTGTATGGCCAGGATCTGCAGGTGGGAAGAAGAATGAGAACAGAAGCAGATCTTTTCTAAAGAGCTGGGTTGGACTCAACTATTCACGAGGTAACTGGAATGTTATGGCTTTAATTTACACAGCTGGCATCTATGAATGATGTGGAGCTGTCATAACATTGTATAACAAGGAGAAAGCAGATACAATTTCCCAGAAATGTTTCCTTGGGGTTATTAATTAGAACTTCCTCATGAAATGGAGCCAATTAAAATTTGGTCCTAATTTGATCAGCTGAACTTTTCTATATTTCTATCTCGTTATAATGGAGAAATTATAAAGGAGCTTGTGGATCACTGCTTTATTTTATTTTATTTATTTTAATTCGATTTATATCCTGCCCTTCTCCATGAGGGACCCAGGTCGGCGCACAGGAATTTAAAACATATAAAACAAAATATATAAAATTTAAAAGCATATTAAATTAAACAATCCTATGCTAAAACCAAATTAAAACCCCAATTTAAAACTATCTAAAATAGCCCCAGTGGGAGGTTAGGCTAGGCAGGCTTGCTGAAAAAGATGTGTCTTTAGACACTGGCGGAAGAGGTGGAGGTCTGAGATGGTAACTTACTTTGCTGAAAACTTACTCTGCAATTCTGTTTTTTAATCTTTGAAATTCAATTTGATGGGGCGAATCATTTTTTTATTGTGGCATTTTATTCACAGAATAAAAATTAGATTACGTGCTTTTGATAATATGGGTTCCATATTTGGGAGGAAAGAAACACTCCTATTTTGTCTCCAGCTTTCTTGGCTTCACTTAAATCCCAGGAGAAGCTGTTGTCTCTCCATCAGCTTTGAGGTCATCTAGTTTGGTTTGAGAAAGCCCCACACATGATCTCATGCATGCAGCATGACGGAGAGACAAGAACAGCAACAAAAAAAGCTGCAGAACTCTCTGCTATCTGCAACAACACCATAATAATTTGAAGGTGCTAAGTCCTTGGACTTACGACCAACCACTCCCATTGGCTAAAGTGCGCACTCAGGTTGCTGGGAGAATTACAGGTTCCCTATTGGTTAATCGTCTGACAGCCGACTGTATATAAGAGCTGTCAGACGGGCGGTTCGTTGTTACAGTTTAGTTCAAGTTCATATTAAACATTTTGAAGCAGCTCCCTGCCTCCGTGTTTTTTACCTCAGAGATCAGTCTTGAGCACTGGCGACGAGGATGTCGAATGTTCCTGCGTTTGCCCCGTTTGTACCAGAGAGAGAGTCGTGGGACACTTTTATTGAACGTTTCGACTGTTTTATGATTGCAAATGATTTTGGTGAGATTTCCGATGAGCGCAAGACTGGTTTTTTTCTGAGCTCCTGCAGGCCAGATATGTTTTCTACAACTAGAGTGTTAGCAGCTCCGGCTCTTCTACATTCCCTGCCTTGGGATGTGTTGATGACTAGACTTAAGGGACATTATGCCCCCTCACCATCCTGTTTTGCCAGACGCTATGCGTTTCAGTGGTGCTGTCAGAAGGAGGGCGAGTCTGTTAGCCATTATTTGGCATCGTTAAGGAGTGCGGCTATACATTGCGAGTTTACTAATCTCGATGAGGCACTCTTGGAGCAATTGATTTGGGGCACCACTGATGTGAAATTGCAGCGCAAGCTGCTCGCTCGTTCCGAATTAACATTGCAGATCATTGTTGATGAGTCAAGGACGGGTGAGCAATCCGCTCATTCCGCGGCTGAAATTCAAAGGTATCACGCTGGCAAGCCTTTATTGCCTTTGCCAGCCCTGACTGACCAGGCATTTTCTGATAACGACGACCAGCCTGGGGAGGACTCTGAGGTACGCTGCCTCAAAATGATGTCTGCGGCGCGGCAAGGAAGACCATCTACCGCCTCTCAGACGGGCTGTTTCAGCTGCGGTGGGAATCATAGGGGATTTTCATGCAAGTTCAAGAACGCACAGTACCGCCATTGTGGGAAGACGGGTCACCTGGCCTATGTTTGCTGGGCTCCGCTGCCTTTGCCAGAGCCTTGGGCTAGCCGACCACTGTCCCGGCAAACTGACCGTCGGAAGGACAGATCTGGGGCAGACTGTCATGACATTGGGGATTATTCTGAGGGTGTTGACTGGGTGGTTAACACTGCTTCTACTGGGAGGTTGGATGGTAAAAAAATGTTCTTAACGATTCTGTTAGAGGGTTGGCTTTTTAATGTTTTTTTTCCTTATTGGGTTTTTCTTTGTTTTGTAGGTGGAGAACAAATATTTTCATATGATTTGAGGTTTTAATATTTACTATAAATTACACAAGGCTTTGAAGAGAAAAGGTGCAAATATGATAAATCAAACAAATAAGAAATTAAAAGGGCAGTTTATCAGTGTGGGAATATAACTCTTTACCTTCCTAAATTCTTTAAGGCAGAAGTGTACATATTTTTTTGGGCTCTGGGCCATACCAAACTTTTGGTGGTAAGCAAAAATCCCAACGCAAAAGAGAACACTGCACATTGAGAGCCACGTTGAGTGGTGGGAAGAGGGCAGAAATGGAAGGGGGTTTAGAAAAAGACAAACAGAATGCTGATAGCGGCCATATTTTCTTGAAAAAACTTTATAGGACAAACGTTAAAAAGCTACAAATTTGAAAAAGATTCATAAGGGTTAAAAAAAGTTTAGGTTACTTTACAAAGGAGAATTCAAGAACTAAATCCATAAAATAAATAATTACATTAAATAAATCAATAAAAGATAAATAAAGGATGGTTTTCTGAAATAATGGACTGCCCTTTATTGCAGCAATCCTTTGGGCACCAGGGACAAGTTCCATGGAGGGAGGATTTTCCGTGGACTGCCTGGATCCCGCCCATGTGTCTTCCCTTGCTTCCGGGCAGGCTGGTGACTGATGCCAGTCTGTAGACCAGTTGCTGAGGACCCTTGCTTTATAGTAAAGGATGTATGGTCACTATAAATATGTTACATATGCCTTTAATAAAGTTAATTAGCCTGGAAAGGGTCTATCAGGCCTTTTCTTTTCTTTTACTGTAAAAAGAGGCAGACCATATCAAGTTATAAAAATGGGTGGCAAACAAAAGAGTTAATTGATCCAATCATAGTATTTGTATTTTTAATTCAATTATTTGCCTGTTAAATTTCACTTTTACACACCTCTTGCATTTCCTACCCTGTTTCCCCAAAAATAAGACCTCCCTGGATAATAAGCCCAAACGGGCTTTTGAGTGCATGCGCTAAAATAAGCCATCCCCAGAAAATAAGCCCTCCCTGAAAAATATTGCAACACAGCAACAGCAATGAAGTGACCACACTCACTGCTTCCTGTACCTCAAAAATAATAAGACCTCCCTGAAAATAAGGCCAGGTGCTTATTTTTTGGGGGGGGGTCAAAAGAAAATAAGACCCTGTCTTATTTTCGGGGAAACACGGTATATGTTCACATTTCAATTTTATTTCCGAGTTATTAAGAAGATTTGAAGAAAGCAAGTCCCAAAAAAACCCCTTACCATTTATTTATGAAAATTTATATTGGCTGTTCACTTATTCTCAGTTATTCTAGGTATCTTATTCACACACACACACACACTCTTTTGTGGTGTGTGTGTGTGTGTGTGTGTGTGAGAGAGAGAGAGAGAGAGAGAGAGAGGATGAGACAGAGAATCTGATGGTGTGTGGAAATGACCTTGGGAGACAGGATGAAATGCTGCAGACTAGACAGTGGTCAGGCAAGTGGCAGCTGAATCTACATAATGAATAGTGGGATGGAAAATGCCTCAGAAGAGACTTCCTGTAGTTTCTTTGGCTGTAAGTGTGACGAGGGAGAGATGTATACTTCCAGATTTACAAATTAATGTTACTATAAACTAAGAAATAAAGTTATAGCTAGTATTCCTGGGTGTGCTTGTTGTCTAAACCAGGGGTCCCCAATCCCCGGTCCGCGGACCGGTGCTGGTCCGCGGCTTCATAGGAACCGGGCTGCAGGGCCGGCGAGGAGGAGGGAGCAGCCGCCTAGGCAGAGGATGGCCGAGCGCACCTCAACCAGCTCCTTCCGATGGCCACCGCGGCGCACTGCACTTTCCGGGGCTTCCTGGAGGGGCTGGCATGTCGGCTGGGGAGGTTATCCCGCAGCGGGCGGGTGGCTACCTTAAGTGCCACCAAAGCCATCCGGGCGCCACATGCCCACCTCCCTTCCAGCCCCGTGCGGTGCCCGGACGGCTTCGGCGGCGCACACGGGGCTGGAAGGGAGGTGGGCGTGCGGCGCCCGGATGGCTTCGGCGGCACTTAAGGTAGCCGCAGCTCGGGTCCTCTGCTCGCTCGCTGCGGGATAACCTCCGCAGCCGACATGCCGACTCCTCTGCTGCTTCCCCGGGGGGGGGGGAGGGAGGGAGAGAATGACAGACACACAGAGAGGCAGACTTAGAGAGACAGAAATAGAGGGAGAGGGAAACAGACACACACACACACAGAGTGACAGAGATGGGTGGAGGGAGGAGAGAGAGACAGACAGACAGAGAGAGAGAGAGAGAGAGAGAGAGAGAGAGAGAGAGAGACAAAAAAACAGAGAAAGAGAAAGAAAGAAAAATAGAAAAAGAAAGATGAATGGAGGGAGGGAGTGAAGGAAAGAAGGGGAGGGAAGAGGAAGGGAGGGGTGAAAGAAGGAAGGAAATTAAGGAAAGAAAGAAAAAGAGAGGGATGGAGGGTAGGAGGGAGAAAAGGAAAGAAGGGAGGAAGGGGGAGGGAGGCAATGGAAGGAAGGAAAGGAAAGGAAAGGAAAGGAAAGGAAAGGAAGAAATCTATTTTCCTATTTCCTTCCACCCCAAGCTACCTGTTTGGTTAACCAGGTTAAAGATCTATTTTTCTCCCAGTGGTCATTTCAAAGGAATCACATCCTCTGAGTCATTTCCTGGATTCAAACCAGCATCCCAAAGAGTCATGGGCTGCCTTTATATATAACGAGTGCCCATAAATCCATTTTTACCATCTTCAGAAGACCAAAGACCAGCCAGAAATGGAAGGAAGGAAGGAAAGAAGGAAGGAAGGAAGGAAGGAAGGAAGGAAGGAAGGAAGGAAGGAAGGAAGAAAGAAAGAAAGAAAGAAAGAACTTATGACCACAATTGAGCCCAAAATTTTGGTTGCTAAGCAACACTGTTGTGAGTTTCACCACAATTTCCAAGTTGGCCACGCCCACCGGGTCACATGACAACTGAGCCACTCCCACAAAACAGGCCACACCTTTTGGCTCTCAAAAGAAATTTCATTAGTGGTACTGTTGATATTTGGCTGTATTGACTAATAAGTTTGCTCACCACTGCCCTAGACGGCCAAGTTAGCTGACTCCCCCCCCCCCGCGTGCGCATGCACCACCTGTTCCCCCTCCCCCCTTCTTCCTCTAGGCCAGCCAGTCCGCAGAATTTTCTTTAAAATGAAACCGGTCCCTGTGCAAAAAAGGTTGGGGACCCCTGGTCTAGACTACCTCATAAGACCGACAATATAGATCAGACAGGAAACATAATCAGATGTGCTAATATTCCTTTAATAGAACCTTCGCAAATCTGAAAATACAAGTCTCCCACTGTCTCCTTTACAGCCTGTGAAGTTAAGGACAGTGCCTTCAGAGTCTTTCCACCTATTAGGCAGATGGTAGACAGCAGACAGTGTGGGGCACAAAGGACACACTGAGATTTCTGTCTGTAGTACTGGGCCAAAAAATGTTCAGCTATATCTAAATGTAATTCAAAAAGTAGAAGATTACCATTCCTTGGTATGAAGTCATTAGCATATACAATGAGCATTCATGGTATTAGCTCTCCAAGATACAGTCAACCCAGCAGGCTACAAGGCAAAGCTCACAGACAGGGGCTGCCAAAATCTAGATAATCATAGATGACAACAATAAGATAAGAAAGCTGTACTTTGTTGCTGCCATCTTGTGATCTTCCAAGGATTGACAGTTCATATAATCTTATTTTAGGGAAAGACTTTTTTAACATTCTTCTAAAAAACACCTTTAAGATTAAGTTTGTCTCCCAGGTATTTAAAAGCATTTTCAAAGATTAAATTAACAATAGGGAAAGTTGCATGCATGGCAGTATCCTTACATACATTTACTAGTCATTAAAAGACTATTAAGAGTCATTGGCCTAATGCTGTGGTATTATGCTAGATTATTTTAGTTTAAATAGTTTTGGATTCCCACTAATCCTATATTAATGAACTGTAATAAGCCCCTAAATGGTAATTTCTTGGTCATCCTCTTCCTCAGCACATTTCTTTAAAATATATTCAGCCAGCTAGTAGAGAACACCCATGAAAGAATTATAAAGCAAATATATGCGTCAGTCAGTCATATGTCTTTGTCTTTAAAAGAAAATGATTCCAAAGAATGCCCAATTCGTTTTCTGTTACAAGGAATCCCAGGCCTTCTGGCATATCATTTGTGTCAGCTTGTATAAACTCAGTTCACCATTAGCAAATCTGGCAGCAAAGACCTACTCCTACTTTGAGCAGGAAAGGCTCTCTTGAAGCTAAATATTGATAAATACAATTGACTTGAAATAACATTTCTCTTCGAAACAGTTTCTCTCTTCCTTTTGTAGTGTGTTTTCATCTTTGTATTTACATTATAGGTATTTTTTTTAAAGTCCCAACCCAGTCTATGAATTTGACTAATTACAGTGGAAAATCCTGGGAGCTGCTATTTCTTTTTTTCTTTTTTAAGATTGATTATTATTTAGTTACAAAAATAAACATTCCTTCTTTTCTTAAGCAGTGTGTCATCTGGGTATAAAATCTCTGTGCAATATTGTTCCTCTTTTGCCACATCTTTCATAATCATATTAACATTATTTCCCTAAGTTCCGTATTACAATATATTGAGAATTTTAATGTTATGGAACTCTCCATTTTTCTTCTTAATATCTTCTAGTAATAATATCATATCCACATTAAACATTATTATTCTCATCATACACATACTAACAGTTTTCATCTTATTTATATCTCTATCTAAAAATAAGTGTATTTACTTATTTTTTAGCTTTCTTCATTTCCAAATTCTTTTTTTGCCCTCCAACCATTGGTAAAATACTTCCCAAATCATATAATATTCAGTTTGCTCTTTCTCCTTAATTGCTAATATAAATCTGTTCATTTCTGCACATTCTAAGATTTTCCTTATCACCTTCTCCTCAATAGGCATCTCTACACTGGGAGCTGCTATTTGCCAGCAACGTGACGGTCCAGCAGGATGGAACAATTAATGCACTGCGATCATGACCTGGAAAAACATACAAATGAAAGGAAACTGGATAAAATAATAACCAATAATAAAATAATATAAAACAATAAATAAAAGAACCACACTATGGTCCCTAGTAGTATAGTGTTCCTTATGGCTGGCTAGGGAATTCTGGAGGTTGAAGTTCACACATCTTAAAGATGCCAAGGTTGAAAAACTCAAGAGATCTGTTGCACATTTATTCATTACATTTATATCCCCCCCCCTCTCTTCTTTTTCTTTCTCTTTCTCTCTATGTACACTCAAACTGGCAAACATGATCAGACTTCTCATCTACTTATTGACAGTCTACTGGCAATGTCTATCATGTTTGGCTGCAGAAAACATTGTTACTGGAGCTTCTTTGTTGGGGCCACTAGATCTGAGCTATACAATTCTAGATAACCACATGATGACAGCAAATATGTACATGAAGAGAGAGAGACAGAGACAGAGACAGAAAGACAGACAGACAGACAGACAGACAGACAGACAGATGATAGTTGGATGGATGAATGGATAGATCGATCGATATGGATGGATGGATGGATGGATGGATATAGATGATAGATGATAAATGATAGATAGATAGATAGATAGATAGATAGATAGATAGATAGATAGATAGATAGATAGATAGATAGATAGATAGATAGATAGATAGGCGGGCGGGCGGGCGGATGGATGGATGGAGAGGGGGGGAGAGGGGATGAATGGATGGATAGGTGGATGGGTGGACAGACAGACAGATACAAGCAATAGAGACGAGAAGAAAGAAAATAGGTTGCTGTCCATTTCTTGTCTGGCTATGGTGCAAAAATGTAGACATAGCAACCTATAGTTATAGACATTTGTTCTACCTTATCTACTGAAATACTATGTCAGGCTGCAATTCCACATTTTCTTCCTAAGAAATATGAATAAACCTCTGAGTAACCTACAATATTTCTAAAATGGGGCGTATAGTTTACTGTTACAAAGTTAAGTCATCTTCTCTCTGCTATTTCATTTACTTGAAGGAAGTTGTTCAGAGTTGTCCATAAATGTTTTCCTTGACAAGTTTATGAAATTAGGGGGGGAAATGCTAGTTTGGCTTCAAGCTACCTTCCTTTTACTCCATTTCCTTTCCTTCAGCATGCAGGAAAATGACTCATGATGTCTGGGATCAGAATATCATTTCCTAGTTAGCAGAAAGCCCATTCAAAAACCTACTGCAACTACCCTGTTTTACACATAATGAACCTGTGAAACAGGAAGGCTACATAAACTGATTAAATAATAATTAAAGATCTGAAACTTTAAACATTGTGAGTATGTGCCCCAGGTCTGTCCTAATAAGGATTCCCAGGCATGGAGGGACGCATACATACATTACTTACAATTTAAATGATTGTTCTAGGAAATGGAATACCTTGTTGTGTCTGTAGAAACAGTACTTTAAAATATGGAGCCACTCTAGGACTTAAGAGGCAGTGGCTACAGCTTATATGAAAAACATTGAATTTGGGATTCAAGTGCCAAGAAAGGGAATGGATACAAATCTTAGATCCTTTTTTTTTGGAATAAATTATATAGTGGGAATTAGAATAGCTGAATGCAATCTATAAAATGATAGCAGCAGCCTTTTAATTCTGATGTAATGACAATTTCCCTGAATTTCCCTTCTGCCTTTCAGTTCTAACTACACTATCTGTTGGAGGCATAAGATTAATAATCATGATGATTTAAAGGCCACTAGCTGTCATTTCTCTCTCTGGTCTATGCTATGGTGTCTATTATTTATAAAATACCTTTTTTTCCTCTGTATATGTCCTGCTATTGAAATGGGAGAAGGAGATCAGAGGTTGTGTTGTATTACTCCAGAGATTTTTTTCTCATACTGCAGAAAAGGAAAGAAGGGAAGAAAGGAAGGAAGATTATTCAGCACTTTAAGAGTAGGCTGTTGCTTTTCTTCTGTTTTATGAGAGGTCCACACTAAAGCCAGTAAGGAGAACTACCAGCATATAAATGTTAGCTCCAATTTTTATTTGGATACTTTATTATTAAATATTTTTCTTCTGTTGGTCAACCAGACTTAGAAGTATACTGCTATGTTGTCATTAGAATCAGATCACAAGGACTATTAAACATCCAGACAAGAAAATAGCTCCCAATGTCTCCACCAAAAGAAATCCCTGCCAATTTAACCCAATAATTTGCTTAGAGATACCCAAGATAATTTTAATGTTATATGTTATACTTGGTCAGTCTATCCAAGAAAATAATAGCAACCATATTTGGTGCAATACTGGTGCAGTAGTTTTTGTTATTCATGAGATAATTACAATTTGCACATATTCCCTCAATATTCCATTTTAATTGAGGGATAATCAACACTGAAAGCCTACTATTTTGGTCTTGGATAATTATCACATCAGTGTATTCTATATATTATTGCATTATCTACCCAGAAGAATAAATTGGCCATATCAGATTGTGGATGTTAGGGTTGGGGGAACTTTCCTGAGCATCAACACTGTTCCCATCTTTCTGTCTAGGTACCAGAGTTAAAATATTTTCTTGTTACTGCTCTGTATTTTTGTCATGCATAGATTCCTTCTTTCACTAAAGCATATACCCTAAAACACAATGATTTCCTGATTTTTGGCCACCATAAATTAGTGTGGCCCTCCTCCTATAGAGTCTTCAAGGAGGAACGGTTTGATTTATAGCTTAGTTAGTGCAGCTGCCCAATGTTAACTCTCAGACAGTTAAAATACAGCTGTTTTCATTCTGCCCTAGCTTTACGCAAAAAGAGCAGATGTTTAAAATGGAAGCTTAGAGGAATTAAATCCAGTTCTATGCACAACCCCCAGTTGAAACCAAGAACATGGATTACAGTCACATGTATTTTCAAGCCTTTCTGTAGATCTTAAGGGAAGAATCTGTTTTCCTGACAGTCGTGAAAGAAAAAGCATTTCAGCATTTCAACCACCCTCTGGTTGATTTATTGTTGCTTTAAAAGCCTTTTGGTTATCACTGACCAATTTCTCATCAGAATAGATGGAGTCACTTAGCGTAGCTTCAGAATATTAAACATTTGTCATGCATTTCTGTGCTTTGCTGGAAAGAATTTAAATCATATTTCAACCTCACCACATTTGTCCCCCTTTAACCTTTTTAGCCAAGAGTCCAAAAGATTTCTTTATCTTAAAGTAAACTTTATTTTTCTTTCCTTCTTGGACGAAAACAACAACGCTAATGTTCTTGGCAGACAGAAATAGTATCATTTCTGCTTTCTTGTCTCTCCTCATTCCACAAACGTTATTTAGATCAAAATATTGAGGGTCCTCTAGTGAACCATGTGAAAATATTCTTTGATATTGGTAGGAAAATATATGTCTAAACATACATTCAATGCCTCACCACCCCTCAGCCATGGGTAAGTCACATATATAGTACAGGAGTCAGCATTGCTGTATTATATAGTGTAAGCATATTGCTTCCTTCTTCCTTTTATTTATGCAACAGAAATATTGCATTTACACAACTAGCTGTGCAACTTGCCACCATATTCTCAAAGGAGAATCTCCGTTTAATCTCTTTGGCCGCATCCTGAAGTTTCTGCTTGCTTGCAATGTTTCTCATTTCTGTAACTGCTTTTCCTGTTCTAGTTTCCAGCATAAGAGATATTACATTCTTAAATTCATTAGTTGTAAAAAGGATTCTGTCAACATTTAAGAATGCTTAAGAGAATATACAGTTCTTATAGTGGAACTGGATAATATGCCAATTATAGCAATTGAGTAGCACGAGCTACCAATATGACTACTGCAACGCTTTCTACATGGGGCTCCCCTTGAGGCTCCAGCTAGTCCATAATGCGGACACAGAGGATTTTGGGAGTTTCACGATACTCCCATGTAACACCTCTCCTGCGCAAGCTGCGCTGGCTGCCTGTGGCCTTCCAGGTGCGCTTCAAGGTGCTAGTAATTATCTTCAAAGCGCTCCATGGCATGGGACCTGGTTACTTGTGGGACCGCCTCCTACCACATACCTCCCTTAGACCTGTCCGCTCCCACAGAGTGAGCCTCCTCAGGGTACCATCTGCCGAACAATGCCAGCAGGTGGCCCCCAGGGGGAGAACCTTCTCTGTGGCAGGGCCTGCCCTCTGGAACGACTTACCCCCCGACCTTTGTACCATCAAGGACCTACACCTCTTCCGCCAGGCGCTAAAAACACATCTATTTCATGCGGCCGGCCTGGTATAGTTTTAATTGGTATAGTTTTAATTGATTTTAATGGTTTTAACTAAATTTTAGCACAGACTCTAAATTTAATTTATTTTAAATGTTTTTGTATGTACTGTTTTTATATTTCTGTGCACCGCCCTGAGTCCCTTCGGGGAGATAAATAAATAAATAAATAAATAAATAAATAAATAAATAAATAAATAAATAAATAAATAAATAAATAAATAAATAAATAAATAAATAAATAAATAAATAAATATCAATTATCTCAACATGCAGCTATTGTGGAAGGCAAGACCTACGGGAATGATAGAGTTAAGAGGTGATGAAAGCTGAAAAGGGACCATAAATTTATATTTTTGGTTTTAAGAAAAAGCATTTTATTTAGTTTAACTTTCTCAACACCCCCCCCCCCCCTCAAGTTCACATTATAACTAGGGAGCTCAAAAGCTCAAAGGGGCTCAACGAGACTTCTTTCTGGATTTCTGAGGAGGCCTAAGGAAGAGGCTAAAACCAAATCAATTCAACAGTGGTGGGTGCCCAGGTAGTCTCTAACAAAGCGGGGGTTTTCAGGGGATTTTTCCCTGGACAAAATCTGCTTTAAAAATGCAAACGCCTAATGCATTCAAATATTTGGAAAGCATTTGCCAACTTTGATAGGCAAAGTGGTGATTTGGAGCCCACACACAGCAATAAAACCAAAGTCCTTGAGACTTCCAGGAGCAAGGCATCTCTCCAAGTCTTCATTCCTCTCTTGAAGAGGCCTTATAAAGGGAGGCCTTGATGAGCCACTCACTTCTCTTCCCCTGGGACACTTCTACTCAGCTCGTCAGCACTGATAGGCTAGTGTGAAGTTATAAAGACCATGAGAGATCCTTCTGGAGCATTTATCTTGGAGATAAAGATCCCTGTGCTGCTAAATAAAGGCTCCTGACTCAGTGGATCTGAGCAAGTGGCTGGTGACTGAGGCGCTATCATAATGCCGTCACCCTTAAACACTCAGGTCTGACCAGATCCTAATCATCCATACCAAAGTTGGATTTCCATCAAAAGCAAAATAGAGAATCTGTGAGTAAACTGAGGCTCCTCTGCAAGCCTCCAGTTTGCATATATGAAAGAATAGCGTCTGCAGTGTTGCTAAATGTATGGATTCAAAGATTCTACAGAAGTTTCTGTTTTTAAGACCAAATATTGTGCCTTTAATGCAGTGGTGAAATTCAATTTTTTTTACCACCGGTTCTGTGAGCATGGCTTGGTGGGCGTGGCAGAGGAAGGCTACTGCAAAATCCCCATTCCCTCCCCACTCTGGGGCCAGCCAGAGGTGGTATTCTTCAAACTACTCAAAATTACCACTACCAGTTCTCCAGAACCTGTCAAAACCTGGTGAATTTCACCCCTGCTTTAATTATTATATATGATAGTACTTAGCATAGTATGTAGCTCATTTCTTCAGGGGCATCTCCCCCCACATCCTATCCCTCTCACTCTTCTGCTATAAGGATGTTTTGTTTTTGCCACATGTTTATTCTATGCATTAGGTTTGTGCAAGAGTCATGCCACCTGCTGGACAATACCCAAAGCATCTCTTGATTGAACAAGAGGCTACCGTGTGGAACATTCATTTGGCTGCATGGGTTGTCGGGATCCTCCTGTACATAAAATATGCCATTTATCTTCATCTCACTTGCATTTGAAAATGGAAAACTATGAACTCTAGGAGCAAAGGTCTCACTCTGGCCTTTGCTTGTTCTGCTGATTTTAGATTTTCCTGGAAGTTTTTTTTAAAAAACTTCCTTTTTTTAAAAGGATTTAATAAAGTGACTCCATCCATTCACTGAAAATTTAAGATGGGTCTAACATGTCCTGCATTATGACAAGGGAGTGCCTTCAGTGGAATACATCCCTTAGACCGATACGCTCCCACAGAGAGGGCCTTTTCAGGGTGCCGTCGGCGGACAATGCCGACTGGCGACACCCAGGGGAAGGGCCTTCTCTGTGGCGGGCCCTGCCCTTTGGAATGACCTTCCCCCTGAACTTCGCACCATCTCCGACCTCCGCCTCTTCCGCCAGTGTCTAAAGACACATTTTTTTCATCTAGCCGGCCTAGCGTAACCTCTGCAATTGACTATTTTAGACAGTTTTAAATTTTTGGGGGATTTTAATTTGGTTTTAGCACAGGACTGTTATTAAATAAGTTTTTTAAATTTTTTATTGATTTTGTATGTATTTTAAAATTCCTGTGCGCCGTCCTGGGTCCGTTTGGGGAAGGGCGGGGTATAAATTTAATAAAATAAATAAAATAAAAAATAAATCAGACTTAGCATAACCTATCACTAGGCCTTCACTACTAGTCCCCAGGTTTTATTGGTTTGGACTACAGCCCTCTCATCATCCTTGGGTAGTATGGGCAATGTTAAAATTTATAATCTGCAAATCAAGGGGATGAGGTTAAGGATTTCTGGCAATATCCTTCCAGGACTGCAGATAGGATAGATGCCAAGGGTTCCACCTGAGAAGTTTTATATTCAGATCATACATTCTGTTCCTGAGAGACAATCTTATCACATCATTCCCCAGCATGTAAGCCTGAATAAGAAAATTCTAAATGTGCCAGGCTTTACTATTGTGAGTACTCAATAACTATCATAAATAATGTGCCATTAAACTTCACTGCTATATACAGCAAGCTTCAGATTTCTTATGATTTTGAAATTAAAAGGTGTAAACAGGAACATTCCCAACTGAGTCACTTCCCTCCCTCCCTCCCTCCCCCTCTCCCTCCCTCCCTCCCTCATATAGATCAAGACATTCACTAGATTTAGGTAAGTGCTACTGAAAAGCTAAAAATACAATCTGGGATTTTTTATTTTCTGTAAAATGCTTTTCTGCTATTTTCTCTTAACAGAAGTAACTCTACCAGATCTATGTCTTAGGAAGATATTTATTATAAAATGCCAGGGTATTTAGAAATGTTCCAACTCATTAATTTTAAAACAGGTGCTTCTTGTATTCTTCTTAGAGTTATTTTAAAATGATATGTTTACACTGGTCTTTTGGCATTAGTCTTTATCTAATAATGTGCAATAGTAAAAAGAAAAAAATCTATAAATAACTGAATTCTTTTTTCTTATTTGTTATTCACAAAATACAGCCATTAAACGGAGTATATAAAAAGAATCCATTCTTGTCAATAGGAAGTTTATCTGACTAGAATATACAATTTTAAGTCTTAGGCAAGCTCACAGCAGACTTAATTTAATGGCAATTTAGTGGCAATTTAATGGAGCTTCTAGGTGATGTCACTGTAGTGTAGAAAACAACCCATATTTTATCTCTTGTTAATCTTTTACTCAAGTTGAATAAACTAAGGAAAAGCCTGAAACACCATTTGCTAACTCTGCAAATGTGCAAGAACATTTGAAGAACAGTTTAACCAGCAGTGGCTCCTGAGACATTCCTTCATGCCTTGGCCTTTCTGTGTTGACATCTACAACTTGGTAGACATGTTTACAGCACATTTATTTTGATGCTGTGTCAGATACTGGCATCTCAGGTTAAAACCAGCGATGATCTGTTACGGGTTCTCCTGGGCTTGGGAGAACTCGTAGCTAACATTATGGACAGTTCAGAGTACCTCCAAATCCTACCCCTGGCTGGCCACATCCACCCCACCCTGCCCCTCCCAGGAGTCTCCACACAGCCTGTTTTGGATGTGAAGTAAATGTAGGGACCACACAGAAGTTCGGTGAGGAGGAAATACGGGCCTCTCAGAAGGCCTCTGGAGCTCGGGCGAGGCAGTTTTCACCCTCCCAGGGGCCCTAGAAAAGCTTCCAGAGCCTGGGGAAGGCAAACCCCCCCTACCGTGGTGCAGGAGGTCCACTAGGCCATGCCCACCATGGCCATGTCCACCCAGCAACCAGGCAGAGAACCCATTGTGAAATCTTTGAAGCCCATCCCTGGTTAAAACCAAACCTGAAAAGCATTCTGTCTGCAAGACTGATCAATTGTGCAGAAGCTCTCTAATATTGCCAATGGAACAAACAAGGAACAAAGGAACAAATAATCAGAAAATAAACATTCCCACATGAGTTGTCTACGATTGGGCTGAAAAATAGTGGGCTTCCCAATGGCAAAAATATCGGTGAAGTGTATGAGCATTACAAAATACTGTAACAAAATCTTTGTAAAATCAGCTCATCTGGTTGTGTTTTCTATCCAATCTACCCAGTCAGATAGACGGTATGAGAAGTGGCTTCTGATTTAGGAATGGGGCCACTGCCACGATTTATGGAAAAACCCTGTTGGCCATAAGTCCACACATGTTCCTTGAGGAGGAACCACAACTCTAGGAGTGCTCCCAGATACCTATTTTATTTTTAAATAAAAGAAAAAAGATGCTTTTGGTGGTATAATATTTTTATTTATATTAAGCTGACATGACCTATGTGGACACAAACCATTTGTCAAAATTATTAAGACTCCATTATGGCTCAAATGCTTTTAATAGCATCTTACATCCAACCTTGGCACATCTTCGCAGCTAAATAGGATTGGATCTTGCTCAGGATTAAATAGGAGAATCCTAGAGTTGCAGGCTAAAGAAGTTAAAAAAAGAAAAAGAAAGAAAAGAAACCCCAAAAAGAAAAGAAAAAGGCAATTTGTTTCTTTATTATGGCCCACAAAATTACAATGTCATGTCTATAGAAGTCTTTAAGAGTTGGATTTAATTCAAGGGAGTCTTTAATAATTTCCTGTTTTGATTATTGCCTTGCATTATTTGTTGGCTTGCCTTGGAAAATTATCCCGAAGTTTTATCCCATACTGACACAAAATAACTCATGTAGTACCCTAATTGACTACAAAATTCCCAAGATTCCAGAAAGTGAGGTTTCTTCCATTATCTGTCTACCTCATCATCTATGGTTAACATTTAAATCAGGGCAGGCTAATCCATGGCCCAAAGGCCATATTAGCTCCCCATTTGTTTTCACTTTGCTTCTAAAATATTCTCATTTTATTCTGTTACTGATTTTAGGCTGTTTCATTTTTTTCCTGTGTTATCTCCATCTTGGTATCTGCTATTTTTAATCATGTTTACTGGTTTGTACGTTGCAAATTTTGTTTTAATACAATTTTGTAGTTGCCTTGTAGCTATAAAAATTAAAGCAAAGTCACAGAATCTAAAATTAAAAAAAAGAAGTCTCAAAGAGGACAAACACACCTCATTACTTCCTTTATACCCTTTTAATTAGATAAGTTTATTAATCGAATAATAAAGTCTGAAACCAAGATACATGGTCTAGCATCGGTGGTGGGTTTCTGCAGGTTCGCACCTACTCGCGAGAGCCGGATGGTGAAATTTAGAGAGCCGGTGAGAGGAGGTTCCACCAGCGGACCCAGAAGTAAGTCTGCCCCACCGCTGCCGGTGACCCAACAAGAAGAAAAGGAAAGGAAAGGAAGAAAGAAAGGAAAGAAAGAAAGAAAGAAATAGAAAGAATTTATTATCACAATTGAGCCCAAAATTTTGGTTGCTAAGCAAGAGCGTTGTTAAATGAGTTTCACCACATTTTACAAGTTGGCCACTCCCACCCAGTCACATGACTGCCAAGCCATGCCCACAAAATAGGCCACACCTATAGAGTAGGTTCTAAAAATGTTTGAAACCCACCACTGTCTAGCATCCAAACCAATCTCAAGTTCTCACTTTTATAGTTTATTTCTGTTAGAACTGAAATCATGGTCTCTCTTTTATTGAATAATTTGGCCACTTCTCTTCCCCAATGCCTTTAAAGCTCTTCACTATTAAAATTGGAGACTTTTTTAAAAGTTAAAATTGGAGTTCACCTCCCAATCATCCTTACTCCTGCCCACCTTAGATGTGAGTGAATTTGTGCTTTTCCCACTGTTGACAGAGGAACAAATAAAAAGAAGTCAGAAATCCTGGAATAATCATTAAAAAATACTTTCAATTCTATTCAATTGAAAAATAAATAAATTTTGAACATAAAATGCTGGCACATCCTCTTTCCACAATCCACATTTTTAATATGCTTTGTGAGGTTGCTTGCAAAAACAGTCTGAGCACATGTAATCGAGTGCAGCTGTCCAGCTATCCAGTTCCTTCTTTGTTAATAATCCTGATGAGACAGGAAAGTCTCAGTTTTGCCACCAAATGCCTTTTCCAGCCTGTTCATGTTGTTCATGTTGTCCTTACTAATGCTCTGGTGAAGGTCCTCTTGTACAACCATAGCTGCCAATCAATTATGCAATCAAAGATTTTTGCATAATTTATCAGGAATTGTATTTAATTTTAATTTTTCCCTTTGGATTACGCTACAGCTGAACTGGAAACAAATCTGTTCAGTTTCCAGGTATAGCTGGTGTCATGGGAACACAGAGGTCTGGAGTTGTTTTGACACAGGATATTGTGTTGCGTTGCATTGTGTTGCGTTGATTTGCATTGTGTTGCGTTGTGTTGCATTCTATTCTATTCTCTACCAATCGCATTATCAGGCAACCCTGAGCAGCATACAATGTCATAAATAGCATTATAAAACAATTAAAAGGTTAAACATTAAACATTGGGGATTAAAATTAAAAGCATTAAAATTAACAACAAAGAGGATAAAAAGCACCAATGCATAAATGGGTTGGATGTGGGATCTTCTGCTAATCTACTAGCCATCTCCAGAGTGGGACACTCACATTGGACTCCAAACCAGTTGGCAGAGCCAAGTTTTCAGGCTCTTTCTGAAAGGCAAGGAGGTGGAGAAGGATCTCACATTTGGGGAGAGTGTGTAAGTGTGGGGGCCACAGAAGAAAAAGTTCTTCTCCTAGACCCTCCAGCCATAATTTCCTGGCTGGTGGGACCCACATTATGCTCGTTTTGCCAGAGTGAGTGGGGCAGACCAGACCCAATGGGGAGAGATAGTTCCTCACATGGACCCATGTGATAAAGAGCTTTAAAGATTTTATCTGACACCCATATAAAAAGTATAACAATGCTTTCTAGAAAGCAATAAGTAACTACTGCTTATTTTCTCTTCCAATTTATAGCAGTTTAGTTGTTTAGGGTTGTTTGCATTCCTCAAATCTCAAATATAATATCCACGCCTTTCTTATTATTTATGAAACAAACCAATCCCAGATTCTTCCATCATAAATTCTCTGTTAAGTCGACATTTCTCTAGCCATTTATGAAATGGATGCTCTGTTTACTCAAAGAAAGAGTGACGTGAAACCTTCCTGCTTTTTCTTTCTCTCTGATTCTTCCAACTTTCTCCCACATTGAAGGATGAAAATATTCATTTGTCTGCGCAAGTGCCAAAAATATCCCATCTCATTTAGCTATGTGGTTGCCATATAATAACAAAGAAGACAGTTTACGGAATTGACCTATGCTGCTATGACTCCATCCAAACAATGTGGAAAACATGTTTACTTATTTCACACTGATATTAATTAAGAAAGGCATTGCCTTCTTAACCATAAGCAAAGGAAATGTGCTTTCCAAAAGACAAAACTCCCCGCCTGACTGCAACAGTTTATTAAAAGCAGGGACTAACAAGTCAAATGAAGAAACGGAGCAACAAAACTAGCATTCCCTTTGCTGGTGTTTTCCACGCGGATTGGGTATGAATATTAGGAGCTCAATATATCTGAAAGCCAACACTTGAGGAAGGCCAACTCAATCCAGGAAAGCAATCCCCATTTGAAAATTCAGAATGCCTTTCTTGAAATGTTTGTATTCTCAAATATTTTAAAATAGGCTCTGTGAAGTCAGAGGAGTAGTGGTACAATATGTTATAAGGATTGTATTTTTTCATAGCAGGAATGAAGGCATTATTACTGTTGTAAGTCAAGGATTACCTGTAGTAACCCACTTAATAGTATATCTTTGTAAGATTGCTTGCACTTTTTATTTAATTTTTCATAGCTCAATGAAAACTTAACATTTCATTGTTCTGCAGACAAAAGTACTAAAGCTCAAGGGAATTTAAGACTGTGTTTCCTTTGAATTTGACTTGATTCAACAAATTTAGGAGATTTGTAAATTCCTTGGCACTTATGAGTTGTCATTACCATTTTGTGGATTCCCCCTTCCCCTCCCCCCAAAAAACCTAATTCCAAATCTTAACCAAGAACTCCAATGTTCTCCATCAAATTACTGACCTGGTCTGAATTTGCCTATAATTTTGAGATCAGCCAAAGATGGCTAAGTGATTGGGTGTACTTATTTATTCCAATGTAAATATACAGTATTTGTTGTTGGGATATGATGGGGTTTTCCCACAAAGTTGCTTCATTGAATATAAATAAGGTTAAATGTTAAAAAGTTAACCAAAGTGTTTGACCATTGCTGGGAAAGCTAACACTAAAAAAAAGGGTGATTTATTCTTATTGGTTAGTTTCCTGCAAGATGTCCTATTCTTTTTATGGGATTATATTGGTGATTTACATATTCTCTGTGTTTCCCTGAGGGAAACATTTACAGAAAGTAGTACTGGCTATATATAAACACACTTGGTTGTTTAGGTATTGTGTTCAAGGGTGATTCGCTATTTTCAGTCTTACATGGAATTGTAATATTTTTCAAACAATTCATTGTTAGGCAGGCTATGTTTCTCTCCATTTTTTTACTTTTGCAATTCAGAAGATAAATTTTTGCATGGACAAAGCGGCACCATGAAACATGTTTTCGCAGATGTTTCAACTGGTCAAGAACAAAAACAGATACAATTTCATTAATGGTCTAATTGTTATAGGGAGAACTGACTAAGTCAATATCAAAACTGATACAAAAACTAGGGATCGTATCATTATTTCTAACAGGTATACAGAAAAACTGCACTGGCTAATCCTATTTTTTTCCAAATGTTGAACTTTGCCATACCTAATTTTTTACAGATATTTATCTAACTATTACTTTAACTGCATTTTTGCTAGGATCTGAACAAGTTACATGCTCAGTCAGTGTCCAAGAATAGCTCAGTGCAATTACTGCCCTTTCAATTCAGAATGTGACATTTTACAGAAAAGAGTGTGTTGTCATATAAACTTTTGCAGCAGAGGATCAAATTAATAAGGCAGTTCCATACCATCATGACACTAAATCTGCCCCTTTTGTATTTTGGCTCATGCCAGGAGGTAAGAGACAGAATTACCTATAGACCACAACCAATAATAAAGGAACAGTTATGCATGCTATAGACAATTTTTGCATAACATAGTGCCCCCCCACCCCCCGGCAAGCTCTATATAGTCCAGAGGAAATGGTATTACAATATTGGATGAATTTTAATCTAATTACGTCTGATTCTCCATAAAATTGGTCTTTTTCGTTCCTTTTCTTAAAGATGATCACCAGATCTGGAGGCCATTTTTGCATTGATTCATTATATAAAGCATTCCATATGTTCCATAAAGCCTTTCAAACTGTACTTGCAACAGATTTTGTCTCAGCAGATAAAATATTTCATATGCCCCTGAGTAGAAAATAAAACATAATGGAAATGTATTTGCTGTCAAGAGAGAAATTGAATTCTTCCTCCTAAAAAATGTCTATTCTGGTTTGGTCTTAATCAGATTAAGGCGATTTATTGCTAACTACACAAGGACGCACTTTGTTTTAGATGTTCTTCAGGGATGAATAGCCTCCAGCAAAACAGTCTGTGCACTCCCTAGAGACAGTTCGTCTCACAGTGCCTATAGAAAAAAGACAAATCTAATTCTGGAGGAGAAATTGAACAGGTTGGGGTATAAAACTATTTGGGTTAAAGCATTTTTTTTTTGAGTATTGTATTTAATTTTCTGTCATTGTCTCCTTGATCCCCTCTGCTCCTTCCTGATTGAAATCAGTCATTATGCAGCAGTTTTCCCCCTAATTGAGTCTCTTATTAATTCCTTAGAGGAAAAATAGTTTCCTCATAATTAAGACTAATATGAGACCAAGCATATCACATAATCTTAATTGGATTTATCCTTAGAGTACTTCCTAATGATACTTTAGAGACTCTAACAGCCCTTGACTTCTTCATAAAAATGTAGAGTTTGTGATTTAATTGATAATATATCTGAGCTGTGAACCAGGACGTTCCAGCTTCAAATCTCTCCATAGTTATACAACTTTGGCAACATGTGTACTAAAATTGGAATAATGCACAACAAATTGCATGATCACATATGCATTGTGGCTATTTTGAGTATGCCAACATTGCTTAGAGTTCCAGAGGATTCAGCTGCATACAAGTTTTTATTTATTTATTTATTTCGGATTTATACCCCGCCCTTCTCCTTGTTAGGACCCAGGGCGGCGCAAGTTGAACAAACAATCAAAAAATTGAGTTTTAGATTCCTCTTAGTTTGAGATTAATTATGGAGAAAAGATGGCCAAATGTCTGTAAAATGGATATATTTTGGTCAGTTCAGCTTTACTATTTATCTTACTATTGTGCTTGGAATGCAGCTCTTTCTTCAGATGGGACCCGGGATTGTTTATACTTAGTTCGATGTCAGTTTAATTAGTTGAATTTTGAGTCTAAAGGATAGCTGTTAGGGAGAAGTGGAGAGGATATGAATATGAATTGTTGTGTGGTTGTAAAGAAATGTAGAATTAACTTTGGAAACAGAGAAGAATTCGGTGAGTCATTAAAGGAAGACTTGCAGAAAAGATTACACTGTCCTGAAAGAAACTCAAACTTGTGGTTTTGAAAACAAAACAAGGTTTGTTTTTACTCTACTGATGGGATCCGGAGAAGCTTAGTAAAGTCTTTTAAGATTTGGTTATTTTATCTTACTAAAATAAAGGGCCTTCTTGTCTTTAAGCCATCTTGGGTTTATGAGAGGAGAGGAGAGAAAAGAGATAAAGGAAGAGATGCTTGGTTGACCTTGTTTAGTATAGCCAGCCCTCCAGCTCTCAGGTGCACAGTTGGTAGACACCATGTGAAACACAAATCACAACACAGATTGTTTTTACACAGTATCTTACCATTTCCACTTGGAAATCAGAGCCCATCATTATATAACAGAATAAGAAAAGTCAATTCCTCCATTTTGAGAGCAAGCCAGTTGTGCATGAAATACAGCTAAGATAGCTTTTGCATTAAATGCGCATTTAATTCCTCTTAATCAGAGGTTGTATTCAGCAGGTTCTGACCAGTTCTGAAGAACTGGTAGCAGAAATTTTATAGTAGTTCAGAGAACGGGTAAATACCACTTCTGACTAGCCCCGCCCCCATCTATTCTCTGCCTCCCAAGTCCCAGTTGATCTGGAGGAAATGGGGATTTTGCAGTAACCTTCCCCTGGAGTGGGAATGGAGATTTTACAGTATCCTTCCCGTCACATCCACCAAGCCATACCACACGCACAGAACTGGTAGCAAGTCTCTTACTACCTTTCGTAGTAGTAGTAGTAGGTTCTCAGAACAGTAGGTTCTGCTCTGACTATACCCTACACCTAGGTTTTACTGTGCAGGAAACAGAATGTAGTAAATAAAACATCTTCTATGCTAAAGGCTGACTCATCTCACTATTGAGGGCTTCCATCCATTTCCTCAGTTCATACCACATCTAACCACAAGACTATATGAGAAAATGCTGCAAATGGACCATAAGACAGTGTCATAGCACAAAGCAGCCATGGAATCAAAACCTGATCCGTACAAAGCAAAGTCAGATCTCAGAGTTCCAAAGTCTTATCTCAAATATCAGGTTTTGTAATTTCTGTAATGTTAGCCTCCGTCTAGTATTGTTGTATGCTTTGTTTCTTTATTTCTAAATAAACCTAATCTCTTGTACCCTCACAAGACTCTAATCTCAAGTGTCCATCAATTACTGATAAATTTCTTCCTAGCACTATCAGTTTCAATTGGCATTTAAAACACATTTTGGGTTTACATATGTATATATATATATATATTTCCTGATTCCAGGGCAATTGGTGATAATCATATAATGTATAACAGGCAACAACACAAGTTTGTATTATGAATTTAGTTTCCTTTGAGAGTTTTGAAGCTTGACCAAACGGATAAAGGGGTGGGGGCTAGAATAATATGAACTTACACAATAAAATACAAGAATACTATAAGATACTTCAAGGCCAAGCAGGAAGAAGGAACCCAATATTCAAACATCAAAATTCAGAGACAGAAACCAATACAGTTTATTTACACGGCATTATATAATACTGTAATTTAATATAACAATTTTCTCATGATATGTTGACTGGAAATGAATTCAGTGTCAGTTGATATATATATGTGTATTGATTGTGTCATTTATGAAACACTGCAGTATTTTTCACCTACCAAAACATTTCCTTTAAGACATGAACCAAAATCCCTGCTACATTTTTCTGTTCTCTGTAGATCTTAAGAGGTCTAATAACCCCTGTAGATGAGACGCTACCAGCTCTACTGTCCAATGGAATGGAAAACAAGTGGGACTTGAATGTGTTCATTCCTGACAGGGTTAACTATGGGGGAAAAAGAAAGGACATTACATTACCTGGTCCTTGAAAATGCAAATTATTCTGTCAGCCAGGTAAATTAAATGTGTAGACTAGCTGTCCCGAAGAAATCTGAATGATTTTGTTCCAACCATTTGAAAGAAGCTACTGTGGTACTTCTAAGAAGCCAATTACTAAAAAGACAACATATTTGTAAAAGGTTTGATGACTGAAATCAATCTCCTAAAAATAATAATAAAAATAGCCCTCCATCATACTACTACTTGTATGGCACAATAAGTGTAAAATATTTTTTGAGATAGATCTTCCTATCATGATATCTAGCTTCACAAATAGAAGGTTGTTATTTTGTTTTCTCATGGTCACATCCTACACCAATCCCTGACAGTAAAATATTTTTTCTAGAATCTTAGCCTCTCCCTTCTCTTTCCCTACATTATGTTCATTTAATTTCTTTAAAATAAACCTCCCATTGTGAATGTATTGTTCAACTGCAGTAGATACCAAATATGATTTCCACCAGTCACTTAGCTACTGACTTCTCATTTTTCCCTTTAAATCCTCTTTAACAGGTGCTGCTTGAAACAGAGGGTACTGGGCAGTGGTGGGTTTCAAAATTTTTTAGAACCTACTCTCTAGGTGTGGCCTATTTTGTGAGCATGGCTTGGCAGTCATGTGACAGGGTGGGAGTGGCCAACTTGTAAAATGTGGTGAAATTCATTTAACAACTCTCTTGCTTAGCAACCAAAATTTTGGGCTCAATTGTGATGATAAATTCTTTCTTTCTTTCTTTCTTTCTTTCTTTCTTTCTTTCTTTCTTTCTTTCTTTCTTTCTTTCTTTCTTTCTTTCTTTCTTTCTTCCTTCCTTCCTTCCTTCCTTCCTTTCCTTCCTTCCTTCCTTCCTTCCTTCCCTTCCCTTCCCTTCCCTTCCCTTTCTTACTTTCTGCCTTCCTTTCCTTTCCTTCCCATTGGGTTACTGGCAGCGGCAGGACAGACTTACTTCTGGGTCCGCCAGTGGAACCCCCTCTCACCGGCTCTCTAAATTTCACCATCCGGCTCTTGCGAGTAGGTGCGAGCCTGCAGAAACCCACCACTGGTACTTGGAGAAAAGGTGGACCACAAATATATCCGCTAAGACCTCTAGATCTCCATTTCATCTGATGTGTGTGGAATGAAGATTGTCTGCATCAGATAAAGCAAATTGTTTATGCAAAGCAGCCACAATTTAAATTTTACTAAAGGTGTCCTCTTCAGCACTGTGATTCTGCCATATCCTTGTTCCCTTGGAATAGTTTGCTTGGCAAACATGAAGGCTCGTTTTGAATGAAGTACACACACCAGAAATCAAAACTGGAAGGATCTGGAATTCTGTAGCAGTTTAGCTCATTCCACAAGTGGGGATAAAGTCCAGGATGTAATGTTCTGTGGACATAAGCCAAATAGATAACCAGGCACTCAAAAGATACTTTTTGTGAGCTGTAGCCTTCTTATCACATGCTGACAGCAGATGTGTTGCTACCATATCTTTGCTGACAATTTACCAATGTCTGCTCAGGGCTCAACCTAATCTTGAAAATTGCCAGATAATTCGGCTGCTTTTCCTATTGCGTTTAGCCTGTGTTCCTCAAAAGCAGAGTCCAAACAGCGACAAGGGGGACAATCTCACTCGGCACCATTATGATGCATCGGGTGTGTCCAAACCCTATAAATAATCACCGTTGTTGCTGGGCACAATACTAGTAAAGTCATGATGACAATGGTACCCAGGATGATTAAGACAATGGCCCAAATGTCCAGAATGTGCTTTGGAAGGGCGAGTTGGGTAGATTCCATGCTCTCCGAGTTACCCATCATCTTCTTCAGTTCTTTCCTAAGGCAAGAAAAAGGGAAGAAAAGTTATCAGCTAGACAAGAAACAAAGCAAAACAAGCTATGGTCCTTCAGAGATTGCTGAGTTGTAACATCCAGCAAACCTTACCATTGACTGTGATGGTTCAGTTAATCCATGGAAGTTCAAATAAGCATATATTTATTTATTTAGCAATACCAATAACACTGAGACATATACCACTTCACAGTGCTTTACAGAGCCAGCATATCCTCCCCAATGATCTGCGTCCTCATTTTATCAATCTCGGAAAGATGGAAGGCTGAGTTGAGCTGGTGAGACTTAAACTGAACTGCTGGCAGTTGGCAGTCAGTGGAATTAGCCTGCAATGCTGCATTCTAACCACTGCATCTACATGGCTCTTATAATATACATTTATATTTATATATCAAACTTCTTAACTGCCCATCTCCCTCGTTGAGTCTTTTCTTTCCTTTACAGCAGACGCAGTAGTACTGGGGCTTTTTTAAAAGCAGAGTAGAACATTTCTCAGAAATCTTACATACATTTTCACCTCTATTTATATATTCATATAAGTGTTTGTAGAATTAAATCATTAAAAGTAAAAATATCCAGTTTGTGCCAGCAAGGTTATACAAGCCTAATGGAATAGATCATTTTGAGGATAGACACCTGCCCTTATACCATATGGAATTTTATGTGATTTGCTATTTGACTTCCTAAAACATTTTTGTAAACCACATGTCCTCAATATGCTGCTCTCCAAAAATGTTTGAATTCCAGAATTTGGCCAGTATGTTTGTTTGTTCATACTGTTTGGAGATACAGTATTCAAGTGTATCTCCAAACTGTATGTATCCGGAAGTCAGAAGGTGAACCTACATAAATATTAAAAGCTATATTCAAATCCATGATCATCATTATCTTTCTGAACTACCTAATAATGGTGTGTTCCTTGTATGGGAGACAGAATGCACATAGTCTAAATAAACAAAGAAATCTATTTGCACATTGTAAGATAAAACGGATGCTATTCATATCAGAATGTACACATTTCTCTCTTTTTATGGAAGCTGGCAATCATTTGTTGGATAGCATCAGACAAGCTGAATGTGTAGAAGAATAGGCAGAATGACAGAAAAGCAGCTTTTAAAGTTGGGTTGCTGTTTATATTCTTATTTTATTTTTCTTCCATTCAATTATGTCCAATTCTCAGAGACTGCCCGGACAAATCCATGCAGTTTTCCTGGCAAAGTGTTCTTTCTTAGGGCTGAGACAAAATGATTGGTCCAAGGTTGCCTTGTTCCTAAGGCAAGCCTAGAATTCCCGGTCCCCTAGTTTCTAGCATGAAGCCTTAATCGGGCTCTCTACTCTATCTACAAAACAACTACAAACTATTCTTTTCAATAGGAGAATCTTTGGGGGAATGGAAAACCATGAACTCTGATACTATTCAATAAACTATGTTGTAAAAGTATTTACTATATGTAATTATTACCTTAATTAGCCTTTGTTTTTATAATCTGATGGGAAGCAACATTGCCCTTTCAACCCACATGCTGCTTTGTAACTACCGTATTTTTCAGAGTATAAGATGCAACTTTTTCCCTCAAAAAAAGGCTGAAAATCTTGATGCGTCTTATACTCTGATGTGTCTTATACTCCGAAAAATGTGGTAAGTAGAGGAGAAACAGCTGTTTTAACAATAAGGTCTTCAGGAAAGGCTTAACAGGGTTGTTGTTTGAGGGGGATAGGAGAAAAAGGAATATTATGCAGGTTGACTGTTTTGAGGTATTTATAAAAATAATAGAGGCTGGATAAAAATAAACAAATAAATAATAAATTTAAAGAACATAGGAAAAGTGGAAAAAGATAACTACTTACCCCTCCTTGCATAGTTTCTCTTCCAACTTTTTGCAAACCAAGGAATGTTTACAAGTACATGTACAGAAATACATATACGTCTTTCCTTGCATCATTTTTTTTCTTGTGATAGAGAGGAAGGATATTTTTAGCCATGACCCATTGAAACAAAGGCCAATGCACCCAACTATTAGTCAACTTGAAAGGATGACAAGTGAGTACTGATTGGCTGACAACCCCCTGTGCTCATTGGTGCTACAAAGGGCAGACTAGTGATCAGCAGTTTTATGTGATTCCTTGACTCAGAAGCATAGCCATGACTATGTCCACACCATCTCAATATTGGAATAGATCTGCAAACTTTGTCTTACAGAGAGGCCCAGAAATGGGGATCATCTTGAAAAGATCCATGAATAAGACGCATTTCAGAACATTCGATCATTGCCTTATCAAGAGCACAAACAATACTAGACCTTCCTACTATCAGTCCCCCTACATAAAAATTGTCTTTGATACTCTAGATTTGTAAACTGTGACATTACTCCTAGCTAGATGCAATAGTATGTGAGAATCATCTTGAGGGACAAGAAGAGATCCTGCCTAGGAAACTATCAGACAAGAGAGGAGGGAGCACCTGTACCTTAATAGTCAGAGGATGAAATTTAAGAAGGAAATCTTTCCCACCCATGGATCAAGCAGTTGAAAGTGGTGGAGAGAGATTTGTATCTTCAGATTTGCAAGATTCCATTAATGTAGCCTTACAATAAATTTATATAAATTTGATAAATAAATAAATAAAGTAGAATTAGCTCATTTAGTCAAGCTTCCTGTTTAGTTTACCTGGAAGGATTGGCACTAAATCAGGGTGGCGTATCTTTGTAATACCTGGTTTATTTGTGTAAGGCCAGACCCTACATTCTGAACGGCAAAACAAATATACAAACCCTTTAATTGATCTCAAAAATATACATGTAATTTTCTTGTCAACAATATAGAAATTTGTCATTGTCAGCTTCCAGTATGTTTCCTTCCCAGATAACATACAATTGTAGCCTTCCTAAATTCTTATACTGTTATTTATTTATTTAGGATCAGCCAGTGTTGGTATAGAATGGATGCACTCCAGTTTCCCTCAATAAAATATTGCTATCTTGAAGGGCCAAGGAAGTTGCTCCTGCCTCTGAAACAGCATCTCTAAGATATGCATGGGGTTCCAAAAAGCCAGAAAAGTCAGATTCATTCCGAGGGCTGGGGTTACTGTATTTGGGAGATCCTGTCATGTTTTTTGGTTCTGGGATTTTTAAAAACTGTTTTAAATGTGTATTTGGATTTTGTAAATCACCCAGAATCCAATGGAACAGGCTGCCATAACAATGTTTGACTCCAAATGGGACAGTTCACCAACCTGTTGTGTGGGATGATTTAACAATTCAATTTAACTATTTAAAATAAATTAAAAAATATTTTAATGTTTGTCATTCACATTTCATTCTATCTCTCCTTTTGCATCCTTTCCTTAATGATTGCGTTCCAGAATTTCTTAGATATTTGTATAACAGTGAGTTGTCTCACGGGGAATTGGCCACGGCAAGTTGGCGACGGCAAATTGGCAGTGGTGAGTTGGCCATGGTGAATTGTCATAGACCCATATAACTTGTTTTTCTTTAGTCCAGCATTGCATGCCAATCATAAGTATTCCTGCTGCTTTAGCTGCAACTTCTCACTTTTAAAATTTTTCTTTAAAGTCTTTCTCTGTACGAAAATTAGCAGATGTGAATATGAATTCTCAACTAATAGAAAGAATATTTTTATTAAGTGAACTACATTATTTAAAGATATTGCAGAAGAAAGCAGTTTTAAAATGTAAGGTGAAACTAAATCCATATACAGGAAATGTAAGCACAGAATTAAATAAATGTCATTTCTGGAAAATTATGTAAACAGTATAGGCATATATGTTTATTCAAAGTAAATCCTTTTGACTTCAATGAACTTTATTCTTATGTAGGGATTGCAATTTTCAAACATGCATGGACTGCAATATAAAAATCTACTTATTCACTATACAGTTTTTTTAAATGGTTTATTGTATTTTTATGTACTCCCATCTTTAAAACATATTTCTTCTTCAAATTAATTGAGCTTTTAATATGCTTAGCACAATGTTTTACCCCTCCAACTCACCACTCATCTAAAACTGAATTCTGCAGTGTCCCCATCACATAGCCCTTGTCTCTTGATGGCTCAAAAATGTCAAACAAAAGAGGGCATAGACATAAAAATTGATATCAGACTCTGTTTTATGGGTCAGTGTTTTGTATATGCTTTTAAAAAAAAAACCACACAGCATATTTTAACAAACATGTTTTGGGAGGTAGCTTTCCCCTACCTATTGAATAAGTAATTAATAATAATAATAATTTAATAATAATTTTAATTTTATATCCCGCTCTCTCTCCCCAAAGGGACTCGAGGCGGGGCACAGGCAATTAAAAATACAGATAAAACCACAGACAGAATACAAAATTAAAAATGAATTAAATTAGTCCTGCGCTAAAAACCCATAAACTAAACCAAAACTACCCCTAAAACCCCCCAATTAAATTGATTATTTAATACCATATTTATATATATATACTGATTTTAACCCCAAACATTTCTGAGAAAGATCTCATTTTTTAAGCTGCGCTTAACATTTACTAAGTTGGTGAAAAAAGACAGCAAGAAAATGTTAACAAAAAGGATAAGTTAGAAAGGCAGTTCATGAATAAAAATCTTCTTGGCTTCTAAATGGGATGAGATTTGGGTTGAAACTTCACCAACCTTATTTTCTGATCTCCTACTTACGGAGGATAAACTTTTCCTCTAGCTGACTTATACTTTTGATGAAGAATTTTCTGGTACTGTTATGTTAAAGTTGAACTCCTTTTTCATAGAATATTAGGGAACACAAATATAATAGGCTTAGTTTCCAGTGAAAAATATTAGTGCAGCCCTTACAGGGAACAACTTCTTGTCTAAGTGATCTAATTTACTCAGCCATTACAATAATGACTTAACACTAGGCTCTGAATCCTGGACATTTTCCATGTCAGGAATAATTTATAAATGAACTAGTTTAATTCATACTGTAATCCTGTGCATAATTACTCATAATTATTACTCATTGCACAATAATATAGATATTACTTCTTGGTTCCTCGGATTTTTGTATCTGCACTGACGTCACAAATAAAGCAACAAGCGTTTGTTTATCTGAGTGTAAATGTCCTCTACAAGTTATGATGACACAAGAATGGTGACAGATCACAATGCAAGTGTCTACTCTTCTTGCATTTACAACCTCCTTTTCAAGCAAAGATATAAGTCACCTGGTTTGTGTCAGGATGCACATTTTGTCAGTTGCCTCTTTATCCCGTGTCCTCAACAATTACTTTTGCTAACAGAAACTTTTCTCTTTTTTTGAATCTTCACTCCTTGCTTATGATAATCCTGATTCATGTCAGGACCCTGCACATTTAGGCTGTAGAAAAGAAATACACAATGGACAGCTGCATGCTACGTGATTAATTGTTAACGTTTTGCTTTGCTTTGCACTGGAATCTTCTATCGATTTAAATAGATTTGGATATGATTCGTCCATAAATCCAAGAAAAGACATGCAATAAATAATTTTTGATTAAGATGTAATTGGCTATGAAGGGAGACCTGGATACAATTTTTTTAACCCCTCTCCTCCCACTTTTTATCTCCAAACTGACTAATTTGACACCACTTTTGCAATTTCTTCTCCAGACTTTGCAGGAGCCTGTTGTGACTTTGACGTCAGAATGAGCAGGTTAAGCTGGAGTCAAGATAATGATTTTCTTAAGTAATCAAGATCAAAGATAACATTCTTACATCAAAGTTTGTGTGGATTCAAAGGCCAGCTACACCCATCTTCATGCCTCGAAGAGATGGCTTGTTAAAACATAGGCATTTTGTAAGAAGCCTGCAATAAACCCCAAATCAAATAAACGTTTCACTTTGATTTCTCATATTTAATAAGGAGCATTTTTTTCACATCTCAAAAGATGATTAATTGGCCATGTTAACAACCATCTACCCATTTGTTGTGATTTAACAAAGTCATTTTAACAACTACAGTATTAGGAATGCACTGCTATTAGCATGTCAAGGCAGTTATGCTTAATCTGTTGCTCAGATTCATAATTTTTGCAGCCAACATCTCAGTGTTTTCTATAGATTTGTCAAAAGTTGCCCTAGAAATAAATTTAATTTGAATCCATGTTTCTCTACAAAGTCTTTGTAGGTGAAACGAGAATATGGAAGCCTTGCTGCCCAATCCTTGTACATATGGGTATTTCTAGATCACTTCTGTGCCCATTACTAGGATTTTAAAAGGGGGTGCACATATGCTGAGCGTATAGCTACAAAATTATTCAGAACTGGGAAAGTTGATAAGTTGATAGTAGCAACCAACAAGAAGCAATACGAATGTAGTTATCTATTTAAGAAAATTTATATGATTGCCCAATTCACTCTCGGGACTCTGGATGGCTTACAAATATAAAATCCCAATATAGAAACAACAAAAAGCAAAAAAAACACCCAATCCTGCACTAACAACATCAATCAAATAAGCAACACTCAAATAAGTATCAAAGTAGGGACCAATCTTATCTCTTCGGGGAATGATGTTCCACAGATAGGGAGCCACCATGGAGAAGGTCCTTCTTCTTGCTCCCAATAGATATACCTCCTTGAGAGAAGGGAACTGTGGCATTCCTTGCCTCCCTATTCTGGTGGGTTGGGTAGATGTGACTGGGAAAAGGTGGCCGTTCAAATAACCTGGTCCCAAGCCATGCAGGGCTTTAAAGGTGACAATCAGCACTTTAACTGGACCTGGAAACAGCCAATTCAGCTCCTGCAGGAGAGATGACACATGTGCACCTGTAGGCCTGCACAAAACCATCCAAACTGCTGCATTTTGAACCAATTGAAGTTTCCAGATACTTTGCAAAGGCAGCCACATACACAGTGCGTTGCAGTCATCAAGGTGGAAGATGACTAGGTCAGGAATGGCTGTGAGTAGGGATTGTTCATCTAGGAAAGGGCATAGCTGGTGCATAACCCACAGTTGCACCAAGGCCCTCATGGCCACAACTGCCACCTGTTCCTTGAACAGGAGTCATAAATCTAGGAGAACCTCCATAATATATATTGGATCTGTCTGGCATAGTGCCACCCATCCAAGACCAGATTTGGCAATTGTTCATGGACCAAAGAACCCCCAAAGCCATTTGGCCTTGCCAGGGTTTAGTTTCAGTCTGTTGCTCCCCATCCAGCCTCCAAGCATTGCATCATGGCATCACTTAGCTCACCATGGGCCAAGACATAGATGGATATCATCAGCATATTGATGATATCTCAACCTTTGATTGGCAGATGATATCACCCAATGGCTTCATGTAAAGAGAAACAGAGAAAGTGCCAAGCTCTAAAGGACCCCACAAAGCAGATGACAAAGGCTGGATTTCTTACCAGCTGAGAGGGACCACAGAGGGAAAAAAAAGAGGCAATACAGAACAGTCTCCCCATTCCCAACCCCCGAAGCTGCTCTAAAGAATACCATGGTCATGATATTATAGAAGGTCACTGAGAGATCAGGTCGAGTATAGCATAGCAATGATAGAGATCATCCAAAAGAGCTACCAATGCCCTTTCTGTCCCATATCCAAACCTGAACCCTAAGTAAAACAGGGTTCAGTTACCGTATTTTTCAGAGAATAAGACACACCTTTTTCCTTCAAAAAAGAGGCTGAAAATCTGGGTGCACCTTATACACTGAATATAGCATTTCTGGCCTCATGAAACCCTTCACCAAAATGGCTGTGCATAGCCTTTAGGAGGCTTATAGAGTGCTCCTGGGGGCTGGAGAGGGCAAGAAATGAGTGAAAAACAGGCCGTTTTTGCCCCCCCTCCAATCCCCAGGAGCACTCTATAAGGCTCCTAAAGGCCTTTTTTTGACAAAAAACGGGCCCATTTTCATGAAAAACAGGCCATTTTTTGCTTGTTTTTGCTTCCCCCCAGCCCCCAGGAGCACTCTACAAGCCTCCTAAAGGCTATGCATGCCCTTTTTTTTGGTGAAAATTGGGCTGTTTTTGGGAGGTCTGAAAAGTGCAAAAACTTTTTTTTTAAATTTGCCTCTTCAAAATCTTGGTGTGTCTTATACTCCAGTGTGTCTTATACTCCGAAAAATACAGTAATCGATTTCATCCAGAAACCCTGGAGCTGTGCAACTACTTTCTCAATAACCTTCACCGGAAAGGGAAGACTGTAGAGAAGATGAAATAGTTTTTTAAAAAGTAAAATAAATAATTCATTTAGGATAGGCTTTCTCAATCTAATGACAACCAGTCGTTAAAACCCCAATTATATAGGAACAGGGCTCTCATATTAGAACTGCAAAAATCCAAACAAAAAATTGACAACAGCAAACAGGAATGTCTACATTTCTTTGCTTCATCTAATGGCTATTTAGAGTTCTTTAGCCCTTATATTAATAGACTAGAAGTAACTTCAAGTAATAGTAATAGTAATAGTAATGTAAACCCATATTTTGAAATAGTAGAAATTCGACCAGTGTACTATTGTACTTTCCTTAAAAATCCTCTAATAAAGAAAAGTTCCCTACCCAACAAGTATGATGTTCTACTGCCAAGCAGCTGATATTTTTTGTTAAAGTTTCGTCTGTGGACTTTCCCTTCATTTGTTGCCAAGAAGACATCACTTTGGGTCTAATGCTTAAGAACAACAGATCATCAGGTCGCTTACCTTCATTGCGACAGTCCTTTAAATGATTCAATATATTTATCATATCACTTCAAGCTACAGAAGATCTTTAATCTGTCCTTGTGGGAACTACCTCTAAACTCTTTTTCACCCCATTCAAGCCAGTTACTCAGATATTCTGATATGATAATCTACCCTTGAGGTCAAAATAAAGTATGCAAAACAAAAATAAAGCTTGCGTATCCAGTGGCATGAGAAAATGTTATTTTTATCCGTATCCATTACTGATTCTAAAATCATCTGTGCTGCTTAACACATGTTAAGCCATAACCTATGTAAGCACAGTTTCTCAAAGAAACTGAAATTGGCTAGTTTGAAATCATGTTTTACAAACTACAATGGTTGTGATTTACCAGGGCTCAACTAAGCTAACGATTTTAGGGCTCTTATAAACATCAAAACCAATGCAAGGTGGGAACTATGGCTCATTGTCAGATGTCTTCTTTATGGAGAGGCAAGCAAAAAAGAAGCTAAGAAAAAAGAAGCTAATAATACCCGGTTGGACAGAAAAAGCTACTATCCTCCTGAGTTGCTGCTGCAATTTAGTGAGGGGTAAGTGAATACAATCCACTGCTAAATAATATTGGAACTGCAAAATTAAAAATTCAAGAAAAATAACCCAAGGATTTTTTGTTAATTGAGTAGAAAAATATAAATTTTAAATTAAATTATAGCTGCAGATACATGGATTTAAATTCCCTGAATTCTTAGAAATGGCCTTGTGGGGAGGGGATTTCTGAGAGTTGATATCCAACATCTGGAGGACTTCTTTTTGGCATACCTACATATTAGAGAACAAATTAGAACAACCACGGACCTCCGCACCTTCCGTCAAAAATTGAAAACACACTTTTTCTGCTTGGCCGGCCTAGGTTAGTCTTCCGTCTTTTAATTGGGTTTTAGGGGATTTTAGCGTAATTTCAATATAGGGGATTTTAGTGCAGGGATAACTTTGTTTAATTCTTATTTTATCTATTTATCTACTTATGTATTTTATATCAGTACTTTTAATTTCCCTGTACACCGCTCCGAGTCCCTTTGGGGAGAGGAGGCGGTTTATAAATAAATTATTATTATTATTATTATTATTATTATTATTATTATTATTATTATTATTATTATTAAATATAATACATGTACATATATACACACACAGCATTAAATATAAGATGATTTTCTGTTCTAAAAAAATCTGCCTTCATGAGAAACATTTGTGACATTGCTTATGAAACTGCTGCTGGCCCATCCCTGCTGTCCTTTTGATTCACCTCTTTCTTCAGAATTGGCCATGCTATAGTTACTTGCTTTGACGCAGGCAGCATGTTTGCCCAGTTCAGATATTGTCCAAAGTAGCTCACTCTATTTTAGAGAGAAGCAGCACAGAAGAAAGACAACAAACTCATACAGGAAACTTCCAGTAGGAAATTAGAACCAAATTCCTGCCAAGCATCCTAATAATGAAGCAATTAGAAACATGTCGCTTTCTCTAGCAATTCTAGCAAATGCTAGACAAAAAAAAATGTCATAGCCAATGCGGCATTTAACAGGAACTAATTGCTATTTGTGCCTTAGCATGTCTTAAACTAATGGATAGGGACATATTCCTGACTTTCTCCAATCACAAGAACAACTTCTACACAATGCTACCATAAAGGTTCAAGTGAGAAAGGACCTCAAGGGACTTCTTCTCACTGATTATCAAAACTTCACAAAATAAATACTTTCCCCCTCTGTTTATTCCCTGGAAACTTATTCTCACTGTACACATGAATAACCGAGACTGCAAAAGAATCCAAAGTGGGCTGTGAAAGCAAGTCAAAAGCCTAGATAACCTTCGGAATCATGGAAGGAATCTTATATTTTCTACAAATTTTAATTTGGTCAAATCAATATATGTCCTCCAACAGCACCAACACAGGGCAAAGCATACACAAGACTAGAAGAGCCATTACATGTTCATCATCTCATGTGATACTTTTCATGCTCTTCCAGCAAGGCCCCTTACGCAAGGCAAACAGGATAAACTTTGGACAAAGAATAAATGGGCACAAATTTGACATCAGACTCAAAACAAGGACAAAGAAATTTCAAAGAGATTCAACCCCCCCACCCCACCCCTCTACTGTGGATCTGAGTGACTATTTTGAAAAAAATAGACTTTAACAACATCACTGAAATGATTGAGCTTACATACATCAGAAGGTTTAATGCTTTCTCAAAGGGCTAATTGAACATAATGAGTTTTAGTATATTACAATAGATACTTATTGTTACAACAAAAGACATTGAAAGTGATAAAAGTATTTGTAATTTGTCTCATGTGTTATCTGCATAATCAACCTGTCTCCCTTTCTCTTCTCCTCCCCCCCACATCCTTCTCATCACTGTATCTGTATATAATTTGTTAGTCAGAAAAATTGCGATCAGACGCCTCCTGATTTATGCTAACACAGCTCTCTTCCTACAATGCCTCCCGAAACACATTTTCAGCCATCCCACAGCTAAGTGCTATGAAGAGAAAGAAAGCACAAAACTGGCAAGTCATAACAAAAGACATCTAAGCAAAAATAACTGGCTATATTTGAAACGAGCAAACTGGATATATTTGTAAGGAAGTTCCACCAAGAATGTTCTTTAGAAAAGAGAAAACAAAGTAGCCGTAATCCAGCATTCAAAGTCTGCATCAACATGTCATTTCACCTATATGGCTCAAGGCCTGTATGCCTCAAAGGCTCACCTAGGGCGGGAAAAACACCTCCTGGAAATATAATAGCTTAGAAAGCTTGTTTAAAGGCAGCCAAATGAAATTACCGACAACCCTATCTGGGAAAGCTGACTCTCCAACCTGAAAAGGGAACTTCTGAAAAGCGGACCAAATGGTAAAGGATTTTTTTTTGTTTTTTACCATGTGGAGTTTCCCCTGGAACCCAAAAAATAGAGAAATGGGTCCAATGGATGAGAAATGTCAATCGTGCAAGCGGGAAAGGAAGTGGCAAAGCTCTAAAAACAAGAAATCGGTGTGGGTTTTTTTTTAAGGATCCACCAAACGGTCGAAAATTTACTGTCGTTCACTCTGAATGGCTAAGAACTCCAATTCCGACACCAGTTCCTGCTTACCCCGACACTGCCCAGCAATCCGAATGAAAGGGGAAGAAAAGCCTTGCTACCTACTGACTTAACTTACCCAAGTTAGTTGCCGGAGGTAAAGTGGCTTTATCCTTGGAGGAAAAGCCACGGACTTCGAGGGTAATGTTCAAGCGCCCCTCCAGCTCAGAAACGCCCCCTTCCCTCCCTCCGCGCCCGCCCCCCTCCTTCGAAAATCACCTGCCCGGCTCGGTGGGTCAAAGGGGCAGGAAGCCCTTCGCGCACTCCAGCGGGAAGGTCGTCTTGCGTTCTGGCAGGAAGAGGCGAGTTTCCGGGCACTGGAAACGTCTGTTGCCCGACGTGATGCTTCCCTTCTCGAACAAGGAATAAAAGCGCCGCAGAAGGGTCTTCTCGTCCGGCGTACAAGTAATAGAATGATTCTGTTCAGCTTGGCTGGCGGGCAGGCAGGCTGGCAGCCGTTCGCAGCCCTGGAGCTCCCCTTCTTCGGCTCCCCTTCAACCAGCAGAATGAATTCGAAGACTTGAATTGCTCTCGTCCGCCCGTCTTCGTTTGTCTCGTTGCCCACCAGGCCACCTAGTGGTGGATAAAGGCGTGAAGATGCCTCGACAGACGCTTAGTGCCAAAGGGAGGGAGGGGTGGTGGTGGTGATTGGCGATGTATCATCAAATTGGTGTTCACTCCTAGATAGATGTTCTCTATGGCAGGGGTCCCCAACCTTTTTGGCACCAGGGACCGGTTTCATGTAAAAAAAAAATCCATGGACCGGTGGAGCATTCAGCGGTCACTTGGGTGGGAAAGCTGCCAGGGGTCCCAGGAGAAGGATTCTCAGCTGGGGCAGGGAAGGACGGGCTGCGTCCCAGGCAGGAGGGCCTGGCAGCCCCTTCCCCCTGCGCAGGGCTGGGTGGTGCCCCGGACCGCCCCAATGCTGGCCGTTGCCCCCGTCCTGCCCCCGGGGAGTGCCCTGGCCAGCCGCCAGGATAGCAGAGTGTTTGCTACACTTTCCTAAGAGTTGTGCTACTCTTTACACCGCTCATTCCGGCCTGGTTACTATCAAGCCACGGACTGGCACTGGTCCGCGACCCGAGGGTTGGGGACCCCTGCTCTATGGGGACCTTTCCCTCATGATTTTCAGGTCTCCCAAAAATGTACCCATAGCTTCCAGTGTCTATGGGGATTCTCAGTCATCCAGGTCATGGTGCTTTATTTTCAAGAGGCAACTGGACTTTCTGTTTTTCCTTTGAAGACGTTTCACTTCTCATCCAAGAAGCTTCTTCAGCAGAGCTGGAAAAAAAGCACTTTTGGGACACACACTGCTTCTGTAAAAGAAACCACCCGCCTTGAGCTGGCCATCCACTTTTTCCTTCCTTCCGCCTTTCCTGGCATTAGAGTCTTTTCCAGAGAATCATGTCCTTAGCTGATTTCCTCAAGAAACAATGGATGGAAACTAATCAAGGAAAGAAGCAACCTAGAATTAAGGAGAAACTTTATAATAGAACAATTAACCAGCAGAACAGCTTGCCTTCAGAGTTATAGGTACTTCATCAATGGAGGTATTTAAAAAGACACTGGACAGCCACTTGTCTAAAACAATAAAGGTTAAGAAATAACTTTTGTTTAGATACTTTATCGGTTAATTTGTGCATTGCTTCTCATATCAAAGACAGCTCAAAGCATGGTATGGGAAGCACTTCAAGAAAAAAATGTAATAACTGAACATGTTTACCAATAAAGGAGAATATTTGTAGCCATTTGAATATTTGAACATCTTTAATCCATTTTTTAAAAAAAACATACATCTTGAGAATTTTGTTGCAAATTTCCCCAAAGACCAATTTATTGATTTCTATTGAATTGCTTTAAACAAATAGAAGGTTTCACAATGAATGAACACATTTAACATGCCGTGACAACTTTTCTTACATAAGTTAGATGTTAGATACGGTAAGTTAGAGTTTCCCACACATGACATATTTGTCTCATTACCATATTTTCAAAGATCTATGTGGTTTTTTTCATTCTTTTCCTATTACTAAATTGTGTCTGACTTTTTGCACCTCATGGACCACAGCATGCCTATCCTCCACTCTCTCCTGGAATCTGTCCAAACTCATGTTCACTGTTTTGGTGACACTGAGCTCTCACCTCCCAATCAGGAGGTTGTGAGTTCAATCCTAGGTAGAGGCAGATGTAGGATCTCCTGCTTGGGGAGGAGGTTGGACTAGATGACCTGCATGGTCCCTTCCAACTCTGTTCATCGGTTAGCTTGTCCTCTGCCATCCCATTCTTATTCTGCCTTCAATGTTACCCAACATCAGGGTCATTTGCAATGAGTCCTCTCTTCCCATTAGGTAGTCAAAGTATTTGAGTTTCAGCTTTAGTATCTGTCAGGATTTATTTCCTTTAAGGTTTTTTCCATAGAAAAGCAATTATCTGGAATCAGAGTATGTGTGGGGATTTTATTAAGACCGACGTCTGTCATCTGCTTGTAATGCCAGGAATCACTCTTACAACACAATAAAAGAATTACAGGTTCTTTATCTGCAGGTTATTTAATGAAAAACCCTCCTCCTCCTCCTCTTTTCACTGCTAAGGCTCTATGAAAATGCATGCATAAAATGGAAAAACTAAAAGAGGAAGCTTGTACTTTCCTGGAACCTAGAACTGCAGTTGAAATATAATGATTCATGCTTTCCAAAGCATTTTCTTTGGCACCCAGAAAGCAAGAGAAAAGAAAACATTCTAAAAAGATTATGCTTTGGCAATTCATGACTTAATGTTTTGTTCAAAACCTTAGTTCCCTGAATAGCAATAAAGCTTTCAAATCATTATATTTAGCAGGCATTCTTAACTAGCATTCTTTTACAGAGGGGAAGGTGGAAGAGAGTTCCCATAGTAGCAGCGTTATATATCTGCTTCCATTATTGCCCTCCCTATAGAACAGCCTTTAAACCAGGGGGGGGGGTCAAACTCAATTTTATTGAGGGCCGCATAAGCATTGTGGTTGACCTCAGGGGCCCAGGGTGGGTGTGGCCAGCTTGACAACACTTATGTCAGGGGTTCCTTTGGCACCCCGAGCGCTCTGCTAGTGAAAATGGGCTCCCAAGTTCCGTTTTCGGCTGTGGTGACCTCCTGCAACACTCTGCCAGCAAAAATGCAGCTCAGAAGGGCTACGTGTGGTCCTCCCACACTCCATTTTCGCTGGTAGAGGGACAGCAGGCCAGTCCTTTACGGTTTTCAGAGCAGCCCCGCGGGCCAGATCTAAGCACCCTGCAGGCTGAATCTGGCTCCCAGGCCTTGAGTTTGACACCCCTGCTTTAAACAGTCTGGAAACTGTTTAAAGTCTGGAAACTATTCCCCTGGCTAGAATAATCGCAGAAATCCTTTTCTAGATTCTCTGCCAATGGTTCTCCCTCCCAGCAAGAAAAATGTGTTCTCCTACAGGGATTAAAGAGAAAAGCAGAAATAGCAGCACCCAACTTTCACCCCGAGCCAAACTTGGTCTCAGCAGTACAGATAATGGGATGAGGCAAAGAAATTTAAAAAGAGCTTCTGAATTCATTTAGAAACGCATCACCCACCCACCCCAGCAATGAGTCTTTGTAGAGAGGAACTTGCTTACGAACTCAAGAAACAATTATTGTGACTCAGGAAAGATTGGCAACGTATTATACGGTTTGTTGTAAATAAGTCAAGAAGGGGTTGGGTGGAAGATATCCTGTCCAGCCTCCATTCTGTATCATGCAGGGAGTAGAATATGATGCTTGTCATATTTCCTAGGCTATAGTGTAGCTTTTCAGAATAATTATGATTTTTATTCAGCTTCCCCAAAAGGATGCTTTTAAAGCTTCATCTGTATGTTAGTTTCATAATCCCAAAAGACTAAGGAAGGCAACCTTTCATTTAGTTCCAGTATGAGACAAATAAATTACATCACTATTTCTAACAACATATTTTAAATTTGTACCAAATATGAATTGATTAGAAAAGGATAAAAACTATTTAGATGTCTAGAACTCAGACAAGCAATTACTGGTTCCGACTGATGGCAAAAACAATTAAAATTCAGGAAGATAATGTATTTTCTATGTGTTTTTCTCAGAGATCAAGTCATATGGAAACCATTACAGTTACGTCAACAAAAAGGAGATATATTGAACTGATTCCCAGTTAGCCTTAAGAGAATTATACTGAATAAAACTTTGGGACACGAATGAAGCTGAAGTAATTGTATATCAGATTACCAGAAAGAAGATAAAAATCAACACTGAGCACTTTGCTAGAATGTGTTCTATGATCTTAAACTGTTTATTTTGCTGAAATACCACAGCGGCTTCATTCATGATGCAAAAAAAAAAAAAAAGATTCAGTTGTGGGAAACTGGCTTTCTTTCTTATGGAATATTCCATCATAATAGCTACTTTTTCCTTGGAATATTCCACTGTTCCATGAGATTAAAAGGTCCAGGAAAATTCTTCGATTTTGGGTTGTGGCAAGGGGGAAAAAAGTAACTATGGAACAATGGTAACAGTTCATTTTTCAACAGCCCTGCTTAGTACACACAATTTTGGGGAAGAGCTGTTGGTTTGCAGAAAGAAAGAAAGAAAGAAAGAAAGAAAGAGAGGGAGAGAGAGAGGGAGAGAGAGAAGGTGCAATTCAATGTCACTTGTGATTTCTCATATAGTAGATATTACTTAAGAGGATAACCTCAAATATAACCTCTCTGGGTTATATGCTTAGCACATGTTCTTTTCAGAAGAGAATATTTTTTGTTTTCTGATCAAACTCATACACTTTACTGTAGCTTAGTCCATTATGTAGGTAAGAAGATAATGTCTTCATATGGTTGCTTTTCCCTTTATAGGTGGCAAAAAAATAAACCCACAACAAAAATAATTTAGATTTTTCCTTTGTAAAATAAAGCAACTGTATTAAAAATATATTTTCCCAATGACACTGAATCCTAAATTTCCTAATTTGGCAGTTTGCCAGATCAATGTCCACAGGTGCATATCTGTAGATAGCCAAAGCACACTGATCTTCAAAGAGCATAATATTGTTAATATCATTTGTGATAGAAGAAATTGTGCCTTCTATATGTACCATGTAGGTAAGTGAAACTTTGGAAACTGAGTGAAACTTGAACTATTCTAAAGTAAACTGCATGAAATAAATAGTAATGACAATACAGCTTCCTTGAGCTCTAGAGTCCCATTCAGAAATGGAAACATCTCTGGATCATATAGGCTTCAGGTCCTCTGTAACAACAACCCATTGCAGTCCATAAATATGGAAGAGTCTGTAGGTGAAGAATGTCTACTTGAAGTTGCTGGAAGAAAGGTAAAGGGAGTTGGAAATATACTCAAACACCAATGGAGTCCCTAGTGCCCTCTTGACTTTGTTTGGTAGCAGATATTGTATCACCCTAGATAACATCATCAGTGCTAGTGAAGTGGGCTTAGCTCCCTATTTATATACAGTAGCTCAGGGGTGACCTGCCAATGTTAGTGGGGGTGTATACTGAATATAAGGTACTGACACAAACTACTATATATGAATGGGAACCAAGGCCATATTTATTAGTACTGAAGTTACCTACATCTGCAATCAAGCAACCGAGCTCAGAGAATACCAAGAACACCACAGTTCATCCTTGAACTACCTATATTTTCTTCTGACAGTAGTGGAAGCTACAAGTCTTGAACCACTGACAGCAGAGCATCAGTCTTATCCTAACCTTTTTTTGGGCGGTGGCTGTTGAAGAGGTTAGATATATTTTATCCCTTGATAGTAAAAGCGGGTTAGAGCACACATTTTTTGGATTTCCCATTTAGTAATAGGAATGGTTAGAAATATGAACCATAAATTAGATGGTTCTTGTTAAAACCGCCTTCTGGCTGTGAATTAGTAAGTTATGTCTTAAGGCAAACCATTTTTCTATTTTAACTCCTGGGCAAAGCGGACATGACACCGAAGTGTTATAATAACTAAAATATAGTAAATCTGTTTGAAAATATGAAATTACAATATTTAGTTTAGCACTGTTACACAATGATTATTTTGCTATCGAATAAATCAATTTCTGTTAGAAGAGAAGTTGCTCTCAGAAGTTTATTTTCTTTTTTGGAAGGAAAAAAGCAACACTTTTGAATTGGTTTGAAGCACAGCTAATTTTTTAATTTCTTTTGCTTTTGAAAACATGAGTCCCAATCATACAAGTCAAAGACTATGGTAGACACACTACAGACGTTTTAATGTGACTTGTCAGGTATGGAGTATGAAGGCAATATATTCATCTAACCACTGTGTAAAGAAAAGGGCAACAATATTGCTTTTCTAATTTCCATTAGCTCAGCTCCCTATCCTATATAATTCGAAACAAGACTGCATTGTTGTTTGAGCTAGTAATTGATGACAAAATAAGCCAAGCAATTATCAAAACAGCTACACAGTTTAGATTCACTGCTATAAAACTATTTAAGAAATATATTTTCTAGCAGGGTCCTGATATAAACTTAAAGTCTTCGCGTGTTTTTTAAAGAAGCTCTATCACAATAAAATAAGAATAATGAACATTTACAAATTACCATTAACAACTACTGGTAAATGCATTAACTGAGAGTGAAATACTACCAGGCTCAGCAAACGGCAAGGTTTACATACATATATTAAGAAAAAACACCTTAGAATCCCACTTCTTCCCAACAATGTTTGCTGGGGATAGTTAGAACTTTTTTTAAAAAGTATCATTGGCAGTTTGATCAGACTCCCCCCTTCAAAAGAGCATTTACTGTTAGTTTCACATGCTGTATAGGTCTCAAAGAGGTAGTTCATTTAGTTTGTTGCTGTCTCCTGAAGTCATTTGACTCAATAGTAATAGATATAAAATTATTATTATTACTATATACTTTATTCATTAAACATGAAACTCACCAACTGAACATTCAAAAATGCATCACAAATACCATTGACTGGTGCTAATGGTTGATACAAGTTGCTGCCAGCATCCTAAGTATCAACCAAGTATCTTCTTAAAATATACAATGTTCTGAGCAGTACAGTTTTTTGCAGTTCTGCTGGTGTTATTGCAGGCAGCTGCAATTTGTTGATGTACCTTATAAAATTCTTGGACATGGTACCAAGGGCCGATGACAATGGGTATCATTGTTACATGTTTCATCCATAATTGGGTAGTTTCAATGGCCAGGTCATGGTATTTCATGATTTGTTTCCAGTTCTTTTTCTTCGACTCTGGCATCTCCTGGTACCGCGATGTCAATAAATTGTACGTTTCAGCCCTCCGCAACTGCGATATCTGGTGTGTTGTGTTCCAAATGACGAGCTATCTGTATTTGATCTTCACCTTCTCATTGTAATTTCAATGAACCAATTTCATTGTAATTTTAGTACAATGACAATAAAGATTATTATTATTATTTTTGATAACTTTTTCTACTTTATATTCCCATGACTTTCTGGATACAGGTAAATCGTATTTTTTACATAACAACCAATGGATTAATTTAGCAACTCGGTCATGTCTAGCTATATAATCAGTTTGTGTGATTTTGCTGCATTCACATATTAAATGTGAAACAGTTTCGATTTTGTTGTTGCAAAGTCAGCAGTTGTTGTTATTATTATTTGATACCTAGGACGCTGGCAGCAAACCGTATCAACCATTAGCACCAGTCAATGGTATTTGTAATGCATTTTTGAATGTTCAGTTGGCTGAGTTTCATGTTTAATGAATAAAGTATATAATAATAATATCACATATTTTAAAATACTTGGTTGATACCTAGGATGCTGACAGCAATCAAATCAACCATCAGTGCCAGTAAACAATATTTGTGATGCATTTTTAAATGTTCAGTTGACGGAGTTTCATGTTTAATGAATAAAGTAAATAATAATAATAATAATAATAATAATAATAATAATAATAATAATAATAATAATAATAATGATGCCAGTCAATAGTATTTGCAATGCATTTTTAAATGTTCAGTTGGCTGAGTTTCATGTTTTATGAATAAATAATAATGCCAATCTTTTCCAAGTGACGGACCTGCATCCCTCCCCCAACGTTTCTGCCTCCCAATGGATCACTGAAGGTTTTTAAGAAAAGACCGGAGAGCCATCTGTCTGAAATGATATAAGACAGAGTTCCCCAAGCTTTGGGGGAGGGAGGGGGGAAAGTGCCGTAGGGGCGGGGGAAGAGGCGGCTTTACCCACGCATGCGCGCACGCGAACGGATGCGCGCGCGGCGGTAGCGCGCGTGAGAGGTGGGGTGTACGCGCGCGAACTGGCGAGCCACTCACGCGGCCCGCTGGCCAATAGGCCACTGCCCGGTAGGGTTTCTTGGTTGAGCAGGAGGCTGGATTTGAACAGCTCCCAAGTGCCCTCCAGCTCTATTCTGATTGATTACAACATCCATCAGTCGGAAAATGAGGTTTTGTTTAAGAAGTACACAGACTGAAGAGGATAAATGTATCAAATTGCCATAAGACGCGCTAATTTTAAATTTGACAAGTAATTCTCAATGCGATTTCATCCCCCTCTGTCCGATGTCGCTTGTAGAGAACTGGCGGAAATGACGACGCGCTGGTTACCGCGGCCCATGCACGAGACCGAATGTTTCCGGATCACGTGGCGGAAATCGGGGCGAGTTGGGTGCGGCGGCGCGCCGGAGAGCTGGGGGCCGCCTTCTGTTCTGCCAAGATGGCTTCCCTTCTTCAGTCGGACCGCGTCTCCTACCTGGTGCGCGGCGAAAAGGAGATCCGCATGCCGCTTTCGCAGCTGTATTTCTGTCGCTACTGCAGCGAGCTCCGTTCTCTCGAGTGTGTCTCGCATGAGGTAAATTGGCCGTGTTGGAAGGCTGGGGAGCTTAATCGCACGCCAGCGGTGTGGATTGGCTAACCCTGCTGCCACTCGCAGTCCTAGCCCCTTCATCCAATTGGCTAAGAGGGATTGTGTGCCCACATTCCCCGTTTTATTCTGGTTTGGAGCTCGAGAACCAGAACCTCGATTGTTTCTCTCTCCTCCCCCCCCCCCCGCGCGCCCTGTCATTGTCCCTTTGTGCTGCCTTGGCTAGGGTGAAAGGGAGTAAATTCTGGGTAGGGAAGAGAGGAAGAGATTTATAGGAAGGGTGGAGGGGAATCTTTTAGCATATTGAAATAGAATTTCTTCCCATGAAATTGTTGCTTTTCCTGTGTAAATTGCCATCACTCCCTGCTCAGACATCATCACATGCTATGCCTCCCAGTTGGTTACTGAGACATTTTAAGCCACATCCTTATTCTCTCACCCCCATATATTTAAATTTATATAATTATGTCATGGATGCCTGCCTGCCTCAGTCCAATTGGAGTCTAGGTGGTGTTGGTAATCAGGTACTGTTAACCCATCTAACTATACGAAACTTGTATTTGTGAAAAACACAATGTGCAGTTACAAGTGGACTACAGACTTGATTCATATTTTGGTGCCTGTAAATTTAAACGTTCTTGGGGACGTGTTTTGTGATATGCTGCAGAAAAAATGCTTCACTTCATTTTAATTTTAGATATATTTTATTTAATGGGATACTAGAGTGCTGCAAAGCACAAACAGTATTCTGAAGAATGCTCCTGGTCCCCAGATATATTCTGGAGGCATTTTTTTTAAAATGAAAATGATTGAGGATTCACTTCAGTGTTTTGTTTTGAAGTATGCCCACATGTGTAGAAAAGGATAGAAATACACAAATATGATAGAGCATCCTGAAAGACTAGTACATTGATTTTTGTGTGAGCATTCACAGTAGCCATCTTTTAGATAAATTCTCATGACATTTTCACAGAAATCCAGATGTGCTGTCCAGTTTGCCAAGCTAGGGCGCACTTGGAATTTGGTACTGTAGTTTGTAATCCTGAAAATCAATTTATTAAACAATCTTATTTAATAACAATTTAGTATTAGTCGTTTGATCTGCAGAGAAGTGAGTGCACCAATAAAAACATGTAATTTTTGTTCAGATTTTATAGGGGCTTCCAAATTTTAAACAGGTTTTTCATCGGTAAAACACAAAATAGTAAAGGAACTCTGCTTTCCAAACATTCTAGAAGTGTCCAAAGATGAGACTCTCCTTCCTGAACTTAATTTTGACACTACTTGGGTTGCAGTCTCAAGATTGTAAATAACTGTATTGGAAGTTATTTTACTATTTACTAGCTTTTATTTACTAGTAAATAAGTATTTGTCAATAAGTATTTACTAGTGGATGATCACTTAAATATGAGCCAGCAATGTGCGGCACCAGCCCAAAAAGTTAATACAATCCTTGGTTGTATAAACAAAGGCATAGCATCAAAATCATGTGAAATATACAAATTTAATAAAATGAAAAAATGAAATGAAATGAAAATGAAATATTAGTCCCGTTCTATAAAGCTTTAGTAAGACCACACCTTGAATACTATATAGATTTGGTAACCACATTACAAAAAAGATGAGACTTTGGAAAAAGTGCAAAGAAGAGGAACTAAGATGATTAAAGGCTTGGAGACCAAAACATACGAAGAATTGTTGCAGGATTTGGGTTGGCTAGTCTAGAGAAAAGAAGGACTAGAGATGACATGATAGCAGTATTCCAGCATTTGAGAGGTTGCCACAAAGAGGAGAGGGGGGGGGGGGGTTCACCTTATTTACCAAAGCACCTGTAGGCAGGACAAGAAACAATGCGTGGAAACTAATCAAGGAGAGAAGCAACCTGGAAGTAAGGGGAAGCTTCCTAACATTGAAGACAATTAACCACTGGAACCAATTAACCTTCAGAAATTGTGAGTGCTTCATCAGTGGAGTTTTTAAGAAGAGACTACTGATTTATAAACCACAAAAGCCTAATTTGATTATTGTTATTTCAGATTTTACTCTCAAAGACCAGATGGGTATTTTAATTGTAGAGGTAACATCCAATACCAGAAAAAAACTTAGTAAGACTTCTGCCTTTCCTTGCTAGTTTCAAATATACACCTTGATGTTTGTGGGGAAAAATTGTCCCATTTTAAAATGAAATAGTAAAATGTAACATCAAACATCATGCTCAGGAGACATAAGGTGATTCAGAAGAGCTGACAATTAAATGAAGGGAAAAGATTGTTCTCCAAAACTGCAAAATTTCTTTCTATTCTAGATAGTTTTATTGAGAGGAAATTTAGATCTGTACCAGAAAAATAGTCAGCATCCTTATTAAACTACAATCCCCAGGATTATTAATGACAATTAAAATTGGCATTATATCTGGGATGAAAAACAAACTTATAATTAGCAGTGATTCCATGAATTTTCCAGCAGAGATTTTTCTTATTCTCAACTATTAATATTTTGAACAGGAGATGTCAAAAACCAAATTTGGAATTTGTCCTGTCATGAGTCAATTCTTAAAATTTATTTTCTAATTAACTTGGTTCCAATAGCTTGTCACCTTCTTTAATTACTCTTTAGGGTTTTTTTTTCAGAACTGAACAACTGAAAAATAAGAAATTCAAAAACTAATACTTCAGATTAGGACCATTTACTCATAATGACGAAGATATTTCTTGTTCCATGCTTATAGACCAGGGATGTCAAATCTGATCACATCACAGGCCATATCATTAAATTAAAAAAATTAAATTAAATTAAGATTTATTAACCGCACCCTCTCCCCACAGGGACCCGGGGCGGTGCACAGGCATAATTAAAAACAATATACAAAATACAAACATTACTTAAAATAAAATTAAATAAATCTACCTATGCTAAAAATATATAATTAAAACCCATTAAAATTTGTAATTAAAAGACAGAGAGAACTATTCAAGGCCGGCCAGTCGAAAGAGATGGGTCTTCAATTTTACCCGGAAGGAGCGGAGGTCGGTGGTCGTTCTAATATCAGGGGGAAGGTCGTTCCAGAGGGCCGGGCCCGCCACAGAGAGCGCCCTTCCCCTGGGCGTCGCCCGCTGACAAAGTCTAGTGGACGGCACCCGGAGAAGCCCCTCTCTGTGGGAGCGAATCGGTCGTGAGGATGTGTGGGGCAGGATCCGATCTCGCAGATAGCTAGGTCCCGAGCCATGGAGCGCTTTGAAGATGATAACTAACACCTTGAAGCGCACCCGGAAGACGACAGGTAGCCAGTGCAGCTCGCGCAGGAGCGGTGTTACATGGGCAAACCTGGAGGTGCCCATAATTGCTCGCGCGGCCGCATTCTGAACTAACTGAAGCCTCCGGGTGCACCTCAAGGGGAGCCCCATGTAGAGAGAGTTGCAATAGTCCAGTCGGGATGTCACGAGGGCATGGGTGACTGTGCGAAGGGCGTCCCGATCCAATAGGGGGCGCAATTGGCGAACCAGGCGAACCTGGTAAAACGCCCTCCTGGCCACGGCTGTCACTTGCTCTTCCATAGACAGCCGGGTATCCAGGAGGACACCCAAATTGCGCGCCCCATCCACAGGGGCAAGATGTTCGCCCCCTATGGCCAGCGTTGGAGAAAGCTGGTTGAATCGGGCAGCCGGAAACCACAGCCACTCGGTCTTGGTCGGGTTGAGCCTAAGTCCGTTACTTCCCATCCAGATCCGCACGGCTTCCAGGCACTGGCACATCACCGCTACGGCATCGTTGGGGTGGTCTGGGGTAGATATGTACAGCTGGGTGTCATCAGCGTACAGGTGGTACTCTACCCCAAAACCACGGATGATCTCACCCAGCGGCTTCATGTATGCATTAAACAGGAGAGGCGAGAGGACCGACCCCTGAGGCACCCCGCATGTGAGGGGTCTCGGGGTCGACCTCTGCTCTCCTGCCCGCACAAATTGCGATCGGCCAGAGAGGTAGGAGGAGAACCACCGCAAAACGGTGCCTCCCACCCCCAACCCCCCCAGCCGATGCAATAGGATACCATGGTCGATGGTATCGAAAGCCGCCGAGAGGTCTAATAGGACCAGGATGGAGGAACATCCCCCATCTCTGGCCCTCCAGAGATCATCTACCAACGCGACCAATGCCGTCTCGGTGCTATGCCCGGGCCGAAAGCCGGATTGGCGCGGATCTAGATAGTGTCGGGATTGTTTTTGCCCTTGCGGAACTAGGTTGGGCGTGGCCTGTATGAGCCACATCCAGCCCGCAGGCCGCATGTTTGATACCCCTGTTATAGACAGTTTTAAAATGGAAATTGGTTCGCATTCAAAGATATATACAGTAACAGAATAAGATTTAGAAAGTAAAATATTCCTCTTCATTCATATTCATACAGAACAAAACTGGGTCAATCAATTAAAATAGAGCTGGAGAACCTATACCATTTACTGTCCATTTTGGATATTGTCCTGTCCCAGCTCCTGAAAATCCAAATGTCTTTTTTGTTCTAAATATAAGATGCAGCATTAGTTCAAGTATAGTGGTGAAGAATAATGATTCTTTAAAATTATTCTATAGGTGGATTCTCACTATTGTCCCAGCTGCTTGGAGAATATGCCTTCAGCTGAAGCCAAGCTGAAAAAAAATAGGTAAGACTACATTCCCCTCTTTCTTTTCCTAAAGCTTTTTTGTATTTTGCATAATCTCTTTATATTTGACCACATACTTATTAATTTGAAACTCACTTAATTTAATAGTACAGGTAATCCTTGATTTACGACCATAATTGAACCCAAAATTTCTGATGCTAAGTGAGACATTTGTTAAGTGACTTTTGTCTCATTTTACAACCTTTCTTGCCACAGTTGTTAAGTGAAGCACTGCATTTGTTAAGTTGGTAACACAGTTGCCATACAGTTAAGCAAATCTGACTTCCCCATTGAGTTTGCTTGTCAAAAGGATACAAAATGTGATCACATGACCCTGGGCATTGCAACCGTCATAAATATGAGTCAGTTGCCAACCACCTGAATTTTGACCACATGATCATGGGGATGCTGCAGTGGTCATGTGAAAAATGGCCATACATTACTTTTTCAGTATTGTTGAAGCTTCAAAAGGTCATTAATTGAAGTGTTGTAAGTTGAGGACTTAGAACATATAGAATTTTAACAGATTGATTATTATAAAAAATGAAGGAATACTCATGAAAGGATTTTGGTCTTTTTATAACGGACTAGATACATGAATTTGCTTCCTGTTGGTTGCCTCAAATGAATTTTTCTGAGTAAAAATATTTTAAAATATTTATTTTTAAAAACGGTTTTGGAATTATATGTACATTTATAAATCAAGGGCCTTGGCTCCAATTTATATACAGCTTTCAATTTTAAGAAATAAATATGGTTTACATAGTAATGAGCATTGTCACTGTAGGTAAATGCAAACAAATCCATTCAGTTAAAAAGCTAATATTGGTGTCTTCTTGCTTAGGTGTGCCAACTGTTTTGATTGTCCTTGCTGTATGCACACCCTTTCTACCCGAGCAACAAGCATTCCTGCTCCATTGCCTGATGATCCAGCTAAGACTACAATGAAAAAAGCTTATTATCTGGCCTGTGGATTTTGCCGTTGGACATCCAGAGATGTTGGCATGGCAGATAAATCAGTTGGTGAGTGTCATATCTAAAATAAATGAGACTAGGACGGCTTAAAAAAACTACATGTTATGTCAGTCCAAAGGGGAACATCTGTCTTTGGTTTGCATGATTGACATATCAATCATGTTAACCAACAGTCAGTTACTAGATTAGAAACACAAGCTGCTTTCTGACTCACATTATACAGTGATGAAGCACACAGTATTATGTCATTCTAAATAATAAATACACAATATTAGCCCAGTGATGGATTTAGCAGAGTTATTTTCTATATAATTTATTTTTGACTAGAACATGTATTTCATGATTCCTTTCTTTTCAATTGTTGATGTTATTTTTTGTTATATTGCAGCCAGTGGAGGTTGGCAGGAACCCGAAAATCCTTATACACAAAAGGTAACTAAAAAAACACCTATCTAGTACTTTAAGTTTGAGAGAATTAAGTCTCAAGTGTTATTCACAATCTTCCTCCAACTGATTTAGCAGTGTAATATAATTGTTGGCCTAGGTATGAAACTGTGGGTGGAAAAATCATCGTCTATATATTTTTCCATAGCTGCCCTGCTTTGAGACAGTGCATTACTCTTATTAGCTCTGTAAATGCAATAGGGAAAGCTATGATCTGTATAGGGAAGATCACAGTCCCTGTATCATTTTTAGAAGGAGGTTTACCTTTTGCTCAGGTTAGTTTTTCTTCCCAGATCAATTGTCTTCCTACAAACAACTAGATAGCTGCTAGTCAGTGATGTGCGTAATAGGTTTTGAAAAGCAAAAGCTTACATCATTTCTGGATTTCTCGGCTATGAACCTGATTTGACCTTTGAGTACTGAATATAACTTAGGTAAAAGACCCATACAAGGGAAAGACATTGGTAATTCAAAGTTTTCTTTCATTTTTTCTTTCTGATGCAGTTATTTGGATGACCTTGGAATTAACAGATTAATTAAGACAGGTGACAAAGCTTGATAGATAGAATCCTGCTCCAGATCAGTTTAATTCCTGTTCAGGCAAAGACCCGGCAGTAATTAGTCCAAGAATGAAGCTAAAACTGGTCTGGGTGTAGCTTAGTCTACATAAGTATTGTGTGTGTGCGCGTGTACGTGCATATCTTATTGTTTCAATAAAACATGATGTTTAAAAAGAACAAAAATATAAGCTCCCATATGCCAGTGTTAAAATATATTTTGGAATATATATCTTGAGACATTTTTTAACATTTGGAATTTTCACAGGGATAGTTTTAACACTGCAGGCTTATCCAGAAATAAATTAATTTACTAGGAATTGTGAAAGTGAGATAAATCGGGAATATATTGATTTGTCCCATTTCTCTATGTTTAACCTCTACAAAAAAACAGTAATATTCATTCAAATGAGTAAACTATAAAATGTAAATTGTAGTTATGTAGAATAGTGGCACAAATTAACCATAAAATATTCTATAAAGAAAATAAGTAGGGGTAGAAAGAGTTTCTAGGAAGAGAGAGAGAGTAAATCTTAAATCCCACTATGTGAAATGCAGTGAAAGGTTATTTCTTTTTTAAAAATATTCAGAGTGAATTCAGGAAAAAAATTCTTGTAAAGAATGTGCTTTCTCATGAATAGCTTAAAATGTTTCTTTTTATATAGATTAATAAACTGGTGGAATATTATCAACAGTTGGCTCAGAAGGAGAAGATGGAAAGAGATCGCAAAAAATTAGTTCGACGTCGACCGTACATGCCACTGGCTTTTTCGGTAAGCTAGGAAAACAGCACAGAAATTGTCAAGGTCATACAGTGAGAATCAGATGTAACATTCTAAAGTACAGTGATACAATTGTTGTAGCTGACATTTTTAAAACTGAAGCAAGGAAATTTAAAAAATAATAATTGGAGTTTATCTGAAGTTTTCATAGCTTATGTTTTATTAAGAGATATCATCTGTAGGTAGTTCTCAATTTACAATTCATGTAGTGACTGCTTGACATTACAACGGCACTGAAAAACATGATTTATGACCAGTGTTCACACTTATGACCATTGCACCATCTCCATGGTCTTGTGACCAAAATTCAGATGCTTGATAATTGACTCATATTTATGACAGTTGCACTATTCTGGGGTCGTGTGATTCTCTTTTGCTATCTTTTGACACACAAAGTCAATGGGGAAGCAAGATTCATTTAACAACTGCAGTGATTCACTTAACAACTGTGGCAAGAAAGTTCATAAAATGGGGCAAAATGTACTATCTTGTTTAGCAACAAAAATTTAGGACTGAAACGTGGTCATAAGTTGAAGACTACCTGTACTTGAAATAAATGTAGGGCTAGGCATTCATACTTTGAAATCATAAAGTGACTTGGCTTGTATTTTACAATGAAGGTTCAGCTTTGGAAATGGGCCCCAATACTTTCAATTTTCAAATGCTGATTACTGTTATTCTGTATAGAGTGATTTAGCTCAGAGTCAGCACAAATGTAATGTCTGAGATATTTAGATTTAAATATGCATTTTGTTTTAATTTTCAGCTATGCATTCAGTGTCAAATGAAAAGCGTATTTTTTTTTCTTGGCTAAATAATTTTGCATATGCTTGCTGCCTTTTGGATAACACTATATAACCTGCTTGCTCTGTGCATTGCTTTTGTCTTTATTGGTACATTTTTTTATCTCCGTTGCTACCTGCTGCTAATTTGGGGCTCTCCACAGCAACATACTATACATGTAGTGGTAAGTTCCTTTAGTTGGTTCCATTACCTGGATTCAGCTAGTCAAATTGTCTTTATTGCATTTGGATGACTAACATGCTCATAATAGGAAAGTTCACATTCAATCTGAATGAATTAATATGCATTTGAGTTTAGCAGTCATTTAACTGTGTATCCCTTAATTTTTTTTTTATTTAAAACCAAAAATATAAGACCCTATAAATGTACTGTGAAGTCACAATCTTTGATGAATTGCAGTGCTATTAAGAACAGTTAGATAGATTTTGCCTGAACAAGTATGTTTTGGATTTCCACTGTCTATGATTCTTTGACACATTTTAGTCCTCTTGAACTATATACATACATTACTCCCTGTCTTCAATTTTGCCACTTAAATATTTCTTTCCCTATTAAAAATCAAAAATCCTTTTAAATTGCAATCCTGTATAGAAACTTTAATATATATTTTATCTGATATGCTAAGTAGATAAATGAAATATATTTTCCTTTCCTTTAAACTAAAACAATAAGCCACCCACCAAAAGTTTACAAAATAATAGGTGAGCTAGAGAGACAAAATAGATTTTTAAAATAGTACCTGGCATGGGTATCAAATTCCCAGCGTCACATTGCCATCACATGACATTTCCTGACAGTTTTCCCATTCATGGAGCTGATATGGGCATGACCTATGCGTGATGCATCCGGCCCACGGGCTACCAGTTTCATACCCTTTATATGGGGCTAAACCTATCTTTACTATGAAGATAATGTAGACTGAACTATTAGGAGCAGCAGGAAGATAAGTGAAATAATTCAAACCACCTGACTCAGTAACATTGCCATATAAACCCTGCTTTCAGTGCTAGCAGTTACCATACTTCTCTGAGAAGTTGCCTGACCTCTTGTACATGTAGATATTTAGTTTCATTTTAGATTTCATTTTTTTATTTTATTGTCTGGCACTAATGGGAAAAGAACTGTTTCAATTATTTTCTGTATGCTGAAGAACACTTGAATCCAGCCTACTTTTCCTTAGAAATTGACAACTTTCAGTTTTGATATCTTCTGTCACAACACAGAATGTCAATCAATTTGTTGCAAGTACCCCAGCTGACTTGTTTACTCAAGTATGGTATAATGGGGTGATTTCATTTCATTATAGTCCTTATATATTTTTCATCTCTAGAGCTTCTTCAGGTCTGTTGCAGTATTTGGCTACAAAAGTAGGCCAAATTCCTCCTAGAATTTAAACTATTTATGTTGTAAGCTGTCCAGTGTCTGGATATGAGATAGGCAGCAAATACATTTAATACATAAGTATTTATGTTCTGAGCTGGAAGATTTAATAATCAAGTGAAATTTAAATGTAATCACTAAATGAAAATACTTTTAAATAGAATAAACAATGATTGAGGGGCTTGCTGCTTTTTTTTTAAGCTTTTGTATGTTTGATTTCTGTTCATCAAACTATCAAAACTTTCTCTGAACGGAGAAAACTTTCTGTTTTGCTTTTCTTGTAATTGATTCACTTGTTTTTAAGCTGCCCTCAAACCTCAAGATGGTATGTTTTCATTTGCCGATACACTTCTTGTTACTGACAGGTACTCCTTGCCTCACAACCACAGTTGTGACCAGAATTTTGGTTTCAAGTAATTGTGGTAGTAAGTTGAGGCACCATGTGCTTAGACTCTTTTTTATGACTGTTTTTAGGACAGTCATTGAATGAGTCACTGGTAGTTAAAGCAAACCACTTCATCCAAATGGACATATTTTTGCTGAAAAATGGCAAAGAGATAGCATAATATGATAATATGATTGTGGGACTCAGCAAGCTGATTGTAAATGTAAGTTGACTGCCAACCGCCTGAAATGCATGACTGTGGGGATGGTGTGGCAATCATAACTTCAAGGATATTTTTTTCAGTCTCTCTATTTTGAAGGTTTGTTAAGCAGCCAGTCATAAATCAAGGATTATCTGTATCTCTTTTAGGACAAATATGGCCTTGGAACCAGGCTCCAACGTCAGAGGCCTGGGGCCCCTATCAGCGCCCTTACTGGACTTTCGTGAGTACTAGTTCTTTCATATCAGTGATTGATAAAGTTGCTTAATCCCAACCATATAAAATGGAAATAGCGTCAGAATCAAGAATAATTCTGGGTCTTCCTTCTTTAGCTGATCAGTTAAATGCTATACTTTTAATATCAGTGTGTGGACACCTAAGCTGTACCTGTGATCTTGTCTAAAGTGTCATTTTATTAAAAAAATACAGCTCATGTTCTTTGCCTCTAAAATTTGCTATTATCTATTCATTTGAACCAGCAAGTTAGTACTGCTCAGGTTTTTATGGCTTCTTTTAAAAGCAATCGATCCATTCCCTTTACCTCAGGCTGAAAGAAGGGGAAGACCACAAGGAGATAAAAATTGAACCAGCTCAGGCTGTGGAAGAAGTAGAACCTTTACCTGAGGATTATTACACAAGGCCAGTCAATCTAACAGAAGGTAATAGTTTAGCTTGTCTTTGTCACATTTCTGTCCAAGCTGATTGATTCAAATGGTGCTGGTTCTTATTATTCAAAATCATGAAGTGAGATTTCTGAATTTCCTATGTTGTGAACAGTGACAACCTTAAAGCAGCGCCTCCTGCAGCCAGATTTTCAGCCCATTTGTGCTTCTCAACTTTACCCACGTCATAAGCACCTTCTGATCAAACGCTCACTGCGATGCAGGGTATGTAGTCACTATAAAATACTATACTGCCATCCCAGTCACTTTTGACAAAATTAGAGATTATATGCAAATTCCCGAATTCCCTGTCCTGGAATTGTTCCAATTTTCTTCCATATAACTCTCTTAGCATTGGCCCTTGGGTGATTTTGACTGTAATCAGCATGGGATTGCATGAATTCTTAGATTACAATAAATTTGTATTCAGTAGGAAAATATTGCTTCTCTCGGTCTATAAAATGAGGCAGTGTCCTTCATAAATGCATTTTACAGTGATGAAACCCAGTTGTAAATTTATACTGCTAAAAGTGATAACTGCATAGCTTGATCTTTCATGATACCAAATTCATCTTACTTTGCTTGTGAGGTCACAAAGATGCAACTTTCCCTGTTTCATTCCAGTGGCAACTGATAATAGTGGTAAGGAGTAAAATGGAACACAGACAATTCCAGGCAATGCATGCTAAATAAATAAAATGAGGTAGCTACTAAGTGCTTTATTTCAACTACAAGCATATAGAGTTGAATTAGTTCTTTAGTTCTTATTTGCAATATGAGAACTAGCGACCTAAGGAAAGACTAATAAAAGACTAAGCTCCAAAGAGGTAAAGAATCTTATCCTAAAAGATACATTTAGAATATAAATTTGTATTACTTGTAGAATTCATTGTCAAAATGAATGTAGATTTAAATGTTAAGTTGGATAAATTTGTGGTGCCGAAGGCAGTCTGTAGGTTTTCTGCATGGTGGTTATATCTCTATCAGTTTATAGGCAACATATGTTTCCATCTCCCCATATCATCTTGTCAAAGACTTGTGACTAGCTGTGAAAGGAAACAACATCCTGAACTAAATAAACTTTGACAGTTGTCTTGCAATGTGTCTATGAATTACAATAACACAGCAGGTGTCAGGTTTCCAAAAGATGCCCTAATTCCCAGGAAGGAAGGACCATATTCCAAATATGGGAGAAGAGGAAGCACAGTTTGGAGCTGGATTGTGAGAAGAGGAAGATATATTTAGGATAGGCAATTCCTCCCTAAAATTTCCCAGGGTATCTCCATTACGGTGGAGTAGCATAGGTTTAATCTGGGAAGATTCTGTCTGTACATTGTTATGCAAATAAAGAACTGAAGTTTGACTTTTTTTTACATCGTTCTTGGACTAGAACTGACAATAGAGCAGGTTATTTTTAGGAAACAAAGTTGTCTTTTTAAATGTCTGAATAAAATCTTTCAACATTTTTATAGGCTACTTCCATTGTTAAGGAAATGCTCTATGTTCATATTTATTTATTTATTTATTTATTTATTTTTATTTTCATGTGGATGAATGCCCTTGGTTTTGTTCCCCCTGTACTCATGCCCCATCATATCTATTCTGGAGCACACTGGGTTCTCTAGCAGATTTGAGTTAGGAGGAATCCATCCCAGTAGCAGTTTCCATTCTACTGTCAGCAGCCATTCTTGGATACAGTCCAGCCCTTATATTCTGTTTAGTGAATTGAGTAAAATAAAATGATTCTGCAGTGATATTTGTAATTCTTGAGCATCATTTTGCAAACTTCTTATTCTCATTTGTTTTCTTTTGTTTGTAGAAATGTGAACACAATTTGAGTAAACCAGAGTTCAACCCCACATCAATAAAATTCAAAATTCAATTAGCTGCTGTGTAAGTATTTTGAAAACTACTGCAAGAAATCAAAAGACTTGAAGCAAATTCTCATGTTTGGGACAAATCTATATCTGTTGTTTACAGTTTCTTCTAACAAATAAAGATTCTCACAATCCAAATTCCAGCATGCAGAAAAATAGTGTGCTAGTAGGCAGACTTTCTATTTTAGCTTTTCTTATGAATATAGATACAATAAATGTGTGAAAATATAGTTTTTAAAATTCCAGTTTTATTAAACAATGCAGTGCAATTAGCTAGACATTATGTTAATTTCTTTGACAAAAGCTTGTAATCCCCATTTAATTCAAATACGTGTGCTTCTAATAGTTCAGATGGTTTTTGCCCTGACAGATTGAGAATTAGTATTACTCATTAACAATACCAACTGGCAGGTAAGATTTATTCTACTTATCCTAGCCAGAAGATAAGATGACTTCTATCCCATGGAGGAAACTGCTTCCTTCAGTCTTTAGCCTTGATTTCTAGAAAAAGTCAGCTGTCCTTTCAGCTCTACGGTAAGGGTTGAGAAAGAAAAAATAAAGGATTTGGGAAAAGCAATGCTTAGTTGCTTTATCAGTGAGATGTGCAGCATACAAACTTAATAAATGGATTAATAAATAGTGAAAAGTTGGTGCTCTGGCAAGCATACTGATGTGTGCTGAAAAGAGATCACACCTGACAATCAGTGATTGAAGGAAGGGCATTGCCCGTTCAGAGATTGGACTGAATTGTGGAGAATTGGTCTCCAGAGCAGTGGAACGTAACAGAGGAAGCGAGCACCAGTATTAGTATTGAACACCTCTATAGTACAGCCCAATAATCTTCCCATGCAGGCATGGTAACTATAACTAGCACAACCTCCTACTGCCTGAGGAAGCCAGTCTTTAGATCTTAGTTGTACCCAATACTGAAACAGTTGTTTATAATGCATAGGCTCTTTCATACTAGATGGAAAAGGGGAAAACAGGATGACATAGGAAGGGGCCATTGTGACAACATCAGAGATAAAGAATCTCTAACACCAAAGATAAGAGAGATAAGTTTGTGAATTGATGGAAGAATCCCTTATCCCATGAGGAGAGAGGCACATGTTTATTGATGGACTCAACAACTCCCACCCTACAGCTTATGGAAAGATAGAGAGGTTTAAGAAAGCAGTGACTGCTTTTGTTTATTATCCTGTAAACTATCCAATATTGCTCTTCCATTTCCTATGTGCTTGTGCAAGGTTTTTTTTATTACTACAATGATTTACCTTAGAAAGAAGTTAAACTACCCTGCTGAAATAATTGTAGGACACCCATATTAAATCTATGGTAGTGAAAAATCAGAAGGGAGAGGAAGATGCTCACATACATCACAATGGTTTTTAACATCACAACTAACACTGCAATCTATGTAATATATAACCTGCATAAATGAACTGTTTCCTCCTCCCTTTCCTCCTCCTAATTTGAATCCTATATCATTTTACTAACTCACAAGTCATAAAATGTGTAAGTCTGGAAAAGTGCTACCAGACTTCTGATTTTCAGCCGAAATTAGTGCATGCTACTAAAGGAAGGGTGTTTCCTTCATGGCATAGGAAAATATCTTCTAGTCCTGCCTACTAGTTGAAAGAAATGAAATTACGTTTTTCTGTGAGGTCCATCTTTCTGTGAATACAGAGAAAGGAAATTCACAGCCCAATTACTGTATTGCATAAAAACAAACAAACTGGAAGCTATAAATTACAATATAATATCCTTAAAAAACTGGTTTCCCAATCATACATTTTGCCAGTTTTTAAAAATGCTTCAATGTTGAGAATAATTTGAAAACTGCATAATTGAAAAATGAGTTATTTAAAATTATAAAACATAGCAAAAAGACTAGAGACAATGCCATTCATATATTTCCTATTGGTGTTTTTTATTTATATTTGTAGCAATTACATCCCAGAAGTGAGAATCATGTCTATTCCTAATCTGCGCTACATGAAGGTTAGTAATTGTTTACTTTAACCCTCTTTCAAGATGGACCTTCAAAGCGTAATGAAGCCTGCATATGAGTGGCTGTTAAATCTGCTGTTTTGTTTAAAATGTGACAGGTCTGGAAAGCTAACGTGTTATGTTTAATAACTTTGGTTCAGGCATGACTCTAACTCATGGTTTCACAATCCACTGTTTTAAAATTGGATTCAAAAGCCTATCAGGATGAAACAATTGAAAAAGAGGCCCATAAGGAATACATGACAAAATGTTATCAGTTTAATGTGTGATTTTGAGAATTGTAAATCTTGAAGCATTTCCCCCTTTCACGTAGGAAAGACTAGGTATAGTGATAACACCAAACCTTAAGGTGAAAACTTTGAGGTGTCAAACTTCTCTCCCAGAAGCCCTTTAGTTTTAGAAGCCATGGCCCACTTTTCTAGCATCAGGGTAGTGCTTGTTAATTATGATCATGATGTGACACTTCCTGGACGTCTTTGCTTGCTGCCCTTCACTAATCTTGCAACTCTTTGGCTTCTGGAAAAAGGCAGGGGAAAAGATTGGGAGAAAAAGAAATTTAAAGATGCTACTCTTTGGCCTTTGTAGCATTGAGTTGTATAATTATGGAAAATAGCCCCCCTACTTTCCTTTGGGAAGCTAGATCATGACTACAAGTTATAATTTCAAAGGAAAATTGCTTTATTAAAAACAAGAAAATGAAACATTCAGTGGACAAGGAGATTAAATTGTGCTGCTATTATCATAAACACTTTATAGAAATCTCCCACTGGGGAAAAATCCTTCAATTTACGTGCTTTTTTAAAATACTCTACTAATATAAAAGGGAAAAGATGCCACTTTCTCTCAGACAGGACTGATGGAACAATAACCAGAGACAGGAAATTAAAACCAGACAGCCCCCTCAAAAATTTTAATGTGATAACTAGACATATACTTAAGCTTCTTAAATTCCTTGACTTGAAAAGATTCCTTCTTTTACCTATATTTGCTGGAACTTTCAGTCTTAAATTTGAGGTTAGAAGTTAATATTGACTTCCTCCAACCCAAGCCCACAATATCTTGCTTCTTTCTCTCAGAGGTCTCTGAGGAAAAAAGGTGTTTTTTTTCTCTATCAAAGAGGAAAGAGTTTGTGGGGAGGCAATTAGACTTCTGCTGTTTGCTCCCAGCCATGACTCAGGAAGCACCTTCCATCAAGAAAAAGTCTTGTTGAGAAATGTATGTACTGGTTGCCTGGGGTAATAAGCTGAGTGAGGGTGAAACTGTGAATCTCTTAAAGTTTTGTTATGCTGTAGGGTGGGTGCTTGATATTGCAGATTTTTATGTTTGATTTTGGTTTGGTTGACTGCAAACTAATTCATAATATTCCTTAATTCTAATATGAATTGGATATTTAGAGTTTAGAAAAATGAATAGAATAATTGTTCATGTTGCTATATAGAAGGTTAGCACTTCCTAAAAGGGCATCATACAGGCAAAAATGGTTATATAGAACCATATAGAGCCTTCATGAATATTTTGTCTCTTATATACTTCTGTCATTCATAGGAAAGTCAAGTTCTTTTAACTCTAACCAATCCAGTGGAAAACCTTACCCATGTGACCTTAAAAGAATGTGAGGAAAATGATCCTGAGGATATTAATAGTACTGCAAAGGTAGTATAGTTTATCATTTTCCACATATAAGCTATTGTATATATTCTGATACTCTGCTAAAATTATATGAATTGTGAATATCTTGCATAGTCCTTTTTCAGGTTTAGAATGGTTTTCTGTCTTAACACAACAATATATTATTTTTAAAAAAGGAGTGGAAGCTTTTAATAACCATGATTAGCATAGGTATTAGATCTTGTGAGAAGATCTTTTGGATATGAGAAGTTCCCATGATAGCTCAAATTTCATTAGCAATTATAGTTGTTTTCATATTTGTTATGAAACTTTTTTTCTATGTCTCTTTTCAGGTAGCGGTTCCTTCCAAGGAACTAATCTTGGCTGGCAAAGATGCAGCAGCAGAATATGATGACTTGGCAGAATGTCAAGATTTCCAGGATGACCCTGAGTAAGTTTGTTTGTCTGCTTTCATAGCTATAGATTTGCATTTACCAACTGTTGAAAATTGACCAATGCTATCTTAACCTTTTCTAGGGGGAAATTAATCCCCCCCCCCTCATAGTAGCAATAGATTTTAACGAGGCTAAATAATATATTTCATGTATATAATGCATGAATACATACAATGCAAATGGAATTTTCTACATCCATGTGATACATATTCCGACATGTTCAGCAGGAAAGATGAACCTACTGTACCAGTGATTTTAGTTCTGGCAAACATCAGCATCAGATGCAGCCTTCATTAGACATTAGTTTGGATACTCCGAATTTTGATACGAGCGCAAGGGCAGTGGTTTGCCAAGGCTCCATTAGGGGTGGAGGGATGGACCCGGGAACCGTGGACCCTGGCAGGTAGAGCAAGGTCGAGGGGCTTCCCCCCTTTCCCCACTTCCCGGCTCTTTCCAAACCCCGGGAGCTCGCCAAGGGGCGGCTTGGCATCCCTCCACCCCTAATGGAGCCTTGGCAAACCACTGCCCTTGCGCTCGTATCAAAATTCGGAGCCAGCGAGAGAGGGGCGCGGGTGGAAGCGACCAAAGGAGCGCCTGGCGGCACGGGGCGGCTGCTCAGGAGATCGCACCGCCTCTCCTCTTACCATCTCCCCGCCGGCAGAGAACGGAAGCCCGGCGGAGCCAGGAGCGGCCAAAATCCCGGTGATCCCGCGCGGTGGGAAAGCAGCCGCCGGAGCGATCCCGCCGGGATACAACTTTTCCCCGCGCCCTGCAGGCACCCCCGGAGGGCATGATCGGAGGAGGGCAAGTACGGGAAGCTGCAGTCTTGCGGGAAGGGAAGAAGGACGGGAGGGAGGGAGGGAAGGGACGGGACTGTGTCGCCCCGCTGGCTGGCTGGCTTCCAGCCCCGGCGATTAAAGAAGCCAGCTTCGGCGGTTCGGTGAGCTGGCGTTAGCCCCCCTCTCCGCCGTTATTACCTTCGTGCCAGCTTTTGCCGCGGCGTGGGAAAAAAGGTGATCGGGCGGAGGAGGAGAAGGAGGCTCCGTCCTCCGCGGGGCAGTTTCGATGCCGTTGGCTGGGTTGCCTTGCAAGCGAATCCATGGGGATTAATGGAGAGGTTGGGGGTTTTTTTCTCCTCCTTCCCCTGGGAACGGTTAGCCCTCCTTGCGGTCCCTTCCCTAACGGGAGAGCAGCGCCCTCCCTCGTGTTGCCCTTTTGGGGGGGATTGCCGCCGCCGCTGCCGCCGCCGCCCCTCAGCGAGCTCCCGGGGTTTGGAAAGAGCCGGGAAGTGGGGAAAGGGGGGAAGCCCCTCGACCTTGCTCTACCTGCCAGCGGAGAAGGAGGCGCCCGCCACGGGGAAGAGCTCCGGGCCTCCGGGGCCGTCATCTCCTCCTCCTCCTCCTCCTCCTCCTCCTGCTGCTGCTGCTGGAACCAGCGGCCGGGAAGCGCAGGGCCAGGAATTCCTGCGCTTTCCTCCAGCTCCGAGAAGCGACGAGTGGCGCTGGGGCAGAGCCAGGCTGCTGCCCGGAGATTAGCCAGAGAGGGTGTGGGCTGCTGGCAGAGAAGAGGCATGCCTGAACAGTCATTCATTCATGCGGTCCTTGGCCAGCCGGCTGCCGGGTCGCTCCATCCCAAGCCAGGGAAATTTTTTTTCCTGAAATTTCCCTCTTAAAATGAAGGTGCGTGTTATATGCCGGTGCGTGTTATACGCCGATAAATACGGTACTTGCCAAGGACGTAGTATTTTGATAGATGTTTCTAGGGAGCAAGTACTAAGGCTAAGGCCCTATTTGTGAGCATCCCAAAGGCATTTGGGTGGCTACTGTTGGAAGCAAGACGATGGACGAAATGAATCCTTTCTCTAACCCAGTCCCAAATTTGTTTTGTAGCCATTTCTTGAGTAATGTAACTATTTAGTTCCGTTTTCATTTAATGGAAATTTTGGGCTCAATTATGGTCGTAAATTGAGGACTACCTGTATTATGTTCTGTAATCCTAAAGATAAGATAAACTTTATTGTAATTTTTTACTGGGAACACACTGGCACAGATTAAAAATGAAATTTGGTTGCCTGCTCTCAAAAAAAAGTGTGAGCACACAAACACATATAAAAATATATAAAAATAAATACCTCTGTCCATCTTGAATACATTTCTGAAAGAGGAAGCTTGAGAGTTCACAAGCTTGATACTATATGGAACAAAAGTATGACTGAATCTGGATGTTCTGCTTTGGATACCCAAAAGCCTCCTCCCAGAAGAAAACAGATCATGAAGAGGATGTGTAACTTTGCTTATATGATGCTCATATATGAGGTTGAGAATATTGCTAGGATTGTTCTAGTACTATAAATCAGTATAACTTAAAGCAAGATATAGTACGGGGGTATCAAACTCACAGCTTGTGGGCCAGATGCCTGCGCTGGCCACTCCCACCCCCCTTTTAGTGAAGGAAAAAAAGTCACGATACATCATGTGATGACGCGAGTTTGACATCCCTGTTGTAGTATGTGAACTGCATCTAGCTCTTCTTCCATTTATGGTAATTAATTCTAGTATTCCAGATGAAAAGATGGGGGGAGATGGCATCATTTGTTTCTGAGAATTAAGAGGCTCAGGAGCAGCATTGAAAGTTTACAAGATTCGGGAAATTGAATTGGCAGTTGCTTACTTGAACAACAGACTATTTCAGTATTTATTATTATTATTATTATTATTATTATTATTATTATTATTATTATCTCTTCTATTCATTGAACATGAAACTCAGTCAACTGAACATTTAAAAATGCGTCACAAATACCGTTGACTGGTGCTAATGGTTGATACACGTTGCTGCCAGTGTCCTATTATTATTATTATTGTAATGTACTTTATTCATTAAATATGAAACAAGTCAACTGAGTTTCATGTTCAATGAATAATAATAATATAATATAATAATATTTATTATTATAATAAAAACAAAAATTATTGTTGTTATTATGATGATTCTGTTTTGTAGCATCATAGCTTTCCGGAAGGCTAACAAAGTTGGGATATTCATCAGAGTTACTCCACAAAAAGAAGAAGGAAAAGTTACTGTAAGCTTTAAGATGAGACATGAATTTAAAAATCTTGCTGCTCCAATCCGCCCCACAGAGGAGTGTGATCAGAGTTGTGAAGTCATTTGGCTCATCCATCACGTGGAGCTCAGCCTGGGCCCTCTGCTTCCCTGAAGTTTGTGTCTTAATTGGTTGCTTAAATGATAGTTGCCTGTTATACTTTGCTTTGAAAATGCATTCTGATAAAATACTGGTTCTACAGAGATGCCTTGGAAAGGGAAATTTCAGCCAAAAAACACAAGAGTTGAAACAGAAAAAAGACACCTTTTCCCCCTCCTTGTCTCCTTCTCTTCACATCCATTACATGAATTAGTGATTCTATAACTGTACCACATGCATAGTCAAAATGACATTACAGGCTTAGTGTGCATGTTGGTAGTTATCTTCTCCTTAAAAAAAGTCATACACTAGTTTCTTGCAAAATCTTTTACTAGCTTTCCTATTGGACAAAATCTCTTTCCTTCTCTGGTACATTTTCTGATAACCGGACTACTACTTTTCTGATAGTAATTACTTCAGCTAGATTTTTCAGTAAAGCAAGAATCAGCACAGCAGCATGACATGTCTTGCTTTCACTATCTGTCAGCCATCTCAGATATTACGGCTAAGTTTTTAATTGTACCATTTATGGCATTCCATTGTCTTGTTATGGACAATTCCTGAAAGGAAAACAATTAAGAAACTAGCACATGAATCAATACTATATCTTTGGAAGATTTAACTGGAGAATGTTTATTTAAAGGAAATGCAATTTAGAATACTTGTATTTGCTGATGTATTGCATTTATTGAAGCAAGAATCCAATTGGGACAAGCACTAGTGTTTTCGTTAAATTATTCCTTTAGGAACAGGATACTGACCAAAGATAGTGCATTATGATTTTAATTATGTTTAGTATGTAAATTTGAACTTTTAAGACCTCTTGGAAAAATAAGTACCATCACTATTGTGCAATTTTGCACTGAAGGTGTAAAATCTTATTCCCCTACTGAACAGCTTTTGGTTTTGTTAATAGGAAGGTGAATAAATTATTATAAAGTATAATTCCCAAGTTTTGGGTCTTGAATTTTAATGATTTGAAATTTAATATAGCACTGCATACACATTGTATGTAATGGGAAGGTGAAAAGATCTGATTGCAGCCTGGTGGCCATGGGCACTCATTACAGTGTGAATATTTATCATGTAGTCCAAAATTGGAATGGAGAAGACGAATAGCAATGTATAATTGAAGATGTACTTAAGGCCCTTGGAAATATATTTCTAATTTGTTAGAAAGTGTATTTAAGTAGTTTTAATTGGTTTGACACTATTTAAATAAAAGTTTCACCTTTGTATTTTGTGCAATTGATGTAAAACAAAGTTCGATGTAGATTATATATATTGTGCAGCATGAATTTAAGACATCTAGGCAATATTTATTCAATGTGTAGTACAATATTATTGTCTGCTGTTCTCAAATGTATATATTAACTCCAATTAATCCATGATTTAACTCCCCACAGCAATTAAAAGTACAATTAATAAGTTAATATTGTAATGAACTAATGTATATTTACGATTTCTTGTAAACACATATAAAGTTGGGGTATACTTGAAAAGTCTTTTCTCCTTTTAACCTCTTAGAATATAGGAATACTTGTACATATCTCACTTCACATATCTGTAAAAATATCTCACTCAAGGGACATTCTGCCTTTGTCAGTATTAGAATTGCTGTGTTGCCTTATTGTATAATATAGTTAATTTCAAATAAATAAGCAGACAAAGCTGCTTTCATGTATTTTTCCTTTATCATATTTAAGAATTTTCTGTCATATTTGTATGACTAGAAATAACTACGGTAGTCTACATTTCTTTTGGCAATGCTAGCATAACATCATGATTTGTAACACTGGACCAAAAAATTACTTTTGCACTTCTTTTACAAGGCATGCAAAAGTCCCAAATTTTGAATGACAGGTAGTTCTTGTCTTACGACTACAATTGAGTCCAAAATTTCTGTTGCAAAGTGAAACATTTGTTAAGAGAGTTTTCCTCCATTTTATTACCTTTCTTGCCACAATTGCTAAGTGAACTACTGTAGTTGTTAATTTAGTAACCAGGTTGTTAAATGAATCTGGCTTCCCCATTGACTTGGCTTGTCAGAAGGTGCCAAAAGGGGATCCTATGACCCCCGGACACTACAACCATCATAAATAAAAACCAATTGCCAAGCATCTGAATTTTGATCACCTGACTATGGGGATACTGCAACAATGGCTGTAACTGTGAAGAATGGCCATCAGTCCCTTTTTTCAGTGCCATTGTAACTTTGAACAGTCACTAAATGAACTGTTGTGAGTTGAGGACTACCTATACTCCATAAAAAGTGGAAACGTGTGCATTTTTTAAATCATTCACAAATATGAATCTGATCAATGGTTTTTTTACATAAAAGATTAATTGAAACTATTATCTAATTTACATTACTATCCTTTAGTTTCTGTCACTTGTGAAACATGTATTACACTTATAGGCATGATGATTAAAGTAAGATTAGTTGAAAGCATTCATCCATCTTATGTATATCCCACTCATCTAACCAATAAGAAAGCAAATAGCAAACACTATTTTAAGTAAAATTATTTACTTTTCTCTGTGAAAATCTATTCTATGGTGATGTCTGTTGTGAAACATTTTTTGCAAGTAGAAGTGTTAATTGTCCTTTAGCAAATTAGAATTGAAATTAAAGTGCCATTCCAGATGCATTTGAAATGCACAATCAAAAGGGTAAGACTGGCAATAGGCAGGAAATATCCTATAGAACTACTAGGGTGTATGTACTTTGAACACAAGACAGCTGTGAATTGGGACTCTACAACACAATGTATTCTAGAGGGATTAGAGTAGACCATGCAGAAGACCTAGCAAAGATCTTTAGAAGAGATGAGAGTTGGGAATGCTCCCAATTGAGAACCAACTAATATTCAACCAATAGCAAACAACACTAGGTAAATAAGCTTCTAAATATATTCACGGTGGGCTATATAAACATTTAGAGTTCTTGTATAGAGTAATTTACAATATAAAACCATATATTTAAGACTATAACTAACTCCCAGACTCTCCAAATTGTTCATTTGCATTTGATATTTATTCTATTCCACCAAGATCATAGGTTTTTAAAAACTTCAAAAATAGCTTCCTGATTATTACATTTTGTGTGATTTCTCTTCCTACCATCTGCCCATGTGGTACAACGAAAAACCTTGAGATACCTGGCATTGGATCAGATAACAAAAGTAGAATTCAGAATGCTTTGGATTGTGTTTTATCCAAGATGAACAGAAAATTTTGTCTGCTAATTATGTTCTAAGTTTAAATTTTGTCTGCCAATTACGTTCTAAATTTAAAAAGAGCCATTTATTTTAAAATCGTTAATGTTCAACCTTAGAGCTGGAGGATAAATCAAGTTGTAATTTTTTTTAGTAAAAATGGAGTACTGTAAAGCATTCTTTAACTGAAGAATTATACTAGGCAATAACATTGAAAGATAGTCTCTGATTCTAAGAAAACATTTGCTGAAAATAGCATCTGCAAAATATTTCTGAAAACCATCGTGCACTTGGGCAATGGAGGCAGGCAATCTGAGTGAAAATAAGTTGCCTGAATTGCCAAATTGAATTTTATGGCTGTTTGGGACCATATTGATTTGTAATAGAATGTATTAGTTTCCATATACTAATTAGACTTTCTAAAAGAAAAATTATGAGATCATTTGATTTTTCATCATATCAACACATTATTCTTCTCTCACTGAAAATAATATGACTACGGCTTTATAATGTTCACACAGACTGAGTGTATAAATCAAGAGCATCCGTTAGGACTTCTGCCACAGGTTTTTTACACAGAAGTTGGTGTTTGGTGTTTTATGCAGTTTCAATTGGATCGCAAGTAAAAATCATATTGATCTATTCTATACAGATCTATAGCTTGGATCCACATGTTTGTTTTGCAATGAGTTAAGTATTTCATATGATGGCTTATTGTGCAGACAGATGTGATTTTATGATTGTTACTTGTGAGAACAAAAATCAGGCAAAATCAATCAGATCTATGTTCTGTATCCCAGATTTAGCACAGCAGTGGCAAAAATTGTGGGATCTAATCTGAATCCATGTTTCTGCATTACAAGTTTGTCCAAAATATATTACATTTGTGATTGTGATGTTTTATTGCATGCAATTAAATGTCTTCTTATACTATTTGAATGTTATATAAAAATAATATGAAATCAAAAGGATCTGTGTCTTGAATAAACCCCATTTTTGTGGTACTAAATAGAGCTATGACCAGGATGTACTTCATACTGGCAGACATGATTTCTTATTTGATTGTGATTTCAGATAGATCCCTGATAAAATTGCTAGTACAGATAGTCCTTGACTTAGAATCACAACTGAGCCCAACATTTCTGTTGCTATGTAAAACGTGTAAGTGAATTTTACGACCTTTCTTGCCACAGTTAAGTGAATCACTGCTTGTTAAGTTAGTAACACGGTTAAATGATTCTGGCTTCCCCGTTGACTTTGCTTGTCAGGTTACAAAAGGTGATCACATGACCAGGGGACACTGCAACCATCATAAATATGAGTCATTTGTCAAACATTTGAATTTAGATCACATGACCATGGGAATGCTGAAACAGGCATAAGTGAAAAATGGTCATAAATCACTTTTTTTCAGTGACATTGTAACTCAACGGTCACTAAATGGACTGTTGTAAGTTGAGGACTATCTGTATTTAACTGTTTTCAATATTCTGGTTCTGATCAACACTCTCTACCTTTCCCACCATATATCATATATTTTGAAGAGGAAACATTTTTAAGGCATGAAAATTATATTTAAAATGCAAACATTTTCCAAATATTAGGAAAGAGATTGATACTGAAAGAGACCTAGGACTAGAGATTTGTAAAGAAAATAAATGATGTAGACCATGTTAATATAAACTGTTAAATTGTCACTGAAGACACAACTAACCAAGATGAAGTTACCCTACTTTAGACACATTGTGGAAAAACCTAGCTCTCTGGAAATAGCTCTGATTCTTGGAAATTGGAAGAGGACAATTAGCAGCGAAATGGATGGACTTAATTACAGTGATGATAACTACACTGTTAAAAGATCTGAAATATGAGATTGGGGATAGCTCGTCATGCAGAAAATCTATGCGGTCAATACTAACTTGATGGCACAAAATCAAGGTTAACATAATTGGAATAGGAGCTAATGAACATATGTACAATATTCCAAAATTTACTTTAAAAAACCCTCTAAAAGTATCTCTTGCTAAAGGGGCTTGATCTTAAATCAACAAAATAAGCGATGGTTATTAGTGTTCTAGTAGTATTCAAACAATGTAAAGATCTGCCCATCTTCTAGTAAATGCCTTTATTTGGTGGGGAGGGCTAAAACGAAAAAGACAAGTGCTTTTTCTGGAGTTTCACGTTCAGATAGGTATGCATAATAGACCCCTCGTATAAATATACTCGGAAGCAATCTCCACGTTACTCAGTGGGTCTTCTAAATAGCAGCTGAGCTATAAGTAAATACGGAGAAGGCGGTGCTTTGAAGCCGAGCTGGGATTCACCCTGAAATACCATGCTGTACTTAGGAGTGCAGTCAATGGGATTGTCAATAGCGCTGAGAAACGCACCGGCTATTTTCCCTTAAGTGTTCATTGCAATTCTCCAAGACCAGTGTTTCTCAACCTTGTCCACTTGAAGATGTCTGGACTTCAACACCCAGAATTCCCCCTTAGCGAATGCTGGCTGGGGAATTCTGGGAGTTGAAGTCCAGACATCTTCAAGTTGACAAGGTTGAGAAACACTGCTCAAAACACTCTTAAAACCTTCAGCCTGCAACTAAACTATAGTTAGTGGAAGCCGCCTCCGCTTTGCTCACGCTAGCAGTTAAGTTAGCCCGCGCTTGGAGGTCAGGTCTGGGGACAAGCCCAGGGGAAGCGCTTCCGCTTCAACCTGTCAAAAGGGAGCAATCCCACCCAATAGGGCATTAAAAAACCCGCCCCCTACAGCCATTGGTCAAGAACCTGGACTATGGAAAGTTACATCCGGAGTACAGAGCGTCTACTTCCGGGCCTGCTCTTTTTTTATTTTTTATAACACTCTTAAGCACAATAAAATGGCGACGTCTCTGGGATCCAACACGTACAATCGGCAGAACTGGGAAGATGCGGTAACAATGTTGTCCTTTGGGGTTTGGGTGCCTTTGGCTTTGGTAGGAGGGAGAGGGCGGCTCTGAATCGGCCGGTTCGTTGACCTCGTCCTGCTTCGTGGCCGAAGCAGGCTTTGATCCGTTGATCCAGAAGGGATGTTGGCAAAGCGTGCCACCCGAGGCGGGGTTGCTGCCTTCTCTGAGCTTCCTGCGGCAGGATAGAGAAGCCGAGATCTCTGGAGCAAGGCTACCTTCCTCCCCGGGTCACACGGAGGGACTGAGCCGATCCCGGTCCCTTGATCGGTTTCCCCGGAAGAATGAATCGAGTGTGGCTTCCCTTTCTCTTAATTCAGCAATCTTAGAGCATTTAGTTCCTTGAGATCCTATAGCTCTTCAACCATGTGGGCTTGGAAGAGTTGTGTCATTTTCTTTTCTTTTTATCTACAGCCCCCTTTGGAGTACAACAGGGTAGTGATCAAGTGTGCTGTTATCTTGGTCTTGGAATAATTACACTTTTTTTCTCTGTAGGATTTCCCTATTTTGTGCCAGACCTGCCTTGGAGAAAACCCCTATATCCGAATGGTATGTTTTTTCTGAGGGAATGATACTTAAAACACACAACAAAGATAAAAGGAAAACATTAACATAGCTGGATGCATAAAGGCAAGATTAAAGCAAACTAGAACTTCGTCTCATAGTTCTTCATGTTTAGCCTGGCAAAAGATCTATATACTCACCATGTATGAATAATCTTTTTCAAGTACATTAATGAAGAGATTTATTTGTCTGTAATGAAGAGATTTATTTGTATAGGTATCCTTTTTGGTACATTAAAAGCTAGCTCTAATTTTGAAGAGGAGGATAAGCTAACATTTCTTGGAGATGGAGGAATAGATTTCTGATAGTATAGAATAGAATTCTTTTTTATATTATGTATTATATATTATGATATTATTAGATATCATAATAGGACTATGTTATCTAGACTTTTGGAAGATGAAGAGTGAAGAATTCTTGCATGTTATTGTTTTGATTTTAGTAATGATAGGAGACTGGTATGCATTGTCTTCTTTTCTTCCATCTGACAGATGGAAGTTATGTACAAAATACAAATAAACTTCTTTGATAGTGATGAAAAAGCAAATCTTGATTTTTGAAATACTTTGTCTTAGGATAATTATCTATTGTAATATATTTCTTTCCCCCTATATTTTAGACCAAAGAAAAATATGGAAAAGAATGCAAGGTAAGTTTTCCATTTGGAAAAACTTATGTAATTGTATAGAATGGCACACAAGAAGCAGCTTGTGGCTCTGTGAATTTTAATTTCGCTGTTATTTAGGAAATTGTATAAACCTGGCCATCATCTGAAATTAGCAATATTTCCTTGAACTTATAATAAAATGTGAACCCTAAGCATATTTGATTCTTGGATTAGTTTAGATGTGTAAGTCCAATCTGTTAGTGTTATTATCAATTCGCTGTTTTTCCTTAAATTTAAGAATCTTGATTCTAAAGGTAAGCATTTAAACCATAACGGTATTTTAGGCAGTGGAATATCTGTGTGATTAAAAAAAAACGAGCAACATCAGAATTTATCAATTTTTGAATAATATGATATATTCATTTTAGGAAAGATGGTACTGTCTTCAATGATTACCTTTTAGTTTTTATTTCAACAAGTAAGACTGAATCTCTCAAAACAGATCTTTCACACCACAGTATATTCCATTAATAATGGGAAATCAGATATATGTGTGTATGCCTAAATTGAGATACTGACTTAATATAGGCATTTATTTGGATGTGCAATATGATAGCCAGCTAAAATTGCACAGATTGTAGGCATGATAAAAATATTTTTAATAAAAAAAATGCATTAAAATGGATTTGGTTGGGATGATGTACATTAATGTAATAATTGTTTCAGATCTGTGCCAGGCCGTTTACAGTTTTTCGCTGGTGCCCTGGTGTTCGTATGCGTTTTAAGAAGACTGAAGTGTGCCAAACATGCAGCAAGCTGAAGAATGTTTGTCAGACTTGCCTTCTTGACTTGGAATATGGTTTGTAGTTATCATTTTACATTAAATCAATGAATACAAAATTAGCACATTATTATTCCAGTTGACTAACAATGAGCTGCTGTTACTGGAGATCAGAGTCTGCATACCTGCAAGATGAAAAACGATGACATAAATAGCACTAATTTATCAGTTTGGAGAAATGAGTCTGGCATTCCCATTCTTGAAATGGCAGACATTACTGATAGTGCTTAATAGTGAAAATAAAGATGGGTTTCTCATATAAATTACTAGATAAAGTCAATCCATATTCCACTATTTTGAATAAATCAATACTGGAAGCTCTGACTGAAGTCAGAAAGGGTAGCTTTAATATTTCTCTCCCAACTTCATCCCACTAATAAAGGGTTGGGGAGTCCAGAAAAATATGTAATAAATCTCTATGTACAGTTATTTTAATATCTTGGTCTCTGTATTCTTTTTCTCTTTGAGGTATTACAATTAGTTTTGAAGTGCTGTTAGAAAATGGTTTAGGTTGAATATTTTAGGGACATCTGTGTGTGTAGTAATTGTAGATCAGATAAATCAGTTTTGTTTTTTTCCAGTTTGCCCAAGGTTACTTTGTACAGTATTCTTGTCTGCTCCAAAGCTTGACCATTTTTTTTAATGGTTATTACATCTTAAGGCATTTCTGTCTTAATACTGTAGATGTGTCTTTCAGAATGATGTACAGCTGGTCCTCAACTTACAAACACTATTGAGCCCAAAATTTATGTTGTTAAGTGAGAAATTTGTTAAGTGAGTTTTGCCCCGTGTTATAACGTTTCTTGCTACATTTGTTAAGTGAAATACTGCAGTTGTTAAATTAGTAACACGGTTGTTAAGTGAATCTGACTTAAAGATTGAAAAAGGTGGTCACATGACTCCAGGGCACTGCAACTGCCATAAATGTTAGTCGGTTGTCAAACAACCAAATGTAAATCACATCATGGAGATGCTGCAATAGCCATAAGTGTGAAAAATGGTCATAAGTAATTTTTTTCAGTGCTGTTGTAATTTTGTTCACTAAGTGAACTGTTGTAAATCGAGGACGACCTGTACTACTATACTATTCCCATATTTAGCATCTTTTTAATCTTTGAACCTGAAGTGCTACACAACCCCAATATGATGTTACATAGCTGAAGATGAATTAAGAGAACTGGAATATAGCTGCATGGAATAAAATCTCAATATCTCAGAGGGGAGAAATAATTTTGTAAAATTATTGGATGAAGGAAATTCATGTAATGGTTGTCATCCAAATATAGATATCCCTCATTTAACACTGCTAATTGGAACTACACGTTCGTAAGTTGACTGCTGCTTAGTGACAGCAGTTCTAACAGTGAAGTACTGTTGTTAAATGAGGATCATCGTTAAGTGAGGGTCTTATATGAGTTCAACTTCAAATTTTCTCCCAAATTCCCCATGCTTAGGAATCTCAATCATGTAATCATAGGGACTCTGCAACAGTTGTTTATATGAGGTCCAGTTATAACTACACTCATTCAGTTTCGTAAGTTTGGTCGCTAAATGTGTGGGCATTAAACAAAGACTACTTACAATGTTAACAGTGTAGATTTCTACAGGACCTGAGATTTGAGTGCCATGGATATTTGTGGTGCAGTAAAATCAAAGTTAACGATTTTAAAAATAGCTATGTTAGGCCATATTGATAATATAGGATAAATCCAAAACCAGGTTGTGTAAGAATATACCTTTGTGGCTCTCAGCACAGGAAACATGAGAAATAAGAGGCAGAAAGAAATTGCTAAATTGTCATGAGGTACTAGAATTGTATCAAGGGGAATACAAAATAAAATAAAGGAAAGAAGTGATGGATCTAGTTGCCAGTGGTTGTCTTATTTACATTTATCAGAAGGATTTAAAGTAAATAAAAATGTATGGCATTGAACATTGTAGGACTGAGTTTGAAATAGAATTTTGTACTGATGAGGAACACGTTATTGCCAAAATGTATAAACTTATTGAAATTTGAAATAGAAAAAGAATGAGTGTAATAATGTATAGTAAAGAAGACTAAAATTTGGCTATAAATGTACAGATTATATAGCTATGATTTATGGTGTCTAATTATTAGATAGGATAGATTAGAGAATGAATAGTAATTTCAATGATATAACTAGTGAGAGATAAATTTATTATTTGGAAAAATACCTTTTGTTTTCGCTTTGTATCAATTGTGTGTTTTGTTCCTCAATATTAGGTTTACCTATTCAGGTTCGTGATGCTGGACTCTCACTTAAAGATGATATGCCCAAGTCTGATGTTAATAAAGAATATTACACCCAAAATATGGAAAGAGAGGTGAAGAAATGATTATATATGCATATATATATTTGGTGGAGTAGTAAATTAAATGAGCCCAATATTTGGACACAAACCTTCTTAGTATTGCTGTATACTGTATACATACCCTTTGACCCATGAAAGGGGCAGCATATAAGTTGAATAAAATAACCACCCCTATCTGTCTGCTTTTCTAGATCATGAATTCAGATGGCACTCGAGCTGTTGGCGCTCTTGGAAAGGCAACATCTACCAGTGACATGCTGCTAAAATTGGCTCGGACCACCCCTTACTACAAGCGCAATCGCCCTCATATTTGTTCATTCTGGGTGAAAGGAGAATGTAAAAGAGGAGAGGAGTGTCCTTACAGGTATAACTTAGTGCAGAAATTTATTAATTTTACAATTTTAAATTGTCTGACAAGTGGGTGGCAAAATTGGGTGGATGATGGATGGATGGGGAAGAGCAAACGGAAGGAAGGAAGGTTTCAAGAGTTCGGGCAGTTACCCGAAAGAAAATAATGCCTTTGCCTCAACAAATCCAGAAATATCAAAATGGAAACATTGTTTATCGGATTTCTATTCTATTCATTTAGCAGCTCAAGGGAACGTTCCCTTTGAATTTTCACTCACAACAATCTACTGCAAAAGTGACTGTGGACTAAGGGTCTAATAGAATCTGGGTTTTCTTGCTTCTATGGCAACATCATCATAATTCTACTGGGTCTCATCCTATTACCGCTGAGACAATAGCTGTAATCTTTAGATAAGTAATTGCTGAGTGAGAAACTCTTGAAATTGCAGCAGTGGTGCTTTTTAAAAAAAATCTCCAGTAATTGCATATTATAAAGTTTCCGATATTTGTATATTATGTAATTAATAATCTAGTTTCCTTTTAAGTTCTCTGGATGTTGTGTTGCGAAATTATTGCCACGCTTTAGAAGGCTAGATGAATCAAATGAATTGAACCACTCTTAACCACATATCGTACAATATTGGTTCTGACCCTTTAGACATGAAAAACCTACAGATCCGGATGATCCTCTTGCAGATCAGAACATTAAAGATCGCTACTATGGTATAAATGATCCTGTGGCTGACAAGCTCCTCAAGCGAGCTTCTACAATGCCTCGACTAGATCCCCCTGATGATAAGACCATTACAACCCTATACGTCGGTGGTCTAGGCGATACTATCACTGAGTCTGATCTTAGGTATGTCTCTCCATTGTTTGCTTCATTTCTTGTCAGTGGTATGACTGTTTGTTTGAGATTATCAATCATAAGTGATTCTTGCAGGGACGGTCAAAAATGTAAGGAAAGCAATAGATATCAGCATACACAATTTGCTTCTCAAGACTTCACTTTTAGCTTTTATGTACATTTGACATCTATTATTTTTTTAATGGAGTTCTCATGCTTGAACTGAGGGAAGAAACTCTATTTCTCACCCTTGTCTTTTCTGGGTAATAAACTGGCACATCTCTGAGTCAACATAGATTGTTGTTTTTTGAGATGTTTATTATGTTTATGTGTCGTGTTGCTCCGAAATAATACAAGCCAACAATGGTAATGAGAAGAGATGCCAAATGAAGGTTTTAAATGGAATAGCAGTTGAAATGTTATCAACATCTTACTATTCTGTTTACTAATGATTCTTTGGCAATATTAGCAAATTATAAAGTATTTTTATTGATTCATCAGCGTTAAATACCGTTTTATTGATTAATTTATGTGTGTGTGTGTGTAAATTATTTTAGGTTGATTTTTTTAAGAATTTAAAATAGCATTAAATATATATAATTAATTGGTCAACTATTTAGAAGCAAACTTTCTTTACTGGCTATAAAAAATCAATTCAGTTTTGAGTGACATAGATGTGTATGAGAGAGAACATATATTACAGTATCAGAATATTTCCTTTTCAGGAATCACTTCTATCAGTTTGGTGAGATTCGGACAATAACAGTGGTCCAGAGGCAGCAGTGTGCATTTATCCAGTTTGCTACCCGACAAGCTGCAGAAGTAGCAGCAGAAAAGTCCTTCAATAAACTCATTGTGAACGGCCGCAGGCTTAATGTGAAGTGGGGCAGGTGAGTGAATGGTCAGGAAAAAAAGAGTGAAAGCCATACACATTTTTCTTCCACTCTTTCATCCAGTACATTTGTTAACTTTGAAGTTAATTATTTATCACTTACAAATTGATCATAATTATGGTATTTTTTCTGGGATTTCAGGTCTCAAGCAGCCAGAGGGAAAGAGAAGGAACGAGATGGGACTACAGAATCTGGTCTAAAACTGGAACCAGTTCCTGGTCTACCTGGAGGTAAGGCAATTATCTTCTGCCAAAGCCATTATGACAGTCTTAGCAAAGGGAAAATAAAGAGGTATTTGTTTTTCTTGATCTAACATTGAAAGGCGGTTATGTCCCCAAAAAGCAATTAAATGAGTAGAACGTCTTGAGTTTTGTTTGATTGGCAATTGAATAAAGAATTAGAACAGGCCTGTGGATGAAGGCCTGGATTGTTATTTGAAGTCTATTAATTTAGTTCTTGGAAGGATAAAGAGCTAGGGTCATATTTAAGTGCTTTTGATACCTCAATATTTTTATTTATTTTAGTGCTTATGAAACCTTTCAAGAGATTATAGGTTGTTTATTCCAAATATGGGCTTTCCATAATCACAGGTCTGTGAAGTAGTCTGGGATGACAGAGTGACTGTGGAAACTACCTATAAACAGATAGGAAACCCCACATTTAGTCACATTGATGGTGCTACGTAGTAGCAATAGCACTTAGACTTATATACCACTTCACAGTACTTTACAGCCCTCTCTAAGCGGTTTACAGAGTCAGCCTATTGCCCCCAATAATCTGGTTTGTCATTTTACCTGACCTCGGAAAGATGGAATGCTGAGTCAATCCTGAGCCTGGTGAGATTTGAACTGCCAAATTGAAATCAGCCAGCAGTCAGCAGAAGTATCCTGCAGTAATGCATTCTAACCACTGTGCCACTGTGGCTCTTAGGGTAGTAAAATAAAATAGAATAGAATTCTTTATTGGCCAAATGTGATTGGACACACAAGGAATTTGTCTTTGGTGCGTATGCTCTCAGCGTACATAAACAGACATTCATCAAGAATAATAAGGTACAGCACTTAATGATAGTCAGTGGGTACAAATTAGCAATCAGGAAACAATATCAATATATCGTAAGGATACAAACAACAAAGTTACAGCCATGCAGTCGTAAGTGGGAGGAAATGGGTGATAGGAACGATGAAAAGACTAATAGTAATAGTAATGCAGCCTTAGTGAATAGTTTGACAATGGTGAGGGAATTATTTATTTAGCAGAGTGATGGCATTCGGGGGAAAAGTGTTCTTGTCTCTAGTTGTTCTGGTGTGCAGTGCTCTATAGTGTTGTTTTGAGGGTAGGAGTTGAAACCATTTATGTCCAGTATGCGAGGGGTCTGTAAATATTTACACAGCCCTCTTTTTGACTCATGCAGTGTATAGGTCCTCAATGGGAGTATAGTAGGATATTGAAGCGTCTGCATAGAGCCAAGGCTCAGGGACTAGCAATAATTCCACAGTTCAACCCTGAGCTACAGCTATTCTCTTCTAGTGGAATGAAGACACTGTTATGAAAACAGATTAAAGTGATGCTTTTGTGACCTAATTTGTTCAGACGTGTGGATACTATGGTCGTTGGAAAAAGTTTTACAACTAACTGAAATGCTATGCCCTGCAGCTCTTCCACCACCTCCTGCAGCAGAAGAGGAAGCGGCTTCTGCCAACTACTTCAATCTTTCTCCCAGTGGCCCTCCAGCTGTTGTAAACATTGCCCTTCCGCCACCACCTGGCATTGCGCCGCCGCCACCACCAGGTAATTATTAATTCTGATCCTGGAGAAGCAAATGCTTGATTACCATTCTTTAAACGAATAGAATAGTCTATTGTTGGAACAACTTCAGAAATTGCTCAAGAGCATGGGACAGTATTATCCCTTAAAAACTCTGTTATTTCAGCAAGTTTTTACTTCTTTCATTTCCAGCCTTTGCAAAACAAACCTCAGGGGATGAGAAAATAAGCCATCTAAATTATATATTTTCCTAGAAGGTTTTCAGACTTTACCGTATAAATCTATACAGTCCTTGACTTACAACCGTTTGTTTAGTGACTGTTCAAATTTACAGCAGCACTGAAAAAAGTGATTTGTATTTTTCACAGTTATGACTGTTGCAGCATCCCTATGGTCACGTGATCAAAATTCAGAAGCTTGGCAACTGTTGCATATTTATGATGGTTGCAGTCTCCCGGGGTCATGTGATCACCTTTTGCGCCCTTCTGACAAGCAAAGTCAGTGGGGAAGCTGGATTCACTTAACAAACACGTTACTAACTTAAACACTGCAGTGCTTCACTTAACTATGGCAAGAAAGGTCATAAAATAGGGCAAAACTCACTTAACAAATGTTGCGCTTAAGAACAGCTATTTGGGGCTCAGTTGTGGTTGTAAGTCGAGGAGCACCTGTATATAATTGACACCATAATTATTTTTTAAAAATACATTCGGGATGCTTTGTTTTGAAATGAATTTTGTTTTGAATTTGTCAATTATTAAACCCTGCAAAACTCTTCAGGTAATGTACACTTCAAATCATGATAAAAACTATAAGTAGAAATGCAGCTAATTAACGATAGCTGGTAAATAAAAATATTAAGGCTCAGAATCCAATCATTCCAGTACTTTCCAGAGGAGCTGTTAAGTTTTGCCTTTATTTGCAAAAATATTGCTTTTACATGGGAAATGAATGGACCATAGATAATGTTTTTTTTTTATCCTGCAGGTTTTGGGCCACACATGTTTCATGCAATGGGACCTCCACCTCCTTTCATGAGGGCTCCAGGCCCCATACATTATCCTTCTCAAGATCCACAAAGAATGGGTGCACATGCAGGAAAACACAACAATCCCTAACCCCGCTGCCTCCTTTCTTATTTTTCTTTTGACAAGGCGTTTAAATTTGTAGCATATCAAATGCAGTTACAATAAATCTCCCTTTTTTTTCTGTGCACCCAGCACAGATTTAATCTTATTGTGTTTCACAGCAACAAAAACTGATCCCTTGTATAATAACCAGAATTCTTAATGGGGGAGGGGGGGTTTCTGTTAAAAAAAGAAAAGAAAAGAAGCGTGGCTATGATTTTCTTTTTTTAAAAACCCAATTTTGCTAGAGTTACCATTCACGTATTCCATTTTGCACACCCCTGATAAGTCTTCTGGCTTATTGTTACTTTAAGTCTGCTGATTTCCAGTCAGTCAACAGTGGAATTGACCCAAACCTGCTCAGGTCTTGGACACACACCTTCACAGCTCAGTTACTCTTTATCACTGTTGAAATTAGATCCGGATTCCTCCTTGCACTGAGCTGGACTGGCATAACGTAGAAGGTCCCAGCAGGCTCCCATGAAGATCATGCAGATGGTGTGCCACTTTGTATCAAAGCTGTTTCTGTCATTCATGATCTTGGCCGTAATACATGTTCTCGAAATGTTAAGACAGCAGTGCTGCATGCTTGCTAATCCTCTGTTACGGAGGAAGCGACCCAGAGTAAAAGTTCCACGGTATTCATTTGTTACTATAACTTCTCTGGTTTATTCCTGATTCAAATGTTTGATTACTGATGGTTGTTTTAGATTCGTGTTTCATTATTTACTTTGTACCATCTTTCTTTGCCCTTGGTCTGTAATGTGTCTTAGTAAAGAAAATCATATTTTTTACCTATTTTTGTTCATTGTTTTTAAAGAAAATATTCCTAATTGGTTTTCTCAGTGATGTTTGGATCTAGCCTTTAGCTTATTCATTTGTTAAATTAATTTGCTGCCTCTCTTGCCTGGAGAGCTACTCTCCCTGGCTTATAATAAAAAGGAAGAACATGAAAGGAGTGTAAACAAGTAAAACAAATAAACAAGGAACACCACAAAAATCATCATCATCTTAGACGTTGCCTTCCACTGCAGGATGAAGACCTCTTCTACATGTTTCCAATCAATACGGTCCTGAGCTTTCTTTTGCCAATTGGGCCTGCAATAATTGCTGATGTCGATCCATGATAACCAAAAAGATGGATGGATGGATGGCAGCAAGGGGAGGGGAGCTGGAGTCTGCCCTCAATCCAGCATCACCTCCACTGTGAAAGGCCCCCATTGGGTTCCCAGACAAACCGGCAGAGCCAGGTCTTCAGGCTCTTGCAGAAGGATGTGTGTGTGTGTGTAATCCTACTTTAAAAAGATGTTCCAAAGCCAGGTGCTTTAGCAGAGAAGGCTGTTCTGAATCTTGAGAGTTCTTTGGCCAACAGGATCTGAATAGTCCTCAGCTGACATGAGTAGGATAGGCTTGCCCTAGTGGGACAAGGCAGTTCATCAGGTAGCCTGGACCTATGCCATTAAGGGCTTTAAAGGCCATAACTTACACCTTGAACTGTATTTGGAAACAGATTGATATCCATTGAAATTTGTGGAGCTGAGGTGCAATATGGGCTATCCTTAGGGGCACCAAAGACTGCTTCCGCTTCCCCGCTTTGCATCAACTGAAGCTTCCGAAAGGACTTCAAAGATAGCCCCTTACAGAGTGCATTGCAGTGGACCAGGTGAGAAATAACCACAGTTGCATAAATGCAGCTGGCCAGAATAAATATATATTCTTCAACGTTTGCAGATTGGTGGAAAGAGAGTAATAAACCTATCCTGCCATGCATTTTGACTTTTAGACCTGTTGACGTAGCTGAAACTCAAATTGTAGCATTATAATATTCATGTTCTTTGGCCATTTCAGTTTCCACACTTTTATAAAGGAGGTTGAACATTGGCAATTCAGAGAAACAAGTTGCAAGACAAGAAAAAAACCCAGTTGTAAAAGATATATTTTTTATTTTCTAGCAACTCTTACAACATCTAGCTTTAATCTCTCAAAAAAAAATCTGGGTATTTAATTAGACATAAACTAGACGTAAACATAAATCCACATTTGACATATCATTTTTTTTCAAAACAACATCAAATTCAATTGCTTGCTTTTAAGTTTAATTTCAACCTGCATTATTTTATTTTAATTTCAGATAATTTTAGATGGCTATCCATCTAATGAAATGGATCTGAGTGGCAATCAGCAGATCACAAAAGAAAAATAACACCTCAATAAATCTAAACGGTAGCAAAGTTTAAAAAAAAAATTTTTTTTTTACCATCATTAGAACCATTCTACAGGCTCTGTCATATATTCCAACTCTTAAGCTTGATGGAATAACCAGGACAAGAAAGCTGTATGAAAGGCCACCAGTGTTGGGGCAAATCTAATCTCAAATCACCATGAGAGAAAACCTGTTTTCCTGGGTCTTGCCAGCTGGCACTCTAATAGGGGCCTGTGGCTTGCCTCTTCTGTTGGATCTGATAAGACAGGTAAACACAATCAGAGAGAGTCTTTATATGTCCTGCATACCTTTATACTACTACCCTGTTTCCCTGAAAATAAGACCTCCCCGGATAATAAGCCCAACCAGGCTTTTGGGCGCATGCGCTAAAATAAGCCATCCCCTGAAAACAAGCCCTTCTTGCAAATATTGCAACACAGCAGCAGCCATGAGGTGACCACGCTCGCCGCCTCCTACACCTCAAAAATAGTAAGACCTCCCTGAAAATAAGGCCAAGTGCTTATTTGGGAGGTCAAAAGAAAATAAGACCCTGTCTTATTTTCGGAGAAACACTATATCTTCTCATATCCCTAGATATATGTTCATTTTAAAAATGTTTTGGGTTTTTTGCTCTTTGGGTTTAAAAATCGTTTCCACTCCTTGTTTCAATGTTTTAAGCAATCATCCTACTATGAACTGCATGGCTTGTTACAGTTTGTAGTCAAAATGGCACCAGGCGGGAGTATTTAACAATAAGCCAAAGCTGCTATTTTTACTTTCATGATGTGGGAAGATTTGTCTATTTTATGCTAAAAAAAATTCTCTTCTGGCAATTATTTGTTAATAACTGGGGGTCAAGCAAGCATTGATCTTGGGATAAGAGATACAACTATGAGGCAGTCTCTACAGATCCTCTGATTCAGGCATAACATGTATCCATCCTTGAGGAGTTCTGTTGAAGCTGGGTCTATCTGAAAGTAGCACCACATCATTCATGGCATCTGCATGAGGCATAACTACATCGAACCCAGGGAATGCGTCAATCAGTAACGGCCCACCAAATGGTGTAGGAGTCCTATAAGGAGGATAAAAAGTTCAAGACCGTTGGCAAACAAAGCATTCTGAAAACATAAGAGGGCAAAATATTTACTGCTGATACAACACAATCTGCAAGTGTCAAATGCAGCCTAGCCATTAGCAAATTAAGCCACAATTAAAATGTTCCTCATGGTTTGCTACTCAATACTGAAAATGTTCCGGCCAAGCAAGTTTCATTGTGCTGTGTTCATATTAGGGCTGTGAAACTGATCAAATGTTCTGTTTGAGTTTCTTCTCTACAATAATTTCTAATGCCAGATTTGTTCGGTGAACTGCTTATCAGCCTCGCAGATAAGCCAGTGAACTGCTTGGTGTGAAATGCAAACACATTTCTTTCCAACCGTTTGTGTATACTGTTTTACAGCCATTGTGTTTTCTGCAACGTAGACTGGTGTGTGGGTGTGGGTTTATGCATGTCTGCTTGTACGTGATCACAAAACAAATGATGCATTGTTCTCGACCAATAGTCAACTCAGAATAGTGAGTCTATTGTCAAAATCTTATTTTGACCTCATCCAGCAAAACAGTTATTTAATTCTGTAGTGAAATAACACAGTGTAAATTATACGGATGAACAATGGAGTATTTTCCATTCTGCGTAAATACTATTTCAGGCATCTTTTGCTTCCTGATGTCATTTTTGCTACTTGGGAGGAGTCTGAGAGCTCACAAATTGGTTATCCTAAACTGTGCAGAAAATCATGGATTATGTAGGTTGCCAACTTCTCAAATGGATGAAATTGGGCAGAATTTGTTTCCAAGCAAGCTCCAACAAATGAATCAGTTGCTGTAAAATTTCTAAGAAATATATACGGTAGGCTGAAGCCATTTAAGCCATTTCTGTTTTATATTACCAAATGCCTACGAATGGAAGCTTGCAACTTTTGGCATCTTCTGACTCTTTGGAGACTCTGGGCTTATTTTTCCTTTCCGTGAAATCTGTGAATTGTTTTTATTTTTATGTTTTGTATAGGCGGGTGGATGTATCTGAGTGCAGAGAGAGAACATATTAGAGCAGACCTAGGCATTTTATGGCTCTTGACTTGAGTCATATCTGGCCCTTCGGCTGTCCTTGCCCAACCTACAGTATTAGAGGAAGCAGCATTAGTGGCAGGATGTACCCAGGGTAGGTGGGGCAACAGTGGCAGTGGCCCTCCACAACAATCCCATTTCTCATGTGGTCTCTTAAGGAAATTAATTGCCCATCCCTTGGTATATAAAGAAGACCATGTCATCAAGAAATCTCCATTGTTTTTAAATTATGGTTCCATGCATTTTGGGGTGTTCTGCTCTGATTTAGGTTTAGAATGTGTCAGGAAGTGTTCTTAGAAATAGATACAGATAATAGCCCAGATGGAGTTTCCAAAATATTAGTTATTTACAATATAGTTACAGTAGGTAATTTTGTATTAACACATGAAAGGATTAATTAGGATAGCACAATAGTTTCATGCATATTCCAGGGCAAGCATTTTGAAATTTCATCTTGGGAGTTACAATACAATACAATACAATAGCAGAGTTGGAAGGGACCTTGTAGGTCTTCTAGTCCAACCCCCTGCGTGGGCAGGAACCTTATACCATTTCAGACAAATGTCTATCTAACATCTTCTTAAAGACTTCCAGGGTTGGCACAACTGCTGGAGGCAAGCTGTTCCAGAGGTTAATTGTTCTAACTGTCAGGAAATTTCTCCTTAGTTCTAAGTTGCTTCTCTCCTTGATTAGTTTCCACCCATTGCTTCTTGTCCTGCCCCCAGGTGCCTTGGAGAATAGTTTGACTCCCTCTTCTTTGTGGCATCCTCTGAGATATCGGAACACTGCTATCATGTCTCCCCTGGTCCTTCTCTTCATCAAACTAGACATACCCAGCTCCTGCAGCCGTTCTTCATATGTTTTAGCCTCCAGTCCCCTAATCATCTTGGTTGCTCTTCTCTGCACTCTTTCCAGAGTCTCCATGTCTTTTCTACATCATGGCGACCAAAACTGTATGCAGTATTCCAGGTGTGGCCTTACCAAGGCACTATACAGTGGCATTAACACTTCACGTGATCTAGATTCTATCCCTCTGTTTATGCAGCCTAGAACTGTGTTGGCTTTTTTGACAGCTGCTGCACACTGCTGGCTCATATTTAAATGGTTGTCCACTAGGATTCCAAGATCCCTCTCACAGTTGCTACTATTGAGCAAGGTACCACCTATACTGTACCTGTGCATTTTGTTTTTCTTGCCTAAATGTAGAACCTTACTTTTTTCACAATTGAATGACCACAGTTCAGTGTGGTCATCTAGAGTACCAAACTTTCTATCAGTCCAGGTCATTATTGTTCCTGGAAACACCTCTTCCTGCAAAGGCTCACTGGCCATAAAGTCCCCTCAATGATCCAGAGTGTTAAAGGTTCTGGCTTCTGTGCTGAGCAGACTCTCAGAAAAACAAGGAATCTGCTCTTTTAGAACCCATCAATCACAAAAAGTTAAGATGTTTATGAGCTATACCCATAGCAGCCTTAACCAGTGTGGTCCATAGTGAAGGATACAAATGTATATCCTTCCAAGCTTCTGGAAGGATATACATTTTCTACCATGCTTTAAAGAGCTAATATTTAAAAATATGCCTATCAAGTCTTATAGGGAAGGGGTAAACAACCTGCTTACCATCTATAGAGTTTATGCAAAAACAATATGCAAAAGAAACAGAGCAAACCTTTTTACCTGTTGAAATTCCTAAGGTCCAAAGTATTCACTTTTCTGGGCTCAGGCAAATGGTTTTCCACATCTACATGATAATCAGCATTGCAGAAGAATTCCTGCCAGGGAGACTGGTAACCTTTGGGGATTGCAGTTCGGTTAAATTTCTCTGGTGGAACTTCTTTTAGTGGTCCAGAATAGCCTGCAATCGGGATTGTCCAATAAAACAACTGTTTTAAGTAATGTGATGCCAAAACTTCAAGCAACTTATTTCTGGAAGAAGCTAGCACACGTGTTAGAGAAAAATAGATTTGGTGGGTTCCAAGTTGTGGGAAATCGTCATCTGCAACATGTTCTGCTTCTAGAGTGCCTCTTAAGTGTCATACTCCTTTAACCTTGTTATATCAGTGACAGTTGTTGCAGTTTGCCGTTTCTTGAGTACTTTGGCACTGCAGTGTGTATTTATGAATCCAACCTCAATTGCTACCAAAAAGTAGTTAATGGCTGTCATTCCAGTTGCACTTCTGCCCTTCATTCATTTTCTCAAGTGGGTGAGTGTATCAGAATCAGCGTTGACTTCTATACAATTAAAGATAAGGCTTCATTTTTTAAAAAGCTACTGATCAGTTTCTTAATCAATCAAGATTTGCCAACTATGGATAGACAATCCTCTGCTCCATTTTGGTTTTTAAAATGCTCCCACCTTACACTGGAGATGAATCAGAACAGGACTATACGGGTAATGAGGGGCACATTTCAGGATTGTTGAGATAAAATGTTGGAAATGTAGCTTCCCTTTGTCATGCAAAGAAATTCTATCATGGGACAATAATCAAGGAGTTGTTTGAGGACAGATGATAAGGGAAAATCGGGGACAATTTAGGAGTGTTTACAGTAGACGAAGTTGTGTGTGTGTGTGTGTGTGTGTGTGTGTGAATAAAATAATAAAATAAATTAAAATAATAAATTAAAATAATAAATTAAAATAATAAAATAATAAAATAAAATAAATTAAAATAATAAATTAAAATAATAAAATAAAATAATAACATAATAAAATAATAACATAAAATAATAACAAAATAATAAAATAAAATAATAAAATAAAATAATAAATAAAATAGATATTATGGGATCTCTTTCCATCAAAATCAGCTTGCCTTCCTACTTATTCAACAACAAGAACTGCATCAGATGAACGTGTCAAAGAAATGGACAATGATCCGATCTGTCTGGATATTTTTGAACAGAGGCGACCATCTATATTTCCTCATCAAATCATCTACTGTTAAGAAAAGATGGTGTTCTATCAATTGCCTTTCCAGGCTTCTCACATCTAAGTAAATCCTTGTTTGCTACTAAAAAACAGTAGGTCATAATGTAAATAATACAGACCTCTCCATGATGATACTATGAACAATATGCACAATAAGGTAAAAACAATATACTTCAAGTGAGCCCTGTCATGATGATGTGGACATTTATGCCCCCTCTTCCACCACCGCTATTCACAATTTATCCTTTGACTTTTGAGTTTATGATGGACCAGTGTAGCGTTTTCCAACTTGGTTCCCTACAGATATGGTCAATTTCTAAGTAGTCCAAGTCAGCAAATGAAATATGTGGTAATTCCTACAGGCTAGAACGTCTATGAGTCACATCCAGCAGGCCTTTCTTCCTTGATATTAGGGCCAGCTTGGAGTATTGAAAAGCTTCTTACCTGGAGCAATTGCACTGGGGTTCAGGGCTTTGCTCATCCTCAAGACTTTGTCTGTTTTTTGTGGTACTTGGGGAGGTGCTCTCTTTCCAGAAGCGTCCATGTGATTTATGTCATTCTGATAGTTCTCTTTGCCCTCTGTGGAGTGAGAAGACTGGCAGACAAAGGAGAACATGCATAAGAGGTAAATATTTTCTGTTAGGAAAAATACCCAATTAGAACCAGATTGTCTAGAAGCAATGGAAAAACATAGCCGAGAGAAAAGAATTTTTCAGGCAATGTGATGAGTAACTGCTTTTAAACCATTCTCCCCTGTGTGGAAAGATAAATTCATCCATTGCCATTATACACAAACATTTTCTTCCAAAATATCTGCAGTTAATCTTCAGTTTATTATTCTCTTCCCACAAGACTAAGTCCACATACTTCCTGCTACTGAAACAATATTGTTAAAGGCTGAAAATACATTTGTGTATTGCAACCGTATGCTATCATGGTTTCTAGAGCGATTACTTACACGTTACCCAAACAGAAAAAAAAGTATGATCAAAAAGACACCGATTGGCATAAAATGTGCATATGCTCATGTGTATAGACAGATACAAACACAGACATAATTACTGTAATTTAAACATTTCATATATCTCGCCATACAGGAGCATATGACTTGAATGCCTTGTGTAAATGCTGTCCATGTGCTTACAAATTTTTGAACTAACATAGATTACAACCAATGGGGAGGATGGCTAAAAATAGAGGACGGACTATTGATAGCATTTGCAATAAAGGAGATTCTTCTATGAAGTAGGTTGAGTAACATCATAATAGCTTCCTTCCGAGAGTCTTCTGGTGCATTATGAGCCAGGTAATTGTTCAGCCTTACATGAATGGACAATCTGAAGCCCTTTTTTGGTGTTTCTTCAAGCTCCTTCTGACTACAGTTGGTAAAATCAAAAGGTACTGCCATTTTGTGACAACCGTCACAAAAGCACTAAAATATGCCGATTTTTAAAAAGGAGAAATAGCCGAAACTCCTTACTAAACCTATCAGTAGCGAGAGGATTCATGTGACACCATGCTTTTTGCAGTCACCATCCCTACCCACCACAGTGATCAGTGTAGCTTCAGAAGGTGCTACCACCACCGTTGCCAACATTTCGGCAAGATCTCACTCGGAAGCCTGAAGATGGCAAGTGAAACGTTGCAAAGACAATCTCATTCTTACATGGGAAAACACCCGAATACAACAAGACCAGCATACCTACACCCGTGAAAATCTATAGCTCAAAAACGTAACACACATATAAAAAAAAAAAAATAACAAAACGGAACTCATGGCTTTCTGTCTAGATGGTCTCTGGTGATGAGCCGAAAGGCAGAAAAGGAAGCAGTATGCTCCCTAAATTGGAGCCCTAACAGGGTGTTGTGGAACAATTATAGATACTTATCCTCCTGTCTTAGCTGAGCAGGAAGAGAATCTGGCTGGCTTAATGGCTAAGGCTCTCACCTGGCATGGAATACAGCCCCGGTTCAAATCCCAGTAAAGGTATGGCTAGCTGATGAGAGCTAAAAACCTTGAAATAGATCTATACTAGTCTTCCTGACATATTTATTGATCAGCTCAAAAACATAACACACATATAAATATATATATAAAAAATCACACAACGGAACTCATGGCTTTCTGTCTAGATGGTCTCTGGTGATGAGCCGAAAGGCAGAAAAGGAAACAGTATGTCTCCTCCATTAATTGGGGCCCTAACAGGGTGTTGTGGAACAATTATATATATGTGTGTGTGTGTGTGTGAGAGAGAGAGAGAGAGAGCGAGAGAGAGGTTTTTGAACTGATCAATAAATAAATCAGGGAGACTAGGGTAGGTATATTTTGAGCTTTTTAGCTCTCATCAGCTAGCCATACCCTTACTTGGATTTGAACCGGGGCTGTACATGTTAGGCAGGAGCCTTTAGCCACTAAACCACCAGGTTCTCTTCTTGATCAGCTGAGACAGGAGGATAAGTATATACTTGTGTCACAACACAATTTTTAACACGATGTTGGGACACAAATCTATCTATCTATCTATCTATCTATCTATCTATCTATCTATCTATCTATCTATCTATCTATCTATCTATCTTCAAGTTTCAAGTTTATTCAAATTTGTATACTGCCCTTTCTCCCTTTCGGGACTCAGGGCAGTGAACAGGCAGTAATAAAAACAACAGTAAAACATCCAATACAATAAATATACTAAAAATAGATCAAACACTAAGCCTGCTCTAAAATACCCTGTAAAACCCCTAATAGAAGCAAATTAAAAAACTACGCCAGGCCGGCCGCACGAAATAGATGGGTTTTCAAGGCTCGGTGGAAGAGGCGCATCTATCTATCTATCATTGTTCCACAACACCCTATTAGGGCCCCAATTAAGGGAGGAGACATACTGTTTCCTTTTCTGCCTTTCGGCTCGTCACCAGAGACCATCTAGACAGAAAGCTATTAGTTTCGTTGTGTCTATTTTTTACAAGTGTCTTAGGTTTTTGAGCAGATACATAAATAAATATATATATATCTCCTAGGACTAGGAAGTTTGACTCTGTTAGAAGAAAACTACAAACTAATTTTAAATAGTTGATAAGTTTAGCAGAATTTTCACCCAGGAAGTACTAAATTCAGCACTTTATATTCATTTTTATAAAAGCCATTAAAAGAAAGGAAATTTGGAAAAGGAATGATGGGATTATAGTCAATTAATTATTTTGGCAAATGAAATTTGATCCAGATAGATGCATCAGAAGAAATCTGGAGCAAGGCTGGAATTTGCTATATATGCAAATATACTCTGGTGTGAAATTGAATTTTGATTTAGGTATGTTCTAATGCAGGGCTGTCAAACTTGTGGCCTGCAGGCCATGCCCACGCCTGGTTTAGCAAAGGGGGGGAAATTGCAATATGTCACGTAATGATGCTGTGACAACACAAGTTTGAACACCAGTGTTCTAATGGATACGTTTACACATGATTACCTCATTTTCATTAATAATGAAATATTAACTTGGAAAGATCATTCAAACTCATTTGTTTTAAGCAAAAATGGCACCCATGCAAAAAGAACATTGCCACAGTGGGAAACTCTAAGCCACTAAACTCTAGGCCAACCATATGACACCATCCCAGGTTGTGATCAAGTAACTAAGCATACCCTCCATCCTTTAGTTGTTTCCACTCCATTGCATTCTGAGTGTGAGCCCCCACCTGCCATGTTAGAGGCCTAGAAAGAGAAAGCAAAAAATAGCATATTTTGAATGAAATATGGAAGAAACAGAGAGAAGACCTGACACCAGAAAGCATACGTCAGTTTGCTAATAATCTGAATAAAAGCTTGTCAATTGAATATATTGAAACTTGCAAGCTAGTAGAATGCAGACATCTAAGTGATCTACAGTGTTCCCATATGGCATTCCCATAACGTTAAGCTAATATTAGTTTAGAATCCATATGGGAGATGGAATAATTTCATCCATGCATAGTATTTGTGTGCAGATGGATAGATGGATGGATAATTAATCAGAAGCTAGTAATTTAAGTTTAATTATAGTTCTTTATGCCAGAAGAGTTTCTCAAGGAGTTTCTACTCTACTCTAATTGGATTTGCTCTAACCTCATAATCTATTCTATCAAGTAATTAAACATAACCCCGAGACTTATGCTTCAAGCCAAGCAATGACTATGGTTTGCATTGGTCGGCCTCCTACAAATCTACGCCAGCTGCTTCAAGATGGGAAATATCCAGGCTCTTGTGCTTAGAAACTTAACAATTATGATAAAATTACACCATCTGAAGTGAAAATAAATGTTGATTTGATCAGCTTTAAGTGGGATACCTGCCTTGCCACTTCCTGTTTTTGTTCCGGACTGACATCCCAATAAGAATTTTTTTCCTAGCATGCTAATATGACTTACAATTTTGTAGCCCGCAGGATTCTCCAGCACAAAACGCTGCACTCTCTTCTGCCTTTGTTGATACAGCCTCGACCCCCTGTTTAGGGACAGGGACAACTCCTCCATCATCAAATCTTGAGGAGTGCTAACCTTCTTTCCCAAGTCTAATTCTGGAGCTGAAGACACAAAGAAATATATATATCTATACATATATATTTAGATTAAGAAATACAGGTGCATTTCTTTCACCCTTTGCCATTCTTTGCACATTTAACCAAAAAGACTGCAGTCCAGAGTGCTTACTAAGTTAAAGTGTGTATAGGAATTAGATCTACTGTAATTAGAGAGGGAAATTGTTGCATTTTGAGTTTTTTGAGTTTTATTGGTTTTTTATACTGCCCTACTCCCGAAGGACTGAGGGCGGTGTACAGCCAGAATAAAAACAAATATACAAAAGTTTAAAAAGCTTTTAAAAAACATATAAAACCATGGCCGAAACGTAGAAAAAAACCCCAAAATAACCCTGATTAAAATTAATTAAAAATTGAGTTTAAAAATCATGTTTTATGCCAGCCCGGCTTGTTGGAAGAAAAAGGTTTTGAGACCACGGCGGAAGGTGCGGAAGTCAGGGATAGTTCTTAATTCTGGGGGCAATTCGTTCCAGAGTACAGGTGCTCCCACAGAGAAGGCTCTCCCCCTGGGTGTCGCCTGTCGACATTGTCTAGCCGACAATGTTGCAACAAGAAACTTTCAGCATAATTCTCTGCTTGTTTTCCTTGGTGTTTACCCTTTTGGTTCCTAGGAGGATTCTTGGTTTTTGTAGCTGAGGATGTGGCCAGCTAAAAACAAACACATGGGCACATCTCTTTCCAGATGAACAAGAACAAATATTCCTTGAGGCTCTCTTACCACTAGGCTTTGCACAGTAACTTACAACAGTTCATTCAAATAAATAAATTTAAATAATAAATAAATTTAGTGACTATTTGAAATTACAACAGCACTGGAAAAAAATGACTGATGACTGTTTTTCAAACTTTCAACCATTGCACCATCCCCATGATCAAAATTCGGATGCTTGACAACTGATTCATATTTATGACAGTTGCCGTGTCCTGAGGTCATAGGATCACCTTTTGTGACCTTCTGACAAGCAAAGTCAATGGGGAAGCCAGAGTCATTTAACAACTGTGTTAGTTACTTACTGAACCACTGCAGTGATTCACTGAACAATTGTAGCAAGAAAAGTCATACAATGGGGCAAAACCCATTTAACAAATGTTTAGTTTATTTAAATTTATATCCCGCCCTTCTCCACAGAGGACCCAGGGCGGCGCACAGGAAATTTAAAAAGCATACAAAATACAATAAATATAATTTTAAAAAAACTATTAAATAATCCTATCCTGCGCTAAAACCAAATTTTAAAACCCAATTTAAAACTACCTAAAAGTCCCCATGGGAGGTTAATGTCTCATTTAGCAGCCGAAATTTGGGGCTCAGTTGTGGTCATAAGTCAAAGACCACTTGTAAAGGGTTGATTGGAATCAAATATACATTTTCTGGCTGATGCTCCACTTGTTGATAGAGAAAGGACATATTATGGGCACAAATGGCTTGGCAGGCACATTGGTGTAAACAAATCCATCTCCACCAAATGTATATTGGTTAAGGCAGAACCATAACAAGCAAGGAAAGAATCATTCCGTTTGTTATTGGTTAAGTGCAAATCTCTCTTATCAACCGCATTTCACAATGATATCTGAATATCTGCAATTATTATCAGATCTGTTGAAGGTGGACATTAACCTAGCCTATAGTCTGCAGCTAAATTGTTTTAATTGGTTTTTAGGGATATAGTTTTAACTTATTTAAATTTTTTAGCACAGGGACAAATAATTTAATTTGGTTTTTATATTTTGTATATTGTTATGTTTATATATGTTTTTTAAATTTCCTGTGCACCGCCCCGAGTCCCTTTTGGGAAAGGGAGCGGTATATAAATTTAATAAAGTCAAAGTCAAAGTCAAAGTCAATTCACAATTGCCTGGATTTCACAACACATTCTGCTGAGTAGAATATACTCATAAACAGGCATGTTATGTTAGAATCTGAAACCTTCACAGCTTTGTCCCTATTATTCATATCCCCTGCTTTGTAAGCACCTGCAGTGATCTAAAATGCTAGAGAAGCCTATTCTCTAGGAAGAATCCAGAAAATTATAGCAGTTAATGTCAATTTACCCTCTTCTCCATGAATCTCTTTCACGATGGCTTGAATTGGTTCATACTGCTCGCTTTTGAGGTACAAGCGCGGAAGGGGAAACATATCTCCAGCTGCAAGGAAAGCAAGATTTGATCAGTCTTCGCACACCCACTTATTTTTCTGTCGCCTGCATTTATTTCCAGTGCTAAAGCTTGCCAGGAAAAATAGAAACAGGTATAGAAATGTGATAAATACATAAAAAAAGCTTGCCAGCAAACTAATTCTACTGGGAAAAGAGACAAAGAGCGTCTAGGTGGAAATAAGGACTTGGCACATCTTTGGTACACTGTTTGATCTAATGCCGCTCAGAATTTAATTAGTCCTGGTGGTGCTATCAGTGATCACTGACAATGTCATATTTCTAAGCCATCTTGGAAAATGAGCTACATTTTTTTTCTCCTTAAAGATAATGCTTCACATTTTTCCTTATTGAAAGACATCTACTTCTCAATGGGCTCTTCAACCTGCCCCAAATAGATAGCAATCTCATTCGGTCATCCTGGCTGTTGGTCAGACCTCTCAACTGGGTATCATCCACACATTTGATAAGTAGCCCATCAGCTCCATTATCTAGCCAATAAATCGAAATGTTGAAAGATATTGGACAAAAGTCAAATCTCTGCAGGACCCACTGTTCAACGCTACCCAACCTGATATAGAACCATTAGTTCGGATTCTTTTACTGCAATTAGACCGCCAGTCATAGGCTCTTTTTGCTATAATGCTATGCAAACCACATTGTTAAAGTTTATAAATGAGAATATCAACGTCAAATGAAAAACAGAGTTGGAATCCTTGTACGGAACCTTTGGAAAGCTAAACAATAATAAAAAGTGATGCATTTGGGCAATTGACATTTTCAAATTTCAAATGGCGAGGTAAGGGAGCAAGATGAGCCCGCTACTCATGATATAATACCACAACTGGAATGTTACAATTGTGATAATTCCTGGATTGTTCTTGTGTCAATGGCATCATAGTCACCTACAAAGACCCTCTATCTCAAGCTGAGATTGTTGAGAGAGAAGTAGCAGCATAATACTGCCATGCATTCCAAGAAGAGTCTTATTGAAGTAGCTGATTGGCTCTCCTTGTCTTCCAGCAAGTAATAAGATCAATAAGCACCAAAAACATAATTCTAAGAGAAAGCACAATTGAATGTAGTCCATTGCTGATAAGAAAATAATAGATGTTACTCTGAAATACAGTAGCTTGTCAGAAAAAATGGTTTGGGGAGACAATCAGATCTTGGGGAAACTTATTTCACAGATTCGGAACACCCTTCCTTCCTTCCTTCCTTCCTTCCTTCCTTCCTTCCTTCCTTCCTTCCTTCCTTCCTTCCTTCCTTCCTTCCTTCCTTCCTTCCTTCTTTCTTTCTTTCTTTCTTTCTTTCTTTCTTTCTTTCTTTCTTTCTTTCTTTCTTTCTTTCTTTCTTAAATTTATTAGCCACCCATCTTATCATAGGATGATTCTGAGGGGCTTACAATTATAAGCTAAAGAACAACACTCCTTTTAGGTCGTTACCTCCACCTCCCAAAGTGAGGGTAGCACAGGATCCTCTTCAGTAGAACATGCAGATCAGCCAGAGTCAAGTTGGAGGAGGTGGCCTTTTGAGTTTCAGACTGATACACTGGGCACTACTCAAAGCTGCTTCAGAACTAGCAAAATAGATGTGATATTGCTGAACTTGTGTGTACCCATTGGCATGAAGAGTGCTGCAGGTAAAGGTGAAGGTTTCCCTGTGCAGTCATGTCCAATTCTAGGGCACAGTGCTCATCTCCATTTCTTGGCTGAGGGAGCCAGCATAGTCCAAAGACATTTACTGTATTCATATGGTCAGCATGGCTATACACCAAAGATGCATGGAGCACTGTTACTGGTACCGAAGTGGTACCTATTAATCTACTCACATTTGCATGCTTTGCTGAATTGCTAGATGGGCAGGAGCTGGGGCAAATCTGCATTTTGAGACTGCTGATTGTCTGCATTTTGCATCAATTTCAATTTCTGGGTGATCTTCAACGGGTAGCCCAAGATATAAGTGATGAGAACTTGTAACTGCTGTAGAGTAACTCCCACTCCCAAAAGGGCTTTATCTGTATTTGTATCCCTTTGGTTACAGTTTCCACCTTCTGATATAAGTGGAACTGCAAATCCAAGAGGACTTACAAATTGAAGACCTGCTGTTACAGAGTACACCAAAAATAGCAGAGTAGCCATAGAACCACCATATGGTTGCTAGGCAAATGTCAACAGCAAACTGATGAATGACTCTCTCAGTAGCCTCATGTAAGGGTTCAATTGTGTGGGAGAGATTACTGAGGTCTACAGCAGGCCTGAGTTGATTGATTGATTGATTGATTGATTGATTGGTTGGTTGATTTTAAGCTGATATGCCACCAACTCTGTCATGATGGCTTACAGCAGGATTAAAAGTTTCATGGTATAACAAACATAACAACACTAAAATAAACATCCAAAGTAAGTCTAAAATAACGTTAGCATTACAATCTTAAATTATCCATGGTAAGAATTTTTAAAACTCTAATCTCATAATACATTAAAACAATTATAATCCTGTTCAGTACATTTATCACACATAAATAAAAGAAAAACGACACAATTAAGAATGAGCCAAAGAAGACAACATTAAACACCCAAGGTCTTCTGGAACAATACAGTTTTTAATACTTTTTTTGAGGCAAATCTGACACACAAAGGGATGCTGTTGTATAATATTGGACTGGTGGTCAGTTATAATTGGAGAATACAATCCCAAGGTACCTTGGCACCAAGTTGTAAAGGGTCTTATAGGTCAAACTCAACATTCAAATTGCATGTGAAATGTATTACAGTGCTGGTCTTTAAGCACAAGGAACATATGCCTTAGTTTTGGTGATTGACACCTTCCACCACACAGACTGCTCACTTTGTATTCATTGCAGTTTCCAATTGATCTTTAAAATACATCTATTTGTTGTAGATGTATTTACTCCATTTAACCCACAATCATTGAATGAGCCACTACAAAGCAGTGTGTCCCCAACAATTGATTCATGTAGGTGGTCTGGAAGGATACTAAGACTATGGCTTTAAAAGCAACTAAAGGAACTGCACTCCAATCATGCAAATCTCAATAGATGTCATCTATTAGAACAACTAATATTATTTTCATACCATGCTTTCTGAATCTTGAATGAAGGGAACTAGATAATCAGCTGTATCTAAGATCCTTAGTAGCTCAAACCCCATCACCTTCTACACAATCCTCTCCAACAAGGGAAGGTTTGTCACTAGGCAGAAATGGTCTAACATGGTGGGGCCCTCACTTCCACCTTGGCTGCCAGGAAGGACAGTTTTCAGCCCACAAGTGGCAGGACTGACGTGTCAAGAACCCTGTTCAAGTTCTCAAAATCCACAACACTTAAAGTATCCATGAAAAACCATTTGATTTTGGCTCAGTTGTTTGGCTCAGGAAAAAAGATGCCAGCAATTTAACCTATTTTTAAATATAGTCTAGTCTAGTCTAGTCTAGTCTAGTCTAGTCTAATCTAGTCTAGTCTAGTCTAGTCTAGTCTAGTCTAGTCTAGTCTAGTCTAGTCTAATCTAATCTAATCTGGTTGCAATCCAATAGAATCTATTGAACAGATTATCTACTTAAAAAGGAATAATTGTGCATTTTAATTGGTTTTTCCCATTCTAAATATATTTTCTTCAACATAAATCGAGTTGACTTATTTCAGAAAATTTCAGCCTTCTTTAAATTTTCAATTCAATTTGTATATGGAGAATTCCTTAACTCAGTGGTGTCCAAACTTTTTTCAAAGAGGGCCAGATTGGATGTAGTGAACATGGTGGAGGGCCGAACATTTTTCCGAACATTCTTTGAACCATTACAATTAAATGCAAATAAATTATTTTATGCCAAGTTAATTGCAAATGACATACTTTTCATTTCATAACATTAAGAGCAACTGACAGTTGAGTTTTCACAATGTATTGAAAATAAATTTTAAAAAAACTTACCTACCTCTTTCTCTCTTTCTCTCTTTCTTCCTCTCTCTCTCTCCATTTCTCTCGCTCTTTCTCTCTTTCTTTGTCTCTCTCTCTTTTTCTCTTTCTTTCTGTCTCTCTTTATCCCTCTCTCTTTCTTCCTCTCTCTCTCTCTCCATTTCTCTCGCTCTTTCTCTCTCTTTTTTTCTCTTTCTTTCTGTCTCCCTTTCTCTCTCTCTCTCTCTTTCTCTCTCTTTCTTCCCCTCTCTCTCTTTCTCTTTCTTTCTGTCTCTTTCTTTCTCTCTTTCTTTTTTTCTCTTTCCTTCTCTTTCTCTTTCTTTCTCTCTTTTTCTTTCTCTCTTTCTCTCTGTCACTCTGTGTGTGTGTGTGTGTGTGTGTGTGTCTGTCTCTCACTCACTTAATCAGTCTCTATCTATCTGTCTCTCCCTCCCTCTCTCTGTCTCTCCCTGTCTCTGTGTGTGTCACTCTCTCTGATTCTCTCCCTCCCTCCTTCTCTCTGTATGTCTGTCTCTCCCTCTTTCCCCGTCTGTCTCCGATTCAATCCGATTCCGATTCATTCTCTATCTGTGTCTCTCTCCGTCTCTCTCCCTCCCTCTCTTTCTCTCTGTCTCTGTCTGTCTCTCTGTCTTTCCCTCCCTCCCCTTCTGTCTCTCTCTGTGTCTGTCAGTCACTCCCTCGCCACTCGCAGCGGGCAAGGGAGCAGGCGGGGTGAGCACCCAAGGCTACCGTCATCTTAAGCATCACCGAGGCTGTCGCCTGGCAGGGGCGTCAGGCAGGGAAGCCGGTCGCGTCTCCATCGCGGCTCCCTCCGGTAGGCACCACGGCTTACGTTCTGAGGCCGCGCGTCCATCTCCCTGCCTGACGCCCCTGCCGGGCGACCTTGTGCGGCGGGAGCCGCACGTTCTGGGGCTGCGTGGCTGGGAGGGAGGTGAACGCGCTAAGCGGACGTTCTGGGGCCGCGCGTTCACTTCCCTCCCAGCTTCGCAGCCCCAGAACGTGCAGCGATGGAGGCGCGACCGGCTTTCCTGCCTGACGCCCCTGCCGGGCGACAGCCTCGGTGGTGCTTAAGATGACGGTAGCCTTGGGTGCTCACCCCGCCTGCTCCCTCGCCCGCTGTGGGAGGAGGCGTCCGTAACCTCCGTCCACCTCCCTCCCAACCACACAGCCCCAGAGACAGAGGGAGGAAGGGAGGGCCACATTTACACAGAGCAGGGAGGGCTGTTGGAGGGCCGTATTAAACCGACCCCCGGGCCGCAAATGGCCCCCGGGCCTGACTTTGGACATGCCTGCCTTAACTGCAAGGTTCCAGTAACATTAACTGAGCTACAGATGAAGAATTGTGATGAAACAAAATGCAAAATATTTCATTATATTTACTGACTAAATCTGTTATCAGAAAAATCTGCTCTCCTCTCTCGATTTTCAATATAGAGTATAATTCATTAACTAATACCTTTGTGCTCAGCCAACATATTAACATAAGGCAAAGAATGCTAATTAACATTTCTTCAGTTATTTCAATTACATCTTAATTGCCAGTTAGAACAACTTCACAGAAGCAGGGGTTGCACAAAAAGAGAATATGTAGAATTGCTGAGCCAAATTGTATTGTTTTCTCTCTCTCTCTCTCTCTTGTTTTTTCCATTCTCCCCAAATACTTCAGGACAATTCATCAGCTGAATTGGTCAGATTTTCTCCGAAGGTCAGAGCAGAACAGCATGTTTTCTTCTGAATTTAAAACAAAAGTTCTGAATCATGCATATTTGATCTGTAATTTGGCAAATCCAAACTGGTCTTTGTGAGAATGGAAAGTTTTGAAGCCAGCTGAGCTAGTAGTATTAGCCAGAGGGAAAAAAGATTAAAGTGGACATAGTTATCCACTGACCAATACTAAGTTGCAATATAGAATAACCTCTTCCTCCCAGAACTGTAATGAACATTCAGTAATAACTGGCTTATATCCATATAGGTTCTTTCTTAGAAAAGAACCAATTTTGTGGTGATGGCCTTCAGCTCTAAACAAAAATACTTGCTGTCAAGTGAAGCTTTTTGAATGGGGCAGTTCTGTCAGGAAGAGCTACACTTCTCAGCAAAAGGTTTCATATGGGTCTCCATGTCTTCTTTCTGCCCAGAAAAGCCTTCCTTAAATCTGACAGCACTATATTTAGCTGGTGACCTGAGAATACTGGAGATGCACTCCTGATCTTGGACTGTGAAGGATGCAGGCAACACTTTTTTTTAAAGAAAGGACAAACTCACAGGGTTAGAAGAAGCAGGCAGGATTAATGCCAAACTCATAAAAAACTTCAAAATTGGGAGATTAAAGTCATCAACAATTCCTGTAGCTGAACTTCAGAAAGGTTGATTTTTCAAGCAATGGAGGGATTTTCATCTACCTATCTACTTCAGCTACTATCACTTGCACACACGCCCTCAGCCTAATCTAAAATATCACTCAAGGGTGCCTATTCTAGGTCTTGTAGAATGCTTGACAAAAAAAATCTCTTGCATTTATTTCTATATGTAGGTTTCTGACCCTGAATACTCATTAATCCATGTGTCGGAATTTAGGAAGAATTGACATTCCTCATTATGCAGAACGGTTTACTGTTACCTTTTGAAATTCCCCCCCCCCCCCAGAATTCCACTCTAATTTCTTATTTATCCCATATTATTATCAGATAGGTGGTTTCTAAATTTTATATATGAATAAGTACATATTTACTTTTATCTCATATGGATATTTGAACCATTTCCCAGTAGAAAGTAAGAAACAAAAACCCTTGAATTTGCCTCATATCTGCCTAAATCCATGACCCTGTTTTAAACAAAATAAAAAAAAAAATAGATATATTGGTTGGTTGAGAGAATATTTTTTTTGCCTCCCAAGATATCTAATTTTGAGAGTGTAGTCTCATGCTGGCGTGTTCTGATTCAAGCCACACATTTCTTGCTTGTTTATACCATCAATTAAGAGCTAGAGTGTCTGGTATATTTCAATGGAAATAAATCAGTGCATAATCGGGCTAGATTTTGGTCCGTCTATATGTGTCTCATTGCCACAAAAACCTGTACAGGTGCATCTGCAGGAAAGCTAAGAAACTATAAAATGCATTAGCCTTTAGTTGCCTAAACAAATACTTCTGAGCTAAGTGAAGAACGTACTTCATGGTTTCAAATGACCATCAGCTTGGTTCAAGAGCACACACTTCCCCTTCTGCTGCTCGGCGGGGGGGGGGGGGAGGGCATGGGGGTGTGTGCAACATTCTTCCAATAGCAACTGAAGTAATTTAGTGCTGGAGTCAGAAAAGAAGGCTAAGACTCTTCAACCATATATATCTGTATATCTATACATCTATCTGGGAGGAAGTCTCCTGGGAAAATGGACAGAACTGCAGACAAAACGGAGCTAATGGATATCTGAGTTTTATTTTTCCTCTCTTTAGTAAATTGAGAGAGAAACCATTAGTTTTAGATGAACTTAGGGAATCTTAATTATATACTCATCTGCTCTTTTGGACATTATATGTGTTTATCAATGGGCTCTCATCAGGATTTGCTAGCAGTCACAAATTCTCTTCCTTACCTAATTCTACATTCCCGGTCATCTCCTAGCAGCCCATTTCTAATGGCTGGATCTTTCATTCTTAGAGATGAGCAATTTGACATTCTCAGATCAAAGTCTTGCCAGAGGACAATTCTGCACCCAAAGGGTCAACCCTTGGCATGGAAAAGCAAACTTAATACATCTGTAGGCTTTGGACAGGTCTTCACATTCATGTACTGTGATTAAATCCAGTCTTGTTCCCAGCACTAGCTGTTGAAATTCCTTAAATTGTTAAAGATCTACTCTCAAACTCTACAAGGCTTTCTCTGTTCCCTCTGACAGATACACCTGTCGGGTTGTCTAATCCTCAATAATACGCTTACTAAATAAAACTGGTTATCCAAATGACTGGCATAATCTTCCACAGTTTTCTCATAGCAGCCACACCACAAACAAATGCCTCACAACACAAGATGCAAGAGTTCTCCCTACCTGCCCAGGCTCTTGTTCAGACCACAGCAGAGCCTCTGTTGTGAAGTCCTGACAGAGCGGCTGATTCCCAGGTGAGGATTAGAGCCCCGGGTGAGTTTCCTCAGCACCTTTTCTCACCTAAGAGATTCTCCAAGTCAGTGCTTCCCAGCTGTCCCAAGTCTTGCTCTTGTGCCTTTTTTTGATCTTGCCCCGCTGGGATGCCAAGTTTCTAATCCATGTTACATCAGACATTTATTTCTGGCTGAGAAAAGGGGTGTGTCCAACCCAGAGCAGAACCTTTGGGAACTCAACCAGCAGCAAGTGCTGAGGCCAAGTGAACCATGGGGTGGGTGGGTGGGAAACAACCTGATCCTTTAAAAAAACTAGTACCACTGTATTTCATCTGGCATACAGGTTCTGTACCGTTCCCAGTAAAGTGGTAGGTGAGGAAAGTATTAAGAAATGACCATGTTTCTCTCAAGATTTTGTCTGCTTGGCTCACTAACAAGCCCGGAATGAACACAATTTCATTCCTACCCTCTAATGCCTACATGGGTTTGAATATCGTCAATATTCCTACCCTCTAATGCCTACATGGGTTTGAATATCGGGGCTATTTTAGATAGTTTTTAAACTGGGGATTTTAATTTGGTTTTAGCATAGGATTGTAATTTAATATGTTTTTAAATTTTGTATTTATCGTTTTGTATGTTTTTTTAAAATTCCTGTGCGCCGCCCTGGGTCCTTCATGGAGAAGGGTGGGATATAAATATGATTAAAATAAAATAAATAAATAAAATACAAAAGGGTGCAGCCACAGAAGCATGTATAAATGCCACAGAATGTGGTTGATTTGATTTGATTCGTATTTATATACCACCCTATCTCCCTTGCGGGACTCAGGGCGGTGAACAGGCACCAATAAAATGACAATAAACAACAAATACAATAAAAACGTCTTAAAAATGAATTAAACTAAAATGCCTGTACTAAAATCACAGTAAAACCCCTATTAAAAGCCAAATTTAAAAACTACGCCAGGCTGGTTGGGCAGACAGTGGCACAGAAAATTGGAGTTGCCCTTTTCTTAACAAAGACAGATCATTTTTCTTTGAAACTGCCTTTTTTCTTTTTTGTGTTTTCTTTGAAATAGAGATAATAAAGCATACATTCTTCTTTATTTAGGTCAAGGGTGTCAAGCTGGATTTCATTGAGGGCCGCTTCAGGATTCTGTTTGACCTTGAGGGGTACGTGGGCATTGTCTGCTTGACATCAATTGTGTCTGGGGCACCTATAATGGCTTGAGCACTTTCTTAGCAACAATGGGATCCTGAGCTCCATTTTTGGCTGCAAAAGTCTTCTGCGACCCTCTGCCAGCAAAAATGGGACTTGGGAGTGCCATCTGCGGCCCTCACAAACTCCATTTTTGGATGGATTCTTTACTCTTTCTGTGATTCCTGTTTTTCCATTTTCTTCTTACCATTTTGCTCTCAGGCAAGTAGGAACAACTCAGGAAAGCATGAATCTGGTCTATTTTCTACTTTCCAAGACTCAGCTCCCGCCTTCTGGATATGAATGTCTAAGAATTAATTGCCTACAGAGTTTTTTTTAAGTTAGAGATGCTTCCAGAGCAGGCTTTCTGCCCCCATATGTGTGTGCGTGCAATTAGCACACATGACATCTTAAGAGAGATCAAAGTGAGACAATCTTCCATTTTTATTCCTTCTATATGTTCCCACTGTTTCTTCACAAAAATTTTTTGGGTTACCACATAAAATCAGCTTAGAGGAAAAGAACTTTTGATTAGTCCGATTGGAAGCCCTCCATCTGGGTAAAAAAAACACACTTTGAAAAAAATGTACGGTTTTATTCCCTACTTTAGAGCAGATTGCCAACATATGTTTTTACACCCTTCCCTTTGGAGATAATAACTACAAGATTGCACCAAATGAATTTGATTATTATTTTGTGCCAAAAGTGAATGTGGGATAGAAAACTCTTCAGCTGTTGTGAAGGAAGTAGAAGCTTGCATATGGATTAGAGATAAACGGAGAATGCGTCTTTGGGGCTACATTCTCTGCTATTCCCATCACATATTTGAACCCAACAGATCTGTTCTCCATTCTCTTCATAAGATTGATGTGGCTTCCGATCCTTAATCAGAAGCATTTGTACTGTGTGCTGTTAAAGTTGGTGCAGAATTACACAGTGAAAACGTTCAGCTATTTATTATCTGAGGATTCTGTAGGCCAGGGTTTCTCAGCCTTAGCAGTGTTAAGATGTGTGGACTTCAACTCCCAGAATTCCTCAGTGAGCTTGAAGTCCACACATCTCAAAATGACTGAAGTTGAGAAACTCTGCTGTAGGATTAATTTAACCAGGGCATATTTGTTTCAATTATTGAAATGCCATGATTCATCATAAAACGAGCGTACAGACTAGTTTTACAGAACTCGGTGCTTTAACACAGGGGTCCCCAACCTTTTTGGCACCAGGGACCGGTTTCATGTAAAAAAAATTCCACGGACCAGTGGGAGCCTCCAAGGGATGAGTCGAGTCACGTGGGCCGCGCGCGTGTTTGGCGGTCACGTGGAACCCGTGGTGGGAACCTGCGTCTTGTGGGAACGCGACCCGGGGAGGGCACCTTGCGTGCAACCGGGTGGGAAAGCTGCCAGGGGCCCCGGGCAAAGGATCCTTGGCTGGGGCAGGGAAGGACGGGCTGTGTCCTGGGCAGGAGGGCCTGGCAGCCCCTTCCCCCCGCACAGGGCCAGGTGGTGCCCCGAACCCCTTAATGTAGGTCGTTGCCCCCGTCCTGCCCCCGGGGAGTGCCCCAGCCAGCCGCCATGATAGCAGAGCGTTTGCTACATTTTCCTAAGAGTTGCGCTACTCTCTCCGCCGCTCACTCCGGCCCAGTTACTATCAAGCCACAGACTAGCACTGGTCTGTGGCCCGGGGGTTGGGGACCCCTGCTTTAACATACTATTTGTCAATTGTGGGTCAATATGTTAAGCAAATGCCACAATAATATCACATCTAAACCTAAAATCATATTTTTCCCCATGCCATTTTAAAATGTCTATCAGTGATTGTTCTTAAATCCAGGTTAAATCCAGAGAAAAGGGGGGGGGGGAGAAAACCAGAGGTAGGGTTACTTTTCAAATTTCTGTGATTTTTCTGTAATAAAAAAATACGTTAAAGATAAAAGGTAAAAGTTCCCCTCGCACATATGTGTTAATTGTTCCCAACTCTAGGGGGCGGGGCTCATCTCCATTTCAAAGCCGAAGAGCCAACGCTGTCCAAAGACGTCTCCGTGGTCAGCATGACTAAATGACGAAGACACATGGAATGCTGTTACCTTCCCACCAAAGGTGGTTTCTGTTTTTCTACTTGCATTTTAAGTGCTTTTGAACTGCTAGGTTGGCAGAAGCTGGGACAAGTAATGGGAGTGCTAGGGATTTGAACCGCCAAACTGCTGACCTTTCTGATTGACAAGCTCAGCATCTTAGTCACTGAGCCACCATGTCCCTGCAAAATGCAATACAATAAATTTTAAAATTAAAATAAATTAAAAATACATTATAAATACCCAAACTCTTCTGGGGATTAGATAAAATATTTCCAATGCCTGTTATTTCTGCCAAATTGTGAAGAGAAAACACAGTATATGCAAAGTATTTCAGACTGATTGATTTACAGCTCAAGCCATTCCCATCTCCCCCATTTTATCTAGGCATTGTTGTATAAAAGATGCATTCAGGCCTGCAGTTTGCTTTTTGTTACTGCTGTTATTTGCATTATGTATTGCTTTCAGGAAGAGGTTTGGGGCAGATTATAAATTCCCACCACAAACATCAATTTAAAAAATGCAAGCAAACAGCAACAGAAAAAGAAAACATTAGCAGAAACAATAGAATATAAACATGATGGAAACAACCATCGCTATCTGCTTAGAACATAAAAAAGAGTAATAGGATTGCAAGAGACCTTGAGGTCTTCAAGTCCAACCCCTTGCTCAAGCAGGAGACCCTATGTTGACTCTGGACAAATGGCTGTCCAGTATCTTCTTGAAAACCTCCAGTGATGAAAGGCCCACAACTTCCAGAAGTCAACATTCCACTGATTAATTGTTCTCACTGTTGTTTCTTCTTAGGCATAGGTTGGATCTCTCTTTAATGATCTTGGGCTTATTACTTCTTGTCTTACTCTCAGGTACTTTGGAGAATAAATTGGTTAAGAACACAGGTTTAAACATACATCTAATGTTCTCCTGAAAGGCTACTAGGTAACAATGAGGCCTGTTTGACAAAAGTACATGTGGCAGAGGGGTGCAGGCTGAAGCAGGAGACATTCTTCTAAGAGTCCTCACTCACTTCCTCTTGTGTTTTTCTACCTTGTGTGTAACCTGCCACCTCATGCTAAACCCTTGTCTAAGGTAAGGTAAAAGTAAAGGTAAAGGTTCCCCTTGTCCAGTCACTCCCTGATTCTAGGGAGTGGTCCTCATCTCTGTTTCTTACCAAGGAGCCAGCTTTATCTAAAGACATTTCCTTGGCCATATGACCAGCATGACTATATGCCGAGATGCATGGAATACTATTACCTTCCCACTGAAGTGGTACCTATTTATCTACTTGCACTTGCATGCTTTTGAACTGCTAGGTTGGCAGGAGCTAAGCTCAGTGTCTTAACCGTTAGGCCACCGTGCCTTCTTGTCCCAAAAAGCAACCCAAATGACTGGTCACAGGCAGGGTGAAGGATTTGCAGGGCGCATATGGGTAGCCGGTTAGTTGGCCATGGGCTGAAGCAGGAGGGAGCAATCAATAAGAGTTGGGAGCAAGTGGTAGCATTGGCAACAAGTCAGTAGCACCCAGAAGTAGCCCATAGAGAACTCAAAAAGTTTTAGGAGTAAGAGAAATGGCATTTGTCTTGCAGTACAACCAGGAGAAAGTGTGGCCACAAAGCTATTCCTGGATAGCAGAAACCGCAGAAAATCTGTCACACATTCATTTGGGCAGGCTCAGCAACACAATGTTAGAAGAATCTAGTTTTTATTTCTTGGTATATATTAATTGTAATTGTGTCACGTCAAATAAATAAAATAAATAAATTGTAATATCAAGGAGGTTTTTTTTTTAGATGGATGTATTATTCTTTTAAAAATCTGCTAAAGATGGATTTAAAAACTCCATTTTAAAAGAGTTCTACATTTGCGCCTTAAAAGAGCCCTGGTAATGCTAATTTCACTTTTCCAAAGCGTCAACAAAAAAATTACGTGGGCAGATGGGTGGACGTTTGAAACAGTCAACTTTTTATTTTGAGCTCTACCTTAGTAAAAGCTCATAACATCTAATGTTAATTATTATTTTTATTTCATTACAGGGAATGATGATATTATAGGAAGTAACACGGAGACAAAAAAAAGAAACATCCATTTTTCCATTTTATGGTTATGTTAGTGAAAGAAAATAGCAAGTGTAATATAAATAGAGAAATATTACCGTATTTTATATATTATTCAGCTTAGTTTCTCATGATGAGTGGTGATTGCACTGTTTTTTTCTTAAGTTCTCTTGTTCTAAAATAATTAATACCCAGTTTGTTTTTAAGCACATCAAAGAGGGTTTTGGTGGTCTTACGTATTCTGTTGTTCTGTTGGAGGAAAGCAATATCTTATAAAAATTGTCATCCATTTAATTTGGCAACACAAAGTCCTCTTGTCACTGGTAGATTAGCAGAAGAAGAGGCTTAATTAGTGTTTTTTTTCTCGTTTGTGTTTCCTTTCTCATAATTAGATCCCTTTCCTCTTTCCATTTCTGTCATTCCTTGAAAATATGCAACTATGGGTTAAGCCAGGGGTCTGCAAAGTTGGCTCTTTTAAGACTGGTGGACTTCAACTCCCAGAATTCTCCAGCCAGCCAGGTTGGCTGGGGAATTCTGGGAGTTGAAGTCCACCAGTCTTAAAAGAGCCAACTTTGCAGACCCCTGGGTTAAGCATTGCCTAGGGTACATGGCTCATTACTCAAAACCAGTACAGAAGAAATTATTTTTCAAAAGAGAAAGTACACACACACACACACACTGCATACACACAATTAAAATTGTGATACATCCTGGTGTGTATGTGTGTGTTTGTGTGTGTGTGTGTGTAAATCAGGGCAAAATGACCTGTATGTGTGCTCTGTTGTTGTTTAAAGGCTAATTGCAACCAATGGGCGATTTTAAGAGCTCTGTCCACACACACCTCGTCCCTGGCCCTGTCTAGGCAGTTCTTAAAACCTTCTTGATCTTGAAAGGCTAATTGCAACCAATGGGTGATTGCAAGAGCTCTGTCCACACACACCTCGTCCCTGGCCCGGTCTAGGCAGTTCTTAAAACCTTCTTGATCTTGGAATGGGCTGCCTTTTTCCAATCATGAGTGTCCTTTTCAAAGAGGGTTGTGCTCTGTAAGGTTGAATCCAGGGAATCACGGTGATGTCTATTGACATCTTCTTCTTATACATGTTATTCATCTATGGTAGACAAAAGATGAATGGCCAGTCCTAAAAGATGACTATTAGACCCCACAGCTACAGATGCTGACTAAAGTACCAGGTGTGTGTGTGTGTGTAGCTACAAAGCAATGCAAGAATGCAAGCCAACCTGACAGTAGAAATATTCAAATCAAGAACCGATGTTTTGATACTGAATCTCAGTCTTCTCATCTGATTTTAAGTGGGCTAGATAATACATACATACAGCACAACAACAACAATGCAATACAATTTTTCCCTTGCAGACTAAAAACAATCAGTTCAGAGTATTCTTATCTATTTCATGTTCAAACTCAATCATCACCTCCATTAGAGGAGCACAAGCAAAGTTATTCAATCATTTAGAATTGCTACCCTCTTGTTCTCATACTTTTTCACTGGAGTTTCAGAGGCTGGGACAAAACCTACTAATTGGCATTTTCAGCCCACTTTGATTGATTTGAACTTAAACAATTCTCCCACACAGAATACTGTTGGTGAATTGTACCTACCGATTCATATCTCAGATAATAAAACTATTGGGCAAATACTAAGCTTGGTAGATGCTACCCTCCATCCCCTTTCCTCTGTAAAGCCCTGCTGTCCCAACACACAATTGTTGCATTGTGGTACTATGTGAATAAATATTGTGTAGCATTCACTGCATTTATGCCACTATCAAATGCCATTCCGTCAGCGTTGAAACTGTGGGCGAAATTGGAGATGTTTGAAAGATCATTTAGGTTTATGAGGTCTGTACGAGCCAAATGCCTAGTGGGAGGCCATGCAAACCTGTTCAGCTATTAAAATTAAATATTTGTTGGTGATTCATTGCTCAGCTGTGTACTTGCATTGAAAATTAAGCAGCTCTGAACAGAATGTCTCATTAATTTTCCCTGTGGCCAGGGATGTCAAAAAAAGCCAAGATGGTGGCCACAATTCTGCAATCAAAGCATCATCTCCATTTTTTAATCTGCATCGTCCCTGCCTGTGGTCAAAGAAGATGAATTGCAGGATAATCACACATGTCCTGCTTTCTTTTTCCTGTTATGTCAAGCAATGTTGACCGTCAAACTTTGATCATTTGGCTGCATGAATTCAGGGATGCTGCCTCTAGACTACCTGTGCCACTGCTGGATTGGAACACACATAACTCATTGGCATGGAGAAGAAAATGATAGAAAAAAATATATTGATGGAAAAGTAGGTTGGAGATTGTGTTGGGGCCATATGAGCAAATCATAGGAAACTCTCCCTACCTGGCTCCTTCCAGGTTTACATGGCTGCTAAATGGAAGAATGTTCTCCTTACAAATGAAGGGTCTCAACAAGTCCTAAAGCCCATTTCTTGAATACGTTCAATTATGAAGTTTGTTGTAGGTATACTTTTCTTAATAGAAATGATACCAAAGCATGATAAAAAAAACAGTGTGGCTACCAGCTATTCAAGGTAATCTAAGTCAGGAAACATATTCCACAGTGATTACTGGAACTTTACAGCAATAGCAATAGCACTTAGATACTGCTCTATAGTGCTTTACAGCAGGGGTCTCCAACCTTTGCAACTTTAAGTCTGAAGTCCTTCAGACTTAAAGTTGCAAAGGTTGGAAACCCCTGCTTTACAGGACTCTCTAAGTCAGCGGTTCTCAACCTGTGGGTCACGACCCCTTTGGGGGTCGAACAACCCTTTTGCAGGGGTCGCCTAAGACCATCAGAAAACACATATTTTCGATGGTCTTAGGAACCGAGACACCAATTTTATGGTTGGGGGGTCACCACAACATGAGGAACTGTATTAAAGGGTCGCGGCATTGGGAAGGTTGAGAACCACTGTTCTAAGAGGTGTACAATGTCAGCATCATAGCCCCAACAATCGGGTGACCTCATTTTAGTGACCTCGGAAGAATGGACCTTGAGCCTTCAGGATCGAACGCCTGGCTGTGGGCAGAGTTAACTTGCAATGCAGCATTCTAACCACTGGGCCACTATAGCACTTTTATTTTGTTGCTGCAGGCTTTATTTATAGAATTTGGAAGCCTGACAGAGATTTCCGCTCCCTCCCTATTTAAACCAAGGGGAATCCAGGTGAGGCAATCTTGAGTTTCTTATTAATTCCTTCTCTCTTTCGAGAACTAAGCTGGTGTTTCATGCAAGAGCTGTAGAACACCTTCCTCAAGGCCCTCTCCCTACATCTTTACACTTCATACACTCGACAGAGGTCATCACTATCCTCTGGATGACATTGGAGTACAAGACCTGGATTAGATACATCTTCTGTCTGATCCATCAGGGTTCTTCTTATATTCTTATGTGTGCCATTATGGTTTTACTGAGGGTTGGAAGATGGAAAGTCACAAAGAAAACTCTGTAGTGAATGATTTTGATTTTTTGCATTGAAAAGTCTCTGAACTGGACTTTATGATTCAAACATAAACTAGAAAAGAATGCACAGGTTTGCTACCCAGAAAAACACATGTGGCCATTATAATAACATTTTGCACTTGATTTTTATTCAGTTTTTCTGGGGAGAGAAGAATTTTCTTATACCAACTTTGGGATGGAAATGCTATTTATTTGAATAAATGAATGTAAGCATAAACATAAAACTTGCTTGTGTAGAATCTTGCTTGCCATGTATGGACTAAGTATGTTGGGTTCCTGTGATTGCATTGATTTCTTCCTTGCTTGCTTTTCTTGCCTTCAAATCAATTTTGACTCCTGGCAATTGCCCTGAAAAGTCACTTTTCTTGACCAGATGTTTCAAAATTGATTTGTCACTGTCTCCTTCCTACAGCTGAGAGACTATAACTAGTCGCCCATCTGAATTTGCACCTAAGGCAGGGTTCGGCAACCTTAAACACTCAAAGAGCCACAAAGGTCCTAACTGAAAGCCCCAGTTCAATTCTGGAGCCAACCGGAAGTCTGATTCCTCCACCATAGAGTCTCCTCCTAGTGCGGCATCCTTTTTCCTTTATCTGTCCTATCCCTATCAATTGCGGAGTCAACCGGCAACAGGGAGCCACAGCAGAAGGATGAAAGAGCCACATGCGGCTCTAGAGCCATGGGTTGCTGACCTCTGGTCTAAGGCAAGACTAAAGCTCCTGGTCTCTCAGTTTCTAACGTGGTGCCTTACCACTACATATTTAGAGTTGAGTGTCTGACAGATGATGCCTAGATGGCAGCAAAGTAATGTAGAAACTTCTAATTTATCCTGATTTTTGAAGTCCATATGTGTATTGCAATCTTATTACTGTTTCTGGCTTCCAGATGTTTAGTTGAACAGCTGCCATTTAAGAAGTTTCATTCTTCCCTTTCCTACGTGGTTTATATGATTATGTGAGCAACCCACAATGACCACAACTGGACATAACAAAGGTGAGTGTATTTCAGCATAACAAAGAGTTTAATTCTCAAATAATGCATGATTGATAACCAGGCCATATGGACTAATGACTGATTTATTTTGGAGCTTTAATATAGGTGGATGGCATGGTGCTGATGCAAACAGTATCAGGTGAAGGGATACAGCAAGCCGTACATGTTCTCAGTGATACAATCAGAAATAAGATGACTCACAAGTCGAAAAAGGTGTGAATCGCCCCCAAGGCTCCTAAGTACACCGTTTTCAATATTTGTAGTACAATTTTACATTTGTCTCCTTGCACTAAGTCTTTTGGTTTTCAAAGGGTCTTATTCCCAGCAAAGTGTATATAAGTAGGCTTTGTTTGCATACCACAATTGGGACTAGCAACTTGGCCATTAGGCAAAGTGGACAGTAAGTAGAACTGCGACGATGCTTACAATCTTACTTTTGCTTTCTTTCGCTTTACAGATTTCAAAGGTCAATCAACCATGAAGTTACTTTTTCATCACCGTTATTACTTGCGAATGGTGGCTAAACAAGGCAGTTTGTTAACCGAGGATGACCTATACAGAATTGCAACCTTAGTTAACTACATTTTTCCAACCACTCATTTCTTCTGCGATCCTGAGGAATTTAGCCCATCAACATGTTAGAATAAGGATAAACATGCCTCCATCCTTGGTGCATTGTTCTGTGGAAGATAACCCTGGAAAAAACTGTGGCATGAACTGAGACTGCACCTTCGCTCTATAGTCAGATCTAAACCAAGAAACAATTTTGTTCATCCTGCCCTAGGGATTTCTAGCTGTTCATTACAGCAGAAACTGAATTTAGATATGTGCAAGTAGGTATGACCTTTCTTTTAGAGACAGGATAGTCGTGGTGGATGACTATTGGGGAATGGAATCTTATATACCTACACTGCTGGGGGGGGGGTAGTGGCTTCTGAGACAATATGTATAGGATTGCACTATAAGTTAGCAGGGAAGGGAACATACAAATATTCAATGTGTCCTTAACATGTGGGATATATTTCTGTGAAATAAGGCATGTCTGATAAATGAGCTGGTCCCATAATAGAAAATAAGCAAAGGGCTAATGGTATCATAGCATACTATCAAACGGCATCCATCCACTTAACAGCGTGAAAATAGTTAGGGATGGGCATTCTGTTGCAGAGTCATCGTAGCAGAAGTCACAGCTGCTATTTACACACGGAGTCTGAAGACACAGAGAAAAATTTTACACTGTCAATATTTAGAAGCCTCGTGGCTGCCTTTTTTACTAATCCTTCACTTAAGGAAAAATGGGGCTTTGATCCTAGGATAAAATAGGAAGCTAGAATTCTTGAGGCTAGTTTCATGTTTTCCGTTTCCTGGACCAAGCTTTGCTTTTCCTTCCATAAGCTGTGAACAGCAGCAGTGATTTCCTAAGTCAGGAAGAAAAAAACTGCCTTACTAGCTTCCCGATATCTCTTTGGAACACCTTCTCTTACACTTGACATTCAGTATTTCCCTCATCTTGCTAACCAAAGATCTTCCCAAATGGCTGAGAAAGAGCCTTCTCTCTGCCACAAGAGCTGTAAAAACAAAGCTCAACTGTTTTGCTTTTATGCTTTGCATTCTTGGGAGTCGATTTATTTTCCTCTTGCTCTTCGGACAAAACCTTGCAATTGGCACCACAAAGCCCTAGAGGGCATCATTGGCCCTTTTTCTTGTCATCTTCCCTCCCAGTCCCTCCTCTTCTGTTACTCTAAAGCAGGGGTCTCCAACCTTTGCAACTTTAAGTCTGAAGGACTTCAGCTTCCAGAATTCTCCAGCCAGCAAAGCTGGTTGGAGAACTCTGGGAGCTGAAGTCCTTCAGACAAAGTTGCAAAGGTTGGAGACCCCTGCTCTAAAGGACATGTTGGCTGATCTCCTAATGCTATCTGAGAATGACACCTTGATGTTACCATGTGTTCCCTGCCTTCTGGATGAAATAGATCGCTTTGGCTTGACCATCACAGCAGTGTCCTGGTGGCAGGGTTCAGTGTGCAATTCTCTCCTCTCCCTTGCCATTTCTCAGGAGAAAATGCAGCAGGAGCAAAGTAAAAGAAACAAGCAGTGCCAGGGGACCAACTATCTTGTAGTTGGCTGGCTGTTTTTGCCTCTTTCTTTGAATTCTTCCACTCAACTTAGTCAAGGTTGAAGGTGGGTCTTTCCAGAACCTGCATTTGGCTCTGTGATCAATGCATCTGTTCTGTTGCCATCAGTAATCTAACAGATGGAAGGGAGGAAGTCTAGATGTGAGTTGGCTGGCTGCTTCTACCATGGGTTGAGAAGAGTAAGGGCCCCAGGACTGAAGGACTTATATAAGACTTCCATGCAACGATGTCCCCTTGATATGCGCACATAGGAACCACAGGCTTCCCAAGCCCATGATTATTTACAAAAATCTTCCTCAATCATGTCCCTTTCAACATGAGGTGGTTGAGAGTTGAAAGAGTTGAGGTCCAACACCTCAGAAGGCAATATGCTGGGGAAGAATCTCAGAGACTGATGGTCGCTCTCTAGAACTTCAGACTGGTCTCTTTCACAGCCTGACCTGGAGATGCCAGGACTGAATTTACTGCAAGCTGAACATTTCTACTCTATCAATAATTTCTTCCTTTACATATTCCATATTTCTGAAAATACTTGGCATAGCAATCCCATTTCCCCCCTGTTTCTTTTACTCTATATATCATGTAGAGTAAGCCTGAAGGCCTTGAGTTTCAGAAGGCTTCAGCAGCATGGCTTGGCCAGCTCGGCCCCACTTCTGCTCACCCCTAAAAGGAAAACGCTTCTGTGGAGAAGTTATACTGCTGAAGCAGGTACAATATAAGGGTTATTCGGCAAGCTTGGCTGAGTTTATGCTGGTATGTTTCCAAGATACCCACAGCTTGGAGCCTCCTCCATCTGATCTCCTACATAAGCTATGCATGATCAGAAGAAAGCAAAGATGGGGGTGGCCCCGATTATTCATTTCTGGCTCAGTTTGAATTAATATCAAATAAATGTTCTCCTCTTTAAAGGTTACAGTATAAAAATAGAGGGCGACTGCTGAATCAAGGGCAAGTAGGGAAACACCTGATACGGCCTGGCCCTTGCCAAGGCCAGCTGATGTATTCGCTAGATGACACCCTATCACGCAGCAGAGAAGCAAGAGAGAAAATGGGCAAGGCATAGGGGGGCAGAACTGAGAGGTAAGGGGAAACCTTGGGAGGAGGACATTTTGCACGCCCAGGGCTCACTTTACTCGCGTTGGCTAGACTCCAGATCACAGAACGGATTGCCCGGAATTCTTATAGTTAACTCCATCTGAGCCTATGGACACCAATACTGCAAAGCAACCTCCTATTCTATCCTTGTGGGTAGAGAAGGCAGGATAAGCACGGGACAATCCTGTGGTGAAATCTGTCTGAACTATCCTCTCCTCTGCCTTTTCTCTTGACTTGTCCAAATTATTTTGTTCAACGGGAAGAGATCTATTTTCCCAGTCGCCCGCCTCCAGCCAGCCACTTCCAGGACAGATACTTCTACTCTGCAGGATTACGGCAAGGTGCAGCACAAAATAAGTGCACTCAAACTGGGCTCACACATCAACCACAGACGCTGGTTTGTGGCCTAAAGTAATGAATGAAGCCAGTTAAAGAGACCCATTGTAAGTCTGAAAAGAGAAACGTGCATGCATATGCATGCCTTACACTTCAGGAAGTCCTTCATTCTGGATGGCGAACAATAAAGGCAATGATGATATGAGCGCGTGTTTTTCTTTGCTGCTCAGCAGAGGTAGATCAGAAGTTTCGTGGGGTCACACAGATTGTGTAAATAGATAGATGCTGCTATCAGACACAGTACTACACCTTGTAGATGTTGCTATGAGGCACAGTACTGGGGGATAAAGCAAAGAGGAAAAATGGAAGGGAATTTAGCCTCTTGGGCTTGTCTGCTATTTACTCTGTTAGGCAGTAGATTGCAGGGATGGGGGCCTGAGCTAGTTGATCCATACAGAATCATCCACCTGCCTGGTTTTGTGTATATCTTGGTACCTTTGTGTGTTTTAGAGAACAGCTCCTCACTTTTCCTTTCCTAGTGTGGAATGTTATTCTGATTGCAAATCTGTCCCACCTGAGTAGGGATGCTACTTCTGCCTTTGTGCTCTGACTTGTGTGTCTAGGGGCTGAGATAGATACAGATGAAAATACAAGTAACCAATGAAGTTTCTGACAGGTGGCCATGTTAGGGAACAGCTCTGTTGAGCTTCCCTACTGTTGGATGTAACTAACTTTGCTGGGATAGTGCTCCTGATCCTCCACATAGAGGTGGAGCTCACTTCTCCATCTGTTTTTCCCCCAACCGTTATGCAAGAAGCACCTGAAGGCAGCTTCCTCCAGGTGCTGAAAGAAGAGTTGGCAGAAGAGGCATTATTTAGGGCTTACTAACCAACCTCCTTCCCAGAGGGGCATCTTGGATAGCTTTGCCTCCCAGATATCTGGTGAACTAGAATGCAATAGAAGAGAGCAGAAGACCTCTCTCCTGGTGACTGGCAGTACCAGAACCATTGCTCACTGGGCATTCAGTCCTGAAACCATGGCAAGAGTTCTGAGGTCATTTGGGCTCCCTCTGGGAACAGGCCTCCATTGCTGCATGTTAATTGGAAACCCATGTGGATCCTCACTGTCACAATCCCAGACTGGCTGGCTTTGGTAGCATTTCCAGAAAGCTTGGAAGTTCTTACATCTCCTGTTCCTACGTGGTCTCTTCTAATGCGGATGCAGGAGTACTTGGATTGTAGCTTGAATCGGTCTTTCATCCTCTTGTCACTCATCTGCAATAATCCAAAAAAGGCTTTCAAACAACCTTCTTTCATTCCATTTGGTTTATACAAAGTCAGTCTTTATGTTTGGAGGAAAAGTATGCTGTGCAGATGAAGCACCACCACCAACTTCTTACCCCCGTGTTCTTCTTCTTCTTCCCTCAGGACGTTGGAGTGGAAGCCAACTGAAGAGTAGCTCCATCAAAGTACAGCTAAGTCGATGGCAATTGTTTTATATGAAACATGGATTTAATTGTTTTAAGTGAAACATGGACTTAAGGTTGGCTTTCATCTTCTACTGTCTCCTCATTAAAAGTCATCAAGGATTCTGTCAAGGTCTCTATGTGCTCCTATGGGATATTCCTCAGAGGGGACAAAAGCAGCCAGATGCGTCTTAATCTTCCCCAAGCAAAGAAATCACTGTGTCTCCAATCCAGCTGAGAAAGAGAAACCTGGGAAAGTCCAGCATGTCTCCCAAGAGAGAGGGAGGAGGAAGCTAACAAAGATCCTGTGGAAATGGATGCCCTGCAGGAATAGACGCTGAATCACACTTCTCCTTTGTGTGAGAAACGTTTCTCATAAATTCTCTTCTTCAAAGTTCCCAAGAAGTGGCAAACTTGAAGAGAAGGGGTTACACATCGTTGCAGATGAGCATCTTCCTCCTAAAACTTAACTAGGTTGGCCGGATTATGCATGTATGGACCTGCACAAATATTTTGGCAACAGTTTTCACAACCCTTTTTTGGGGGGGTTCATATCTCTTGGCCCATGTTTAAGAGGTACAGGATGCTTCTGATGGGAGGCTACCCCGTTTCAGCCTCAGGCTGCCATTCCAGCCTCGTGGACAAATATTGAAGCTGCGGATGCTGGGTGACTTGACCCCAGAGCAGTCAGAGTCCACAGATGCCTCTGAGTTGGTGGGGGACATGGAAGTGGAGCGCTTCACCGGGGACCATGTTGCCATCATGGGACTTTGGGGAGTGGGAGAAGCAGCATCCAGGTTTTTGGGACCGGTATATGATATCCCACTGGTGTTTGCTGGCAATGTGAAGGCCTTATGGCTACCCATGATTGTGGGTTTTTGAAGTGGCTCTGGATCCTGGTGTAATTCAGAATGAGTGCCCATTATACTTGGGCCATTATGGTTTGTTGAGGCAAAGAACTGGGGCGTTCCAGTTCTAGTAGGCAGCGTGAAGCATTTGTTTCCATTCATCCTCCCTGCTTTTGGTGACTGTACTGGGCTTGGAGATTTGAGGCCTAGCAACCGGGGGCTGTTGCTTGAGGATGCACTAGCCTGCGAGGGGGCAACTGAGACGGGGAGGGAGACACGTCTGTAGCCATCCATTCTTGTTGGCTTGGGTGACTGAATTGGGCTCGGAGAACTAGTACTCCTGTTCTTAGGGCTTCCACCAGTGGATGACACATTGGGGCAAGTGACAGGGGGTGTGAAGGGCCTGAAGTTTTCTACTCCGGTAAGTTTGGGAGAAGAGCTCTTCCTCCTGGCAGCATTTATGATATTTCTTGCCAACAGCACCTGCATCTGTCGGCTAGACTTTTGGTCAATCTCCTGTCGAAATGGGGACAGAGACCTTTCGCTCCAGGATGGAGACATGGGAGGAGGTGGAGTCATAATATGGGCTGCTCGAAAGGCTTCGACAAATCCATCCTCAGATTCTGGAGTTTGGGCTGGGCTCATCCATCCGTCTATGCTGCTAGATGGTCGCCTTATCAGCTGTGGAGTCCATGTCGGGGAGGCAGGCAGGGATGTTTTTCTTTCCTGCAATAGGAAGAGGAATAATTTTTAGCATTCTGTTCCCCTACGGCCCTTCAGATTGTGCTTACCTGCAGAAGGCCAGGTCTGCCTGTGCACCGTAAGAGAAATTAAGGTGCAGAGAACAGCATGCTCCCTGCCTTTCTTTTCTGGCTACATCCACTCTTCCTCAGATGACTTTGGGTGATCTCCTTATACTCCCATTACTCCATGGAAATACCCTGATGCCATTGTAAGAGTGCTCTTTATCTGAGAACAATGTGATTGGAAAAGATTTGTAAAGACAGCATGGAGAGAAGGACTTCCAACTTTCTGCTGGCTTCCCCATTGACTTCGCTTGTGGGAAGCTGGCAGGGAAGTTCGTGAATAGTGATGATGTGACAGGAGGATGGTGCAAAGGCCATAAGTACAACATCTGGTAATAACTGCTACTTGTTCAGTGCTATCATCAGTTCAAACATGGCTTAATGGGAGCGGTCATTAAACGAGGACCACTTGTATTTTATTTTATTTATTAACGTTTTATGCCACCCATCTGCCCTATAAGGTGACTCTGGGTGGAAGCACTTTGGAGGGGAGTCAGGTGATGCAGGATGGGGATCACACAGCAGTGGGGACAGCTAATTTCATGCTAACATAGTTTTCTGCCAGTTCAAGAATGGATGGATAGAGGTTCTACATTCCTACTTGAGCTTAGTGCACAAGATAATCTTGCCATAACGTCCTACCTGTTAATGACTACTTTTACTTCAACCGCAATAACACAAGGGCTATCAATAGATACAAACTACATGTAATCCGTTCTAATCTTGATTGCAGGAAAAACGATTTCAGCAATAGAATAGTAAATGTGTGGAACATCCTACCCGATCCTGTTGTTAGTTCCTCTAACCCCCAGACCTTTTACCTTAAGCCAGGGATGTCCAAACTTGGGAACTTTAAGAGTTGTGGACTTCAACTCCCAGAATTCCCCAGCCAGACATGGCAGCTGGGGAATTCTGGGAGTTGAAGTCCACAAGTCTTAAAGTTCCCAAGTTTGGACATCCCTGCCTTAAGCTATTTACTGTGGACCTTATGCATTTCTTAAGAGGTCCCTAACGGGGCTTGCATAAGCGCACCAGCGTGCCTACTGTCCCTGCCCTACTGTTCCATTTATATGTACTCTTTTTATGTGTTTATGGCTATGTTTTGCTTGTTTTTATCCATTTATTTGTGCCATTTTTCATGTGTTTTTCCTATTTGCTTCCTTGTACTTATTGACAAATTAAAATAAATAAATAAATAAATAAATAAATAAATAAATAAAGTTCAACATAGAAGGCCCTCCTCTCTTCCTACCTGTTTCCTCTCACTTGTCCTTTTCCCCTTATATTTATATACCTTTCACAAACATCTAGAGCAGAGGTCTCATTCTCGTAGCCCGCGGGCCAATTGCGGCCCGCAGGACGGTATCTTGTGGCCCCCACCATGATATGAAAGTATAATATTAGTATTAATATTAGTATTAATATTAATATAAGGAATTCCTTATCCCTTATGCAGTATGCTTCCTCCCTTAATTGGGGCCCTAACAGGGTGTTGTGGAACAATTATAGATACTTATGTGCGTGCTTGGCCAGCTGACTTCGGCCTTCTTTTGCGGCCATTTTTCGCCCTCCTAAAGGCTCTTGAACGCTCTGGAGGGCTAAAACCAGCCCTACGAGCAAACCGGAAATCTGTTCCTGAACTTCCAGTTTGCCCGTAGGGCTGGTTTTTCACACTCCAGAGGCTTCAGGGAAGATCCTGAAGCCTCCGGGTGGCTTTGGGGGGGGGGGGCAGGCAGCAGCAGCTGTTTTCACCTTCCCCAGGTTCCTATAAAGCCTCTGGAACCTGGGGAGGGTGAAAAAAACACACCAAAAATGGGAGGGGAGCACTGGTCATGCGTGCATGCATGCTGGGGTCGTGCACATAGCATTATGGGGGTGGCACGCCGATGCACAAACCCCCTGCGCTCTCCCCGCTTTTGGCACGTGAGCCAAAAAAGGTTCGCCATCACTGTCCTAGGACATCTCGTGTGATGCTTGGTCTTTTTGGAAATAAAGAAGGTGCAGGATCAAACTGCACTGAAGCATGTCATCCTCCCACTCCCCCCCCCCACAAATAAAGATAAAATGCAGAGAATCAGCAGGAGCAGTAGTTGGTAGATAGCAAGGGAGAGATCTGTAGGATCACTGGTGCCCTCAGATGTTGCTCTGTAGGGCAGAGATCTACTTCTGGAATCTAGCCAGATTCGGGAGAACTCTAGCTAAGATTCTGTGCAGTTTGAAGAACCCCCAAATCCCATTCCTGGCTGGCCCTGCTCACCCCATCCCTCCCAGGAGTCCCCAGGCATCCTGTTTTGGATGCAGTAACTGCAGGGTATGTGCAGAGGCTTGGGGGGGATGAAAAACAGGCCCACCGGAAATTTGGGAAGGCTGGAAACTGGTCCATTTCCAGCCTCCAGAGGGCCTCTGGAGCCTGGGGAAGCCATTTTTGCCCTTCCAGGGGTTGAGGAAAGCCTCTGGAACCTGGGAAGGGCAAAAACGCCCTCCCCCTACCGTGATGCAGGAGGCCGACTATGTCACACCCACCAAGCAAACCCCTTGGCACCGCTCGCCTGCCGATTCCTGTAAAGAGTTTCATGATTTTTCTGGCGGTTTTGTGGCTTCAAATCAGGCCTGACACCTGGCCACTGACTTGAACAAGTCCCTACAATTTTCTTTGCAGTGTTTTTCAGAAGTGACTTGCTCTTGCCTGTGAGTGAGAGAGACCAAGTACCATTGTGTCTAAACCCATACTACAACTCACAATTCCCTGGTTTCTAGTCCAGTGTCTTTTCAGTGCTACAGCAAACTGGCTCTGTTCTACAAGAATGCTAATCGCTAAATCATGACATGCAATGTGGCTATGAAAACAAGAGGGCTTGTGTAAAAAAAAAATTGAGCTTGGAAAGCAGGTGGAAGTAAAGACATGAAACAGGAGAACCTCTACACCAGGGGTCTCCAACCTTTGCAACTTTAAGTCTGAAGGACGTCAGCTCCCAGAATTCTCCAGCCAGCAAAGCTGGCTGGAGAAGTCTGGAAGCTGAAGTCCTTCAGACTTAAAGTTGCAAAGGTTGGAGACCCCTGCTCTACACAACACAGAATGAATAGAAAAATTTAGGACGTTCCACTCATTGCTTGAAATTTCTGAAGAAGTGAAATTCCTCCATCAGCAAAACAAGATGCTAAAGGATAGGAGGATTTAAGAAACAGAGGGGAAAGGAATGTCAGAAACTGACAATGAAAACACGCTTCACTCATTTCTACTCTGTGGTTTTCTACTATTATTTCCTTCCTTTACAGTGTCTTTCAACTCATGTTGTACAACTCTTCACAAAACCATGTCAATACAGGACTATACCCTGATGCTCTTCCTGAGTTACATGTTTCATCAATTTCCTGTCTTCCTCCCAAATGTGTATCTTATTGCTGAAATAGGCATGATAATAAAGACCATAATGTATGTATTCATGGGAAGGCTTAGCAGAACAGAATATTCTAGAAAAAGGATGGGAAGCTGCCAGAAACCAAAGTAATTGAGATTTATTGAAGCATCCAAGCACAGGGGGCTGCAGCTATAATAAGAAAACTAAAAATGTGCAGTACAGCACAACACAAATCTCACTGCTGTGTAGTTGCAACCCAATTTCTGACAAAACGACTAGAAGTCGTATTATCTGCATTTGACATGCTACATGATTTAATCAATCTTTCACCCCCAATGACTGCATCCAGGTTAGCATTAATGGAAGTGCTTCGTGTTATGATTGGTGTTAAGCCAAGAGCCAGAGGGCAGCTTTCTATTGACATTAATGCACAAAGGTAACTATTCACATACAACTTTTCTGAGGATAATTTCTCCAGCTGTATTTCTATTGGTGGAATTCTAAGGCTGAAATTATTTTAGAATAACTGAGGTTTCCCAGACTAGTCGGGCAATCTGGATTGCCCAGGAAAGGAAAATCTCTTGCATTAAATTCCTTCCTTCCTTCCTTCCTTCCTTCCTTCCTTCCTTCCTTCCTTCCTTCCTCCCTCCCTCCCTCCCTCCCTCCCTCCCTTCCTTCTTCCCTCCCTCCCCTCCTCCCTCCCTCCCTCCCTCCCTTCCTTCTTCCTCCCACTCCCTTCCTTCTCATTTAGCTGTCCAAATTTTGTAGCATCCCTCCTCTGCTCTTCATAGCTCCCAAATGGCCTCTTGCTAGTGGAAATGCCGAAAATGAAGATATCAATGGCTTGCTAATTCTTTTGTGCCAAGGATGATTGAACTTTAGTTCACTATTTGTAGCTCCAACACACCCACACATACAGACACATGCACACTCACACCCCTGAACTACTGTACAGTGGTACCTCGGTTCACGAACGCCTCTCTTCACGACCAATTCGGATTACGACCAAAAATTTCCCAAAAAATGTGCCCCGGTTCACGAACACCGTTTCGGTTCACGAACGGAAAAGTTCGTAAAAATACGCTCCGCTTCACGAACTCCGCCTCGCTTCACGAACTCCGCCTCGCTTCACGAACTCCGCCCTCGCATCACGGACAGAAAAGTTCGTAAAAATGCTCGGATTCACGAACCCCGCCTCGCTTCACGAACCGGAGCCACGGACATTTTAAAAACAAGGTCAGAACGGATTAACCGGATTTACATTGAACCCTATGGGAAACTGTGCCTCTGTTCACGACCAATTCTGTTCGCGAACAGAGTCAGTTCAAGAATCACGACCAAAAAACAAGGTCGGAACGGATTAACCGGATTTACATTGAACCTTATGGGAAATTGTGCCTCGCTTCACGACCAATTCGGATCGCGAACAGAGTCAGTTCACGAATTAAGTTCGTGAACCGAGGTACCACTGTATATCAGAAAATAACCATTGGGGTGGTGGTGGTGGTGAATGCTGCTATTTCCCTTGTTTCCAGCATCCTATTGTCCAGGAAGTCTCTTTTCTGCCTCTCTCTCAAGTGTTGCTGCAGGTTTTCAGGAGAGGAGAGGAAACCCAGTCCCTTGTTAAATGGAATGTCCAGATAGGAAGCACCTGCCTCATGGAAAACATACCTCTGTCAGTTTTCACCAAAATATTTTGTGTACTTTCAATGTTCAATTATATGAAATTCCTATGCACTGGTTAAACACTGTAAAAATTGACCTTTCTATAGGATGTTTTTGACAGTAATTATTAAACCAAAGTGAGCTATGCTGCCTAAGGACTATAGCAATTGCAGTTTAACACATGTGGAGGGCTCCCAATTGAAGAAGACATCCATGTTTTTCTCAGTAGCACTAGTGGTACATTTTTGTTTGCTGTTTTTAAGGCATGCCTTGAACTCTATAATAAAAAAAACCCAAGTGTCAACACTTCACAGGTGGACCATTAGAAATGGGTTTCTAGCTCTGAGACCCAATCATAACTATGATGTGGTATTTGACATCATGGGCACCTTCTGTCAAATACACATTCATAGAGTGGATCCATACCAGTACTTTGTGAAATAGTTTTCACAAGTACTCAGGCTGAAAAGTTTGTTTCCCTAACCTTCCTCTTTATTATGTGTGAAGCCCACATACGAGAACTTACACCTTGTTCATTTATATCAAACTTTGTGGCCTTATAGAATATGCAATTGCCATATACTGTATATGCCATATACTATAAATGATATTTGAGAAACTGTGGCCCTTTGGGTTTTGCTGAACTACAACTCCCAGAAGCCCCCAGCATTGGTAAGTATAATTGAATGTGTGGATGATCTTTGGGATGAAAGGAAGAGATGCTTCCTAGGAAACAATTAGAAGAGAGGCACAAGCCTCCAATGGATTAATGGCCACAGGAAGGAAGGCTCTGCATTAATTGTTCAGGCAGTTAAAAGTGACCGTGTAAAGTTGTACCTTCAGAATTGCAAGATTCTGATGATGTAGCCTTACAATAAAGCAGAATCACCTCTCATTCTAAATTCAAAATCTATCCTGGAGAAGTTTTGCTGACTGAGGCAAACAATAACTGGTGCCCATTTCTCCCCTGCTAAGGCCAACACTTGAAGAACACTTCAGATGTATAAGCTTCCTGCCAGCTCTCTCCCCATTTTCTCTTCTATGACTTGCCTAAAGCAAGCAATTCACTCAGCTGCATCCCCGCTCCTTAGTCTTTCATGGTTCCCTCCTTCCCTTGCTGCCCATTTTGATGGCAATAGCACTGTTGGAATGACCTAACCAGGCTGCCTTGAGCCTAGACACCTTCAAGTTAAGTGGATTTCAACCCACATAATTTTCAAAAGTGGCAGGGCTGGCTGGGAATTTGGAAAATGGTCAATGCATCTTGGCCCATGATGGCGAACCTATGGCACGGGTGCCACAGGTGGCACACGAAGCCATTTCTGAAGACACGCAAGGCGTTGCCCTGTCAGCTCTGGCGCACATGAGCATGCTGGCCAGCTTATTTTCGGCCTTGATTTTCGGCCATTTTTTTCCCTCCTGAAGCCTTCAGAGGGAGAAAAATGGCCCAACGCACAACCTAGAAGTCCATTTCTAAACTTCCGGTTTGTGTGTTGGGCCTTTTTTTGCCCTCCCCAGATTCCTAGAAAGCCTCTGGAGCCTACCAGGCCCACCGGAAGTCAGAAAATGAGCTGTTTCCAGCCTCTGGGGGTGTGGGGGAGGCCATTTTTGTCCTCCTCAGGCTCCAAAAAAGCCGTGCGCACATGCACGGGGCAGCAGGTGATGTCAAGCGTGCATGCTCAGGGGGCACAGCATGGGAGGCATTAAATTATGGGGTGGGCACATGAGCATGCGCAATAGTGCGAGCGTGTTTGCTTTAGGCACCTGAGGCGAAAAAGGTTCGCCATCACTGATCTAGGCTGAGGCCGAAACTGAAACTGTCAAAGTGAGCCAAAGCACTCGAGTTTCCCAAACATTACTCTAGACCAATATTTCTCAATCTCAGCAGCTTAGCAATGCAAGCATGCTGGCTGGGGAATTCTGTAAATTAATTTCCAAGCTTCTTGAAGCTGCTGAGCTTGAGAAACATTGCTCTAGGCCTATCTTCATGGGCTGAACTGTACCTTCCACATTCCTAGATACTAGGGCCAAAATCTGTAAGGCACAAACTTGAGGAAAACTACTGGACTTTATGGCCTGGGGAAGATGGGAACGAGAGTCCAAAACTTTGGGTGGATTCACAATTGATATTCAGTCATCCAGGCAACCATCCTACATTCCCTAGATAACTTTTCTCAATTCAACCTTTGTTCCGCTACTTAAGCCAGTAAGGTCATGAAGAAGATTAAAAAAATCTTCTTGGGTAAAATGTTCACTTTAGAACTGTTGTTTTCCTTTGGTAGAGATCTTTCCTCCAACTTTCTTTACATTTCAACGAAGTGGGAATACAACAAGTTTAATGCCCTCTCATTTTGAAATCTTTAGCTGTGGTGGAAAAAACTTTCCTTTCTTTTCCTTTCTTTTCCTTTCCTTTCCTTTCCTTTCTTTTCCTTTCCTTTCTCCTTATCCCTTCCTTTCCTTTTCCTTTCCTTCTCCTTCTCAACAAAAGACAATCATCTAAGTTCTATCTGCCTGGAGTCTTTTTGACCCATCTCTGCTTTGTCTCTCAACTTTGAAGGAGAAAAATTGCAGTTGTCAAGTTAGCCCTTTGATACTATTTCTCTAATATATGGTTCCCCTTGCACACATGTCGTTCCTGACTCTAGGGTGCGGTGCTCATCTCTGTTTCAAAGCTGAAGAGCCAGCGCTGTCCGAAGATGTCTCGGTGGTCATGAGGCCGGCATGACTAAATGCGGAAGGCACATGAAACACTGTTACCTTCCCAACAAAGGTGATTCCTATTTTTACTACTTGCACTTTTTACGTGCTTATGAACTGCTAGGTTGGCAGAAGCTGGGACAAGTAATGGCTGCTCATTCCGTTATGTGGCATTAGGGATTCAAACCGCCGAACTTTTTGATCGACAAGCTCAGCACCTTAGCCACTGAGCCACTGCATCCCAATAATATATGGTACATCAATGCTATTCGTGGGTAGATGGCTCTATCAGCTTGCCCTGCGTTAGGGCTTTAGCAAGGCAGGTGTTTTTATTGCGGGGATAAATGAAGAAAAGGGACAACAACTTGCTGCTCCTTGATTAACCAGCAGGTGTGTGGGATTCAGTTGGGAATGTCTGCAGGGGAGGATTGAAAAGGTCAAGACAGCAGCCGCACCCACACAATCATATCCCGACCCTTTTGTGTGGACAGTGTGATACACATAAAAAGGGCCAGGGCTGCAGTCATGGCTGTATTTTGATGTTTTTTCAACCTCCCTTTGCCTACCTCTTTGCAAACTCCCAGGGCTCAGCCTAGCTGTTTAAATAACATATCAGAACCGAAAGAAACCATTGTCCTGCAACACCCAGCTATTCCGCAGCCCTTTGTGCAGAAATGCTCCTTCTGCCTTTGGAACTCTTCTGCCTCTGAACCCATAGCCCTCTGTCATATTAGTTTCACATTAGGCATTGCCACCCAATACAGGTTTTGTGTCTGATAAGACCCTTCCTTTGTTGATCTGGCTTGCTTTGCACAGGTAGCCCTCACCTTACCACCACAACTGAGCCCCAGATTTCCATGGCCAATCAAGACCATTGTTAAGTGACTATTGCCCCATTTTACAACCTTTTTTGTCACCGTTGTTAAGTGAATCATTGCAGTTGTGAAGTGTTTCTGGCTTCCCCTTTGACTCTGCTTGTCAGAAGTTCACAAAAGGTGACCACGTCTCTCTCTCTCTCTCTCTCTCTCTCTCTCTCTCTCTCTCTCTCTCTCTCTCTCTCTCTCTCTCTCTCACACACACACACACACACACACACAGAGGACACATGACAGTTACCAAACGTATGAATTTTGATCCCATTTGATCATGGAGATGCTGTAATGGTCGTAAGTGAGAAAACTGGTCATAAGTCAGTTTTTTCAGTGCTGTTCTAACTTCAAGTGGTCATTAAATCAAGGGTGGGATTCTACTGGTTCGGAGCGGTTCAAGTGATCTGGTAGCTCCGATGATCAGCGAACCAGTTCAGTCCCATGATCAAGTGGGGCCGCCCCCCTGCCCCTGCGCTTTATTGACTTATATCAGGGGTCCCCAACCTTTGCAACTTTAAGTCTGAAGGACTTTGCTGCCTGGAGAATTCTGGGAGCTGAAGTCCTTCAGACTTAAAAGTTGCAAAGGTTGGAGACCCCTGACTTATATCTTTTCAGCTGAGTTGCACGGCAGAGTGGATTGCCACACCTCAGCTGTTTTCCTCCCCAGCAGTAATGCGGAAGGCAAGTTTTCTCAAAACTGAGCACACGCGCGATCAAAAGTGTGCGATCACTGAACCGGTTGTTACACTGGTAGGATTCCACTACTGCACTAAATGGATGGTGCTAAGTTGAGGGCTGCCTGTATTATTAGGCTTCTGCTAGAATTTGTCAAGCAGGAGAAGGAAGGAAAGACAGGGAAAAAAGTCAGAGACCGAGAATGAACTAGATCTGTAGGAGAAGAAAGCCAGTGTGGCAGTGGGTTTAAGGTCTTGGACCAGGTTCTCATCTACATCCATAAAAACTTCCTGTGTGATTTTGGGCAAGTCTTCTTTCTTCACTCCAACCTACCTCGCAGGACTGAAGTTATGGAGCAAAATGGGACAAAGGAACACGGCACAGGCTGCTTTGTGCTCCTGTCCAAAATGTAGGATAGGAATGTAAGAACAGCTAGCATTATTTAGTGTTTTGTGTCAAGGCCTTGCAGTTTGCAGCTTAATCAATCATGGATGGAGGCCAATGGCAGAAATGAATTCTCAGTGTTGGATTTGCTTAGAGACAGCTCACTCTGCAAGGTAACCCATCACCTGTTCTGTGGAGTCAGCCTAAAGGTTAGTCTGCAGTTAGCTTACTGTAAACATGACTTTAAAAAAAATGCAAACAAAATGTACAACCGAGGACTCACTCCACATAATTGCATAGATTAGTGGTAGTCAACCTGCTCCCTACCACCCACTAGTGGGCGTTCCAGCTTTCATGGTGGCAGTAGGGGTTTTGTCCGATACTGAAGCACTTTCCTTTTTTTTAACTTAATTGACTTCCCTACTTTATAAATCACCATTACTGTGGAACCGGTGGGCGGTTAGAAAATTTTACTACTAACAGAGATACAAAAGTAGGCGGTAGGTATAAAAAGGTTGATTACCCCTGGCATAGACATTTGAGAGCTCCCACCCCCTTGGGCCCAGTTGTTTATCTTGCCCCATTCTACATTGTGAAAAGAGCCAGATGTGCCACTTTGAAAGCACTGCAGGGCTCATACTTTGACTTTGGACCTCTCTACAGAGCTGTTCTGGGGGGTTCCCAGTGTGAGGAAAATGAAGGAAAGACTATGATGATGGCTGGAATTAATATTATTTCCCTACTTAACACAAGGGGATCTCTTACTTCTAAATCCCAGAGGCTTAGCCCGATCAGGTTGGTTCTGTGGTCTAATGTATCGTTTCAGTGATACTTGTAGTCCCAAATATTCAGTATTCAATTCAAACCCCAAAGAAAGATTGGCAATGGCTGTTAAATAAGAGATTAAGTGTTAAAATGTGAAAATCATTTTATTTGCCTTCTAGTCTCAATCTTTTTCAGGGAACAGCATGCCGTTCCTTTTTCCCTTCGCTCCACAGCAAGGAAGGAAAATCAATCCTAATGACCAGAAAAACATGTCAGCATTGAAACCTTTTCCTCCCATAAGACCTTAGCATTACCAGGAAATACTGTAGCACTGAGACTGTATAGAAGAAATACTGTACCACAGAGACTATATTTTACACATCCCTGATTTCTGTTAATAGTCACTGGTGCTGGAAAAGGGTTCTTCTGAGATCTAATTGCACTGTGAGTGGATTCTGCCAGTATAAAATGTTTCAAGCCAATTTATGAAACCTCATTGTACTTCTCAGAGACTAAATCATGGTACTTGGCTACATGGATGTATCTCTCGGCAGTTTAACTGCTTTGAGGCCCTTTGGGTCAGTGATAACAATGCTCTCGGTGTTCTCCTAAATCCCAGTATATGGAGGACAAAAGTGTCATCGTATTACTTATTGTAAGCTAATTGCAGAACATCTGCAGCTATTCCCTGATTGCATCAAAAGGATTTGGGGTGTGCGTGAGGAGAGTAGGGTGTGACTTCTGAAGTTTGTAAAGCTGGGTTAGTCCATCAAGCACTTCTGTGCATTAAATGTTGTTATTAAATTAAACGTTGCGTATTAGGATGCTAAGAAATTAAAATGAGGTTTGCATTCTGGATTATGTTTATGATACATGTATTTACCCCAAAGGTATTCAGTGTCCTGTTATCTAAGAGAGACAATAAAATTAGAGAGGAGAAATAAACGAAGCACAAAGGTAGCAGAGGCAGGAACAGGCATCAGGTAGAATTGTCTTTTGGCATCAGCAAAGAACAGAGAAGGTGAGCAGGTCGTACTGGAGGGTCTGGATGCAGAGAAGACAGAGGAAAAAACACCTTTCAGAGCAAAGAAGCCAAAAAAAAAAAAAAAAGTAAGGCAAAGAAGAAGTCAGAGATTGGATGTTCATAGAGTTTCTGAGCATGAGGAAAAGAAGAAAACACATCTTCCTGCTTCAGTCAAGCGTCTGCTAATAATCTTTTAAGACTCCTATGCTTGGACTATTTTTATATTCTTTTGTGAGCTAAATTCACACACTGCTGAACAACTCCAATTGCACAAGTTCTATCAGGACTGGCTTAGCTGAGACACGCTGGCATTTGGCTAAATTTGTTTTTTAAAAAAAAAGTCTGCTCAGTTTTGTTAGTGGACAATGTAACTTAGCCTAGTATAGTTTGAGAGGTGGCACTTTTATGCAAGATCTAATTGCACTCACAACCCACTAGGCTGCCTTCATTTTGCTTTTTTTGTTTTCTTTGCACACCACCAATCAGAAGCTAACAACGATGTAGGTCTTTTGCCTGAACCCTTGCACACGCTTTAAAACCTATTACTTATAGTAAAAAGAAGGTTTCCACACCTGAGGCTCAATCCCTGCATTCTTGGTGGAGTAAGATGGTCTTGGAGCTTGGTATACTCCTTTAGCTCTTGGAGACAAAATTTTAGAAGAGTGATCAAAAGACGCTTCAGGTGATATTTCAGCATTTGCTCTGAACTTCTGTAATGGAAACATGTTTCCAGGTAATGGAGCAAAGAGGCCAGGCAATGTTCTGCTTGGGCTGGACTGGACAGGTGGGTACAACAGAGGAGAAGGTGCCAAGGGCGAAGTAGAGGAAGAAGCCTGTCTCATATAACCCCTTTCAGGGACTCCAGATCTCATGGGCTCTTTGATTGGGGAACGAGCAAACGTGGGTGACCGAAGCTGGTAAGGCTGTTGCTTGGAGATTTCCGACTCCTTTTTGGAGAGCTCGCTTTCTGTCAAATTGCTGTTGTAGAAAGATACAGGGGGACCTTTTGGAGATCTTGATGGACTTTTGAGTGCAGGTTGGAATGCCACGGGGGAGAGATGAGTTTCTGAAGTATACTTCCAGGATGGAGGAAGAGACATTGTAGGTGAAGGTGATCTTGCTATATCTGGATGGGACGGGGCTTCAATGACATACTTCTGCATTCTTGATTGCCTCTTGGCAAACAGTTCTGCCCCCTTTCCTTTCGCCTCTGATAGGCTTTGGTTGGAGATTATTTTAGGTCTAGGCTGTATTTTTGGTGATCTTAAACACGAAGACCACTCTGGTGGAGGATCTCCAAGGGTCTGAGTGGGTCCATGCAATGATCTATCTTCAGTTAGAAAGTTAGAGGCATCTGCACCCAATGCAAATGATTCATCTTCAAGAAAGGCTCCTCCTTGCTTCTTTTTATTATCTGATGTCTGTACTAAATTCAAAAGATCTGGATTGGGACCCATTTTGGGCTTCTCAACAAAGGTGAACATAGACTTCTTAGGTGTTCTGCGGGCTGCAGATTCCTCCAGAATGCCGGTTTTATCTGGAGGTGGTGCTTTGTCCTCTCTGAATTGAGGTCCTGAGCTGCTGTCTTTGGACCTAGTTTCAGGTGGAACCAGGATTTTGCGTTCTTGACTAGGATACAGTGCTGAGTAAGCTGGTGGTGACCTGACCCTAGTCACTGGAGGAGGGCTGGAAAATGCTTCTGCATAGGTGGGTGGTGGAGGAATCTCCGCCACTGGGCTCTTCTCTGCTGGTGAGAGGATTTTAACGAGTGACTGAGTGCCAAAAGGTCTTGCAGTTCGGTTCTTCACTGGTTGGGGCTTAGACAAAGTGAGGCGCACTTCACAATACTGCCTATGATTTTGTGCGCTGGTTTCATCAGAACATGCATCGGTGGCTTTTTCGGTGTCAGCAGTGGGAAAAATGTTCTCATTGTCAATGACCAACTCATCCTGTTCCATGTAGGGCAGCTCTCCATTTTCCTTTCTGTCTATGACTGGTTCACTCGGTGTCTTGTTGAGGACAATATTATTCTCCCTATCAATGATGGCTGCGTACAGGTCTTTGTCAGGGATATTGTTGTTTTTCTCACTACCTATAGGTAGATACGGTTCTTTATCGAGAATGTTATTTTCCCGATCCATATGCAGAAGGTACAGTTCTTTTTCAAGGATGGTATCTTTCTCCTCAATCTTAGGGGTAGCCTCATCCTCAGCTGGGATGTTCTCTGTATTGCCCATAATTGGTCCTTGCTCAACCATAGGCATTCTTCCAAACTCAGTGAGAGGTTCATGTATTCCGTTGGTGGAAGCTGTCCCTATATTCTCTTTTAGGTATACACTGAGCGGGATCTGCTGAAATTCTTCCTCTAGAATATCTTTAGAGGATGTTGGGTTTGCTGAATACAGAATCGTCTCGCTCTTTTCCTTATTCCACGGAAGGCCCTGTGCGTTATCTAGGGGATGTTCCACACCCAGTTCCTCCTCATATTTTTCCATGGTGACTTTTTGCCCCCAGCGTCCAAAGCTATTGAGGCAGAGTGAAGCGTTCAGCTCCTTGTTTGGTTTCAGAGTCTGCTTCAGATGCGATGCCTCCCCATGGCTCAGAGCGCAAGGGTGAGGGATAGCTTTGGGGTCTTTCTCCGCAGCTCCTCGTTCTGGGTTGGTTGGCCTTGGGGCTCCTAAGGTGTATGCATTCACTCGCTGCTTGCGTCTGTGAAACAGCAGGACTCCTTTGGAATTGGAACTTGGTGGATTGGTCAACTGAGCAACAATTCTTTGGCTCCTCTCTTTTGCTTCCTTCAGCTCTGTTTCAGACAAGCTTGCACTTCTTGAGATATCTGAGGAAGAAGAAACATACAGAGTACAAAGTTATACACGGGTTTGGAATCCCGGAAGAGCACCCCAGCACACTTTCCCTCTATTTTTAAAAGAAAGAACTCTAACATGATTCATTAACATGTTTAATAGTTCCTCCTATTTGTGTGCTGCATTAGGCTTCTTATTTGTAATTCATTCAAAATGCTGAACCATCTGAGAAGACAGAAAACATACCAATGAAATCAGCAGCCGGAGAACTTATGTTGAGATGCTGAACCAGAGAAACACAAGTTGAAAACCTAACTCTGCCAGTGTTTGCATGTTACTTTGTGATAAGACACTGGTGCTGATGCTACCTCATCATATACAGGTTGTCCTTGACTTATGACCACAACTGAGCCCAAACACTTCTGTTGTTAAGTGAGACATTTGTTAAGTGAGTTTTGCCCCATTTTACGATCTTTCTTGCTACAGTTGTTTAAGTGAATTGCTACAGTTGATAAGTTAGTAACCTGATTGTTAAGTGAATCTGGCTTCCCCCTTGACTTTGCTTGGTTGAAGGTTGAAAAAAGGGACCTTGGGACACAGCCATGATCATAAGTATGAGCCAGTTGCCAAGCATCTGAATTTTGATCACATGATTATGAGGATGCTGCAAAGATTGTAACTGTGAAAAAGGCCATGTCACTTTTTTCTGTGCCGTTGTAACTTTGAACGGTCACTGTTGTAAGTTGAGGACTACCTGTATGAATTACCTAGTTATCAGCAAAACTACCAATAAATAATGTTAGCAGAAAATATATCCAGGGGTATTGTTTTGTATCCTTCAAAAAACCAACCAGTTACAAGCAAACTGTTAGTGTCTTCATGCACTGTTTTTAAAGGTCCTTCCCAATTGACTGTCTTAGATAGATTTAGGTCCAGAATTCCCCAAATATGCACCCTTGTGGGAAGCAGGATCTATAATGGGTAGTTATAATTCCAACACATCTGGAGTGATTTAATTCAGAAAGATAATTTTAACTCAGAAGGAATTAAAGGTATCTTTGATTCAGAAAGAAAGCAAAGATAGATTGATTCAGAAGCCTGGTTTTCATAATCAACCAGAATTCAATGTGGAGTTTTGTGTATCGAAGTACGAAGGAAATTAAATGGCCCTCAGTTTCATTAATAAGCTTTAGATAGGCTTTCCCATGGTCTCTGTCTTATTTACAGTATTTAATATTTCAGAGAAATGGACTGAATAAATAGATATACTTGAAGTTTAGACCTTCTATAAATTTAATAAAAATTGATCATATGAATATTTCTCGCTTACACCTCCTACTTAAATGTCAATTTATATTTTTAGCATGGTATGTTATATATTGAAAGCTTTCAAAAATCATAACGATAATCCAAATAAAAATGCACTGTAACTCTCTGCTCAGTTTATTACCGTATATAAGACCCAATACTAAATGGGCAACTGCAAACTTCCCTTTATCTATAGACTTGGATTAGAAATCTAAGATTCAAATAGTGGAGTAAAATAGTCACCCTAATATTGATATTGGTGTAATCCTTTCCCAAACAAGCGTCCTCCAGATATGTTGGCCCTACAGATTTCATGACTGGATGGCAAAACCTTCTTGGCTAAAGATAAAGGAAGTTACTGACAGTTACAACAATTAATCAGTGGAACAACTTGCCTCCAGAAGTTTGTGAATGCTCCAACACTGGAAGTTTTAAAGAAGAGAGTAGATAACCATTTGTCTGAAGTGGTGTAGGGTTTCCTGCCTAAACGGGGTTGGACTAGAAGATCTCCAAGGTCCCTTCCAACTCTGTTATTCTAAAGTTGATGCTCAAAACAGACAGAGGTCACCTGATGGAAGGGAACTGATGTAGGTTGGAAAGGAAATCATATTGTTCTCTTCCACCACCCTTTTAGTAAACAAAGGTCAAACCAGTACTACAAGCAGGGCCAATAGAAATAAAAACGTTGATCAAATAGTTGGGCACATCCCTACTGAAGGGTAAAGATGTGAATTACTAACCACAGGAAGCAACAGAGTAGATAAGCAATGAGAAAACAGCAATAATGGTGAAAAGAGAGCACGCAATCTTCTTTCCTCCCTCCCATTTTCACAGGGATCAACTTAAAAGCAGGGTACTGCACATGTTTCTCAGATTCCCGAAATATTTCATGACATAAAGCCTACAGACTGTAATTAGAACAATTATATAAACATATTTGTGTATGACATGAATAAATTGCCTGAAATAAATTGCCTAAAATAAAAGTACATTAGTCTTCCTCGCTGAGGGTGTTTATCATAATCAAAGCAAATTGACAGCAGTACGGAGCTGAGATATGCACCTATATCAGTGTTTCTCAGCATCAGCAATTTTAAGATGTGTGAACTCGAGCTGCCAGAATTCCCCAGCCAACATGCTGATCTACATCAATCACATCCCTACAGATTGTAAATTATACTGAACTGGAAGAATTTGCCACCTGTATGGCACCTTTTCAATTTGTCACCTGCACGGCACCTGATTTCATTTTCCAAAACATGGGCTTTAGTGCTCCTGTTCTAATGGAATGTGTATGTGGTGGTTGTTAAGGGTTTTATAACACCTTGCTTTAGAATAGAAAAAAAAAAATTCTAGACTTTCTACTCCTTTCTACACAAGACCTGGTTTTTTTTTTTGCAAACCCAATACAGAGAAATGTCACAAGGGGAGAGTGCAGCCTTCTTTGTACACAGTTTTGCTTTGCAATTGTAAATGATTGCATGCAAAAGGAATTTATTGAAAGACTTCAAAGTTTCAAGTTGCAGTTCATTGGGTTTCAAACACCCTGTACAAACACGCTCTAAGCAGGAAGTTGGCCAGCTCTAAAGTGTCTCATAGAACTCCCTCTGCAGAGGCCTTGTGAAGTACAAAGTGCCAGGTTATCATAAAAAAAATAGGAAAATAAACCATTGACTCTACATTGCTAGAAGCTCATTTCTAATATAATGGATGCACAGGGCTGATCTAATAATTTTGCTTGAATTTAACACAAGATGGCAGCGCCTGAAAACAAATCTGTAAAGATCGGGGGCCTTTTAATGTGCTTTCCTACGCACTGATTGAAAACCAATTAGTCAAGCCACTTCCTAGAATAGAGCCTACTTAGCATCTCATAAAACCGTGAGGCTTAGGTCACTTGCCTGCCGCTCCTAAGCTACCTAGGGGAAGTGGGAAGTTGACAAGCTTTTCAAAAGATCATCTGTCCATGGGTCATGGCAAGAGTTGCTGTTAAGAAAGGATGTGGAAGGACACTGAATGCATTTTCTGTGGGTGAGCCATTTCCTATGAGCCATTTTCCTAAAATGGCCATGATTTAGCACCTCTGGCAAGAGGAAATATCAGAAACAAGGAATGGTTATAAAAAGCTTACCACCAAACCACTAACATACTTGCTGAGGAAGGTGGCCTTCCAAGCACACAATTCCCTAAATTCCTCATTCTGATCTCAGTTTCCCAAATGGGCCAGGATCAGATCACCTCTTATTGTTTTTCAAAATCATTGTTAAGAGTCCAATGAAGGTTCTTTGAATATATCAAAAGGAGGCCAGTTCGTTATATTAACTAATCACCATAATTAGGAAATCCATGTTACAACCTGCCTTCTGAAGTGATACTTAATTAAATGATTCTGGTTGTGGTTATGATAGTCCTAAACCTGAAGACTTAATAACAAGCCTTCTTAGCCAAACGATACTCCAACGTTTTCCCCATGCCTTCGGGTATTTGAGTACATCTCGTGTTCAGTTTTCTACTTGGACATACTAGAACTATAAGATGAAAGAACCCCAACTAAGAAACCACGAAAGATGATTAGAAAATCAGTCACAAAGGATGATAAAAAAAGAGAAAAGATTTTCGGAGGTGAGAAAGTAGGTGTGGTAGCAGAAGTAGGGTGAACAAAGAGGAATAAAAAATGAAGAAAAAGGAAGCAGAGGAGGATCCTGGGAAGAAAGTCAGGTAAGTAGCAGCTCACCTATAGTTATTTTTATGAGTCATTAACAGCCTGCTGACCCTCCCACTCTTCCTGGTTTTTTCTGTACTGCAAGATAACCAGCAGCTGCAAAGAAAACACGGAGGAGAGTGCTAGGAGTCAAAGCACTCCTTCTCCTTCCTCTTCCTCTTTCTCTTCCCCTTCCCCTTCTCCTTCCCCTTCCCCTCCTCCTCCTCCTCCATTTCCACCCTCCTCCTCCATCTTGCAGCTCTTTCTATTACCAAAAAGAGCTGGGTTCTTCTAAGTTTCCTTAGTGAGGAAAAGCTTGTCTTTCCCCAAAATTAGAGGTCCAAAAATCGAAAGTGGTTGCCAAATCCATTGTGTTCAGCCTTGGAAATATTTCTGATCCTTCCTCATTTTAAGACTTCCTGTGTCATCCCGCATTCTCACTTTGGCCAGGCAAGGTGCTTCTTTCATAGGGAAAAGAAAGATGCAGCTACTGAATGCAAACCAGAATGGAATTTCTAGGTGTTAATTCAGAATTCACGTTTTTTCATATGGACAGCTTGTTCTATTTGCTATAAAAGACAAACTTCTATGAAAGTATATTTTAATAAATGTCTGTGGAGATACTCAATCATCCAGGTGAGGAAACTCCAATTGCCTTTTGAAAAGCTCCTTTGAGATATATTTTAGTAGTAAGACCACTCTTCCAAAATGCTGTGGAATTGGATTAATATGCTAACGGTACTGGTTAAATTTGGAGGGGGGAGAAGGTCATATTTGGCTAGAGCATCCATCCATCCATCCATCCATCCATCCATCCATCCATCCATCCATCCATCCAACCATTATCTAGACTATTATCTAAATAGCTTGAAGATATCCTTTCAACAGTTAAGAAAATAAGCAGGACTTAATTGTTCACACTAAGGGTATTAAGCATTTTCTCACAACTCTTATTAGAGTTTATGTATGTACACTAGAGGTACTCATTATGTGCATAGGGGTTATAGTGTAGTGGGAGAACAAAAAACAACAACAACCATCATGTCATTTGAACTCAGGCCCTAATAACTGTGAGACATGTATCACTAGGAAGCATTACTGTTTCTACAAATAATAAGACAGGAACCTAAAGTAATGGATTTTAGATGCTGCTGAACTATATTTCCCAACAAAATTATTGCTCTGAAGAACTCTCAGTTAAAAACTGAGTATTAGCTCTGTTAAAACTGATAATTCTTCAATAACATATGGAGGACCACCGATTTGCCATCTCTGCCTTGGGGGTAAATGTTCATCTGGACTAGAAGACTAAGACAAGATATTTAATCTCTTCTTTTCCAGCCATATCACGAAAGCTGGGGTCTTTAGGCTCAAAGCTATCTTCTACCCTAACCATATTTCTTACAGATGCATTTGACTGATCTGTGAGCAGCAGACTTCCTTATCAGAGTGCTATGATGTCAGTCTGTGCGTGTTCTGAACATGGATATCTGTAAATAAATGCTAACACTCGGCAATATTTTATGTTCTAATCCTCTCTCCCTAAAATATTGCCTCTCTGCTAAGTGAGAATGTGTGACACATGCCAATTTTGTATGGAGTGTGGTTTGCATCTTAAACCACACTCTACTTTAAATGGTAAAAAACATTTGAAATACAGCAGAATGGGCATGGTATTCTTAGAGAGCTAGTTTGATGTGGTAGTTAAGGCACCAGACTAGAAACTGGGAGACTGTGAATTCTAGTGTCATCTAAGACATGAAACCAATCACTCTTTCTCAGCCCTAAACAGGAGACAATGGCAAATCATATGCAAAATCTTGCCAAGAAAACTGTAGGGACTTGTCCAGATAGTCACCAAGAGTCAATACTGAGTCAAAAGCACCAAAAATGAAAGAAAAGGAAAGGGAAAAAAGGAAGGGAAGGGTAGGAAAAGAAAAGAATGGTGTTTTTGCATAGCAAATGCATGCAGGACAGGGACAATGTCATTTTTGGCTTTAGATATCCAAACAAGAATGGAAACAGATTGTCTTCAAGGTTCTGTATGAAATATTAACAGAAAACATTCTTTGCTCTAGAATGAACATAGATAATCCCAAAGTCCATGGAGCAGCATAGAACTACAAAGGAAACAATTGACTCCTAACAGCAAGGCAGAAATAATATGGATGATTGATTAATTGATTTTATCATTATTTTTTATTTGTTTTTTAATTTTTACAATATATCACCCGGTGCTGTACAAAACAAAAGGAAGAGTTGGTTTCAAGTGTCGTCTATTGTCTTTAAAATCTCCAAAATCCACGTTCTCTCGGTACAGGCGTCGAGACATCCAAAGTTCCAAGTGCATAGTCCACAAATGGCTTCCAAGTCTTCCAAAAAATATCATTTTTATAAACCCCCTCTCTAAATTTAATATCACACGTCATTTTATCGTTTAAAGCTAATTTCCACATTTCACAATACCATTCTTCTATTTTAATATTTACCTCTATTTTCCAATATCTTGCTATTACAATTCTACCTATTATAATCATAATTCTAATCAGTTCTTTCTCATATTTTGTTAACTCTGGTTCATTAATTATCAATAACAGTATAGTTTCCGGTCTCAATATTATTATTCTTTTCATCATTTTACACATCGTTGTTTCCAATTGCTGCCAAAACTTTTTAATTTTCACACATTTATACCACATATGTTCGTAAGTTCCCAATTCCATATTACATCTCCAACATTTATCACTCATTTTTTTATCTATCTGTGATAATCTTAAAGGGGTCCAATACCATTTCCAAACAACCTTAAAATTATGTTCTTTAATCCTTATAGATAAAGTCTTCATAATCCGACTCTTCCAATTCTCATTCCAATCCAAATCCAATATTTTAATCTTTAAATCTTCTTCCCAATTCCTTTTCATTATTAATTGATTTTATCAACAACTTTTCCAGCTAAATTGGGATTAAGTGTTTGTGGTTTTTCATGTATTATTGGATTCCAACTAATAACCCTCCTAATTACTTGGATAATGATCAGATATGATGGGAGGGTCCAGCAACGTCTGGAGAGCCACTGTATTTCTGTTGCAGATATAAAAAGATTCTTAAGATGATGAACAATAAACGCTTCACAAATAAAATACCATCTTACCATGAGCAAAAATTGAAAGGTAGGAGTGGGCCCTCCTGCCCACCAAAATGATGGGAGCATTCACCAAATCCCAAGTATATGACAAAGCAAAAGATGAAAATCAACCAAGTTTACAGAAAACCTCTCCATCATATTTTGTTATTTTTACTTGTTATTGTTATTATTTGCCTTCTTCCTATATACTCATATCACACCAGCTTGAAGCCAAGGCTGCTTCAATACTGAAAGGCAACAAGTAATTTGAAGTTCAGTTACACCCAAAGACCCTACCCTCAAATTGATGCTATGACTTTTATGTAAGCCTTAACTTCTGGAGTAGAGGAAATGTGGGTCAAGGACAAGCTACACATGGTAGATTTCAAGTTGTATTTTCCATCCTAATCCTACCATCCTAAAGAGTATTTCCTTGCTTTTCAGCTGCTTTAAATCAGTAATTGCTTCTGTAGCTCCTGGCATGATTTTGATCTTAAATGCTACTGCCAGAATGATATGGGAAATGCACAGTTGGGAACAGAATAGAAAATGATTGCTCTATCAGATAAAATCATTTTTGTTTTACTTTACATTCATCATAACTGAGATCTTGTTAGTCTGATAGTAGGTTGGCTTTAGATTCAATTTCAGTTGCCCGTGCATGAAATTATAAACTGTGCTATGCAATATAAAAACAGAACAAAAAGAACAGGCTAAAGTATATTGTGATGTAAAGTGTTAGTTACCCAGCAACCATGATAAGAAAAACAAAACAAAACAATATATAAGTTAAGATATGTGTGTGGGTGAATTTGGCCTTTGCATTTGTTTTCTCAGAGACTTCTCTCTCTCTCTCTCTCTCTCTCTCTCTCTCTCTCTCTCTCTCTCTCTCTCTCTCTCTCTCTCTCTCTCCTTCCCTCCCTCCCTCTCCCTCCCTGCCTCCCTCTATCTCTATCATTTTTATCTTTATCATCATCTATCTAGAGCAAAATACAAAAGTGCAGGTTTCAGGAACAATTGTGCATCTCCAGATTCAAAACACCCTCCAGTCCCTGCACAAAAGTAATCAATACTGTGGAAGAATAAAGTTACTAGAGCAAGCTGCCTAACTTCTTTCTTCCTGCCAAAGACATTGCCCATTAACCCAATAATACTGAGTATTCATGCATGTCATTAGACTACATATCAGAAAATAAAATATCTTACCAGTCAATAAAGTACAAATAGCCATAATATAACTATTCAATATTAAAAGGTTGTCACTCTATATTTCCCCTCCTCTTATCCTCAGCTATTTTCTTCCCTGCTCCTCACATTAATTGAAACGGTGATCCTGATGCTTCCACTATCAAACTTGACTGTTACACTTCTATAAATTAGTACAGCCAGATTCCTAGTTTAAAATTTAAAACACTTGGTCGTCTTATGTTAGTCCAGAAATTGGGCAACTCACTTATGACTGTTTTTAACAGCCTTTCTCTCAACAAGTGAGCTTACTGAAAGATAAGCTCTCAAGGCGAATGAGAAAAAAAAAAGGTGCAGTAGAAGATTTCTAGTCTAAAATCAGGATTACTCAGAATTATTCTCTATTCCCCTGAAATTCTCTATGCAACTAGATGTCAGATTATATTTGCTGAAGGCAGTGGACTTTTTAAAAGCATTGTGAGTAGATAACTTTGGACAAGCCATTCCCTATGAATCATTTACAAGCTAATAACCACGTTATAGCCAAAGTAATGTTAAAACAATATCAAATATCTTTATAACAGCAATAATAACAAAATCCCCAGCACTGAGGCCTGAACCATGCAGTTAAACATTCATGCTTGGAAAGAAACAAGACAGATACTCCCAAAGGTTGCTAACCAACCCAGATGTTACTGCTGCTTGCAACACTCAAAAATATCAGGTCACCTATAAAGCCCTGCCCTCACTCGCACTTCATTCCCTGAGAACACCAAACTTCTTCCTTGTGTAGGAAGTTAAAACCCACTCCTCTCCTAGAAAAATGAAATATCCTAGGAAATATTGAAAAGGCAGAATATTACATTTCCCTGGATGTGAAAAGGGAGAAACATGTTTCAATTCCTGCAGCTTCCTGCTTTTTGTCAATGGGACATTAAGAGCCAAGTCACATAATAAAGACCCCTCCCCATCAGCTCCAGGGTGATGGAATCAAGGCATGCTAGTATTAGCCCTTTACTGACCACATGGCATCTGAGAACTCAACCAAACTTGGACTCAGCCTAGAGAGTTGCCCCTGCATGGCCCCATGTGAGTCTGACGGCCAATCAAAATACATTTCTTATGCAAGAACAGGAAACAGAGAGGTGGGGCCAAACAGATTATAAAAAGCCTAGCAAGCCCCTCTCTTGGCCCTTCTTCTTCACCCAACACCTAGAAGCATGTGATCACTTTTTCCCCAAGGACCTCAAGCCATGTGGTCCTGGCCACCATTAAACCATCTTTCTAAGCAGCCTCCATGTCTCCAGTGTCTTTTTCCACACTTGGAGCTGAACCCAGAAGGACATTTCTTCCAACACTTGGTTGTCCAACATTATCTCAATATTATGAATATCACACCTTTGTAATTATTACGTGTACTGGAACAAGAGGACTATTTTCCCTCTTAAACCAACACCGAAGGCACACCATACCTTCAAGGTATACAAGATCTAGTGCACTTTATCATACCACTAACTTAGAAGTGGGATAATGACATCTGTTATGGGTGAGACCAAAGAGGCTTTTTGTGAAGGTTGAGAAACCAAAGAAAACCTTATCCTCGCTAGCCACTAGCCAGTCTCAACCACAGCCTTTTCTCCCTTCCCGCCTTTGTTTCTTTTGTTCTTGTTTGGTTTCTAAGTCATGACCATAGCATGTCAGCCCCCATCCCCTGTCCTCCAGTGTCTTCCGGAGTTTGCCCAAATTCACATTCATTGCATCAATGGCACTCTCTAACCATCTCATCCTCACCTTCTCCTTTTCTTTCATTTGTTCATTTCATATTCATTATCTTCTACGTCCCAATCCCCCCCCCCCCAACCAGCTCTTCTTCAGATTTCAATCAAGGCAGAAAAGGTGACATGCTATTGTTTGGGAGTGGGGAGAGAGATAGTAGATTGGCACATTGTGTGCACAGACCTGGAGATTTAACCCAGAGCTTCTTCAGTGGGAAAGTTCCTTCCTTGCAAGAGAGAAAAGCACTCCAGCTGAGCCGACTCATTTTGTCTGATATGGGGACAAATGGTTTTTGTTACATCCTAAGAGGGAGAGATACAATACTGGTGGGGGAGTGTGTACACATCCTTTGTCGCTGTCTTTCCCCCCTCTGGGGAGGAGAGGCAAAAAGAAAGTGTGTAGGACGTTCTCCGGAGCTGCCAGGGGTATCTGCCACCCTTGATTCCACCCACTCGGAGCATGCCTAATGTTAACTTTGATTCATTTCATGTGTTTTTCATTTTCTTGCCTTCTGTGCTGCTTGGAATGTTTCCAGGGTATTTTAAACAGCGGTTCATTCCCCTTGTGTGTATTACCAAGAGAAAAATGGAAAATGAGAAATGAAATGGAAGTAAAAAGAAGGCAGAACATTTCTTGGGAGAAAGCTGACACTGATCTGTAAATCTCATTCCTGACTCCTCTTCTGGGAAGAAGTAGAATATAAAATCAAAATATAACATGGCCACAAATTGTTTTGAAGGAGGATTCCCTTTCTCAGCAGACCAGGTGGTCAAAATGGAGACAATCGCCCATCACCGTCAACCCTGAGATAGGCTCAATAAGGATTGAAATAATTAGCTTTGCACAGAATATGATTGATTATCACTCCTTTAGTACTGAATTACAGCATGATATTCCAATGTTTCACAAATACTATAGATACTAATTGTAATAGGCACCATCATCCTCTCTGAGTTGGATGTTATTTAGTTGATCAATTTATATGGCCACCCATTTTGCAATAGAGAATCTGATATTTAGGTGCCCTACACCAATAGAAGCAGTTAACTTTTCTCATGCAAATTAATGAAAAAAATATCAGTTTTTATGCGATGTTCATTTATTTTTTAAATAAGTCTGATTCACTTAGTGTTATTTTTGCTGTACAAAATTAACTGGTCTAATGGCTTCCGGGAGAGGAATGGCAAACTGTAAGTGGCTCTGCAAAGTATATCTAACCAACTCAGCAGGCACCAAGGAATCAGTGAGTAGACAGGTTCCTTGGAACCTCTCCACCTAATGAGAGGATGGGCGATCATCACCCAGAGGCGTAGCGTGGGGGGTGTAGGGGGGCCTGGCCGCACCGGGCGCAACATCTGGGGGGGCGCGCTCGCACTTGCAGCTCTCTGCCCCTGCCTGGCTCACTCACTCTCTCTGCAGTGCTGGCTGTGCGAATCCGATCCGAGCCGCTGGGTCGCCGCCCACTGTGGAGGGGGGGGGGGGTGCCAGGCGTGTGGTGCGGTGGGTGCGAAGAGAGAGCGAGGGACTATCTGGGGGAGGGACAGTGCAGCGGCCGCCCAGCGCCGCTGCACTGTCCACGGGTTAGGGGGGCGCAAATTAAATCCACGGGTTAGGGGGCGCAAATTACTTGCCTTGCCCCGGGTGCTGACAACCCACGCTACGCCACATGTGCTCCAGGTTTGAATGCTTGGAGGCATACAGATTAACCATCCTATCCTAATTCCCAAACTGTCTTTTTTCTCCTGCTCTATCTCCTGCTCACAGATGCGGCAAAGCCTTTTAAAGGATACCAAGTTCACCAGCCTAATTTTCTAATCACATTCTGAAATTGCCTATTAAGTATCGTAAAGCTATTAGAGACATTTGGAATGACAGTTTTGAAAAGACTTTATTGGGTGAATTTATCTTCAACTCTGAACAAAAGAAAAATAATAATTACAAGTTTACGAACTTAATGAATTTGAAATAAAAAACAAAAAGCGAAATAAGATTTTGATCTAAGAAAGTTATAAACAGATTAAGGATCCAAATAAATTTGGAACATTGACTTTTACTACAAGGGTTAAAATTAACTATAAAAAAACCCAACCTCATTGGAAACAGACTTATTTTGGTTATTCTGCCAATTGAATAATAAAAGATAAGTCATGATTTTAGAAACTGGATACTAGAGAAGATTAAAGAAGGAGAATACAGATTTGATGTCAGATAATTGGGGGACTGGAGTCTAAAACATATGAAGAACGGTTACAGGAACTGGGTATGTCTAGTTTAATTAAAAAAAGGACTAGGGGAGATATGATAGCCTGTAGTCTTCCAATATCTCAGGGGCTGCTACAAAGAAGAGGGAGTCAACTTATTCTCCAAGGCACTTGAGGGTAACACAAGAAGCAATGAATGGAAACTAATCAAGGAGAGAAGCAACTTAGAACTGAGGAGAAATTTCCTGACAGTTAGAACAATTAGTCAGTGGAACAGCTTGCCTCCAGAAGTTGTGAATGTCCCAACACTGCAAGTCTTTAAGAAGATGTTGGATAGCCATTTTTCTGAAACGGTATAGGGCTTCCTGCCTAGGCAGGTGATTGGACTAGATGACTTCCAAGGTCCCTTCCAACTCTGCTATTGTATTGTATTGTAGAATACTGGAATTACAGAATGATACAGAATGATACATAACATTGGAAATATTAAAATAGAACTTTGAAGAATGGAGTCGGAACTGAGTAACCGAGCTATTTATACTATCAATAATGATTATTGGATCCACACACAAAAAAAGGTTTGCTAATGTCTTGAGGAGATGTGTAATGAGATAAAGAATAACTGAACAGAAATCAAATGGATTTATGGAACACCCTCCGTCCCAATGTCTGGCAGGCCCCTACCCTTCTATCCTTCTGCAAGAGCACTTAAAAGCCTCCATCAGGGAATTAAGATGGGACAATCAAGCTGGGACTAGAATGTGGACTGCACCAGGGAAATGTAGCTGTGGGCCCAGTTTGATAGTTTTTATCCCTGTTGGTTTGCATTGTTTTACTGGCTGCACACTACCCAGAATTGTTGGATTGGGCTGCTGTACAAATATCTTAAATTAATAAATACATTTACCTCTTAATCATTAAAAGGATATCAAGAAGAGAATGCACTAGACTCAAGATTGCCTGAAAATTGATGACTCCTGTCCCAAGAAACTTGCCATTGTTGAGAAATAAGAGGGGTATCAAAGATGAGGATTCAAACGCAGGAAAGAAGGGGGAGTTAAGAAAGCTGTTCTAGACCCTATCAAATGGAAGGTCTACAATTGGGGTGTATTAGTTTGATTAGTTTCCAAATCTGTACAGGTATTTCAAAGAGTTACAGTGGAATAATTAGGAATGTTCATACACAAACTGAATCTAAGAGGTTGTTGAGAGTAAAACACTTTTCATGTTGTTTTCATATGACTTTATGATCTTACTGAATAAGATGCAGAAGCCAAGTGGTCTTGAATAATACGCCTCTCTCTTACCAATGCTATGGTGGAGGGGCAAGGAAGTAGCTGTCTAACATGAGAAATTCTTCTGTGGCTGCTTTCCAAAGGCTTTTCCTGTTAGAATTGGCTTCCTCTTGTCCTTATTTCACCTGCACTAAGACTAGAGGATGGCTGCCTTCGGGTTGGGAGATTTGTCCATGTTAAATACTGCAAATGTATTGTCCTTTCTTACCTATCATCATGTCTGTCCTTTTAGATTGCACTGAAGAAGATCATTTTATCTGGAGAATTTGAGAGTCCATATGAAACCTTATCAGCTACAATTCTTACAGTAACTCCTTCTGTTATTTTGAATTGGTTAATGCAATTGTTATTTTAGCCCCCACAATAATTAGGGTTCAATACATCATGACGCATGATCATCTACTATTTGATGCCTCTATGACATCAATATAATGTAATTCAGCTATTCCTGCCAATCTTTCCCTTCAAATCTGTTAATTCATATTATCTTCCTTTCCCCTGCTTAGCACTGCAATGACCTAGAAGGTGGCATTCAGGGCCCTTCCAGATCATGATTTTACTGTGTAATAGTAATGTACTAATGTACTGGATTTTACAGTGAGTCCAAAGAACCAACTTCTTTTCATTTCTAATTTTTTCCAATCCTTCTTCCATTTCCCCCCCTCCCGTCCAAAAATACTTTGAGGAGGAAAAGAATGAGAAGCCTTTTGATAGGAAGCACTAGGAGCTATCTGCCAGAAAGCATTTTTACTTGAAAATATTTTTATTAGGAAAAAGTAGCAGGCTTCGTGTCCCCCCCCAAAAAGCCTTCCATAGGAAAAAAAAATCACTTGTCCCTTGCAAAGGAGGCAAAATATTAGGTGGCTCTTTAAGGTCTTTCAATAGGAAGGGTTACTTCAATGAGTCCCTCTGAGCAGTTTGAAATCAAGGACAAAGTGACACATTTCCTTATCTATTTATTAATTCATTTTTGATAGTACTTTAATGACATACAGAAAAGAAAGCCACAAGGAATTAAACACACCATGCAAGGCTTATTATGAGTTATTACGTCTTTTTACAACTTAACTAAAATTATGTATTAGGTACTGAATGATTTCTAAAATGAACTAAGAGGAAATGTGTAAATAAAACTGAGTTATATGATCTCAAAGTCAATCCAAGTGTTCAAGAAGAGTCACATCTCTGTCTCTAGGAGCTGTTTATATAGACCTACGTGGCTCTATTCCAGGGGATGCTAGACTCCCTGCTAAGTCCCATAATATATTTGCACTGCACCTTTTATGCTATTACAGTTCTGCCATTCCTACATATTTCTGAAAAGGTATTATTGTATTTTCATAGATGTGATATTCCAATATTGCTATCTCAATATATTAGTCAAGAATACAATCACTGAATCTTCCATATTTAAGGCTTCTATTACATAAGAACTTCCCACACGCAGCAGGTAACAAGAAGGGAAACACCTGGAGTCACTTAGTGCCTTTTTTCTTAATGCAGGGGGCAATCATTCAGACTGGAAATCAGCCTCCTTTTATTGCACTGCAGTAGCTCATACAACTGGCATTTAACAATAACAAGATCCAATTATTATTAATCACCTTCATAGCAATGTGTCATATATATTGAGGCCCTAAGTCATAGAGTTGATCACTGCCCAGCGAACCTCCTAGGGGGAAATGGGAAGTCTAGAAACATGAAATATAAATGTAAAATAAATAAATTAGCAATATAAATAAATCAAGTGTAAACCTGGGGATTTCCAAATGTTGAATGACTTGGCCATGTTCCAAAGTTGGTAACACTGAAATATCTTTCCCTGGGAACAGGAAGACTTTGTGATAGTTCCCTTACTGGGGTTAACATCCTCCTCCCACGTTTTGCATGCTTTTTTATAGTAATTGCGATTGTTTTTGATGAGTATATTGTTCTTTTAATAAGTGTTGTACGCCAGTCAGAGTCATTTCATGTGAGACGGACTATACAAATAGGGTAAGTAAAATAAACGAGAATAAATTGTTGCTGAAGTCTACTAACTGAAGCAGTTCCTCCCAGCCTTGCATTCTCACCAGATATAGTGAGACTCCAGAATTCAGCAGTCCAGTCAGTAGACTAAGCCTTATACGCCCATAACATCTGGATGGCAACAAGTTGTGCAACATCTGGAAGGCAACAAGCTGGGCAAGGGCTGAGCATAGCAAATTTCTACAGTGCTTTAACATCCAACTTAGCACGTGTTTTAACAGGAAATCACAACAGTTGAAATTATTATTGTTTTTACCTTATTATTTGTCAACTTGTTGGTAATTCTTATTATTTCACCACACGCTTTCGCATTAGTTCTTTCAGCAAGGATTTAGTGATGAGCAGGCAAGGGGGATCTGGAAATCCTAGTTCTAACAAGAACACAACCACACTTGAGTTGTATTTTTTTTTAATCCTGAGAGATTTCTTGAGTACAAGCCCAAGTGTGGGAGTATCAGCTCCCAATGGAAACTATTTATTGTTTCCTTTTAGTTCTTTTCCTGATTAAAAATCATCCAGTCCTTGTGGTGTTTTCTCATACGCAGAAGTTAACGAGGAATTTTGTTTTTTGTCCCAGAGGAGAAAAAGAAAAAAATTGAAGCAATTCTATGCACAGGGGTATCAATGTGTTGTTCAAAGGGCAGATGAAGATCAGGAAACAAAAATTTGAGACAGCTTTCTTTTGTTCCTCCTTCCTCATCCCTGCTGCTCTTTTGCCCTACACGGCCACTTTACAAGGAGGCATATAACTGAGAATAATAATCACTGACTTTATTTTCTTTATTTATTAATCAAAGTTACGTAGCTGCCCATTTTACTGAAAGTGACCCTTGGAACAATCAGATAAAAAGCAACAAATTAAAACAAAAATACAACAATCCAATCCTAGGTAGAGGCAGATGTAGGGTCTCCTGCTTGGGCAGGGGGTTGGACTAGATGACCTGCAAGGTCCCTTCCAACTCTGTTAATCTGAATCTGAATAATAAATCTCATAAAAGCAAAACTATAGGAGACAGGGGTTAAAAATGGCTACTTCAGCAATGGAATCAATCTGAGCCACTCTTCAGTTACCTGGGAGTCCCAGGCCTGATAACACAACCAGATCTTGATGGCCTTCCAGAATATCTAAAGGATGAGCTAATCTAATTTCAAGGGGAAGAATATTCCATAAGGCAGGTACCATGGCAGACAAGGCACACCTCCTGGGACCCAGCAAATGAAGATCCCTAGTTGATGGTACCCATAACATGCCTAATCTGCCAGATCCAATGGGTATGGGTTTGATGTACCTGGGGAGTTACATTTTTGAAGGTTCTGCCTTAAGGTCCAGATCCCACAAGCAACCTGGTCCCCATCTATATTGTAAAATATGTATAAAATAAGCTATAAATACATAAACATTTGGGCAATGCCAAAACAAGCATGGGTATTATTTGTTGCTGATTTGCCATGGCCATGATTAGAGAAAGACAAAAAGAAGACAGTGGAAGGAAGGACAGCTTGTCAATCCATTTTATCTTTTTGAAACAGGGGAGAAAACCACAAAGCAAAACTAAAGCAAGATTCCCAGGAGAGGATTGTATTATATTGGTTTTCTACAGAGTAGTCATTTCCCCTAAGTCTTCACCGCATACGTTTTATGCAGCAGGAAATAGACTATTGAATCCAGCATACTAGAGTAGCTTCTGCGAGCATTAACATTTTGTGGCAAATTAGAAATTCAGCCGAAACAAATGATGATTGGTGGCACTTAGAAAGGTAGTTTGCTTCAATTATGGTCCTTTTTTTGCAACTAACTTACATCTGGATACTATGACACGAGAGAGGGAGCTGCAACGTTCTTCTCTACAACAACTGAATGATTTATAGTAATGAATAAATGCCTATTTATGCATTCCACCAGAAATTCATTTTTATTCACCCAATGAACTGTTCAAAGTAGTTTGCCCCTAGAGCTCTTACAAAAGTCAATTGACATAATATATGTGTATTGGATAAATAGAGGGGAATCAAAAGGTTGTTCATTGCTGCATGTTGCTCCTTAAATCAACATTTCCCCATCGATTAGTTTATAAAGAATGAAATATTATAACATAAGGCATAAAAACCAACGTGGATATTAATAACCAAATGTATTCATGCACCAGAGACTCACTTTTAAAATGCATATAACTGTATCAGATAAACCTACTTATTTTTTTCACCACCAAAGGCCTTTAGAAACATTAGGAGCTCTCTTACATCATTCAAGCTATACTGTGCTATCTTTTGCCTAGTAGTGTCAACAGTGATTGGCAATGATTCATGCGGTTTCATGAAGGATCACCTCCTTCTGACGTGAGTCTATAAACAAAACAAAACAAAAAACCCCACTCTGGGAACTTCTGCAAAGCATTCACCTACTATTGAGCTACACTATGTCTTTTCTTTTGCATCTCTTCTTGCAAAGAGAGATTTGTCTCTTTAGACAGTCAGTTCCCAAACATTTCAGTGACTTACGCATCTAGATCCAATCCAAGGTTGTTTTTCCCCCCAAAACAACCCAGTTTTACATAAACAGAACCCAAATATTTGTGGTCTAATAAGCTTAGATTTCAATCTTCTGTTTATTTCTAGATTCATCAGGGTTCAAGACTACAACTTCAATCATACAGAGGAACAGCAGCATATATCAAGAAAATCCCTGGAGAAAGACCCCCTTAGAGCACATATCAGTGGTAGGCAGACACTATACCACTAATCAGGGTGAAATGCTACCAGTTCAGACCGATTCACCTGAACTGGTAGCAAAGATGCCAGCTGTTTGCCCAAACCGGTAGTAAAAAAATGCTACTGGTTCAGGTGAACCGTGTTTTCCGACAATTAGCTGTGCCGCACAATTTATATTAGCTAGGGTTTCCTGCTTGGTAGCTAATCTAAATTGCGTGGCACAGTGGATTCCCCCCCTCGCTGTTCTACTTACCTTTGCAGGCGTGCTTGGTAACAGGCTCTGCCCACCCGCCCGGATATTATTTTGACACTCTGCGCATTCATGGAAGGTCCGGTGCATGCATGGAGGTGGTGTGTGCAAGCACGCACTCACATTGCTACCAAATCGGTAGCAAAGGTAAGTGGATTTCACCCCTGCCACAAACTATTTTCAGAAGGACATATGAGCCATGGTGGCACAGTGGTTAGTATTGCAGGCTAAATCTGCACTCTCTCTACATGGGGCTTCCCTTGAGGTGCACCCGGAGACTTCAGCTAGTCCAGAATGCAGCCGCGCGAGCAATTATGGGGACCGCAAGGTCTACCCATGTAACACCGCTCCTGCGCGAGCTGCACTGGCTACCTGTCGTCTTCCGGGTGCGCTTCAAGGTGTTAATTATCATCTTTAAAGCGCTCCATGGCTCGGGGCCTAGCTATCTGCGGGATCGGATCCTGCCTCATACATCCTCACGGCCGATTCGCTCCCACAGAGAGGGACTTCTCCGGGTGCCGTCCACTAGACTGTGTCAGCGGGCGACACCCAGGGGAAGGGCTCTCTCTGTGGCGGGCCCGGCCCTCTGGAACGACCTTCCCCCCGATATTAGGACGACCACGGACCTCCGCTCCTTCCGCCTTAAATTAAAAACTTACTTTTTCCGTCTGGCCGGCTTGGGATAGTCCCCCTGTCTAGGGGTTTTACTGGGTAAATTTTAGTTTAGTTAGTTAAATGGGATTTTAGCACAGGCTGAATTTAATTTGGCTTTTAAATTGTTTGTATATTTATTGATGTTTGTATGTTTTTTACTGTTTTTATTCTACCTGTGCACCGCCCCGAGTCCCCATGGAGAGAGGGAGCGGTTTATAAGTATTAAATGATTGATTGATTGATTGATTCCCAGTGCCACGAGTTTGATTCTGACTGACTCAAGGTTGAGTCAGCCTTCCATCCTTATGAGGTTGCTAAAATGAGGACCCAGATTGGGGTGGGTGGGCATATGGTGACTCTGTAAACAGCTTAGAGAGGACTGTAATGCCCATAGGTCTAAATGTTATTGCTACATAAAATATTGCATACTTTCTGTTGAATTATTTAAAACTTCATGGTTTTAAGACAAGACAAAATCCATTATCTTTTGTAATTTAATGAATACATATATTTTGAATTATAAAAAGTGTCTAATGAAAATCCACTGAGTTTTACCTATTATTCTGTGTGATTCAAAAGTATACCAGTATCATACATTCATCAGGATAATTGGGATCATCATTTTAAAAATAAACAGAGACTGTAAAATTGGGGAAAAACAATAACAAATATAGACTTGGATATGGTGCTTACGGGACAGATGTTTCAGAATGTTCTGGACATTTTCTTCTGTGATTATAAAATTACATTTTCTGGCTGTAATTATAAACTATGAATTACACTAGAAGTACTATTGCAATAAATCATACACATATCACAGTTATATGCAATCTCTGCATATTTCACAGGTCTGACCATTCTATTTAAGATGATTGGAGTCATTTACAGTGGCATTGTCTTCTTGAAACTGATGAGGTCTGAATGGATAAAAGTAGATGCATTTTAATGTAAGTCTATAATGATTCAGAAATGTTATGCTAGCTCAGTCAGACTTCATACATCCATCATGGCAAAGTTTGTCCATCAACATTCACCTCCACTTCTTGGCCATTAAAAAATAATAATGAAGAGTATTCTTGACTGCCTAATTCTCCTTGTTGGATTAGATAGAACGGAAGAAGATCTGGCAAGGCGAAGACCGTGTTTGTTATGGAGATCTCTGCAGGGATAAACCTATGGTGGCTGGTGTTTCTACTCAACATTAAGCACACAATGGGATATAATTTTGGATATGGGACAGCAGCTTGAGTATTGCCTTGAATTCTCTGGATCCGGGTATGTTCCTTACTCAAGAGGCTCCAGAATTGACCTTTCAGGCTGAAAAACTTTGGAATTTGGGCAATATCTATCTCTTGATTCACCCCACCTCTAATTTAGGAATGCTTTGTAAATAAATTACATCCCAAAATTCAACTACTTAAAATATGGTTCATTAATTATTGAAACTTTGTAAAAACGTTGTTTGCTAATTATTATTTTAAGTGTACCAAGCAACAGACGGAGCTAGGAACTTTTCCTCCTACAATATGCAACCCGAATGGCAAAGCTGATTACAAAAATCTGATGGTGAAAATAAGCCCGTGATGCTCAATTCACACTGCTGGCATGTTTGGAGGTCTTTAAAATCATAGTAGCAGGTAAGACTGCTCAGCTAATCAGGACATTTACAGTGCAAATTATAATCACACAATGATAAATTCAGACCTGAGTCAGCACAGGCAATGAAATACAAACTATTCTGTTTATTTTGAAATGTTTGTTGCTTCAGTTTTATTTTACTTGGCTGCAGCGCTAAAAAAATGTTTCCTCATCTGACCAGAGAGGCTGACCTTGGCTTGAGAAGGGCCAGTGCAGGCCTGGATTCCATCGTCCAGTGGTTCATCCTTTCAAGTGCTTGTCTTCTTAGAATGCGAAAGAATGTTCGCTGTAGAATGCTGGAATTGTTAAGAACCAAACCACAGGGGCCAAAAGATTGGGAATGTTATGCCTTGAAAGATAAACTGTTCTAAAAACACATCCAACATTTTTTCCCTCCTATTTGTCCAAAGTTCCTTGACAAATTATGCTCTTACAAGAACCATTTTCTGAATCTCTTGAAATTATTCTCACTTAGAAAAACTTATAACTTGTATTTTTCTTCTTTTTTTGTATATCATGTGCTTCAGAACTTTCCTCATAACCATATGTGAGACACAGTAGGGTCTTTTTATGCACGTTTCTAGAATGAATTAGAAGGAACTGAACTCAACACTTATTTAAAGAAGCTCAATAGATTATGGAAGTCCTTCTGGATAGCTTTGAAAGACTCTTATAGGACATTAAATTGTTTCTTACTCAATCTAGTTACCATTTTAAAAAAAATTCTACAACCTCACTTGACATGGAGATATATGGCCTATAGAATCATCAATAATCAGATATGGCTGAATGGATAACATCATCACCATCACCATCACCTCACATATATGACCAAACATACTAGCACACTTATAGGATTGAGCAGTTTGCTCTTCTATCTCTATAGATAGTTACTTGGTGCATTGATACCTATATTGTTGAGCTGATATAATTAGCTATCTTGGTTTAATAAGAGTAAATATGCACATAGACCATTTTTATTGTATCAGCTTGAATGAAGGTGGCTTTTCTTCTCCACTCCACAGAGGAGAACTGTGACAAAGGTTCAAAATGAACTACTTCCTCAAATATGTGTTCAGCCTTATTGTTGACATAGTGTAATTCAGAAATTTTTGCAACTTGCTCCCAAGGAAGATTGTTCCCAAACTATATCACATCATATAATACTGCATTGTATGTAGTAACAGAGATCCATACATATATAGATATGAGCCATGGTGGTTCAGTGGTCAGAATGCAGCACTGCAGGCTACTTCTGCTGATTGCCGGCTGCCTGCAGTTTGGCAGTTTGATTCTCACCGGCTCAAGGTTGTCTCAGCCTTCCAACCTTCTGAGGTCATTAAAATGAGGAATCTATCCAGAAGGCCTCCCATAATCTACTGAGTCTCTTTAAAATGATTGTTGGGAGCAATATGCTGACTCTAACCCACTTAGAGAGGGTTGTGAAGTGGTATACAAGTCTAAAGGTATGATTGCTATTGCTATCGGAGAGAGCATATGAATATTTCTGAAATAAAACCTTTCAGAAATGGAAAGTACACATTCCTGATCATGTTGTTAGACAAGCAATAGATGTCTTTGCATACTGTTAATTGATAGGTGGCTTTATTTGAGGAAGAATTTTCAATCTACCTATGAAATTCACCTACTTTGCTGAATTTCAGATCTTGTTTTAAGAAAATGCCAGGCATTTAACTTGTTACCCAAACTTCATTTCCCTGTTATATCTCTAGGATTTGTCTCCTAAAGCTGCTATTAGTATTTGTTGTTGTTTTCTTTGCTATATTCAATTCCTTTGATTTTGTGGATTTCTACTTATATAAGTCATCTATACAGCAGGATAATTTTCAAGCTGAACAAGTGAATATCCTATTTACACCCATCTAAACTCCTGTGACTTTTTAATAGTTTGTGTTTCTAAGTAATCAAGCTTCATCTGCACGTCTGCTCTGATGCCAATCATGCCATAAATTTCACACTGAAAGTTATATTTCTGACACAAAGGAAACATATCCAAATACTCCTTCCCTCTTAGGAGTTTATAACTGATCTCCTGTTGGTAACAGATACAGAACTGCATGTGATTCTCTCGTCATTTTATTCCCCATGATTATATTTCATTAAATGTGTTTCTGCTAATGACTTTCCTTAGATGATTTCCTTATCATACCTCATTTATTGCCCCAGGTAACAAGCTCTGAATGCTCTGCTCGTTATCTGTAACAAGTTGGGAACAATTTATATGGGCTTGCATCTCTTCCATTTTAATTTCCCTCCTTGAGATTTACTTCTGATTTACTGAACGTTGTGTAGTGTAGGTGTTCCTTAGGAGAAAGAAAAAGAAAGGAGCAGACAAGGGAAGATGATATGAATCCATCCATTGTTGGAAAATAAATGAGAGGGTGGAGATCTTGTAATAGCAAAATGTGATTCACACATCTTTCTTTTACGCAGTTTGGGTCATCAACTTTTAGATGATGTCTAAAACCATTCTGTTATCACTTCCACTCTGCTGACACACAGTATTGTCTCAAAATAGGTTCAAAACCCCTATGCCAGCACTCTTTTGAAAGTCCCCAACCCCCATTTACTCCTATTAACTTTGTATCATTGGTCACCTAATCAACCTGATTGGGATATGTACAGTAGGCAGACTCCCAAAGCATCCAATGAGGCCAGGAAATTTGGTAGGATAGTTTTGAGTTTAATATTAATAATTTAATATCCCTGTCCTCTAGTGCTCATTTTTCAGTGCTATAAATAGAATGGAACAATGCTGTGAAAATTGCCTACGTAGGAATGTCCGTTCTAGTACATTGTTTATTGCCTTCTTAATCCTGAGCTGCTTCTCTTTGTTCATGCAAATGGAGAATGGTAGAGACTTGTCTCTTGGTTTTCCTGTGAACTGCAGAGTTTGCAATCACTACTCACCTGGAAGATAGTAACATCAATTTAAGAAGCTGAGTGTTTTTTTTTTTGTTCTTACCTCCTGTGCCTTGTCTGTTGAAAGTATAATTATGTTAGCAGGTCTGGGAAATGAGTGGTTGCTTCTTCATGTGTTTCCTACCAGAAAAATGGTCAGAGTGAAAAGATGGAAAATGGTTTTCTGTGTATGCTGTCTTCCTTCTCTGGAGTTGAGAGTGAGATTTCTCTTTTCTTTTATTATAAGGCTGAATTCCTGAATAACTTTTTCTCCAAGAAGGACTTTACTGAAAGATTGGTTAATGAATGGTGTCCCTCCTTCCTATGTCACAGGCCCTACCATGCGACCACTCCAGAAGTAATGGATGGTTGCAGATTGTAAGTACTCCATACATGTCTCTGCCATGAGCTCTTCTACTTTGACATGTTTGTTAATATCTTTTCTTAGACATTTGACTTATAATGAGTCTTCAGAGGGGAGGTTCAATGTCCAAATTACCAAACTTCAGGCAACGATACAGAGTAATGCTACAGCCCTGATTCCTCAGATATGTTGCTTTGTGGACTTGCTTCAGTGTTCCATCTGTTCAACATCCTATTGGGAATGAATGAAGTATGAACATGTCTCCTCTCTCTATGAGCATTTAGAAACCAGTGTTACTACTGACTCTTTAATATTAACTATCTCCCTTGGGTGATAGTTTCACCCAAGGTAGTTAATCAGCTTCTTTGGTTTGATTGGTTCCATCCATTCTTTCTGATTATTTCTGTGTCAGGGTTTTTGGCACCTTATTGCATATGCACTTCAAGAAAGACCTTGAACTCAACTTATCTGCCTATAGAGAGAATATGGATAGATGACAGACAGGACATAGAGGTAGATAGGCAAGTAGATGAGAGAGGGAGGGAGAGAGGGAAGGAGTAAAGGAGGGAAGGAGGGAGTGATTATATTACTACAGGGAGGAAGGAAATCTACAATTTTACAAAAAATGTAATTCAGGACTGAAATGAGGAGTCCTTGGTGCTCTCTGAGCTTGGTTGCTTTCTTGCAGATGTTTCATTACCCAAACTAGGTAACATCATCAGTACTACTAGCACTGATTCTAGATTTCACAAATTCACAGATAATGGTGATCTCTGCAGTGTGAATGAATGCCATTAATATACCCTTTAGTCAAATCAGATTAAACAAAGGAGAATGCATTGCCCAGGTTGTGGAAGAGGCATCCGATCAAAAAATCTGCCATTGCTCATATAAAGGTAGGGAGATAGGGCCTTGCCCAAGAATGAGTGACAAAGCAAGAGCATTATCATCTCTCTTGTATTCCCATTGAGAAGGGATATATTCTGCCTGTAAATCAACAGACAAAACTGGTGTTGCTGGACTTCTGTCTCTTGTCAATGCAAAATAAATTTCCTCCTAAAATTAACTGATAAAACAGCTGGTTTTCTTTCTTGTACCATCACAGTGGGTTTTTACTGTTAAAACGGGTCTTTTGTTTTTTAAACAGGTCATATTTAAATACCCTCTGCTCTGCTCTATATTCCTATTTTATTTTTAATTTCGTTTTACACTGGTTCATCTTATTCTCTGATCCTTTAAATATTTGTTCCCATGTCCCAGTTTTAGGATGAAGATCCTTTTAGCTTTTGCCTCTTTTAAACAAAGGACAACAAATAACTGCATGTTACAATAACTATGACAGAGCACACAAAAGGGAGCTGCTAATATAATGTGTCTGGAGGATTGTTTTGAAGCTGGGGTTAAGCAAGGTTAAGAAAGCTGCTTCTCTGTCTGCAGAGAAGGAAATTTGTGAGGTATCTGGGAAAAATAGCAGCAATTATTCATACAATCTGTTACAGGAAGAAAGATAGAATAACTGAGCAGCAATGGGCATTTAGTGTGGAGCTTTGTAATATATCTCTGGAATTAGATACTATATTTCATACTATGAGACCAGGAAATAGGACAATGATCAGAGACAGGAAGTAGATTAAGGTTCAAAATGTGCAAGTCCCTGAAAGTGTTTTCACTGCCAATCGTGTCATAGAGGTTCCCTGAATCCTTGTCCAATCTTGCTGCTGCTTGTTCACTTCCTAAGCCTACAATGTTAAATTTAAATATCTCTAGTCCTAGTGAGAATGTCCATTGGGAACAGAGGCTAGAACAGGGGTGGGCAAACTTTGCAACTTTAAGTCTGAAGGACTTCAGCTCCCAGACTTCTCCAGCAAGCAAAGCTGGCTGGAAAAGTCTGGGAGCTGAAGTCCTTCAGACTTAAAGTTGCAAAGTTTGCCCACCCCTGGGCTAGAACATCTAACTCAGTTACAGTATCTTGGAATGCAGTAGATCAGGGGTCTACTCAAGGCCCAGGGGCTGAGTTTGACACCCCTGATCCAGCCCACAGGATGTTTAGATCTGGCCTGCGGGGTCACCCTGGAAACAGCGAGGGACTGGCCAATGGGGCCTCTGCCAGTGAAAACTGCCATTTTTGTTGGCAGTGGGTTCCAGGAGGCTGTTGCAGCCAAAACTCAGGAGCCTGGAGCCTGTTTTCACTGGAAGAGTGCTCAGGCTGCCACAGGCACCCCCAACACGAGTGATGTTGAGCTGGCCATACTCACCCTGGACACATCCACCCCGACCCTCCAAGGTCAAACACAATCTTGATGTGGCCCTCAGGAGTTTGAAACACCTGCAATAGATTGTGTGCCCCTGTGTAAGCAATTCAGTATGCACTGGACTGGGGGAACTCCAAAAACCTGCAATCTTTCTATTCATTTGTACATTGTGCAGCCAGCCTTTCAGAATTGTGTCAAATCACTCCGATAAATCTTCATGGCACCAATAAATGTGCACACACATTTTATATACTTTTAAAATAAAACATTGGCTAGAAATCTGAAAGAAAATTAGCTATGTGCGTTGTCATATTATACATCCAGGGCTTATTCAATAAAATCAGTGCTTGTTCAGTTTCCTAAAAAGTAATGAAACCGCTAAGAGCTAGCAGTTGCCTGTTTATAATATTTTTCACTTGAAAAGTTTCCTGGATCTCCAAATGTCACAACCACAGCTCCAGTAACACCCTGAAACATAGAGCTTAGCACTTTCTTTCTTACTTGTCAAAGTTCTTTCTGACAAGGACACTTAGTCCTCCCCCCCCCCCCCCTTGAAAGCTGAGTGGAAAAAGAAGGGATAACACTGTTGGATTCAAATAATTCAAGGGCGAGTGTGTCTCATGGTTTGTGGGAGCTCAAGGTGATCTTAGTTGGTTTTGTTTTGATGTAACAATAAGAGTTTCTTAGTCAGATGGGCAGCCATACAGATTGCATAACACAGTGACTGAAAAGGTCATTAAAACATTACAGTTAATCTGCTATATACTATAAGTAGTCCTCGCTTAACAATGACAACTGGGCCTGTAATTTTGGTCATTAGTCATTGTAGTTGTTAGGTGAATCCCATGTGACTTAACTCAATTTTACAATCATTTTTATGTGCTCATAAAGTGAGTCACCATGGTCATTAACTGGATCACATGGCTGATAAGCAAACCATGTGGTTATTACATGACTCCATTCACTGAAATGGATATTTTTTTGTCAGAAAATGGAAATCAGCAAAAGACCAGAAACCAGCAAAAAACATTGCAAATCATGGTCAGGTGACTACCAGACAGTTATAAATGTGATCTGATTGCCAAACATTTGACATGTGATCATGAGCGCTGGGTGCAAAAGCAATAACTTAGAGGGTGGGTCATAACTTTATCTTAGTCTGTCATATATTTGGTCATTAAGCAAAGATTTCCTGTACAGCAACATCTTCCAAACTAATAAGAATTATTATTCCACAACAATAAACTTTAGCTCTGATTTTGTTAATGCACATTCCATCAGATGTTTCAGATTTAAGCTCTCACTAACCTAGCTAGCATTGTGTACTTGTTGAAGATGAGAGGATTAGTAACTCAACACCTGTCAAGCTGTTGTCCTGAGCTATCTAGATTGTGTTGTACCTAAGTTAAAGAAATAAAAGAATGCATTGAACAATCACAATAACCACAAGAAAGCTCTGCCTTAAATATTCTTGTGCTCTACAAGAAAACACAATCTTACTACCAACTCATCTACAATATACTACTTCTTATTATGTAATGACATACCTATCTATATATCTGAACTATTTTTACATCAGGAATAGTTCTGGAGTATGTTCTAATTAATATTGTTGAGATGGTCCAGACTACAACCAGAGAAAACAGTTTGTCTTCACCTTTTTCAGTCAGGTTTCAGGCCAGGACATTGTACAGAGACAGGATTGGTTGGTCATAATTGTTGAGGATCACTAGTGGTGGAACTAGAATGGAGGTAGTGCAGCTGTCTTGGTACTTCTTGATCTTTCAACAGCTTTTTATATCATTGATCATGGTGCACTTTTGCTTCACCCATCAGAACTAGTAATAGACAGCATTATGAGTTAACATGCTTCAGATCTCAACTATTCAACAATGTCATCTAATAGAATTCAGAAAATAGGCCTTGGTCTCTGGAACAGCTATTCTTCCAAAGAACTTTATTGCCTTTGCCCTTACCTTACTTAAACAAGCTCTTAAAACATAGCTTTTCCCCCAGGAAAAGCTTGGCTTAGAGATCCCTTGTGGGAATGTTGTTATATCGGTGAAAGTTTATTTTGCTACAGCAATTGTTAATTATTTTTCTTTGCTGTATTGTTTTGGTTTGTTGACATGTATATCAACCAGCTTTGTCATGGAGCTTGGTGCCTAAGCAAAATCTACCTATCTGCCTATCTATTTATCTGTCCATCTGCCTATCATCCACACAACCATCTATCCAAAATGTAATAATTAATCACAATTAATCACATAGGAATTGATAAAATCAAGAAAACAGAATAGAAAACACTATTTTTCATGTCTCTTTTAATCTGTACGTCAACTAACCCTTTTGAAGAGTAACGTATTCTAATGGTGCTCAATTGATGATAACTGAAGTCCAATCAACAGTGTGATTATATGAAGAAACTTTAAAAGCAAACAAGATGAGAAAACCATCCAACAACCTTGTCTCCTGGAATGATGCACTATACGCATTACCTAAATAACTATTTATGGTATTTCTTCTCTTTATATAAGGTTTCACAAATATTCAAATAGTAATGTGAATAAGTGTTTCCACTTAACTGAACAAAGCCTTTAGACATTATCAAATATATCATTCCCTGAAAAATCATTTTCACTAAGACCACCGATCTAGCATTTATTTCATCATATTGAACTAGGATTTTACCCAATGATTTTTAAGTACTGAAATTTAAGCATCATTGTCTCAAGTAAAATTTTGAAAGCATACAATTAAAAAACAAGTTTCTTGTTTCTATATCAACTGGTAAGTATTATTTAGTTGGACAAAACATATTTGTTATTGAACCTGGCAGCTGGACTTCAAAAGGCAGGACAAATGCTTGTCCTACATGGGGTTGGATGTAGAGTTGAGATCCTTCTGGATTCAGCACTGAAGCTATACAGTCATCTAACATTAATGGCAAGGAGTGTCTTTTATCACCTAATGGCCCTACTGCACCCTTACTGTGAAAGATAATCTTCACACAGATAAAATAATCAATCAAATATAGTTCAGGCCACTTTCAATACAAGGAACAGATGGAAACTGTATCACCCACTCAAAAGAGAACTGGTTTTTACTGTGTAAGATGAGCAGGAGAAATTGGTATAAGAAGTTTGAACAATTACTATATAATACAGTCACTGCAATTCTTGGTAATGGTATGGTATGGTATGGTAATGATATGACATGACATGACATGACATTAATATAAGAGCCAAGGTGGTGCAGTGGTTAGAGTGCAACACTGCAGGCCACTTCAGATGACTGCTAGCTGCAGTTCAGCAGTTCAAATCTCACCAGCTCAAAGTTCACTCAAAGTTCCGAGGTCAGTAAAATGAGGACTCAGATTGTTGGGGGAAATATGCTGACTCTGTAAACTGCTTAGAGAGGGCTGTAAAAGCACTATGAAATGGTATACAAGTCTAAGTGCTATTCATGTAATGTATAATAATATAACGTAATGTAATGTAATGTAATGTAATGTAATGATTAATATAATATAATAACTGTGCCTGTTTGCTCTACTAAAAAAAAGTCTAATCCCTCCCTGAAGAAAAGAGACTTCAGTGAGTCACCTGCTAACAATCTCAGGGTTAAATTATATTGCATTTATTGTGGCAGACCTTGAAGATAGCGGTTGGCTCAGAATGAGGCAACAAACATAGTGAATGAAACCTAGAATATCTTACAGAACGCCCATGCTGAAAAAGCTTCATGGGTTGCCAACTGATTCATGAACCAAATCCCATTGCTCCCAGTAATGGGGAAAGCCTTACATGATGCAGAACATAATACTAACAGAAGCACCTATTTTTGCTTTCTTTACATATGTAGAACATCAATGAGTCACTTTTTGTGGTTCTAATGCAGGTATATTTGACATCAATGATTAATTCTGTTTTCTCTGAGTAAGGATCTATACTGCGGAACACACTGCCTCTGGAGTTGGGGCAAGCCCCTTCCTTGTCATAGTTTAGAAGAGGTTCAGAAAATATGAACCAAGCTTTTTCTTGTGTTAATGGATATGACCTATTCATTAGTAAAAAGTAGTCTTTAAATTGTGTTTAAGAGCTTGTTTTAACATTATGTTTGCTATTTTATTATATTTCTGTAATGTGACTTGAATTGTTATGGAGGCAAGTGCCACCTAGGAACTTTAAATAAAATAAAGAAATGAAAATGACACATGCAGGCCAGAGTAGGGAACAATAAAAGAATATTATATACATACATACATACATACATACATACATACATACATACATACATACATGCTTGTGTCACATCGTGTCATCTGATAAGAGCGAAAAAGCTCGAAATAGATCTATCCTAGTCTCCCCTATTTATTTATTTATCAGCTCAAAAACCTAATACACACACACACACACACATATATATATATATACACACACACGCACATTTATATGTAAATGTGAGTAGTTATCTCAGATGCCAAATCTATCATAGCTGTATTGACAATTTCCTGGTTATTTAGCCTGTAAATCAATGCATGCCACAAATTTAACTTTACTAATTATTAAGTTCAATTATATAACATGTCATTCCAGATCAACTTCCAGATGCAATAAAATATTAATAACCATGAACCAAAGGTGGACAATCTAATGCTTACTGTGCAATGTTGGGGGAGATCCTTAATCATTGTTAAAATCTCATAAAGAAAACTCATAAGATTTCAATAATTTCACCTATATCTTCTTCCAAAATATGAGAAAGAAACTGAAATCATACTAACTTGAGAACCTCAAAAATTTGTATGATTTCAGCTTTCTTTGTTGAAATTGTGGAAGCATGCTCTTACATGAGAATCCTGAAACCATGTGAGATTTGGTACTTCTGTGAGACTCCCAAGTTTTTTCCTGGTCTTTTAAAAAGGGTATATAATTAAAAGATCTCTAGGCTCTTAGGAGTCTTGCAGGTGTCTAGAAGTCTACAGGTGCCCTATGAGTGATCTCTGACGTAAACTATCAACTATAGCACTTGGAAGCCAAAGCCACTGGTGAAAGACAAAAGCTAAGAGCCATAGATGGATTTGTACAGACGCAAGAGAATGGTTTCCTAAAGAGTAGGTCCTTCATTGTTATGGAGAGTTAACAAACCAGTTTGGTCATGCTGCCTTTCTTCTAAAAAATTCTTGATAATGCATATTTATTGACTTTTAATTACATTTATATTCCTGCTGGATTTCATAGTGGTATACACTTTTTACTCACAACTATTATTCCAAACTCGATTGCAGAAAATACAACTTCAGCAACAGAGTGGTCAGTGCCTGGATTGCAGTCCTGACTCTGTGGTTTCTTCCCCAAACCCCCCAAACTTTAACTTTAGACTGTCTACTGTCGACATCATCCCATTGCTACAAGGTCTGTAAGGGGCGTGCATAAGCGCACCAACGTGCCTACCATCCTTGTCCTAATATTCCCTTTTATTCGTATCCATTTCAAGTATTCAATCATGTTTACACTTATATATGTTATCTAATTCGATGAAACAAACAAACAAACAAACAAACAAACAAACAAACAAACAAACAAACGATGTTAAACTCTTATCCAGCCATTTTTGGGCTGGTATATTGACATAAAATTGTCAATCACTATCCTAGCTATAATGCTTCTGTTCCTACCCATAGCTGGTCATATGTCAACATGATGAAGGAGACAAAGCTTAGAAGATTTTAGATACCTGGAAGCTGTTCTTGGGCAGTGTCAGCATAAGAGGGAAAACATCACTTTAATAATTGGTGCTACTGACATACTGTAATAGCCTGTCATCAGTGACAGATCAAATAATGTCAGATTAATGGAGACAAGGTAGGAAAAGCTTGTTGTCTAAGAACACTTAGGTTGTGGTTAGGTTCATACAATATAGGGATAGATTGCAGCCATAGTCATACCTTGCTGTCCCAATTTTTCCTTAATAATTATTCTATGAAGTTAGATTGAATCAGAGGTAGGAACCAGACCAGAGATGTCAATCTTGCAATGACACATTGGTCTCACGTGATATTTCACAACTTTTTCTCCTTCCCTAAAACGGGTGTGGCTGTGGGTGTGGCCAGCATGTGATGCATCTGGCCCATGGGCTGCAAATTTGACACCCCTGAATTAGACTAAACTCAACTGGTTTGTCTCTGGCTAAGAAAGATTTGAACCTAAATCATCTCAGTTCTAACCAAGCCCAACCTGTAACCATAAGAAATCATAACTATAATATCGTACCTATTTTTTTTTTTTAAGTTCCCTCAACTATTTTTGGGACTTTCCAATTGGTCCCAAGGTGAAATCAAATGAAGCACTGAAATGGAGTTTAATAGGAAAATAAGCAGGCTTCTCTATGTCTTGAATTTGGACTCCTTTATTTTCATTCCAGAGAGGGGGGAGGAAGTGGAGCTGGCAGTATAAGTAGATCATTAATTGAAGTCTTTGATAAGAGATGCTTAGAAGACAATTCTAAGCAAGACTGTTGTCCAAATTCCATTCCAGTAACATGATTGTATCTGGTGAGAGCTACTGCTTTATTCAGGCTAGCTCCATTGGGTTAGAATGTTATCCAGTATGATTGAATGAGGTTACGGCAGAATTTCTGCACCTTAACAGGGGGTGGGGGGTAGGGGGGGAGAAAACTTAGGTGGGGTGGGGTGGGTTGAAATAGCAACCATGTTGTAGGTGAGACCCCTGCTTCTTTGTCTTTTGGCATGCTTTTGAGGAGTTCATCAATCCGCCAAGCCTCCATAGGAATGTATTTAAATGATTTGATATAAAATAATAGCACCTTCCAAAACTTGAGGAGGAGAGCATGACATTTTCTTTGAAATGTTTTGAGCTCTGACAATAAGAAATGAAAAGTGGGGGGCGGGAAATGGTGAGAGGAAGATTGGCAAAACAACCCACTGGTTCTTTGCCTTAGCAACAGTTGAATAGTTGCTCTCCCCCACCCCTCCCTCTCTCTCTGAACGAGGCAAGGGATACATTCTCCTATGTTCTACTTTTATTCAGATACATTTGGTTTCTCTTTTGCTTCACAGATCCAAATCTTGCATATTATAGAGTTTGACAATAGGGAGATGAAGCTTGTCTCCACCGAGATGAATGAACATTGGCTAACCTCAAAGAAATATATTACTTATTTGATTGATTGAGTGATATACACCTCAATTTTGTACAGTTCAAGTTGTTATGTATATAATGCTTCTTCTTTCTATTTTCCCCACAATAACAACCTATGAGGAGGATTGGGGGAGGGTGATAGAGAGAGAGGGGAGGGAGGGAGGGAAGAAGAGAGAGTGTGGGGGACGACAAATGGCATAGTTTGCTTCTTACTAAGAGTGGATTCAATAAATTTAGAATCTTACGTACTTCCCAAATATTAGATGTCTTGCTACTTTGCTTTTATTCTCAGTTGCAGGAATCTATACAGCAAGGAATAAGAACTTGACCAAAACATGCAAGAATTGTTACTTAGGCAAAAAGGACTGAAACATTTTAAGTCCAGAGCAACAAAATAGCATTTGGAAAGTGACTCAGGCACACACCTTCCTAATTCACAAGGGTATAAGAAGGAGGGGGGGGGGGAGAGGAGCATAATTAGGCTTGCAAGATTCTATTGTCATAGCCGATCTCAGTACAAGAAGTTTTAGTCTTCCTGTGGTTATTTGGTCTGCTATACTAGTAAGGACGATAGAAGCAGAGCAATGAGTAATAGGACTAAAGAGTAGATACTTCCTGATAATACATGATCCTTTTGCTTTTTCAGAAACAATCATACCTTTGGGAAGTTCAGCAAATACCTAAGAACTACAAAGATGGGTAAAAAGAATACAACAGGAAAAAATGAAACACCTTCCATCACCAAGAAAGGAAAACATTACATCTCTGAGGAACATTGGAATGAAATAAATAGCCTGGCAAGGGAATGTTCTTGTCATTTGGCCAAGGCTAACGTTAACAGAGTAGAAAGAAAGAATGCCTCTATCTCCGCTCCTTTGTTATTCCGTAGTGGTAGTCTGACCCATAATCTCACATCTCCAAAGCCAGAGAGAATTGCATGATCATTGTATTGTTCCCAGTTGCATAAATGCTTTAGTTCACTGTTTCTCAACCTTAGCAACTTTAAGATGGGTGGACTTCAATTCTTAGGATTCCCCAGCCAGCTTTGGAGAATTCTGGGAATTAAAGTCCACCTATCTTAAAGTTGCCAAGGTTGAGAAACACTGCTTTAGTTGAAAGGTGTGGCTGCTTTAAGATTTGCTATGACTTTAATAAACGGATTCCTCAATACAATCACATCCCACCACCCATTCCACTATCACAAAATCCTATATCCTTCTTTGTAGACCTCTCTGTCTTTTACTTGATACTTGTTGGCATTTTCACTAGTTCTAAAATATTAAACTGTAACTAAAATATTGCAGTAACAGAAAAAGTACAACTGGGTGAACAGTCTGTTTCTTTGTCTCTTCTAGGAATTAGTATCCAATCACTGGCTTAGTCTGACTGCATTTCCATGGAGAGCAATGTCAGTTCCTATCACCTCACAAAACAAGACATTACCTTAGCCTTAATAGATATGAATCATAAAAACCATTCATTCTTTAAAAGGTAGAATGAAACTACAGTACTGTAGGACTACAAATGATGTCATCAGCTAGTAAACCCCAGACATACAAACAACACAACCAGACATCTATTTAAGGTCCCAAAGGTGCTTTTTCAAAAGGCAACTCGACTTTTGCAATCAGAATAGAGCTGGAAGGGTCCTTGGAGTCTTCTAGTCCAGGGGTCACCAACCGGTGGTCCGTGGACTACTGGCGGTCCATGAGAAAATTTTGGTGCTCCGGAGAAAAATTATTTGTATTTTTTTATATTGCACTAAATACTACTTACAGTGGTACCTTGGGTGTCAACCATAATTCATTCCAGGACTTCGGTCAGCACCCAATTTGGTCGTGACCAGAAGCAAGACAAACTGTGTGACTATGCCTTACACTCTCTTATCACACAGCCCTGTTCTACTTTTGTATTGAGAGATGTTACCCTCACAGATTCAAGGTTGTACAACTACAACCACCAATCTATAATTGGTGGATTCCCTTCCTTCATTTCCTCTCCCTCTGACATCATGTGCCAGTGGGAATGTATCCACCAATGGGCTTTCTTCACATATGTGAAGAAATTGGGTAAGTGTGGAAAGATGCCTGGCGTAAAGGGTTTAGTTAATTTTCAAGAGGCCTAACAGGTTGCAGGCCAAGAGAAGCGGGTTGTTGTGAGGAACATCAAGGAAGGACACTCCTTCCCTCCACTTCACACCATTTCTATCCTTCCTCCTATGTTGGTTGGACTAGCAGAAATTGCACAAGGTGAAATAGTGATCAGTAATAAGAAAGCTCCATCCTAAATGAATGTGGCAACAGGTGTTGGTAGAGAGTGATTGTGGCTAACAGCACCCAGATGTATGCTGTAGAGTAGCCAAAATGGGAGTACCTCTGTCCTCCATGCCAAAGTAATAAAAAGAATAACTATCCAACTACATGTTTCCCTGAAAATAGGACAGGGTCTTATTTTCTTTTGACCCCCGAAAAAAGTGCTTGGCCTTATTTTCTGGGAGGTCTTATTATTTTTGAGGTGCAGGAGGCAACGAGCATGGTTACCTCATGGCTGTTTGTGTGTTGCAATATTTTTGGGGAGGGCTTATTTGAGCTCATGTGCTCAAAAGCCCGATTGGGCTTATTATCGGGGGAGGTCTTATTTTGGGGGAAACAGGTAGTAACTCTTGTCAGCAGAAGTGGCAGAAAATCTATAATGCACCAATTGTGACAGAAGCATAATCATCATTGTAAAACTGGAAAAACCCTGCTCTCTTTCCTGGTTTAAATCAGAACTTCTGAACAGCACACTTTCAGGACTGCACTATTGGGGGAAGTGGGAAAGCACCACTTTTAAACTGGACCATCTGAAGATGACTTTGAGCTGCCTCTGCTGGGAAGGGACGAAGGCAAAGGCCCTGAGATTATGCGATATAGAACTGGTTTTCAGAGCTACATGTATACTTATGCCATGCTTGGGGGACGTGAGCAAGAGCCCAGCTGCTTGATCATCAGTGGTTACATAAGTGTGTCAGCTCCTAAGGTTTCAGGTTGCTCAAAACCAGTAACTTTCCCCACAAAACATTTTGTTTCAAGGAAGGAATGCATTTTTTTCAAGTGTAGTTTCTTCCGTCAAAATGTTATAATGTGAAGAAACTATTCATTAAATGTTAAAAAGAGAGGCTTTTATTTTATCTTTTGAAAAATTCATTTCAGAACTAATTACACAGAATGGTGGCAAGTTCTCCTTCTACTGAAAGTCTTTAAGAGCAGGCCGGACAGCTGTCAGTCAGAGAGATGCTTTAAACTGGATCCCTACACTAAGCAGGGAGTTGGAACCTGAGAGTCTAAATAGCCCCTTCGAATGCTAGGATTCTATGAAATTTGATGCTGTGGAAGACTTTATCTCTGCAAGAACATTTCCCCACAGCCTGCCATTTGATGCTCTACAGAGAACACAACTTTTTTCTTTTAAAAGGACATGAGTAAAACAAATTTCTTTGTAAAAAAATTGCAACTCTTCTTTTTGTCTAGGATCAAAAGGCAGGTGCTCATGAGTGATGTTACTAGGAGAACAAGTGCAAACCATCTACTTGATAGCCCCCACACATACTAGAGTAGAGATTCAAAATGTTCAGCTTGAAATGGTCCTCATCCCCACCCTAAGACTGGATGGCACTCTTTCCCAAATGGTTCTCTTATGCTTGTGGGAGAACTGGAGACTGCCACATTCACCACCTCCCAGGTCATATTGCATCCACTCACCATGACTTAAGTGTAGCCTTAAAATGCAGCTTTGATTTCTTGTAAAATCACAATCATAGCTCACATTATGAGTCTTCTCCTTATGTATTAATTAATATATGTCACAGGTCTTGCTGAGTTGGTACCATGATGAAAAGAATGCTTTGGAGGCTCCTCTACTTTTGGTAATGTTTAAAAAACAATATTCTAACAATAGTCCCATAAAGCCCAGAGGATTTTGTACTCTGGAGAATTTGCAGACAAATGCACTGAAGAACAAGTAAAAATTAACAATACTCTCACATTTATATTGGAATGAAAACCCTACTCTTATACATTTGCATTCTGGTTCCTGGGACAAGTACATAAATTCTAGTATTTGAGTTATGGCACCACAATGGATGCCTTTATCACTTACCCTCCCCCCCCCCCCCCTGTGGATACATGTCACAAGTTTGTTGGATGCTAGGAGGCTCAGTCAAGTTAGCAATTGGCAAGCTTAAAATAGACAATAGTGATGCTGACTGGCTTACTTTCTCTCTGTTGAGCTACTAGTTTGCTTGTGTGCTGAGTAATAGTTGGTTGAAGGTGCTGTTTGGGAGCTCTGGACAAAACTGTGCTGAATATATTGTTGTTAAATTGTTGAAGAAAGAATGGGGACAATTAGAGTTGGATTTCAAGTGCATCAGCAATTATTTGCAAATAAAGTGGTGTTGCAGAACTTTATGTTTCCTGTCTTAAAATGGCAGGAAATCAGGCTGCCAATGTGGGTCAATTGTTCCACTTGTATTTCATGGCGTGAATTAAAATTCTATTTCAAAGCAGTAGAAAATGATTTGGAGTATATACTGTCCTGTTCTAGCATCACAGGGTGCTTTCCCTTGCCATATGAACAGGTGTTCTATTCCAATTGCAGAGGTACTATAATTTCTCAAAGTAGACTCAATCAAACCTGCTCATTTTATCTTCAATCTGTGGTGTTTTGGCCAATAAAGCAGGCCAGAACACCACAGGAGCCATGGTGGTGCAGTGGGTAGAATACAATATTGCAGGCTACTTCTGCTGACTGTTGGCTGCCAGCAGTTCGGTAATCTCACTGGTTTAAGATTTACTCAGCTTTCCATCCTTTCGAGCTCAGTAAAACGAGGACCCAGATTGTTGGGGGCAATATGTTGACTCTGGAAACTGCTTAGAGAAGGCTGTAAACCACAGTGAAGTGGCATATAAATCTTAGTGCTATTGCTATTGCTACGGTACTATTATTAATCTAAGCAAACCTTGTGGTCCTTTTTGTCTCAAACATTTATTCTATAGATTTCTTTTTCTTTTTGGTATGAGAATAAATCTGTTTTATTGACTTGCTACCAGAACTCCTTCTATCATGCTTTGGAGTTAATACAAACAAGTACTCAATGTTCACTACTACTACAACTAGGTTTGGGGGAAATGACAGAAATAAAAGCAGTTCAAAACACTGAAAATCCTACCCACCAGGAATGTTTTCCTTTTTGCTAAACCTTTCCACTGCTTTTATACTAGGACAAAGGCCTTTCAGGTATCATTTCCTTGGACTGTCAAGAATCTTACCAAGTTTTTAAACTTTAAAACAGGCCTTTCTTCAAATTGTAGTCATTCTGCTGGGTTTTGTGAGGTTCTGCCTCTCTCTTCTTTGATTTATTTTAGCCAATTGTCTCTCAACAGTTAATTCAGTTAATTGTCTCTCAACATTCCTAAATGGCAGTAGAGCAAAAGTGTCTCAGAAACCTAAGGAAACCTATGGGGGTGGCTCAAAGATCATCATGTTGTAGATAGTTTCTACAGAAAATCAAATCCACTTAAAACTGATACACAAAAGCTAAGAAAAACCAACCCTACAGCTCTTTAAAACTTTTGCAGACTGCAGCCTCTTTTGTGTTTATTTTAGAAACAAATATTCAATGTTCAATGTTGTGGCCCACATGGATCTAATTATTTACATATTCTTCTTGTTAGCTTCCCAAAGAGGCACACAGTCTAGAATAGAAATAGGACATTGTCGTCTCCCAGATGTTGCTGCACTACAACTCCCCGTATCCATCGCTATTGCTCACAATAGCTGGCCAATTAAAATTTGTGTTCAGATTTCCAAACACTGGTCAGAAGGTCACCTTCCAATGGGCTCTCACTCTGGCTACTCACAGTGAATTTTCTGAGTAAATTTTGTGTTCTCAAAGCTACATCAGGAAATTCAAGCAGCCCTTTAAGTGGAGGATTTCATGCTTGGTATAAAACTCCTCAGAAAAAATTTAAGTTGGATTGACTTATTTTCTTCAAATGGATAAATGGTGGCAGAGAGTTTAAGGCGAAAGAATCTTCCTTGGATGCTTCCTATGAGCTTTTCAATGAAAAGACCAGGGAGACTCTCCCAATCTTTTATCCCAGTACTCCCAGTACTGGGACTGCCTTGAGTAAATTCTGGGTCTAAACAGGACAGCAAGCTCCTGTCCTTGGAAATGTCAGAGGGAAAAAGACCCATAGACGGGACTTTCAGTTCTGTGTGAGCCAGTTGAGCACTTCAGAAGTTTTCTTTGACACAAAGGGGTTTCTTTCTGGATGGACAAGCAGCGCTTTTTAGCACAGAAGGTGATGACGAAAGTAAATATCCTGTAACAGGACAAATAACTAAGGGAGGGGGATGTTAACAAGCCCCTGCCTACTAAGATTATACCTATCTTCCCCAAATTTGTCTTGGCAGTACTCTTAGTGTATATTAGCATGCATAAGCGCACCACCGTTCCTAACGTCCCTGTCCTACTGTCCCCATTTATTTGCACCCATTTCCTGTGTTCTTATTCATGTTTATTCTTATTCCTGTTATCTTGTACATGAGTGACAAACTAACTAACTAAACAAAAATAAATAAAAGAGGTGACTATGTGTAGGAAGGACACACAGCGAGGTCAAAACAGCCTTCCTTTTAGGTATTTATTTTCTAGTCAAAACTGAGTGAAATAATTTGATAGTGTCCCAATATGGAAGAGGATCCAGGCATCGTAGAATAGTAAGTGACTCTACCATAGTCGTGTATGGATTCATCAGGGTTTATTGATTTACATTTCCTGCATATGCCCCTGTCTTTCTCTGCCTGCTAGCTTTCAAGAGGGGCGTGAACTACAAGGGCAAAAGTAATCCTGAATGACAAACTGAAGGAGAGGCAGCAAGATCAGGGACGACCAAGGGCTGCAAAATGGTTACCCTAACTTGTAAGGTCAGTGATCTGATTTGCAACGCAAGATATTTTGATGGAATTTGAACAAGGCGCCCAAAGCACACCAAAATGCTGGAAATCTCAGTGTTTTAGACACCGTGGAGTGGAGGCACCCACAGTGACACTCAGCTGTGCTGGTTCCTTCTCCACAAATTGCATTCACAAGACCTGGTGAAAGTCACATCCGGACTGCTCTGCTCCACTATGCAGGTTGCCCGGGAACCTCGATAGAGTTCATCCCTAAAGCAGGGGTCTCCAACCTTTGCAACTTTAAGAGTGAAGGACTTCAGCTCCCAGAATTCTCCAGCCAGCTTTGCTGGCTGGAGAATTCTGGGAGCTGAAGTCCTTCAGACTTAAAGTTGCAAAGGTTGGAGACCCCTGCCCTAAAGCACCTCTGTGGGTCAGGTTCCACAGAGGATCCTGCACACAGGGGGTTTATCTCTATCTACTGAAGGTGAACTTGCCATTAATTTCCCCCGGACCTCGCAGTCCACAGAAGACCGGGAAAAGCCTTACTTGGTCCATAGTTCTCCGGCACCTTAAATCCGAGGTACTCTGAGATGGGCGTGCCCCACAGTGGGGGAGCGCAGGGGAGGTTTTCCTTGCGACTCCCCACTGGAAACCCACGCAGGCCACACGCGAGGAGAGACCCACGTTTCCGTTTCTCTCCCGAGAGAAAGCCAGCCGTCGCTGCCTTTGGTTCGATTCCCCCCCCCCCCCTTTCCTGGTGCTACCCTGCCAAGAATAATCCCGAAAAACCGCAAGGAAAAGCGGCCTTCAAGCTTCTGGCTACCCGTTTCTCTCCTGTCTCTGGAAGGGCGGGGGCAGGCGAGGGGGCGGACGGACGCGGACGCCAACATCCCGAGCCGGCAGGTTCCCGCGCCAACAAAGTTCGGGTCGCTTGCTTTGCCCCGCCAGAAGTGGGAGCAAGAAAACCTGCCGCGGCTGGGAGACCGGAAGGGTTCGGCTAGTTAGCAGGGGAAAAAGGACACGCCGCAGAGCCGGCGGCTGTCGGGGCAACAGGTCGCCCTGAGTCGCCTCTGACTTGTTTTTTTTAACCCAGTGTCTCTCCCCCCCCCTCTCTCTCCTGGCCAGGCTGTTGCCCACCGGGGACCCGTTCCCCCCTCTTTTCCTCTTACCTTTTGTCTCCCCTTTCCACGGGTAAGCTTCTATCCTCGATCCCCTTTGCAAGCGCCGGTCTCCTCCGATCCTTTATACACACACTCTCACTCTCTCTCTCTCGTCAAGCGAGTTGCCTCCTCTCCAGTCTCTACTGCCGCGGGGTTTGCACGGCAGCGCGGTTTCTTTTTGCCTGCTCCCGGCTGCTCCAAAAGCGGATCGGGTGTCTGTCCTGCTTTACGCAGAGCAACTGGCCGCGTCTGTCAAATCCTAGCTGAGGACCCGGGGTGCGAGGGGGATGGGGGGTGGGTGGGTTGGGAGAGAGAGCAACCCCCAGGAAGCCTGGTGCTCCTGGACGCCCCGGCGCGAGCCAGTGGGAGGCTTCGCTTTGCCTCAGCCGCCCTCAGCGGTGAGAGCAGACGCTGAGCTGGACTAGCGCGCCCTGCTCAGCTTGGCTGACTCACCGAGGGCTGCCTGCGCTTTTCCTCCTCCCGCTCCCCCCCCCCGCCGGCCCCGCTTCTTAATTTATTTATTTTAAAGTCGCTTTTTCCCCCCCTTTGACCCAGCGGGCTCGCCGTCGGCGGACTTCTTTCCCATCCGAGAGTCGCCCGGGCATCATGGGATCCCTCGGCCAGCCGGTTCGGCCGGTCGGCCTGTCCACGCGCGAGCGCTATACTCGTGCACCGCCCTTCGCAAGAGGGCTCGACTAGATAGACGCGGCGTGCGTTTTGCAAGCAAAGCGATAAACGCGCCCGGGCTGTTAAGAAATCGAGGCACACCCTCTTCTCCTGTTTGCCCGGCCGCGCCAAAGTTTTACGGCGATCGGAGTTTTCACAGATCGCAAATCGACCCTCATCCGATTGGCATTGCGCTTGGGTGGGTGGGTGGAGTGTTATTGACCTGAGGAAGCGAGAAAATTCACGTGGTCGGTTTTGGCTGTCCTGCTTTCACACGTTTCAATGAATCTAGCCGATTTGGACTATTTGGATACCAAACCCCAGTTTTCTGGCTAGTGGGGCTGAAACTTTAGGGGGGGGGAGGAGCTACGTTTCACACCCTTGTTGCCCTGCAGGAAATGTGGAATGCTTCTCACAAACTGAATGTTTGTGACTTTTTTTAAGAGTTATCTATAATAAGTCTTGAATGTACTTACGTTTTTAGTTCAATTTTATTATTTGGGAAAACTACATGCAAACAACCCACTTTCTATCTTCACTTGAAAACCTGTCATCTTGCATTGCCTATGGATCATACAGCATTTTTCCAGAATATATTAGTTTGGTATCTTCAATTTTGATATTTTTATAAGTGATGAGGGATTACTAAAATTATGTGCTTGGCAAATCTGGAGCCTTTTCCTTTTTTTAAACACACAAACAGCTCCATAATAACAATTTTTACCTTAACTTTAAGATAAGCTTCCCTTAACTTAGACCAGGGGTCTGCAAAGTCGGCTCTTTTAAGACTGGTGGACTTCAACTCCCAGAATTGAACTCTGGGAGTTGAAGTCCACCAGTCTTAAAAGAGCCGACTTTGCAGACCCCTGACTTAGACTACCTCTAGGAGAGCAAAATACCAGCCCCCAGATGGTAAAGGACACACCTTCTAGGAAAGTTATTTTTATCTCCCACAGTCATCCTCTCTTTATGTTACCACAGTTATCACCAAATCCTTCATACCTGATTTTTTCCCCTTACCTATTTATCATATTCTCTAGACCCCCCCCCCCCTTCATCCTTAAAACAAAAATCCTGCCGCTTCCTTGTGCTAGTATAAGACGATATGCCATTCAGATAATAGTTTTCCAAAAAAATAACTTCCAACATTCCTATATTCCTCAGCTAGCACATTCAGTGGCTGTTACAGGCATTGGGCTCTAATTTCCTGAACCGATCCAGTGGTAGTCAGGGAGCTCTTTTAACTTGTCTCTCTTCTTGATGAGCCATCTATTTCCAAAGTAGTTTGTCCTATTTTAAAACTTAAGGAATCTCCAATTGCGGGTCATTTTCGAGAGTTCTACTGTATCTGTGTTTATCATTAATGATGTTGACTTTGCAAAGTTATTCTACAGGGTATTGCTTCACATGTCTCTCATTTCTACATCTCTCCTTGCTCTGCTTTTTGGACTTCATTTGATTTTTAAAAAGATTTGGGACGAGTTGTATTTAACTTGGAAAACAGATCACTGTTCTAGAAAGTCTGCCAACCTGCACTCTTAGAGTTAGCCCAGAATCTTGGAGGAGATTTCCCTGCTTTTCTTGCTGATAGTCTAAAAACGATCAAAACATAAAACATATGGACAATGACTAGAAAAACTGTGGTTTTTTTTCCTTTTGTTTTTAAAAAGCCATAACTCAAGGATGGGAAATTCAGGGCAGCTGAAAAGAAATCTTTTTTCATATAATGCATAATTCTCTAATAGTACCATTCAGCTTTCCAGCTGGACAGTTTTAAAAGGGAATTAAGAAATGCATAAATGTTAAGGTTATATACTGTACTATACCAATAGCACTTAATGAGGACACCAGGCAAAGAAGGAAATGAAAGGAAAAATGGAATAAAAATAATCCCAGAGTTACCGGTGACATCTTTAAAATGATTTTATCAACTGGGGAAGTCCATTAATCGATGACTGGTTTAATGTCCATCCACAACAATGTGAGAGTCACTTCTTATTCAAGAGAGAGGATGGGAATATGGCTATTAGCCCAGCTAAAACGATTTTTACTGACCTCTTGAGAGGTGAAATATCTATTTTCTTTGCAAAGGGTTTTCTTGCTACATTGGGGCTATTACAGGAGCCCTACATTAGGAAGATGCCTTACCTTCAATATCTTACCTTATATCTCTTAGAATCACATGTTGGGAATCACATTGGCATTGATCTTGCTGGTGGGCTGTAGTAAGGCTTGTGGAAACAAAATGCTGAACTAGGTTGGCTTTTGGCTTTGTTCAGAGATTGTTGTTTTCTAATAGTACTTTGATTATATTACTACAAAAATGTGTGGGGTTTGGGGTTTCTTTCTTTCTTTCTTTTTGTATCTATGGCTATAGTTATAGCCCAGAATGTAGTCCTTTTCTTGGAATTAGACACTCCTATCTCCTATAGTTTCGTAGTGTATTTGAGCAAGTAACTTATTTATATTTATGCTCTGGAGGAAATCAAAGAAAGTAAATCATGCAATACAAGAACAGATTATACATCTTCATATAAATACCATACTAGGTCTAATTTGTAAAGTAATAAGGTGTTCTGGTGACTTTAACTTAACTTTGAAGATCAAATTACACAGGCAAATAAATAATATCAGATTTTAGTTTAACAAGTCACAGGAGGATCCCAGGACAAAACAAATATTCAGGGTAATTCAAACCCCTTTCAAATTTCTGCTTTCTAAAAACATGATTAGTGACGGAAATGTGCCTTATACACAACGTAACCCATTGAAAATAGCACCCTGAGTCTTATGTTATTCATCCTCCTGACATGAAGGCTCTTTCACCAAACCCTTGTTGTGAAGTCAACATGTTTGTTTATTTTTCACCCACCTCCCTTAAACACAAATGTCTAGCTTTCTACTTCCAGTCCATAACACAGGTTTCCAGTACCCAAGATGTAACACGCAACATGGTAACAAGTTGTAAGCAACATTATATTTTATGGGGAAAGTGTAAGAATTTGCCTTGAGTTGCTGGTACAAAATAGCAATCTTGGAATAACTTTACATTCAACTATATTTCAGTTTTCTGAAATGGATAATGGCAAAAGCTGGTAATAATATAATCACTAAGTGTCCTTTTTTGTCACCTCACACTTTTCTACATTTCATTTCCTTCTGAACTTCATAATCACCTTTAGATGATACCGAAAAATGATTCATGTATTTGATATTGTGGATTTTCAGTCCATAAAACCATATGTATGCCCTAATAAATATGTTTGTCTTTATTGTGTTACAAGTTTATTTATTTACACTTCTATCCCTCTGTTTGTGCAGCGTAGAACTGTGTTGGCTTTTTGGGCAGTTGCAGCACACTGCTGGCTCATATTTAAATGATTGTCCACTAGGACTCCAAGATCCCTCTCACAGTTACTACTTGTTATTTAAGTAGTTATTTAACCTATTGAAAGTCCAAGCAAGCCAATACTTGTCTTCGCCCAGAGAAAGGAGAGCCCCTTTGATTTTAAGCTGCATTGAAAGTGGCAAGAACTTACAAATTAGTGGCAAACGTTTCATAACGTTTGCCACATTAATCATAAGTTCATGCTAGAAAATGATACTGAAGGGGATCAGCTTAATTTATTCGCAACACCATCTTTGCAGATGGGTTCAAGAAAGTCTCATTGAGTCCAATGGAACTGAGGGCCATTTTTTTCTTAGCACCTGCCAAGAAATTAGAGGCAGGTTACCTGCCTCTAATATCTTCGTTTCTTTAGGCTGCACTTTTACTGATTACTGATCAGCAAATGTTTATCTTATCTCTCTTCTTACAGCTGAAGCAGGATTAGATGATTAAAAAGTGAAGTCATACTTACTTGCTTTCCTAGGTTCATCGGCTGGAGAAAGCACAACCCGTTTCACTTTCACCACTTTCCATTCTTGACTTTGATCGTCCCTGTTGTTAATCCCAGAATCCATCCCATCAGAAACAGGCCACAGAGAGTCTCCTTTCTCATTGGACGTTGGCCTGTTGTCATTGCTGTTGTGGGGGAGGACAGTCCCGTTGGCTCTCCAAGGTTCCTTCTGGAGGTTTTCTCTGGCTGACTCTTTCCTTTCCTGCTCTCCATGGCTACTATCATTTCCTGTTCCTTGCAGCCTTGCCAAATAGCTTTTGCCTTCTGCAGGGCCAGCCTTGGAGTTCTTAATAATGTGAGGATTTGGGTCCACTCTGCTGGGGCCTACACATTTGGATTGAGGTTGGAGACAAGGTGTTCGTAGAGTTGTTTTTAGCATTTTGTCTCTTCTTGGATAATATTCAGTGCTTGGCAGAGCTATTCTTCATCAGAAGAAGTTCTCTTTCAACTCTTCTTGGGTATTGCCTGGGATGGCAGAAAAGCAAATTATATCCTTCAGTCCAATAAGCCTTTCACAAGCCTGGCCACAAAGCATTTCTTAAATGCAGGGACAGGGTAAGATGGCACCAAGAACACATGATGCATTTCTTCTTTTAAAAGGGAATTGTGGAATTAAAGTGATGGAAAACAGACTTATATCTCTTTCATTCCTTTGCAGCATTTAAACTACAAAAGAACAAAGGAGAAATTCTGATAGAACTTTCCTTGTCATGTTTAGGTACAAAATAGTTTCCAAATAAATACATTTTATAAGAAACAAAGTTTATTTGATACTGTTTAATACACACCCACATACTCACTCCTGTCTTACTAACAACAAAAGATGTATCTACATTATTTTACATAGTTATTCAATTTATGCATTTAAAGTAATATCTTAATATATGAGCAGCTGATTTTGCATTAAGGAAATTTTTGCTGATTTTCCTTTTTCACATCCATTCCTACCCCATAGCCCTAAAGAACAATAGGGCTTAAATGAAGCGTGGTTGATTGCTCACAATGAAACTAAACCCTAACTAAAATAATCTCAATCCATTCAGATGGTTGAAATCAGTATCAACTTTTTAGTAGCAGAAATCACCCATAGTTCTATTTGCGAGTTATGAAATTTGTATATCCTTCACTGTACTGCAGTGTTTTCCATCTTCCAGATGGAAGCTATTTCCGTAAAGCTAAAGCATGACTAATTTAGTCTCAATCTAAGCCATTACATATTTACAAATATAAATGTACACACATTCATTCTGCAATAGAAAAGAAAGGATTTGAAGATTTGATATCTCAGATTTGTCATCGTTATAGAAGCTTAGAATATTATTGTCTAATGTTTGTATAATCGGCAAGGTTAGCACTTTCTCAGTGGTAGCATTTAGCTTGTTACATTCCAACTACTTCAAGAGTTAGTGTAGAAGAACAGCAATGTAAGAATGGACTGCATATATGACTTGTCAATTTTTCCACTGGGAACAGAGGTGAGGGAGAAGCAACTTCTATCCATAAACCTGAAGCAGTATGGATTATATTCTGTCTGTGGTATTTTGCTGAATGAGACAGGAAATACTCTGGACCTTTTATTGTGTCTACTAAAAGACAAAAGTGAAGAACATTCAGATGTTCATGTTAAGGTTATGTTTTAACTAAAGCCTCCTCACTCTTTTGCAAAATAGCTATACTATATACAGTATGTAGTAAGAACTTTGTAGACTTGCATGCACACGTCAAGTTTATGTAGAATGATATCACCTTTCAAATAAGTATGGCATCAAACTAGATCATGTGGGAGTTATCAAGTTCCTTGAGATCAGTGTTTCTCAACCTTGGCCACATTAAGAAGTATGGACTTCGATTCTCACAATTCCCCAGCCAGCATGAAGTCCACACCTCTGAAAGTTGCCCCGGTTGACTTCTTTAGACTGCAGACTAAACCAATCAGGTACCTTCTATTAATTTGGGGAATAGCAATCCCAATATCTTTAGCGGATATTGTAAGACATAACAAGTAATGGATGTAGTAAGAAAGATAAAGTGAGCATAGAATAGAATTCAAATCAGCTTCTGTAGTAATGCAGTGGTAACATTCTTTCCTGCAAACTGTGGGGTAATGTCTAACTTTGCTTCTCCAATACTTGTGACATTTTTTCTAAGAAGAAGAAAAATTGATAAAGTACTCAAAGGACCTCTACTGATGACTCAAGTTTAGTGCTAAATTCCATATATTCTTAATTGGCAGCCTGAATTTCACTTAACTGGAAGCGTCTTCTGTTTCTTTGACAAGTCATATCACTGAGCTTGTATTCAAAGACGTTTAGGTGCCAGGAAAAAAAATATGGGACTGATCTGATAAATTGTGCCAAGTCTCTCTATCAGGAGATTAAAAAAAATAGACAAAGCTAATAAAGCCAGTGTTGCAAAAAAAAGAAGAAGGGAAAGTTAATGATTAAAAATCCTAGGTATCTTCTGAAAGCTACTTTGATTTACCTTGGCCATGTCATGCCTGCTAATACATTGGAGAAGGTAATAATGTTAGTGGATCAAGAAGAAGGGCAAGCAAAGAACTTGCTGGCTTGATACCATCAAAGCTGATACATCCAACAACAGAAGCTGTGTTTGACATGGTAGCATGGAGAGCACCTGCTTATAAGGTTGCAAAGAGTCAGACACGACTAAATGGTTAAAATAGCCACAATCTTCTGAAAGCATGTTATACAAATTAAGTTGAGCTTTTACCAGTGTGGATAGAAATCATGTGATGACCTTATGTAATATATGCATGGGAAGAAATGTAGGGTAGGATAGTGCTGTTGTCACAACAACCTGTAATTTATTAATAATTTTGGCTAACTTTTGGCTAATGGATAATTTTTCTGAGCATATTTGACCTCCAACCTTTTGAATCACCAGCCATTTTTATCCAATTCATTGTAAAACCTACATTGGTATGTCCATTTTTGTTTCTGAAGTTTATTTTTAAATGTATTTACAGAGTAGCTATAGCTTTTTGCTTTCAAACTTGTAAAAAGATTGTTTTACAAGAAGCTGCTTGTTTTAAAATGTCATCTGCTCAGAGAGACCAGTGCCCAGAAAAAAATATTGAAGAAAGAAAAAATACTAGAAAAAATATTGATCTGTGACACTGACGATATTCTAATATGGCAAACTTGAATAGTCAACTATGTACTGCACTGTACTGAGCTGCACCGAATATGAAGCTCTTTAACAATCAATCAATCAACCAACCAATCAGAATAGAGCTGGAAGAAACCTTGGACCTCCTCAAGCAGGAAACCCTATACTATGATACCTATACCCTATACCAGGGATGTCCAAACTTGGGAACTTTAAGACTTGTGGACTTCAACTCCCAGAATTCCCCAGCCAGCATAGCTGGCTGGGGAATTCTGAGAGTTGAAGTCCACAAGTCTTAAAGTTCCCAAGTTTGGACATCCCTGCCCTATACTATACTTATGACAGACCACTGCATGTCATCTGTGTATTGTGCCTTTGAGGTTGTTATTCATGGAGACTGTTTGGACAAGTCCTCAGAGTTTTCTTTTCTCAAAAGTGGTTTGCCATTACTTGCTTCCTAGGGCTCAGAGCATGTGACTGCCCCAAGGTCATCCAGCTGACTTTATGCCTAAAGTGAGATTAGAAGGCCCAATTATTTGGTTTCCTATGCCTTAACCATGACGCCAAACTGGTTGTCACCAGCATATCAGGGCTCCATGGAAAATGATTTATGCATTACCTGGGCTGACCATCCAATGGGAGACCACTGATGAAATGTAACATTTTTGAAATTACATACTGAATTATAAATACATTGCAAATACTACAATATAGGCAATTTTAATTTTGAATTAAAGAGTAATTATTTTACTCTTCTTTTAAACTATTTTTATTATAATATGTGTGTGTGTGTTGCATTTTGCATTTGTGCTGATAAATAAATAAACAAGAGAGACTAGTATAGATCTATTTCAAGCTATTTAGCTCTCATCAGCTAGCCATACCCTTACTGGGATTTGAATGAGATTTGAATTTAGCTCTCATCATAGCTGATGAGAGCTAAACAGCTTGAAATAGATCTATACTAGTCTCCCTTGTTTATTTATTTATCAGCACAAATGCAACACAAATGTAAATAAAAGGTAACGAAACAAATAGCTTTCTGTCTGCATGGTCTCTTGTGATGAGCCGAAAGACAGAAAAGGAAAGCAGCTTTGCTTCCTCCCTTATTTGGGGCTTACCAGGGTGTTGTGACACAGTACGTACATACATACATATGTATGTACAAACATACATACATACATATATATTTTACATTATATGTACTTTTTGTTCAAAGCCCAGAATTGCTCTATGAGGGAGATGGGCAGTTTCTAAATAAGATAGATAAAGATGGATGGATGGATGATAGGTAGGTAGGTAGGTAGATAGAGCAAGCTGAAATAGGTTTTTATAAAGTCTTATTTGCAATATAAGTTGTGTTAAATACAAATACAAGTTTGGAGATGGGAGATATTAGTTTGCCTATTAGCATCACCCTGTCCCCAAATAAATGTATTAATCAATTAAATGTTCCATCTTTCCCCTTTACTGTTAAATGATCCAGGTGATCACATATTTGTAGAATCATTTTAAAACCCACCACAAAACAAAATTATTAGTCAATGTAAACATAAGCAAGCCAAAATTGCTTTATAACTATTCCAGCTCTGTTGCCTAGGCCCGATGCTTAATTCAAGGCCTCTCTGTATTCCAGGTTTCCACTTGAAATTTGAACAAACATCACACAGATGTTTGCCCAGCAGGGATTTCTTCATCTGATTTAAAGCCTGCAGGAAATCTGTTAGCGTTGAGGAGTTCCATTTTTCATCTTCAAGCGGCAGGCTAGGCATCTTGATCTATTCATAAATGCTCCCCCTAGCTTCTGTAATAGTGCCGTTCTATAGCCCAGAAAGTTTTCTGAAGCATTAAATTTCCTTCCCAGACTGCACATCTGCAAAAACAAAGAGCAATTGCAGATCTTTAATCATGTCCCCACCTGTACCTAACCTGGCACCCTGGAACACTCTTTTCCTGCCATGTCTGCATGACATTACTTTCATCTTGTTCCCAGCCTATGAATGAAACACGCTTAAGCTATTCTTAACTGTAGCTGTATTAAAGTAGCATTTCTCCCTTATTCTGATCCCACTCAAGTGCAATCTTAAGACACATACATTTTCTTAGGGTTGGTCACCCATTGCTCTGGAGAGAAATCAGACAACTGGCAGTGATTGGGAACGGACATCTTGGAGCAAGGATGGAGATTGACAATGCAGCTCATGCTAAGAGAGGTTTCTGACAAGCCAGCTTTGCTGATCTTCTCACTTTGAGATGGAGAAGTGGGTTTAAATGGAGAAGTGGAAAATCTCCCCCACAGTCATTCATCTTAAGCTGCATGTCCACCAGTGGTGGGTTTCCATTTTTTTTACTACCGGTTCGCTTGTGCGCACATGCGCAGAAGTGTCCGGGCGGGTGGGCGGAGCCTCCTGCTGCTGCTACTATAGGTTTGTCTGATCCAGGCCAAACCGGGAGCAGCCCACCTCTGATGTCCCCAATGGAAAGAGGAAGACGATTGGCTGATCTCTCATTTTTCCCCACAAAGAAACCCACAGAATAAACCCAATGCTAAAGGCAATTTGTGCCTCATGAGCTTGCTTGATCACTGAGATTAAATTGAGAATCATCTTCTTTGGTTTCCTTTCTTCCACTTAACGAAAAGCATGGCGTCTGACCACCTCATGCCCTGCATGCCTATGTTGCAAGACAGAAAAATGGTATCATGTATTGCCATGTATGTGTCAATATCATGCACATGTGCTGCTGAGTGATACATAGCACATAAAGCAGCTACCATATGTCAGCTGTGTCAATAGTGTCATCCATTCCTCTGTACTATTTATTTATTTATTACACTGATATTCCAACATTCTCCAAAGGAGGTCAAAATATCACCTTCAACTGATGCTGGCAACAAAACTCAGTTGCCTATAATAAGAAAGGGACCGACTTAAAGGTCTCAATGGACTCGATTTGACTTGTGAACTTGCAACTGCTTTTAGTTATTGTTGATGTGCAGCCTGGGAAGGAAGCTTAACACTTCAGAAGACTTTCTGGGCTATAGAATAGCACTGTTACACAAGCTATGGTGACCATTCAACTACTCCCAGGCCAACATTTGAAGCATTCCTTCTCTCGTTCCAAACTAATCACGGCACCTGAAAATCCCGATTAAAGCCAGATTTGATGATACGTGTGGAATTGGCTATTGTGTGTTTGCTTCGGCTTTTGCAATACCATTTCTTCTTTAAAAAGGTTCTGTAGGCAAAGTCTAAAGCATGACCTCTGGACTGATGGGTCCCCAGCTCTCTGCTAATAGTTTGGCATGGAATAGGCAACTTCATAGGTCAATGATACCAAGGAACTTTAAGAACTGGTCATAGTTGGTCTATAAACTGGCTGCCATGGGGTAGATTAATATAATAATAATAATAAAAATTTTTTATTTCTAACCCGCTATCTCTCCCCAGAGGGACTCGAGGCGGGGCACAGGAGAATTAAAAAACAATAGACATAGAGTACAAAATTTAAAAACACAATTAAACATATCCTGCGCTAAAAACATCTATAAAAACTAAAAACTGTCCCTAAAACCCCTTAACACCATAACTAATTAAAATTACCCTAGGCCAGCCAAACGGAAGAAATGAGGTTTTAAAAGCTGTCGGAAGGAGCGAAGGTCAGTGGTCGTTCTGATTTCGGGGGGAAGGTCATTCCAGAGGGTCGGGCCCGCCACAGAGAAGGCCCTTCCCCTGGACGTCGCCCGCTGGCACAGCCTAGTGGACGGCACCCGGAGAAGTCCCTCTCTGTGGGAGCGAATCGGTCGCAGGGATGTATGAGGCAGAATGCGATCCCGCAGATAGCTAGGTCCTGTGCCATGGAGCGCTTTAAAGATGGTAACTAACACCTTGAAGCGCACCCGAAAGACGACAGGCAGCCAGTGCAGCTCGCGCAGGAGCGGTGTTACATGGGAGAACCTAGAGGCTCCCATAACTGCCCGCGCGGCTGCATTCTGGACTAGCTGAAGCCTTCGGGTGCACCTCAAGGGGAGCCCCATGTAGAGAGAGTTGCAATAGTCCAGCCGGGATGTCACGAGGGCATGAGTGACTGTGCAAAGGGCACCCCGATCCAATAGGGGACGCAACTGGCGGACCAGGCGGACCTGGTAAAACGCCCTCCTGGCCACGGCTGTCAATATGACAGTTTAGTCATAGGCAAATGGTCATTTTTGCCCCTTTCTGCTCTAAGAAGTTTCTTACTACCTTAGCTTATTGTTGTCCTTATTCCTGGCAGAGGTGTGTGTGTGAATGTGAGAAAGAGGGGGTGAGAGGGAGGGAGGAAGAGAGAGAGAGAGAGAGAGAGAGAGAGAGAGAGAGAGAGAGAGAGAGAGAGAGAGAATTCTTTTAGCAAAAAACTAAGCAACATCCATCTACCCTGGAGGCCAGAAGAATTCTGGTAAATGAAAACATTATTAGAATTTGGTATTTTGCTTTGTGCTGTGCTAATTTCCCATTTAGAGATGCGTAGAAAGCAGTAAGGCAAGGAACCAAAACAAGTATATCTGGGAAATACAGAGATGCCTACAAGCACCAAACTGTTTAATTCTAGATTACAAATTAGAACTACAACAAGGACCTCAGGAAGGGGCACTTTCTTTGTAGAGAATTACAGGGCAATTACACATCCTTCTCTAAGCTCCTGAGTTACTGCCTATTGATGTTGCATTATATTTGGGTAAAGTATGAATAGATCCTCTTTCAAAAGATAACTTCTCACTTCCTACACATTAATTCCCTGGCAGGCTCCAAATGGAGAGAGAAAGAGCTGTTAAAAAGTTTCTTATCTAAATAACTCCCTCTGATGGGGAAAGTGAGTGCTCCAGCAGATTGTTCACCCATAAAAATTGAAACCCATAAAGGGCAGGCTGTAATCCAAGAATGGACTTTAGCTTAAGGTACTAGCACTTTCTGTGTTTTGCAGGTAAACCTTGTGGAAAAGAATTGGCATTCAAAAGCAGCTTTCTATTATGGCTACTTATGTAGAAGTGTCTAAGAGGCAGTGGTTAGGGAGCAGCTCCCGAAGAAAAGGCATTATGGTAAGTGTACAAAGAGATTTCACAGTACTCCAAGAGCAACTTTCTTCCCTTCCATAATTCCATGCCTCTCTTCAAAATATCTGAAAGTAGGAGTAGGACATTTATCCTTGTTATCTAACCAAAGAGGCAGGAGTTTAGGAAGGCACCTCTTGCAATAGGAACAGGTGGGCTAATTTTGCCTTCTCCCTGTATAATCAAAACTGGAAATAACAGAGAACAAATGCTGAATTGTATCTCAGATCTACCTTGTAAACATAAAACCATCTAGTGGATGCGTTTTAAAAAGTGAACATGATAAAGTTTTCGGCAGCAAAAATTCTTCCAGGTGGAAGACAATCCCAACCTAGATGGTAGTATGAAAGGCAATAATTAAAAATGTGTCAGGTACAGAAGTGACTGGAAGTAGGAGAAACAGCAATGCTTCCTCTAAAGCCTGTCACGGGGAAGAGGGTATAGATTTATTCTCCATAAATTCCGAGGATAGGACAAGAACCAGTAGGTGGAAGCCATACAGAGATAAATCCAAACTTGAAATGAGAAGGAATGTCCTGACCTTCCGAGCTATTAAGCTGTAGGACAGCTTGTTTCCTGGAGTTGTGTAGTATGTTTCACCATGAGATGTTTTCACACCAAGGTTGGGCAACCATGTGTCTGGGATAGCTCTGGGCAGATCTGGGTTCAGCTAGAAGATCTCTAAGCTGAGTGATAACATAAGGGAGACATTATGCTAAACATTATATTTATTTATTTGATTACTATAGTTACCCATCTCAGCCAAGTGACTCAACCAAGTGAGTACAGATTTTTAGAGAATGGGTGGATTGTGCGTGACAGCAGAGGTGGTATTCAGCAGGTTCTGACCAGTTCTGGAGAACTGGTAGCGGAAATTTTGAGTAGTTCAGAGAACCAGTAAATACTATCTCTGACTGGCCCTGCCCCCATCTATTCTCTGCCTCTTGAGTCCCAGCTAATCAGGAGGAAATGGGGATTTTGCTGTATCTTTTCCCTTGCCACACCCACCAAGCCAAGCCACGCCCACACAACTGGTAGTATTTTTTTTTTATCCCACCACCGGGTGACAGTATTTTCTAATGATAAGCCAAGTTCTTGAAAAATGTGTCAGAATATTTTCTACAGGCAAATGATGATCCAATTATTAGTAAGGCTGTAATGTGTCAGCATTGCAGACAATGAAAGGCAAGACAATAAAAGACTAAAAAAAGGAATAGTTGCTGAGCTTATTGCATCCTCCAATAATGTTAGCATAATACTAAAATAATATTAAAGAATTATTTTCACTAATTATCCACCAGTCAAGGTTTATAAAATTGCTCACACAGGAGATAGTTTGCTGAATGCTATCCATAACAGGTCTGGATAGTCCCAAACTATGACAACTGTTATTTAAAATATTGGAAATCCTTGGCTATTTAAAAAATACCAGAAATGTATGGTCTACATTACTCTTCTCCAACACTGAGCACTGACCAAAATTTAAAATGGCCAGGAAGATAGCTAATTATGGCTTCTCATGGTCTTTAGTCTTGAACTTCTAGCTCATACTCTGGAGTAATCCCTGTCATGTTATCCCATCTGTAGAAATGGATTGACTCAAAGGAAGGGCTGGCAAAATGGGAGGCCTTGTGTTACGTTGTTGGTTAAATGACATTAAGGGCTTAGTTTACTCCCTGCATGGGATTGTAGCCATATCTAACAATACACACAGGAAAATCTCCCCACAGTGAAAGACATGATGGGTGTTAGATGAAGGTTTAAGAAAGCTAGAAATTAAGTGGAGATGAAACAGATGACATTCAACTACCTTTGTAGCAGTGGTGAAATTCATTTTTTTTTACTGTGGGCATTGCTTGGTGGGTGTGGTGTGGCTTGGTGGGCATGGCTTGGTGGCCATGGTAGAAGAAGGATACTGCAAAATCTCCACTCCCATCCACTCTGGGACCAGCCAGAGGTGGCATTTGCTGGTTCTCTGAAGTACTCAAAATGTCCACTACCAGTTCTCCAGAACCTGTCAGAACTTGCTGGATTTTACCCCTGCTTTGTAGGTTACAGAGGTCACTTCAAAAGGCAGAGTCATTTCAGCCCTCAGGTGAGTGACATGCAGCCAATGTGAAGTGATACAAGACTTGATCTCCGAGATGCCTTTTCAGGTGTAGCTTTGGATGAGATCTGGAGGGCAGCCAGAGCTGACAGGCTCCTTGTGCCTGGTGTTTTCCATCTGTGGTAGCATAACAGCAGTTCCTCCCTTGAACCTTGATAAAAATTCCTGACTTTCTGGTAAGACCTCCCTTCCATCATCTTTCCCTTTAAAAGAAATAAAGTATAAAAAGTTTCTACAATATGGTTTTGGTGCCAACTCTTGGGTAGAGGTAGTAAAAGTGTCAGCAGCATCCAGAAAACTGATCTATTCATTTCCTCAAAAACTTTCAGGAACTGCTTAGTAGCTTCTTTCCCGGGGTACTAAAATTTGATGGGATAAACACACTTCACTAGAAAAGAGGAAACACATCACTGAAAAAGAGAATTAAAGAGGATGTAGACAGATATACAGAAGCACAAGTATGCGTATATGGCTATGCCAATTTATAGATATAAATACAAATTTGAGAATAATAAAAATAGAAATACTTTACACCTTCAAATGGTACTATTGTTGTCAGTTCCTAAAAATCTGGTCCCTTCAGTCTTTCTGATTTGGCAGCCTTAAAAATCAGATAAATTACTATATTATTGTTATTGTTTTCCTAAGTTCTACCTTTGTTGAAAGAACCTACCATTGTCCTCTCTGCAACCCTTGAGGAGAATTGAGGTCAACAAGAGGCAATCAGCCCCCATTCTGACCAAATAAGGGAGCCCATATAAGAGTGCTGTCCCTCCAACCCTACTCTTGCCTTGTCACTATTTCGATTTTGTGGCAGAAAAGATTTTGAAAAAAAACCCACATCCTGAAGTTTGGAGCAAGATCATCTGGCCTCTAGAGAAACTGTTCTGACATAAGCTTCCCAAGAGCCTGAAGCAAACCCCTTTTATTAATGTGTTGTGAATTCTGTTCATTCACATCCAGCAAAATCTTTCAAGGGAGGATTTAAAGTCACAGATCTTATCTGCCTTGGAGAGCTGACAAGCCGATATCTGCAAAACTTGGCAAAGAGTCTTGGAGAGTCACAAACCAATTAAGTGAGCAAATTCCATTCTCCTTTTGCTCCTTTTTTATTTCCTCTGGGAGGGGCCATTCATCGTCCATCTGTGGCCTTACTCCCAAGTCGGCCCCTGTTCTTCAGGATGTGTTTTAGCTGTTTCCTTCATCTGGCAACTCTGCCCATGCGCACACTAGAAACAGGCTCCAGCTGTTCATCTGCCTCACTGCTGTCTGACTCTGACAACAGCTGATAACTGGCATATGGCTCTGGCCCCCTCTCTGCCTCCAATACAGAGTCCTCATCAGAGCCTTCCCCAGACTCCAGGACTGGCCCATGTTCCTCCCCAACTGTCAGAATCTGCTGCCAGCTCCGGTCCACAACACTGGCCTCTAGAGAAACTTATAGGGGAGACCCAAGGAGATTGGATTTCCTGCACTGGAAACTGGTCTGGTTCACACCTGGCTGAGCTTCAACTCTTGCAAATGGCAAACTTAGAAGCTCTTCAACTTGAGCTGTGCTGCTAAGTTAAGAGAAAATTGCCTCAGCTGGCTGGGGTGCCAATGTTATGGCACCAATCTCTCTGCAGAGGTGTCCTCAGCTCTGGAGCTGAAGGTAATCCATCATTTCCTCACTCTCATGAACTTGTAATGGTGTGAACAATGTGAGAAAATGAGTGCTTACTCCCTGGTGCTGCAGATACTCTGGCAATAAAAGACTCCCCATGCCATCTCTGCACCAAAGAGGGAAGAAAATGGAATAGAGACCCACATCTCAAGCAGTGGAGGAACTTTGGTCAGAGAGCTGCGGTCATCGGCCTAGCAAGTCAAAAAGTGGGAGAAGAGCAGTGGTGGGTTTCAAAATTTTTAGAACCTACTCTGTAGGTGTGGCCTATTTTGTGGGTGTGGCTTGGCAGTCATGTGACAGGGTGGGAGTGGCCACCTTTTAAAATGTGGTGAAACTCATTTAACAACGCTCTTGCTTAGCAACAAAAATTTTGGACTCAATTGTGATGATTCTTTCTTTCTTTCTTTCTTTCTTTCTTTCTTTCTTTCTTTCTTTCTTTCTTTCTTTCTTTCTTTCTTTCTTTCTCTCTCTCTCTCTCTCTCTCTCTCTCTTTCCTTCCTTCCTTTCCTTCCTTCCTTCCTTCCTTCCTTTCCTTTCCTTCCCGTTGGGTCACTGGCAGCGGCGGGCCAGATTTACTTCCAGGTACGCCGGTGGAACCCCCTCTCACCGGTTCTCTAAATTTCACCAACCGGCTCTTGCGAGTAGGTGCGAGCCTGCAGAAACCCACCACTGGAGAAGAGATAAAACTTTTCTGTGATAGGAAAATAGAGCTCAATATTAAAATCCACCACTTGTACCTAGCTTGATAAAGGTTCAACTACAAGGCTAGCCATAATCAGCCCAGTTGCTGACATCACGGGAACAGGAAGTTCCAAAGTAGCTTTCAAATGATTGCAATATCCTTATGTGGAAGAATTTAGGTGTGTCTATTGTCCAAGTATTATTTGTTGATGGGCATGGGCATCTTGCTTTCCATTCTGCTTTGTCTTTCAGTCAGAATTGAACTGGGCTTCTCTTAAAATTGAGGGAAGCTCCAAATATAGCCCTGCCCTCTAACAGCCCTCCTGATGTTCAACTGTTGTCTCTCAAGGGGGATACTTGGCCATCTTCATGCTTGAAAGGATTCTACAGTGTACAGCAGAAGTCTTTCACCTTGGCAACTTTAGGACTTGTGGGCTTCAACTCCCAGAATTCCCCCAGCTGGCAGAAAGTTGTCAAGGTTGGAGCCCCCTGGTGTGCAGGATGTAATATTGTGAGACAGAGATGACTATATTCTGTTTTGTGTATTGTGTTGAAATCTTTCAAAAATTAGGCATTTCTTTTCATTTGTCAACTTTTAATCCTAACCCTTTCAGATGAGGAGAAGGCCTCAAGGAGTTGTAGCTTGCATTGCAACCCTGCCCCCCCTCTCTGGGAAAAGAGACACAAATCCCTTGGTTTGGAGAAGATCACTCTACTTTTCTTCCTAGTAAAAACTATGGGAGAAAATAAACTCATTACAAGAAAATGGAAAAACGAACGAGCTATTTCTACCAAATGTATGTACTTGTAGTAATAGTGTTGTAGTTAAGTTACCTTGCAGCAAGTTACCTTGTTCTTACTAAACCAGGGGTCTCCAACCTTTGCAACTTTAAGTCTGAAGGACATCAGCTGCCAGAATTCTCCAGCCAGCAAAGCTGGCTGGAGAAGTCTTGGAGCTGAAGTCCTTCAGACTTAAAGTTGCAAAGGTTGGAGACCCCTGTACTAAACTATGGGCCTAAGAAGTTAAAAAGATGAAAGTGATTCTAGTTATCTTACTCAGATCCAGAACTAAGACTGAATCAATTATATTTTTGATTGAATCCTCTATTTCCTCTACATAGTTTGTGGTTTATACAAGAAAGAGTACATTGACAATTCTACATCTGATCCTACTATCCCAGCTAAAATCTTCCAGTGATGGCAATATAGTTTTAATGAGCTATTGGTTGTTTCACCCTAAATTCTTCCTAGTCAGCCATTATTAAACTTCAGTTAACACAGAGTGTCTCTGCTATATGGAGATTTGTCTCATGTTTAAAGGAGTAAATTTAGCTGTCCCAAACCAATATGGTGGCATTGTGAATGGCACCCTCTGGGGTTGCAATATCAGGGTAACCTAAAATAGATACCTGCTCGAAATATTTTAAATATTTAAACATAAAGATATTTCTAATGGATCTTCTCTACAAGTGGATATTTATTTACTGTCAGTGGAAAGAACAACAACAACAACAACAAACAACCCCTGAGTGCAACCTGTGTAAATACTGAAATTGAAAAGTTGTGGAAACTGTTGAATTGATATCTCTTTAGCTCACCTCCCTTTTGTTAGTTGTTATGCTTCTCGGAGTCTCATAAATAATTAAGTATATGCACACACATAGATTCATGCTTTACAGTTACTTAAAAAAAAAAAGCAGCTAGAAAGTTCCAGATGTCATTCCAAAATCTAGTCTCTTTCCAATCACACTGTCTCCGATTTGTTTATTGCTTTTGCACAGCCCCAGCTCAGCCACAGAGGAGATCAGGGGTGCCGGCAACAGCTGCAGGGGGACGGGGCGAAGGGTACGCCCTGAAAGGAAGTTGAGGGGACTGTGATGGTGTCTGGCTTTTGTTGCATTAGCCCTAAATGCCCTGGATTTCATTAAGCTTGCATGCTTATCCAGTAATGTGATCTGAGGAAGTATTCGGTGTTGCTTTTAAAACTTGGAGAAAGAGGGAACGAGAGCAGCAGAGATTGTTTAAAAATGAAATATCGCTTTTCTTCTCCTACACACGAGCTTATTGCCTCGCTCCAGGTGTCTTTCCAAACTGAGAACATTCTAGTCCCCTTTCTGCTTGTCTATCCCATTTCTTTTCACTTTTTGACATGCGTTTAGCGTTACTGCAATTACTCATAAAACCAGAAAATGCATGGAAAAGGAAAAGCCTCTGGAACACAGCACAAAGGAAATTATGGGTAAGAGAGTAAGATAGCTAGATGTATTCAATTCCATTTACAACCTCCAACTCCTTGCCAAACATGTGGTCCTCACACCCACTTCCAGAATGGACAAGCTAGCTGAGCCCAACCCTTGATTGGCTTTTTACCAATGGGTGGGTTAGCCAGAGAGTGGGAGAAAAATCCCCATCCATCAGAGAAGTCATGACATGGAGATCTGCAGGCCATAACTTTTTATTATTATTAAAACATTAATCACCCAACCTATTATTGTAAACTGTATCAGCCTTCCTAAATGTGGTGCATTCTAGAGGCATTGGACTCTTGCTACCATGCTCCACACAAATGACCAGATCTGCTTCCTCTCTGGACATGCAGCTATTCCAAGATGAGAAATTTGGAAATTTGGAACAAATCAATTTGAAATAGGCTTTAATGCTATTACAATAAAGAATATGTTTAGTGTTTAAGAAACAGGATACATAAACACACAAACTCACACTTTAACGCCACCACCGTAACAATGGGAATAGTAGACCTGTTGTTAAAATGGGCAATTAATTGAATTAATTAATTAATTCAATTAATTAATTGAAGGAAATTAAATCCAATTTATCTGCCCAGCATTAGATTGAGGAAGGCCAAAGGCAATAGGAAGAGAGAATGAAATTTGCTTGCCTGTTTTTACTGGTCACTGTGAACAAGTCTAAACATACAAGTTTAGCATTATCTTCAAAGCAATTAACTATATTCTGAAGATAATGCAAAACCTGGATGGCTGAAGGAATGTTATGGCTTGGTTTATCTATCTTATGATGGACTTCAAGGTTTTGACGACCATCTTTAAAGCGCTCCATGGCTCGGGGCCTAGTTATATGCGAGACCGTCTCCTGCCCCATACATCCCTTCGGCCGATCCGCTCCCACAGAGAGGGCCTTCTCAGGGTGCCGTCAGCCGGGCAATGCCGACTGGCGACACCCAGGGGAAGAGCCTTCTCTGTGGCGGGCCCTGCCCTTTGGAACGACCTACCCCCTGAACTGCGTATCATCTCGGACCTCCGCCTCTTCCGCCAGTGTCTAAAGACACATCTTTTCCAGCAAGCCGGCCTAGCCTAACCTCCCGTCGGGGCTATTTTAGATAGTTTTTAAACTGGGGATTTTATTTGGTTTTAGCATAGGATTGTAATTTAATATGTTTTTAAATTTTGTATTTATCGTTTTGTATGTTTTTAGATTCCTGTGTTTTAAAAATAAAATAAACTTGCTGTGGTCGTCTTAGGTTCTTTCCAGAAATCATCCATTTAGAATGGAAATAGGATAGTGTGACAGGCATTAATGGGGCTGCAGAGTAGTGTGACCTCTGTGGCTGTCCATAAGGAATATAAGCCTTGAAAGAAAGATCTCACCCAGTACTATTACATTTCAAATAAGTGTGCTGGTTTTAAAATAATTGCACATTGTTTTCTCTGACAAACAGATGCGGAGCTTGTGCCATTGATGATGACTGACATGAAATATTTATGCCTTCAGAAAAAAAAAGCTTGGGAAATGCCTGAACATGTTCTTCACTTTGGAGGAAAACAGGAAAAGCTCATTGTAGTTTGTCCAGGCCATTTAGTCTCTAGGAACATTTCTGAAATGGGTACTGGATATCACTCTACAAATATTCACTGAATGGATGGGTGAGATTTTGGCGAAGGCCTTATTGCACCCATGGGACTCAAGCGCTCCAAATCAACAAAGGTTATTGCTGCCCATATCAATCTTGCTGATGAATGGGCTATGGCATTGAATGAACTAGTTCTTTTGATGGACAACTATGCAAGGATGTAACTTCCTTTTAGAGTATACACAACCCTATTTTTTGTACCAGACCTAAAAAATTCATTAACATAGTATTCTGAAATATTATCAACCTGGAATAAATTTGAAAACACCATAGTATGATGTCATTGCTCTTTTTGTTAAAGACAAGTTCTAGAATTGTGTGAGTGTGTATAGTACTTTTGTTACAAAGTACTGTAGGACTCATTATTGTTCCTATGTCATTTTTCACTAGAGGGAGCTGGAATTTTGGTGAAATTCCATCAATTCTAATTTCTTGTTTTCAACTAATCCTGAAATGCTACTGGGTGTGCTGGATAGATGCTTTGAACTGGTATAAGGCTGGGTAAGAACAAATTAATTGAATTTAAATCCAGACATGGGTATGAGTGTTGGTTCATTTGTCAAAATATTAAGATGTGTCTCATCTGTCCTAGATTAAAATACAATTGCTCCCAAAGAATTCCCCAGCATTTCTGAAACCATTCTTGGCTTTCAGCAATCAGCTAGCATCTGTAGCACAAACCAGCCTTGGATGATTTATCTATGTTATTCCAGTTTGGGTAAAATTACCTTTGTCATTGTTAGCCATGTCTTGGAGATTTCTGTTATTACGGTTGGTCACTCAGTCAGCCAGTTGTTTAGACTGGATTTGGCATTTTTGCCCAATCTATCAAGGACCTAGGATAGGCAGATGTTGTTTAATAATACTAAAGGTATTGTTACAGGATGTAGATTGTTCCAATTAGGTTGCTCACACAGTCAGTCAGATATTTAGACTGGATTTGGCATACTATGGACTTAGGGCAAACTTGAGATATTTGGTTAGATATTAGTTTATGTATATGATTTTCAACACTCTCTCAGTTTAATCTACTTCAGAAAGATATTGGACCAAGGCAGTTACAGTTAATTTTTTGGACTTAGTTCTAGGATCCCAAGTCACATCCCCATTTAACCAACAGTTTCAATAGAATAAAAGACATTTAGCTCAGGGTTGAACTGTGGAGTTCTGGATAGTCTCTGAACTTAGTTGTTTGCTTGAAGATGTTTCATTGGCCAAGTAGGTAATCTCATCAGTGCAAATGACTATGGAGTTTGCTGCCTGCCAGTTTTAGTGGAGGTGTGGTTTCCTTCTTGATAGTTTCTTAACTAGATACATAGAGATAAGCAGCATTTATATACCATAAAGAAATAATTTTTAAAAAACCTAGGCAGGAAAAAGTCTAGGAAACACTGATCTCTAGCAGCTAATACTCAGTTAAGCAGAGATCAACACCAGACAAACAGTCAGGCAGAAAACAAATCTCTAATGAAAGAACCATCAAAAGGACTGCTCCCCCAGAGAAGAAAGAAAAAGGAAAGGAGAGGAAGGAGGGAAGGGACAGAAAGAGAAGAAGAGGGTAGGAGGGGGAGAGGAAGAGAGGAGTAGGGGAGAGGTAAGGGAAGTAGGAAAGGAGAGGAGGAAGGAAGGAAGTAGAGAAGGGAGGGAGGGTGAAAAGAAAAGAAAAAACAAGGTGGTGATAATACAAAAAAAAGGGTTATGGGATAATAAGAAAAGCAACCCAGAATGTATATTTTAACTCTTTATATGGAAAAACAAATATGCAAAATTGATAAAGATAAATAAGAACAATAACTATGTGAATGTATACCTGTAACTATATATAAGAGAATAAAAATAAAAAACTTTGGGGGGGGGGGAAAGGACTGCTCCCCCCCTCAAAAAAAATCTGTCAGATCAAGGTACTTTATAAAATTTGCAGTGAATATGTTACCTAGTTGAGTAATGAAATGTCTGGAAGCAAGCAAGTAAGCTCAGATACTACTAAGAAATCTACAATCAAAAGTGTATTAGATGTCTTTTGCTCAATTATTTTCTCTCAGCTTAACTGAACATGCAGGGCTGAAATGATGTATCATACAAACACATGCAAGAAGCATTGTAGATTCCATTCTGAGGCTCATTGGACAGAAAGGGGAATGAAGAAATAATTAATTACATTTTATACATGCTAATTTCTTTCTTATAAAATGTGATAGTGAGATATTGAATAAATACCATATTAAAATAGGACGGGGTGTGTGTGCCTTTGTTGGTTCCTGGGGGCTGTCTGGACTAACTATGTTTAAATAAATACAATGTATCTCTAGAGAGGAAATGAGAGGTAATTCCAGCTCTGTTAAGTTCTGTTCAAAACTGGATTGAATGAAACAGGGATGGCCTTTAAGAAAAAATAAGAAGACCAGAGAAGAAGAAAGACAGATCAAAAGTACTAGATGGTTTTCACATTATTCAAACAATAGAACTAATTTATTTGATCTGGAGGTATTTGTCTCCAGCACTGATTGCACATCTGTTAATTCTCCCCTCCCCCTCCACATTCAAGGTAGCACTTCAAAGGCAAATTTATTTTGTCTAACATAGAGCTGGAAAGAATTAAATTAGTTGGATTAATCCATGGTTCAGCAGAAAAATGCTGGTGAATTTGTATTAAGAATGAATGAATGAACGAATGAATGAATGATTATTTTAGAATTAGAGATATTTCTCTTTGGCATCATCTGTATTTGCATTTTTATTAATATGGGTATGGAAAACAGCAAAGCCAAACAACAACAAAGACAATTCCAGAGAATGCTGCTTTGTAGGGTTTCTGGCATAGTAGCTTTAATCATTCTTTGTGGTTATCCCCATCCCTAGATTTTATTTTTCAACTCCATCTTTTTTTATCCAGTTCTTTTCTGCCAACAGCTACTGCAGTTTGCTGACATGTCAGACAAGTCAAAGGACACTGTTGGTTTAACAGTGACCAGAACAGGCCTTTTATCAGGATGACACATGTCAGCACCTTCAACTGCCCCAAAGGGGGAAGGGATGCTTCCAAACCATTCCCAAAAATCTTAGGACTCTTTAGACCATCTTAAGTTTGGAAAAAGAGGAGGAGGAAGAAGAAGAGGAAATTAAGGAGAGTGGTGAAGTTGGGTTGATATTCTACACCCATTTTTCACAGAGAATGCCTCAATTAATCCACTAGTACTTAATTTTGCCCTTTATAGAATGATTTATAATACAACCCGAACAGTGGCTAATCATGATAATAAATATTTGCAAAATTAGCAAGCCCAATGAGCATGCTAGTGACTTTCAACCATTTATTTTGAATTTAAATGTAGTAGAATGGATTTTGTGCATTGTGGCATGAAGCTGAATTCAGGCCTGCATGTCATAATAAAGATTGTCCTCTTCTTCTTTTTTTCCTTGTTTAAACAAAAAACACACTTTATGCATGAGTGTGCACATACACGCACACTTACATGACATTCCATCTGGTAATAGACTCCAGAGGACTGTGCTGAGTGGTTCCAGCAAACCATGTGATATTTCCCAATTTTATTCCATTGCCTTCACCCTAATGAGAGGCAATCCAGGTGAGAGAGGCAAGGGAAAAATAATAATCTATCTCATGCTACCAATGAAGTATTGTCTGTGAAGAAGGCATCTCCAACCCTTGCCTAATATAGCAGGAGTCTGATGAGATAAAGAAATACACTTCTCCATCTGTCTCCTTCCCGTACCTTTGTGAAGCACACCAAACATCCGTCTGCCATTTAACGTCTGCACTTTCCCCCCAGTCAAGTTTCAGCTTGCTGTCCTAAGAAAAGTTTGCCCTCCAGTTTCTGCTCTGTCCTCTTACCTCCAGCAGTAAAATGATGCTTTCTGGGCTGCTACTTTGCCTGCAAGCAGAAACGTCCTTCTTCATCCACCTCCGTCTGAATCTCAGAGCGACTGGGTCTCTTTTCTTTCTCGCTCTCTCCTAGTTGCTTGAGCTGGAGCAGAGGAAGGAAGAGTGGGGGGGGGGGGGAGGTGAGAGGAGAGGGAGGAGAAGGGCCGAGCTGAAACTTTAATAGCACAGAGGCCCTTTTCTTTTGCAGCATATGGTATATTTCGCCCATACTGAAGACATTAGCCATCTATATTTTGAAAGGGCTTACTTCAAAAGTGTATATGAAGCCCATGCTTAGCATTCTGAAAACATACTCTGGGAAGGGTTAGGATCTCTGGCAAAGCCAAACAGAGAAGAGAAAGCTGGCCAGCCCTGAGATGCTTTGAACACTAACAGAAACATTTCTTCTTTTGAATTCCAGGGTTGCATGTGTTCAATTTTATACACAAGCCTTGGTGGATGATCCATGTTAACAAGTTTCCTTATTGCTCATTTGGCCCAGAATCTCAATTCCAGATGCTTTCCAACAAGGGCTAGTCCTCACTATAGATTTCTGGTTCTAAGAAGGGAGTTCTATTTTCCACTCCCTAACTCATTAAGTCCATGGAACTGACCGTGTTCCAATCAGCTGTACATATCTCCAGAACTGTGGGAGGGATGTGTGTCAAAACCTGACCCAAACAGACATGATGTGGTGGCAAAGATAAGAAATGGAAACATCTGGCAATAATTTAAATATATAAATATTTGCCTTGAAGCCTGAACCCCTTCAAAGCCTACCCTTTACTCCTGCTCTGGCCAAAGAAACTATTTGTAAAAGTCTAACAAAGTCCACCATATTCAATTCCTAAACAGCTCTATTTTTTAAAGCAACAGATTCTTAAGGGCCTTTCTGTACCATTGCTAGCTACTCATTCCTGAGTTAGCAGAAACATAACATTTGTTCTCCTGCTCCACAGCTGATTCCCACCCTGCCTCGGTTCTTGGTCACTGCCTATTTCCCTCTGTCATAATATTTGATCAGGATTTTAGATACTTTAAGGGTGCTCTTGAGTGGTATCAGAAAATGGAAATAAAACTATTGTACCACTGATACTGTAAAGCTAAAAACAAGTTAAGCCTCTTTCATTCATCAGGACAAGAGGAAAGCAATGTCATAGGAACAAGGCAGGAAAAAAGATGTTTCGAAGGCATGTTTTCCTCAGTGGTTAGGTTCAAATGGGGAAAGAACTTAAATACCAGTATTGTAACTGCTATGTACTGTATGTGCATTTCTAATGTTTGTACATATATATTTTCTTGGTCCTTTATTTCAGCTTTGTGTGCATATGTGCCTTTGAGTCATTGTTGACTCCTGGCATCTGCCTGGACTAGTCCCTGCAGTTTTCTTAGCAAGATTTTGGTTTCAATATCCAAGTTGCTGGTCTCTAGAAGACAGGTGTGATCCAGGTGTAGAATTTACCAGATCATCAGAAAAAACCGACTGATAGAAATCAACTGAAACAAATGATCTAAGATGCAAAATAATGTCCTGTGTCAGCAACAGCGCAAGCGGTTCAATCCATAGGAAAGAATCAGTGGGGAGATTCAAATAATTTAACAACCAGTTCTCTGCCCTAATGATTTCTTCCAACAATCAGTTCACCAAACTGCTCAGAAAGTTAACAACCGATTCTCCTGAAGTGGTGTGAACTGGCTGAATCCCACCACTGGACAGAATCAGATCATTGCAGAGTTAGGAAGGGCCATCCAGGTTATTGACTCCAGCCCCCTAATGAATGCAGGCATCCAATTGAAGGCATTCCAGACAGAGGGGCTTGATGAGCTTTCACTTAAACTCATTCTGCAAAGGGGACCCCACCATCTCTGGGTAATTGGATCCACCACCGTCAAATTGCTTTTACTGTTTACAGCTCACAATTTATCAATCGTACATATGGGAAATATTAAGGGAGAGGGTCAAATTACATGTTGCATGAATTACACAGGGTGCAGCAGCAAGCCCTGTGTTTGTTTGTTTAAACTTTTAATAAATATCAGGAGCACATTGCAAATGGATGCTATTGTAAAAGGAGACACACAGACACCAACACCCTTCTTAAGCACTCATATAGGGTCATTGGAATTTTAGGAATGAAATTCCCGCAGCAAGGAAGTTTTAAAAACCTTCTTTGCTCTGCAGGCCTGCTCTTGAAAGCTTAAAAAATGAGGATCAGCTGCACAGTACATAATATACAGAACATGTAGTTAGTCCTGAGCTTCAAATTTGTATGGTAATGGATGAATCCACAGCTGTCAACTCAGAACATATGGGCACTAAACCATTCAAAAAAGAGAATTCAACCGCAAGCAAATAATCCAAATGACAGGCAAAACTTATTGGTATTAAAGAGCAGCTTAGCCACAGAGTAGTAATTGTCAAAAGAAAATGTGGTTTCAGTATAGACTTGATTTTCTTTTATGAACAGGAAAACTTGTGTGAACGATTGGGGCATTAGACTTGGCTCAGGATCAAATTCAGTCTTAATTGTGGAAGCTCAGTGGGAGACTGTAGGTCAGTTACTCTCCCGTAGCCCAAGCTATCTCCTAGAGTTATTGTTGAGAAAAATGGCAAAAAAGATTATATATCATCTTGAGCTCCTGAAGAAAAGACACGATGTAAATCTAACAGCCCAAATAAAAATGCACATAGAAATTGTCAAGTGAGGAGTTAATATATTTCAGTTTCACTTAACAATGGACATCTGCCTGTGTTTCTCACAGATTAAAGATGTATATGTCTCCCCTGTGCTGAGGCACTTCCAAATGTACTCCATCCACCACTGGTATCAAGAAATCCCAAAAGCTATCCTTCAGTTTGCTAATGTATCTGCCAAGATAAGGGGGGAAGCAGTTCACAAACTAGACAGGTTAAAACAAAAACAGCCCTCCTCATCCTCACTACTAAAAATAGGTTAAAGTGAATACCTAGATGTTATGGGTTTTCCTCCTGTGCCTTTAACAGATTAAATCAAATTATATGTTCCTTATAACTTCATTTCCATGCCAAGGGAAGCTTCTGCAAAAAGCAGATGAACTGGCTTATTCAAAAAGCTGGTAACTACCAAGAAACTTGCTGACTCATTTTCAGAAGGCTTTGCTCGGTGCCAACCTGGATTGACCGAGCCATCATGAACTTTGTGATCTGCCCGGAGTTTGGTCCAAGATGCGTGGCCATCAATAAACAAACAAATCAATTAGCCAACAACCTTTTGGATTTCTATCTTCAATCCTAAAAAACGTTGTGGAGCTAAATGTTATGGTCTTCAGGTTCAGAGTCCACTGTTAATACAGAAAACCTGAAGACCATAACATTTAGCTTCACAACTTTTTTTAGGATTGAAGACAGAAATCCAAAAGGTTGTTGGCTAATTGATTTGTTTGTTTATTGATGGCCACGCATCTTGGACCAAACTCTGGGCAGATCACAAAGTTCATGATGGCTCGATCAATCCAGGATGGCACCGAACAAAGCCTTCTGAAAATGAGCTATGCTTGCACTTAGTTCCCATTTCAAGTAATACATGTTTGCCTGAAGTGACAATTGTGGTTGGGAGCTGTGAGGCCAGCCAAGTGCTACCTTTTTTTTTTAAGAGTTGTGAAATAATAGCATGGGACAAGATGCTCTAGCAATGTTGCCTTTATGGGAAGGGGAGCAGAAAGACTAAATTGAAGCCAGGACTAAAAAATAGGATGACACAAGAGTTTCTGCCATTGAGAAACCAGCTCATCTTCTTGCTCTCTCAAGCTGCAGCTTATCAGAAGAAAAATTGCTGTTAAAAGGAATTTTCAATGCGCAGCAGCAGGAGCCACAAATAAATAAGCTCAGTTTTCAACCTTGGTTGACATTGTGAGATAACAGAGGTATGGAATTGGGTCTTGAATTGGTGCATAATCCTTGGGTGGAGGAGTCCAATGGAACAGTAAAGACAGAGCAGAAGGGTAACTCTACACCAGCATTTCCATCTCCTAAACATTCCCCTCCATAGCAATTTTTGGAGTAGCCCATCATTATTCTTAGACTGCCATCCCAAAACCACAAGATGAGTTTGCTAACATTTCCTTCCTGGAGATTACTCACTAATCCCGCCACAGGGCTATGCCTCCTGTCTGTCTTTGCTTTGCCCACTTGCCAACCATCTAAAGCTGAAGAATTTCAGGGAGCAAAATCTTGTGTGTTAGGATTTGAGATTGTGGGCAGCTGAGCTGGAAGAAAGTCAGTTCTGCTACCTAAGGATGATGCCAATGTGCTCAAATCTAAAGTGAAAGTGCTCAAAGGGCCTTCAAAATATTGAAATGTCCATGTCCATTTTCCATATTTTACCAGTGAGACATTCCTGTGTTCTATCCAGGACAAGCAGGCTGTCTCGATGAATACAAATCTGGCATTTAAAAAAGCATGCGTGCATGCACACACACACACACACCAATATTCCAAACCTCCAGGGAAAGCACTGAAAATACACTTCAAGTTTCCATATGAGCATTTATTCAACAATTTCTCCACCCAACTAATTCACAGAATTTTATGAAGAATCCAGATGTCATTATTAGTTGTACTTGATTTGTACCACTAGAAACCATCACGGAAATGCCCTTGCTCTTAATATAGAAGCAAACAGCAACAGCAACAACAACTAGAGATCAGGACAAGGTATAATCCATTCAGAAATTCATTTACCTCTCTTCTACTTTGAACTGAACTGAACCAGAATAGACACGATTGCAAAATGAATCTATTGTGAAAGTGTGCAATCAGCAACAATTCTTCTGGGAAAAGGTGCTGTTGAGTTTGTCAAAACGTGAATCATCTGCATTTTGGTGTCATTAGGTCATATTTATTACACTCCCAGTCATCCCTCAGCCATGTTTAGATATCTCAGGATACCTCAGGATATGCAGTTTTCAGTATACAGTATAATGAGGTGAGTTGCAGTGGTGGGTTTCTGCAGGCTCGCACCTACTCACGAGAGCCGGTTGGTGAAATTTAGAGAACCGGTGAGAGGGGGTTCCACCGGCGTACCTGGAAGTAAATCTGGCCTGCCGCTGCCAGTGACCCAACAGGAAGGAAAGGAAAGTAAAGTAAAGTAAAGTAAAGTAAAGTAAAGTAAAGTAAAGTAAAGTAAAGTAAAGTAAAGTAAAGTAAAGTAAGGAAGGAAGGAAGGAAGGAAGGAAGGAAGGAAGGAAGGAAGGAAGGAAGGAAAGAAAGAAAGAAAGAAAGAATTTATCATCACAATTGAGTCCAAAATTTTTGTTGCTAAGCAAGAGTGTTGTTAAATGAGTTTCACCACATTTTAAAAGGTGGCCACTCCCACCCTGTCACATGACTGCCAAGCCAGACCCACAAAATAGGCCACACCTACAGAGTAGGTTCTAAAAAAATTTGAAACCCACCACAGGTGAGTTGGTAGAGGAACCTATGAAAAGTTATGATGTAATAAGTATTTTATCACATCATTCTTTGCTATCAATATTTTTAAAAATTTTCAGTCAACAAGCGTCCTTAATATGCTGAAGTTTCTGGATGATTTAGGACATGGGTTTTGATCACGTCATGGGCCAGCTTGGAGGTGGTGCCAATTAAATTCCTAAATAATTCCTGGTGCTTAGAACTACAATTCCCAGTGCTATTCCAAGCAGATGCATACAGCAGGTTGATTGAAAAAAAACCCGGAGATCAGGGGTATCAAACTCGCAACCTGCAGGCCAGATGTGTCACGTGCTGGCCATGCCCGCCCCCAGTTTAGCGAGGCGGGGGGGAAAGTCATACATCATGTGATGACATGACACTGCGGGTTTGACACCCCTGCTGTAGTTCTTTTTCTGATAATTTTTCCAGAAAGTGCCTTCCAAGCAGTGTTTGCCATTCAGCTAGTCAGTGTAGTAGGAGCAGAATTTTATAGGACATATATTCATGGTCATTGACTAATTGCAGACCAAACAGAGAGAAAATTCTTTCTAAAATGATTGCCAAGGACAACTGCATCACTCCCCAAAAGCCGCCTGTATAACAATCATGCATATGGCTAGACACACCACATTCACCATGGAGGCTACTCAGAGGCAATGTTTAAAGTAGCTGATGTCTGTAAATGTGATTATCATCCAACACAGATGCTTGCTTTGTCTCTGCATGTCTCAGTCTTCTGATGAATGTTAATAGCACTCCACTCGATGCAAGACAGCACTCCAGATATCCTCCAAATGTTTGGAGTGCTAATGATCAGTGTTCCTACACTTGGCTCCTGGTTCTAATGTGGTTTACATATTTTAAAAAAAAAGAGCTGGGTGGTCTCCTACTCAAGTTGTGTTCATACATATTGCACTGTGATCATGCAATTTGGAAAGATGGGTTGCCTTTGATTAACATCGCTTTAATCTTGAAGCTTAAACATTGCTGCAGGCCCGGAATAAAGTTAGATTGACAAGGTGAAGGTGGGGAATTCCTGGCATCATCATTACGATAGAATGTGTTGCAAGATAAAATTAAAAAGCAGCAATGTGACAAAGGAAGAGTTATAGAACTTGAAGACAAAGCTTTTCAGTTCTCCAATGTATATTTGTTAAAGGGAATTACATCTGACAGAAACAATACTGCTATTAGGCTACCGGTGGTAAGATATGTCTGAAGTACATGATAGAATGCATTTCATAAAGTGAAGCAAAAACAGATCAGAACAATGCTGCAGCTGAAGGTTAGTATGTCAACCACTTACATACATTTTTAATATGTTAAAATTGTTCACATAGAAGAGGTGACTTCCTGGTATTGTTTCTTTCTCATCAGTTGCTTTAGAAGATCATTTGTTCCAGGGAAGCTGACCCAATTAGCACAAAGAATCGCATAATGCACACATACTGTACATCGAAAGAAATCTGTTTCATTTATGTACCTTTCCATCATGTATTGACAGCCAGTTAAATGCAGTTTATTTATATTTAATCTCTCACAAAGATAGATTTAGCCTGCTGTGATATATATATATATATTATTTCAGACTCCAAATGTATAAGCCAGGCTTTTGCTATAAAAATACTAACAAGTTGCAAGTTGCTCAGCATTTGTACACCCTACGTAACCCAATTTATAAAACTCTTGAGCCTTTTCTGGGGATAAAAACTTCACTGTCAGGTAAGTATGTATTAAGACTACATACTCTTCAGAGTATGTATTAAGATACGAAGCAGGAAGAAAAACATTTAAATATTACGAATTTGAAAATGGATGAGAGAATACCAATTTTAGAATATGCACATATAGGCACACATTCATTCAATGATTTAAAAAAACCATGGCATTTTTTTCCCTAGATACTCTGTTTCTCATAAATGTTACTCAATTTAGGAACATGAAATTGACAAACATAAGGCCCTGCTTTATGTCTAGAAGAATATCGAATTTGGAGAAAGTTGGATGAAATTTGGCCAAAGCTTGAGGGTTTAAAAAGTGACATGGGGCCAGGAGGTCTGGTTAGCGACCAGGTTTGGAAAAGAGAAAGAAATATTTACTTACAATGGGTCCATTTACATTTCTGTTATGTTTAAACAGCCAATAGGTTTCAGGCAAATGACATTATATAAAAGCCAAAATGTAACAATGTTGGGAGGTTGTGTGTTTGGGGTTTGCTGTTTCAACTATCACTCCTCCGTGACAATTTGGAAAAACTTCTGATTCTTAATTTCTGCATAACTGAGAAAAAACAGGTCCTGCACAGCTGCAGCTCAACAGGAACCACAAAGTTATCCAGTTTGGGTAGTTGCTGGAACTCCAATGTGTCACTATTGTCAGCCCTTCTAATTGGTTTCTGACTACAATCCTTTCCTAAAATCCTAGAGAATAAAGTACCTGCTCCTTCCTTAGCCTCTGGTCTCTTGTGTGCTATCCCAACTCTGCATCATTTATGTTCTGTCTGGATTTTTTTTTCACCCATCACTTCCTAAGCTTTTCTTCAGTGTCCCCTTTGTTTCTTCTACTGTAAAAATATGAATAGTTTATAGCACAAAATTGAATCTAAATATGTGCAATGGATTGAGTTCATAGGGTGAAATGGTGGTTGCTTCAACCCTCTTCTTCTAGAAATCCACTGACCATCATCTTGCCTTACTGTCACTGTTTCACATTACAATTATTGTACCCACTTAGCTTAGTCTTATAGCTAAGACTTATATAGCACTTAGACTTATTGTATATACCACTCCATTGTGCTTTACAGCACTCTGAGCAGTTTACAAATGTCAGCATGTCAATATTTCCTCCAACAATCTGGGTCTTCATTTTACCGACCTCACAAGGATAGAAGGCTAAATCAATCTTGAGATGGTAAGGATCAAACTCCTGGCTATGGGCAGAGTTAGCCTGCAATACTGCGTTCTTTAGGGCTCCTATCTTCCGAGATGAAAACAGATAGCATCTTGCTTTCTAACTCTGACATAGTTAGGGATCCCATGATCTGTGCACTTTCATGGAGGAGAAAGTAAACTCTAACATGACATTTTTTGACACTATAGCCTGAGGCATGTGATTAGGAAAATGAGAATTCCCCTTGTCCTTTCTGGAAAATCAAACTTTTTTTTTTTAAAGGAAAAGTGAGAGCTGAAAAATTTCTTCTTGACTTTAAATAACCACTTACAGTTGCCAATCAGAGCTGGAAACATTAAAGATATAAAGTTGATAAAATCATAGCATGTCAAAAGAATTGCCAATTTTAAAAAAAATCAGAACACAAAACTGAAATAACTTCATACCTTATAAAATAAAAACAATTTTATGGAATCTATATAACACAAACTTAGTACAGTTGCTGTTGCATAGAAGTAATAGACTTGTTGGAACAAATATTTCCTACTTGCTGATTTTGGATTCTCCAGATTGCAGTAGATTTCAACTTTTACTTTCACATTCGGGAGCATTGCTTTTAGCTCCTGTCCCTAACTTTTCCCTTGTTATTTTATTTTTATTTTATTTAGTTTGTCAAACATGTAGAAGATAACAGGCATATATATAAACATGGATATGAATCAGTGGTGGGTTTCAAATTTTTTAGAACCTACTCTGTAGGTGTGGCCTGTTTTGTGGGCGTGGCTTGGCAGTCATGTGACAGGGTGTGAGTGGCCACCTTTTAAAATGTGGTGAAACTCTTTTAACAACGCTTTTGCTTAGCAACCAAAATTTTGGACTCAGTCGTGATGATAATTTCTTTCTTTCTTTCTTTCTTTCTTTCTTTCTTTCTTTCTTTCTTTCTTTCTTTCTTTCTTTCTTTCTTTCTTTCTTTCTTTCTTTCTTTCCTTTCTTTCCTTCCTTTCCTTTCCTTTCCTTCCTGTTGGGTCACTGGCAGCGGCGGGCCAGATTTACTTCCAGGTATGCCAGTGGAACCCCCTCTCACCGGTTCTCTAAATTTCACCAACCGGCTCTCGCGAGTAGGTGCGAGCCTGCAGAAACCCACCACTGATATGAATGAAAGAAATGAATACAAATAAATGAGGACAGTAAGACAGGGACGGTAGGCACTCTGGTGCGCTTATGCATGCCCCCTTTACAGACCTTTAGGGCAGGAGTCTCCAACCTTTGCAACTTTAAGTCTGAAGGACTTCAGCTCCCAGACTTCTCCAGCCAGTTGCTGGCTGGAGAATTCTGGGAGCTGAAGTCCTTCAGACTTAAAGTTGCAAAGGTTGGAGACCCCTGCTTTAGGGAATGGGGTGAGGTCCACGGTAGACAGTTTAAGGTTGAAGCTGTGAGGGTTAGAGGATGTAACAACCGGCTGTTAGAGGATGTAACAAGAGTCAGGTACAGCATTCCAGACACTCTGTTGCTGAAGTCGTATTTTTTGCAATCAAGTTTGGAGTGGTTTACCTTGAGTTTGTATCAATTGTTTGCCCGCGTATTATTGTGGTTGAAGCTGAAATAGTCGTTGAAAAGTAGGACATTGTAGCAGACAATTTTGTGTACTATGCTTAGGTCCGATCGCAGGTGGCACAGTTCCAGATTGTTCAAGCCTAAAATTTTGAGCCTGGTGGCATAAGAGATTCTATTGTGAGCAAACGAGTGGACTACTCTTCTCATGAAAGACTTCTCGACCCACTCAATTGTTTTAATGTCTGATATACAGTGTGGATTCCAGGCAGATGAGCTGTATTTGAGAATTGGTCTGGCAAAGTTTTTGTATGCCCTAGTTAGCAGTACAATGTTACCGGAGAAGGAGCTTCGCAAAATTAGGTTAACAATTTTTAATGCTTTTTTGGCAATGCTATTACAGCTTTTCGTCTATAGAGTGGGAGAAGGTGAGAGATCTTATGTTGTTACATACCAGTACTAAGGTAATGATCCTTTCCTTACATAGGGCTCCTCCATAATCCTTCCTTTCTCTGTTGCTGATTGTTAAAGACTTTTCCTCACACTGAAGCCTCCATCTTTGGCAATATGAAGCTGAGACAATCTCCGGCTGAGAGCTGATGTTTTCTACCAGAAATATCCATTAAAACACCCTATGCTTGGTTCTATTTCATGTGAAAGGAAGACCCTGATGGAAGTTTATTTATTTAGGGAATTTATATTGCCGCCTATTCGCACATGGTGACTCGAGGTGGCTTACACAATATAAAACCCCCATATAAAAACAATAAAGAGTCATATAATAAATTAATATACTAAAATCACCCTTCCCCTGGCAACAGCCCCTCACATGAGCCATTCAATGGGCTCCATCCTAATCTGGATTCCTCAGGCCTGCTGGCAGAACCAAATCTTCAGCGCCTTCCAGAAGAGTGCTAGAATGGGGGCCATTTTAATCTCTGTGGGGATGATGTTCCAGAGAGAGGGAGCCACCATGGAGAAGACTCTTCTTCTGGGTCCCACCAGGTGTATCTCCTTCAGGGATGATTGGTGGTTGGTGGTCTGCAGGGTTCTGATTGGCCCATTGCAGAATTGCCTTCTCATCCAGCCCTGGGTTGCTGTACTTTTGTGGCTATTTCTTTTCTGGCTGCCTAGAGAACAGTAGAGTTACTGGTGTAGCTGCATTCCCTCCACTCCCTCCCTCCCTCCACTTTGGTCTCTGTACTTGGTTGCTTCCTTCTAGAAGGTCATTTCCACGAGGTCCATAGGAATGTTGACCTTATGAAGCAAGGAAGCTGATGATTCCCATAGGAACAAAAGGGAGCCTGTAGTTCTCTGCCCTCCTATTGCAAAGGCAGATTCTCTGAAATCCCAAATGAAAACAACAAAGTTCTCTTAGAGAGAAAATTGCTGATTATTTACCATCGTATCTTTATTTGCTTGATCTGTTTGTGCTCCTGAGATTTTCTGTCTCCTGTGCCAAAAACATGGCTGACATTTGGGCCATTGAGGAGAGAAAGGTGGGTGAATGAACCATTAATGACCAAGTTTCAGTCCACGTTGCATATTACATTTGTGGAAACTGAGAACAATGATGATTAGCTTTGCTTAAGTAATCTTCCTATATTACCTAGGAATTTTGGAACTGAACTCCAAGCCAATTGCTAATCTGCCAATTAGGGAAAGCAATTGTTTTTGCAGTCCACAATCTACATTAAGATAATAAATGGTGGGAACTCGTCTATATTTATATTTGTAAAATAACGCCTTTATTAAACAAAAGAAGATTCTGTAATCATGAAACAACATATTAAGCTCATTACAATTTCCCTTTGTGCTTCATAAACACAATAAATCAGAAGTTAAGCACTTTACCATACAGCTATAAAGACTTCTGCGTTTCAGATATTATTATGGATTTAGGAGTTAACACTAACTCCTAAATGGGTAGGAATATGCCTAATATATAATAATAATAATAATAAATAATAATTTAATTTATAGACCGCTCCTCTCCCCATAGGGACTCGGAGCGGTGCACAGGGAAACTAAAACCACAATACAATATACACATACAGTTAAGAAAAAATTAAATATGAGCCTGTGCTAAAATCCCCTTAATCTGCTAAAATACCCAATTAAAAACAGCTAAACCCTGTAGAGAGAGGCTAACCAAGGCCGGCCAAACGGAAAAGATGAGTTTTTAATTTCAGACGGAAGGAGCGGAAGTCCATGGTTGTTCTGATGTCGGGGGGAAGGTCGTTCCAGAGGGCTGGGCCCGCCACAGAGAGAGCCCTTCCCCTGGGCGTCGCCCGCTGACAGAGTCTAGTGGACGGCACCCGGAGAAGTCCCTCTCTGTGGGAGCGAATCGGCCGTGAGGATGTATGCGGCAGGATCCGATCCCGCAGATAGCTAGGTCCCGAGCCATGGAGCGCTTTAAAAATGATGACTAATACCTTGAAGCGCACCCGGAAGACGACAGGCAGCCAGTGCAGCTCGCGCAGAAGTGGAGTTATGTGGGCAAATCTGGAGGTACCCAAGATTGCCCGCGCGGCTGCATTCTGAACCATCTGAAGTCTCCGGGTGCACCTCAAGGGGAGCCCCATGTAGAGAGAGTTACAATAGTCCAGTCGCGATGTCACGAGAGCATGAGTGACTGTGCGAAGGGCGTCCCGATCCAATAGGGGGCGCAACTGGCGAACCAGGCGAACCTGGTAAAACGCCCTCCTGGCCACGGCTGTCACTTGATCTTCCATGGACAGCCGGGCATCCAGGAGGACACCCAAGTTGCGCACCCCATCCACAGGGGCAAGATGTTCGCCCCCTATGGCCAGCGATGGAGTCAGCTGGTTGAATCGGGCAGCCGGAAACCACAGCCACTCGGTCTTGGTCGGGTTGAGCCTGAGTCCGTTACTTCCCATCCAGATCCGCACGGCTTCCAGGCACTGGCACATCACTGCTACGGCATCGTTGGGGTGGTTTGGGGTAGAAATGTACAGCTGTGTATCATCAGTGTACAGATGGTACTTTACCCCAAAACCACGGATGATCTCACCCAGCGGCTTCATATATGTGTTAAACAGGAGAGGCGAGAGGACCGACCCCTGAGGCACCCCACATGTGAGGGGTCTCGAGGTCGACCTCTGCTCTCCTGCCAACACAAATTGCGATCGGCCAGAGAGGTAGGAGGAGAACCACCGTAAGACAGTGCCTCCCACCCCCAACCCCCCCAGCCGATGCAATAGGATACCATGGTCGATGGTATCAAAAGCCGCCGAGAGGTCTAATAGGACCAGGATGGAGGAACAACCCCCATCTCTGGCCCTCCAGAGATCATTGACCAACGCGACCAATGCCGTCTCAGTGCTATGCCCGGGCCGAAAGCCGGACTGGCGCGGGTATAACACTAATGGGTAGGAATATGCCTAGGCAAAAGCTGAAGAAATACAGCTACCTTAGGATTTCATAAAGATGCACTTGATAATATTCTTAATGCGTGAATACATATCATCAGGAAGACATAATGGATGGATATGGAACAGTTGACTTTTTACCTAAAGAATTACTGTTGCAAATTGGGCAAAAAATGTTTCTAGATTTTTCACATTCTGTGCTAAGCTATAGTTAGCTGTGTTTAAATTTCATACTAAGCCATAAACCACCACTATATTCCTACCTTGCATTAAGTGAAAACCAGAAAAAAACATTATTGATTTTGTGATGTATTAAACCAGATTTTTGCAAAATAATCTGTGGCTGAGAATTATTATGTGAACCAGACCACTATGACTCATTCAACAGCCATAAATAAAACAAAGCATGGAAATGTATGAAGCCGATGGTGAGGTACAGAAGGAAAAGAGAGAAAAGGCATTTGGCCTAATTCTGTATTATAACTTTCACAGTCGTTTGAAATACAGCGGGTGATAATATAGAATGGAGCTACCATGCAGCTATAAAAATCCAAAAGGTCCCTAGGTGGGCATATGTATCTCAACCATACAGCTGTTGTTGTATACTGTAGCTATTTCTGTATCCTTCTGCTATGGTCCACAGCAAGGGTGTTCAACCTTGGCAACTTTAAGGCTTGTGAACTTCAGCTGCTACATGATTGGCTAAGGAATGCTGGGAATTGAAGTCCATAATTGTTACAGTTGTCAAGATTGGACAACCTTTCTCCAGAGCAGAGGTTCCCAAACTTGGCAACTTTAAGACTTGTGGACTTCAACTCCCAGAATTCTGGGAGTTGAAGTCCACAAGTCTTAAAGTTGGCAAGTTTGGGAACCTCTGCTCTAGAGGCTGCCTGGACCTTTGTAGTATTTTTTATTATTTTTTATTATTTATTTATTTTATTAAATTTATACCCCGCCCTTCTCCTTGTTAGGACCCAGGGCGGCGCACAGGCATTATTTAAGAACACAAAATACAATAAATATCTATTAAAATGTATTAAATTAATAAACCCGTGCTAAAACCCAATATTAAAACCCTTGCCAATTATAAATTATTTTCTTAAAAAGTCAGAAATGGGGGCTATCCTAGGCCGGCTTGTTGGAATAAATACGTCTTAAGACGTTGGCGGAAGAGGCGGAGGTCCGAGATAGTACGGAGGTCGGGGGGTAGGTCGTTCCAGAGGGCCGGGCCCGCCACAGAGAAGGCCCTTCCCCTGGGTGTCGCCAACCGGCATTGCCCCGTCGACGGCACCCGAAGAAGACCCTCTCTGTGGGAGCGGATCGGACGAAGGGATGTATGGGGCAGGAGGCGGTCTCGTAGTGTTGATCTAGTAGTCCTACTATAACAATTTCATATATTTATTTCATTCCATTGTAAATTTATTTCATTTTGGTTTGTAACACACACTGAACCAAAACGGTAAAGGCATTGATTTTGTTTTTTGCCTAGCCATAGTGATTTGCAAATCATGACATGAATTCACACAGTATATGAACCAGACCACGATGAACTGTGCCACAAATTAAAACAAACTTTGCCTCAATATAATTGTGAACGGGGACATTTATTCAATTGAGTGTTTGAATCATACAGGTCCTAAGCAAAAATGAAGTATTATAGGTGAATCTAGCCAGTTAGGGTTTATGTGGTGATCCTACTTAAGTCTGAGCAAATTATGTGAACGCAGCCAACACTGATCTGTTAGAAATTTGATTCACATTCACAATTATACTTATTTTAAATCACCACATATTGATGTCTAGTAAGGAAAAAGGCAAATGAAAGTATTTCCTTTTAAAAACATGTAAGTGCTGAAGTCTCCCTCCCTCTCTTCCTCTCTTCCTCTCTCTCGCTCTCTTTCTCTCTTCCCCTGCCCCCTTTCAGTCTGGAATTCCTGATCAGGTCCCACACCTGTTTTATATATATTATAAGACATTTCATGGCCTTGTTTGCTCACCACAAAGATGGTAGTTAACAATAGAAAATGTGTGCTGATACCTGTCGGCACTTCCCTTGTAACTAAACAACAATTTAGCAAGTTGTTTGAATATAGGGAATACATGCACACACACACACACACACACACAGAGGGAGAGGGAGAGATTCTAGCGCCTTGACTAAGCAGATAAGATAAACTCAAGGTAAACCGCTCCAAACTTGATTGCAGAAAATACAACTTCAGGAACAGAGTGGTCAGTGCCTGGAATGCCCTACCTGACTCCATTGTTACATCCTCAAACCCCCATAACTTTAACCTTAAACTGTCTACCATGAATCTCACTCTATTCCTAACAGGTCTGTAAAGGGGGCGTGCATCAATGCACCAGCGTGGCTACTGTCCTACTGTCCTCATTTATTCATACCCATTTACTGTGTTCATATTGATGTTTATACTTATACCTGTTTTTTTTAACATGTTTGACAAACTAACAAACTAACTAACTAACTAACTAACTAACTAACTAACTAACTAACTAACTAACTAACTAACTAACTAACTAACTAACTAACTAAAATAAATAAATGGCTTGTGATCATTTTAACATTTTACCCAGTTCAGCCTGGAATAACTTTGGGTCCTACTTTCAGACAAGTGAAATACAAAACTCAGTTGTAGGGAAACAGCTAATGGGCACATCATGGTAGCTTCATACCAAGATAAACTCCTTTGTAGCTTAGGCAAAATTAACAAATGTACAATGGAAAGGTGGATGGTGGTTTTACATGACCCAAAGTAAGTGTGATATACAGTTTACAGCTTACAGTTTATTTGACTTGTATCCCGCACCTATCTCCCCGAAGGGACTCAGGGCGGCGCACAGGAGGTTAAAAACAAATATAAATATACAGATACATAATAAATAATTTCATAAAAACAAATTAAATTTAGAAAACCCTGTGCTAAAATTTACTAAAATTTACTAAAATCCCCCTAATTAAAACACTGTTGCTAATTATAGACTTCGTCGTTATAGGGTAATCAGGCTAGGCCGGCTTGATGGAAAAAGTGCGTCTTTAGGCACTGGCGGAAAAGGCGAAGGTCCGAGGTGGTGCGGAGTTCGGGAGGAAGGTTTTTCCAGAGGGTTGGGCCCGCCACAGAGAAGGCCCTTCCCCTGGGCATCGCCAACCGGCATTGCCCGGTTGACAGCACCCGGAGAAGACCCTCTCTATGGGAGCAGATCGGTCGCAGGGATGTGTGGGGCAGGAGATGGGACAGGATATCTCCACAGTAGTATAATAACAAATTAGACTGTCAAAAGGAAAGTCAATAGGCTGTCTGGACAGATGCTAAAGTTCAAGTTTGGAAATATGAATGATGCTGATCGATGAGGCTACTAATCTAGCATCCATTTTCTCATAGCTGTCAGTCAGCTGCCTATTGGAAAACAGCTAACAAGCTATGAAGCTTCCTCTTCAGAGGCATGCTGTCACTGACCCTCAGCATATATCACAAGTTTCTCCCTGAATGTATAAAATTCTCTTTTCAAGTCATGGAATCGGATAGGCATCCCCACATTTTCTGACCATGAACACCCTGTAAAATATGTATAGTGTGATGAGATGCTTTTTAATCCCAACTATGATGGTGTCAGCATTCCAACTAATACACCCATAGAAAGCAGAACTCCGAGGCAGGTAGATTCCTCAAAGAATAATTTATTGGATATATCATATTGGCACAACTGGTGAAAACTGACTCTGAAAGTTCCCCACAGTTTTCACCTGATTAAAAAGTAAACGTTCCCCTGTCCCCCAAGTCATCAGTCACCATTGTCCAATAGAGGTGCTGGCAGTTGCTTGGTTACTCCTCTCCTCCTCTCCCCAACCACCTGTTGGAATGTCCTTGGTTCCCACTTTTTGCTTTGACTACAAAACCCCAGCTATCTATTTTCCCCTCCCTGTCCCTTCTTCCTCCTTGTGGCAACCCTGAAGCCTCAAAGATGGCCTCAGCCAGGTTTGCTTTACAGTTGACAGATGGTTCATGGGATAATCCAATATTCTTGTATTATGCGATGCAAAACATGGCTATATCCACTCATTATACATTCCTGTTGTGTTCCTTCCACTCTGTTGAGCTAAAGAATTCCAGATTTGAACATGATTCTTCCATTCTCTCAATCATTTTTCACGATCTGCCTTTTTTTTCAGCTGCAAAGTCATGTCTTAAGTCTTAAGAGCATGCATATTTTGAATATGGCCACTCCTGACATTTTTTATAAGTGCAGTTGTATTTTAGATCCTTCCCCTCATGACTCCTAACATTGATTTCATCTTTTTAATAGCTGCTGTCCTCTGAACTGATGTTTTTATTGAACAATCTGCCACAATGACTAAATCTCATTCCTAGTCAATCAATGTAAGCTGAGACCACACAGGGTGTATGTGAAAATAGATAGATTCTTCCCAACCCTCCCAACTTGCATCACTGTATGCTTATGTCAAACTGCAGCTTTCGCTTTTCGCACAAAGTAGAAAGATCTTTTTGGAACTCCTTCTGATCCATGTTTTATTTTTTTTTTATCATCCAGATTAATCCGGTGTCATTTACGCATTTGGCCAGGGTCCCCTTATCCCAAAATCATCTTGAAAAACTTAACCCTGAGCTCTGTTTCTAGTCAAACAGAAAGGAGGGAGGCAGGGGTGAAATGCTATTGGTTTGGACCGGTTCTCTCGAACTCGTCGTAAATTCCCCCTCCCGATGAACAGCTGGATTGTCATGCTTTCTAGCTAATCTCAATCATGTAGCACGACAGATCCCCCTCCCCACCCCACAGTTCGCTTACCTTTTGCATGAGCACTCAGTCGCAGTCTCTGCCCACCTGCCTGGATGTCATTTTGATGCTCTGCGCATGCATGGAAGGTCCTGCACATGCACAAAAAGGGTGTGTGTGAATGTGCAAGGGCGGGTTCACATGGCTACCAAACTGGTAGAAAAAGTAAGTGTTTATGTTTGTGTTTATTGGATTTGTATCCCGCCCTATCTCCCCGAAGGGACTCAGGGCGGCGCACAGGCAAAGATTAAAAACAATACAAAACAATACAAAATACAATATAACTACTATAAAAATATATTAAATTTAAACCCGTGCTAAAAACATCTTAAAAATCATCTAAAAACCCTTAATAAAATCCCCACAATTTGTTAATAAAGTCTAAGCCAGGCCAGCCAGATGGAAAAAATGAGTTTTAAGCTCCCGGCAGAAGAGGCACAGGTCCGTGATGGTGTGAATGTTGGGAGGTAGGTCGTTCCAGAGAGCCGGACCAGCCACAGAGAAGGCCCTTCCCCTGGGGGTCACCAGCCGGCATTGGCCAGCAGACGGCACCCTGAGGAGGCCCTCCCTGTGCGAGCGGACAGGACGGAGGGAGGTGTGTGGTAGGAGGCGGTCTCGCAAATACCCAGGTCCCGTGCCATGGAGCGCTTTAAAGATGGTTATCAATACCTTGAAGCGCACCCGGAAGGCCACAGGCAGCCAGTGCAGCTCGCGCAGAAGAGGTGTTATATGGGAGTATCGAGAGACTCCCAAGATCCCCCGTGCGGCTGCATTCTGTACTAGCTGGAGCCTCCGGGTGCGCCCCAAGGGGAGCCCCATGTAGAGAGCATTGCAGTAGTCTAGGCGGGATGTCACGAGGGCTTGAGTGACTGTGTGAAGGGAGTCCCGATCTAGAAAGGGGCGCAACTGGCGTATCAAGCGAACCTGATAAAAAGCCCCCCTGGCCTCGGCCGCCACATGGTCATCCAAGGACAGCCGCTAGTCCAGGAGTTGCAAGCCCTTTCTGCGGGGGCTAATGACTCGCCCCCGATAGCCAGGGATGGAGCCAGCTGGCTATATCGGGACGTGGATTTCACCCCCGGAGAGAAGAAAGGAGGAAGAAAGAGAAAGAAGGAAGAAGCTCATCTCCTAGACCCTTTCTACCTGCTCTAGCCCTTGTCTCCTTCCTTGGAGTACAGAAGTGGTTTATTAAGTCAGAATTATTAAAAGAAACATATTAACTAAATTACTGTTCAGTTGCAGGGAAGAGCCAACATATATCAACCCACATTTTATAAAGTACCATCCTTGAGGTGAGCAAACGATGATGTCACCTATCTTCCCATTAAGCACAACACATGGGAGAAATGGGATCCCTACATTCAGTGAGCCTTCCTAGCAATTAAACAGGGAGAAATATTAACAAAGGAGGTAACTTTTGTGGAGTGCTTGGTGCTCTCTGAGTTTGGTTGATGTCACCTAATCTGGGTAATGAAAGAAAACAACCAAGCTTAGAAAGCACCAAGGACCCTTCATTTGAACCCCCGAGCTGCAAATATTCTCCTCTGTCAAACTAACTTCTATAGTTCCAACTCCTGACTTTATAAGTGTTGAGGTATAGCTGCTACAACCATGTTATTTTAGAGTTGGGTTTTAAATTAATTGTCTCCTCTTTTAGCACAGGTGAAATGATTTAATTGTAGTTTTAATTTTTTGTATAATTTTGTATTGCTGTATTTTTGGATTTTAAATTCCTGTGCGCCGCCCTGAGTCCCTTTGGGAGATAGGGTGGGATAGAAGTCTAATAAATGAAATGAAATGAAGTAGGAGGTGGCTAGAGAAATCAGAAGTCTCAGTTGTAGGGAGACAAAACAATCTCACTTGAACTGTCAGAATCAAGCTTGATGTTTCTTTTCAAAAGGAAAAAAGGGGGAAAACCTTCCTTTTTACAGTGAAAGAGTTTCACTCAAAACTGTGATGGAGAAAATAAAAATCTGAGCTGCTAACATTGCAGGCAGCACCTTAAAAGAACCTCCAAGTGGAAATATGAACAAGGATACAACACGAATAAAACTTTAAGGAAAGCACAAACCAATTCTGCTTTGGGCAGATTCAAAGCAATTTGGATGGACAGAGGTTGCTTGTTGCGTAAAACAAGCAATGCTTGAGTTCTATAGAGAAAATGATTAAATTAGATTTGAGGCTGATCTTCGTGGCCAGACGGCCCAGCATGAGTACAGGCTACTAGCCATTTCCTTAAAGCAGAAACATCTATTCACATAGTCTCCTGGCAAGGTCAACCTCCTCTGCCTATCATTTCCTGCTATGTGACAAAAGTAACATTTTCCCAACTGAATTCCAGGTGGCTACTGTGCATTGTGGCAGGTGACTCTTCCAGTCACTAGCCACTGCCTTCCATGGATATTTCATGGATTAGCGAAACACTGAACTTTAAAAAATTTCATCAGCAGCAATAAAGCAAAAATATCTATCCTGTCCTGTCCTATCCTGTCCTGTCCTATCCTGGCCCGCATTCTGATCATTTCTCTTTTTAGACCAATTGACAATAATAGTAAAACTTTGCTTGTCTACACAGCTTTATTGATCCAGGGCATGATAACCTACCTTCCTTTCTGTTTGAATTCAATACTGAGCAGAGTTGTTAGAAAGCAGCAACTGTAACCAAATATGCAAAAGAATGCTTAGACGATTGATGTGCTAGAAGGGCACTGCAGGTTTACTGCAATTAAAATTAATTACTAGTGTTTAAAGCTACATTGAACAGAAAAAACCTAGACAAGGCTGAAAGCAATTCAATCTCCTCCCTCTCTTCCTCTCTCCCTCCCTCTCTCTCTCTCTCCCTCTCTCTCTCCCTCCCTCCCTTCCTCTCTCCCTCTCTCTCTCCCTCTCTCCCTCCCTCTCTCTCTCTCCCTCCCTCCCTCCCTTCCTCTCTCCCTCTCTCTCTCCCTCTCTCCCTCCCTCCCTCTTTCCCTCTCTCTCTCCCTCCCTCCCTTCCTCTCTCCCTCTCTCTCTCCCTCTCTCCCTCCCTCCCTCCCTCTCTCCCTCCCTCCCTTCCTCTCTCCCTCTCTCTCTCCATCCCTCCCTCTCTCTCTCCCTCTCTCTCTCCCTCCCTCCCTCCCTCTCTCCCTCCCTCCCTCCCTCTCTCTCCCTCCCTCCCTTTCTCTCTCCCTCTCTCCCTCTCCCTCCCTCCCTCCCTTCCTCTCTCCCTCCCTCTCTCTCCCTCCTTCCCTTCCTCTCTCCCTCTCTCTCCCTCCCTCCCTCCCTCTCCCTCCTTCCCTTCCTCTCTCCCTCTCTCCCTCCCTCCCTCCCTCTCTCCCTCTCTCTCTCGCCCTCCCTTCCTCTCTCCCTCTCTCTCTCTCTCCCCCTCCCTCCCTCCTCAGATGGTAAACAGTCAGGTATAAAGAAACGTAGTAAGTATGGTATGTCAATGAGAGAGGTGGGGGTCCTCATAAAAACAGCTATTGAGGAAGCCACCTGCCCTTCATGGCTCATCCATGGACAAGAAAGCAATTGGGGCTTGCATGGGTAGGAAGAGCAAAGAAACAGGTTAATCCCCAATTAAAGACCATGGAAAATGTCATCTAGACAGAACTACCCCCCATTGTGATGGTCGAAGCAGAGGAAGCTGTTGAAATCCAGGAAGGGATTTCTTACGCTGGTTTCATTTCCAGCCATTTGACACCCAAGAGTCCAGCAGCATAAGACTAACAAGTGGGAAAACCCTCTAACATGCAGAAAGTTTAAATAAATTAAACTTAGTGCAATAGAAATTAAACTAATTTTCTAAATTTCTTTAAGCTTTAAGTTTAATTTTCTTTAAACGTAGTGCAATTCTTAACTATCCTTTTTGTGCTCCCCGGGAGAATAGAGACCTTTGGAAGAGTCCTATGCCAATTTCTTACCTAGATCTTTTCCTCCTGCAAATTCCTTGCAAGGAAAATTGATGTATATTCAAGCTGTTAATATTTGAATTAGAAGCAAAGAGGGAATGCTACAGTTCTAAGTTAGTCAAGGAATTAAAACAAATGTCCTGGAATAAGGCAATGAAGAATTATTGTTGTGTCTACAGAATTACCACAAGTTACCTTTAACCACTAGAGCAGGGGTCTCCAACCTTTGCAACTTTAAGTCTGAAGGACTTCAGTTCCCAGAATTCTCCAGCCAGCAAAGCTGGCTGGAGAAGTCTGGGAGCTGAAGTCCTTCAGACTTAAAGTTGCAAAGGTTGGAGACCCCTGCACTAGAGCATATATCATTTTGAATTGCCTTCTGCATTTTAGATCATTGGCCAATATCTCTCAAAGGTTTTGTGACTTCTCAAGCGCTTGTGTTCTCAGCATTTGGTTTTCTTATACTGCTGGAAGTTTCTCCTTGCCCATTTCCAGGATTTAAACAAAGAACTTGGAAAACTACACAACTAGGCTGGGTCCTCCTATAAATGACATGCTCGAGGTCGAGGGTTCTGCAATTGATTTACATTACAAAAAAGGCAGGGAATAGATGGCTATTAAGATAAACTTCCTAACCATAAGCACACATGGCAAAGGGTGTGATTGTCTAGGCAAGCTGTCAGCAGGATTTCCTTCTTTGCAGATCGCAGAGGTGAGTACCGATAGATGTGGTCTTAGTTACAGCAGAAAGTGTCTGGCTGAATCAGGGTGGGCTAAAAGCCTTTTTCAAAGCCACTTGTGAATTCACTTCGACCTTATCTCTATACTCCAACCCTTGGCTTTGGCTGCATTCATGGAAGTCTGCAGAACTGGCAGGAAAAGCCCAGACAGCCAAGTTTAGACAGAGAACGGTGGGAATTTGGACAGAATGTAAGGAAATGGTAGGGTGTATGCTGACTGATCAGCTGATTGGGGAAACCAGGGGCAAAAGAAAGATTTCTGTAAGGACACCCACCCCATTAGCTACAGTGTGAACTTGATTAAAAGGCGTTATCTTTCGGACCATTTTATGTTTGCCTTGAAGAAAAATAGCCTGTCAGAGGAAACTATCTGATAAACTATCCTTTGGCATTGTGAGGAACAAGAAATGCCTCCACTCCGCCAGCTGCCTGATCACATCAGGGTTCACATATTTCTAGAATGAGCCTCTTTGGTCTGACCCTGAAATATAAAACAGTGGCGACACTATGCTGGGACTGGGTCTCGGTTGTTCAGGAATTGCTTCATGGTGGTACAAATTCTGATCATTGAGTCTCATCCTTGTTCCCATGGTAGACATTAAAATATAAATTCAAACACCAAGAATAGTTTTTGCCAATAAAACCACTGGGTTTTTTTTTTAATGCCACTTATAGTCATTTTTTAAGGTAAAACCACACAATGGATCAGTAATCCTGCAGTATACCAGCTTATGCATATACACATGTTGTTCAATTGCTAAATCATATGTCTGACTCAGTGATGGGATTCAATTTTTTTTACTACTGGTTCTGTGGGCGTGACTTGGTGGGCATGGCATTGCTTGGTGGGTGTGGCTTGGTGGGCGTGGCAGGGGAGGGATACTATAAAATCTCCGTTCCCACCACCCCCACTCCAGGGGAACATTACTGCAAAATCCTCATTCCCTCCCGATCAGATGGGACCGGGGAAGCAGAGAATAGATGGGGGCAGGGCCAGTCAGCGGTGGTGTTTAGTGGTTCTCCGAACTACTCAAAATTTCTGCTACCGGTACTCCAGAACTGGTCAGAACCTGCTGAATACCACCTCTGTTCTGACCCTTTGTGACCACGTGGACCATAGCGTGCCAGGCCCCCTTGTCCTCCACTGTCTCCCTGAGTTTGCCCAAATTCATGTTCATTGTGTCAATGTCACTATCTAACCATCTTATCCTCTGCCGTCCCCTTCTCCTTTTGTCTTCAGTCTTTTCCAACATCAGGGTCTTTCCCAATGAGTCCTCTGTTCTCATTAGATAGACAAAGTATTTGAGCTTCAGCTTCAGTGTCTATCCTTCTAAAGAACAGTCAGGGTTGATTTCCTTTAGGATTGACTCATTTGGTCTCCTTGCAGAAACTGACTGGTGAAGAACAGTCAATGAAGAAAACTAACCAGCTCATTTTCTTGGGGATCCATCGGTCTGTCTGCCTGTCCATCTATCATCTAATATCTATCGTCTATCGTCTATCGTCTATCGTCTAATCTATCGTCTATCGTCTATCGTCTATCGTCTATCAACTATCAATGAGCAACTATCATCTATCATCTACCATTTATCATCTATCATTTGTCATCTATCTTCCTTCTGAAAAGGTCATTATCAAGACTCTAGAGTTGGAAAGTAGATCCATTAAAATAAATCAAACTTCTATTGGTTTCAAGAGATTTATTCATATAGGACCAAAACCTTGCTTCAATTCTTAAAAGGGCAAATTCTTGCAGATTTATTATGAAGAAGCTGATTGTGGTAGCCTAAAATATCTGGTCAGTTTACATTGATTGTAGAATAAGCACATTCAGACTCCATTCAGCTCCAGAGTGCCTGTCTTTCCTTGTTCTTTTTTATTGCCTTGCAGCCTTTCTGACGCAGATCATGGCTTTTCTTACCCTGGTTAAACCAGCTCAGCTTCCCTTGGGCAGAGGCAGAAAGAAAGCTTTTTTGTTCGTTTCAACACTTGGGCCTGCAATGCTGAATACGCTGTCCCCCCCTCCCCTCAAAACACCATTTTTAAATTGATGCCCCCTGTCTGTGTGCAGTCTGGCCTTACCCTGATGTCTCACCATTTGCCCCAACATTAACCTCCTGTTTTTATAAATGATTGGCTTCCTCCATTCAGCAAGCACATTGGAGTGAAGGAAGCGCATTAATCTCTGTGTCAGAAAAAAATGTGCATTTTGCAATGTGTGCAGAGTTCTGGGAGGGAAGGAAAGAACTTGTGGAATAGGCTTTGAAACCGAAGATGTTTGGCCTAGGATTGATTATAAGGGGTGGCTATTGGACACGACAACCATAAAAATGCATATTTATGATTGATGGCCAACGTAAAACATAGAGATGCAGTCAGGGGGAGGGCATGGAAGGGGCGATGATGACCCTTCTCTCCCAGTTCGTTCTCCAAGTCTCAGATGTCCCTTCGGATGCTACTGTTTGTTCAACAAAATAAAGTACATGGGGAGTTTATTCTTAGAATAAAAGGAGAAGCAGTGGGACATTTTCAGATGGCTTGGGATATTGGATTTGGAGGATTGAAGGCAGCATGGGAATACCCTTTGGAATAGGAGAATATAATGAACAGTCTGCATAAACTGGTCGACAAGAGCAAACTGGAAGGGAGAGCAAGATGTCATTGTGCGTGAAGTTAAGAATAAAGGTCTTGTCCTGATCCCAGATGGAGACAGGAAGCCAGAGCAGATATTTAAGGTGAAATGGCATATTGTCAGAATGTCAAGAGAGTTTAATGATTTGGGTGGCGGAGGCCAAAATACAATGGATATCTGAAAAGATTTCTATAGGGCTTTATAACATAATGAATTCCCTTAGATTCTATTGTTTCCAAAATGACAAAGTGGCAACCCTTGTTTCATATCCAGAAAATTCAGACTATTTGCCTTTATATGGCAATAGTAATTTATGCCCTGTGTTCATGCATAGATCATGTAGCCCTACCAAATGAATCAGAAGATCAGCCTTTTCATCTGATACTTTGGCATCACTTATATCCAGGATTGCAAATGATGTGTGGAGTGTGCAATCATGATAAGCTGAGGTCTGAGACCCTCATATATACTCTAAAATATTGGGTGTGGTATCCTCAAAGTTCTCTCCAAAAGTTGCTACTATCTTACAAAATTTAATGAAATGGGGAAATGCTGGACCTGTTGACACCAATCATATTAACTTTATTAATTAATAATTGTAATTAACTTAATATTAAGATTTAATTTTCTCATTTTTGGAAAATATATTATTTAAAGAACAGCTTTTGGTCCCTAAACATTACAGACCTTTGGTCAAAATCGGGGTCTCCAAACTTGACAACTTTAATCCTGGCGGACTTCCACTCCCAGAATTCGCCAGGCTTAAAGTTGCCAAGGTTGGAGACCTCTGATCTAGATCAATAGATTATATGAGGTTCAGTAGCAATCAAGAATCAAGATAGTTGAAAAAATATTTGAGTGAAAAAGCAAGCTGGTCCTTCGATCTGTTACATCAAAACATCACAAATGAAAACTACAGATGTATTGCATGCTTATGCTAATTTATACCTTCCTGCAACAGCATTGAATATGAGTGAAAAATTTATTGAACAATCAGAATAGAGTCTACCTGGATCCAGTGGACAAAATTGGCACCTACTGTATTTCTTTCTATCGGGATTTCTAAATTTGTCTTATCTTGTACAAAATTTCATTAGTTTATTTTTTCTACCACATCAGGAGAATACAACAATTTACAACATATGGAACTTGACAGCTATGGGTAAGAGTATGACAACTGATAGACTGATGGATTGTATTGGATCTAGAAATAGATGGTAGACTTTTAAAGATCTCAGAGTTCAGGAGATTTATCCTATAAGTATCCATTTACAAAAATGTGTTAGGCTTTCAGGATTATGCCAAATGCATCACCCGGAGTATGTTTTGTAAGACAGCAGACTAGAAGAAAGGAAACAATGTTTGCTGTCAATAACAAAATTAATATTTTCTTTGCTTTATTGCTATTTTTTAATACTTTCCTCCATCTATTACAACAAAATTAAGTCTATGGAGTCTATAGAAAATTACATATTCTCTGAGCTTCCTGCAGAATTGCAATGCAATGCAATGCAATGCAATACAATACAATACAATAGCAGAGTTGGAAGGGACCTTGGAGGTCATGTAGTTCAACCCCCTGCCTAGGCAGGAAGCCCTATACCGTTTCAGACAAATGGCTATCCAACAACTTCTTAAAGACTTGCAGTGTTGGGGCATTCACAACTTCTGGAGGCAAGCTGTTCCACTGATTAATTGTTCTAACTATCAGGAAATTTCTCCTGAGTTCTAAGTTGCTTCTCTCCTTGATTAGTTTCCACCCATTGCTTCTTGTTCTATCCCCAGGTGCCTTGGGTAGAATTAAATCTATGGCTTTTTGTTTGAGAAGAAAGAGACAATGTGATTGCTTCTGTTTTAGTTAAAAATGTTTATCTAATTTTTCTGTTCTAGAACAATGAATGCCAGGTATATGAGGGTTGAATGAAAAGTAATGCCTTATTTATAAATCACCAATACCAATAAATCATCAATGGTATTACTTATATGCTAGAAACAGTGATATTTTTCTTTAGCATCTGTTTTTCATTTCCCTTGGTGGGGAGTTGTTGTGGGCAAGGGTTACGTTGCTATTGTTGATGAAACAGAGGCCTGATGAATAATCAGTATGCTATAACCCAGTGATGGCTAACCTTTTTGTTGTCGGGTGCCAAAAATGCAAGCACGCGGGTGCGATAGTGCGTGCATGTGCCGGCACCCATAATGCAAAGCACATGCCCACATGTGCATGCATGCACAACCCACCTTCCCATGGTCCCACCCCCAGGTGCACCGCACCTCTGCTGCCAAGCTGAGCTTGGTATTTCCTCAGGAGAGGGGGGGCAGTTTTTGACCTCCCCAGGCTCTGTAGGCTTGCCTGGGGAGGGTGAAAACAGCCTCACTAGCCCTCCGGAGAGGCCAAAGATCAGCTGGCCAGGGCACCATGCGCACTGGAGATGACATAGGGCAATGGCTCGCATGCCCACAGAGATGGCTCTGCGTGCCACTTGTGGCACCTGTGCCATAGGTTTGCCATCTTGGCTATAAGCAATGTGCTGATTTAATTTTTGACTGATATACATTGCTGAATACAGATTGTTTGTGTGATGATTCATTAATGTGAATGCTGTATGTCCCTGTGCCAAAAAGAGAGAGAATAAAGATGGTAAACCAGGAACAACTGATTTCTATGATCAAGAATAAAGTGGACAGCTTATGACATCAACCAACAATTTTTACACAAGGCTGATGATTTGATTAAAGACAATCAGTGTATCTCTCCAAGATAAATTGCTGTCAAGCTTGGCATACCAAAACAATGTGTGGATCACATTTTAAAAGCTATTTAATATTGAAGGTTTGTCCAAGATAGTTTTCTTGCGTGCTGCCAACAGATATGAAAGTTTCAAGAGTTGAAATATGCTAGCAATTTTCTCATGCTACAAGAACGATGGTAAGGAATTTCTTCATAATAGTGTGACATCCAATGAAACATAAGCTCATCATTATGACCAAAGAATGAAGCATCAGACCATGGGATAGAATTACAAATCTTTATCTATAGTTAGAAAAATGTCAAAATCAGGGACTTGGGAAGAAAACGTAATGGTTTCAGGTTGTTGTTTTTAAGTGCAGATATACTATTTTTCATATGGATTTCCTTAAACCCAGCACCACTATCTAGTCAAAGCACCACATTGTTACACTCAAAAGTGTTCATTTACAATCATTTGTGTGTTCTACATAAACAGCTCTTAGTAGCTTAGAGCTGCCTAATAATAGTGTGCGTGTATATATTTAAACAAAGTCGTTAAAAATGTAATGTGGACTCCAAGATCACTTCCCCCAAGCTTTTTATATTTTGTTTTCCATTTCCTTGGGCACAAAAACTGATTTTGAGTTGACTTTGGAACATATGTGAGTTTTAGTTTTTAGTTTGAAGAAGAATGATAGGAGGGAAAATGCAGAAATGCCCCGATACTAGGTTAAATTAAAAGCCCAAATGAAGCACATTTCTCCCTTGAAATGAACAGTGCAATTTTTTTTGAACTGACATAAAGAAGTTAGAAATGTTATTTGAATTCTTTAAAAATTCATAAAGCTACCTTAAACAGGAGGGAGATATAAAAGTCTTGCCTAGAAGAATTGACGACCCATAACAAGAAACAGCTGAAAACCTGCTCCCAACATTCCTCCTCAATCGCCCTGGGGGTCATTTCACTTTAAAAAAAAAAATCCTGATGGCTGAGAAATTGGAAGCTGCGTGCAATGAAATAGAAGGGACTCTTACAAGTGCCAGCCTAGAGGTTCCAGTCAAGTTTGAACATTTGCAGGAGTAAAGGAAGGGGGTGGGAGGGGTGGAACCTCTTTCTGTCACCAAATAGAATACTTGAGCAGCTGCCGAGCAGAACCTCAGAAACTCCCCGAGTTTCCTTTTACTGAGAAAACATATGGCACTTCAACACATATGGTGCCCATGTGCTCATGCAAAGATGCGATATGGCCTAAGCCATTCATGTAAAAAAAAAAATGTATGTCTTGAGTAACTGCAGTTTGGCTCAAAGCAGTCCCATAGGTGATGCTTTCAAAGCTGAAAGAATGCAGAATTTCATTTTCATGTTATGTTGAGTGGCAGTACAAATGAGAATGTATTCTTGGCTGTACTTCTCTGGAACACTAGTACTTAAGTAGTGCATTTTGAGACGTTCAGCATAATACCCTATTTATTGTGTATAATTTAAGCCTTGTCAACTACCATGGCAATAACAACAACAACGCCTCAATATGGAACAGTTCATGTCCCTTTTAACAGGAAATAGAATGGGTGGTTCATGAATCGTTATACATGTGGATGGATGGGAGTGCATCTACTTGGAACTATGAGGATCCAGCTGCAAAAATCTGGATGGTAGCTGCATGGCAGCAAAGAGATAGCAAAGCAGAGGTAGGTAGGATGGAATTGGGGATTGCTTAGAATGGGGATTTCCAGCAAGATTACAATTTACACTTGCGGAATGTGGTTCTCCTACACAATTATTCAAGATGTAAGAGCTCCATCTTTTCCTTTTTCTGATTATTTCTAAGGTGATTGATAATGAACAGCCACAATCCTATATAATTTACTTACTTAGGAGCCAGCAATTAAATGAACTATTTCTGAAAATGCAGGGATAGAGTTATACTGCAAAAACAAATTTATAACAGTTGAGAAAATGCAAGCCAGAACTAATGCAAGCCAGATTAAAACAGGAATGAAGATGCCTAAGAAATAAAACAATCTTCACTTTGCACTGAAAAAAATGGATGGCTTTACAGCCACTATCTCATTTTCACCACTGAAGAAACATAGGCAATTCTCAAAATTGAAGAAATTGCATGGATTTTTCCTGCAAAAGACAGTTAATAGCTGGTTTTCTGAAAAGGAAGGCGCTCTGATATTTTGTCCTGGACATGGCTGTAATTGGAGTCTTAGTGGTTTGAAGTATATTCCATCTCTTGATCCAGACAAAATAATATTGACAACAACTACTCAGAAATAAAGAAGAAATATAAAAGGAGGGAAATCCTCAGTGATATCAGTGGAAATAAACAGTATATTTTGTCTTGATAAGATGAAAAGAGATTTTAATTGGCTGAAATAGAGAACAAAAACAAATAGTTATAATTTGCCTTTCACTTCCACCACACTTTTCAGATATGACCAACCAGCCACCACTCCAGTATTCAGATATGCATAATGGTTTCATTTGGGATCACTTGCTTATGGGAACTTGCTTATATATTTGTTTTAGTATTTAGTAGTAAAGTACTATTACCTTTGCTTCCTTAGCCATCTGAGGTTTTTCAGTGCAAATCTGTTAGTCCTAATATAAGTAAAAATTCTAGGAATACCACAAAATTAGATATTTTAAGTGGAAATCATCAACCTTGAGTCGAGTTTCAACTGTTATTTGATGGGAATATCCTTAGACTTCTGTTTAGTGTTTTTCTACAAGGGCAGGGCATGCATGGCCTTGAAGACTATGGGATAAACACTATTTATTGAAACAGAAACTAAAGAAAAAGCTTTCTTCAATCTCTTTCCAGCGGCTCCAGGTCTCATTTTGAGAAACATGGCTTTGGAGAACACCAGGTCCCATTTCCCACTCCAATTGGGAAGCATTGGATCCCTCCTCACAGGTGGTTGTTGTGGCAGGAGGAAAAAGTATTAGCTGTGTTTGCTGTCTTGAGTTATTTTTGAAATAACAATGGTGGGGGTAAAAATCAATCAATTAATTAAATATCCGCAGTTGGCATGACGGTAATTCATGCCATTACTTCTGGTGTTGTTCTGCTTCTCTGAAAAGATTAAACTGGAAACGAAGAGCCACAACATAAAATCCTCACTCTCATTCATTCGGCCACAGATTTCTGGAGTTTCCATGGAACCTATGAAAAAGCCCTGAGCAGTGCACTATTGCTAGGTCCCAAGTGCTAGAAAAAAAGCATCATCTTTCAATTTCTGTTTCTTGTCCAAAATGCACGAGTTTGTTTAGTCTTAGGGAGGGCCTTTCCACAGTTATGACAAATGGACCAGCCACCACCATCTGTCAAAAAGCAGCAGGAATGTTTCCAAACTGATTTGATCACTGAAACAACACTTATTATCTCAGTTTTTCCCTTCTCCGTGATGTCGGGGGATGGTGGGGTGGTGGTGGTGGAGGAGGTAGACCTGGGAACAGTTGCTGCTCTGTGAAATGAAAAAGAATATCATTATTGCAGTTAAGCCGATCCCTTGAATTATCTGTATATATACTGATATATACAGAATTATCTGTATATATACAGCTGATGCAATAAGGTAGAGCCGGTTAGGCTGAATTGCTAGGCTTGTGCCTGTGATGCATTACAGCCCCGGTTCGAATCCCAGTAAAGGGTATGGCCAACTGATGAGAGCTAATAAGCTCGAAATAGATCTATCTTGGTCTCTCAAATTTAAATTTATTGATCAGCTCATAAAAAACTCACACACACACACGCACACACACACACAAACACATAATATATCTGCCAGTGATACGGGGACTTCTCCCTTGCTAATCCCCTTGAGTTGGTCTTAAGCTCATCTCAGTAGAGTCTGGATACTGCTTTAACTTAATTTAGCTCATCACAACATGAAAAGGGACTCATTGTGTTACTCCAAATGAGATTTTGCTTCAGACTTGTTTTTGGAGAGTGCTTAAAGGCCTTTTTATTGACATCTGCAATTGAAGTGACAAGAAGAATTGACTATGAATTTTCTGTGGTAACAAAAGAATTTCTTATATTAAGGCAATACTTGATGTCTGCAAAATAGTAGGCAAACTTCAAATCAGCAAGAGGGGTGAAAAAAAGTTAGAATTAGATCATGTATAAGGACAAAAATACCTAATACATTAAAAGAGCAAAAGTGCAGCTACATTTTTGCATTTTTTTTAATCCTGGTTTTTAGCATAGATACACAAGAACTCTATTTTATGGACATGTTGAGAAAGTTCAACCCACTTTATGCTTTGTAAAAATCTCTCATATTATTTTTGAATGAAGGAGGCATCCCATGGCTTTCATGTCCAGTTGACAGATTGTGGATATGGAGTTAGGAGGGCATAAAGCATCATCATTCAAAAGTTCTCTCCTACTTCATCCCATCTCCCTGGTCATACTTAGCAATCTGTCAACTGGATTACAAACACAGGTTTAGTTCTGATTCAAAAAGAATTTGACTGACACATCTCAGGTATTTGTATGCAGCACTAAGGACACTTCCACTCCATTTACTTTTGGCCCCTCTTCTGTGCCAGCAATTTGAACACATATCTAGGCTTAGAGTCATTCTGAAAGAGAACTAAAGCCTTATTTCAAGTTAGTCCAGTCAACAGAAAGAAGGTGTGGAAGAGAAGCTTCATTCAACTGGAGCTTCAGAGTTGCTTCCTCCCTGGTTATCCTGCATCCTCCACCAGGACCATTGTCTGACTATAAATTTCTGCTGCTTCACAGAAATTTCTTTTCTTCTATTCCTTTTCTGCTTCTGCTGAAGTCCTTGGTCAGCTTGCCTTGACTGCCTCATCAAGCCAGAGTTTTTTTCCTTCTCTTCTAAATTTGCAATGGTAGAAAGAGGGTTAAAGTCCCTATGACAGTCACTAAAGCCAACTAACTTAGCTATGGACCATCCTTGGTCCTCTCAGATCAATGTACCCCTATTGACTGGGTGATACCTGATAGCTGCTGCATTAGGAGTCAAGTCAGAGATGCATAGAAATGTATTCAGAGTATTTTGCACTACCATAAAATCCCAGGAGGGTTGTACTCTCAGGAATATACAACTGTTTCCATAGCAACCCAAAGAGCTTCCTTTGGTTGCCTAGCAATAGCCTCACTAGCACACTGCAGTACTTACTATAAGGAAAGAGCTAGGTCCAGCCCTCAAATATCACACCTTCCCTTCTAACAGCTCCCTTTGAATGCTGGAAAACTGGTCCATCGTTTATACTAGGCCGTAGACATTCATTAGATAGACATATCTGCACTGATAGGATGAGTATATACAAATAAGCATCTCTACACTCTCTGCAGGTTCTTGTTTTTATTTATTTACATCAATTTTAACTAGCTATTCTCTACTCTTACAATCTAGCTGCTACAGTTTTTCTTCCACTTGTATATGGTGAGCCATTCTTAATCCTCATACATGCACACATGTGATTCATGGGCACACTGAACTTCATTCCTGCGCGCACCCACTTACCAAGGTCACACTTTGTATCTCTGAATGGTCACACTTTGTATCTCTTAGCAGGAAGCTTCTACAGTGGACCAAGACTTCCCATTCCTCGCTACTACCGGCTGTGGTAATTATACAACCTGTACTATAACAGCCATGAGAGGAATGCAAGGTACCTCATTATGCTCTTTATCCAATGTAAAATTCTTATGAAAACAGTAGGAAATAATTAAGTGTTTTTTCTGGTGAGACCAGTCTATCAGGACACCCTGGTCTAAATTCAACACAAAAATAGTTTGTCGTGAAAGCAACTGCCTGTGAAGGCTCCTGTATTGGGGGCTGAAATGCAAAAGCAGAAGCAGTATGCTCTGTCCCATAATTGGATAGACCAGGTTGCCCTGATAGACTGGTCTCACTGGAAAAAAACACTTAATTTCTTCCCTGGTATTTAGCTGACAAAGCGAGGCGAGTCCGTGGCTTAGAGGCTAATACATCTACCTAATGTCAGACCTGGAAGTCATCTTTTACATTGGCCTTCAGGTCTGCCACATTTTCTACTGTGGGAAAATGAGAGGGGGGATTATATGGAGTATGGTTGATATATAGTTTTTATTTTTTTATTTTTTTATTTTTCAAATTTATACCCCGCCCTAGTCAAAATAACATTCTTTTCTCAGAGAATCAAGGACACCTTGCCCTGCAGCTGCAATGATGTAACTGGGAAGCACCTCCAGTTTTGGACAGTGCCTGATTGGACCATGTGATGGACATGTGAATGCTGGGCAGAGACTTGAACTTTCACTTGGGTGGGGAAAACCTGGAAACTTTCAGATTCAGATTTTTCCAGATGTGCCAATATGACATCTTTAATAAAATGGAGCTTTGAGGAAACTCAAGCCTCAGAGTCTTCTTTTGTTGGGGGGGGGTGTTACTTGGAACCCTGACACCTAATATGCAAGTAGCCTGGGTTCAAATCCCACAAAGGGTATGGCTAGTTGATGACAGATAAATAACTTGAAATAGATCTATACTAGTCTCCTTTTATTTCTTTGTTGGTAAAAAAAAATTGACAGTAGGAAATAATGAACATGCATGTAGCTGCTTATGTACTTGGCTCTATTTGTGGGACAAGGAGTGATGTTTCTTATCTGTCCCCTGGCCATCCTCTGCTGTCTCTAGTTCATTGTCCAACTCTGGTGCTTCACCATTTGTACCCATGAGTAAATATGTAGCACTATATTTGACCTCTCCTCAAAAAGCCTTCCCTGGACCCAGCATTGTTGGAAAATTACCGTCCGGTCTCCAACCTTCACTTTCTTGCGAAGGTTGTAGAGAGTGTGGTGGCTCAACAGTTTCCTCGACACCTGGAGGAAGTTGATTATCTAGACCCACGCCAGTCCGGCTTCCGGCCCGGTCACAGCACTGAGACGGCATTGGTCACGTTGGTGGATGATCTCTGAAGGGCACGGGATAGAGGTTGCTCCTCTATCCTGGTCCTATTAGACCTCTCAGTGGCTTTTGATACCATCGACCATGGTATCTTATTGCACCAACTGGGGGGGTTGGGGGTGGGAGGCACTGTTTTACGGTGGTTCTCGTCCTACCTCTCTGGTCGGTCGCAATGGGTGTTGGCAGGAGGGCAGAGGTCAGCCCTGAGGCCCCTCTTATGTGGGGTTCCTCAGGGGTCGGTCCTCTCGCCCCTTCTGTTCAACACCTATATGAAGCCGCTGGGCGAGATCATCCATGGTTTTGGGGTGGAATACCACCTGTACGCTGATGATACTCAGTTGTACATATCCACCCCAAACCACCCCAACAATGCCGTCGAGGTGCTGTCCCGGTGTCTGGAGGCCGTATGGGTTTGGATGGGGAGTAACAAACTCAAGCTCAACGCGTCCAAGATCGAGTGGCTGTGATTTCCGGCACCCCAGTTCAGCCAGATAAGTCTAACACTGGCCATTGGGGGCGAACAACTGGCCCCCGTGGAGAGGGCGCGCAACTTGGGTGTCCTCCTGGATTCCCGGCTGTCCATGGAGGACCATGTGACGGCCGTGGCCAGGGGGGCGTTTTATCAAGTACGCTTGATACGCCAGTTGCGCCCCTTACTGGACCGGGTGGCCCTTCGCACAGTCACTCAAGCACTTGTGACATCCCGGCTGGACTACTGTAACGCTCTCTACATGGGGCTCCCCTTGAGGTGCACTCGAAGGTTACAGTTAGTCCAGAATGCGGCCGTGCGGGTGATTATGGGTGCCTCAAGGCAATCCCACATAACACCTCTCCTGCGCGAGCTGCACTGACTACCTGTGGCCTTTCGGGTGCGCTTCAAGGTGCTGACGACCATCTTTAAATCGCTCCATGGCTCGGGGCCTAGCTACATACGAGACCTCCTCCTGCCCCATACATCCCTTCGACCGATCCGCTCCCACAGAGAGGGCCTTCTCCGGGTACCGTCAGCCAGGCAATGCCGGTTGGTGACGCCTAGGAGAAGGGCCTTCTCTGTGGCGGGCCCAGCCCTCTGGAACGACCTACCCCCCGAACTATGCCTCTTCCGCCAGCGTCTCAAGACTTATTTATTCCAACAAACCGGCCTAGCATAACCCCCGTTTTCTGACTTTTAAATATGTATAAATTTAAAATTCTTAGGGTTTTTTAATGGGTTTTAGCACGGGATACAATTTAATAGTTTTTAATAATATATTTTTGTATTTTGTATGGTTTTTAATATTGCCTGTGCGCCACCCTGGGTCCTTGCAAGGAGAAGGGCAGGGTATAAATTTAATAAAATAAAATAAATAAAGGGGGTGTGCTTTGAATGCTCTTTACCTTTCACTCAGTGGCAAAGATACAGAGAGTGCTAAAGCTTCCCTACCATCTAGCACAGTGATGGCGAACCTATGACACGGGTGCCACAGGTGGCATGCGGAACCATTTCTTAGGGCACACGAGGCGTTGCCCTGTAAGATCCAGCGCGCATGTGTGTGCTGGCCAGCTGATTTAGGCCTTCTTTTGAGGCTGTATTTTGCCCTCTGGAGGCTTCAGGGAAGCTCCTGAAACCTCTGGAGGTGGGGGGGCTGTTTTCACCCTCCCCAGGCTCCTAGAAAGCCTCTGGAGCCTGGGGAGGGTGAAAAAAGTGCACCAAAAGCTGGGGGTCACGCACATAGCATATGGATGTGGCACGCCCATGCACGCCCCCCCGCGCTCCCCCCGCTTTTGGCACACGAGCTAAAAAAGGTTAGCCATCACTGATCTAGCAGAATACTGGACTTTTTACAGCCCAGATAAGGTAGCTCTGATTTATGCAATCTGGACATAATGCAACAATCCTATGTCACTGAAGGCGACGAAGTTCACAGCTGAAATCATAATTTGATCTTATACCATGCTGAAACATAAGAAGGATCTTGACAAACTTGAACATTGGGCACTATCTAACAAAATGAAATTCAATTGTGAAAAAAGTAAGGTTCTACATTTAGGCAAGAAAAACAAAATGCACAGGTACAGTATAGGTGGTACCTTGCTCAATAGTAGCAACTGTGAGAGGGATCTTGGAATCCTAGTGGACAACCATTTAAATATGAGCCAGCAGTGTGCAGCAGCTGCCAAAAAAGCCAACACAGTTCTAGGCTGCATAAACAGAGGGATAGAATCTAGATCACGTGAAGTGTTAATGCCACTGTATAGTGCCTTGGTAAGGCCACACTTGGAATACTGCATACAGTTTTGGTCGCCACAATGTAGAAAAGACGTGGAGACTCTGGAAAGAGTGCAGAGAAGAGCAACAAAGATGATTAGGGGACTGGAGACTAAAACATATGAAGAACGGTTGCAGGAGCTGGGTATGTCTAGTTTGATGAAGAGAAGGACCAGGGGAGACATGATAGCAGTGTTCCGATATCTCAGAGGGTGCCACAAAGAAGAGGAAGTCAAACTATTCTCCAAGGCACCTGGGGGCAGGACAAGAAGCAATGGGTGGAAACTAATCAAGGAGAGAAGCAACTTAGAACTAAGGAGAAATTTCCTGACAGTTAGAACAATTAACCTATGGAACAGCTTGCCTCCAGAAGTTGTGAATGCCCCAACCCTAGAAGTCTTTAAGAAGATGTTAGATAGCTATTTGTCTGGAATGGTATAAAGTTCCTGCCCACGCAGGGGGTTGGACTAGAAGACCTACAAGGTCCCTTCCAACTCTGCTATTGTATTGTATTGTATTGTATCATTTGCTTAACCACATCTGCCTAAATAAGAAATCCATGATTGGATTCACACAATCTTCTGTGCCATGATTTTCATGCTAAACCCAAATCAAAGAAATCACATTATGGCTCTATTTGCATGATATGTGACTTATTTGAGAGCAAGTAGGTATGCTCCCATGAAATAAAATAAAATAATAAAAAAATCTTCAAGAATCGAAATAGAAATTGGACTCTGGAGCCTCCTCTGTCAATCAAAGGATATTACTGAACTTTGATAACTAAAGAATTAGCTATCTCTATATAAATATACATAGAATCCCTACCTAAGAGAAGATATTAAAGTAGAAAAAGTCAGAAGGGTTTTGATGCCTCAGGGGTCGGTCCTCTCGCCTCTCCTGTTCAACACATACATGAAGCCGCTGGGTGAGATCATCCGTGGTTTTGGGGTAGAGTACCATCTCTACGCTGATGACACTCAGCTGTATATATCTACCCCAAATCACCCCAACGATGCCGTAGCGGTGATGTGCCAGTGCCTGGAAGCCGTGCGGATCTGGATGGGAAGTAACGGACTCAGGCTCAACCCGACCAAGACCGAGTGGCTGTGGTTTCCGGCCGCCCGATTCAACCAGCTCACTCCATCGCTGGCCATAGGGGGCGAACATCTTGCCCCTGTGGATGGGGCGCGCAATTTGGGTGTCCTCCTGGATGCCCGGCTGTCCATGGAAGATCAAGTGACAGCCGTGGCTAGGAGGGCGTTTTACCAGGTTCGCCTGGTCCGCCAGTTGCGCCCCCTATTGGATCGGGATGCCCTTTGCACAGTCACTCATGCCCTCGTGACATCCCGACTGGACTATTGTAACTCTCTCTACATGGGGCTCCCCTTGAGGTGCACCCGAAGACTTCAGGTGGTCCAGAATGCAGCCGCGCGAGCAATAATGGGGACCGCAAGGTACGCCCATATAACACCGCTCTTGCGCGAGCTGCACTGGCAGCCTGTCGTCTTTCGGGTGCACTTCAAGGTGCTGGTTGTCATCTTTAAAACGCTCCATGGCTCGGGACCTAGCTATCTGCGGGATCGGATCCTGCCCCATACATCCTCACGGCCGATCCGCTCCCACAGAGAGGGACTTCTCCGGGTGCCGTCCACTAGACTGTGTCAGCGGGTGACGCCCAGGGGAAGGGCCTTCTCTGTGGCGGGCCCAGCCCTCTGGAACGACCTCCCCCCCGACATTAGAACAACTACGGACCTCCGCTCCTTCCGTCGAAAACTGAAAACACACTTTTTCTGCCTGGCCGGCCTTGGTTAGTCTCTACCTCTGGGGTGTTTAGGGAATTTAGTTTTAATGGGATTTTTAGCGCAGGGACGATCAATTTAATCTGCTTTTATTTATTGTATTTATTGTTTGTATATATTTTTATATGTTTTAATTTTCTTGTGCACCGCTCCGAGTCCCCTTGGGGAGAGGATGCGGTATACAAAATTAAATATTATTATTATTATTATTATGATAGAAGACAATAATATCTTAGCCTATAATTGAGTCCCTTTGGGGAGATAGGGCGGTATATAAATTTGATAAAAAATAAAAAAATAATAATAATTATATGAATAAAGCAGGTGGAACAATCGACCAATAAAAGCCTCATCTGGAAATACTCTGGATCTAAGTTCTGAAGATTGCTCTTCTCAATCCCCCCACCCGCCGGATCTGGGATTTCATAACTAATCAAATAAATAAGTTAACTTCATTTCTGCAAGTCATTCATGCATGTTATTCATAATATTTCTTTCAACATTCTAAAGTCATGATATTTAATAATACGCTAGAGGCATGGCTTATCAAGCTTTTGGAAGCTGCAAATAAGCTACATGCATTCTTGATGAATTGTGCAGGGTTTAAAAACAGGGAAGAAACAATCCAGAATTTTTCACTCTAGGGGAAAAAATGACTAACCGTCCATTATTAGATTGTGCAAATAACAACAGAGGATTCAGAGAGAAGTGAGGGGAGAGCTGGCGAGAGAATGGCTCTGGTCAGCAAGATAAACATGATGCACAGTTATCTAACTGTGGTCAGCAGCTTCATCTTTGTATTGTATGTATGGCAAGAACAGTGCTTTGCACAGAGGGATCTGAAAAAGAACAAAGAATCGGCTTTGCCATTATAATGGAAAGACCTTATGCTGTAGGATCACAAAGGTAGCCATGAATATTAAGGCATGTGAAAAAAATGCTTGCATGTAATTTATAAACAATGAAAATTGGAAGCAGCACATAGGTTTTGGGGAAGCTGGGAGCCTTCTAAATCCAGAGATCAGATGGAGATTATTACATGCTTGTTGAATGGATAGAGCTACCTAAACCATTTGGAAAGGATTCCGAATTGTGGAATTTTTTTCTCCTCGCTGGTAAGCGAAGAGTAGGTCTTCTCTACCACTGGGTTTCAGATCTGTACAAAATATGTTGTGCACTGGGTTAAAGAAGATGAAACACAAAGAACATGTTTTTTTCATGCATGTAGTCTCAAATTACTTCCTAAATTAGAAAAGCTCCCTGTTCTCTTGAAGAACTGGAAAGTAATTGCTATAAATTATACATAGCATGAATCTGACAATATATTTCTAAATGGAAATCTTCAGTTGTTTGGACTAGATGACCTACAAGGGCCCTTCCAACTCTGTAATCTGTAATTAGTTCAGATCAATTGAAATAAAGTATTTAAATAGGCCAAATAATTGAATTTTTAGAAAAATCTTTTTTTTTTGAGATTATGACTATTGTGTTGATGCCATCTATGTTAACTTGACTGTTAGCCAAAAGAATAGGGGAATATACTGTGTCCTCTTCTATGGTTTCCTTATTAATGGATTCTGAAAAAACTCAAAATCAGAATTTGTTATTAAATGGGTTAATCAGAAAAAGCGCTACCAGGCTCTTTCTATGTTTTTGCTGCTATTGACTAACACTGAAAAGAAGCAGGCATATATAGCAATAGTAATAGCACTTAGATATATATACTGCTTCACAGTGTTTTTCAGCCTTCTCTAAGTCAGCCTATTGCCCCCCAACAACCTGGGTCCCCATTCTACCGACCTTGGAAGGATGGAAGGCTGAGTCAACCTTGAGCCATTTGGAACTGAACTCTTGGAGTGAGCCTTACCGCATTCTAACCACTGCACCACCACAGCTCTTATAGACGAAAGATTTCCTGAAGAGTGAATTGAACAACCACATATAGAATATCAGAATAGCCCATTGGCAATTCCCATGCAGGATGCAGGACGAAAACAAACACTGGTTGAGTCAGGGTGCATTTGTGAATACTTGGAAAAGAAGAAACCCGATCAGAAAAGCCATTGAGGGGAGCGTGCTCAAGGGAAATATTCTGTGGCTGTTTGCTACTGAGCTCAGACTGGGCCAGACAGCAAGTAGTTCAGTCTGTTTACAGAAAAACTTAAGTATACCAAAAATACATCTCCCCCATTTCCTGTTCATTGTAGAAAGCCAAATGTTGAGCGAGACAGAGGAGCACAACTTCTCTATAAATCAAACAAATGAACTTCCAAATTGTTATTTAGTAATACAGAGTTTGTCAGATCTGAGAACCGGAGGGTGGCAAGTTTCCAGACTGAATTTCCCACTACACAGTTTAATTTACATGTTGTGGACTTGTATCGTTTATTTTGCCATCTCAGAGTACAGGTTATGGAGTAATAATCATCCCATAACAACTTTTGGAAAGTGTCAGAGGCAGACATCTGCAATTCATGTAGGTAAAATGTTGAATTAATCCTGGTTGAAATCCACATTCATTCAACAGATTCCATATTCAGTGGCAGATACTGTATGTCTGAATTGACCCAGAGTACCTAGAAACAGATTTGTATACTCTTATCTTTTAACGAACTTCATATTTTCATTGGCACTATGCTCACTGAGGAAAGAAGTTAATAATACAACAAGCATTTATCCAAATCAGAAAATACAAAATGTAGCCATGAGTCTGTTATTAACTTTTGCACAAATCCTCAATTTTGATATCCTGCTTTAATAAAAATGAAAATATCCATCTTTCCCTTTTTAATTCAGGGCTCATTTTATGCCAGCCCACTGTGTTTTAAATTCTAGCTGAAAAGCTCGGCTACCTTACAGTTCTTTAGTTAAAGATTACTCATTGATTTGTCCCAATTTGTTAATGTGGCCATCTGTCAGAAGCCTTTAAAAATGCTACACTTATATTTTACAAAATCCATAATTTCCTGCATTCTGCCCCACACAAAGCTGAACTAGAGAGGTGTTAAATTCTGTGAAATATGGAACTCAGCAAACTATGAAGTTTGGCATTGGGCAGAACTGTTGTTTTCTGCCTCAGTCATCATCAGGAATTAATGCGAGGAATTAAAGCAATGTGGAAACCACCTTGTTTTTTTCAGATTCAAGAAAATTGGTAGGACTGCAAGGTGAAACTTCTAATCTCTGAAGCCTTCTGTTGCCAAACATCCTCTATCTCACACCCACACAAACAACTGGTCCAGCAACAACCATTTTTCACCCCTGCTCCTTCCTCATTGTTGGTAGGTCTCATTCTGAAGGGTTTGAGTCACATTAGGTCTCCAGTCCATTAAAATTGGATCAGCCCCAGAAAAGGCTCTACCAGTGCAAGTGGGGGGGGGGGGGGTAGAGAAACTATGCTCTGTACCAAAAGCAGCACTACCACCACCACAGTTGCCAGGGAGAAAAATGAGAACGGAGGAATCTTTCCCAAATAATCTTTTCAAGACACATATCCCATATGGAAAATCTGGCAGACATCAGGTCAGATAGGAGAATTTTTCTCAGTGATTCAAAGATAGCAATTAGGGAATAGTGAGTTTGAAGCAAAAAGGTAGGGAATCTATAGGTGGAGAGGATGTCCAAAAAAGTGAAGATGACACCAGCTTTGCTTTTTTAACACCCACCCACACATTGAAGATGCTCTTCCAACATTTTATATATTAAGTGCGTGCAATCAGCTCTGGCAAAAATGAAACATTTATTTATTTATTTATTTATTTCATTAAGCAAGTATTAGACATGATATATGTGTGTGTGTGTGTGTGTATGTATGTATGTATGTATGTATGTATGTATGTATAAATATGATTTGGCATATATGAAATGGATATGAATAAAAAAAACATTAGGACATGGACGGTAGGCACGTTGGTGCACTTATGCAAGCCCCTTACAAACCTCTTAGGAATGGGATCAGGTTGACAGTAGACAGTCTAAGAGTAAAGTTTGGGAGGTTTGGGGAAGAAATCACAGATTCAGGAAAAACATTCCAGGCATTGACCACTCTGTTGCAGGAGACGTATTTTCTTCAGTCAAGTTTGGAGCGGTTTACCTTGAGTTTGTATCTATTGTATGCTGTGGTTGAAGCTGAAGTATTCATTGAGAAGTAGGATACTGTAGCAGATAATTTTATGTACTATGCTTAGGTCAGACGTTGTAAGAATTTCAAGTCTGGTGGCATAAGGTATTCTGTTGCGAACAGAGGAGTGGAGAACTCTTCCCATGAAATATCTCTGGACGTGGTCATTTGTATTAATGTCTGATATGCAGTGCAGGTTCCAGACAGATGAGCTGTATTTGAGAATTGGTCTAGCAAATGTTTTGTATGCTCTGGTTAGCAGTACTATATTACCAGATAAGATGCTACACAAGATTAGGTTAACAACTCTCAATGCCTTTTTGGCAATGTTATTACAGTGAGCTCTGATACTTAGATAATTAAATATGAGTACTCCAAGGTCCTTGACAGAGTGAGGGTTGTCTACAAGGTTGTATCTGCCCAGATTGTATTTTGTCTTCTGATTTTTGTTTGCCAATGTGTAAGACAAAGCATTTGGTGGTTGAGATTTGAAGTTGCCAATTGTTTGACCATTCTGACACATAGTCAAGGTCTAACATGGTTAAACTTTGCCCCTGCTCCTTCTCTATATCAAATAATCTCTCCTCTGTTTTCTCAGGCTTTGCAAAATACAGTGGTACCTCGCTTCACGAACGCCTCTCTTCACGACCAATTCGGAGTATGACCAGAAATTTTCCAAAAAATGTGCTCCGCTGCACGAACTCCGCCTCGCTGCACGAACAGAAAAGTTCGTAAAAATACGCTCCGCTGCACGAATTCCGCCTCGCTGCACCAACTCCGCCTCGCTGCACGAACTCCGCCCTCGCATCACGAAAAGAAAAGTTCGTAAAAATGCTCGGATTCATGAACCCCCGCCTCGCTGCACGACCCGGAGCCGCAGACATTTTAAAAACAAGGTCGGAACGGATTAACCGGATTTACATTGAACCCTATGGGAAACTGTGCCTCTCTTCACGATCAATTCGCAACGCGAACAGAGTCCGTTCAAGATTCACGACCAAAAAACAAGGTCGGAACGGATTAATCGGATTTACATTGAACCCTATGGGAAATTGTGCCTCGCTGCACGACCAATTCGCAACGCGAACAGAGTCAGTTCACGAATTAAGTTCGTGAAGCGAGGTACCACTGTACTCCTTTCAAACCCTAAGATGATAACTGTTGTTTGGGAGTGGAAAAAGTGATTGATAAATAAAGGTAAGTATTTGTTTCCAAACACCACTGTACACTTCCCCCATTTACTTCCAAGTACAGTTTTAAAGCTCTCTGAACTTTCTTTAAATGTGGAAATGTAGAGGACCAGCTCCTGGGGACCACTGGGACAAGCACACTAGTTAGATCTTTGAAGGGAACAATAGTTCATATGTTCCCCAGCTGCTTGGAACTCTTTCCATGGTTGGGATGATCAGTACAGATTGTTAGAATTGTTTAAGTCTGGTCATTTAGCAAATTATATTTATTCTGGCTTGCTCTGAGCAATTCAGTTCATGGAGGTCTTCCTGGCCTGGTGTGGAGAAACGAATATCTGGAAGGGAGATATATGCATACACCATAATGTGGCATATATGCTAGTGAGTTGATGTGATCATGATGCTGGGAATTCACATCACTGACTTCAATTATCATTCTGTGAGAGAACTGGGCCTCTTTTATCTTTTTCCCATTGAAGACGAAGAGATCCAAGAAATAAACAAACAGGATGAATTGAATTTAGCGGCCTTTACTGAACATGCCAAAGAAATAACATGCTCCAAAAGAAAGTATTATACATGTAAATTAAGAGGCACTCATGGACAACTAACTTCACAAATTTGCACCAATACCTATGAACATGTGTCAGTCCCACTACGTAAACCAGGAAATAAACTCCACAGTTGATTAGAATATTATTGAAACTGGCTATAATAATAACTCCCTACAAGTCTCATTGTGCTGTACCACTCAGGGGTAGGCTGATGGGGGGGGGGGTGTCTCACAGATTTGACCGATCCTCTAGCTAGGATTCTGCCAAATGCCACTCCGCGCTGGCCACATCCACCCCACCCCTCCTGCCCTGCCCCACCCATTCCAGGAGTCATGCCAGTAAGTGCATGGTCTGTGCGGAGGCTCAGGGAGGCAGGGAAATGGGCCTACCAGAGATTCTGGAAGTCCAGAAATGGGTCTGATTCCAGCTTCCGGAGGGCCTCTGGAGCCCAGGGGAAGCAGTTTTTGCCCTCCGGGAGGCTTGAGAAAAACCTCCGGAAACTGGGGAGGGCAAAAAAATAGGCCAATGGAAGTTCTGGAAGTTTGGAAATGGGCCTTTTTCTGGCCTCTGGAGGGTCTCCGGAGCCCGGGAGAAGAAGCCTGGGAAGGATGAAAAATGGCCCAATGGAAATTCTGGAATTTCTTGTGCAGAAGCAATTTTCACCCTCCTGGAGTCTTGAGGAAAGCCTCTGGAGCTTGGGGAGGGCGAAAAACGCCTGCCTTCCACTGCGTGTAGGAGGCTGACTAAGTCACGCCCACCATGGCCACACCCACCCCAGCAACAGGGCAGCGAACCCGTTGCTGCAATTTTTTAATCTCACCCCTAGTACCACCTCATCCTTCTTAGAGCTTAGTGAACTAGGGAGGCGTCTGTCTGTGCCACTTCTAAATCCTCCTTACTTTTACAGTATGAGGAAGGCTGGCCTTTTCTATTGGGTACATTCCAGATATGCTAAAAGTTCAATTTTTCAAGAATTCAAGAATTTCCAGCTAGCACGGCCCAGGGGAATTTTGCAAACTGTAGTTCAAATACAGTGAAATACACTCCTCAGTGGGTTAAAGGAAACAAAAACGCTTAGGAAATGGTGGCTCAAAACCCAGCTAGTGGGTGAACAAGTGAACCACTACCTGATTTCTACTGCTATTCTAAAGAGCTGATGACAATGCAAATAATGCAATCCGTTTCTAAAAGCTATGAAGTATTCTACTACCCCTAAGTTATTTTGGTGAAGCTTGCCTGCGCAGGAAAACTGATGACAGATCGGAGGGGTGGGGGGTGGGAAATCAAGTCTTCACACAGTGGGTCAATTCAGGGCCCACGTGGCATAATTTTCACTGGAGCTGTGGAGTAAAAGCAATCATCTGTTCAGCACTTATATTATGTGGCAGATATTCACAGTGAAAGCATCTTTACACTTTACCACCCAAGCACATAGTTGCTTTGGGGGATTAACTTTGATTAGTATGGGAAATATTCCAGAGAAGAAACTTGGGGCAAGGTCTGGAGCTTAAAAGGGCTGATTCATCGCTCTATCAAATAAAGCTTAAAAGGGGAAATGTTTTACTTAGTCCAGTCATATTTTAGCCAAATGTTGAGCTTTAGTCATCTATCTGATGGGCCCTACTAGCCCTGATCCCGAATTCCTAGAAATTCAAGAGTCAAAAGATTCCTATCTTTTTTCCCATGGATCTATGTTATCCAAAGTATCTCGATTCAGATGTAAGCATTTTCTATATGATGAACTACAGCTGCTCCTTCATCCTCCCATTTCTGGAAATAACTTTCAGCAAACCTAGACAGCTGTGAACAGGCTGATTTAACTAACTCTTTCTCCCAACCCCTCTCCCTCTACTGATGCTTTGAAAAACTGAACATCTGGACGCTGGAACCTTTCCAGACCTCTTATGATTAGACGTGAATCTTCCAATGCTGTGCTTAGGCAACAGTGCCATCAATTACCACTCTAAGCCCTGTAGAAGCATGCATGCATGTGTATGAACAACTGTCTACATTCCAGAACATTCAAAAAATGTTTCCCTCTCCATTTACAGACATACCATCGATTTTGCTGTTCTAAGGAGTAAGATAGAAGAACTTCAAACAAGACATCTGTCCAGCTTTCTGTCTCTGGAACAAGCTGGCCTATGTTCTCTCAAGCAAAACCAAGAAAGGCAATTTGACTTTTGGCTTGAGATAGGAAAAATTAATCATTCTATTTCCTGGCCACTTCTGTGCCTTTAGTTTCAGGCATATTCTGTGAGAGTTCTAAATTAAAATATTCACCACAGCTCAGCCATCTCTCTTTCTCACTCCCACCACTGATAGCTCTTTGCCCTCTTTTTCTTCTTCTTGGAACGTGCTATGGTCAGCCTAGCCAGAAAATGTTGGCCGCACTATTGAATCTTTATCAGGCCCCTCTTGAGATCTTAATGTGGAAGATCTTCATTGTCTCAGGCCTCCTAAGCCAATACAGCAGTGGTGGGTTTCAAATTTTTTAGAACCTACTCTGTAGGTGTGGCCTATTTTGTGGGTGTGGCTTGGCAGTCATGTGACAGGGTGGGAGTGGCCACCTTTTAAAATGTGGTGAAACTCATTTAACAAAGCTCTTGCTTAGCATCCAAAATTTTGGACTCAATTGTGATGATAAATTCTTTCTTTCTTTCTTTCTTTCTTTCTTTCTTTCTTTCTTTCTTTCTTTCTTTCTTTCTTTCTTTCTTTCTTTCTTTCTTTCTTTCTTTCTTTCTTTCTTTCTTTCTTTCTTTCTTTCTGTTAGATCAGACAAAGGATTCCGACTCAGGCATGGTCAAAACAACAGGAACGTTTATTCACACTATTTACAACACACACAAGATTCAACTGGCAAGGTTTCTTCTCTGGAAACCTCTTATATAGAGTTACCAGGCAGGAAACTCCTAGCAATGCACTTGCAACATTGTAACTCCTTTCCAGACAGATTCCAGACAGCTTGTCTCTGTTAATCACTGCAGCTGCTGGCTCAGCTCCGGAATGCGGTGACTCATAGGTTACCAGACGAGCTGTCTGGGACATAGGCTTGGGGACTCAACACTCCTTCCCCCATAGTCAGTGCGCATGTGTCTAGGTTCTCTGTCCAACACAGTACATGCGCACGCGTAGTCGTTCAGATAGGCGGGGCGGTGTCGGGTCCGCCCTGACCGCCTTAGTTCTTGAGGAGGCTCCTCCCTGTGGGACACGGAGCCTTCACCTACGTCATCGCGGCCTGCCCTCGGAGGTGGAGTCGCCGTAGGCGGCAATGGCGACCCTAGCAAGTCCGGGTGAGGGGGCGTGGTGACCGGGCTTGAGGTAGTTGGCATTTGCTGGCGAGTATTATTCTGGTAGGGTGGTTCCCCGATGGGCGAGGCCCCCAGCTGAGAGTCAGATTGGGCTGTGAGGTCCTGGCGGTCTCCCCGTGCTGTTCCCGCCGATACGAGGTCTGGACCGGCTAGGGACTCCGGGGTTCCAAACAACTGCTCGGCTTGAGCAGAGAACAACGGCCCAACGGGGGCCGACGGGCAGGAACAGCCTGGCGTGGTAACTGCTGTTTCGGGCAGGCGGCGCCTCAGTTGATCCAGGTGGCGCCGCCACTCGGATCCATCCTGAAGGCCGACTCTGTAAGAACAGGGTCCGGTTACGTCCAAAATGGTTGCGGCAATCCATCGCGGCTCCCCTGAAAAGTTCCTTGCCCAAACCAGGTCCCCAATTTCAAATAAACGAGGAGTGGGAATCTGCAGGTTGCCCCTCTGCAACCCGTCGTAATCGGGGTGCAGTCTGTCCAGAGTGGTCCGCAAGCGTCGGCCCATCAAGAGCTCCGCGGGGCTTTTCCCTGTGGCTGGGCAAGGTGTGACATGCTGTCCCAAAAGGTACGCGGCCACCCTTGCCTGCCAGTCCCCTTTATCCAAACGGGCCAAGGCATCCTTGGCTGAGCGCACGGCTCGTTCCGCGCGTCCATTAGACGCCGGGTGATAAGGGGCGACCGGCGCGTGGCGGATCCCTTGGGTGGCCAGAAAGTCCAAGAAGGTGGAGGATTGAAATTGGGGTCCGTTGTCGGACACAACGACGTCCGGCAACCCGTGGGTCGCGAACAGACGGCGCAAGGCACGCACCGTGCTCTCCGCTGTGGTGGAAGCCATGAGAATCACCTCCACCCAGCGTGAGAACGCATCCACCACCACGAGGAAATTCTGGCCATGGAAGGGACCCGCGAAATCCAAGTGGAGCCTGGACCATGGGCACCTGGGGGCGTCCCACTCCCTCGGCGGGGAGACCGGCGGGGCCGGCCGGGACGATTGGCAGGAGGAGCAGGCGGCCACCCATTCCGCCACTTCAGCGTCCATGCCGGGCCACCAGACATAGCTCCGGGCCAATGCCTTCATACGGACGATGCCTGGGTGGTTGGCATGGAGCGACTGAAGAACCATGTGCCGGAGAGGGGAAGGGACGATGACCCGATCTCCCCAACACAAGCACCCGCAATGGAGCGAGAGCTCCAGCTGGCGTGACTTGTAAGGCCAAAAGTTTTCAGCCACACTGCCCGAAGGCCAGCCCCTCAGCACCCATCGGCAGACCTGGGCGAGGACGGGGTCTGCGCGGGTGTGAGCGGCAACGGCGGAAGAGGACAGGGGCAAGTCCGACTCCGCGACCATCAGGACAGAGAGAGCAGGCACAGGGGCCGGATCCGGCCCCGGGAGAGGGCAGCGGCTTAGGGCATCAGCATGCCCTATCTGCTTGCCAGGACGGTATAGCAGCGTATAGTCATACGCTGCCAGGAATTCCGTCCAGCGGGTCATCCTGGGCGACAGGATGGGGGGTGTCGGACGGTCACCGGCCAATAGCCCAAGGAGCGGCTTATGGTCCGTGACAACAGAAAAGGTCCGCCCATAGAGGTAATTGTGGAACTTCTTAATCCCGGACACTACAGCCAAAGCCTCCTTGTCGATTTGGCTGTAGTTTCTCTCCGTTTGAGACATTGTCCGGGAGTAAAAAGCAATGGGGGCTTCCGAGCCGTCTGGAAAGACGTGGCTAAGGACAGCCCCCAGGCCAAAAGGGGAGGCATCGCACACAAGCGTCAGAGGAAGCCTGTCATGGTACTGGACTAGTACCGCATCTGACGTGAGCATGGCTTTGACAGCCGCGAACGCGTGTGCTTCGCGGCTGCCCCAGTGCCAGGCCGCGGATCGGTCGAGCAACCGATGCAGCGGCTCGGCTAGCGATGCCTTATGGGGAATAAACGGCGCGTAGAAATTCAAAAGGCCGAGGAATGCCTGCAGCTCCGTTTTGGAGGCAGGAGTGGGGGCCTTTTGGATGGCCTCGACCTTGGAGGGGGTTGGGTGAATTCCTTGGGCGTCAATCATGAAACCCAGGAATTCCACCCTAGGCGCAGCAAACGTACATTTGCTGCGTTTCAACTTTAAACCCGCGCCCCTGAAAACTCTGAGGACCTTCCGTAACGTTTTGGCGAGTTCTGATATGCTGGAAGCAGCAATCAGGACGTCGTCAAAATACGGTACAACGCCAGGGAGCCCATGGAGCAGTCGCTCCATGAGGCTCTGGAAGATCCCCGGGGCTACGGACACGCCGAATTGGAGACGGCGACAGCGGAAAGCCCCACGGTGGGTCACGATGGTCTGCGCTTCCGCAGCCTCGTCATCCACCGGGAGCTGTTGGTAGGCCTGCGCCATATCCAGTTTCGCGAACACTCGACCTCGTCCCAATGAGTGGAGTAGGTCTTGCACCACCGGAACCGGGTATGGGTTCGCCTGAAGCCCGAGGTTGATCGTCGACTTATAGTCGGCGCAGATCCTCACGGACCCGTCGGGCTTAATGGGGACCACAATTGGGGTCTCCCATTTCGCCTGATCGACGGGTTCGAGCACGCCCTGCGCCACCAATCGATCCAATTCCGCTTCAACCTTGGGCTTCAGCGCGAACGGCAGCCTGCGGGCCTTCAAGCGGACTGGAGCAACCTGGGGGTCCAAATTTAGGGAAACTGGAGTGCCTTTGTACGTTCCTAAGCTGCCATCAAAGACGTCGTTGAACTCTCTGATTACTTCGTCTACCGGAGAACTGGCTGGCACGCTGTGTACTCCTTGGACTGACAGTCCCAAGGCTGGAAACCAGTCCAATCCGATCAAGGCAGCTAGGGGTTTGGCCACTACCAGGATGGGAAGGGATCCGTGGAAGGGGCCGTAGTCTACTCTCACTCTGTGCAGACCTAGAATGGGAATTTGTGAGCCCTGGTAATCTTTCAGGATCGTCGCTGTGGGGCCGAGATCCCGCTTCCTGAGCTTGGGGCAAAGCTTAACTAAATGCGCCCAGGACATGAGTGATCTAGAGGACCCTGAATCTATTTCCATTTTTACCCCCACCCCCTCTAAGCAAACCACTGTTGACAGTCTCCTACTCTCTGCCTGGTCGTAGCTTAGAGCTGGGGGCATCTCCGCCAGCGCGAAGCAGTCGGTCGGCTGTGGCTGGTAGCGTCCTGAACACTTCTGCGACCCTCGTTGTCCTGGTGGAACGGTTCTGGAGGCGGCAGCTGGCGTTGTCGCTGGAGTGGCAGCACAGCACACAGCTGCTAGGTGTCCTTTCCTGCCACATCTGCGGCACACCGATGCCTTGAATGGGCACTCTGGTCTCTGGTGGGCCCTTCCGCAGCCTAGGCAGTTCCCGGACTTCTGCTGCGGTGTGAATGCGCGATTCAGCACGCGCCCGGTCACCCTCATGCAGTCCCCACGGTCTTCCTCCTCCAGCTCATCCAGCGGCGCTATTTCGTCTACCAGACACGCTCGCGGAGTGGGGAAAAGAGGAGGGCGCGCGCGGCCCATGTCGGATGTGGAGATCTCCGACAATTCTGTCGCGCGTGCTATTTCCACCGCTTGCTCGAGAGTCAGGACAGTTTTTGAAAGCAAGCGGCGCTTTAGGCGGATGTCTCTTACGCCGCATACAAACTGCTCCAGTAGGGATTCCTCCAGGAAGCCAGCAGGGAACTCGCAGGGGATTGCGGTCGCTCTCAATTTCTGCAGGAACTCGGCTACCAACTGTTGCGGCTGTTGCACACATTGCCTGAATGCATAGCGATGCGCTATGCGGGAAGGCGCCGGCGCGTAGTGTGCTCTCAGGCGGCCCAGGAGATCGTCCCACGGCACTTCGTGCACCGCTGCGGGTGCTGCTATGGTTCGGGCAGTAGCAAACAATTCAGGGCCGCCGCACTGGAGGAATGGGCTCAGCTTCCTGGCAGGCGCGAGTTCGCCGTAGTCGCTGGCTATCAAGAAGCACTCGAACCGGGCTAAGAAGGAAGCCCATTGTTCCTTCATCGGGTCGAACGGTGCAAACGGAGGCATTGTCGCCGTAGCCATGGTGAGGCTGTGCGTCGCGCTGCGCTCTGTTGTTGAAGTATTCGTTACCCGTTGCGTTCTAAGGCCACGGCCTGAATCCCACCTTCGTCGCCAGTGTTAGATCAGACAAAGGATTCCGACTCAGGCATGGTCAAAACAACAGGAACGTTTATTCACACTATTTACAACACACACAAGATTCAACTGGCAAGGTTTCTTCTCTGGCAACCTCTTATATAGAGTTACCAGGCAGGAAACTCCTAGCAATGCACTTGCAACATTGTAACTCCTTTCCAGACAGATTCCAGACAGCTTGTCTCTGTTAATCACTGCAGCTGCTGGCTCAGCTCCGGAATGCGGTGACTCATAGGTTACCAGACGAGCTGTCTGGGACATAGGCTTGGGGACTCAACACTTTCTTTCTTTCTTTCCTTCCTTCCTTCCTTTCCTTCCCGTTGGGTCACTGGCAGCGGCGGGCCAGATTTACTTCCAGGTACGCCAGTGGAACCCCCTCTCACCGGGTCTCTAAATTTCACCAACTGGCTCTCGCGAGTAGGTGCGAGCCTGCAGAAACCCACCACTGCAATACAGGATCCTTTTTCCATGTCGCCAACATCATTTATCCTGGACTACCGAATCCATGTGGGAAGCCTGCATAGGAGAGGCAGTCTTCACCAATGTAATAGCTAAATGAAGCAGCCAATTGCGCTTATGTGGTATCAGCTTATATGCCTTCATTAGGAAAGCCATTTCCATAGCCAAATTTATATACATGTAAATTCATATAGTGTCAAAGTTGCCATCATGTGACGTATGCAACATTTCCCCCTTCACAGAGCTGGGATGGGCATGGCCTGCATATCAGTGGTGGGTTCCTACCGGTTTGGACTGGTTCAACCAAACTGGTAGTGATTTGGCAGCCTGGGTCACTGGAACCAGCGATCCAGGCCTGCCACACTCCCAAACTGATTCTCCGGATGACGTCATAGACATTTTTCGGTTCTGCACATGAACAGAACAATTTTAATCACACTGTGCATGCACACACATGGCGCGCACACAAGCAGTAGTGCCTACTGGAACCTACCCCTGCTGCACATGATGCATCCAGCCCACAGGTCAACAGTTTTTAAACATTTACATTTGCTTTGAAACGTTTTTTTTGGAGGACATCAGTCTTACAGTAAAATTTGGGTCTAAATATAACTTGGCTGCCAATAAAGCGGAATATTTGTATTATAATTAGATTGAGAAGATGCAGATCCATAGGGAAGTGAAGTGAAAGGCAGCAAAAGCCCCTGGATTAGTCAAAACGATGTAAAAATAGGCAATATGGCACTTATTCAACTTGTTGGCGGTCCAAATCCAATGATTCTTACTCTTCATGGCTTATTGATAACAAAGAGGCAGTATCATATGGATAAGAGATTTATGGATTTGCTCTTGGTCTATTTGTCTATTTGTTTGCTCTTTAGCCAAGAGATTACTACTCTGAGGTCATTTCCCTCTGTTTTACTTCCCTGATTCCCAAACATGGAGGACATGCTTTAGGACAGGGGTGTCCAAACTTGGGAACTTTAAGACTTGTGGACTTCAACTCCCAGAATTCCCCAGCCAGCTATGCTGGCTGGGGAATTCTGGGAGTTGAAGTCCACAAGTCTTAAAGTTCCCAAGTTTGGACACCCCTGCTTTAGGAGTTTCCTCCGAATGCGATGTAGTTCGTTAGATGCTAGTTTTGCCTATCTAGGCATGTGCATTTTGATAAATCTCCTTTCTGTTATCATTATGAAATCTACCTCATGCATTATTGCCCAAGTCAGATTCCCACTCTTCGGTACTCTCACTTCCATTTCCAAAACTATCAAACAAAGAAAACAATTTAAAAGTTCACTCATATTAAACCCCTAAACCGCAGAAGCCATAGTGCCCTCACTGAGGATAGAATGAATGAGACAGAACTTTCTCAGGTTAAATCAGGGGTAGTCAACCTTTTTATACCTACCGCCCACTTTTGTATCTCTGTTAGTAGTAAAAGTTTCTAACCGCCCACCAGTTCCACAGTAATGGTGATTATAAAGTAGGGAAGTCAATTAAATTTTAAAAAGGAAAGTGCTTCAGTATCGGACAAAACCCCTACCGCCCACCATGAAAGCTGGAATGCCCACTAGTGGGCGGTAGGGACCAGGTTGACTACCACTGGGTTAAATGGATCTTCTGTGCAGCACAAGATTAGGGTTCTCTCAAGAAAGTACTAATATTGGTTTTCAAATATCATAGGTCCACTAAATATTTTTTTAAATCAATGTTAAAAGAAAGGTTGAACACACCCATCAAAAAGTGTTAAACCCATGTATAATAGAACTTGCCTTAGAGCTGACAAGCAGCTCAAAAAACACTGGTTAGATATTATACACAAATACCTGTGCAAAGGTATTTGCATGCTATGCCAATTAGTGAGAACAATTAATCAGTGGGATGGCTTACCATTACTGGAGGCTTTTAAGAAGAGACTGAACAGATACTTGCCTAAAATAGTGTAGGCTCTAGGGTAGCGGACACCAACTGGTGGTCCATTGACCACTGGTGGTCCTTGACAAAATTTTGGTGGTCCGCAGAAAAATTATTTGCATTTTTATATTGCACTAAATACTATTTATCTTTTTTTTAAAAAAAAAATCATATTAGTGGTCCACAGGATTTAAAATTATGAATTTAGTGGTCCCTGAAGTCCAAAAGGTTGGTGACCCCTGGTCTAAGATCTCATGTTCGAGCAGGGACTTGAACCAGAAGACCTCCAAGCTCCCTTTCAACCTATGCTATTCTATGTTTTAAATCTCAGGGTCAAGGTTCTCCAACAGCACAAGCAAGAATGGCTTTAGAGGGCAGTGCCCAGCAAAAGACGGGGGGAGGGTGGGTTTAGCAGCCAACGATAGCAAGGAGCTTAGGGATTCATAATCACCCAGGTCATCTAGGACAGGGGTCTCCAACCTTTGCAACTTTAAGTCTGAAGGACTTCAGCTCCCAGAATTCTCCAGGCAGCAAAGCTTGCTGGAGAAGTCTGGGAGCTGAAGTCCTTCAGACTTAAAGTTGCAAAGGTTGGAGACCCCTGATCTAGGAGATTTCTGGATTGTGCTCATGGCAGAAATAACTGTTGCAGGTAGAAGGGAAGCACCATTAAAAAACTGGAATGACTTTAAACCACCTCAGCTATAGGTTGGCAACCTCATGCAGCCATATCTGCATACAAATTGTTACTGGGATATATTGTCTTCACGTTAATGGCATGTGAGTCAGAACCTTTAGAGGATGGATTTTGAGCCTGTTATGGAGCCCTTTAATTGCTATGCCTTCCAGCCTACTTTAAACACTTGTTAATCAGAACATAATGGGGTGTTTTGTCGAAAGCTTGGCTAATATCAAAATAAATTACGGCATTCCTACAAGCTGCAAAGGAAGTTATCCAATCAAATAATGAGATAAGATTAGTCTAGCAAGATTTGTTCTTGACAAATCTATGCTGTCTTTGGCTATCAGGACATTATTTTCAAGGCACTTATAGATACCCTAGATTGCTTTATAAACTGTTCTGGAAACTTTCCAGGTATTGATGCCAGACTGATTATTCTGAAATTCCCTGGATTTGCCTTTCCCCCTTTTTGAAAATAGATTTAACATTTGCCCTCCTCTTTCTTTTCTCTTCTCTTCCTTTTATGGAACACATCTAAAGGAGCCCTTAGCATTCTTTACCAATTTTTTCTGAGCTTTAACTTTTCTGATATTCATTACATGTGTCTGTTCTTATTTCATTAATCTTTCCATCTTTCTACTTTCTTTTTGGTTTCTAAATCTTGCTCTTTTTTTTTATAAAGCTACTTTGTTTTCTTCTATATTCAACACCTCCCTTGTGGAGTGAGTCACCAACTGTCCCATCTTACAAGGCACAATTTGAACCCCACTGCTCTTCAAGGGCCCACCAACCTGGTTCCTACTCTGCAGTGTCTCTTTTCTCTCCCCACATCTCTGCCCAAAAGCTCAGAACTCGTTTCTTCTCTCAGAACCTGTTTATATGTTGCAGTGATATAGAATGCTTTCTACCCTGTTTCCCTGAAAATACAACCTACCCTGAAAGTAAGTCCTAGCTTGATTTTTACACGTGTGCCCAGTATAAGCCCTACCCCCCCCAAAATAAGCCCTAATTAAGATCTCACCTACTCCAGAGTGCACGGGTAAAAACTGAGATAGGGTGGGGATGGGTGGGTGGAGCTGCCCTACTACTTACCTTTGGGCAGTTGTAGCCAGGCCTCACACACCCCATCACCTGCCTCACCGGCCCATTTCTTCTGCAGTTGGCAGGCTGGCAAGGCTTTCCTGAAGGCCTCTGTAGCTGATAACAAAGCTCCAGATCGATCCAGAGGTCTGTTATTGGCTGCAGAGGCTTTCGGAAAAGCCTTGCCAGCTACAGAAGAAGTTCCTGAAGACCTCTGACAGTGAAAAGGAGGCTGAGGGTGATGCGTGCCAGTGAGGTAAGTCAGTAGATGACATACTCCAAAAATAATACCTGATGCCTTTTTTGGTGGCAAAAAAAATACAAGACGGGGTCTTATTTTTGGGGAAACATGGTGTGTATCTTAATATTAGTTATCCTTCTTGTCCGCTGGTTTGCTACTTTGTTTGATGCTTTTCCTTATGGAGAAAGGCTTCCTCTGTCAGTTTTGGTTGTAACGCATGTTGACTTTGTTATCATAAATTTCTCCTAGCGGAAGTGTGGTCATTGACTGCTCCAATCTATAGACTTTACTTCAAGGTCCAATACAAGTTTGCATTGGCTGGAGACATATACCAGATGCTCTTCAGGCAGTAATTCAAACATATTTTAAGCAATGAAGGTCACAACTGCAGATTATTCTCTGGTTAGCTTCACTTTTGTTTCTTAAGATTATTTCAGAAGATGGAATGTTTGCTGGACTTCTTGTTTCCTTTTCTGTTTCTCAGGTCAGCCAAATACACAAACTGTTTGGGACTTTTCACTAAATTTCCCTGCCCCCACCCCTCCCCTTGGCAAACTCCAGTTCACCTTTTCTTTTAAAGAAATACTTAATGTTAATCATGGAGCTCAGTTTTCTTCAAATCAATTTAGGCAATTGGTTAAAGATTAAAGATTACAAGCTGGTTTGTAGCCATTGTATGCTCAGTAACATGGAAGAGAAAGAATAATACAAGCTGCTTGAAAGAGTAATAAGAACATCTATATTGGATTAAACAGTTTTATTTCTTTCTCTTTGGGCTTATAAAAATACTCCTGTTTTGGACAGCAAATCAGCAGCTCAATTGTTAATGGGGAAATATTGAAGAATACGTTTACCATTAACCATCTTATTCAGGCCTCAAAATGGCCACAGGAGTATACTTGAATAATTGAATCTGTGACCAAATAAAATAAAATAAAATATATAAACCCCCCAAACATCACTATAATCATGTGCCAAAGGTTTACAAATGGTAATAAATAACATGGATAGTGGAAAGTGTTTCAAGTAACTGAAAAATATAAAACTTACAGATTGTTTTTGATTGCAAACTAATGATAGGTTGATAAATGGAAGAAACCAAAGCAAATCTACAAAAACATGAAAAAGCGATAATTTCACCCCGATAAGGTACATTTGGTATTAAAAAAACAGAGAACAAAAATATAATTAGTAATGCTATCAAACTAAAAATAACATAGTCTGATATTTGGATAATGCTTAATCAGTGATATGTTCAAGGAGATGAGTGGTTCAAAAACTAACGAGATATATAAAATATTTAAGTTATGAGAAAGATATTAATTTATTGAACTACGTAAGATTTCTTTGTGTGTAGAATTTACTTAGCTGGAAATAAATGGCAACAGTTAGATTACTCAGTTGACTACTGAGACCAGTAATTATTTTTTCCAATAATATGTGTTTATTTCTTCTAGTCCCTTAAAGTTTATTGTGAAATAACTAACAAAACAGCTAGTTTATTTTGAATTGGTTTGGTTAGGAAGTTAGAAAAATACCCACTACGGGTTGATAGAACTTTTTCCCCTTAGGATTCTATTTTCTTAGAACTCTCTTCTTCAGAGCACAGAGCACCTAAGGTAAAAGATCCTTGATTCAAAAGTTGGCATTTCATGACAGAGTTGAAAAAAAAATTCTGCCTGAGATGCTGAAGAGCTGCTGTCCATAATTGCAGGCATACTGAGTCAATCAATTGTTGTCAATCTTAAAATTGAGAATTGTAGGAGTTGAAGTTCCGTATATCTTAAGGTTGCTAAGTTTGAGAAACACAAAATTAGACGAGCCAATGGTCACTTGACAAGGCCTGTTGCTATGCATGCACAGAGTGGAGGAAGTAGATCTCTGCTCACATGGCCTTGGAAGTTACATTCAGATATCAACAAGATGTCAAGCAGACAGAAATCCAAGGCCATTTCTGGAATCTTGAGGACCTGCTGCCTATTATATTTATTTATTTATTTATTTATTTTTCATATTTATAACCCGCTCCCATCTCACAACAAGGAACTCGGGGCGGCGAACATAGAATTAAATCAATAAATACAAAATACAATACATAGATATTAGATGCCTGTATTGTAACCGTTTTTAAAACCCTCGTTTATAATTGGCGGTGCTGGGGTTACGCAAGGCCGGCTAGTTGGAAGAAGTGAGTCTTAAGACATTTGCGGAAGAGGCGGAGGTCAGGAATGGTGCGGATTTCAGGGGGCAGGTCGTTCCAAAGGGCCGGCCCTGCCACAGAGAAGGCCCTCCCCCTGGGCGCCGACAGTCGACATTGCCCGACCGACGGCACCCTGAGGAGGCCCTCTCTGTGGGAGCGTGTCGGTCCCAGGGATGTATGGGGCAGGAGACGGTCTTGCAGATAGCTAGGTCCCGAGCCATGGAGCGTTTTGAAGATGGTCGTTAGGACCTTGAAGCGCACCCGAAAGACCACAGGAAGCCAGTGGAGCTCGCGTAGGACAGGTGTTATATGGGAGTGTTTAAGCACTCCCGTAATTATCCGTGCGGCCGCGTTCTGGACTAACTGTAGTCTTCGGGTGCACTTCAAGGGAAGCCCCATGTAGAGAGCATTGCAATAGTCAAGTCGAGATGTGACGAGTGCTTGAGTGACTGTGCGTAGGGCACCCCGATCCAGTAAGGGACGCAATTGGCGCATCAGGCGTACCTGATGGAATGCCCCCCTGGCCACGGCCGCCACATGGTCTTCCATAGTCAGCCGGGAGTCCAGGAGGACACCTAGATTGCGTGCCTTCTCAACAGGGGCTGGTGTTTCGCCCCCAATGGCCAGAGTTGGAATAATCTGGCTGAAACGGGGTGCCGGAAGCCACAGCCACTCAGTCTTGGATGGGTTGAGCCTGAGTTTGTTACTACCCATCCAGATCTGTACAGCCTCCAAGCACCGGGACATAACCTCGACGGCATCATTGGGGTGGTCCGAGGTGGATATGTACAGCTGGGTATCATCAGCGTACAGATGATATCCCACCCCGAAACCATGGATGATCTCACCCAGCGGCTTCATATATATGTTGAACAGCAGGGGCGAGAGGACCGACCCCTGAGGGACCCCACATAAGAGGGATCTAGAAGTCGACCTCTTCCCCCCCGTCAACACATATTGTGACCGGCCAGAGAGATAGGACGAGAACCACCGTAAAACGGTGCCTCTCAGCCCCAACCCCCCCAGTCGGCGTAATAGGATACCATGGTCGATGGTATCAAAAGCCGCTGAAAGGTCTAATAGGACCAGGATAGAGGAAAATCCTCTATCTCGTGCCCTCCAGAGATCATCGACCAATGCGACCAATGCCGTCTCGGTACTGTGCCCGGGTCGGAAGCCGGACTGGCGCGAATCTAGATAGTCTGTACTGATCAGATGACCGGCTACCCTGTTTGTGATCTGATTGGGTGTTTTCATATATAAGATTTAGGCTTGGATTCCTAGTGAATCATCCCGTTCCACCATGTATCCAATTTGTCTATTTGCAAAGACAAATTTAAGTAGAAAAGACAGCTATCTTCTATAATTCAAAAATGCCTTCAAGTCTCAGGTTCACTGAAAGATCACTTCTAAGTCTTGAAATCTGAACCTTCTTCATCTTCCATAAATGAAACCAATTCCACGGTATGATTTAAAATCTCGAAGTACAACAAGCTGACTGTGCTGAAACACACTACAGAATACTTCAGGCTTGACAAGACTTTGGAAACTTGCAAGTCAATTTGGAACACGCTGTAGGATCATATTTACCTGCTGAGCTAGTTGTGAGTGTCAGATTCAATGACACTTTTCAGCGGCACGCAGCAGCCTGGTTTTTAACATCAGATGTTTCATAATGCTCCACAAGTGGCTTCAGCCAAAACCGTAAAGCTCCATTTCAAATGAAATAATGGGGTCTAAACTCTGGGGCCTAAAATTCTAAAAGAACATGTGGTAACAACAGCAACAACAAAAACAAGATAGAATTTAGAATTCAAGCCACATTCAAACAAGATCCAAGTCACTTAAGTACCTGAGGCACTTCATTCTTCAAATATATAATATTCTTGCTACTACTGTTCAGCATATGTTTGAGTTTTCTTTTCAAATTATATATCTTTAGTTAAGCCGAGGAATTTGTATTTAAAACATCTCGGATAAAGGACAGAAATTCCTAGCACTCCAAGACAGTTTTAGAAGTTCCTACTAAATGCCAAAAACCTGTTCCAATGCATCATCATCATTAACACCACCAGGATTAGGATTCTGCCAACAGATTCTGGTCCAACATTATTCTGCCTTAAACAACAGTATAAAAGCATACTGGTTAGGAAGAACCTATACTGCATTAAATCTTATCCAACCGGATGGGTAGGAGGGAGGGATGCAACTCATGCCTCTGCTTGTCATACAGTTTATATGGAAAACACTATCAGAATCTGCTCATATTCAGGAGGAGCCCAAAACATATGTAAACAGTTCTTCTTGAGCTGAGAAATACTAACCAGATTGACCTGCACATTGTTGCTATGCCACTGGCCCTGTGAGAATATGGGAGGTCTCATGAAAAAGTTGCATACCTTCCAGTTCACATAAATTCCTGGCTGTGACAGAACAAAGATTGTGACTCTTACCTCCATCATGGTAGATGAACAGGACAGCTGTGAAAGCAAAAATTAAAGCCATTTACATTCTTATGGATGTTTTGACATGAATATTTATGGTTTTCTGGGGTGTCTTGGAAAGAGAAAACTCATTCCTGTCCAAAACTACATGCACTGTTTAAATAAAATTAAGGCTGACTGTTGTGATATTGTATTACATGGGGAACAAAATATCCATAGAAAATAACATACAAGTTGTTTTGGAACAATAGTTTTCCATTTGTATTGAGGTAATCATTGGGAAAAAAACACCACATGCAAAAACTACAGTATGTAGGTGAAAAAGAAATACATTGGTGGAAGAGGGGGAGGTAGTTCTCTTAGGAAATCATCCAAACACCTGCTGAAATTAAAGAAGAAATTAAATAGCGGTTAGATCATCACTCTAATGCCGTTGTTTTAGATATTCAAACAGATTTTCATGCCTGTGGCTTGCATTAAAAATGCTGAGGGCTCAAGTCCAGAAATCCGATTATTTCTTTTTGGCTAAATTGTTTTCCTTTGGCTAGAAGCGATTGAATCACGCAATGAGAAGTTTTGCAGATATTGCAAGATTTGCTTGGTTTAATAGGCTATGTCCTGTTGTGTAGTATTTGCTGCATTATTACAAATCAGCAGCAATTAAGTGATTATCATTGCATTTTGTAAAAACTTTTGTTAATATATATAGGGAAGTATGGCCAGCTGACGAGGGCTAAGGAGCCCGAAATGGATCCATCCTGGTCTCTTAATTAATTATTAAATCATCCCTTAAAAAATCTAACAAATATATATATATATACACACACAGTGTATCTCAATGTATCTAGCTATCTAGCTATCTAGCTATCTATCTAATCTATTGAGAATGAGAGAATAATTCAGTTTAGTTCAACAGACCATTTGCTAGATTTCCTGTAACTCTAACCTGTTCTTCCCAATAAATCTGGCTAATGAGACTGTCAGAATATTGCTTGGAAAATAATACTTTCAATTTAGGCATGTACCAAAAGAGCCTGTCTTGGATAACAACCTGAGTTATTGGCCCAAGTGATTTTGTAATCACACTTGCCTATTATTTATAGGACCATATGTTAATCTCTCTCTCCCTGCCTCTTTCTCCAGTCCCATCCATTACTTAATAGCAATAGCACTTAGACTTATATACTGCTTCACAGTGCTTTACAGGCCTCTCTAAGCAACTTACACAGTCAGCATATTGCCCCCAATAATCTGGGTCCTCAGCATGGAAAGCTGAGTCAACTTTGAATCTGGTGAGCTTTGCCAAATTGAGAGCTGCCAAATTGCACTCAGACAGCAGTCAGCAGAAGTAGCCTGCAGTACCTACACTCTAACCACTGCGCCACCGCTACTCTATCAAACTACTCTATCCTCTTAATGCTCCCCCCATGACGTCTAAATAAATATGAAATATGATATGTGATTTTAAAACTTATCCATCTCTAGACTAGCAAAGACAACAAGAAGGAAAAAGAATATTTGCTGATGACACTTTGCTTTTATACAGAGTGCTTTTATTATTCATCTAAACATAATTATACCAATGAAATAATTATCTGGTTAACTTCTGTTTTTGTGTTGGTCTAATATTGCTTATAATGCAGATGTTTTATTATCAAGAGAATCAAGGGCAACCTCTCTCCATTTGATTCCTATAACTCTCTTTCTTTCAAAAGTAGGACTTTTTCTTCCAGAGGTGCGCTGCTTGGCTCAAATTGCTGATCCAGGTGATGAATGTAGTGATTCCTGCCAGCTACCCTGCTGGAGTTCTTGGGCCGCAGTGTCATGGTGTGTGTGTGTGTATGTGTCTAGACTCTTACTGTTATTACAGATGGAGTTAGAATTCAGACCATAGCCTTGCTTTGTGCTCTATATTTCATAGTAAGCTGTAATCCCCATCTGGAAGCAAGCAAGCATTGCAAGAGTGCCAAGGAAAGTGGGGCGAGTGGTAGTCATGGAAAACTTCTCGATCACATGACACTGGATTTATGCGAGTTCTAATTTTCAGTGGGTAAATTACTATTAGGGAAGGGGGAAGATTGCAAACTCATTCTGTGTTTCCCTTGTTAGCACCTGTCCCCAACCTTCTTGCCACCATTCACTACTGTTGCCTTTCAAAACTAAAACTGCAGTGACTTCGTAGTGATTTCCCAGTCCATAAAGTAGTGAAACCGCACAGTCAGTCAGGATCTGGTTATATTGGGATATTGTTGATACCCAGAACCTTTTGTTATCTCCACTTTGAATATGATTGGAAAGGAAACAAGACCTAATTTAGAACTAATCATAGGCTATCATTTATGTTGCGGCAATCACTGGTGAGTCTTTAGCAACCAACTCTGCTGCTCGAGACATGTCCAGATATTAAGGCCCATATATAAAACAGGACTATAGAGATGAGTTAGAACTGCAGGAGGTGCACTAATAGCCCTATTGCCTAGCAACAGCCATCCTTGAACCTCATAGCAGGATTGGTGATCAGAGTTTCCCATGGTGCTATTGTTGGAGAGTTTCAGTCTCTGTGATCTGGGGGTTGGGTCTATGGGCTTAGGAATTTATAGACCTTACGGGAACCAAAAGGTTATCTCAGATGATCAATGGCCTGAATCACTATGGGGTGGGAGGTAATATGTCCTCCATCTTCACACTAGACCTAGTATTGGTGTGGGATCTGAGGATGAAAAACATATCAATAGTCAGGGCACCTTCTTGTCAAGCTTGGATCACTGTTCCCTGGATCTCTGCAAGGGCAGAGGACCATTAGGATGAGCCTTCACTTTGGGTGATGCTGAGGTGATTCTAAGACCTGTATTAGCACAGTGGTTAGAATGCAGTACTGCATTCTAACCACTGCATACTTTTGCTGACTGCCAGCTGTCTGCAATTTGGCAAATCGAATCTCATCAGGCTCAAGGTTGGCTCATCCTTCCATGGTGGGTAAAATGAGGACCCATATTGTTTGGGGCAATATGTGGACTGTGTAAACTGCTTAGAGAGGGCTGTAAAGCACCGTGAAGCAGTATATAGGTCTAAGTGCTATTGCTACTCTAAGGGCTTCCTGAAATTACTCAGAGAGTTTCTCAGTGATATATAATGATTATGTACCTTATTGTAATTTGTTGATTGTATGAGCTGCCTAGAGTTCTTGAGAGTCATACACCCATCAATGTGAAATTACAGCTGTAGGTTTTTAGCTGGTGTTGGACTTCAAAAGCATCAAATTCTTCCCAAAAGCCTAGGATGTAATTTGTTGGTTTGTTGGTTTATAAAATGTATCAACCCCCCCCCCCCATAATACTATAACTCTGGGAGGCTTGCAGTCATAAAAATATATCTACACTAAAACATAAATAAATTAAAACCAATAATAATGGCATAAGATGTGCTGCTATATTTTAAATAAATATCAGTTACATTGAAAATGGCTGATTCAATTCTCTAGCCCTTGAGTTACTGCTAAGCCATTCTTTCTGAGGGGGGTTCCCAACCTTGGAAAGCACCAGATCTGGCCTATATCGAGACCTATAAGACCTATACCTAGCCCTGAAAACCCAGTTAAGAAAAAGGCCTACATTACATTGTTAATTGATTTTTACAGCCAGGTTTTGCATTTTTTCACCTCTACAGAACATTGACATCTTCACATGACTGTAATATGTTCGTGGTGTTGTGAAAGCTTCAGGCAACTTGGCGGATAACCTCCCCCACCAATGACCCTCAATGATCAGGTAGCAAGAAGGGCAGGGGAAGAAATCTATGCTCATGCCTGCCTTCTTATGTGTCACCTGCTTCTTTCTGGGCTGCTTCTCATCGCAAACCTGTTGCAGCATGTACAATGGATCCCAGTCTTAAAATAACACAGAGTACAGGTCACTTTATTTCCCATTACAGAATTAGAAGACAGCTGCAAGCCTCGTTGATAGATCAGAGCTTCTCCAGAGTTCAGGGCTGCTTGAGTTCAGACTTTCCTTTCTTTGCCATGTGAAAGTTGCCATGTGACAGGGAAAAGGGAGGGAAGGAGAAGACACTTTTGCTGTCAGCTACCCCTCGAGCCTCATAATCCAATCTAAGGTCTACCTGTCTGCAATTGTATAAAGAATGCCCTTAAAAGGCAGGTTGTGTAGACATTGTCTGAGACTGAGGAATGTTCTCAAATGATGACCAAGTCATCCAGGACAAAATACCTCAACCTGGCCTATGTTGAACCATTTGCCTCTAGAGTGTATGTGAGTTTGATTTTTTTTGCAATTGTTTCAGGTTGTTTCCAGGATTCATGTTCCTGGAGATAAGGTGGTCTAAAACAGGGGTCTCCAACCTTTGCAACTTTAAGTCTGAAGGACTTCAGCTCCCAGACTTAAAGGAGCTGAAGTCCTTCAGCTCCTTTAAGTCTGGGAGCTGGCAGGTGACACATAAGAAGGCAGGCATTCTGGGAGCTGAAGTCCTTCAGACTTAAAGTTGCAAAGGTTGGAGACCCCTGGTTTAAAAGACAAGTGGTATAAGGTCTCCTGCTTGAGCAGGCGATTGGATTAGAAGACTTAGACTTAGAATAACTTTATTATCACTTTGAATGTACACTAATCGGCCTACATTAAAATGAAATTTTGTTGCATGAAGTTCTCAAAGGGTCAGCACCTCCAATATTCACTACACAGACATGACAAAAATATAAATAAATATAAAATTATGCATATACCCACATACCTACATCAATTATATGACCTCCAAGATCCTTCTAATTGTATTATTCTATGTTCTAAGTTCTGAATACTATAGATCTATGGGGGGGAAAGCAGAGAGGTTTTAATGATTTTAACTCTTTTCTAGGAAATAAAGAAAACAATATGTATTTTAGCATTCCTCTGACGGCTATTTAAAATGGACTCCAGCATTGTCATTGTCATCAGCCATTCAGTCGTGTCTGGCCACTCAATGGACTAGCGCTCTCCGTGTCCCTCTATCTCATATTGCTTTCTTCAGATCTACTATGATCAACCTGGTGTCATCCTCTATAGTGCCCAGCCAAGGGTACTAGGGCAGCTTCTTGTCCTTTTTCTGCTGATCAGCATGATTTATTGTAAAGGTTTTCCTAAAAGATTATTTTTGTGATGTGTAGGAGTTCAAAAAACTCCCCCTGCCATTTCTTTCATCTGCTTCCTCCCAGAAAATAGTATCAATGAGCTGGGTGCAGGTAATCAGAAAGTATAGTGGTGAAGAATTATGAAATGTATTTGTTGCCCATCTCATATTGAACTCCAAAGATGATCATTACATTAACAAAAAACAGCAAAAAAAGCAATAAACATATCACACACAGGCACACACAAACACACACAAATTGCACAGACCACCTCCACCTCTTGGTGTTCCCCCAAATACCTCCCTCCAAATCTTATTATTCTATACTAGCCGTTCCCAGCCATGCATTGCTGTGGCCCAGTCTGGTTAAATGGTCAACCAATCTGTGTGTAGTTCTACACCTGCACACACAAACACGTACACACAACCACCGTATAACCCCCAACCTACCTACCTTCCTACTGTATTTCTCCCTCAGAGTATTTTTTGTCATAAAGGATGACATAATACCTGTGGCCCACTGCTCTCTCTGTATCCATCTACCTACCTTTTAAACAATTTTTTACATTTCCATTGCGTGTACCTGGCACAGGTGTGCCATCTACACAATCTATATATATCATTGGTGTTGTATTTCAAAGGAACGTTGTGTGAAAATTTGGAAGCGATTGGTGCAGTACTTTCGGAGATTAACGGTTTTGAACAAACCTGTGTTACATTTTTATTTATATAGATTACATTTTAAGGATATCCAATCCCATTCACATTCAGAGTGGCAAAGTGGGGTATTCCCCCATTTCTTTTCTCTATGTTTGTGTAATGGTATATGGGAATGGCTTTGGGGGACAGGAGGAAGGTCTGCAGACTAAACAATGGTGAAACACTAGGCCTGCAGGAGTAACGGGAGGTGGCAAATGTCTCAGAAAGAACCAAATTTCTTGGGATGTACTTTCAGACTGCTGTCACCTTACAATAAAGCTACTACTTCTGTGTATGTTCCTTATCTGAATTACCTTGCAAGGTTGAAAGGCAATGATTAGATCAGATTACCTTGTCAACTTGAAGATGTCTGGACTTCAACTCCCAGAATTCCCCAGCCAGAATTCTGGGAGTTGAAGTCCAGACATCTTCAAGTTGACAAGGTTGAGAAACACTGGATTAGATGGAACCAAATGCATGGACTTATGTTGGACTGGTGCAGGGGTCCGCAAAATTGGCTCTTTTAAGACTGGTGCACTTCAACTCCCAGAATTCCCCAGCCAGCCATGAGAGTTGAAGTCCACCAGTCTTAAAAGAACCAACTTTGCAGACTCCTGGACTAGTGGAACACCGTGACTGAATTTAGATTAGATCTAGAAAGGCAAAATCATTGAGAATTCAACACATCACTTGGCAGAATTAGGGCTTCCTGGCTCTGGGACAGCTTAGTTTTGCTAATGGACCTTCTGCATTAGCCTGTGCTTTTTCCAAGTAAAGTGAAGGAGAAATCCTTCTCTCCTTTGCTGCAAGGCCTTTCAGAGTTAATGAGCACGCAGGACTCCAGGCCCAGTGCCCATTTCAACACGTGGTTTCCATAAGCCTGTCCTGGGAGCAACAATAGTTTCTTATGCAAGGAACATATGGTTCACTTCAACGCAAGGAAATGGCAGGTGGAATGGGAAGAGAGAGATGCTGAAGGGTGTGGTGTGAGAAGAAGAAAGAAGGGAGAGAGTTTCTTTTTCTTTCCTTCCCATACATTACACAACCCATAATACATTCTTTTTAATTGCTCTTTCACTTTCAATGAATCCTATTACGGCAGGTTAAAGTCAAAGAACTGGAACCATGAGCCAAAACTAGGACTCTGGGAAGCCCTAGTCAGAATCAATTATTGCTGAAGCAACAAAAACAGTAAAAGACTTGCATATCCACCTACCAGAAACTCAAGTGGGTGACGTCAGCATGTGAGTTAATTTATTTGGATAAAAATTGTCCCTTTAGACTCCAGTCCCTCAGGATCAAAGAGGCACCAGCTAATTTCTAAACAATCCTACTTGTTGTTTACTTAGACTGCCGTGGTTCCACTGTCACCCGGCCAAGAATGATAATGACAATATAATACTGTATTATTTCACATTTTGTGCCCCAATCAGGCACTAGTTTGCCCTCCTAATTTCTGATCCATTGTTGCTTGCTCTCTTCATGAAGTGGGATAATTTTATACATCTGATAAATAAATTAATACAATTTCTTTTTAATAGGGCAGGAAAAAAAATCTCAGCTAGTGGATCCTTCAGAGAGAGAGAGAGAGAGAAGTCGTCAAGCTTTACTTCATTGCTGAATTTAAAAGTTGCAAGTTGACAAAAAATGCAGCGGCATAAACTTTGTTGTCCCCATTGTCAAGCCTTATCTTGCCTTTATTGCTTCTGTTTCAACCCAGGGCAGTCATCTGTCTGCCTTCCTCTAGATCACCCGATAGCCCTCCTTGGTCATGGATGACAAAGACTTTCAGATATCTACATCTCAAGAATGTCCTTGAATTTACTCAGAAGAAGCAGGGAAAGTATAATTTCAATTTAGGGAGCAACTAAGGAGACTTGAAACTTGTTTCATTGCCTAGGGCCATGATGGCAAACCTATGGTACGTGTGCCAAAGGTGGCATGCAGAGCCCTCTCTGTGGGCATGCGTGTTGTTGCCCCAGCTCAGCCAGCTGGTTGTTGGGTTTCCAAGACGCGGATGCGCACTAGCAGCTGGTTGTCAGGTTTCTGGCGCTCTGGTGCATGCGCAAATACACACATGCACACCTTTCAATTTAGGCACTCTGTGCCTAAAACATTTGCCATCACTGACCTAGGAAGAAGATAAATATAGTGTCATGGGGACACAGCAGAAAAATATATTGCTGGGACATGCTTGAGCCATGGTTAGGAGAGGTATAAATAAGGTCACATTTTTATTTGATAGTTATGAGAAAGAGACCAGCATTACTCTGTCTAGGTTGATTGCAATAGCTATTTATCACTGGCAGGACTTTTACCTTCATGTCTAAAAATCTGAAGTATGAAAAGTTTGCAATATTGCTTTAGGGTAGTCAACTCTCAGGAAAACATGATATCTTCCACTTAATAGTTTATAACAGTGGAATGTGCATTGTGCACTCCATGTGCACAGTTTCATCTGGTGCCCAGAATGTAATTTAAGACTTCAAGGGAGGAAGGGGATTTTCAGGCAGTTGTAAACATCAGTCCCAGCAAATAGCTCTGCATGACTCTTAAGCATCTTAGTGTCAACATTCTCCTTCCTTGTTGATTTTTATTTATTTATTTCCATCGAAGAAAAGGGATGGGATAATATTTCCAGGGATGGTAAACGATGCAGTTAAACTTCATCAAGATATGAGAGCCTTTCTTTGTGTTATCAGAGAAACAGATAAGAAGGTACATTTGTTTTAATAGAGTTTTTCTGTTTGTTTTAGTTTATGGTAATAAAAAGGGTTTCTATTCTTTTAAGGAAAAGGTTAAAATGTATTTAATCCAAGTCAATATAGATAGATAGATAGATAGATAGATAGATAGATAGATAGATAGATAGATAGATAGATAGATAGATAGATGATAGATAGATAATTGTTTTCACAACTTCCTGTTAGGGCCCCATTAAGGGAGGAGACATACTGTTTCCCTCTCTGCCTTTCGGCTCATCACCAGAGACCATCTAGACAGAGAACCATGAGATTACGTTGTGTAAATTTTTTTAGATATGTGTGTTAGTTTTATGAGCTGATCAATAAATTTAAATTTGAGAGACCAAGATAGATCTATTTCGAGCTTATTAGCTCTCATCAGTTAGCCACACCCCACTGGGATTCGAGGGAAACAGTATGTCTCCTCCCTTAATGGGGCCCTAAGAGGAAGTTGTGAAAACAATTATCTATACTAAATACTCCTGTCTTAGCTGATGCAATGGGTAGAGCCTGGTAAGGCTGTAGTGCTAGGCTTCTGCCTTGGATGCATTGCAGCCCCGGTTCGAATCCCAGTGGGGTGTGGCCAACTGATGAGAGTTAATAAGCTCGAAATAGATCTATCTTGGTCTCTCAAATTTAAATTTATTGATCAGCTCATAAAACTAACACACACACACACACACACACACACACATATATATACTCCAAATTTTATAATGCAATTTACCAGTGCATATGAAAATGTATGTGTGACTTTGTTTTACAAAACTACAAATACTCAGAAACATATTTTACAAATATACACCATGATAGGAAAATTATATCCAAAAGTAGGTACATTATATAAAATTGCAAACAAAAATACTTATATTGCAAGAAATGTGCCTACAAAACAACACAAATTTTAAACTTTTGTTTAAAAAAATAATGCCTGCCACACTAGACAAAGGGAAAAAAATGAAAGAATTAACTTTCATCAAGAATTGATGAATTGACCCAACCACCTTTTCAATTCCATGACTATCACTCAGTGTATAATTTCAAAAGAAATAGAAGACCCTGTAGATCTCCCTAAGTAGGGCTGATGCACAAATTCATCCATCTCCCAATTCTGCAGCTAATGTAATCCCTCTTCAAATGTTCAGTAGAATACTGTGTGTGAAACAAAAGAGATAGTAAGAATGACAGTTTTAAAAAGAGGCTATAAACCATGATGCACTTTTTCCCCAAGCTGAGAACAATAACCACTTTTGAGAATATGGATTAAAAATAATTATAATGAATTCAACTTAATTATTTAATTAATTAAAAATTAATTAAAGAGTGTACAAAGCCAAGATGAAAACTGTATCTGATTTGTGTAAATATTAAACAATGAGGGTGAAGGTTCATTCTCCAAGCTTATGAGTTGGTTTCCAAACATTTAATTACCAGGCTTGGTAACATCTTCAGTGGAGTTTAGGGGTGTTAGTGTCAGTGTTCTTTGGTTTATAAGGGCTTCAGGTGCGAGTGTGTCAAGGGAGGGTCTTGTGATGGGTCAGCTGTGAGTCGTCAGTGAGTGTTGTGCTGGGTCTTGTGATAAGGAGATTACATCAGGGGAGGGTCATTGGGAGGTGAACTGGTGGGGGAGTTGTGTGGGTTGGTTGAAGGCGGTGCTGTCTCTGGTTGGATGTGTGGTTGATTTGGATTCTGAGGGGTTCATAGGCTGGTTTAGGTCAACGTTGGTGGAATTGCTTGTGGAGTGCATATTATTTATTTATTTATTTGTTCGTACTTTTATACCGCCCTCTCTCCCAAATGGGGCTCAGGGCGGTGCACAGGAATAAGAAAATAAAAATATAAATATACAAACATCAAATAAGTTTAAAATTAAATTAAATAAATTTGGCCAGTGCTTAAACTTAATTTAAAAACCCAGCTAAAAAATTCAATAATATACATAGCTATGTCAGGCCGGCCGCATGGAAGAAGTGTGTTTTAAGTGCTCAACGGAAGAGGCGAAGGTCCGTGATTGTGCGGAGGTCGGGGGGCAGGTCGTTCCAGAGGGCTGGGCCTGCCACAGAGAAGGCTCTTCCCCTGGGAGTCGCCAGCCGGCATTGTCCGGCGGACGGCACCCTAAGGAGGCCCACCCTGTGGGAGCGGACAGGCCGGGTGGAAGTATGTGGCAAGAGGCATATTAAACAACATACATATTAAACAACATTTAATTAAAATAATTAAATGCCATCAAATGATTACTACCTACTTTATCATTTCCCCTTCATCGTAGTGAAAATTATTATACAATGCTAGTTTTTGATGACTCTGGAGTCACTCGCCATGATTTTATTGCTACCTTAGGACTTGGGGGCACAGACTGTCCAACCTTATAATCTTGAAATTATACCGTACAAAGGAAAATCGGCTTGCTTAATTTTTTAACATTTGGGAGTAAACAATCAAATCTCAAAAAACAAATTTCAAAAGTAGTTAAATTATTTATTACATGTATATGTTAATCTTGAATGGGTGTATGATAACTTTAGGACTGTGAAGAAATATTATGTTTAAGGTGTTTGGATGGAGCATGGATTTGGAGTACACTTTATCAACAGTAAGAGTGTTTTGTCAGGATTAGGAAACTCCTTGTCAGATTCACAGTGTAAAGCAAATAAGAATCACAACCAAATGAGCTAATTCTACTATATTGTCAAGATACATTGACAGAATCTTGCAAGTGTGAAAGCACATCATTCCTCACCCTCGTCCCTGATCTCCTTTACTGAGCTGTGGTGGCACAGTGGTTAGACTGCAGTACTGCAGAGTGCAGAGGTGGGGCAGTGGTTAGAGTACAGTACTGCAGGCTATTTCTGCTGAATGCCGGCTTCCTGCATTTTGACAGTTTGAATCTCACCAGGCTCAAGGTTGACTCAAGGTGCAGAGGTGATGCAGCGGTTAGAGTGAAGTATTGCAAGCTACTTCTGCTGACTGCTGGCTGCCTGCAATTTGGCAGTTTGAATTTCATCAGGCTCAAGGTTGACTCATCCTTCCATCCTTCCAAGATGGGTAAAATGAGGACCCAAATTATTGGGGACAATATGCTGACTCTGTAAACCACTTAGAGAGGGGCTGTAAAAGCACTGTGAAAGTATATATCTAAGTGCTATTGCTACTACTGCAGAAACTAAACAGAGTCTCTTCTGAACCTCTTATTCCATCCATTATCCGGTCACAGGCTATGCTGTCTCTTATCTGATCATTTTCTTGGCCGCCTCTTTTGGTCTATCTGCCAGGGTCTTTCCCACATACCATCACACTCCTTAATAGAGTACTTGGAGAAGCAAGATGCTCTGAAATCTAAGACTACCCATTAAAGTTTGAAATAAAGAAAAATCGGCATGGGATTACTGCGGTGAAGATTCCAGGGCTGTCAGGTTTATGATAAATTAGATTCTTCAATTTATGTACAATTCTGAAGCAACCGAAGGGGCAGAAGGAGCAGCTCAGGAAGTGGCCAGCCTCTCCTGCCTACTCATAGTTTCTAACACAAAAACATCAGTTAAGTGAAACAATCAAGCAACTTATAATTAAGCAGTGCTCAAGAATTGGCTTCCATGTGTTTAATATCTCTCCTACCATAATTAAACCAAATGTTTAACTGAGAGAAAATGAACCACAGAGGCAGCCTTAAGTGATTCATCCAGAGTCAAATAAAGCACTATGTTATTAGCCGAACCAGGGAAAAAAGGGGGGTTGCCTTGAAGTAACAGAGCAATGACAAAAACCTTCTGAGCAGTCCTGGTAATTAGCGGTAGAAGTGGAAGCGGACGAAGAAAATAGGCAACAAAATGTTTCAGAACTGCATGTTCATGCAATCACAGAGACATGCCCTTCTCCACATAATGTGATTTGGAAGAAGGGTTGGAACACTGATGGCTAACCTTTTTTGGCTCGTGTGCCAAAAGCGGGGGGAGCGCAGGGGAGTCGTGCGTGGGCGTGCCGCGCCCATAATGCTATGTGCGTGACCCACTGCTTTTGGTGCGCTTTTTTCGCCCTCCCCAGGCTCCAGCGGCTTTCTAGGGGAGGGTGAAAACAGCCTCCCTTCCACCTCCAGAGGCTTCAGGAGCTTCCCCGAAGCCTCCAGAGGGCAAAAAACGGACTCAAAAGAAGGCCTAAATCAGCTGTCCAGCGCACACATGCACGCTAGTGCTGACGGTGCAACGCCTCACGTGCCCTAAGAAATGGTTCCGCGTGCCACCTGTGGCACCTGTGCCATAGGTTCACCATCACTGGGTTAGAACAAGAGGTGTTTTTTTTTTGTTTTGCAGATGTTTTCCTACGAAGTCCCTACCTAAATATACATTCTACTCTTGCTTTCTTCAGCCCTGCAAACAGTGGTCAAAAACTAGTCAAATTCTGCTTTCTGAAAACACTCCGTGGAACTGCTTCCCATTCAGCACTGCAAAGCCCTGTATGTATGTCTCCCCCAACCCACCAGGAGGGACTGCTGGCTCTTGTGGAGGCTGCCACACTATGAAGCTGGGGCGACACTGCACACATACGTGCCGCTCCCATTCCATCTGGGAAGCTGAAATGTTTATGGGCAACCATTCTGTGGTTGAAGGTTGTTTTTTTTTTCCTTTTCTCAAGCACTAAAGTATTTTCACTTCCCAAACTCTGGACTGGCCTCGCCCCAGCCTGGGGGGAAATGACATCCTGTTTGTCCTGTTGCTGAAGCAACCAGCTCTTTTTGTTCCTACCTCTTTCCCAAAGCTTACTTCATGGTTTCAGATGGGGTTTTTTCCCCCCCTGACTGCTCATTCCCAGCTCTGACCTTATTCCTGACAGCCACCTTTGACAAAGTCTGTTCCAAAAAATGAGATGGGAAATCCCAGGGGTGAAATCCAGCAGGTCCTGATAGGTTCTGAAGAACCAGTAGGGGAAATTTTGAGTAATTTGGAGAACTGGCAAATATCACCTCTGACTGACCCCAGAGTGGGGTGGAAATGGAGATTTTGCAATATCCTTCCTCTGAAGTGAGGAGGAAATGGAGATTTTGCAGTTTCCTTCCCCTGCCACACCCACAAAGCCACATCCACAGAACCGGTAGTAAAAAAAATTGAATTTCACCACTGGGGAATCCACCATATCTCTCTCTAAAGCAGCTTATCTAAGAAGGAAAATCCTTGGGCTGTCCATCTCTTCAACTTCTCCTTAATGTTGGCCTCACTGTCATCACATCCATCCATCTGCCAGCATCATATCCTTGATTTGTCCCTTTTTTTCCTCTGAAAACAGAGGGAAAACCTGTGTGGAAGAGTAAGCAAAATATGCTGCACCAGAGCAAGTATGAAATAAGCATCACCAATATATATAAAAAAGCATACTTATAAGGGTATTCAATCATATCAAATCATGTTTAAAGAATAACACTAGAGGCAATCATAACATAATTGATACTTACAGGTTACCAAAATTGTAGCACTCAAGGTTTAACTCAAATTAAGGTCATTGGTTTCCATGCCAGCATTAAATGTACTGATAAAACTGAACTGGAAATAAACATGGCTTTTTTTCCTCCTGGGTCTTGTTCTCCTTTGATGTTACTTTAAAAAATCTGGAAGAGCACAGAACAGGGGTGTAATGCTACCAGTTCGAACCAGTTCGCCTGAACCGGTAGTAAAAAATGCTCCCATTTCGGGCAAACTGGTATTTCCGATGCTCATCTGTGACATGCAATTTATTTTAGTTGGAAAGCAGGATTTCCTACTTTCTAGCTCATCTAAATCATATGGCACGGCGGATTCCCCTCTCGCTGTTACAGATACATATTAACAGAGTTGGAAGGGACCTTGCAGGTCATCTAGTACAACCCCCTGCCCAAGCAGGAGACCCTACATCTGCCTCTACCTAGGATTGAACTCACAACCTCCTGATTGGGAGGCGATCTACTTACCTTTGCAGGGTGCTTGGTAGCAGGCTCTGCCCACCCACCCGCCTGCACGGAAGGTCCTGCACATGCACTCACATTTGCAAACCGGTAGCGAAGGGAAGTAGATATCACCCCGTCACAGAATGATGTTCAAGATCTACTGAAGTCCATAGGAAAAACCTTGGATCATCCAGCTAAAAAAGCACCTGTTTGCATTTGCACCAACAGCTGTCCAAATGTTCAGAGGCTAAAAGGATTATATTTTGAAGGTCACTACCTGTAAATCAGCACAGCAAGGCTACTCATTTGCATAGTTGGGGCGGGGGGGGGGAGTCTGAAAAATGGAGCAGAAACAACTATCAATGTTTTCAAAATGCGGCATATTTTGTGTTGCTGGCAGGACAAGTATTTTTGTTTCTGGCGCAGTTTAAAGAGGCCCCCTGGGCAAGATTAGGGAAAACTGCCTGGATCAGAGACAAGATTTATAGACAAAGAATAGGTATAATGGAATTCAAATAACTTAATAATACTTGGTTATATAAGAGCTAATGCCTTCATTTAATTAGGTCCAATATTATATATGATCATTGCTAACTAGACTACTGCCATCAAAATACCTTTCTGGGGCTTCCTATGCCTTTTATCCTAAATGGATCAACAAATCCCAAATGTGTGTGTGTGTGTGTGTGTGTGTGAGAGAGAGAGAGAGAGAGAGAGAGAGAGAGAGAGAGAGAGAGAGAGAGAGAGAGAGAGAGAGAGAGAGAGAGAGAGAGAGAGAGAGAGAGAGAGAGAGACTATATCTTCCTCCAACTGGTTCTAAGTAAAGCTTACTGTAAGCCTGAAGTCAACTCTTCTCTACCCATTCTTTCTAAACAATGAGATACTCTTTCTTGCTTCTTGGTAGCTTTTAGGAAAACTTACTTGGTTTAAAAGCCTACCGTCTGCACTGAAAACAGATGCTGTGAAAATTGATACAACCCCGTTCCCCACCTCCCCTAAGAAATCTCTCATAACATTGTCTTTCGAAATGTGCCTTCTTTTATTTCTTTCTATTTGTCTGCCAAGAAAGAAACCTCTGCACAAAATAATCCTTCAAATAACAAAACTATGGGTGTATAAAGTTTTGGAATACATGGTATTTGAGAGAATATCTTAAAATAACTGCTGTGGAGCTTCATTCCACATATGTTGGGGCACTCACCCCAAGAGGGAATGAAAAAGGATCACATCCATGCTGCAGACCTAGAGGTTTGGTTTTCTTTTCTTTCTATCACCTAAAACAGAACTTTCCTTCTTGTAGCTGAAAAGCAGGAATGGAAGAAAATGCTGGTTTTGCTACTTATGGCAATGAAATGTCTCCTTAGCTTCCACAACGTGGCCAGTTTTATATACAGTATATTAAGCCAACTTTCAGTAATATGATGCCTTCCAGATGTATTGGAACTACAGCCTTCAATATGTCCAACTAGCATTATTCCATAAACATCTGGAGGTTACCTGGTGAGGGGATTATGTAGATTTTAATAATGTTCCAGAAATTTCAATGATTTTATATTGCAGGCTGCCCAGAGCCATGCCTCTGAGATGCCCAGCCAAATTAATTAGTTATTTAATGAAATAGAAACTATTAACCATAATGAGCACTGCAACTAGGTCAGGAAATCTATCACTTAAAGATGGGGTGCTAAATATTCTCGTCCTTCACAAGCTGCCACTGAGCCATGGCAACCTAAACGGTAGAAATTATAAAGAAAATAAGAGAATTCAGCAAAGCTTTCAACATAAAGAAGATAGAGGTGTTAAAGGGAAATAGAATATGACTCAATTATTTCCAGGCTCCTGAAATAGGGTGCCTTTCCCATATGTAGACTATCAATATTGTAACCATCTGTAAATGTCTGGGGACAATTGGGCTGGTTGTCAGTTCCTCCTTCTATTTCCATTTCCTGAAGCTCTTTACTGGAATTGTGCTGGCTGCTGATTCGTCATTCTCTTCTATTCCAGCTGTGGTCTGTAGGCTTCAGACCGCAGAACTCACACAAGCCAGCCAGTAAGAAGGTCTGGGAAGGAGTTAGCAGAGCAACAACAGGAATAGTAACTGGAGTAGATGTGAATGTTGCACAAGCCTGGATGGAATTCCTGTGATTTTACTCAGAGGAAAACATAGTAAGGCACACTTCTGGAACAGCAGGAGTCCAATTCTGCTTTATGGCCTTACATTGGAATAACATTAACACTTCTCTATTGTGCGTCTTTGCATGCACTGCGTTTCCAAGCAAGAGATTAAAATTCTATTTATTCTGGTTTATATATTCAAACATCCATGCCACCAGCCTAATTAAAAAATAATGTGTTCCTGGAACTTGCCCATCCCAACATGGACTTGCCAAGTTTTCCGGCTTCTTGGCCAGCTTTATTTTTTCCCAGTCTGAGTTTTAGCAAATGGCTTCCACACCAAACCACAAAGGTTGCAGATGTTTACAGTATGCATTTGCTCCTTCATTCACTGCTCCCCTATTTTCCATCAAGGCATGAAGCCCTCCATTTGATTGTCTTTCAGGCAGGTGTGAGGAAAAAGTAAGCCTGAGTCCAAACATCTTCTCTTTCCAACCTGCCCAATGAAAGAATGAACCACAGGCTCTACTTCCAGTATTACTTGCAACCAGGAGGACCTGGGCAGAAGTTACATTAAACAGAACCTTCTCTTTAAGAAACCAGCTTATAACACATCTTCACTTTGAGGCAAGCGTCATACACCACATAGTTTGCTTTACTGTGGCTTATGAAAGGAACCACAGTTGTTTACATTCACACAATAGCATAATTAGCCCAAATCAAACAAACCGCATGATAACTTTGTGCGCTGCACGAACTAGGTCTGTGTGTCTCTCCTGTCTCTCCACCTCTTTTTTATGCTGTGCTGTTTCATTTCGATGAGGGTTTCCCTGAAATGTGCTTTCAAATGTAGAGGTTTTCCAGCTGCAGGCAGAATCCTGGTACTCGTAACTGATTGTAATTGTAATTGTATTCGAATTTGTATACCGCCCTTTCTCCCTTATGGGACTCAGGACGGTGAACAGGCAATGATAAAAAACAATAATAAAAACATCAATATAAATACCTATGCTAAAAATAAATTAAATACTAAGCCTGCTCTAAAATGCACAATAAAAACTCCAATAAAACCAGATTAAAAGCTACACCAGGCTGGCCATACGAAAAAGATGGGTCTTCAGGACTCGGCGGAACAGGTGCAGGTCCGTAGCTGTGCGGAGGTCAGGGGGCAGGTCGTTCCAGAGGGCAGGAGCTGCCACAGAGAAGGCTCTCCCCCTAGGGGTCGCCAGCTGACATTGACTGGCTGACGGCACCCTGTGGGAGCGGACTGGTCGAAGGGAGGTATTTGGTAGGAGGCGGTCTTGCAAGTACCTAGGTCCCTTGCCATGGAGCGCTTTAAAGGTTGTTACTAGCACCTTGAAGAGCACCCGGAAAGACACAGGCAGCCAGTGCAGCTCGCGCAGAAGAGGTGTTACATGGGAGCATCTGGAGGCTCCCAGAATCCCCCACACGGCCGCATTCTGAACTAGCTGGAGCCTCCGGGTGCACCTCAAGGAAAGCCCCATGTAGAGAGCATTACCGTAGGGCTTGAGTGACCGTGCGTATAATCATCTTCTTATGACCGTGTATTATCATAACTTCAATACACGGCATCATAAAGGGCTTAACAGTTGTGCATCTTTTTGACACAACATCACACCAGGCCAGAGAGATGATATGGCAAAGCAGAACAGTCACTTCGGAACTGGGAATATATTGCTGCCTGTACTGGAAGGGGGTCTCTTCTTTTCTCAAAAGAGATTTCAGGCTGGCTTTCTCCCACCCACCCATTCAAGATCCTAGGATCCTATCATAGTGATATGCTAGATGATTTGGAAAACAAGCACAGAGGCATAATGGAGCATTAAGTGTTTGGAAAGCCACAGACATTTGCAATGAAGGTGGATGCAGAATCCCTAGGAAAATCTATCAATCTGCTGCATTCCATTTGGGAGGGTTGGGGGCAGAGGTGGGTTTCACATAATTTTACCACCGATTCATGACGCACCGAAACTGTGAGCATGCATGTGCACACGCTCACTTCGCTTGCTCGGTGGCTTCCGTGCATGCGCATGGCTTTGAAAATGTGGCTAAATAGGATAAGGTGACCAGACAGTCCCAGTTCACCAGCAGATGTCCCGTGCCCCGCCGCCTCTTCAAACTGTCCCGCTTTTTGTGGGCAGGCGGCTGGCGCGGATAGCTGAGAGCGACGGCTCGGGCAGGGAGGGCGTCGGGGCCGAGGAGAGGGGGGTGCACGCTCCGGCGTGGCATGCGCCTGCACAGAGGGCATCGGGGCTGAGGAGATGGGGGGTGCTCCGACGCAGTACGCACCTGCGCAGAGGGCATCAGGGCAGGGACGCACTCCCACCCGCCCCCGTGGGGCCCTCTTTAAAGGCAGCGGCGGTGGCCCAGCCCGGCAGTGCTGAGAGCCACTGGCTCGGGCAGGAAGGGGGAAGGCGGCCCGAGGCAGCCGCTTTCAGCTCGGCCCATCAAGCCAGCATGATGGGCTGACAGTGGCTGGCTCGGGCCGCCTTCCTCCTCCCTGTCTCAGCCAGCGGCTCTCAGTGCCGCCGGGCTGGGCCTCCACCACTGCCTTTAAAGAGGGCCCCATGGGGGGGGGGAGTGCGTCCCCGCCCTGATGCCCTCTGCGCAGGCGCGTGCCACGCCGGAGCATGCGCCCCCCCCCCTTCGATGGTGTCCCGCTTTGGGACTTTGGAAATCTGGTCACCTTAAAATAGGACGGCATAGCACAGGTCGCTATGGTTCATCTGAACTGATTCAAACCAACTGAATAACACCATTGGTTGTGGGGAGAGGATATGGCAACCAACCGAGTGGGGCTTTTATTACCCTGCTTTTTCCCCTCCCCTTCCCCCAAGGATGCTGGTGCTAGAATAAAATTACTTCCTAATGAGCAAGCATGGACCAGCTAATAGTTTATAGTTAATATACAGAAAAGACAAGTGCCAAGTGGTTGGGGTTTCACTGCGAATTCTGGTGTCTCTGTGTGTGTTGTGCATGCCCAGATGTGTGCACATGTGCACACCTTCAAGTCACTCTTGACTCAGGGTGACTCCTGGAACAGGTTTCTGCAGTTTGCTGGGCAAGATTTTGGAAGTGGATTGCCACTTCCTGCTTCCTAGAGCTAACTGAGAGTGACTGGCTCAAGGTCATCTAGCTCAGGGGTCTCCAACCTTTGCAACTTTAAGTCTGAAGGATTTCAGCTCCCAGAGTTCTCCAGCCAGCAAAGCTGGCTGGAGAATTCTGGGAGCTGAAGTCCTTCAGACTTAAAGTTGCAAAGGTTGGAGACCCCTGATCTAGCTGATTTTAGGCCTAAGGTGGATCTAGAATTCACAGTCTCCTGGTTTCTAGTCAGATGTCTTAATCATAGCAAACTGTCTCCTGTGAACTTCATAGCATTATAAATGTATATGATAGTTATTCTCACTATTACCCTAATCCGTGTATGTTCGAGATGAAATGGTGGTGTTTTTTAAACTGGAGTCTCCTTATGATCAGGAGATGGAGATTCTAATGCAAAGGTGAATTTAATACAGTATTGGGAAATGTACCGTATACTTATTTTAATTTTTCTATGCTTAACTTGCTTGGTTCCCCCCCCCCTTTTTTTATTAGTTTACAATATAAAATATAACAATACAAAAGCATATAATAGAAAAAATAGGCGAGGGAAAAGAGAAGAGAAAAGTGTTGAGAAGAAGGGAAAAAGAAAAAAAGGCATTAATTTCTGACTCTCTTTGGTGCAGTAGAATAAGAAATAACATTATTTTTTTTACTTTTACTTAATAGTATAATCTAGCCATTTTTATAACAACAAAGCTATCAAATCAGTAAAATTCAAAATCAAAGTTTCATTTTTTCCCACCTCAACCACAAAATCCAGAAGCGGTTTCCCACTAGAAACAAAAGCACATGGGTTTTTTTCCTTTCATTTAAAGCAGTTAATTTAGCCACCTCTGTTAACTTCATCAATCCATTGTAGGGATTAAAGCATCCTTTCATTTTTGAGCATAATGTAATCTTGCTGCCAGCAAGATATATAACATCATGAGGATTATATTCACACAATATTGGAAAAATGAAGAAACACTGTGAGACAAAGAGATAATTAAGAAGATACTAGACTATGCAGAAATGGATAGATTGACATTGAAAATTAAACAGAAAGAAGACACTATCAAACAAGCAATCTATTTTATCAGTGGTTGGAAAAAAGGGGTAGAGATTAAGAATATAATCTATATTGCTAAGAAAACTAAATACCCAGACAACATGATGTTTATTAAGCACTAAGAAATTTAACTAATAGAAAATCAATTTTAAAATTTATATATATGTGTGTGTGTGTGTGAGAGAGAGAGAGAGAGAGAGAGAGAGACAGACAGACAGACAGACAGACAGACACACACACACACACACACACACACACACACACAGAGAGTATATCATCAAAGTTCCACATTTTTCCCTGTCTTTTTCCATTAAATCCTAGAAAAAAGTTTCTAGTTTTATCTTTATATTCACTTTGAGAATCTTCTGTTCTCTGTATTAGAGTATGATTCCTATTCCAATATTTCTTCCTATGCTTAACTTACTTGTAAAGATGGCTTTTGTTTTGGGATTTTTTTAGCATGCTATAAAAGGAGCCAACCTGTTCTTGATCTTATAGATCAAGAAATAGGTGAATAGATAGATGTCCTTATTTATATTTACCTGATCAAATATAAATATGCAGTGTTTCTAGGTCATGACTGAAAGTCAATGTGACATTTGGTGTGTTCAGTTTGCATTAGAGTAGAACGAAGTGCATATATTTCTCTTGAGTCCACTGCAACCTACACAGAGATTCATATTTTATAGGGGCTTAATTTTCAAAGCAGGAACATCTCACAAGAGAACTTCTAACTTGTATCAAGGCTGGCCTCTCATAAGACAGTGTTATGAGACCGCAGCAAGTGGTGGAGTCGTTTACTCTGTTATTGTTGTATATTTACAATGGAGAATAGAAAGAGTTCTTGTAGGATGTTGTATCCCCTGTTCCAAAATCATTTGGCTATCTTTGAATACTGTACACCTTGATTTAGTTAAGTAAGGGATAGAAGTTGTTGCTTTGCTTCAACACGTGATGTCTTGGATTGGCCCTGGCTCAGATTGAGTAACCCCAAAGTCCATGGCCGATGGAGAACAGACCAAGACAACCTAGTCTTATGGCCAAGATATTAAAAGTGTGATAGACCAACCGAAGCTCCAGCAAGCTTTAGAGACAGAATCCAACATTGCTCCCAAGTTGGAGGCTGACCCAAGGTGGTTTGAAAAGAGTGGGCTTAAACTGAGAAAAAATGCCAAGAATAACACACTAGGTTTCAAAGTTGGAGCCGGGAGGCAGGGGGAAAGAGTGGGATCCCTGTGGTCCAGAAACCTTTAAAACTTTCCATCGGTCCTGTTTTTGTGTATATGTAGGGTCTTGTCCTATTATTCTGGATTAATTCACGTGGCCCCATTGGAGTCCTTTCACCTAGCAGAAGCTTCCCCTTAGAGCCACCGTGTTTATATAGCTAACCTTCCAAAGAAAATACAGCCCCTATGCATAGATCTCGCATATGATGGAAAACTGTTCTGCGCGGAATGTTTATTTTTCCTTGCACCTCTACTCTGTGGTGTTCTCAGCCAGAGAATAGCCATTTCTTTGACTCCATTAATGCCAGATGTCTCTTCCCTTCTGTCCAGCCCTGCGCATAGCACACAAGGCCCTTCTGTTGCAGGGAGGCAAAAGGTTTGCCAAAGTGAACACAAATCTGTCCTTCGGCTCCCATTGGCCTCCCAAAGGCACTATTTAATATCCATTTCCTTTCCAGGATCAGGAAATGTTTGTATAATCCTCCCAGTTTCTCCTCTGATCCCAACCAAATGCAAAGAGACAGCCCAATAAGGCAAAACAAGTAGGAATCCCTGTCCTGCACATCATCTAGTCATCTAGTCTGTCAACCTCAGAACAGGACCGGCCAGGACAAAGGTAGCAATAGCAACAGCACTAACACTTAGATATCACTTTTTTAAAAAATGATAACTTTAAGGCTGAAGGGAAGAGTTCAATTAGTTATCTATATAAATAAAAATGTAACACAAGTTTGTTCAAAACCGCTAATCTCCAAAAGTACTGCACTGATCGCTTCCAAATTTTCACACAATGTTCCTTTGAAATGATATATAGATTGTGTAGATGTCACACCTGTGCCAAATACACACAATGGAAATGTAAAAAATTGTTAAAAAAGGTAAGTAGATGGATACAGAGAGAGCAGTGGGCCACAGGTATTATGACATAATATACTTTACGACATAAAATACCCTGAGGGAGAAATACATTAGGTAGGTAGGTAGGTAGGTAGGTAGGTAGGTAGGTAGGTAGGTAGAGGGATAGAGAGAGGGAGAAATACAGTAGGTAGGTAAGTAGGCAGTAGAGGGATAAAGAGAGGGAGAAATATGGTAGGTAGGTAGGTAGGTAGGTAGGTAGGTAGGTAGGTAGATAGGTAGATAGAGGGATAGAGAGAGGGATAAATACAGTAGGTAGGTAGGTAGGTAGGTAGGTAGGTAGGTAGGTAGGTAGGTAGGTAGAGGGATAGAGAGGGAGAGGGGCAAATACAGTTGGTTGGTTAGTTGGTTGGTTGGTTGGTTGGTTGGTTGGTTGGTTGGTTGGTTGGTTGGTAGGTAGAGGGATAGAGAGAGGGAGAAATACAGTAGGTAAGTAAGTAGGCAGGTGGAGGGATAGAGAGAGGGATAAATGCGGTAGGTAGGTAGGTAGGTAGAGGGATAGAGAGAGAAATACAGTAGGTAGGTAGGTTGGGGGTTATACGGTGATTGTGTGTACATGTTAGTGTGTGCAGGTGTAGATCTACAAAAAGATTGGTTGGCCACAGCAACGTGTGGCTGAGAACGGCTAGTAGTTCTATAATTTTTCCCCCAGAAGAGATACATTGGATTCAGGTTCCAGAAGTCTGCTGACTATTTTGGTGCTACTTTAAACTGGTAAATGCTACATTTGAGTAGGAAACTAACCTCAGAATAATGACCCCAAAGAAATCAAAGTAATACATTTTGGGATAAATTTATTTCGCTATTATACAAGTAGCCCTTAAGTTACCACTATTCCTTTAAGTGACCATTTGAAGTTACGGCACTGAAAAAAATGATTTACAGCCAATCCTTGCACTAATCCCGAAGATTACGAGATCAAAATTCAAATGCTTGGTAAGCAGCAAGTATTTATGAGGGTTGCAGCCTCCCTGGGTCATGTAATTACCATTTGCCTCCTGCCCAGCCGGCTTCCAACAAACGAAACAATAGGGGAAACTGCTTAGCAACCATGTAATTCGCTTAACAACTGCAGTGATTCACTTAACAACTGTAGCAAAAAAGTCATCATTGCATCTCGTTTAGCAACTGCCTCACATAGCAATGGAAATTAATTTGTGGTCATAAGTTGAGGACTAACTATATAAGCAGAAGAGAGGCTTTGTTCAGAAATTGCATCTACAGAATCTTACACGGGGTGAAATCCAGCAGGTTCTGACAGGTTCTGGAGAACCAGTAATAGAAATTTTGAGTAGTTCGGAGAACCGGCAAATGCCACCTCTGACTGGCCCCAGAGTGGGGAGGGAATGGAGATTTTGCAGTATCCTTCCCCTGCCACACCCATCAAGCCACGCCCATCAAGCCACACCACGCCCACCAAGTCACACCCATAGACCCAGTAGTAAAAAAAGATGAATTTCACCACTGACTTACAGAAAAAAATATTGCTTATATTAGAGTAATGGAACCTTTTAATTTCTGAGTCATTGTTATTCTAGTATGGTTTTTAGATACAAGTGTTACTCTGGTATGCAGAGGAGTGGCAAGGTTATTTCTTCTGTGTTGGTTACATAAACTAGTTCTGCATTTCCACACAGTGTTGTAATTGTGAAGAAATTGAGAAGTGTGAAAGCCGACATATGTTTTAGCATCTGTCTTTAGTTCACGAATTAATTAATGTAGGTAACACTGAGTCAGGTTTGAGCCCTGGTGACTATAGGGAAAAATGCTTGGCATACTGAGCTGGTTACAATAACAGCACTTTGCACTTCCGAGATATTAGATCAATTTCTTTGATCACATCTACCCACTTAATCTCCTTTTTTAAATTCTCTGGCCGAGCACAGTTACATTTTTTTCTAGTGAAAACCCACTTCATCTCTCAAAATGATCATTGTCTAATTGGGATGACATAACGAATGGGGAAAAAAGTTCGGTTTTACTTTAAGAAATAGTGATAAGTTCTTAATGTTAATTAATCTTTTATTTTTCCCCCTCTTTTTCTCTTTTTTGCCCTTTTATTCTTTTTTTAATGAATTTCTTTATTCTGTAGCTTTATTTGCATATTACAATTTTTAATAAAATTGTTAGAAAAAAATCATTGCCTAATGTCAGAATTTATTGATTAGTTGGTTCTTGCTGCAGTTCATAGTATATTTAGTAACATGGAGACATAATTTAATGCTCTCTATCTTATTTCTCTTGTTTTTTTCTCAGTGTCCAGATTCCATAGCCATATTATAGTAAGGAAATACCATTGTTTTAATTGCTGTATACTTTGTTGTTGTTGAACTGCTCATATCTTTGTTATCTTGTCCAAATTTGGCATTGTCTTCTTCCTTAGAATTAACATTAACATGGACATGGATATTTCACTTGCCATTTTTATTTTCATAATGAATATTATATTTTCTCTACTTTGATTGTGACTGTTTTCTCTATATTTGCAATTATTAGTGTATTGACCTCCAGGTTTGATTCTGCTTGTTTCTGTTCCAATCCTGGCAGTTTAATAAGTTTCCTATTATAAACTAGCCTTTCCCGGCAATGCATTGCTGTGGCCCAGTCTGGTTAAATGGCCAACCAATCTGTATATAGATCTACACCTGCACACACAAACACGTACACACAACCACCGTATAACCCCCAACCTACCTACCTACTGTATTTCTCCCTCTCTCTATCCCTCTACTTACCTACCTACCTACTTACCTACTGCATTTCTCCCTCCCTCTCTCCATCCCTATAGCTGCCTACCTGCCAACCTACTGTATTTCTCCTTGAATCTTATGGACAGAGTATTATGTCATCCTTTTTGACATAATACCTGTGGCCCACTGCTCTCTCTGTATCCATCTACCTATCTTTTAAACAATTTTTTACATTTCCGTTGCGTGTACCTGGCACAGGTGTGACATCTACACAATCTATATATATATCATTGGTGCTGTATTTGAGAGGAACATTGTGTGAAAATTTGGAAGTGATCGGTGCAGTAATTTCAGAGATTACCGGTTTTGAACAAACTCTTCTTACTTTTTTATTTATATAGATTAATTAATTAAATATGAGGGCAATATGCATTCTAGAGTCAGTCCCTTTCCTTATCTGAGGTTTTTTCTCCAAATTCAGGTAGAAGTTGCTCAGGAGAATAACCTTGTTGTGATATAACTATTAACAATACACCAAAACTATTAATAATACCCCCATATTCTGGTATGATTTATGGCTGTGATGGTGAACTTATGGCACACTCCTGTTTTAGCAAAGGGGGAAAAAGTTGCAATACTTCACGTGATGACAATATGTCATCACAAGTTTGACACTCTTGAACTAGTGGTTTTCAAGCCATATTCCAAGGGAGCCTGATGTTCTTCCAAGAGAGCAATAATTGCAAACAACCTTTCTTGGGGTTGGGACAGTCACTTGTCTGAAATAATATAGGAACTCCTGCTTGAGCAAGGGGCTGGACTAGAAGACCTCCAAGGTCCCTTCAAGCTCTATTCTGATTCTGGTTGTGAGGAAAAGAATGCATGTGTACTGGGCATATGGTCAGATGAACTAACTGCCATTATAGGGTGATGGCACGGATCAAGAGGTGCTCTGCCTTGACTTATTAATGACCCCCAGAATTCGTCTTATATTGCAGATGTGGAGGAATCCTTTGAGAAGCAAATTCCACTCAAAAAGAGTTTTCTGAAATGGAAGGCTTCAAAAACATGCCTTCCATTAGTAAGCTTCCAGCCTTACTAATCAAGACCTCATCTATCTCCTTTTTTGGATAAAAAAAGATGAGGGGGGGAGGAAGGAGTGGGAAAACATGTGAGAGGCATAATTGGGGAATGATAAAGCAGCATTCCATAAATTAAGCAAGAGGATTGCACAATCATAATCTTCCCTCAAAGCAGACTCAGTGTCCTAGAGTCAAATGCAAGAGATAGCTAGCACGTAATTGGCTACTATGATTTAATCTATATGAAAAGTGAAGACAATGAAACAATCTACATCCATTTTCTTTTTTGGAACATTAGATGTAGATGATTGCCATTATTGGGTTGGCCTTCTCTGGATGAGTTAGACATTCTCCCAAATTAGCATGGCCACGGGTCTAACATATCTGGCACCTAGTTGGGCAAATATTATAGTTTCTCGTACAGTTAGCACAATTTAGTTCTGCAAAAAATGGCCTCGTATATATTCAAGCCTCAGCCACATGGGACTTCATAGGTGATGACCAGCACCTTGAATTGCACATGGAAACATACACCACTAGCCAATGCAGTTCTTACAACAGGAGCATAATTTTTCAGTAGCTGGCTATCAGATACACATATTGCGTTAAAAACCAATCCTTGTTTGTAACAAGAGATCCGATTTGCAAAGTGCACACAGCAAAGCTCACCTTTGTTAAACTTTCGGGAATTCAGCATGTAACAGCCCTGGGCAGGTGAGCCGTCACCACAACCTAGAAAACATGTGTCACCTACATAGGAATGATGACAGAAATGTCAACTGAATGGTATGAGCGAGCAAGCTGGGGCAATCTCTACTTCTTCCTCCTTCGTTGGGTGTGAGAGAGTCAAAAGGCCACGTTCTGGATGGCTGATTCTCTTCCGGTTGGAAAGCAGCACTACCAACACATGCTGTTGTTCCAGCTCCTGGCTCTGAGCCAGCAACATTTTGCCTAGTCTGTGGGTTTTCCACAGAGACAAAAATTGTTGTTGGCAACAGCCTGGAATAAGTTAGCTCTTGCATTTTCATAGCCACCTGACCCAACCCACTTCCAGAGAACGGCAAAGCAGCCGGCTTTTGTGTTAGAGTAACTTTGCGTATCCTTCCAACGCAGACAAGGAGTCATTGAGTACATTCGCCACCCAAAGAGGCTGGTTGATTGCACACTGATTAAAGCCATCTAAAATATTGCATGTGAAATAAAATAATAAAATAAAAGTGGTGTTTACTGGGGAAAATAAAGCAAAGGTCAAACTTCATCAAACACTTCCAAAATAAACACCTTTTTTCAAATCCGAAGAGGGATCATTTGGATTGAAAGGGAGTCGCCCCTTTGCTATAGAAATGTCTCGCAGGTAGAGAAAACCCTGACTGCCATCTAGAAATGATCTGGTTTTGGCAGCACATACTGCCAAATGTAGTATATTTTGCTGAATTGAAATGCTAACAAAGATGTGGTGAACTAGATGGATAACTCCAGGGTCACTATCTATATGTTATATTGAAGCGTAAAGACATACAATCTTAAAATAATTTGTGCTTGAAGTGGAATAGCTGAGAAAAGACAAGTCAATCCTTTTTGTAAGCACAATAGCAGTAGCTCAATCCACACTCTCCTACTGGAAGTAAGGGCACAAAACCAAATTCTTATTAGGGCCTTCTATATATGGACTAGGGACATGGTGGCTCAGTGGCTAAGATGCTACGCTTGTCGATCAGAAGGTCGGCAGTTCAGTGGTTTGAATCCCTAGTGCCGCATAACAGAGTGAGCTCCCGTTACTTGCCCCAGCTTCTGCCAACCTAGCAGTTAGAAAGCATGTAAAAAATGCAAGTAGAAAAATAGGGACCATCTTTGGTGGGAAGGTAACAGCATTCTGTATGCCTTCAGCATTTAGTCATACCGGCTACATGACCACGGAGACCTTTTCGGACAGCACTGGCTCTTCAGCTTTGAAACAGAGATGAGCACCGCTCCCTAGAGTCGGGAACAACTAGTACATATGTGTGAGGGGAACCTTTATCTTTACCTTATATATGGATTGCAAAACTTCATGTGGCCACTAAATGGCAGCAAAAGACAAGAGTTCGGTTGCTGTTTGCTGCCATCTAATGGTCATTTAGAATTTTGCAACACAAATATGGTTTGTCTAATGCAGGGGTCCCCAACCTTTTTGGCACCAGGGACCGGTTTCACGTTAAAAAAAATTTCACGGATTGGTGGGAGCCTCCAGTGGGTGAGTCAAGGCACGTGGGCCGTGTGTGCGTTCGGCGGTCATGTGGAACCCGAGGCTCACTCCGGCCCGGTTACTATCAAGCCACGGACCGGCACCGGTCCGCGGCCTGGAGGTTGGTGACCCCTGGTCTAATGTATCTATCAGAATGGCTCTATCCCCATTTTAAATGTGTTTCAAATGCAAGATTATAAAAGCAAAATCAGCATGGGGGTGGTGTGGGAAGCAATATAATATTTTTCTAGTTAAATTACTTGAGCCATTTGTTTCAAACTTACTTACTATTTGCTTGCTTGCTTGCTCTCTTGCTTTCTTGCTTAGTGAAATTCACCTAACTTCCCTTTGCTGGGATCAGAATGCAATCTTAATTGTATTTTCTGGGGATGTGAGATTATTTTTTCTTCTCTATTTACCACAAGATAAAAAAACTACCATTCCATCTTGATCCTCTGTATTGTCTCCTCTTTGGACTCCAACTATGAAGCTTTAACTAAACTGAACTTCATTTTTCACGCAGACAGGTTAAAATAAACCTCTTTAGAACCCAGTCTGGTATTCATTAGGCTCATTCTTGATTTCCTCAAGCATTTTCCATCAGCTTCAATCTATTGGGGGGTGAAGTGGAAAGTCAAGCTCACTTCTATCGTTTAATCTAAAGAAGACCTTCATTTGAATGTAACACCATAACATTCCACAGTCCTCTGGCTCAGTTTACATTCTGGTGGCCTTTAGGCCACATCATAAGGGAATCTGTACAACCCCTGGCGCCTGATGGAAAGCTTATCAGCTGGTGCACAAAGAGGGGCCGACCTAAGTTTATTTATTTATTTTATTTATTTTATTGAATTTCTAGACCGCCCCCTCTCCCCAAAGGGACTCGGGGTGGTGTACAGGAAAATTAAAACTACTAAAAACATGACAATACATACAAAATTAAAATTGAATTAAATAACCCTGTACAAATTTATAAATGTTAAAACTAAACCCATTAAAACCAAATAAAATAATTTACATTACAGACTGGGGCGAGAAGCAAAAATTAGGCCAAGCCGGCTTGAGGAAACAGATGAGTTTTAAGTTTCTGGCGGAAGGAGCGGAGGTCCGTGGTGGTTCTTATATCAGGGGGTAGGTCGTTCCAGAGGGTCAGGCCCATCACAGAGAAGGCCCTCTCCCTGGGCATCACCCGCTGGCATTGCCTAGTGGACGGCACCCGGAGAAGTCCCTCTCTGTGGGAGCGAATCGGCCGAAGGGATGTATGGGGCAGGATACGATCCCGCAAATAACTAGGTCCTGTGCCATGGAGCACTTTAAAGATGATAACCAACACCTTGAAACGCACCCGAAAGGCCACAGGCAGCCAGTGCAGCTCGTGCAGGAGCGGTGTTACGTGGGAGTACCTGGTGGCTCCCAAAACTGCCCCCGCGGCCGCATTCTGGACCAGCTGTAGCCTTCGGGTGCATCTCAAGGGGAGCCCCATGTAGAGAGCGTTACAGTAGTCTAGACGGGACGTCACAAGCACATGAGTGACTGTGCGAAGGGCGTCCCGGTCCAATAAGGGATGCAACTGGCGCACCAGGCGAACCTGGTGAAATGCCCCCCCAGCCACAGCTTTCACATGGTCCTCCATCGACAGCCGGGCATCTAGGAGGATGCCCAAGTTGCGTGCCCGATCCATGGGGGCAAGATGTTCACCCCCTATGGCCAGTGATGGAGTCAACTGGTTGAACCGGGGCGCCGGTAACCACAGCCACTCAGTCTTGGACGGGTTGAGCTTGAGTCTGTTCCTTCCCATCCAGACCCGTACGGCTTCCAGACACCGGGACACCACTTCGATGGCATCGTTGGGATAGTTTGGGGTAGAGATGTACAACTGAGTATCATCGGCATACAGGTGGTAATCTACCCCAAAACCACGGATGATCTCGCCCAGCGGCTTCATATATTTGCGGGATCGGATCCTGCCTCATACATCCACATGGCCTATTCGCTCACACAGAGAGGGACTTCTCCGGGTGCCGTCCACTAGACTTTGTCAGCGGGTGACGCCCAGGGGAAGGGCTCTCTCTGTGGCGGGCCCAGCCCTCTGGAACGACCTTCCCCCCGACATTAGAACAACCACGGACCTCCGCTCCTTCCGTCTAAAACTAAAAACATATATGTTCTGCTTGGCCGGCCTAGGGTAGTCTCCCTTCTATGGGGTTGTTAATAATTTTAGATGGGGATTTTAGTAATTTTTAACTGGGAATTTTTAGCGCAGGGATATCATTTAATTTGTTTTTATTATGTGTATATATTTATTGTTTTATTTGCCCTGTGCACCGCTCCGAGTCCCTTCGGGGAGAGGGAGCGGTCAACAAATTAAATTTATTATTATTATTATTATTATATGTATTGAACAGGAGAGGCAAGAGGACCGACCCCTGAGGAACCCCACAAGTGAGAGGCCTCGAGGTCGACCTCTGCCCCCCTGCAAATACAAATTGTGATTGACAGGAGAGGTAGGAGGAGAACCACCGCAAAACAGTGCCCCTCACCCCCAACCCCTCCAGTCGAAGCAATAGGATACCATGGTCGATGGTATCAAAAGCTGCTGAGAGGTCTAATAGGACCAGGATGGAGGAGCAACCCCCATCTCTGGCCCTCCAGAGATCATCCACCAACGTGACCAATGCCGTCTCGGTGCTGTGACCGGGCCGAAAACTGGGCTGGCGTGGGTGACGTGGAAACTGCAGGTGACGTGGAAACTGCTGTGCCACCACACTCTCTACAACCTTCGCCAAAAAGTGAAGGTTGGAGACCGGACGATAATTTACTAACAATGCTGGGTCCAGGGAAGGCTTCTTGAGGAGAGGCCTCACCACCGCCTCTTTCAAGACAGTTGGCAAGAACCCCTCACTCAAAGAAGCGTTCACTATTTCCTGGAGCCAGCCTTGTGAAACCTCCCAGGATGCCAGTACAAGCCAGGAGGAACACAGGTCCAATAAACATGTGGTGGCTCTCAGTCGCCTACGCAACCTGTCTATATCTTCGGAAGCAACAGAGTCAAACTCCTCCCAGAGTGGTATCTCAAGACCCGCCTCCGACATCCCCTCCAGACCACTTTCGGTGGAGACCAACTCCGAATCTGAGCAATTTTGTCCTGCAGATACTCCCCAAATTCCTCTGCTCTGCCCTGTAGAGGGGCTTCCTGCGGCCTCTGTTGAAGGAGGGAGCGGGTCATCCCAAACAGGGTGGCAGGGCGGTTATCTGCGGACCTGATAAGAGTAGCACAATACTGACGCTTGGCCACTCTTATCGCCACAAGGTAGATCCTCAAATGGGCTCTTACCTGTGTCCGGTCCAATTCAGAGCGTGTGGATCTCCATCTCCTCTCTAGTCGTCTCTTGCTGCGCTTCATCACCCTCAACTCCTCGGAAAACCAAGGAGCCTGGGCGGTTCACTGCCGCAAGAGAGGCCACAAAGGCGCGACCCGGTCCAAGGCCCCAGTGGCCACACTATTCCATGCAGCCACTAGGTCCTCCATCTGGGCGCGGGTCAGGGCCTCAGGTAATGGCCCAAGCTCTGTCTGGAACCTTTTAGGTTCCATCAGGCGCCTGGGGTGGAATCATCTTGGAAATTCCGGTTCCGCCTCCCCGCGGTGGGATGTAGCGGTGGGAAAGTTGAGCCGGAGAAGTGAGTGATCTGACCATGACAGGGGTACAATGGCTAAATCCCCTACTCCAAGATCACTCATCCACTGGGCAGAGACAAAAACAAGATCCAGTGTGTGTCCTCCCTTGTATGTGGGGCCCTGAATTACTTGGGTCAGGTCCATGGCTGTCATGGAGGCCATGAACTCCTGATGTCTCGCCTACCGATGGCAGGTTAAAATCCCCCATGACTAACAGTCTGGGGGTCTCAACCGCCATCACAGTGATCACCTTGAGGAGCTCGGGCAGGGCTGCTGATACGTAGCGGGGAGCCAGGTACACAATCAGCAAGCTCAGCTGCCTCCCTAGGCCCTACTTCACGCAGAGGGACTCACAACCGGTTATCTGTGGCACAGTGGTCTCTCTCAGCTCAAGACCTTCCCTCACAATGACCGCCACCCCCCCACCCCTGCCTAGGGCCCGTGACTGATGAAACGTGCGGTAACCTGGCGGGCACATCTCCACGAGAGGAAGTCCTCCCTCGTGGCCCAGCCAGGTCTCCATAATTCCTGCCAGGTCCGGCTCCCCCTCTGACACAAGGTCGTTAATGAGGGGGGCTTTGTTGACCACAGACCTGGCGTTGCATAGCATCAGTCTAAGGCCCTGGCTCTGTGAACCCTGACCACCTAGATTGCGGGGGTTGGGGCATGTGACTGCTTGTACCCATCGGCCACATTCTCCCAACCGATGATGAGATCTTTGTCTACCATCGCACCTACCCCTCCCCACGACCGTTTGGATGGAAAGACCCTCTTTCGGAACGTCCCTTGTCCCCCTCCCCTTGATGGACCCACCCGCTACCTTATTAATTCCACCAGCCGGCTTGGCATTGGTCCCGCCCATAGCCTGACTAATCCCACCCCCCTCCCTGGGACCCTCTAAAATTCCCACCTCCCTAGAACCCCTTAAAACCCGAATTAAAAAAACCCTTAAAAAACCTCTAGGTTTCCATTTCCTCCACCTCTCGAGATTAATAAATCCATCATTAAGATGGGCCCTTGTTAGCGCAGAGGGCCAAACCTGCAAGAGAGGGGAATCTCGCAGGGCAAGGAGGTCAGCTACCGAATACATGGCAATACATAGCTGGTCTGTACGCCTTAGGCCGGGAAGGGAATAATTGCCTAGATGTAAAAGTGTCCCTGGAAGCCATAGGTTCTTCTTCTTAAACCAAATCTTTAATAAAGCACACCACCAGACACATCAACTCTCAACTCTCTCTCTCTCTCTCTCTCTCTCTCTCTCTCTCTCTCTCTCTCTCTCTCTCTCTCTCTCTCTCTCTCTCTCTCTCTCTCTCTGTCTCTCTCTCGCTATCTATCATCTAATTATCTAATCATCTATCATCTAGCTAGCTAGCTATCAATCATCTATGTATCATATCTATCTATCTATCTATCTATCTATCTATCTATCTATCTATCTATCTATCTATCTATCTATCATCCATCCATTGATCCATCCATTGATATCTATCTATCTATCTATCTATCTATCTATCTATCTATCTATCTATCTATCTATCTATCGTCTGTCATCTATTTATCTATCATCTCTTCTTTCTTTCTTTCTCTTTCTTTCTTTCTTTCTTTCTTTCTTTCTTTCCTTCCTTTCCTTTCCTTTTCCTTTCTTGCAGGTTTATCATCATTTGGCTCATCAAGAAACCAAGTATGGAACCCTGCTGTCTTGTATGTTTAGCTCACTAAGAAGAGATCACTTTCTCCTTTACTTTCTCACTGCTATGCACCACCACCACTTCTTAAGTCAAGGGACAATGAAGTTCTCCACTCACAGTTCATTGCAAATGCAGCCTTCATTTATGTTTGAATGCTGGTTTTGGTCTAAAATCATCTCGAGCCCTTCAGAGCAGCACTTTCTTGCAACAAATTCATTTCTTCCTGGCTAGGACACCTGGCAAATTCCCTGCCCACTTGTTCCTTCCTTACTGCTGGCCCTACAGAGGATCAAAGCAGCAACCTATTCTCTTTGCTTTGATCATTGTTGTATCTGAACAACGTTGGTACAATTAAGGGGGAAACAAAGGGCTTGCACTGGTCTCAAAGAAGGGTACCTGGAAAGAGAACATGAAGCCATACATCTGTGCAAACATTTGGGAAAGCAAAGGAAAACCATGAGGACTGGTGAGGAACGATCCAGCCCACACAAGGCCAAGACAGTGAGTCCCACCTTCTCTTCACAGATGAGAAGGACAAGAACAACCATTCAGGGCCTGTGGTGGTTGTAGTCTGGATAGTCTGGAGTACAACTCCATTATCATATCTTTATAATCCAGACTGCATTTTTTTTGAAGTTGGCTTCTGGAACACAAGCAGGAGTAGCACAGGAAGCAAGTGCAGGAGACAAACAGATTAGCATTGGAACACTGCCATATCCATGAATATATCTACAAATACTAACTGGTATCTCTAAACCTGCCCACTAGTTCTGGCCACACTTAAAAGCTCCTCCCATATTTTAGAATCGATTAGAGACCTGGGACTTTCCCTGGGAAGACAAAACAGCACAAATCCATCTAAGAAACTGTTCCCTCTTCTCTCCTTTGGGCAAAAGCTTGTTAAGAAACCATGCTATTTTTTCTCCAACTTCCCCCTCCTCTCTCGAATCCATAACAAATATAGCAATGGGAAGGGGAGAGAGAGGAAATACAATTTACACAGTTATGAAGGCTATGTTGGCAGCATTCCTCTCTAATCAGAAACTGGTTCCGGTACCTCAGACATCAGTCGCAAAAAACAGGAGACTGCTCTGACCAGAGTTAATTGGAGGTATTTCTAATCTCCAGCCATCTCTCTCAGATCCTGCAGCACCGGACATGAAAAGAGCCTAGAAGGACCCGAAGGGTTTTGTACAAAGCGTCCCAGTGATTAAATTAAAGTGGGAAGGGAGCCAAGAAGAGTTTCCTAGTACCTCCGGGCTCCTGAAGTCCAGGGTGGACATGGCAGACTTTGGATAGCTGCAAAAATGCCATGCCCCCAAAAGGAGAGAAAAATATCCTATGCTGCTAGCTTGAATTAAGTCATCCTAGAACTGTAACAGTTTGAAGGCATATTCCCTTTGGTGCTATAAACCTCTGTCAAGGGCCATTCATCGGAATGGGAGGAATCCAAGTCTAGAGTTGTTGGGAAGCAGCCATGAGAGTTAAATGAGTGCAAAGGCAGTCATTGTTTTCCATATAAATAGGACCCAATGCGGAGAACCGGGGCAGGGTGAAAGCAGCTTTTGATTTTGGAAGGGAAACGTATTTTCGGTTGCCCCATCTGCACCCCGCAGTGGGTCAAGGCAGAAACAGATGTAATGCATTCCTGCTGCCCGTGAGGATTAAGTCTCTGGTCGCGGAAAAATAAAAACAACCCAGAAACTCTCAGAGCTGTTGTTGCTCACAGCCGTCAGCATGTTTCGTTGTTGGTTTTGCTCTATTCTGAGTTTTCATTATGATTTAAACTCTATTTGTCAGAAGCCAAAATGAAGCCCTGGAAGCAAAAGATAATATAAAAATGTAAGGATGCTACATATGTCTGCATATTTGCAGAGCTTAAGATAATGTCTCCAACTAGGCTCTTTTTAAAGAAACTTTCTGGCTGCTTAAAATTCATTATTCTTGTCGACAATACTCGTTCCCCCTCCAGTGGTGCAGCTAGGTAATATTAGACCCTGAACTTCATTTCTATTGCCATAATTGTCTCGGCCACAGTTCACCTTTCCTCCTACTAGACCCCGCTAGGAACAACTTGCTATGTTCTATCAGGGTTGTGTGTTTCTATGATTAAAAGGTAGGAAAAAAATAACTGTTTGTCAGCCTTGATAAAATGTCAGAAAGAAAAAATGCATTGTAATGGTTTGGAAAGAAATACATATCGTTTTCCATTGCTCTCGTTCTGGGCCATCAGTTGCCTTCCATGTAGTGCAGCAGAGACTTGGAGCCAAAACTCCAGCCCAATTAAAGTTAATAAGTAGATCTTCCTCTCACCCTTGGGAGGAAGTCTCTATTGGAATTAGACAATGGCACAAAGCCTGCTTAGGAGTACCAGCACCCAGCACTTGACCCTTGATCCCACAGCTTTATTGATCCAGGGCACGATGACCTTCCTTTCTGTTTGCATTCAGTGCTCACCAACAGCAGAGCTGTTGGAAGGCGACCTGTAACCGAATATGTTGGAGAACACTTAGATGCTAGAAGGACATTGCAGGTTTAATGCAGTTAAAATTAATTACCGGTACTAATTTTAAATTACTAATGTAAAGCTACATTGCACAGAAAAAAAAATTAGGCAAGACTAAAAGCATTTCAGCTGCCTTCTTTCCTTATTTCTTTCCTCCCTCCCTCTCTTCTTTACTTCCTAGCTTTATTACATCCATCCATCCATCCATCCATCCATGCATACATACAGTATGTCTGACCATCTCAAACATTTGACTCTAGGTAGGTAATCAAGAATAAATTCAAAATGAAAACTTCATAGGAAAATAAAAAGCAACAGATATGGGAGCCAAGCTAAAACCCAGGTCACAAACCAAAATAACCAACATCACCAAAATACAGGCTCAACCATCGTCCCAAACAACCCTTTAAGTTAGAGATTCTCCAAAACCCTTTTTAATTCTGGCTCCCTTATGATTTTATTCCATTTGTATCCCGCCCTTCTCCAAAAGGACCCAGGGCGGCGTACGGGAATTTAAAATAACATACAAAGGTAATACAAAATACACAAATTTAAAAACCTATTAAATAACAAAAACCTGCGCTAAAACCAATTAAAATCCCCATTTTAAAACTATCTAATACTAGTCACAGCAGAGGCTATGTTAGGCCGGCTTGATGAAACAGGTGTGTTTTTAGACACTGGCGGAAGAGGCGGAGGTCGGTGATGGTACGGAGTTCAGGGGATAGGTCGTTCCACAGGGCAGGGCCCGCCACAGAGAAGGCCCTTCCCCTGGGTGTCGCCAGCCGGCATTGTCCGGCCGATGGCACCCGGAGAAGGCCCTCTCTGTGGGAGCGTATCGGTCTAAGGGATGTATGGGGCCGGAGACGGTCTCGCATGTAACTAGGTCCCGAGCCATGGAGCGCTTTGAAGATGGTCGTCAAGACCTTGAAGCGCACCCGAAAGACCACAGGAAGCCAGTGCAGCTCGCGCAGGATCGGTGTTATGTGGGAGCATCTAGAGGCTCCCGTAATCACCCGCGCGGCTGCATTCTGCACTAACTGTAGCTTTCGAGTGCACCTCAAGGGAAGCCCCATGTAGAGAGCATCAGCAAAAGCATCAGCTATAAGTTCTATTTCAACTACAGAAATGTTATGGAATTGTCAATTAGGGAGAGGCTTGTCTGAGGTCTTGTCTAAAGTTACTTTTTGGCCCAGACTCAACCCCCCCCCTCCAACTCTCTTACTTATCTTCCTGCCTAGCACTCTGTTTTTCGAGGCCATTTTCTATCCTCTCTGCAGGAAATATGGGCTGTCCAAAGCCACAATCTGATACATATTACCTGAGAGTAAACTTGTTAAAACAGTGAGATAGCCTGCAAAAATCATTGGGTACAAAGTGACATCTGTCATCCACTGTCTGTGTATGTATGTACAGTATATATGTTGTGTTCATCCAATCCAGTAGACTTGCAAATACATCCAAATACATAGTTAAAATAGTTTTAAAAAAACTCCAAAAAGCACCCCAGACTAAAAGCAACCCAAACAATCAAAACATGAGAGGGGCCTCCCAAATAGTGTCCCAGCCCTGGGAGTAAAGCTGGATCTTCAGGACTTTCTGGAATCCCAAGAGTGAGAGAACCATGCGCATCTTGAGAGATGCTATTCCAGAGGGCACGGATAGTTTCCTCAGTTCTTCAAGATGGCAACATTTAATTGAGGGGAAATGGAAGGCACCCAGTGTGCCCAAATGCCCCAGGTAAGCAGAAATAATTGGAGAGAGGTAGTCCTTCAGATAGCAAGAAGGCTTCTACCATAAAGGGCTTTATAGATGATGACCAGCGCCTTGAACTGTACCCAGACATCTACTGGCCACCAATGCAGCTTGATAGTAAGGATAGACATAGCAAGAAGTGCCCATTACTACTTCTAGCACTACGTTTTGTACCACCTGTAGCTTAACATATTTTAATGTTATTTGTTTATTTCTCTCTCTGTTTGTTTCATTAAGGCATTTTTCTGTGTTTTCTTTCCTGGGATTGCTCAACCCTTCAGAAATCTTTCCACTTCTTCCTGCAATCAGAAATTAATTCTGGGAGAACGGAGGGGGTGGCCTCTTTCTAACTGAAATGAATGTTCTGTCGAAATGTAGAATTAGACTCTTTTACACAGAGCTCTGGCAATCTTCCCAGCCTGTGCTAAACCTAAGTATTTAAGAAATCAGTAAGACCTGATATGAGCTTTGGAAAGGGTTGGTTAGACATCACACTTCACAGCACTTAGGTAATCCATCTCTTTTAGTCAAAATGGCCACAGAGGGCAATCTCTAACAGAGGGGAGGGACCATATCTCCAGTAGCCTGGTCACAAGGAGCTGAACTGACTCCAGTCCCTGGCTAACGTCAGCCACATCTTCAATGCTGAACTCTGTCCAGAGCAAAAATTATGGGAAATTGTTTTAAAAATTCAACAGCTAAAGATTATCTTAAGGTTTCTTGGCTGTGGGTTGGGATGAAATAAAGGAAAGATCATGAGGTCATATCATATAAAAAATAGTACTGAGGCACATTCAGGCTGCATTTAAAGTGATAAGAGGACAAACCCATTATGATATTTTGTTGCAGCATCCATTAGTGATGTTCCTTGGCCAACTGGCAGCTTCTAAGATCCCGAAAATAAATTTTGCTTCAGATTAAGTTCTGGAGAAGACCAGAGAAAGACAAGTTAAGTAATCCAAGTTGCTCATTGAAACCACTGCTTTGTGACCAGTACAGAAGGTTTTATTAGAGGAAGGATATCTGTTACACAACAAACAAGGGAAGAAAAAACCAAAACACATTAGCTGAAACTGTATCCCCGTTACAGGATCTGGGAACTCTATTTGTGTCCCTTGTCATCCGACCTCTTTGGAGAATACATTCCAGCGGGAACAAGCCACAAGCACCAAAACACTGCAAATGGCTTCCTGGTAGCTGCCTAGCAGGAGTTCTGTGGATAACACAAAGAACCAAATCTGACACCCAAAGGCACGCTAACTTACTAGGAGCCACTTTGGGGAAGCTGTCTCTGGAGTTGCAATGTTAGAAAACTCTAATTTGCATTGCTCTGTTCCCTCTTTGAAAATGTTGCTGCCAAATTAGCGGAGAGATCTATTTGTGGTGATGCTGCAAATAGCTCACAAATCCACCCTGTGCTATATTAGCGTGAAAACTGAAAGATAGGTCAGCTAAAGTTAGATTTTCAGTTCCTATGCAACAAAAAGCACTATGGTGGCATATATGTAGAGACATATAGGTTACAATCTGTACAATGCTGTAATCCCACAACTGTCTTTTCTTCATTTATGCCCGATTTTTCAATAAGTTTCTTATAGCACTTTGTATGCTAGCTCTAAATTACCTAAATAGACTGGGATGCTTTATGTCAGCTTCACCATAGAAGAAAATTAAATTAAAAGCCCTATTAAGTCCAGGGTCCAACCCTATAAAAGTCACTTATTTATCAAAGTAACAACTTCTTCTGTGGCTAGGAAAGCTGCCCTTCCCCCCAAGAAAAGTGAAATTGCTCCTAAGCGGGTACAAGTTAGGGGTAGCTTTTCCTTCAGACATAAAATTAAGAGACACAGAACCACAGAATTGGAAGGGGCTGTGAGGGTCATTTAGTTGGACCCCGTTGTTCAATTCGGGATCCATTCAAATATCTCTGATAGATGGATATGCAGCCTCTGTTTGAAAACTTCCAGTGACAAAGAACTTACCTCTTTGTTCCACTGTCTGACTGCTTACGCAGTTCCTCCTGATGTCTAACTTGAACTATTTCCTTTTAGTTTTATGTGTGGATTCTGGTCCTGCCTTCTGGTGCAATATAGAATGAGGACTGTTCTCCTACTTTTGTGAGAACCTTTCACACATTTGAAGACTGCTATCTAGTTTGCATAAGTCAAATAAGGTAATAAATCTCACAACAAGGAAGTGCTAAGAAGGATGGAGTTCTCAGACATAGACAAAGAGATACAGCAAGCAAACCTAAAGGGCTCAGAGATTGGTACACCAACACTTGGAATATGAACCAAACAGGGAAAACATGAAGTCTTTATTATGTGTGTGTGTGTGTATGTTTGTGTGTTAGACATGATATTGGTGAAGTTGGTATTATTGAAATCTTGTCATGATTAAAATATGGTGTTCAAAAGAAACAGATGCAGCAAAAGGTTTGCCTCATGTGTAGAGAATAATTACATCTGTATGGAAATCTGTGACACCAAAGATGAAAAGCCTTCTGAAAGCATCTGAATGAATAATAAATAAAAAAAGATATAATAATTACACTGCTGTGGGTGTGTACAATAAGCCATCTAGCCTACCAGAAGTTATAGATGAAGGCTTTACAAATCAGATGGTCAAAGTATCTTGGTAACACAGGTCTGTGATATGGGGGGATTTCAACTACTCTGGTATCAACTAGGAATCGAACTGTGGGAAATTCAACAAGTTCTTCTTGGCCTTGAGACAATTTTGTTGTCCAGAAAAGGGAACTAAAGAATTGGCTATACTGAGTTAATACTTTCTAACAGCCTATGTGAGTTGGGAGACTATACAATTATGATATTAAAAAAAAGAATCAGGGAAGAAATGGTTGAAGAAATGGATATGGAACAAAGAAGCAATTTGCAATCTTTGATTTGTTTTGTACCAGGAAAAAACCCATAGTCCTTGATCAAGATTCCTGAACGATGGTTTCCTTTGAGTCAAGCCTCCCACCTTCATTCATTGGTATACACATTGTTTAATAGCATCTCCACAGGCTCAAAACAAAACAATTGAGATGATGTTATTGATTGGCTTGAGGATGTTCGTTATCAACTGTCCTTCTCTGGTTACTGCTTCTACACGGTATCTCTAGATTTTAATCCAAACAATAAAATCAATGGTTTGCCTCAGCAGCTGCTCAAAATAAACATATACCAATGGCTGAAATCTTTAAGTAGCCATCATCACAGTTAAATGCCTTCCTAGAGGAAGTTGAATAAATTTACATACCATTTCTAGGCTCATGAAACAGCAATAATTCCTCTGCCAGAGCTGCTTATAGGATATTACCAGTGCACCCTTGTTCTCCATCTTTCCCCCAAAAAGGGAAATAAATTAGTTGACCGATATGCTGAACAGATTGGACAGGCTTATTCATCAGTTCAATCGCATCACTGCTTTAAACATACTTTGACTGTTCAGGAGCATCATGTTCCTTCTATAGACTTGGAAAGGATCCCATTTCCCCTCATGCTACTATTTGTTGGAGCAATGTGACTTGACAGAGCCTTAGGACCCTGCCTTTTCTGCCTCACTAATTAGGAAAGCAATCATTTTTCAAGTTGCAATTATTACTTGTCTTCAAAGTAAGAATATTCTCCCTTTCTTCGTCTGCAGAAGAATAGCTTAACATCTCCCTTCAACAGCAGGAAAATCTGTTAGGTCTGAAGGATTGAGCTGCTCCTTTGACTAGGTCAGGAAATAGCAGTGAACAAAGCTCATTGGTGCCCTAAGCACTGACAAATCTTGGTGCTCCCCCCCTCCTTTATACATAGTGTGTACTTCATTGGTTTTTTTTCTTTCTCAACTTTGTGGTGCTCTAAGCATGTGCTTAGTCTCTTAATGGTTAACAGCCAAAGGGCCGGATACACTACTGGTGGTGAAGCAGTGGTATAAGGAACAACTCCTGCTATGGCAGAGGAGACATACTGTGGGTCCTGTCAGCCCAACTATTTCGGCTGGCGGGCTCCAGGAATAGGGCCTTCTCTGTTGTTACTCCTGCCCTGTGGGACCCCTTGCTCCCCTACCAATGTGAGGTTGGCTCCAACACTCTTATATTTTTGTAAGGCCCTAAAGATGTGGCTTTGCCAGTCAGCTTGAGGCCCCAGTGGAAGAACAGCGCAATGGAGGTACAATAATACAATAGCAGAGTTGGAAGGGACCTTGTAGGTCTTCTAGTCCAACCCCCTGCATGGGCAGGAACCTTATACCATTTCAGACAAATGGCTGTCTAACATCTTTTTAAAGACTTCCAGGGTTGGGGCATTCACAACTGCTGGAGGCAAGCTGTTCCAGAGGTTAATTGTTCTTACTGTTAGGAAATTTCTCCTTAGTTCTAAGTTGCTTCTCTCCTTGGTTAGTTTCCACCCATTGCTCCTTGTCCTGCCCCCAGGTGCCTTGGAGAAAAGTTTGACTCCCTCTTCTTTGTGGCACCCTCTGAGATATCGGAACACTGCTATCGTGTCTCCCCTGGTCCTTCTCTTCATCAAACTAGACATACCCAGCTCCTGCAGCCGTTCTTCATATGTCTTAGTCTCCAGTCCTCTAATCATCTTGGTTGCTCTTCTTTGCACTCTTTCCAGAGTCTCCACGTCTTTTCTACATCGTGGCGACCAAAACTGTATGCAGTATTCCAAGTGTGGCCTTACCAAGGCACTATACAGTGGCATTAACACTTCACGCGATCTAGATTCTATCCCTCTGTTGATGCAGCCTAGAACTGTGTTGGCTTTTTTGGCAGCTGCTGCACACTGCTGGCTCATATTTAAATGGTTGTCCACTAGGATTCCGAGATCCCTCTCACAGTTGCTATTATTGAGCAAGGTACCACCTATACTGTACTTGTGCATTTGGTTTTTCTTGCCTATATGTAGGACCTTACTTTTTTCACAATTGAATTTCATTTTATTAGACAGTGCCCAATGTTCAAGTTTGTCTAGATCCTTCTGTATCTTAAGCCTATCTTCTGGAGTGTTGGCTATTCCTGCCAGCTTGGTGTCGTCTGCGAATTTGATGAGTTCCCCATTTATCCCCTCATCCAAATCGTTGATGAAGATGTTAAAGAGTACTGGGCCTAAAACAGAGCCTTGGGGGACTCCACTGCATACTTCCTTCCATGTAGATGCAGTTCCATTGAGGACTACACGTTGAGTGCGGTTGGTCAGCCAGTTACGAATCCATTTGGTGGTGCTGCTGTCTAACCCACAATTTTCTACTTTATCTAATAGTAGGTTATGGTCTACTTTATCAAATGCCTTACTGAAGTCCAGGTAAATTATATCAACAGCATTCCTCTGGTCCACTGATTTTGTTACTTTGTCAAAGAATGCAATTAGATTCGTCTGGCATGATCTGTTTTTGACAAACCCATGTTGGCTTTTGGCTATTACTTTGTTTGCTTCTAGGTGTTCACTTATTTGTTGTTTAATTATCTTTTCCAGAATCTTTCCTGGTATTGAGGTCAGGCTGATGGGTCTATAGTTTCCTGGATCTGTTTTTTTTCCTTTTTTGAAGATGGGAACCACATCTGCTCTTTTCCAGTCTTCTGGCAGTTCCCCGGTGCTCCAGGATCTCTGAAAGATATAGTTCAGTGGTTCTGAGATCTCACCTGCCAGTTCCTTCAGAACCCTGGGGTGTAATCCATCCGGTCCTGGTGATTTGAACTCGTCCAGGGCAGACAGGTGCTCACTTACCATTTTCTTCCCTATTTCAACTTGTGTTCCTAATCTGATATTTGTGGTGCTGTTTTTGATTGATTGGACTGTTTTATCCCTTTGTGTAAAGACAGATGCAAAAAAAGAGTTAAATAGTTCTGCTTTCTCCCTGTTGCTTATCATCTTCTTGCCATTTTCTCCCAGCAGTGGACCAATTGTTTCCTTAACTTTTTTCTTATTTTTAACATGTTGGAAGAAGCTTTTTTTGTTATTTTTTACTTTTTTGGCAAGCCTTTCTTCATTGTGAGCCTTAGCTTTCCTCACTTCATCTTTACAGGCTCGGGCTATTTGCTGATATTTTGCCTTGGTTATGTCCCCCTTTTTCCACTTTTTATATTTATCCTTTTTGTCTTTCAATTTGTCAGAGAGTTCTTTATGCAGCCATGCTGGCTTCTTTTGGGAACTGTTATTTTTCTTCTTCATTGGTATTGCGCTGGACTGGGCTTTTATAATCTCATTTTTCAAAATTTCCCAAGCTTCTTGAGTTGTTTTCCCCTTGAGGATTCTCATCCATGGAATCCTTCCCAAGCTCTCTCTGAGTTTATTGAAATTAGCTCTCTTGAAGTCTAAGACTCTAGTTTGACTTTGTTCAACTACTTTTGTTTGCATAATGTTGAATTCCAGTATTTCATGATCGCTTGTCCCCAAAGTTCCTGTAGCTTCTACACCTTCTATCATTTCCTCTCTGTTAGTGAGAATTAAGTCCAATATTGCTGATCCCCTTGTTCCCTTCTCTACCTTTTGGGAAACAAAGTTGTCTGCTAGATTTGTTAGGAACCTGTTGGATCTTCCACTTGGTGCAGAGTTTGTTTCCCAATTGATGTCAGGGTAGTTAAAATCTCCCATTACTATTGCAGTGTGCTTCCTACATACCTTAGTTAGCTGGTTAGCAAAAAGTACATCCACTTCCTCTGCTTGGTTGGGTGGCCTGTAGTATAGACCTATGACAATATCATTCCCCCCCCAACCTTTAATATTGACCCAAATACATTCAAGATAGTTCTCATCATTGTTGTGCTCTATTTCTGTAGAGATGTAATTATTTCTTATATATAGTGCAACTCCACCTCCTCTTTTATTTGGTCTATTTCTTTTAAATAATTTAAATCCTTCTAGCTGTATGTTCCATTTGTGGGTTTCATCCCACCAAGTTTCTGTAATGGCAACAATATCGTATCTGCCCTCATTTGGTGGTTAACAACAGGTCCCAACTCTCCCACACTTTACCCCCTTCCATCCCATGTGGCCTTGGTTTTAATGTTTAATTTTAACTTTTTGTTTTAGCTTATATGACACTCTAAGCCACCCAAAGTTATAGTAATAGATGGCCAATACATTTTATAAATAAAACAAAAAATACCACAGCTTCCTGGCATAATAATTCGATCACTTTACAAAAAAACAGTAAATCATATGGGTTTTATTAGCTGCTACTGATAAGAATGTACATTATGTCTTATTTACATTTGATTTCTAATTTCCAGTTGACCTCACGAGGCTGGGCAGGGACAGCCAAAGGGCCGGATGTGGCTCAGAGCTATAAAATGTCCAGGTCTGCAATACTGACATGTTTTTTGTGAAGAAAATTTATGATACTGAATTGTTCTTAAGCCAGCGGCAAGCCGATTTGACAATATATTCCCTGTTGCGTTGGAAGAAAATATTTTGTTCTCTCTGCAGAAACCAAGTCACAGAAAGTGCATCCTTGCCAATGATTGCATGTGGAATTCAAGACCTTTAAAAGACGCCCTAAATCAGAGCTTATGCAGTGTCCATACTATAGGTGTCACCCTGTAATAAAACATTTTCTATTACCTCACGGTTAAATTTAGATGGAAATTGAGCTTGTGGCTAATACGATTCCTTTCAAGTAGTTGCCTCAGTGGTGGGTTTCTGCAGGCTCGCACCTACTCGCGAGAGCCGGTTGGTGAAATTTAGAGAACCGGTGAGAACCGGTTCTACCGGCGTACCTGGAAGTAAATCTGGCCCGCCGCTGCCAGTGACCCAACGGGAAGGAAAGGAAAGGAAAGGAAAGGGAAGGGAAGGGAAGGGAGGAAGGAAGAAAGAAAGAAAGAAAGAAAGAAAGAAAGAAAGAAAGAAAGAAAGAAAGAAAGAAAGAAAGAAAGAAAGAAAGAAAGAAAGAAAGAAAGAAAGAAAGAATTTATCATCACAATTGAGTCCAAAATTTTGGTTGTTAAGCAAGAGCGTTGTTAAATGAGTTTCACCACATTTTAAAAGGTGGCCACTCCCACCCTGTCACATGACTGCCAAGCCACGCCCATAAAATAGGCCACACCTACAGAGTAGGTTCTAAAAAATTTGAAACCCACCACTGAGTTGCCTGTATGTATTTTGTATGTAACTGTGAGAACATGGAATACCACAAAAATTACTTTTGTTTCATTTTATTTCCTCTGAATACAAAATGTCAGGTTTTATAAACTGGGGACATATTAATCTGAATTTCCACTAGGGATGAAAAGACCAAACCTTTGTGTGAAAAACCTGCTAAATTCAAAAACAGAGACTTTGGAAAATCACCAGGTAGTGGAGCAGCAGAGCTCCAGCAGAGATGGCCTGAGCTAAAACAAGCAGGGATACCTTCAGTGATGCCCGGAAGCAGGTATCTCTCTCTCCTCTAGCCAGGAGGCACTGCAAATTCAGAAATATAGGCAATTCTTGCCTTACGGTCTCATTTAGTGACTGTTCAAAATTTCAATGACACTGAAAAAAGTGACTTATGACTATCACACTTATGACTGTTGCAGCATCCACATGGTCACACCGCCAAAATTCTGCCTCTTGGCAACTGACTCATATTTATGACGGTTGCAGTGTCCCGGGGTCATGTGATCACTATTTGTCACCTTACCGACAAGCAAAGGGAATGGGGAAGCCAGATTCACTTAACAACAGTGTCACTAGCTTAAGAACTACAGTTCTTAACAGCTGTGGCAAGACAGGTCAGAAATGGGGCAAAATTCGCTTAACAATTGTCCCTCTTAATTTGGGGCTCAATTGTGGTCATCAAGTCGAGGACTATCTGTATACTTTTTCGTATTGGTTGGTAAAATGTGATCTCTTCTCCAGTAAAAGTAGCTGTTGGTATCATCGTGTGCAAATCCTTCTAATTCTTCTCATGCCCTGCAACTATCCGATTACTAGCTATCTGCGGGATCGGATTTTGCCCCATACATCCCTGCGGCCGATTCGCTCCCACAGAGAGGAACTTCTCCGGGTGCTGTCCACTAGGCTATGCCAGCGGGCGATGCCCAGGGGAAGGGCCTTCTCTGTGGCGGGCCCAGCCCTCTGGAACGACCTTCCCCCCAAAATTAGAACAACTACGGATCTCCGCTCCTTCCGCCAAAAATTGAAAACACACTTCTTCTGCTTGGCCGGCCTAGGTTAGTCTGCTGTTTTTTAACTGGGTTTAGAGAATTGTAGTTTAATTTTAGCATAGTGGTTTTAGCGCAGGGATATCTTTATTTAATTCTTATTTTATCTATTTATCTATTTATGTATTTTGTATTGTATTTTTAATTCTCCCTGTGCACCGCTCCGAGTCCCTTCGGGGAGAGGACGCGGTTTATAAATAAAATTTATTATATTATTATTATTACTATAACTGGCATCAGAGTGTTAGCTGTACCGTACATGTATAAACTTTGTTGCCCTTCCTGATCAAAGGATTTGGGACATTCAATGTTCTGTTTCCTTTACCAGCCACATCCCAACCAGCAGCAGCCACAATCATGTCTTCCTATCTACTCCCTCTAAGTTAGTGTTTCTCAACCTTGGTGACTTTAAGTCCTGTGGGACTTCAACTCCCAGAATTCCCCAGCCAGCTATGCTGGCTGGGGGGGTTCTGGGAGTTGAAGTCCACAGGACTTAAAGTCGCCAAGGTTGAGGAACACTGCTCTAAGTGAGGAACAACTGCTACCTGCTTAGAATTTGGATCTTTGAATATGAGGGCCCTTCGCGGCATTGTCCTCACTGGAGAGCAGCCTCAGAGCCAAATAAAAGTCAGTTGGAATGTAGACTAACAATACCTACATTATTTGAATACTGATGGAAATGCAATAGGGAGGTAGAATGAGTGCAGTGATGCCGTTTCTGTGGCTGCTATAATTATCTGGCTGAAAGCACTGCAACCACGCCAGGGAATCATTTCACTCAGAACAATTTCTACACCCCAAACAAAAGCTAAAGCCAAGCAGCTTTATTTCAATCAGTTTTTCATATATCCAAAAATGAGGACAAACGCAACTATTGGAGAAACTTCATTTTTATCTGCCAATTGCCAAGTTGTTTCTAGGCAGATGCTGCCACCTTCTGGGAAAACACATTATCAGGGAATACATTGAATGTTGGTGCCCATCATATTTCTTTTTCCTTCCAGTTTATATCTGAAATTTGATCTGCAGATGACTTCCCCCCCAAACATTTTTAAGAGGGTTATCCTAAATTCATGGTTATTTTGTGTAAACAGTCTTCACAAAAGGCCTGTTTCTGGTCCGTCACAAATATAATTAGAATCACATATCCCAAACCACTGGTTAAACCAAACCAGTGGTCTAAACAAACCCAAATAAAAACCAAATGCAGTACAGACCCCAAAGATGCAAAATGGTCAGTTACATAATTCTTTCATTGATTGGTGGGCTGTTATATTCCCTCTGAGATGAGTTTCTTTGTGGAGGCTTCCTGATGCCTTTATGGAGATTTCCATGCCATTGCTTGGCAACAATACATGAAAGTGTGTCCCTTATTTTATTCTGGTTGAAGTCTTCAGTATCCTCATTTAGACTGCAGCACAATGAATTCCCTCTGAGTACTAGTCAGGCTTTCTGCAAAATAGGCCAAGCCAGCCTTGATCCCAGTGCTAAGTGCTGCCACCTGGCAAAGGTTTCTAGTGGTTTTAGGGCAGTGGTGGGTTTCAAATTCTTTAGAACCTACTCTGTAGGTGTGGCCTATTTTGTGGGCGTGGCTTGGCAGTCATGTGACAGTGTGGGAGTGGCCACCTTTTAAAATGTGGTGAAACTCATTTAACAACGCTCTTGTTTAGCAACCAAAATTTTGGACTCAATTGTGATGATTAATTAATTAATTAATTCTTTCTTTTCTTTCTCTTTCTTTCTTTCTTTCTTTCTTTCTTTCTTTCTCTCTCTCTCTCTCTCTCTCTCTCTCCCTCTCTCTCTCCCTCCCTTCCTTTCCTTTCCTTTCCTTTCTTCCTTCCTTTCCTTTCCTTTCCTTCCCGTTGGGTCACTGGCAGCGGCGGGCCAGATTTACTTCCAGGTACGCCGGTGGAACCCCCTCTCACCGGTTCTCTAAATTTCACCAACCGGCTCTCGCAAGTAGGTGCGAGCCTGCAGAAACCCACCACTGTTTTAGGGTTAAATAAATCATGAAATCTTGAATTCCAAGGAAGCAAATCTGATCTAAAAAAACCTCCTTGCATATTTGGCATCAAGTATATGGCGGTCAAACCCAGTTCAACGAACAGGATTATTCCTTTGTTTATTTTGTTTGCATCGTTATGCAACTCGTACATATTTAAAAGATTAACTACGACCAATGTTGGGATACCATCTTTTGGGCCTTAAATAGAGTACAGATGAATTTAATGTGTGTGTGTGTGTGGGGGGGGGAGGCTGTCTGTCCAGTTCCAAACATGAGCATATAAACTATCAAACTGTTGCTTGTGGTTAAAGAAGGCTTTTAGACAGCAGATAAGAGAACTCTCTCATTGTATAACTAAGCCATTGTTTGGGGAGGGAGGTTTTCCAGAGTCACATTGGCTGACCTTGAGACAGGTGCTGGAAGGAAAATTAAATTGGTACAAAAATCTACATTGTAAAAATATAACTGAGTAACAACTTCTGGAACAGCTTTGGAATTGTCCCAAGATTCTGGCAAGGGACTACATCAAGTTTGGCAGCTTCAACTTGTTAGTTCTATTTCAACCCTGGTGGACTTTAAAAAAAATAATAATAATAAAGTTCAATATCAATATCAAAGAGTCAGAGAAAATTTACAGATGGTACAAAAATAGGCCACAAAATTAACTAAAAACAGACAACCCCATTTTATTAGCAGTTAGTTCACCAGGACATTACATTAGTGACACAGTTTTCTGAACCCAAAATGAGTTCAAGTACAGATTAAAAATACGGGAGAAAGACTTTTAAAAATATTCCCTCCCCTTTCCTCCCTCCCACCATGATAAAATAACCCCTACCCTTCCCAATGGGAAAACATACAGAATCTCATGCAAACATGACAAAAGGAATTCCCAGAGTTCTTCCTTTTAACAAAAAAACAAAAACCTCAAACAAAAAACAAAAGTGTCCTTCTTCAAATTCAGATTTCAGTTAAATCCTCTGTTACCCAGACAGAGTGGTGTTTTCCAACTATTGCTGACCAATTTACTATGTGAAAAGGCAAATGTTTCCTCCTCTGTCTAGTGCACATTAAATCAAGGGTCTCCAACCTTTGCAACTTTAAGTCTGAAGGACTTCAGCTGAAGGACTTCAATTCTGGGAGCTGAAGTCCTTCAGACTTAAAGTTGCAAAGGTTGGAGACCCCTGCATTAAATCACACCAGCATTTGGGAGCAGTATAAATTAATACTTTCCTTACGCACATCCTAAATTTTAATTCTTTTTTGCACGTCTCGCTTTTGGCAGCATTCTACACCATGTAGACTGCTATCTTGAGAAGCCAAACTTTAAATGTTGTACATCATTTTGTTATTGTAAGACAGGGATAATCATAATATTCACAATGAGAATGATTTTTTAGATAGCAGCTACCATTGCTTCTGTTAAAACAGCTTCCTGAAGGCTATCATACAGAGAAGTAAGACTGTATTTTCACCTTATCAAATGCTTAACTTGGTAGTTTGATTCAGGTATCCTGATGCACACAAGATGCACAGAGAAACTGCACTCAACAACAGGAGTGAAAGGGTGTGTGTGTAAATCCCTTGTTCTTAAGTTGTAAAGTTTTATTCTGTCCACAAAGGGCCAAGGAAAATATATTGTTTTGCAGATTATAATTTTGGAGTTTTGTTTTTGCTTTCTGCATTGAAGTCTACTCAGAAATCTGAAGCCGTAGTAAAATCAACCCAGTACTGGATGGCCTTTTGTATGCTCCAAGCCAAGATTTCTCGAAGCAAGCTTACCATTTCTGATGAATGACCCATGTCCCAAATGGACCAATACAGTCTTTCCATTACCATACTTCAGCAGTCACTTTTTTCTTGAGAAACCTCCCCCCCCCACCCATTTTTACAATGGCTTGGAAGGGACAGCCTGCTGACTTTGTGTCTTATTTCACAAGGCTGCATATGTCAAATGTTAAGATCTTGTCACTCCAAGTCTGTCACTACATCTTTTCTGCCAATAGCTTCCTTCGGCATCCATGTTTTTCAAACGTGGCAGTGTTTAAGATGCGTGGACTTCAACTCAGACCTCCGCGCTTTCCGCCAAAAATTAAAAACTCATCTGTTCCATCAGGCCGGCTTGGCCTAATTTATGCTTCTCGCCCCAGTCTGTATTTTCAAATTGTTTTATCTGGTTTTAATGGGCTGTAATTTTAATTGTTCTTAAAATTTTAGTACAGGCTAATTTAATTCGTTTTTAATTTTGTTATGTATGGTATGTTTTTAGATGGTTTTTAATTTTCCTGTACACCGCCCCGAGTCCCTTTGGGGAGAGGGAGCGGTTTATAAATGTAATAAATTAATTAAATTAATTAACTCCCAGAATTTCCCCAGCCAGCCAAGACCTCTGGATGATTTGCAACAGAAGGGCAAGCTAAATTTGCCAATAGATGCAATTCTGCCTCCTGCTCACCCCCCAGTCATATTCATTCTACCTTAAATGTCCAAATAATTAGGGGTACTGGGAAGCTTGGAACTCTTCAACTCTTCAGCACAGTTTGCTTTCAAGTAGAGCAAATCTGTTCATACAGAAGGCTGCGCATAAAATACTGTATTAAAAGAGTTCAAAAGACAATGTCATCTTCCCATATTTGGTCTTACGCAGGCTTCTGTCTCAAATGTACATTCATTACTGGCATAGCTGCCTAAACAAACGGGGACAACAAACATAATGAAAGTGAAAAGGAGTGATCAACTCAGAGAAGAACAATGGTAGGAATTATAAAGAGGGATTGAAAAATCATATTATTAAGATTCAGGGGGATTTGATCTCAGCCTTCCTATATCTGAAAACACATCATGCAGAGATGCGTTATCTACAATGCAAGACTGCAGGATGCAAAAGAATGGATTAAGATACAGAAAGAAAGACTGTGATTATTAGAGGGGGGAAAAACCTCCTCCTGATATTCAGGGAAATTTGAATTTCAGTGGAATAAATTATTTTACTGGTTAACGTCAAGTAGAGGTGAGGCAAGGCAGTCAGCTCCTGGGCATGTTTCAGTTTAGATTACTGCACTAAATGGTTATACACTACGTGGCCTAAAGCTCTTTGCAGCTTTTACTCTTATTTTACTTAAATATTTACGAGTCTATGGAATTTCATGATCCACTAGATGGTGCTCACACACAGGATCAATGGGAACAAATGTGTTGAAGCTATAGCTAGATTGTGATGGACATTAGAAGAACTGCAATTGAAGCCACAGGGAGTAATTGAAGAATTGCCGACACTGGTGTGAGAATAACTTTTGACCTCTACGGAGTTACTCTGACCCAAAAGAGGCCTATAAACTTTTGGCAGCAATTATGGGCAGTCAAGGTCTAAGTTAAGAAGAAACCTTTTTTTTTGCTTCTGCCTTTTCTCCAAATGTTCATTTATGGAACTGGTGTTAGTATGATTACAGCTTCAATGAAAACCAGAACAAGATAGCTGATCTAGCAACTTGCTTCCAATATTAGAAACCTTTAAGCAAAACAGGAAGATATTCTGGGAGAGGGTGGGGGGGAGAGACATCTACCTCCAAATTGAAAAAGCTTAGAAATCTTTTTGATACCCCAGTATTGTATTTATAGTAAATGTTTCTTCATTAGCAATACTAACAAGTTTTTTTTAAAAAAATATTATAGCAACTCTCCAACTTTGGATCAAACAGTAGTCAGACCAGTTCATACTCCAGTGCCATTAATTCCTCCACTGAGGAATTAAAAAGGGTTTTCAAAAGTCTTTGACTCTTGTCATGACCTCTGTTTTTCCTGTCCCTCTGGGCTGCAAGTTTAACATGCCTTTCCTATGACACATCCAATATGTAGCAGGACAGAACAGAATAAGCCAAATGGGGGGAAATGAGTTCTATTTACCTTGTTAATGTAGCTCCAAACACAGACAGCAATGATGGGCAAGTGTGTATATGTGTGTGTGCATGCATGAATACACAATACTATTAGCAGCATATTTATAAATTCCATACATACACATATGCACACAAAGGAACTTAGTAAACTAGAATAAGTGGGTTATTGGAAAGTCTCAGTCACAGCTCAATAAGACACATTGGACAGGAGGAAATAATTGAAAAATAGACAGCCACAGGCTTATCCTAAAATGATTCTAACAGAAACAGACATTATGATGACAAATCAACCAAACCCAAGGGCCCTTTTTCTCTATCCTCTATAATAGCAAAAGGCTGGGAAAATAAGACCCTAATACTTGGGAATACCCACTCTAATACGTATCCCCTATTCAAAATGCTCAAAAAGAAAACTACTAAAATACTGTTTGTTCAGTACTCATGAAGATCAATTCTCCTAAGTTGTATTTAGGATGGCCATTAGAGCAAAGTTTACACATGATGCTAGAATGTCATCCTCTTTCAAACAGGCAGGATATGTGCACCAGAAATAAAAAATAATATTGGATTCAATTATTGAATCTTAAACCACATCTCACATAATTGTATGTTGAAATCAGAGACAGGGTTATAAGAAGGACACAAATTAAAATATCTCTTTGGAGCAAATTCTCTTGCCAACATTGTCAGGTGACCATGTTGCTCACGCTTGGTCATTCCATCCCTTTCCCAATATATTTCTAAATAAGAAGACAGAAAAAAATCCATCTGGGATAATCTAAATATTGCCAATACCAAAGTCCTCCAAAGTCTTTCATATAAAAACAGAGCATCTGCTTTAACTAAGAACTCTGCTCCAGAACACTAACTCAGTCCTATCTCAGTCTGAGCCCAAATTGCATAATTAGGTCCATGCTTGGAGCATGGCCTCCCTCTGGCTCCATGTTCATATTACCAATGATGTTCTTTTGCAAACCCATACATGTGCAGGACTATTATTTTTGATCCCCGTTGAATTCTTGGTTCTCTCGTGCCATCTATCCAACGAGAAGGAATCATTTTGTTGTAATATTATTCCAGATATTGGAAATAAGGTGTGAGGAAAACTCAGAGGTTTACAAATCTTCTTCACCAAAACCTGGCATTATAGCCAAGGAGGCACACCTCAATACTTTCAGTAAACCTGGGATCTTCAGCAATCTGGCAGAAATAGATGTAATAGTCCTGACTTGGCCCTGAGGCACTGCTTGTACATCAATTCCAGTAGTTCTTCAGATGGCTGCTTTCTTCCAAGCTTCCAGGTTTAACCATGTTGGCGGTTTCCCATTTTTCCTCAAACATCTTGAATGGATATTGGTCAAAATGCTTCTTCTCTGTTGAATATCTCATATCTTATCACGTCCTGTTGGCTTGGAGTAGAGGTTTGAGATCCTCCCCATGGATCCATTCTACTATTGCTTAATACAAGAGATAAGAAGTGGCTATCTAGTGTTCTGGAGTTCTTCCCGCAGCCAAGTTGGCAGTGTCTGGCCAATTTTATACAGTAGCTTGGATAACTCTATGTTGTGGTCCCTATAATAATCTCTCAAGAATGCTCTGGACTGCATGAGGAAAAAAGAAAAGAACAAAGAAACATAATTAAATGCTATGATTAAATATAAAATGGTGTTAAACTTAGAGGGACAGAGAACCCTGGAATGCATGAATTATCAAGCCACAGGAGACATCTCCTCCACTAGCTGCCAACCAGGGCTATCCTTACAGGAGCCACAGCAGAGTGCAGCAATGGGAACCTCAGTGCTTTGAAAGCTGCAGAATACAATATATTAATACTATCATATCTTTTTCTCTGAAATCAGTGGTTGTACAAAAATGTTGGTGGCTCTGAAATGGAAGTTACTCTCCAATCTGAAGACTGAGGAAATGCTATATGGCAAGTATGAGTATATACCTTAGGGCGTCTGCACATCCTACTAGTGGTGGCTGTTCAACCCTTTGGAACAGCCTCCCACCTGAGATCTCATAGATCCCTATCCTATTAGACTTACAGCAGGATATGAAAACCTGGCTCTTCCCACAAGCATAGAATGGGGGTTGAGCTGCAAGAAAAATTGGTCTGGTGGCTGGGAGAAGAATAGTTTGTTTTGAACCATGTTTCTATTGGTGGTTATAAACTGTCTAAAGTCATGAGATAAGCAGCCATTTAAATCCAGTAAGTAAGTAAGTAAGTAAGTAAGTAAGTAAGTAAGTAAGTAAGTAAGTAAGTAAGTAAGTAAGTAAAAGTCCAAGCAGAATTAGGGCAGGCTCCCAATCAAAATAGATTTTTTTCAACTTGGATTTAACTCATAAATCATGAAGGATTCTTTATCTTTCAATAGAAAATAGCTATAATCCTAAAACTGCAAAATGTAAGATGATTCTAAAGCATTATTCTATAGGGGGGGGGGTGGAATTAGGTTTCAGTAGGTAATATAAGAAAAATATCAAAGGCAACATGTTATGCTGATTTAATCACCCATACTCTTCCTCCCCATATACCTGCAAGACTTCAAATTTAGGATCTATTTACTATAAGCATCATAGAAACAGCATCACCTATGCGAAAATCTTACCCTTCAGCAGGGTAAGATACAAGAACTCTCCTAGCAAAGCTAATATGTACAGTCTCACTGCCCAACTGGGAAAGATTCATGAGAAATGCCTAAGTAGGCCCACATCTTATCTTGCAACAGCTTGTGAACTATGATTGTGGGGACAAATCTAAGTGACTGGGGCGCATGTGTTTCATAAATTCATAGCCTTCCTGCAATGGCAGGGAATCTCATCATGGAGAGGAAACGGCTTTCACTGAATACAGAGCAAAGGTTAGTGGGCTCGTTCTGTCCTTACAAAATCAGATCGGCTGGCTATCCAGCACACAACCGTGCCATTATCTTCTAGGAACAGCAGATGAAAAATGCCCTCATTTTACATACTTACATCTAAATCCATCTCTGGGTATTTTCTTCCTTTGCTTTTACCCAAGCACTTGGTCTTCCCTCCTTCTAATAGTTGGCACCAGAATCCTTTTTTGAGATCAAACCTATCACAAATTACAAAAAAGATGACATCCAGATGATTCACATTTTGTAACTAGAATTACTTATTTCAGACATGCAGTAATTACATATAATTAAATAAGGAAACCAACTTTCCTGATCAAAATGAGATCCGTTTTATCAAACATATGGAATGACCATGTTGCACTATTACTCTGCTACAGAACTTAATAGCAGTGGAAGAGAAAGAATAAATTTGTATCCGTTCATATTTCTTTGCTAATCTATTAATTCCTATGTTTTAAACTGCATTGTGTGGGGATCCTGCAGCTAGATATAAATTGCTTCTTGTCCAGTGGTGGGTTCCTACCAGTTTGGACCAGTTCAGGCGAACCGGTAATGGTTTGGCCACCTGGGTCGATGGAATCGGCAGTGACCCAGGCCCGCCAGGCCCCCAAACCAGTTCCCTGGGCGACACTGACAGTGTTTGTTTTCAAGAACAGTTTTAATTGCACTGTGCACGCATGCGCAGCACGCATCAAGCATAAAGCTCATGCACGAGAGAAGTACGCACGTAAGCAAACCGGCAGTAGTGCCTGTGGGAACCCACCCCTGTTCTTGTCCTAAATTTAGATATTACACACACATACACACCTATTAAAAATGGTTCTTAAGTCATGCACTAGGAATTGCACTAGCCAGAATTGCTTACAAATGCAAATGCTCTGAAGGAAAGGAATGAATACCTATTGGTTATAAAATGTTCCACAGCTCTTAACAAGAGAATGATAATTTCTGTGGATTTCAAAGGACACACTCCACACTAATGCAACTTAATGGTAGGCTGATATCTTATTTTATTTGTGCAAATGCTTGTAAACCTCCACCCTGGATATATCCTCTTCACAAAAAAGTAATGAGACATGGAGAAGTGAGCATGGTTATCCTCTCCCTCCCCTCCCTTCCCTGCTCCTGCTTGTTTCTCCACGGGAATTCAGATTCATACATTTTAAACTCTACCAGGGAAGAAAGTCCTTGTGAAAGTATTTGCAAGAAGGTAAACAGGGAAATTAATTCCTTTTCTACCTTCGTTACCTGGAATGAAGAGAGACAAGATTATTTTCCTATTACATATATTCTGTATGTATATCATATGTACTTGAAAGAAAATGCACAGTGTTCTGTTATGGACAGTCATCTATGCACCACGAGATATGTTCAATGTAATGTTTATGCATTTATTACAGAATACGGTATTTAGTATTCTGCATTTTATTGCTACTGAAACCAGAGTAGAACACAGTCTTACTCCTAACCACTACAACGATCCTTTGCAATGAAAGAGTTCAAAGCTTGAGCAGTCTTGAAATCTGCAAAATGAAAGGAAGCCAATTCTATAGTCTTCCAATCAGCTCTTCAATTGACAGGGGTGGAAATGCATGCAATGTGAGGGATGCAAGCAAGTAGGATCCAATGCTGAGAATATATTCAAAGATTATATTCAACAAAAGCAGATACGATGAACTCACGCTAGAGTTTTATGATAATCTATGGTGTTTGTCACTCCAAGAAATTTCTGGACTGTTTCCATTACTTTGGCTGGTTCTGTGCGTAGTCGCTTGCCATCCAGAACAAGAATCTGAAAGACATTTTTAAATGCATATATATGTTAGGTTCCTCTCTTATACTGAACATACACCTTCCTAACTGCAATGTATAGCATCAGGAACAGAGACAGTTTTGCTCCTCAGAGGTGGTAATAGAGCAAATCAAAATAATAAATAAATCCATTTCTCCTGTTTTGTAGAATTTGTATTTCATTTCTATTATATCCTAACTGGAAAACACAGGAGGGACAAACAGCATAAGAAAGCTAAACACTGCTTTAACTTAGTGAACAAGTATTTCTAAACTTATAGTACCATAATGGGCATACATATGGTCCCTCGATGATCTACCCTCCACTAAAATTTGTTAACTAAATCAAAGTCATTTTCTTACATTGATATTTCCTAACTTAAACCTAAGATGAAGAATCATATCAACTGTTCTATGTGGCTTAAAACTAATTCAAATGATTATATTTACCAAAAGGAGAATGATACAAGATGATTTCCTCAACCAAAGATGAGTAGTCAGAATAAAAATTGCAAATGCAAATAAAAATATTGCCCAATTCCTAGCTTCTTCAATCTTATAAACTTAAGTTTCGTTCAAAGCCAATTCTAGACACTTCCCACTCTCAAATAAAAGGGTTCATTTATTTGTTTGATTTACAGTATCTTCTGCCTTCCATCCTGGAGTTCAAGTTGGTTATCTCTCATCCCAGTTTATCATACAGTAATCCTGTGAAATAGATTGGGCTGACAGAAAGTGACTAATCCAAAATCACCCAGTGAACTTCCTTGGCTGAGAGTGGATTTGAGCTTGATTTCCTAAATGCCAATCCAACTTCTTAATCTCTACAGCACACCAGCTTTCTCATATTTATATATGTCTCATATGTCTCATATGTCTCACGCACACACCTGTCAGAAGCCACACTCAAAAAAGTGTACACCAGGATAAAAAAGTAATCAATAATTCATTAAGATTAATTAATTAATGGTACTGCATTTGGGGAAAAAAAGTAATGCCCAGCAGCATATGCAAACTATTAATTTAGAAATAAAAGAAGTAGGGATATATACACTCCATCCTTCCAAAGATGATAGCCAAAAAGAGATGGAGGGAGAAAAATAAAGAGGGTGAACAGGGGTTATGGGGAAGGGACCTTCAAGAACCTTCCAGATTTATTCAAATCCTCCTGATGGAAACAAACCAGGAAGCTTCTTTAAAAAATTTAATATAGATCATACTAGATTATTTCCTTCAATCTAAATATTTTAACATGAACATCTCAAGTGATAAGATGGAGCACTTCCATTACAGCTCACAATTGATGGTGCTAGCAAGCTACTTAAATTAAAACTATTTGTTATAGTTGATGAAAAGCACATCCTTTTCAGTGTTAAATACAAGGCTTTACACCAGACCCAATTATTAGTTACAGCCTCCAATCAACATAAGTAATATTTGTGTACTAAAACAGACTTAATGTTAATCTTCTTAGCAGACTACTAAATGCTTTGCTGAAATCAAATACACCATGTCTACAATATTAAGACAAAGTCCCCATGAGATTATGATTAGCAAGTTAGTTAAATGCTGGCTGGACAAAGAAATAGGTTGAGACATAGCTAGTTAGAATACTCCTAAAACTGCATCAAAATTCTCATCGAAATTGAGTAACATACTGATTGGCAAATCACAAGATTCAACACCTATCAGGGTTCTTTAAAATTATTTTTATTTTTTAATTATTATTAATAATAGCTGTCTTAAAAGAAAGCAATAGCAATAGCACTTAAAACTTATATACTGTTCCATATGCTTTATGCCACTCTCTGAGCAGTTTACAACATATATATATTGCCCCCAATAATCTGAGTCCTCATTTCACCGATCTCAGAAGGATGAAAGATTGAGTGAACCTTGAGCCAGTCAGGACTGAACTCCTGGCAGTGGGCAGAGTTAGCCTGAAATATTACAACTAAGCACTGCCCTACCACAACACACTGTGTCTAGGTCAGGGGTGGGCAAAATGAAGGAAATGATTCTCAATTTGGGAGATAGCATAGCTATCACTTAAGAAACCAAATGCACAAGGGTAGGATAAGGATCCTTGTCTTGGCAAAAAATAAATTACATGCTTTCTTGGTTTCTGTCCAAACGATTTTCAGTAAAATCCTAAATTCAGTGAAATTTAGGATTTTAAATTTAGCCAACTCTTCTGAGCTACATTATTTATGTCATTAGTTTTCCGATTTGAACTGTTTTGTACTTCATTTAGTTTATTATTAAGGCATTCCACATGGGTTTTTGAACAACTCCAGCTCTGTTCTCATGTCACAATCTGGGTTCAACATCTGAGTTAATTTATTTCTATCACATCTGCAATGACTCTCAAATCACTAAAGTTAGCCACCCTGTTTTGTCATCATGCAGAGACCTGCAGAGTTTGTAGGCAATTTGCTTTCCCATTGTTAGGAATGTGTCAGGTGTCAGAGAAATCAGGAGATCCAGGTATCAGATGAGATGAATATAAAGATTTATTACAAGCTTAAGCTATCTACAAAAATATGAACTATTAATGGTCAAAGCAATTTGGCACTAGATAAGAAATTCATGGGGAACTCAGATCTCTTGTGGGCATGAAGAGACTCATGACCAATGACGCATCTGACCCCTTCCTCGGGCTCAGCCTGGTCATCTCCTACAGCTTCTTACTAACACTGATGTTACCTGGCTAGGATAATGAAACGTGCAAGGAAACAAGCAAGCGCAGAGAGCACCAAAAGATCCCTCATTTCAACCCTGAACTACAAATATTCTCCTGCATTGGTATATATCACACCTACTGCATGGTTGTATGCAAAATGAAGCAATGACAGAATGAATATGTGAACAGCCAGGCTGCTTCATTTGTTTTTCCCTTAGCAACTGTTTCATGCACAAAAAGGTGCTAGCAATTTATTTTGAGGTTTCTTCCCTTTCGTGGGAAGTGAAAAGTGAGGTTTCTGTTGTTCCACAACTGTGTGTCTGCTGCTCCCACACAAGCAACCACCAGCGTCTTGTTCTTGCTGTATCATTTAAAAAGAATTACCCTTTCCTCTTTCCCTATAGCCTCTGAGAGATATATATATGTTAGGTTTTTGAGCTGATCAATAAATAAATCAGGGAGACTAGGATAGATCTATTTTGAGCTATTTAGCTCTCATCAGCTAGCCATACCCTTACTGGGAATGGAACCAGGGAAGTATTACATATGAGGCAGTTGTAATTGCCACTAGACTTCGAATCCCAGTAAGGGTATGGCTAGCTGATGAGAACTAAATAGCTCGAAATAGATCTATCCTAGTCTCCCTTGTTTATTTATTTATCAGCTCAAAACCTAACACACACGTAAAAAAAAAGACATAATGAAACTAATAGCTTTCTGTCTAGATGGTCTCTGGTGATGAGCCGAAAGGCAGAAAAGGAAAGCAGTATGCTTCCTCCCTTAATTGGGGCTTACCAGGGTGTTGTGACACGTCAGACTGCTTTCAAAATGCAATCATGGCATACGTTTTTAACTGAGAATATTCTTGCTCACTTGGTTGACTTTATTCTACACAAGATCTTTGAGAGATGTTCTGGAGGTGAGATCCATCCCTACCCTCTTGGCTTTCTGAAGGACCTTCTAAACCTGGTTCTGCAGACTGGCTTGAGGCCCTGATGGGTGTGTTCCATGCTGGAAGTGGCTAATGGGCTAAGAAAATCCCACCTCCATCCCAGCCATGTGCCAGTTCCCAGTTTACCCTATTTCTGTTCATTTTAATTGTTTTAATATTTTTATATTCTTGTTTTTATCTGTTGCAAGCTACCTAGAGTTGCCCAATGGTGAGATGGACAGCATATAAATTTAATTGAAAATGAACAAACGAACAACCAGAATATTACCGGTCTCTAACAAATTTCTTACTATCCCCATGACTGTAAACTTGGCCTACATATATAAAAGGTAATGCCTCGCACATATGTACTAGTCGCTTTTGACTTTAGGTGGCGGTGCTCATCTCTGTTTCAAAGCCAAAGAGCCAGCGCTGTCCGAAGACGTCTCTGTGGTTGCCTGCATGACTCAATGCCAAAGGCACCCAGAACACTGTTACCTTCACCAAAGCTGGTTCCTATTTTTGTACTTGCATTTTTTATGTGATTTCGAACTGCTAGGTTGGCAGAAGCTGGGACAAATAATAGGAGCTCACTCTGTTACGCGGTGCTAGGGATTCGAACCGCCGAACTGCTGACCTTTCTGATCAACAAGCTCAACGTCTTAGCCACTGTGTCCCTACATATATACTGACTCTAAATTGCAATACTGACTGCAGTTGGCACAGGATGGAATAACAGTCTGCTTTTTAAGTACTGTATCCACCCACAAAGGAGATCTGCATTTTGTGGCCAGAAGCAAGGTTTTTTTGGAAATGTTCACCATGTCATTAATGGATTTCTTTCTTAATGTTATAAAAACCATGAAGATAACGTTGGAGTAATAGGATTTTTAATCCATCCTGACATTGGCCAGCTGACAAACTACACAGCTGCATCTCTCATTCCCTTAACTTCAAAATAAAACACAAGTATGGTGAATTTTTTGCTGCTATTAGTTGCTATTCTCAACTAATCTCACAGGATAAAATTATTACCATTGGAAGGAACTACGCGTTTTATCCAATTCTCAGGGAACCTCTTTACTGGCTTTTCAGAGCCAATTAAGTGAATTCCAACATTCCAGAAAACATATGCATTTTCTACAAGAAGCAAACAGCATTGAATATATGGTTGTATATATAAACACTACTGATAACCCAGCGTTTCCCGGGTACTTATTTATCCTAATCCTGTATTAGACAGGAAAACCCCTAATTTCGGTGACAATTAATTACAAATGTTTTTCTTGTGCCCCCAGAATCATCAAGAAAGGTGATACCACCTTAATTTCTAATGTTGGATTTTCCTCCCTTCCCAGAGGGAGCCCCTTTGTGGAGTACTGTGAAGCTGTTACCATGGCGACTCCACTGCACTGCACAGTAGAAGCCATTTTATGGCAGTACGGGTACAAGCCACGGTAAGGCACAACAGGCTGCATCTTAGCAGAACACACCCCAGGGCTGTTAGGGGTGTCTTACAGTATTTGTTTCCAGAGGATAAGTAATCTGTGTACCAAGTTTGGTTGAAATTGCTCAAGGCATTCGATAGATAGATAGATGGATAGATGGATGGATGGATGGATGGATGGATGGATGTTCATTTTTTTGAGCTGATAAATTAATAAATAAACAATGGAGACTAGGATAGATCTATTTCGAGCTATTTAGCTCTCATCAGCTAGCCATATCCTTACTAGGATTCGAACCAGGGAAGTATTATATGTGAGGCAGTTGTAATTGCCACTAGACCACTGGTCAGCTGAAACAGTTTATTTATTTATGCTCAGAAAACCTAACACACGTGTAAACAAAAGACACAACGAAACTAATAGCTTTCTGTCTGGATGGTCTCTGGTGATGACCCAAGGTAAAACTGAAGATCCGTGACTTGCTTACCTGATTGGTGTGGAAATTATTCAACCAGCGTTCAATATGGGTAGCATACCAGCCTGGCACTAGGCAACGGTTCTGTAAAGTTCGAAGCTTCTGAGAGGTCTCAGGTCCAGCTGTAATCACCTCATGAAAGGTGTACTTCAGGGCAACTGGATCATCATGTGCCCGTTGATGCTATGAAGAAAAAAAACCCCAATTTTGATAGCCCGCAGCTGAACAGGAACAAGAGACATTCAAAGAAGCAAAGAGGAAACAAGAAAGAGGAAACTGGAGGAAAGAGAGAAAGGCACAAACAGAGAAACAGGCAGCATTAGGGCCATGTGAAATCTAGGATAAATGGAGGCATGACAATCTAGAAAGCTGAATTCTAATGGTAAAGGGAAATTTTTGCTTCAGAAATCCCTGCAGACTGGTGGGCGGGCAGGAAGAGCTTCTCTAACGATGTAAGAGCTGCTGTTATTACGTTTAATAGCTACACTGCCTTTCCACTAATGAATAGTGCTTTAGGTCAAGACGACAACACTGCCATGGAGCAGCTTACCTGATACCAAGAGTAGGCCCGATCTGCAGGATTGATGAGGATGGTGATTATTTTTGCCTTGGAAAGCAGTGCAGCAGCCCGCCTTGGTGTGACTTCTGAATCAAAGTAATTGGCACTCTTCTCAAAATAGAAATCAGAAGTAGTGTTGGAAGGAATGGGGAAAAACTCCATATACCTTAAAAAAACCATCAGCAGCAGAAAGGGGAAAATAGATTGGGTGAAGCAATACAGAAATAGTTTCAGTTTCTTACTCAATGTCAATTGTTTATGCCACTTTAAAAGGAACAAGGATTAAGACACATCAAAGGTTTCTTTCCAGCCCCAAACCGTATTAGTCAAGACATTCATTAGAATGTAGCTGATTTTAGAACTTAAGCCTGAACAACCAATGAAGCATTCTTCTGGATCAAAGAATTAACAGACTGCAATTTATTACATTTATGGAAAAGATTAAGCAAACGGCAAATGCAGCATGAACTACTGAACACAAGACAAACAGACCAGCTGTTGATCCCCATTCTTCCCAAGTAGACAGATAGGAATAAATGATAGCATTTTAAGAAGAGGGGGACAATGTTGCAACAGACATTAAACACAAAACCCCGTTTTCTTCATTCACATTTTAGCCCAGTAGGATTAACACAGGTTTACAGGGCATTACTGCAGAAACCAGGCCCAAGATTCAGATAAAACGTGTGTAACAATTCTGTGTTTCAGGCTTACAGAGATGGTTTGCTGACAAAGTAGAACAAGCAACTGGCTCCCGGCCTTTGGAATATCTTACCATGGAGGTGAGATCAGCTCCCACCCTTCTGACTTTCCATAAGACAGTAGGTTCTACCAGATGGCTTGGGGTGCCAATGGGGGATATTCACACTGGAGGTAGTTGATCAATTAAGAGTCAATCTTATCTCTTCTTCCCTCCCCCCTCTCCCCAGTTGCATCTGGCTCTCTCCATCCCCATTGTGTAACAACAATTTTACTTTGATTGTATTTATTTTATTGTGTTAAGAATATTTACTTCTGATTTTAATGTTTTCATGCTGTAAGCTGCCCAGAGCCGCTTTGAGATGGGCGGCAAATAAAACTAATTAATTAATTAAACCTTAAGAACTAAATATGTATATGTCTTCCACAAATCTAAATCCAAAGGGAGGTTTGCCCCTTCCTTGCTAGATACGTTTGGTTTTCAAAGGATTCCGGCAAAATAGATTAGAAAATTGCAAAGCTGTTCCTTCATTCCTTTGGAGTGTCATTATGAACCAAAATATAAGTGGAAGGGACAGCTCCTCATCCACCCACCCCAGCACAAAAATTGAGAATGAGGCCTACCAGTCAATGCCCTTGTGGTAATTATGTCCATTGAAGAACTGGATCTCTTCAAAGGTCTCCGAGCTGGGATAGTTACTGCTCAGGTCAGGGTGCATCCCCAAGAAGAGATAGAGGGCAGTGGTACCTTTTCAAGGAAGAAGAGAAGAAACGGGGCAAGGAGACAAAGAGCTAAAAAACACTTTCCCACCAAGATTCTAACAGAATTCTACATTCTCGATCACTATTTCTCAACGTCAACAATGTTAAGGTCTGTGGATTTCAATTCCTGGCATTCTCTAGCCAGCATATTGGATGGAGAATTCTGGGAGTTAAAGTCCACAGACTTTAAGGTTGCTGAGGCGGAACACTGATCTAGATTATTCCAGGGATAAGCGGATTTGATGTGTTCAGTCCTCAATAAAAATGTTAAAAACCAACGATTACCCCAGTGCATTTGTTAATTACGGCATATATGATATTTTATCCTACTACATGGCCTTTTAAACAGCTATCATCTCACAGGCGGAGGGTGGGGGAAGGACCCTGTGATGTAAAGCCTAAGTCTTTAACTTAGATTTCCTATTTCTGTCAGCCTTGCAGACTTAGCCTAAATATTATCAGATTTCAACTGTATTAAACATTTTTGGCAGTTGCTTCTCCAACTCTGAGGATGAATTACATTGCTGTTACAAAAAATAATCTCTCTCTAAAAAAAAAAGTCAGGCGAAATATGATTGGTTTTTTAAAATTTATTCCAGTTTCCTATGTTGAACCATGAACGCTTATAAGTGATGACAAATGACACCAACAATAACTGTTCAATGACTTCAAATTGTACTCACCATTCTTTGAAACAGCATTCATTCTCCTTACTATGACAATAAGTTGAAGAGTATTAAACCACTTACACTAATACACCTTGAGATGGCTTGTTAAGTTTTGGGGTAGTGGATTGTACATACTCAGTCAATTGTGGTTTAGTTCATCTATTATGGTTTAAAAAGGATACTGTAATCTAATCATTGGGATAGTATATTTCAGCAATACCGCATACATCTGTTACTACTATACCTGTCTTCTGAGGACCAATAATTAGTAGCTTGGGGAACCGGTCGCAGGTCTTCTCTTTGGACCAAATATCCTTGTGGCGCTTGTCCTCACAAGGATCCTGAAACATGACAATGTGTTGGGAATCAGCCAGGCCATCCTTGAGAACAGGATTTCTTTTATAGCCCAATTATTCTTACTGAAGACGGATCTCAAAAGCCATCAATTTCCAGTACATGTAGTCCTTGACTTACAACCATTAATTTAGTGACAACTGTAGCGTTCCCATGTCATTGATCAAATTTGGGGGGCTTGGCAACTGGCGTGTATTTATGATGTGATCCCCCACTGTAATCTTCCCAGCTGGCTTCCACCAAGCAAAGTCAATGGAAGCCAGATTTGCTTAACAACCGCATGATTCCCTTAGCAACTGCAGCGATGCACTCAACAACTGTGGTAAAAAAGATTAGGCAAAACTCATTTAACAACCGGCTTGCTTAGAGACAGAAATGTTGGGCTCAATTGTGGTCGTAAATCATAAGTAATAGAAGATATCATAAGTAAGAGAAGGAAGATATCGTCTTTTACTTCGCTACTCTACTGATTCTGCTCTGTATTTTGGAAGCTATAGTTGGTTTGTTTTTGACTTTCACCCTCTTAAAAGGAAAAAAAAATACATGTTTTTCAAAACCAGTCTCTCCTCTCCAGGGGGGGCAGTATTATGATCTATAATTATCAGGATATCCTTTTTGTAAACAGATGTACAACTGAAAGAAAGTGACCAGATGAGATGTACTGCTCAGCAGATAGAGAGAAGCAAATCCCCCTGAATACTGTTGCAAGTCTCCAGCCACCACACATTTCACAGAATGCTATTTCACATCTGCCCCTCTTCCTGGGGAGTATTAAGTATCCTACTGGTCTATGACCGCAATTAACTAAATTGAGTATTATATAACAGGCAACTACTTGCCCAGATTTCCAAACCAAGAAAAGAGACAAAACAATAAAACACAGTGGAAATTTTTTGCGACGCAGGCCCAGGGGGGCAGTGAATGCACACCTGCCAAAGGGGGTCTTTTTCTTCAGAGAATATCTGGAAATACTTCTGTGCCAGCTGCACAGGTGGCAACGTCTGCAATTTCAAGTTAGTCCAGGAGTTCAGAAAACGGACCAAATGCCTAAAGGTGTACAAACCCAGGCGGTCATTTCCATAATTGGAGAGGTGGGTCATAAAGATACTGATCTGTGCAGGAGAGGGAAAAAGAAAAGGAGGGGACGGACCCCATAGATCAGAATGGTTACTGTAGCATTCAGAGAATTTTTGCAGTGAAATATTAGACATTCATTTGCAGATGAACAAAACCTGCAGATGAACTAACTAGACACTAAATATTTTCTACAAAGAACAGTGCATCTGGGAGGCATTTCTGTCCTTTTAAAAATATCCAAGATGATCGGCACACCTTGTGGCAATATATTCCATAAGGGGATTAAATGCTGAGTCAGAAAATGCTGTCATCTATTCTAAATTTGCCCCCAACTTCAGTCAGTTTCTCCCCAGTTCTAATTTCTGTTGACTTCAGGGGAAAAATGTTTACTTGACAGCACTCATAATTGTGCCCACTTAATGTATTTCACTGTGTTCATACCATGTAATAAACTTTGACAAGGCAATTATCCAAATGATATTACTATTTATGGCTCTTGCTGAACTCTTATGCCTAAGTCAGGGGTGTCCAAACTTGGGAACTTTAAGACTTGTGGACTTCAACTCCCAGAATTCCCTAGCCAGCATAGCTGGCTGGGGAATTCTGGGAGTTGAAGTCCACAAGTCTTAAAGTTCCCAAGTTTGGACACCCCTGGCCTAAGCTCTTTCAGCTTCTTAATCACTTCTAAATCATATTTATCTATCCATTCACCCAAACATACACACACACACACGCAGAGTCTCACCTACATATATGCGTATACTTACTTTTCTGAAAATTATTCAGCTCTAGAATTTATCAACTCCAGAACCTTTCAGTAGCTAATGGATTTTTTAACTTAATCATTCTATTTCTATCCCACCTTTTCTTTGCTGCAAGGATTTCAGCCCATTGGTCCTTGAAGTAATACTTACGGGATTAAGGAGAACAGTCAGAAAAAGCTCGCCGCCATTGATGATTTTATCCAATTCATTCGAGCCACCTGGGTATTCATTATAGAATATGGTATGTGTAAATAATCCACAAGTTTGCCGTGGAAGAACCTAGCAAGAAAGGGGAGGAGGGAAGAGATGGACAAGTAGCAAATTAAAAAGAATTTAAAATCCACTGTGCTATTTCTTACAAATCCCAGGTAAATCGGTTCAATGTGTCCTAACTTTCCTAAGAACGAATTGCAGATAATTTAGCCAATAACACCTTATTATGCACTGCCATCTTCTTATGACTATTGTATACTGCTTAATTTTACTCTGCACCACTTTTCCCCAAAACATAAAGGATCACGGAGCATGTAGGTTTAAAGTGTCCCTCTGCAGAAATAGTTAGGCTCAACAGATCTCCCTCAAATTCATCTTGTCAGCATTAATTCTTTCCATTTGAATATTGGGATCTGGTTTTCAAGGCTTCTAAAACCTAATCTAGTGTTTTGTATTCACTATGTACTGACTTTGGAGGTGGAAAAGTTTTTAGTAAGGGTGGAAATGGTCCTGCACCATGATATTAGGGTTCATATTTTCACAAATAAATACAGTCATTTATATAAGTACATAACTGTTCTTTCTTTTCTTCCCTTCTCCCTTCCCTCCTTTCTCAAGGAGAGAAGAAACCTAGAAGTAAAGAGAAATTTCCTGACAGTTAGAACAATTAATCAGTGGAGTGCTTTGCCTCTAGCAGTTGTGGATGCTCCAATACTGCAAGTTTTTAAGAAGAGACTGGACAACTATTTGTCTGAAATAGTATAGGGTTTCCTGCCTCAGCAGGGGATTGGACTAGAAAATCTCCAAGGTCCCTTCCAACTCTGTAATTCTTTCTTTCTCTTTCTTTCTTTCTTTCTTTCTTTCTTTCTTTCTTTCTTTCTTTCTTTCTTTCTTTCTTTCTTTCTTTCTTTCTTCTTTTTCTTTCTTTCTTTCTTTTTCTTTCTTTTTCTTTTTCTTCCTCCCTCCCCCTCTCTCTCACACACACACCTTCAAGCCATCAGCTCAAGCCAAGACAGACTGACTGCCTATTTTAGTACCTCTCAACTTTAAACAAAAGAATACTTTCCAATCTGCTTCACAAAACAACTATGTCCCAATTCCCATCCCCACACTGGGAAAAGATAAGCTAAATGGAAAAATCAGAGTTTCCTGGTATCTGATTTATGTCAAATGTATCAGACTAAAATATGCTTCATTATGCTTCAAAGGGAACACTGGGGTACAGAAAGCCTCTGACGCTGGGGTTGATCATAAATACAAAAATGCAGGGTTTTTTAAATTAAAAAATATTATCTATCTAATTTAAGGAGAACCAAAAAGTTTGTCTTGAGGTATCTTTCATCTGCTGAGGTTCTCTGTTTATGCACGATTTTTAAAGTTTTGTCTATATGTAAGCTGTGCTGAAATACTACTGTGCTGAAACACTGTTTTATTTTATTGTGGCTTGATATAAATCCTGTCGTGCTGGGTCTGCACAGTTTGCCTCCTTAACCTAATTTAGGATACCTTGTGCAGAATCCTGATAAGTGGTTGGCAATGAAGCAAGTTCTACCCAGTGCTCCTATTAAGACACTGTTGCAGTGGACACTGGAAAAACTAAGAGACATAACTGAGATCAGTTGCTTGGCCTTGGCAAAGCCACCGCCTATCATATATGTCTCTGGCTTACTTCAAATGTTGCCAAAAGACTAAATGTACATGCTGAGACAAAGGGTACAATCTGCATCTGGTACATGCATTTGGGATGCAGTGTGAGGACAACAGAAGGAAGAAACTTTGTTCCAGTTCCTTCTTTCCCTAGGGAGAAAAATCTCTTCCTATGTTCATTTTACACTTTTTCACAAATTTGAGAACAAAGGCAAAGTACACAGCAGCTGCTCCTTTCAAGCTGATTAGACTATCACAGGAAAAAGAAACAATCACCAAGGGCCGTCAGAAAATTTCGGGCACGGTATGCAGTCCATCATAACAACCAAGGCAGGCCATGGGGAAAGTTCACCAAATGATTACGTCCTTTTTTGTCTAATAGGTTTACTAGGAATTATTTAAAAGGCCAGGCGCCTGGAAATTGTAAAGGATTCCTTAGCTCCTTGGATTACCTGTCCAGCTAAAAATGTAACTAAATATAGGTCTTCCTTTAAGATAACCCATATTAAAAATGTCCAAAGCATGCTCTTGAAATTATGTAACGTTTCTAACATGTGCAATTAGTTCATTTTCCTAAAACAGCTATAATCTGCTCAAAATCATGCAAAACTCAGGAGTTCAAGATTGTACTAATGGTTTTGTAATAGAATTTCCTTGAATAAGTAATATGAAATGCTCCAAATATCCTTTTCCCTTCTTAGAAGGTAAGCTAGGCCATCTCATTTTAACTATGCTGTTTTCTAATTAACAAACTTCTTGAAATCTGGATTATCCCGAATACTCCCCTCCCCATTTCTTTATCAACAGACTTCTTACAATATTTACCACTTCCCATTCTTAATACCTACTATTCTTTAACATAGTATTACCGTATTTGCTTTTCATAAGGTATTTATTAGCATTGTTCAAAACTCAGATGTAACTGAAACAGAATCATCAGCCAATATTGTGCTATAAATATGTTATTGTTCATTATGAAGACAATTTTCTAGAGGTAATTCTGGACAAACTAGTGTTTTAAACCTGTATGAAGTCTTAATCTATATTTAAAAAAAATCCCTAACCTTTAAGCTGCTTGACAATGGACTCGTATTACACAAACGTTTGTAGTGTCCTGGGATCATGTGATCACTTTTTGCACAAACAAAGTCAAAGGAGAAGCCAGATTCACTCAACAACCATGTTGTTCATTTAACAACTGCAGTGATTTACTTAACAACTGTGGCAAAAATGGTCATAAAATAGGGCAAAACTCGCTTAACAAATGTCTCTCTTAGCAACAGAAATGTTGGACTCAATTTGGTTGTTAAATCAAGGACTACCTGTAATAGAAAGGTTTTCAGGGGTATAGTGAATGGTATTGTTGTAAAATAGACTTAATTGCTGTTTTTTTTGCCTCATCCCTGCCTTTAATTTATTTTGCTTGCCTTTTTTTAACCTTTCTGTTATGCTTTGGGAATCACACAATGGGCAAATATGTACCTACATACATAAGAAATGAAGAGCATCTCTCTCTGCCTTAAAATATGTTTGGAACCTACAGGCAAGTGGATATCTTTAAAAAAAAGTTTGAAAATGAATCCAGACAATATGGTAATCATTCTAGTGACGAATGCCATCTTTTTAGAAGAAATACGCCTCCGTTAAACCAGAGAACCTCTGTAAATCCTTCTGATTAGATAAAAACCTTGGCCACAACCTGACCTCAGTACTTATTTTTCTGAAAAGCAGTTGAAAGCTGTGGATATAAATGTTTGTTTTCCAACTGCAACTCCCCTGCCCACTGCCCACACCAGGGTAGAGGACAGAATGTTCTACCTCAGTCCTGACTGCCATCGCATTTACTGATTTCCATGCTGCAATTCACTCTACGTGAGAGTATCTTTGTGGAGCACTCAGAAGCCTCAACTGGTAGCCCACAGCTGTCCATCTTGCATCAAGGGTTAGAAACAGGTGCATATTCAGCTAATTTTGTGCCAATTACATGTGGCTGCCAATTTGCTTTTAGGCATAATTCCAGATAATATTTTTATTCGTTAAAAGCCTGCATGACCTGGGATACTAATGTTTTGAGAACTGACTTTCCTACAGGAGTCTACTGTTGCATCCTTGCATAGAATCTCACAACACAGACCTGTTGAAAAATGCTGTCCAAGAATTCATTAAAGAATGATCAAATCTGTTGTTGTTTTTTAATTTGATCATTGACAGTCAGCTGGGCTAAAATAAAATCATGTAAACTGGTTTAAACTGTATTCAGAAATAGTATCTGTGTAGGTTGATGGATATATACATTTAATTTATTATTGCTAATGATAATGAAGTTTAACAGTGATCCTCAGACAATTTTTTAAATGAAATTAGGAATACGTGATACTGAAATTCAAATTTAAGCAGATTAATAATAATAATAATAATAATAATAATAATAATAATAATAATAATAATAAATATTTGTAAACCGCTCCCTCTCCCCATAGGGACTCGGGGCGGTGCACAGGAAGAATAAAAAACAATAAATATATACAAACATTTCTTTAAAAAACAAATTAAACCTAAACCTGTGCTAAAATTCCCCATTAAAACTAAGCTATACTAAAAAACTTCCCAATAAAACCCCAGAGACAGAGAGACTATCCTAGGCCGGCCAGACAGAAAAGATGTGTTTTTAATTTAAGACGGAAGGAGCGGAGGTCCGTGGTCGTCCTAATGTGATATGGTTTGGGTTATTTTTTTTATTATGTAGTAATACATTTTATTTTATGGTTATAAAACACAAATGATACATTATTTTGGTATTTATATAGTACTGACTGGAGATTAAGATAATTTATATCTTTAAAGACAGAGAAAAAAATATGTCAACATTAACTATCTTCTAGAGCTGACCGTAGCATTGATAAATAACTGCAAAATTCATTAAGTTGATTATTATGGTATATAATAAAGGTTTTAGAGATGACCTGGCTGAGCCTGAGGGAGGGGTCAAATGTGTCATAAGTCATGAGTTCCTGCATGGATTCCACTGTATTATTACTTATTGTTTATGCTTATTAAAAAAGAGCAAAGGAAAAATAAGTTTAAGAAAAACAATTTTCTAACTTTCCCATTCTTTATATCTTGACCAATTTGTGGCATAAAAGGTATTTTCCTAGATTTTATGTTTAGTATTCTATAAAACAATCTTGCTGTTTGCATTCATCACCATAGTTCACAAGATTGACATGCTTTCTACTAACCATGATTCCACTGTGAATAAATCCTCTTCGGTAGCGGGCTGGTTTGAGGTGAGGATATTCTTCAGTGCTTGTTACTTTGATCCCCCACACCTGTTTCCAGGCCTCATAGAGTTGCACATGGACTGGGTACACCCCTGAATGATGAGGGGCCACTGCGTATCCCATATCTGTGGGGATGCCATGTTCCTAAGAAAAGGAATTCATAACGGTAATCCTCTAGCGCTAACAGAGGAATTTTAATGAAATAATTACATTGCAAATGGGAACAGCCAAGCATTCATTTTATTTCTTTATCTTAGTCTAATCCAGGCGGAATTCTAGTTTAAGACATAGTTCAAAGTGTATTTTTTCCTCTTGCTGAATTAGTCAGACCAGGGAGTGGATTGAGTAACTAGCATTACATAAGTCTTATTGTTTCTTGTTTTTCTACAGGCTTTTATGCTCAATTTAAAGCGGGTTTTGTACAGAACTGGCCTGATGACTTTTAATCATCATGCTTCACAGTTTTTCAGGAGATAGATAAGTGAACAAACACTAAATTTCTACCCTACTGAACTGGAAAACATTCTACTTCACATCTGAACAATTCTTTCATGGAAATGAAGAAATGCTGTTAAAAACACATTTGAATAAACAGCAGTTTAAAAAAACACCTAATGCTGTAGAATATGAACAAATCCCAGGCAACAATCCAAAATATTGGATTACATTATGTGCAGTCCTCACTTAGTGACCACTTGTTCAGCAACTGTTCAAATTTGAGACAAAGTTGAACAAGTGATGGTTACAATCAGTCCTCCAAAATGTGGCATCAGTACCCACGTGTCACAATCTGGGCTCTTGGCAACCAGATGTTGAAAGTTGCAACATCCAATGGTCACATGATTGCCATTTGTGACGTTCCCTGCTGACTTCCCATGAATAGGGAAGCCAACTGCAAGTCACTCTGGTAAATCCCCCCAGTTTTCCTGTGCTCATGAGGGACTGCCACAAAGAAGAGGGAGTCAAATTATTCTCCAAAGCACTGGAGGGCTTGATTAGGACAAGAAACAATGGTTGGAAGCTAATCAAAAAGAGAAGCAACCTGGAATTAAGGAGAAACTTTCTGATAGTGAGGACAATTAACCAGTGGAACAGCTTGCCTTCAGAAATCATGGGCGCTCCATCACTGGAGGTTTTTTAGAAAAGACTAGGCAGCCACTTGTTTGAAATGGTATAGGTTCTCCTGCTTGAACAGGGGGATGGACTAGAAGACCTCAAAGTTTCCTTCCAGCTCATTCATTCTATTCATGCCATCCATCTCCACGGTCTTTCTGCGTTTGCACTCCATACCCCCGGCCCTCCTCCTCTTACACTATGCCAGTGATGGCTAACCTTTTTTGGTTCGCAGGCCAAAAGCAGGGGGAGCACGGGGGGGGGGGGGGCGTGCATGGCCGTGCCACACCCATAATGCTATGTGCATGACCCCCTGCTTTTGGCACGCTTTTTTCGCCCTCCCCAGGCTCCAGAGGCTTTCTAGGAGCCTGGGGAGGGTGAAAACAGCCTCCCCTCCCCACCTCCAGAGAGAGGGCAAAAAACGGCCTCAAAAGAAGGCCTAAATCAGCTGGCCAGCGCACACATGCATGCTGGAGCTGACAGGGCAATGCCCCGCGTGCCCTAAGAAATGGTTTCGCGTGCCGCCTGTGGCACCCGTGCCATAGGTTCGCCATCACTGCACTATGCTATCCACCCCCAGCTTTCTTGCACTAATGTGTGGCCTCCAACTCTAATGCACCCTCCCACCAATTCTCCCCACCTCCCGCCCTAGCAGCAACCTGTGTTCCTTATCCAGGAGTGCCATCACTTCTCACTTAACGACCTGCATCTCTTGGGGTAACAACAGCAATCGGGATTGTTGTCTCTCTAATTGATGTGGTTACCTGACTTCATGTTTTATGATTGCATCGCTTAGCAACAGCAATTCCAATCCCAACTGCCATTGTAACCTGAGGACAACCTGCAGTTTAAGAAGCACCTTCTGCAAAATTACAATATTACGCTTTGTTTTCCTCTCCCTTTTAATTGAGTTTTTGTTAATTAATGTAATAGTGTGAATAACACTTCCAAAACTTCATACCCCTAAGAAGTATCTTTTTCAGGCTCTTTTTAAAAAGGAAGTAATTTCACAAGGTCAGGTAAGTACTGTGCTGAAAGATGTTGGGAATTATCTAGCAAAAACACTGACTGAATAAACTGTTTTTAGGTTATTTTTCAACTGAAAGTAGCATAGTAATATTTTAACATACACTTCCTAATGTCAGGCCCAAGCCCAGAGACAAAACAGCAAGACCCAACCAAGTTCAATCCTTTATTTGCGTACATGTAGTGGACAGAATCTTGCCAAATTAAAGCTATAGTTTTCTAAACTACTAGTATATCCTGAGAGATTCTAGGGTGCCGTTTCCCTGAATCTTCTCCTCACTCTCCCCTCCAGCTTTGGGTCATGCAGTCTCTTGGTCTGGGCCTCTCTCTGGGAAAGCTCTAAGTTGGCCAAATCCCTATGCTGCTACAGGTGAACATTCCAACACAGCTGCATCTGGATGTGATGGAGTAACATGAATATGCTTAATGTTAATAATAATAATAATTTTAATTTATAACCCGCTCTCTCTCCCCGAAGGGACTCGAGGCGGGATTAAAATTAGAACAGTACATTAGGAAATGTACTGTTAGGAAAAATTTGGGGAGCACCAGGAACGAATCACTACTAAACTAGAAAAAAATGCTGATGTGGAACTGAGCCACTTAGAGACACTTGGAACACTATCTCTCTCTGTATGTCCTTACTAGGAAAAGGAACCTTCCAGGCAACCCCTACATCAGGGGTTTCCAAACTTGGCAACTTGAAGACTTGTGGACTTCAACTCCCAGAATTCTCCAGCCAGCTCTGCTGGCTGGAGAATTCTGGGAGTTGAAGTCCACAAGTCTTCAAGTTGCCAAGTTTGGAAACCCCTGCCCTACATTGACAGCAATGTTGAGAGCTCACATGCAACACAACCAACCATCACAGTGTGGGTCTGGAGATATGTATTAAGCTTTCAAGAGAATAGTTACTCAGTAACCAAATCCCAATTTAAATTTAAAACAGAGATTTGTGGTCAATAGTATGATATTTACTGGAGCCATGTATTAAACAGATATTTGGATGGTGTCATAGGAACCATTATTTGTTTTTAGCATATGTGAAAAGTAAAAAAAAATGCAGTTGCAGATAAGTAGCAGGTGGCACACACACACACACACACACACACACACACACACACACACTGATAAAAATAGCAGGACACAATTTGGGAACTACTAGGAGCACCATGAATTGAAACAATTTGGGAATCTCCGTTAGTCAAGCCTTCCACTCTTCGCGTATGCAATGCTTCAGGTTGTATTACCTGAAATAATTATTTAACTGGTTACAAATCTATAGTATTTAAAGGCTTTCTCATTTCACTGATTTAATGTACAGTCACAGTGTTCTGGTAATTCCTGTTTCATTTTGCAATGATAAACTTGTTATAGCCAAGACGTAAGCAAACTAATAATTCTACATGGTCAAACTATCCTCTGTTTTTTATAAAACCCATCCTCCTCACTACCACAGTAGTTCTGGACAGCATTTTACTTACTACGGCAAATTTCTTGTTCATGGCCATTTGGTCTGCCAACACAGATTGATTGTGAAAAAGGTGAGGCTGCATGTGACTCCACATGTGGGGGAACCACCAAAACTCCTTCACATAAGAGAGCAGAAGGTCATCTCCCTCGTCCTCCGCATCTGTACCTGCCAGGACCAAAGCATCATCATCATCATCATCATCGTTAAGCAATGTTTAAGCCACAAATGAAGGCAGAGCTTCACAAAATCACACCACATAATCTAACAGCTTCTACACTGAGCAGCATTAAATGGAATACCCTGCATGGATTAAGTTAACCCAAAAACCTTGGATCTCCCCAAGTAGAAAAGAATAGAGAAAGCACGCTTCTTTATTAACCAGACATACAACACTATCATTTCCATGTCCAGAACTCAATGCAGAGATCCTGTGGTCTTTTACATGGTAAAGTACAAATCTCAGCAGCCTTAGACATCATAAAAGATAACAAAGGATGCCTGTTGTTATAGATTACATTTGGAGGACTTGGGTTCTTACGGTTGCCCTAATGCTTTAAGATACTTGCATATTCAAGTTATATTAGGTACATTTTTACCAGTCACAGAGAATAAAAGGTTTGAGAGGCTACAAAGAAAACTTTGCCATTTGTATTCTTACCTGTGTGGAAAAATTTCCCTGAGTAGCCCAGATTGAAGGTGAAATTTGGGATGTGGGTACGTAGTTCATTCTGAGTATCAAACAAAGCCTACAGGATGGAGAAAAGAGAATTCAAAACAGTAGCTTACAAAAAAGATTGAATTTACACAACCTGCAAAGCTATTTGAACTAGGTCAGGGGTGTCAAACTCACGTCGTCACAGCAGCATCAAATAACATATTGGGACTTATTTCCCCTTTGCTAAACTGGGCATGGGCATGGCCAGCACGTGATGCATCCAACCCGCGGACCGCAAGTTTAACAGCCGTGAACAAGGTGGTACCTGGCTCAATCATAGTAACTACAAGAAGGATCTGAGAATCCTAATGGACAATCACTTAAATATGAGCCAGCAGTGTGCTGCAGCTGCAAAAAAAGCCAACAAAACCCTAGGCTGCATTCATAGAGGAATAGAATCAACATCACCTGAAGTGTTAGTACCACTTTGTAATGCCTTGTTAAGGCCACACTTGGAAATTGCATCCAGTTTGAGTTGCCACAATATAAAAAAGAGGTTGAAACTCTAGAAAGAATGCAGAGAAGAGCAACAAAGATGATTAGGGGACTGGAGGCTGAAACCTATGAACAACAGTTACAGGAATTGAGTATGTCTACTTTAATCAAAATAATAATAATGAAAAGGAGTAGGGGTGACTTGATCTAAGAGGTTGCCACAAAAAAGGTGGTCAATCTATTCTCCAAAACACCTGTAGGCAGAACAAGAAGCAATGGATGGAAAGGAGAGAACCAATCTAGAAATAAGAAGAAATTGTCTAGCAGAACAATTAACCAGTGGAATGGTTTGCTTCCAAAGTTTGTGGGTGCTCCATTACTGGAGGTTTTTAAGAAGAGATTGGACAACCATCCGTCTGAAATAGTATAGGGTCTCCAGCTCAAGTAGAGGGTTGAATTAGAAGAACTTCCAAATATTATTCTATTAATTCCCGAAGTTCCCATTCTTTTTGCCAAAAGCCAATATATAGCATGGATTACTGTATGTGTTTGGATTACTACAGATAACAGAAACCCTTGCTCAATTACTCACAAGATTGGAAGTTTCTGGACATTCTATCACAGATATTAATCACATTCACATAATCTCTGCTCAGATGTGAAACAACTTTGAGCCATGGTTATAGTAGTATTTTTACTCTTTCTATTGCTCTTTCTTGCTCTATTACTAGAATCTTGCTCTTTCTATTAATGTAATGTTATCTAATTATCACTTTAATTATCAAATACCCACAGTAAATGGGTAATTCTAAATTTGATATTCCTGCTTTCTGAAAAGCTGACTATCATCGACTGACTTTCAAAAACGTTCAACAACATACTGAAGAGTGAAATGTTCAAACATCATCCTGTCTTCTTCTTGAGCCGTTGTTGCTAACATTAGAATTGCAATACTTAACTGAATGTCATAAGGGTCAGTCTACAATTCCTGCTGAAACTTTCACTTTCAAAAAGTGAGTGGAAGGAGTGTCTTATATAATGAACAATATTTTACTACTGCCCTAGAGATTAAAAAAATAAAAGCTAGGTATCATCAAGTTCCATGCTACCATAGAAAGTGAAACAAGAAGGTATGCTAGTTTAGATATTTCTTTTCATTAACATGAGTTAATACCTGCATTTCATTAATTCACATGGCGTACTAGAAGTTTGTTTTTACAGAACAGCTATATTGTAAACTACAGATGTATTCTTCAATATACAAGTTCAGAGATCACTATTAATAAAGCAATCTTTGGACTCACATATTGCCTTTCTGAAAGGAACAGATATTTAAATTCACTTGAGATATCTTTTATGAGCCGTACCCATGTTGGGTATCCATTAGATAAATCCTATTTAGAAGCAGGGAAAAATGTTAAGGAAAAATGTTAAATATTCAGTCAGCACATTTATATCTTGCTAAACTGGGTCTTTAGTCAGGAACCACCTGTTATTTGAACCTTTGACTGATAAAGGTAAAGGTTCCTCTCGCACAGATGTGCTAGTCGTTCCCAACTCTAGGGGGCGGTGCTCATTTCCATTTCAAAGCCAAAAGAGCCAGCGCTGTCCAAAGATCTCTGTGGCTGGCATGACTAAATGCCAAAGGCACACAGAACACTGTGACCTTCCCATCAAAGGAGGTCCCTATTTTTCTACTTGCATTTTTACATGCTTTCAAACTGCTAGGTTGGCAGAAGCTGGGACAAGTAATGGGAGCTCACTCCGTTATGCGGCACTAGAGATTCGAACAGCTGAACTGCCAACCTTCTGATTGACAAGCTCAGTGTCTTAGCCACTGAGCCGTGTCCCTACTGTTGACTGAAACATATTTATTAAACGTAAATGACTAGTTAAGAGTGTTCAGTAGCCATCTCTACTTTTGTTGAAATATGAAAAATAATGGCCAGTAATTTAAAAGGCAATTTATTGTATTTTTATTTATCAAATTTATTGTCTGTCTACTTACCACAGGGTAATTCTGGGAATATTGTATGATTTATTTTTTTCCCTTGTTGTTCTTCTAAAAGTAGCTAATGACATGAAATAAAACCTTTCAAAAACATATTGCTGTAACTAGCAATGTCTGCTTTACGGCTCAAAGGTTCCCACATCTCCCCCTCCCCCTACCTTTGGTGATTAACATTTGACCAAGATCAGAGTTTATTGGTCAGTTGCTTATAAAATACTCTTCTCAAAACAAATTCCTTTCAAGAGAAATTGTATTTTTCATTAGATGTCAAAAAATTATCTAGCATCTCACATACAGAACTTTCCCATTTTATGCAAAGTGTTTCATGTCAGTGCATGTGCACCCATCTATAGCTAAATCAGTTTAGGCACCTGCAATCCAAACTGTATGCTAGCAGATAGAACAAGCAACAAGAATTCTGTGATCTAGGTCACTGATCTGAGCATCAATGAAACCCATTTAAGCTTTTCCTTTAATGAAATGAACTCGAGGGTCAATAGGCCCCGCATCAACCCACAACCGTAAAACAAAGAGCAATATGCCAGTCTAAGAACAATTACCTTGACATCATCCACCTTCATCCGTGTGCCTTCCTTGCCAACAAAGATGTCATCAATATCTACCAAGATGTAACGGTCAAGGGGAAGTGAAAGCCTCTTGCCAGTCAGGAATGAAACAGCGTCCACAAAGACCAGTTTGTGTAGCCAAAAGTTGAGATTGTTGCCAAAAAGGACTCTCTGGATGCCGTCATGGAGTCCCAGGTCTTGTACGACGGTGGTATGGAGTGCCGCATCAATGCTCATGTGTGGGATGGATTCAGCTGACTTGGTTTTAGCGAGGAGGACTGGTTCATATGTGGAATGGTTTGACTGGAAGACTGTCCAGTCCTCCCCTGGAAGAAGTCCCTTCTCTACCTCGCTGGGCCGCGTGATGTACAGCAGCGGTGATTTGGGATTGATGCTGCAGTCCTTCAGTGCAAGGTTGGAGTGGAGAAAAAGGGGGAAACCTTTCAGCTGAGCACTCAGTAAGCTGTTCTCGTTCGCCTGTAAAGAGATCACATGAACTGAATGACAACTTCAGACTGGAAGTTGTCAGGCGACCGTAAAAACAAGAACAAGCAAAGAGAATTTCAGCTCACCATCAGGGAGATAACTTTCTTTGTTTTACTATTCAGATAGCACAATGTGTCCTAGTTGCTTGGCAAGTCCAACTTCAGGACTAAAAGGCCAAAAGACACTAAACACTTTGGGCAGAGATGTATAATTCAAAAGATTCCCCATCAAAAGCTTTCATGCAGCATCCAGAAGCCACAGCTGAATTCTTGTTTGTAATAATAAACTGGTAGGGAAAGTTATTTACAGGCATGGAGGGTGACCTTACTACTGTAACTTTTGAATCTGTGGATATTTTCCATCGTTCAGGTCATAGTTGTCTCAAAGATGCTTTCTCAAAAGGCAATTGGACTGTGTTTTTTTTCTCTGAGGAAGAAGAATACTTTTCGCTTCTCATCCAAGAAGCTTCTTCGGTCCTGACAGGATAGTGTGGGCAATGGAAGGATTACTTCTGACAGGATGTGTGTGTGTGTGTGTGTGTGTGTGTGTGTGTTATTTCTTTGCAGCCATCTGATTGTTAGCACTCTCCCTGAGAGCTCTTGAGGCCAGAGAGGTCCCTCAGGGTCACCTGTACCAGAGTGCAAATGGGGATGGCATCTCTTTGGAACTGCTACATGGTAGATAGGAGATAGATGGTGTCTTATCCCTCCCCCTCTGTTGAGAGAGGGCTGCTCAACCTTAACATGAATGGTCTCTTTTGCCTCTCTTTCAAGCCAATTGTCCTCTCTAATCAGAATGTGGACTTTTCTTCCATTGTCCCCCACTATCCTGCCAGAACCGATGAAACTTCTTGAATGAGGTTAAACGACTTCTTCCTCTTCCTCAGGAAAAAAATAAGTCCAGTTGCCTTTTGAAAAAGCACCTTTGAGGCTATTGTACCTTTAAGTTTGATTTAGTTTAATGTTAATATGATTGAAATCATTTTACTTATTATTCCACCCAGAGCCTTCTTTTAGAAGCACCGATGCTTTGCTCTTGATTAAGCTATAAATTAGGTTCCTAAAACAGTCAACATGTTTACTATCTTCAGTCAAATCATAAGAATGAGATTAGTATATGCATTTCAGCAACCGGAGGATCCAGTTCACAATGGAACATGGAGCAGTTTATTACCAATTTTAACATGAACCTCTTCCTAGAAGAAGAATCCGGATTATATATAGCTCAAGGCAACAAGCAAACAGAATACTTTGTCTGCCTCCTATTTTCCCACAACAACCCTATGCAGTGGATTGCTGCTAGTTAATTGTATATAAACTAATTATTTTAGAAACGTCACCATATTTTTTAAAAAATCTTATCTGCGCTGCCCGTTCTAAAAGGAGAAGAATGGAATCTAGTCATTATTTATCTCCAATTTAAATATCAGCAGCCTGCAGGGAAAGAGAGCACCGAGAACAGAAATCCTGAAGGCGCTTCCATGTGACACTTAATATGACAAAACAACAAATCTGGGGGTGGGGGTTGGGGATCTGCTCTCTAGCATTCAAACTCCAGATGGCATTTTTCTCTGAACAGACCCAAGCAACCTAATAAGAAATGAATAGGTTACTTGTTTCAAGGTTTGCTGCAGAGAGCAAGAATCCAGTGCTTGCGCACTCTGAGAATTATAAAATGTCAGGATTTAAAATTTATGATGGTTCATTTAATTCCTCGCAGAGTCCAGAGCTGCTCATAGCATCTGGCTGCATGTCTCTGCCATTAAGCTAATGCAAAATAAATAATGGCACTGCCCTTGATTCAAAATATTGTAGGAGGAATATGGTGTATGTGTGTGTGTGCACACACACACAGAGTCATATAAGGGACCTAAGAAACTTGTTCTAAGGTTAGGTCAAAATATTCCCCTTGCCCATTAATCTCCTCTCTTACTCTTAACCCACACTTCCCAAAATGGTTTTCAGGGGACAGATATAGATGGCTCTCAGTGGAAGTCCTACAGAACTAAAAATGTTTCAAAAGGCATTGTTCATATGTACACAAAGAGAGGGAAGGAGGGAGAGGGGGGGTGGAGAGAGAGAATGAGAGAATGAATATGCCTACATGTACTCAAGCAAGGTAAATCCTGTGACCTAAACCTTTATTATGATCTTCAGTCCACACCACAGCAGCTTAGTTAAGATCAAATATGGTACTCATTAAGAACCAGGTTAAAAACTGAGAAATTGTGACTTCTAGTTCTACCTTAGACACAAAACCAGTTGGAATTTTGGGGAAAGGTTACTGAGAAGATGGTTGGCTTACAACTCCAAAGGGCTTTAGGGAAAAAAACCAGATTATCTGGTCAGGATTCAGTCCAAGACATAGCAGTGAAATGGCATTGGTTATGCTTGGCAATAATTTTTGGTGAGCCCTGGATAGGGGTACTACATTTATCTTGTGTCTCTTTAACATTTCAGTGGCCTTTGATACCACTGATCATGATATCCTTATAGAAATGGAGCTCACAAGTGTTGGTGGGGGTTGCCTCTTTTCTCTAGGGGCCGATTCCAGGCCTCTGCTTTGGGGTGCCTCAGAGTTGCATTGAACATTCACATGAAGCAGCTGGGGGGAGGTCATATGTATGTTGATGGCAGAGCTGTAGGTCTCTGCCTTGGCTAATCAAGCAATGCCATCAAGCTCCATTCCTAGTACCTTTATCCCAACATTGGCAAAACTGAGTGTGTATGGGTTTTTTTAGGGTCCATGGTTCTGGAAATTCTCCATCTTTCATTCTGCCTAGGGGTGACTTCTCTAGTCAAATCAGTGAGTAATCTGGGTGTCCTCTTGGACTCACAGATTCCAACTCTTCCCAGCAACCATAACCATGCTAAGGAGATAAATGATTTAGGCCAGCAACTATGGAGACATCTGCTAGGAGAAAACTTTCTTACACTGTCTTTGTATTACCGTCTACTTTTGTGCATAAAATATGAAGTAAACTAATTTCGGGACATTTTGTAGATACAGTAAGTATCTGATTCGGATATATAATATTGTGTTGCATGCCTCTGGCCTTCTTAAAATCTCAGGTGTGAAGCATTTCTCTGCCTCTGAGATGTAAAGACAAACAAACAAAATTGCATGTCAAAAAAATAAAGGCTACTTAGCTACTCAGTTCACTTTTTGCAGAGAAGCACAAGTAGACCTTGGGAAATATTAACAAAGAATCATCTCACAAGAAATCAGGAAAGGGAACTATAACCTGAAATGTCATAGTTCCCCTTTGATAACTTCATTGTGCAATAGGAACAGGTTAACATATACTATTCTGCTTTTCACTGTTGCTCAAATCTTATCTCCAGAAGTCAGTGTATCGCTTCTCTTCTTCTCATCATTTCAGTAAACACTTTCTCAAATTTGAAATACCTTGAAAAAGCCAATGATGCCTACACCGTACTCTACACAGTACTTGTCCAAGAGCTCACGATTCCAGGCATCCAGGTTCACATACTTCAGGATGTTCTCATAGATGATAAGTGCAAAGCGCCCTCGGTCCTTGTCGGTCAATGTAGGCATGTCTCCCTTCCCCGGAGCAATCTCTGTCAGATATTTGAAACGACTAGATTCCAAGATGGCCACAATCTCCTGTCCTAGTTGAGAGTAAAGGCTTTCCACGAACACAAGGACCAAGGGGTCAGTCCGAGAAGAATCTACCACTTTGATGGGTTTTACTGGTAGCAGGCGTGAAGGAGCAATCTTCGGTTCATCACAGTCTGGGCTCGGGATATCCCCAGAGGGTTCTAGTCCCCTCTTCCACCCATATAAATAATATGCGGAGACAAAAACACTGAGCAGGCAGAAGGCAAAGAGCAAGAAGAGCACCACTTGAGGAGATACCTGCCGGAAGCTCCTCCGGATCCTTACTAAAGTCATCCTTGCTTTGGAAAAGTGTTTTCAGGTTCCTTCCCCACCCCACCCACCCTTCCCCCCTCCCTCCCTCCAGGTCTCAGCTCAGGAAAGACTGGAGATAGTTTCACACAGAGGCCATACATGTATGGAATTGCCCCTGTGACAGTCCATTATCCATCCTGGTCCTTTTTCATGTCACCATGGCAAATCCATTCAAAGTTCCTTTCTCAGATAAAAATACCAACAGTTTCTCATCGTCACTGTTTTATTAGGATGGAAATTTGACAGCCTTGGCCTTCGGGAACTGTTCTCAAGAAGCGGGACCACATGGTGATTCCTTGGGTCTGCGAACAGAAGCAAAGGGGGAGAAATGTTAGCAGTGGGGAAGAAATGCCTCATTTCCCAGTACAGAAGCTCTGCCTCTGTACTGTTTGTTTCCAAACAGAGAATGTATGGGCCCCTCACATCTACTTGGCTTCTCTTGCAATTGGGAGAGGGAGAAAATTTACTATACCCATAGATAAGTGCTTCCCCACTCCCCCTTTTTTTTTGTTTATTATTATTATTCGGTATCATATAGCATGCAGTGAACTTTTTGCCACTATTGCATAATAAAAGCTGGACTTGTTAAGCCAATTCTTTGGGAGAGCAGAATATGCCAGTGGGTGGATGATTAGGGATGCTCTTTTTTCTTTCCAGAGCATTCAACTCTTTACATTCTTTCATCTTTCTAAAAAAAAAAAAAGTTTCCCAGGCTATTTAAGCCCACATAAATAGCACAAGAAAGGAGTCAGAGAAATAGCTAAGGAAGATAAAATGCAGGCTTGTGCATAAAAAGATACATACATGCAAACTGGATCTTTCTGAGGCCTTAATCTGCAGAAGGGCGAAAGAGAATAATAGACTAACTTCATCCAAGTTCAACTAGCTTTATAGAGAAACTATAAATGTAAGATTGCAGTAACCCCACCCTCAATTCAATCTCAGGGCATCAATAAAAAAAAAAAAGCCAGCTGCCCTTCAGAGAACTATACATGCAACAGTCTTCGAGAGGACCCATAGTTTGTTTTCCCAGTCTTGCTGATCACTCCCACGTAGCTTTTGAGGTAGCCGCCACACTCTCTGCACCTGCTTCAGCTTAGTGTCAATCACTTGCCAACACACCACAAGAAGCCTTTAATACTTTGGCAGGGTAGAGGACTGTAAGCAATGCTGCCATTGCTTTGTATGCTTGGAAAGGCCGGAGGGGGTCCTCAGCCCAGCTTTCACCCGTGGAACAAAAGCATGAAACAATTACAAATGTTCTCCTCTAGGCAGCCACTGAAAGAACCATTCCAAGGAAGAGAACATTATTCAATGGTTGGGGCATTTTACCTGTAACTTAGAACACCTTCAAAGTACACATCGACACAAGACAGCTTCAGGAAAACATAGAGAGGTTAAACAGAAAATGTGTATTTCACCCATCCCATCTTTAAGAGGCCAACCCGGTTTCTTTATTCTCTCACTGCAGATCAGTGCAGTAAGTTTTCCAGTTTCTCGGTCAACAAGTAATTTTACAAAGCTTAAAAGAGTATTTGGGAAGTGATCTTTCCAAGGACCCAAGCTGAGCCAGATGCAAATTAACCCAACTGCCAAATAAAGACAAGAGGAGCGAGGAACAACTACTGTATTTTTCGGATGCACCAGAGTATAAGACGCACCAAGATTTTGAAGAGGCACATTTTTTTTAAAAGGTTTTGCACTTATAGAGTGCTCCTGGAGGCAAAAATGAGCAAATAAAGGCCGCATTTTTCTCTCATTTTTGCCCTTTCCAGCCCCAGGAGCACTCTGGAAGCCTCCTAAAGCAGGGGTCCCCAACCTTTGCAACTTTAAGTCTGAAGGAGCTTTGCTGGCTGGAGAATTCTGGGAGCTGAAGTCCTTCAGACTTAAAGTTGCAAAGTTGGGGACCCTTGTCCTAAAGGCTATGCATGGCCATTTTTGCAAAGGGGGTGGGGTTTCAGTGTATAAGAGACACCTAGATTTTCACCCTTATATCTTATACTCCGAAAAATATGGTACCTTGTACAGAAAGTGCAGCATTTCACATAGATATGGTCATACTGCCAACACAGGCGAACAGATTTGACTTGCATGCCATAATGCCAGTCAGCTCACAACTAGATCAGTTATCATATATGTGCACCTTCACATTTTCTTTAATCACAGTATTACTTTTCCCATAGAGGTAACTGCTTCCAGGAATGCAAAGAATGGGCAAAGCAATAGCACCAGGCAGCAAATGTATCTCTAACGTGTGGAGCATGTTAGATCACGACAATTCTACACAGTATTCTTATTCAGTAAAAGCCAATCTTTGAACATCCATCTGAATTTCCTTTTAGGACTAAATGAGACATAAAGTTCAATCTATCTTTGGCTTGAGACTGATAATAATCCAGAGCACAGCAGGTATATGACATGAAACATATTCTTCTGTGCCTCTGCTCTTATCCTAGGAGGAAAAAATTCTGCATTTAATATTAGCACCAGGAAGAAAATCCCCACTGTTACAGATTATGAATTTCCTTACAATGCAAATAGCAGTGCTTGGGGGTAGGTGGGAAAAGAAAGGATACATTTCACCTTCTTCATATCTGCTTTGATCTGAAAAAGATCAATCCCTGCAGCGGCAGAATATTTATTTCCAAGCTATGGCTCACTAAATGCAGATACTGTAAGTTAAACCATTATGTTTAGTTTATCCATTAAGGTTGAAGCTTAATAGCCACAATATTTTTCCTCACTGATTTTTTTTTAGTGACACTTAATTATTACAGCTGAGGACAAAGCCCCCCCCTTCTCCCCCACCCCCATTCACAGTTAAGTTGAGACATCTGGCAAAATTTCCAAAATGTGGTTGTGAAGTGCTCAGTCTTGTATTCTACTCTTCATTAAATCTTAATCAGACATTACTCAGACTTTTTAAAGCACAAAGAATGAATCACAATTATCGTTTTCCCACAAGCTAAAGCTCCCTAGGGTAGATGCTCCATCAGTCCATAGGAAGACACTACTCTGAATCTAAAGAGCTTTTCCAGTATGCTGGACAACAGCTCTTCCTCTACACAGACTGGACAATCAGACAGATCAGTTAGGCATGACATTTATATCCCTGATACGTGAGTGCTAGTAGTAGAACATTTTAATCTGGATGGCCAACGGAGACAGCCTGCCATGTAACTACCGTAATATGATACACATTTTTTTTGTAAATGAAAAGGTGAAAAACATTGAAACAAAGTTTAGCATAGGATAATCTCAGACAACAAGAGTATCATAAGTAAGAAGGATCCCTAGTTCCATTTATCCAACTCCTGGACTCTTATCTCCTACTTAAAGAGCAGATGGCAATCATAACCAGAAGGCCCTATATACAAATTCATTTTTTTCAATAGACAGGAGTATACAGTTTGTAGCTCAGGAACTGTGAACTCCTTGGTGATCTCTGAGCTGGGTTGTATGCTTGCAGACATTTCATTACCCAATTAGGTAGCATTATCAGTGTCAGTGAGTGTGGGATTTGCTACAGTAGCTTGCCCTCTCAGTTTTGATGTAAGTATGGTTTTCTCTCTGATACAGGTAGTCCTCAATTTACAAGCACAGATGGGATCAGACCTTTTACTGCTAAGAAATGCAATTGTTAAGTGAGTCACACCTGATTTTATGACTTTGTTGCCATTGCCATTAAGTGAATTTGGGTTCACTTCGACTTTGCTTACCCCTCCCCTTTGACTTTGCTTATTGGAAACCCGAGAAGATCACAAATGGCAATCACATAATCCCCAAAATGCTTTAACCATTGTAAATTCATATCAGTTGCCAAGTGCCTGCATTTTAATCATGTGACCAGCAAGGTCACTACGACAATTGGTTGTAAGTCACTTTTCTTGGCACTGTCATTAATTTCAAACAGTTGCTAAATGAATAGTTGTAAGTCAAGGTCTACTTATGTAGTTTCTTGATTAGGTACTGTTTCTTGCTTGATTACCTGGTATTAATCCCGGCATTGATATTGGCTTCTGGAGAGGATCTGTTCAGCCTTTTTGTCTCCTTAGCTTTTTTATTAACTCTTTTGTATGGTGTAAATGTGGTTTATTTTTGAGTGTCTATTGATAGCTGATTGTCAGAATGCCAAGCTTCCAAAAATTCCGTAGCATTTTTGGAATTAGGTTGGTCTAGAACGCTCACAATTCCCAGCTGAAACTGTGTAGAACCTGTTCATATGTTATGAGATTAAGGCATAGTGTCTGGTGGTTTGTGTTCTTTATTTGTATGTTTTATCTACCACTGTTATTTTTATAAATAACACAAGATTATAAATATATGTAATACTCACAAATGAACGCAAATGTATATGTCCCACAACAATATTGCAGGATTCAATATGAGTTAGTCACTGGGCCCGAAGGTTTGAATGTGTGAATGTGTGAATGTGTACAAACATTCGAGAGAGAGAGAGAGAGAAGTTCCCTGAGGATGGGTTCCAAGACAAGCCCAAAAGCTTGAAAGAATAAACCTTTGGTCCGGTGACTGACTCAAATTGAATCCTGCTTCTTCTATTCCTTCCTCCTTCTATTGTCCCCCACAACCATCCTGTGAAATGGGTTGCAATGAGACCCAAAATCACCCAGTTGGCTTTCATGCTAAGGCGAGACTACAGCTGGTTTCTAGCCTGGTACCTTAGCCAATAGATCGAACTGGCTGTGATATCTAGCATAGTGGCACAGTTGGTTTCTGTGCTACTTTGACACCATGTGATTGTAATGGTCTATTGGTTGTTTCTAAGTTGTTTTTAATGTGCGCCAATGTTATCCTTTTCCTAGCTTGTGTTGGTTGTGCTGTAGTGATTGCATGGTCCGGCATGTTGTTGCGTGGGTATCCCATTTTGTATAGGCGATCAGTTTCCTTTTTTTCTGGTGTTCTGGCTTGCTGCAGTGTGTTTGTACCCATCTGAATAATGTTCTTACACAGCTCCTCTTGTGGGAGATTGGCCTGTTACTTTGGAAACAGAGCACTTGGTTGGTGTGGGTTGTTTTTTGATAGACTTATTTTTAAAATTTGTGATCATTTGCTCTGATGAGAATACACAAGAAGGGTTATAGGTTGTTGCCGTTTTCCAGTCGGCTTCTGGGAACAATTCATGATCCTGATTACAGGGTTGGGTTAGTTGCACGACTGCTAATCTCCAACTGAGTTTGCCTACCCCAAGAGATCCAAACGAGTAAGATCTTCTAGTCCCCTCTGTAGGAAAGTATCATCTGGCCTAGCCAAAAGGCATGCTGCGTCTGTTGCAGCATCAGCCACCGGAACAGCTTACCCTGCAAGATTCAAATGGCCTTCATCTACTGGCTTTTCTAAAGTCTTAAAAGAACGGTTTTTTTGCACCAAGAACTGGACTGGGGTGATGGATGAGTCCATCTGTAGGGAGCAGAAACTCTCACAAATATTGACTGGTTACCGTTACACTACCGTTTTTTAAAAATCTTGTTGATGTTTGTCTGGTTTGCAGAGCTATATTAACCTCCTAGAGTGGTAATTTGTGGGTTGAAGGGAAAATTAATTGATTAAATAAATACATCTACGTTCAGATCTATGAATCTCAGTGATGAGTTGAGGTCACTCAGTCACTGTCACTCCAATAGCCTGCAGTATAAAATTACAGTGAGGATGAAATTGGTAGGCAAGCACTGCAAATATTTTAAACTGAGTTTCTAAAGAAAGAATGAGATTCAAACTTAGCTAACAAATAAGCTGAAGCAAAATGTTGCTTGTCTCTTTTAGATATAACCAAACAGTAAAATTTCCATCAAGCCAAATTCAACTCCTGGTAGTTCCTCTGGATTTTTCTATATGGTTTGCCAGTCCGGAAAGGCTTTGTCCAAATGCAAATAATCTTAATTTGAAAAACAGAACTGGGTACTGATGCAAACTGGCAAGGAACCCATGGTGCAACAATTCTGATAGAAATTTAGCCAAAATCATGAGCCAGAACCACCATGGAAAAGGTAGCAAGATGTGTCACCACCACTGCACCATAGAAAAAGCACAACCCAGATCCAGTGAACCTTAGATAAGATGGTGACCCTCAAGATCTCTAATCAGATGATGCCCTACCTCTAGGAAGGAGAAGAGAAAGGAGAGGGAGAGAAGAAAGGGAAAAGGAGAGAAAGAAATGGAGGGGAAGTAAGAATAGGAGAGAAGGTAGGAAAGGTAAGAAGAAGAGGGGAGGAGTGGGGGAGAGGAAGGGGAAATAGAGAAGGGAAAGAAGAGGAGAAAGGAAGGAAGTAGAGAAGGAGGGAAAAAGGGAGAGAAGAAGGAAGAAGAAGTAGGGTGGTTGTAAAATAAGAGGGGGATGTGGGATGGTAGAAAAGCAATCTCGATTATATTGTTAATTGTAGGTGGGGAAATTGTAATTAATGTTAAAAGATAATACACATTGTTAATAACAGTTATGAGGTTGTATATTTGTGAATGTATATATGACAAATAAACATAATCTTTTCCCCCCCCAAAAAAATTACACCTTGCCTATCTCATGGATTTTGCTCTTATACACCTGACGCACATCAACTTCTGCTTTATGTAGGTTTTGGGAAATGTTCACAAGGCCCGCCCGTCACAATTTTTGTTCTATCTATCTGCAGTAAAAGGCATTCCTTTCATCACTTGCAAGTGCTTTAAACATTCTTCAACTCTCCCATCTTCCAAGCTGGAGCTGTTAAGCCTTGCTGAAAGCTGGAAGAGAGACATCTAGGTCGCCAGCAGCAGCCTTTGAATTGAGGCTCAGCAGCAGTCGATGGCCTGCCGTTTCTCACCTTGACATCTTAGCAGGGAAAGCAAGGATATTAATAAATGCCAGCGTGAGTCTCCAGCTATTCAGTGGAGGCTCTTCTAATAGCCATAGCCGAGGCTATAGTTAAATCAGCCTCTGGCTACACCTTACCAAATTCATGGTCAAAAAACGATTCTGGCGTTTTTTCAGCACTTAGGTGCATTTGCTTATACCAGGGGTCTGCAAAGTTGGCTCTTTTAAGACTGGTGGACTTCAACTCCCAGAATTCCCCAGCCAGCTATGCCAGTCTTAAAAGAGCCAACTTTGCAGACCCCTGGCTTATACCATTCTTAAAGGCCAATTACCTAAAATAATTTTTAAAACGTTATTAAAGCAAGCTGATTGAGATGAGATGAGATTATACCTAACTGAATCCAGTTATTTTTGTCCCTACTTGAGATAAAGGCCCTACATACAGATTACAGGTAATAATTCATATCCAAATAAACTATAAACTAGAATGACTATACCTTTGATTTTTTTTAAAAAAGTTTATTTCTTCTTGGAGTAAAATTCAAAAATTAAAGCTATAGTAATGAATGAAATAGGCTTCTTGGGCAGCCACCTCTCTTTTTCAAACAAAGAAGAACATATGACACACACAATGCATGCGTATCCATGCACACCTAATATGATGAAGGTCATTCCATATAAAGACCCAGTTGTCGAGGCAGATGAAGGACAAAACTAGGTCGCCAGCAGCAGCCACGAGTTCGAGTCCTGTCTTTGGCACAAAGCCAGCTGGATGACCTTCGGCCAGTTACCTTCTTCTCAGCTCTAGGAAGCCGACAATGGTAAATCACTTCCGAAACCTCAGTAAGAAAACAGCAGGGACTTGCCCAGGCAGTTTCCAGAAGTCAACACTGACCCGAAGGCATACACAACACACACACACACACACTGATGTCTGTACAGAAAAAAAATATAGATCGAGAATAGACAAGAAAAAGAATGTTAGGACTTCCTAGAAAGATGTTTCCTTGCAGCCGCTGAGCACAACAGCATTTTGTTCCCCTACACTGAGCTCAGCATCTTCCTTTGTCAATCAGTAATTTTCCCAGAGGCAATCACTTGGAATGACAGGAGCACGGCCACAGTTTCAACCACTTCCTTTGCTAAAGCTCCAAATAGCCCTTTTAATCTCCCAAACTGCTTACTAGACGTTAACCATTACGTTTCCTTTTCCCTCCTCTCCATCCACAGAGCCCACCGCAGCACTTTTCTTTTGTTGGGAAAATGCACACTTGTGATATGTGCAGGGCACGGAAGGCGGTGGACGCAAGAAATAACTATTTAATCAAGAATTCCACCTTGGAGACATAAGAGGGTTTTCTTTTGTTCTCTGCCATTTTTAATCCTTCACATTGCACCGTCCAGGCCTTCACTAGTCCTCCCGTTCTTCCCTGCACAGAAGAAAAGTCTCATTAGTGACATCAGAGTTCCCATGGCTACCTCCAGAGAACTGACAGCCAACAGATTTAATGGCAATGCATGGAAGGAAAGGCAGCGGCAGGCAACAGTGACTGACAGGGAAATATCACCTCTGCCTCTTTAATCATCAGTGAGCCCGAAGCAACTGGAAGCACAAGGCGCTGAAAACTTTTGTTTTAATCATGAGTCCTCTCCATCACAATCACCTTAAATATCTCCCTTGCTCTTCTTTCCTTCCAATTAGGAAAAAAAATGGAACAAAATAAAACAGAGGATGGAAGAAGGAGAAATTCTATTCCACTTGGTCAGAGGCTAAATGCTCCATTCTTCTGAATTTAGCACATTTCTTTTTAGGATCTAGTGACTCAAAGGTCAAGAACAAAACAATTCCACCCAAGTAACTCAAACATATCCATAGAAAGGGGAGGGAGGGAGGGAGGGGGAGAGAAGAAGGGAGGCAGGGGGAGAGAAGAAGGGAGGCAGGGGGAGAGAAGAAGGGAGGAAGAGAAGGAGAGAAGGGGGAGGGAGGGAGAGGGAGAGAGGGATAACTTTCATAGCTTCCTCAAAACTACATAAGCATAGCCTTACATCAAGTTCCACTAGTCCTCAATATTTGCAATCTAAAAGGAGGAGGAGGAGGAGGAGGAGGAGGAGGAGGAGGAGGAGGAGGAGGAGGAGGAGGAGGAGGAGGAGGAGGAGGAAAAAAGACTTCTATTATTATTTATAATTTCCAGAATACAGCCATGCTTTATACAGATCCTAAAAATTTCCTTAGAAAATGGAAGGCGCAGCCCATTTAGATTTTATTTTCCCTCGGGGAAAGGTTTCCACTTCTATTGGTTTGTTGTTATAATTGCCTTCTTCCAGGATGCTTTTGTTTTTATTTTTCAGTTAAACCAACATCTAGACCCTACAGTCCCAACTTTCTTCAACCATCATGGATGGCGTGAAAATGAGATAGAGACACGTAGGATATAGCAACCATTTTAAGCCCCGGCTACATGGAAGTCCTACAAGTCATATACAAGTGTTGAATGAAATCTTGCAAAAATAGACACTCGGAAACAATAGGAAGCATGTTTTCTTGGACTACTGTAAAATAACTTCAATTCGGTTCTTTCTAGGTTGTGTTTGTATACTGCGATCAGCAAATCTTTTAATAGCAATGGCAATAGGCAAGTCTTCCTCCTTCCAACTCAGAGCCTCTAAGGGAAGGGACGGGATAGCACAGGAAGGCTGGGGAAGGGCAAGTTGCCAGTTGGCATGCCACACATGAATTAAAACATTACACCAATAATGCACAGGTAAGGGGAAAGCAAAGGAAGGATGGGCACGCCAACAGGCCAAATAGAGGATGAGAGGAGAGGGGTCATTATCCTACTTGCCCTATAAGATCCCTGGTCAACCAGTCTGAATCAATACCTGGAAACAATTAAAATATTTTGGAGTCCACCAGACTGAGATTCTCTCTGGAAGAATCTTTGAATATGATTGAATTCTAAGCCACATGGAACTGAACACATTTTTGATTGCATGTTATTATCTAGCTTTAATCTGAACCGCTCGTGCAAAGCATACTACTTAAGAGTCATATACAATTACAACTGCTTCCCTTTTACTGACCACAGCTCTTAAGCACTAAACTATTGTAGTATTTTCTTACAGAACCATTACACTGGTGAAATATTTGTCTGTTATAGCAGTATTTATGTGGATGAAAATAAATATTAAAAAGAAAATACCGGTGATAGCAGAACTCCAATAGTTTTGATAAAGTAATTCTTCCTGCTTTTTTTTGCATACATCAATTGCAAAAAGAGGTTTAAAAAATAACCTCTCCTCCTTAAATTCTTACTCATAGTTTAAGAATGTAGATCTTGGCCAAAGCAATCATTCATATTTAGGTTTTGAGTACCTTGTGTCAATGCCTAATATGCATGTGCTAATTCAGTACAGTAGCAGACTTGAAGTTTATCAACATGGAAAACTGAAACAAGGAAAACAGTTCCCCATCTGCCAACATACCAGTATTATTTAGTGCTCCTTTCCACCTACCACTGACCCACAGAATTCAACAAAACACAACTTAGGGCATGCAACCATATACAAGATATGAGATCACAACAGTTTCCAGGCATGATAAGACATTAGCATGAGTTGATTATGTTCCACACTTCAAGCTACAGCTTGGCAGTGATGGCCAGAATGCTAACTTTCATTGTGAGTCTGAAAGACTATGGTATAAAGATAAAAACGATGGTATTTTATTTATTTAAATTTATATCCCGCCCTTCTCCACCGAGGACCCAGGGCGGCCAATACTACAGCCCAGAAAACTGGGCTCAAAACCATATTAGGAAAATAGAAAGCACTAGATGATTTTTAGCAGGTAGGTCCCTGATATAAAAAGAAGATGAAGAAGAAATTCCAACAGATTGTAATTAGTCAATTATTAGATTAATATGGGAACTATATCTTCTAAAATTTAAAATTTTAAGATGGTTAGGTAAAATTTCTCAATGCCATTTGCAGGGAATCATAAGCAGGTGAAGACATCTGTTTGGGAATACCCTGAAGCAAATGGTGAGCCACTATGTGAGACAGAATGCTGGACCAGATGGGCTGTGGCCTGTTCCAGCAAGGCTATTCAAAAAAAAAAAAAGTAAACATGGTGCTAGTCTATCTCACTTGTACTCAGATAAGGTTTAATTCATGGCTGAACTTTGGTCATCAAGATCTTCAGGTAGGGAGGAACAAAAACATGTCTTGAGAATACTTCCAAGCAATATTTTTAATTGTTAAGAGCCATGGCCTCTTTGTGACATATACCATTTTCCTTAATATAAGACCTATCCTGAAAATAAACCCTAGGATGTTTTATGCATGCTCCTAATATACCCCCCCAAATAAGCCCTACTTAATAGCCTGCATAGCTGGCTGCCCCCTATTCCATCTGGTTACTCAGTGCCATGGCTACAAGGCAAAGTGTGGAGTGGTGGAGCTGCCCCCCACTGGCTTACCTCAGGACCCCCTCAGCCTTGCCCCATGCCCCGATACTGCCTTGCGGTGACAGCACCAGCACCCATGTGTAGCAGGAGCCCACCTGGCTGCCTTCCCACTTCTTCTAACTACTTGCAGCCACAATGGAGCAGGAGGCTTAGTAGTGTGCTGCAGCTGCGAGATGAGACAGGTGTCAGGGCGTAGATGGCCTGATTGCAGGGGTCCTGAGGAAAGTCAGTGTGGTGTGTGTGTGCCTTGCCTTGTGGCAGTGGTACCAGTGTGTCGCTTGGCCTCTATTCTGTTGTGGCCACGAAGAAGCAGAAGAAGTGGGCCGGTAGCTACGTGGGTCCTGCTGGATGGGATGCCAGAGCAGCCGCCGCGAGGTGAAGCATGTGTTGGGGCATGGCTAGCCTGGCTGCGGGAGCCCTGAGGTGAGCCATTGCAGGGCACATGGGATAGCTACACCCCTGCTTCGCAGCAGCTGCACTGATGCACCACATGGTCTCCTGCCCCACCTTGAGTTAGCAGAAAGAAATGGGTCTCCCACACATGGGGGGGGGGGGGAATAAGACACCACAAAAAATAAGCCCTAGTGCTTATTTTGGAAGCCAAAAGAAAATAAGACCTGGACTTATTTTTGGGAAATCGTGGGTATGTAATTTCCAAATTACTGTGTTACTCATTTATAATTGTCCCACATTTTCCAACTAGCACCTATTTTCAGTAAATCTGAAAGATATGAAATAAAAAAGTTGCTGTACAATTATTTGCACATGTAAATAGGAAAATACACAACAGGTATGCAGTAAGAATGCATAGGGCAGATTCTACATATCTCACCATCAATTCACTTGCATTTCTAGTTGCAGAATATTTTTTGCCCATGAAAGAAGTCCTTTTAAGAAAGCGCTTTCCGGCTGTTCTGGTCTCCAAATCTTTTTTTCTTATAAAAATATGAAGGAAAACATTTTTGTCTCAGAAACAGTTCCTGCCTTTCCTTTCTCATTATAAGGCTTTAACAAATGGCTTCCTAAACTTTCTTTTCTTCTGAAATGAAGGCATTATCTTAGCCTTGTACACTCCAATTAGTTACTTAATTATGGGATTCAAAATGCTCTTTCTTTCATTCTTTCGGTGTATGCATGCATAATTCAGCAACGTAAATATTTTAGGGAATAACTAAAATAGGAACCACTTTGCACTCTGATTTTGCTGATTGGGTCCTGAATTATTTTTTCTTAACACCTGGGATCCCCAGCCAACCAACAGGAATAATTGAGCCAACAGATTGTTTCGTGAAATTGACTTAAGCTATAAAATAAGACCCTTTGTCAGAAAGTAAGAACTCTTAATTCTCTGGGGAAATCAATTAAACTTGTTCCCATTTTTTTAAATTTATCAGGAAACAAACCTGCTATAATTGTTTAGTTTTATATTACAGGCAGAGTCTAATGGGAAGGAACGTCACCTGTCAGACCTAGAAGGCACTCACGCTCTAAAACAGGGGTCCCCAACCTTTGCAACTTTAAGTCTGAAGGACTTCAGCTCCCAGAATTCTCCAGCCAGCAAAGCTGGCTGGAGAAGTCTGGGAGCTGAAGTCCTTCAGACTTAAAGTTGCAAAGGTTGGGGACCCCTGCTCTAAAACACACACACACACACCTCCAAGACAGACTGGACCCAATCTTTCTGGTCTTCTGGAAGGGCTGAAAATATGGCTTTGTCATCTGGCCTGGGCACCTACTAGTGGTGGTGTAGAGTCAGAAAAATCACTGCTGCACAGCTGCTCTGTTTTAGAAGATTCCTTGGCTCTACTTATTCCCAGGATGTGTAATAGAGATACAAGGCAAAGAACACAGTGCATGATTGATGAAAGGCCACTACAAACAATTGTCTTCTGCAGAGCTATAATTCAGACCTTTGAGTAGTCAAGATTCTGCATGTAGCTCCCCACCTTTACTTCAGAAGACGCTGTCTTAGCAGGCAACTAATTGGACAATGTTGGGACATGATCGTAATTCCATTAATCAGGCTCACACAGGTGCAATTGATGGGATTTACAATCAGTTATAAATATATACACTTAAAAGTTTGGGAAAAGGTGTGGCAGGAACACTGCTAACTTGGCTATACCTGTTTTGTGTACAAATAGAACATAGCGAGGTAGAGATACAAAAAAAAGGGTGATAGAACTTGATAAAACAATTGCTTAAGTATTTATCTGGAAGAAGCCCCAACTCCAGAAAACTATCAGTCAGGATTGGAAATGCCGAGCTAGACAGACAGATGTCAGGATAAAGCAGATTTCTAGAAAAATCTCTATCTGTAAGTATGATTTTAAAAATATTGTCCCAACAGGGCACACTGAAGACAGTAGAATAATCTTTCCATATTTATGCTTACACTTGTGGTTTTTGAAGAGAGACAATTCTAGAATTGCGTGTCTCTAAGAAACATGTGCTTTCTGTTCTCAGAACCCGTAATTTATTGATGATCAACTTATTATCTTGATTTTTGTACTTTACTTTAAAAAACCCCTCTCATGATTGGAGCCTCAATTATTGGGAGGACAACCTGGAGTCAACTCTATTCTGAAAATCTTGCTTAATTTTTATCAGTTTCCATGAAAAAGAAATTCTGGTATGTTAGCTAATAGTATTCAGTCCTTTGGGTATCCATCCTTCAACAAATATATCAAAGACCAGAATCCCTAGACTGTAAGGGAGCTTTCAATATATAGGGGCAGGATGAGACACTATAGAACCGTTATGGTGAACCTATGGCATGTGTGCCAGAAGTGGGACATACAGCCCTCTCTGTGGGCATGCATGCCATCACCAGCTGGTGTTCTGGTTTCTGGCTGGTCTTTGAGAACACTGGAGCATCAGAAAACAGCCCGAAACAGCCTGAAAGTGGCCCAGAAAACCACCTGAAAACGGGTATGTGTGTGCCGGCCAGTTGGCCTTCGGGTTTCCAGCGCTTTAGGCACATGCGAAGACCAGCTGGCCAGTGCGCATGCACGTGCTGGAAAATTGAAGACCCTGGTGTTTGGGTTTCCGACACTCCAGTGCGCATACATGCACACACGTTGTGGTTTGGGCACTCGGTGCCAAAAAGGTTTGCCATCACTGCTATAGAAGAAGACAGAGCCCTTACCTTCCATAGAGCTTCTGTTACTATTCTGTACAATAACAGTTAAATCAAATAACCTGCTATCTTACTGCCTGAAGATTTCCCAGACCTTCCTGCTTTTCCTGCAATATTTAGGATCCTAATTCATTCTGTATCCTTTGGTATTGGCTTAAAATAATCAACCTAAATACACAGTGGTTTAACTGCAATTATTGCTGGGAAAAAAGTGTTGCTTGAATATCTGAATGACATGTTTATTTGCAATAAAATCAGAATTAGGAACCAAAATAAAACAAAGAACAAAAAGACAATTTTGCTTTTTTTTTAAAAAAAAAATCTAACTGCATCTGGTGCATTTTCTATACTCAATAGTAGTTCAATTTAATAGGATACTGGGGAAAACCTTTCTGATACAACACTGTTTTAATGTGTGTTTAGGGCTGCTTCAGAAATCCCTATTAAGGTATTTTCTTTTTGGCTTGGTTCTCATTATCCAACAACAGAGTCCAATCAATCCTTTGATATTCTCTCTCTACTGCCATCCCTTTATCCATTGCCAAGCACAGATATGGGTGGAACCTGTCACCGGTTTAGAAAATCCACCTGCATTATAACATTAAAGTCCAGGAAATCTCTTATCTTTGTAGCTTCAAAGACAATAGATATAATTCCTCCAAGCATTCAGTCAAATTTATTTTGCTTCCCAAAGTAGAAGCAAAATGACTGGGGGAGGCTGGGGAGAGATTATCTCCACATTTGGCATGCAAACAAGAAAAGCTCACCTTCCAACTATGTCCCAGCTCAATTGCCTGTAGGCTGACTCTCTGTACTTAATGCAGCCTCTCCTAATCTGAGATCCCTGACAAACAGCATTACAATCAACATAGCTTTCTAGGCAAATTCTCTCTACACACACAGGTCACCTCCAACTCACTAAGCTTCGGGAAATATTTCTTCTTTAGTATTTTTTTTCTCCTACTCACACAATCTAGAAGACCACCTGCTGAAAGAAATATACCTTTGAAAATCCCCAGGGGTAGAGAATGCTTAACACTTCCTACTAAGGTCAGGACTGAGCAGAGTCTCTAAAAAGAACATTAGCCAAAGAAACTGTAGATTTTGGGGATGATGGGAAATTTTAACACCAAATGAACACGCACATTGTGCAATCAACCATTATTATAAGCGGCATACGGATTTAAATTTCCACTAATGATTGTTCTCAACAATTCTAGCTGGATCCAAATCTAATATTTTTTAAATAAAATAAAACATTTAAAAAATTAATTTTTCAAGTATGCCTAAATTCAAGTTGGTGTAAAATGAAATGCAAGCTATTCAAAAATTCCCTATTAAAAAAAGAAAAATGAGCATATACATAAATACAACGGTTGGTTTTTCTATCTAAGAATGAACACAGAGAGTTGAGAAGCATAATTAGAAATCAAGATCGTGACTTTTTTCACACCAACATTTTTATCACAGAAGGAAAGATTTGGAAATCAATAGTTTTTGACAGCCTTGTCGATTGCTGATTTTAATAGAGGTCAATAGATCTATTCTTGACCAAATCTCAGAAAAGTAACTCTACAGTTAGTCCTCAGTTAATAACCACAACTGGGATTGGAGCTGCCATCGCACAGTGCTCATAAAATGCAAACTCACATGACCATGTCGCTTATAAATGGCAATCTAAGTTACCATTGTTAATCAAGGACCAGGTGGATTGTCATCTTTTAGTTATTTTCAAAGTAATACTCTACAATATTCAAATCAGCAAGATGAAGCTGAGAGTAATGCATATTTAATTAGTGGGATTTACTACTGTATGATGTTGTAATGTTCAAGTTCACTAACCTGAAGGGCTTAGCAGTAGACCGGATATGTTCATGAATGACAGGTCTATCAATGGTTATTTCCAAGGGACTGAGGGGTGTGTATGTTGGAATACACTACACTTGATCTTAGCCCAAAGGCCAAGAAGTGGTAATACCAATTATAGAGATTCAACAATAGATAGGCAGGTCTCCATCTTTTCCTTGCAAGCACTATAGACCAGGTTGGCCATTGTGAGAAACAACATTTTGGATTAAAATGGCCCTTAGTGGCAGCCGTGATGATCCAAAGAAAAATATGTCCTCCACGGGTGTTACTGGGAACCCTGACATTTAGCTTGATTCAGCAGACCTTTTCTTACCTAAAAAATAGACTGACTTGCCCCTCCTCTACTGATGAATCTAGAGCCCAGAACTGCAAGAATCTGGGTGCCTGGTGTGTCCTATATGGCTTCTTCCACATACAAGGTTTGGAAGCATCAGGTATGGAAAAAGATGGGAACAAACATCTTTTTGGATTGTGTTGACTTTCCCATGTAAAAGGAAAAAGATGTTCTATTTCTGCTGCAAACAGGAACCAAAGATGCATCTGCAATTCTGCTTGCACCTCTTTCTATGGGCTGCAAACAAGGTCTTCTTATCATTGCTCCTATTCAGCACCAGTTCCAGGGATCTGCCAATTATGCCCCTAGGTCAGGGGTATCAGACTCACATCGTCACAGCAGCATCATGTGAAGTATAGGGACTTTTTCCCCCCTTTGCTAAACCGAGCGTGGCTAGTGCATGATGCATCCAGCCCACGGGCCAGGAGTTTGACTGCCCTACCCTAAATGATAGCTATACTCAAGGCTCTAGTATAAAACTGGATGGTATCCATGGAAGAATCAGCTATAACTCACAAAGGCCATCACCAATTTCTTTAGGCTAACATTACCAGTGCTGAAATTTCAGGACACGGGAAATGCATCTACAATTCGTAGGCCTTGGCCATAAGTGAATTGCTGCTACTGCTCAAAGTGACACACATAGCACATTAGTGTTAGTAGCACATTAGTGTGCTTTGGCTACCTAGATATCCACTTTGACAGGAAATCCTCTCCCATTCTTGCATACTATTGACTTACAGGATAGAGCTGCTATGTGTAGTAGCACCACTGTTTCTTTTGGGAGCAAACAGAGTATGTTGGCTACAGCTGGAGTGTGGGCAGCAGCTTGGTTTAGTGTCTCTATTCCCCTGAAAATCAAATTAAAGGAGAAACTGTGGGAAAGGCACTGTTGGATCGAATAATCTCTCTCTTGAGAATACCTCAGAAGCTCGTAAAGTGAAGTACAGGGTTGGGAATCCTTTTGGCATCTGCTCCTCAGTTAGAGAACTCCTGTTGCCTTGCCAGGAATACTGACTGTATCTCTGCCTTAGGCAATTTGTAATGCTGAGGGGAGGGAGAGAGGAGGGGAGGTATGGATGGAGCTCTTTCAGTGTGTCTTCACCCATTTCTCCTTCTGAGTCAACCACTGACCATATGTCAAGGGAAATCCCAGAGAGTCAAAAAATTATTAAATGCATTCTTTGCCTTTCTCTGCATACAAGCCTTACCGTAAGTTGGCTTATGATAATAAAATACCAAATATAAAATACTGTCATCATCCAATACAATTAAAATAAAAATTGAAATCACTATCATTTCATATCTCCCCTTCAGTGATCCACACAGCTCCCACCCGGATGATGTTCAGGAAACTATTAAAGATTTGGCTATTCTCCCAGGCTTTAGGACAGAGTGATAGTTGAACCCGTATTAGAATGGGGTGTTTTGTTTGCAAGTTTGTCTTAGGTCACTCGTGATTTCTTTTGGAGTTTTGTATGGGCCCCTAAAGTGTATGTACCATAAGTACAATATGTGTGTGTGTGTGTGTGTGTGTGTGTGTGTGTATTTATATAGAGTGGTGGGTCCTTGGACAAAGAAGTTTACTCCACGATCAGCAAGTCCAGCCAGACACTGGGGCAGCTGCATACTAGAGTTCTCAATTAACACAATTTATTTATTTATTTATTTTTCAAATTTCTATACCGCCCTATCTCCCTGGTGGGACTCGAGGCGGTGCACAGAAAGAATAAAAACACCCATAACATATAATCACAGTATAAAATAGAATTAAATTAGTAAGTCTGTGCTAAAAAGTAATTAAAAACTATTTAAAACATTGTATTTAAAATTAAATCATTTAATCTATGCTAGGCCAGCCAGATGGAAAAAGTGTGTTTTGAGCGCCCGGCGGAAGAGGCGTAGGTCCGTGATGGTGCGAAGGTCCCCCCGTTCCAGAGGGCCGGACCCGCCACAGAGAAGGCCCTCCCCCTGGGGGTCGCCAGCCGGCATTGACCGGTAGATGGCACCCTGAGGAGGCCCTCTCTGTGTGAGCGGACAAGTCGAAGGGAGGTATGTGGTAGGAGGCGGTCTCGCAGGTAGCCAGGACCCGTGCCATGGAGTGCTTTGAAGATGGTTACTAACACCTTGAAGCGCACCCGGAAGGCCACAGGCAGCCAGTGCAGCTCGCGCAGGAGAGGTGTTACATGGGAGTACCGTGAGACTCGCAGAATCCCCCGCGCGGCTGCATTCTGTACACAACATTCATATCTCTGCAAAACTAAAAGTCTACAGAGCTGTGGTCATCCCTTCCATCTTAAATGGATACAAGTCGTGGATTTTGTACGGAAGATACATCAAACAGCTAGAGAAAATTTGCATGTGGGTCTCTGCTCCATCCTGGGCATTTATTGTCAAGATCGTATCTACAAACTGGAGGGCAGAGTCCATCGGCATTGAATCTCTGAATATCAGAGCCCAGATTAAATGGATAAGACACATCATCAGAATTGATAACCATTGTATGCCATGCCAGTTGTACTAGAGTGTACTGGAGTCTGGGAAGAGACCTCAAAGTCAACCATGCAAGCTCTGCAAAGATTCTGTGAAAGAATCCTATGTCCCTGTGACATCCAGCAAAAGGAATTAGAAGGTTCAGCTGCTGACAAAACTCGCTGTTTTATGAAGACTCCACCGACTTTGAAAACACATGCTCCACAAAACTGATACAAAACCATGAGTAGTCTCCAGGATAACACCCACAATTATTACAGCAATAGCCTTACAGTTCCCCCATAGTGCTAGACTCTGCACTTCTAGACTGGGACTACAAAGCATTTCCATGTCCACAGATGAATTGCTCAATACAATTGATAATTGCATGTTTTCTTCAAACCTGAAGGATTACTGTATGTATGTAAAGTAAAGGTAAAGAGTCCCCTTGGATATATTTGCTGGCCTTTCCCGACTCTAGGGGGCGGTGCTCATCTCCGTTTCAAAGCCAAAGAGCCAACGCTGTCCGAAGACATCTTTGTGGTCATGTGGCCGGCATGACTAAACACCAAAGGCACACAGAACGCTGTTACCTTCCCACCAAGGCAATTCCTATTTTTCTACTTGAATTTTTACGTGCTTTCGAACTGCTAGGTTCGCAGAAGCTGGGACAAGTAACGGGAGCTCAATCCGTTACGCGGCACTAGGGATTCGAACCACTGAATTGCCGACCTTTCTGATCGACAAGCTCAGCATCTTAGCCACTGAGCCCTTATATATGTAGATAGGTATGCATAAACGTTTACTTTTTACTATCAATTTTGTTTTGTCTGTAGTCTATGTGTGCATTTTGTAGTCTCTTTCTCCAATTCTATAGGCATAAAAAATAATTAAAAGCAGTACAGAAAAGTTTCACTGGCCTACTCTATCCAGTCAATAAAGACAGAGAAGAGAAGTAAATTCTCTTCAGGCATCCCTATAGTGGGAGAGGAGTTCAGACAATCTAGAAAAAGTGCCCTATTCCTTGTTCGATCCAAATCTTCCCCCAAAATTCTCAAAATTAGCAGATTGTTAAATGGAATTTCTGATCAGTAAGATAGGATTTCCTACTAACTATGACTCTGTCTTCTTCCTACTTCTCTGCTGCCACATCATAAAGAACCCAACTGACGTAGCTAGGAGAGATTATCTCTCCCTTCATCTCTCAGCCAAGTCTTTGCAATACATGCCGCATCAACACTTTCATCCGGGACTAAATCCTGGATAATAGATATTTTAATAGAATTTGACCAGGTATTACAATACAGGACTTTTAAGCTGGAAGGCCCATTTTTGCTTCACCTTGAAGTCTTCTTCAAGGTGAAGAAGTTGTCCTATTTCATTCTCTGGTGACTTCAAGCAGAGACTGAATAGCCCTTCGTCAAATATGCTTCAGCTTGGAACTCTGAATTGAGAAGTCTCTCTCTTGAAAGGACACAACCAGTCTATCCTTCCGCATTAAGGAGTGTTACTCCATCGTATCTCTTAATACAGCATATATGTGTATTCACAGTGCTGGTTTAAGGGTACATGGCGCCCTGATTGTGCCTTGTCATGCCATACCAAGGATTTGCATTTTTAAAATGATTCAGAAAGAAGGACAGCATTGGTGCCAGCTCTACATTGGTACGCCAGGCCATTGCCGATTTGGCCTTCGCTTAAAGCTGGCCCTGCACTTTCAGGTTTGATTATTTTAGTATCTATTCTCCTAGTATCCGGCAATCTTCACTATTAATTATTAGATTCTCTGAAAAATCCCCCAACTTCTAAAGCCACTGCTTCTTCACAATTCACACTGTGTCATAACATAGGAATTAGCTCTTTTAAAATGTGAATACTAATGTGAAGATGACTTGAACATGGCTTTCAATTTGGCACTTTGGGTGATAAACCATTTAGATTATAAAGTCTCTGTCCCAGTTTTTAAGCAAAACTGGAATTATACTAATTACTATCTGTCTCTTGGGGAACTGGGTTCTGATAAGAGATTGCAGATTTCCAACATTATTGGGTTGTTTATCTAATAGGCTGTCTTAAAAGAGCAGGCAGTTTTCACATGAAAACAAGTTCCAAGATCAGCTCCACCTCAATATCACAAACTGTACATTCTGTGACAATCTCTATGGTCATCAACAAATAGCTGCTTGTCCCCAACAGAAAAACTGAACACTGAAACGAGAATAGAATAGAATCTAAGCCAGTAGAAATACATTTCTACTTACTTGGCAGTATTTGGACTTGTCTCAAATGTTGCAAGGGAGAAAAATGAAGAACACGTTATCAGCTACTGCTAGAGAGCCCAGTCTTGAGCTTGGCAAGCAAAGCAGCTGATGCAAGAAAAGTTTTTTTCCTGAAACTGCTTAATTCTACCACATTTTTATTTTGAAATACAGCGACAGAATCCCTGCCATTCCCATAAAAAGTAGGCATTAAAAATAGAATGATAACAAAATTGACAAAGAGGGAGATACTTTTCTAGCTCTCACATGTCAAAAGTAAAAATAACATCCATTGAATTTATTTCATGTCATTAATATTCATTTCATTGTTTCATTTCAGCTAAATCCCAAAAGAATGTATCATGTGGTTATTTACATGCCTTTTCTATAATGAGGCACTTTATACCAACTAGAGCTGTGATGGTGAACCCAAGCCTTGTGTGCCCAAAGTGGCATGCGAAGCCATGCTGCCTGGCATGTGTGGCCTTGCCTGTTTGTCTTCTGGGTTTCTGGCAGGTATGTGTGTGCAACGCTCAGCTGACCTTCACATGCACGGCAGTGCCAAAAACCGGTGTGCGCATGCACGCTGGCTAGCTGATTGTCGGGCGTGCACGTGTGCTAGAACCCAAAGTTCGGCTTTTCCGGAGTGTGACCCCGACAAGCACGTGTATGCGTGTATCAGTGGTGGGTTTCTGCAGGCTCGCACCTACTCGCAAGAGCCGGATGGTGAAATTTAGAGAACCGGTGAGAGGGGGTTCCACCGGCGGACCCAGAAGTAAGTCTGGCCTGCCGCTGCCAGTAACCCAATGGGAAGGAAAGGAAGGCAGAAAGTAAGAAAGGAAAGGAAAGGAAAGGGAAGGGAAGGGAAGGGAAGGGGAGGGTGGGAGGAAGGAAGGAAGGAAGGAAGGAAGGAAGGAAGGAAGGAAGGAAGGAAGGAAGGGAATTTATCATCACAATTGAGCCCAAAATTTTGGTTGCTAAGCAAGAGCGTTGTTAAATGAGTTCCACCACATTTTATAAGTTGGCCACTCCCACTCTGTCACATGACTGCCAAGCCGCGCCCACAAAATAGGCCACACTTAGAGAGAAGGTTCTAAAAAAATTTGAAACCCACCACTGGCGTGTATATGTGCAAAGTTTCTACATGAACTGAACCAGAGGGATTTTTTAAAAAAACATGACCGAAATTGAGTAACTGGTTCTCTCTATCCCTCTCCCTGTGTCTCTGTCTGTCTCTCACATAGAGAGAGAACGAGAAAGAGGGAGGGGGAAGAGAGAGGGGGAGACCCAAGGATTGGAAAAGGTGAACATATTTTCTTTTTAAATACAAATACTTTCCATACTAATGCTATCTATAGACTGCACTTGCTAGAGGGCTTCAAAGGAGAAAGCAAAGCTGAGCAAATAAGTTTGCTTTGTCCTTATTCTTGCTTTTCCCCTTTATAGGAGTCTGTTCAATTTTTTTTTTTTTTTACAAAATACAATTTAACAAACAAAACAAAACAAGTAAAAACAACAAAAACACTTGAAGGAAGACAAAGAACCTGGAAAGTACCTAACTATTTAATCAGTGCATCACAAACCTCACTGTTCTTGGTCCCCATGGCAGGGCCTCCTCCCAGAACAATAGAGATGTGCTAATCACTTGAAATGTGAGCAAAATGTGTTCCCTTAAGTCTGGCAAGCATAAGCGCGATAGTTTCTCACATTGTCATGAAAGATCTGGCTCTCAGCACTTGCCCTTTTTTTAAATGTTTCATTTTTCTATGGTTTAAATTACATAGTAAGAATATATTGGGGAATGCTACATGCAAAATATCAACCTTAAACCAGCAAAAACCTATTTATACATAACAGCTTTTCCTTTGATTATTACAAATTGCAAAAACAAAAACAAAAAACAACCCCACCTCATTAATGATCATGGCAAGGTTCAGAAAACCAAAAGCTCTTATGCATTTATTTTAAAAGATAAATTTTAGGCTCATGATTTAACAATAGGTTTCAGTGTGTAAAAACCAGCACATTAATGAATGAATGAATCACGTACTTTTGTATGCCATCTTCTCTAGACCAGGGGTCTCCAACCTTTGCAACTTTAAGTCTGAAGGACTTCAGCTCCCAGACTTCTCCAGCCAGCAAAGCTGATTGGAGAAGTTTGGGAGCTGAAGTCCTTCAGACTTAAAGTTGCAAAGGTTGGAGACCCCTGCTCTAGACAGCTTACAATGCACCACAAAAAAATATCATAATAATAGTTCAAACAGCATTACTCCTTTACTCCTCTTACACAGATCACTCTAATTCAGTGACATCTCCTACCCCAAACCTTTCATTACTTTTTGAAATGTGAGAAGGCAGAGGGTCACCCTAACCTTGGGAAGAGGCGGTCTACTCCAAGGGTGTTTATGGGTATCTTCCCCCCCAAATGTTACATGAGATATACTGTATATACCTTGAGGTGAAATGGGTGGCAAGCAAATTTAATAAATAAAAATAAATACCTATCTCTATCTGACCCTCTTTCAAAATGGCAATTTTCCTCTTAGCTAATACTTCCTAGGCTAGCTGTGAAGCAATTAAGAGTTAAATAACTAGACAAAACAGTATCAATAATAGAGATCTTCAAATTTCTAGGTTCCATCATATCTCAAGACCTAAAATGGACACCTAACGTCAAAAACGTCATCAAAAAAGCACAACAAAGAATGTTCTTTTTAGGTCAATTCAGGAAGCTCAAACTGCCCAAGGAGCTGCTGATATATTGAGTCTGTCATCTGCACCTCTATAACTGTCTGCTTCGGTTCTGCAACCCAAGAAGACAGACACAGACTTCAGAGGATAATTAGAACTGCAGAAAAAACAATTACTACCAATCTGCCTTCCATTGAGGACCTACACACTGCACAAGTCAAAAAGAGGGCTATGAAAATATTTACAGACTCCCGCGCATCCTGGAAATAAATTGTTTCATCTCCTACCCTCAAAATGATACTATAGAGCAGTGCACACCAAGACAACCTGACACAAGAACAGTTTTCCCCCGAGCGCCATCACTCTGCTCAACAAATAATTCCCTCACCTATTCCCTACTATTCACTAGGGCTGCATTACTATTAGTCTTCTCATCATTCCTATCATCATCTCCTGCCATTTACCACTGCCTGACTGTAACTTTGGTGGTTGTATCCTTACAATTTATATTGAGGTTGTTTCCTGATTGCTTATTTGTACCCTATCACTATCATTAAGTGTTGTACCTTATGATTCTTGATGAATGTATCTTGTCTTCTTATGTACACTGAAAGCATATGCACCAAAGACAAAATCCTTGTGTGTCCAATCCCACTTGGCCAATAAAGAATTCTATTCTATTCTATTCTATTCTATTCTACTTAATAGAATAAGCATAGCATAATTCTACTTAAGATTTGGGAAATTAAGTAGTAAATGGTTCTCTCTAAAACAATTTATTCATAGATGGGGTTGGGGTTTCGTGATCTTTCCTTTATGCTTTTCAGGCAAGAGAACAGATATAAAATTCTAAGATATGGCCAAGTAGAAACGAGATATATGCTGCCAACTAAATTTAGAGATTGGCAATTGTTAAAGAAATGTGAGTTGTCTTCTTAGGTTTGGGAAAAAGAATTTTTCAATACCACCATGATGGGCCCAAACCCAAGAATGCTTGAATAAAAGAGATACACAAAAAACCAAGAACTAAAAATCTCTATTTCCCAAAGAGCCTTTTAAATCAAGGACAGTAATTCATTCCTGGAAATAACCCCCCCAAAAAAGCTGTTAAAACTATGCTATTGATGCACGGTAAGAAACTGAGAAATGCTAGTGTTTTTTTTTTTTTAAGCATTACTAGGTGCAAATGACCTACAGATGTGTGGCAAAAGTTCATGACTTAGTCTTGGCCTTAGATCTTCTTAGCATCCAGACCACCATTCTCAATGTTCAAATAAAACAGTGGAAATAGAAAGAGTTCGTTAATGTAATCTGCATTTCTACCATGGATTTGAAGTGCTATATAAATGTTAATAGGCATTTAAAAATATAATCTAGGAGTCTAGAGGGACCTCTTAAGTCATGGGATAAAGACAATGCATACTGATCATTTTCATACTCAAAGGGGGTCAAGGAGGAAAAAAGGAATAATTCTCCATTAGCAACTTTGTTTTGTACCTGGCATAAAGGAAGATCAGATAACGTAGGGGGGAGGGAGGGAAAGAGGGAGAGAAGATCCCTTGCATATTTTGCATCTTAATGACAAACATTCTGGGTTAGCATTAAGAATTGGCAAAAGAAATAACCTATTATTCTGTCACAGCAAAACCACAATGCTTTATTGCTCCTTAAAGACTAACATTAATTATGGCATAACGCTTTCTTGACTATGCAGCAACTCTCACAAGCTGAATACAGGTGTATGCCTTGCATTTATGCACACAGGTATTTCTCAAGTATAATGGAGTCTGTTCATGGTCATAGGTGATGGCAGCGGTTATGCAAGGCTCTCCCATCTGTGATCTCCTCGCTTAATGACCATAATCCCTGCTGTCGGTGTTGTGGTCAACAACTACATGGGTCATTAAGTGGAGCATGAGGTGCCTCATGGGGTGGAAGAGGCCCTGGGAGAAGCTTGGTGCAGGCCCAGGTCCTGACTACAGCAGCTCCACACCTCACAGGTGGCCTGCCCTAAGCCTACCAGGGCCTCCCCGACCCCAAGGCACCCTGTGCTCCACTTACCACCCTGCTGGATCCCACATCCTTGGGCCTCCTCCTCCCATAAGTGGACCCATCATGCCTTGGTCCACTTATCTTTTCCAAAGATCACCTTCAGAAAAGAGAATCATTTGATTCTACCTTGTCGCCTTCCTATAGGAAATCTGTACGGCACAGTCCTGAAAACAGGCACTTGTTTGGGAGCAGCCACAATCATGAGAATTGCGGCCACTCCCAAAATGATGGTTGCTTCTGAGATGGCACCACATGGACTTTGTATAGATGATCTCCTGAAAAGGTAAACAAAGGGAGGTTTAATGGGGAGGGAGGTGTATGACCCAGTGGGGCACAGCCCAAGGCATTGGGGTGACCCAGCCAACTGGGAGGTAGGCAGAGGTGGTATTCAGCAGGTTCTTACCAGTTTCAGAGAACCGATGGCGGAAATTTTGAGTAGTTTGGAGAACCAGTAAATACCACCTCTGCCTATTCTCTGCCTCCTGAGTCCCAGCTGATCGGGAAGGAATGGGGATTTAGCAATAACCTTCCCCTGGAGTAGGGTGGGAATAGAGATTTTACAGTATCCTGCCATGCCCACCAAGCCACGCCACGCACACAGAACCGATGGTAAAAAAAATTGAATTCCACCACTGGAGGTAGGTCCAGTGGGGAGGGAGGGGGAAGATAAGTCCGGGGGTGCTGCAGCACCCCTTGGGGTCAGTCCTAAGCGCAGGCAAATTGCCAAGCGCTAGGATTTTGTTCATGTGACCACGGGGGCACTGCAGTAGTTGTAATGTCAGAGATAGGCCTTAAGTCATTCAACACCATAATTTTGAATGGTGATAAGTCGTGGACTCCTAGTATTAATAATTTAAGTTTACTTCCTCTTCTGCAGCAGGCCTTGTAGTTCAGATCTTGTTGAAAACAACAAAATTAAATAAACTGGTAGTTTCAAATGCTACAGCTTGATGAATTCATGAAAGTCACATTACTGGATCATAAAGAAGAGCTTAACAGTCATGGCCACCTGTTAACTTTGTTAAAGCAAAGTTCTCTTAACTCTTAAAGTTGCAAAATTTGTGTGGTTTCAGTACTATAGCACTAAAAAATTTCATGTCTGTTCGTAAGCTTTCATTGGGCACACCAGTGCATTATAGGGTAACAATTTTGTAATCAACATACTTGGGTTGACTTACATAATGCATACAAAATCTGGGACCCATGACTCCCGCGGCACTGAAATTTGGCAAAGTTGTGGCAGTTTTAGTGCTGCCGCACTTAGCTACAGTCATGTGACCACCATTTCCAGCACTATCTGCTAGCGTTCTATAAGGAAACACAATGGGGAATCTGGCAGAAGTTGGAAGGGCTTCCACTGGTGGGGTTTTTTGTCCACCCATGTAGTAAGAAAATATATCTGAAACAATGACACAATGGATCACATGTTGTGTAGTAAACCAGCCACTACATTTGCTTGTTTCCAGAAAATAAATTGCTAGAATATTCTTTACTGTGCCAAAGGCAACAACAAAAAAAGTGTTATATAGTTGTGAGACTTGTTCATACACTATCATCTTTCATTAAATAATATGAATACTAAATGCCTGGCTGCAGCTAATGGAATCAAAACTTTTCTCTTAAATCACCAGTTGTGATCATCACCCCCCCCCACTTGCTGTTTTTTTCTCAAATAAATGCTTCCACTAGCACAAAAGTGATGTAATAGTTTTATCTAAATGAAGGGATGTGGCTTCCTGGTAAGATCACAACTGCAGTGGAAGAGAATGCCTCTAGTCCTTCACCTGCTTCACCCAGGAAGAAAATTATTCTTCCCAATTCTATTTTTAAAAATTGCTGCACACACAACTAACTGTTCTCTTGAGCCTGGCCAGGTTTTCTGCTTACTGTTAACAAGTGAAATCTGTTCTCTAACCAGTTTAACTATCTTTGTGAGCCATGTCCCCAACTCTTTGGAATGAAAGCAAAGCCAGGGCAGGAGAGGAAAAAGGGGGCTGTACAATTGCTGATATTCTATTTCCAAGCATAAAGCAGCTTTTGGGTTCTTGCATAATACAGTGTCTGCACTTTCTGAATAAGCCCTTGACAAAGACCCCCACAAACACTGTTCCGTGCAAGACAATAACATCCTTTCAGAGCGAACAAACGATAGAGACCCCCACAACCTAGCCATGTTCAGAGCTCTCTCTGCTGATCGTTAACAGCTAGGCCACAAGCCCGTTAAGTTGTTCTTCATAAATAATTCAGGTCTTCCCCCTCTTCCCCTGGCTGCTGACTACATTCCACGTCCTGGTTTGCAGTTGAATCCAGCAGCACTGTGTCAATAGAATCGAAAGCCAAATTACACAGCCCCAAGACAATCGGGAAAGCCAAGAGGAGGGGGGGGGGGCTGGGAAGCAGTGGTTTTTCTGCCCCCTGAGATCTGGAGAACAAAAAAAAAAAATGGGGAATTTGGGACACTGCAAAGAGAAAACTTCATGTGAGATTTCAGAATGCATTCTTCTTTTCTGCGGGCCATGTCATCATTGATCTGTGTGAAAATGGAACAGACACGTCAGAAAACAATTATCCTTTAAAGTTCTTAGGTTATCCCCCTTTCCCAAATATGTTAAAAGAGCACGTGTGCGTACTATCTAGGGATTATCTTTGCTATCAAGATTTTTCTTTATAAAACGTACCAGGGCCCAGGAAGAAAATGGAAAATGCAAGAAAGATTTCAAAGAAGTATTTGGCTATTCAAAAGGATCAAGAGCCTTTATTATAATTAGGCCCTTTATTATAATTAGGCAGACCAAGGAGATCCCCAAAATTAGGCTGTATAAAAGCTCCCACTTTTATGTGGGAACACATAAAACACAGTGTATTTACAGCCTAGGAGAAAGATCCATTGAATATCCTAAGAAATATATACAGTATATATATTTAGAGGCAACAACATTTGGAATAGGTGCACATATATCCAATATTCTGTAAATCTTCTATATGTTTTTTTCAGTTATGCTTGAAAGAGGAGCTCATATTTCAGATATATGAACATAGGATTATGCAGATTTCCCTGCTCAAAAGAAAGACTCGGTTCAATCAAACTAGGCACCACTTGACATAAATCCACACTATCACATTCAGATAAGTATTTAAAAGCAATACTCAACAGAAGGTCATCCTTACACAATCAGATGTGATCACTTTCGCCATGGACTGCTTTGCGAAATGCCAACTGAGCTGGCCAATATTTAGGCAGTCTTGCTAATGTGCAGTCAGACTATTTCAAAGGATGGCAGCTAGGGACATCAGATTTTCATTTGGGGAGAAACTTGGCCAAGTTTAATGATCATAAACAGAAGCCAATAATGACCATCTTCACCAGTATTCTCACTCTCCTCACAGCAGTAAGATTGCTTCCGGCAGGCTTTGAAGGAGTTTTATAAAACGGAGATAAGGAACATCTTAGCAATAGATTACACAGCCTGCTTAAGTGCTTAGCAAACAGTAGTCACAGGGTTCAGGGGATAAAACAAACAACAGCCAGGCAGGGAAAAGAGCAGAGAAAGAGCGGGCATGTGCTTTAACAAAAGAAATGCTATGACTTTCTGGTCCTTGGTCTTTTTCTCTCCTCTAATACCATTTGTCTAATAAAGACATAGGAAAGGCAAACAGCTGAATTAAAGGAACACTCTTGTGGAAAAAAATAAATAAATCCCAGGCCATTATGTCCACAACTCTGATTAAGTCATGTAGCCAGAGCTTTCAAATATATTACCGTAGCAAGCACTTAGAAAATATCATGCAACCCATTTGAATCATTTGACAAACCCTGAACAAGCTCAGTCTTGCTAGATTCTAGTAATTTTTCTGTATGGTAAGAAAGATGTATTTTTCTGAAGCTTAAAAAAAAGGTTGTTTTTCTTGTTTCTTAACGATGTATTTCTTGCAGTGCAATCTAGTTGAGCACTGACATTTGTAAAACATATTTTACAGCCAGAAAACAGAATGTAAGTGCTTAAACACTACAGTTAATCTTACACTGGGCTGACAACCCCTAGTCCACTATACCATTTTGACTGTTGCTCCCTCAAAACACCTAAACCAAGACAGCTTAAAAGAACTGAAGCAAAAACATACTTGTAATCCTAAGGAATATACTTTAAAAAATGACCTATTTTTATATGAGATAGCCCAATAGCAGAGATCAGATCCAACTCCCACTACCACCCTCCATTTAAATCTCCTCTCCTTCACTAACTCTTGTTTCAGTTGAGTATCTCCTTAGAGCCCAGTCACTTCAGAAGTACAATGACCTCCCTTACTAGATTGCCTTAAAAATGATATACGTGGAGGTTTTCAAGTGTAACATTTGACAGATGTACCACCAAGTCAATATTGACACTTAAGGACCATATAGATGGATATTCTCCAGGAAGATCTGCCCTCGGCTTGGTCCTTCAAGTTTCCCAATTGAGTATATTCATCTTGCCGCAAGTTGCCATCATTCCTCCTTTTTTCCACTTTTCCACCATTGAACAAAGACAGTGAACAGCAAACATTTCAGGCAAGCAACTTTCACAAATCTGTGGATAAAATAGTCTAGATTAGAGGTCTTCTGGCTAGAGGATTCTGGGAATTGAAGTCCACAAGTCTTAAAGTTGCCAAATTTGAAGACCTCTGGTCTAGGTCTTCAACTTTAACCTCCCAGGGCTTCCAATCAAATTTATTGAGTGCCTTAAATCTAAATTTGATCCTTGCCCCTCTGTATTAATGCCAGAGCACATTTGTTAAACATCACATTCAGGAAATATTTCTTATTACTATAATAAGATTATTCACGCAACATAGTATTGCTGTTACATCAATTCTTATAAAAATGCTAGAGTTTGCACAATTGTTGAAAAGAATTTTGTAGCAGATGGCTGCTCTGGTTTGTCTTGTGAACTGCATTTTTTAGTTTAATTATTTCTGCAACAGATTTACCTTCCGGAAACTTTTGCTTTTACTATAGATGGGAGAAAAACATTTTTTTTCTTGAAAGTGATCACAAAATTATGCTGATCATCATTACTATAAATATTATAATTATAAAAATATTAAAATTATTGAAGTATTAAATAATTAAAAATTAATCTAGCCATCCATATTGGGATATTATATTCATATAATATCTCCATTATAATAATTTTTTCAATTACTCTTTTAAATACTCATCACTTTTTTTGATTTATAGAAATGAACATAAATTTAACAGATTTAACTGATTAACAGTTGGAAGGGACCTTATAGGTCATCTAGTCCAACCCCCCCTCTGCTCAAGCAGGAGACCCTACACCTTTTCTGACAAATGGCAGTCCAATCACTTCTTGAAAGTCTCAAGTGATGAAGCCCCCACAACTTTCAAAGGCAAGCTGTTCCATAGGCTGATTGTTCTCACTGTCAGAAAGTTCTTCCGTATTTCTAGATTGAATCTCTCCTTGGTCTGTTTCCATCCATTATTCCTTGTCTGACCTTCAGGTGCTTTGGAAAATAGCTTCACACACACCCCTCCTCTCTGTGGCAACCCCTCAAATATTGGAACACTGCTATCATGTCTCCCCTGGTCCTTCTCTTCTCTAGACTAGTCTGTGTGAACTAGCTATTACATAACCTACTACTTCAATGTGACAAAGTTATTTTTTATTTTGCTTATACTTTTAATTTTTCCCCAAGCAGCTCTCTCTTATACATGGGTCTTTTGTTATAGTAACACTGCACAGCAAAACTACATTCATGGCTGAATGGGAATTTGATCCAGTGGTCTCATCCAACATGCTGGTAAATTCATTTGCCCCACCTTGGTGGACCTTCCCTTCATTTAAAAGGGTTTTTAAGCATGGGATTTAATTTAATAGTTTTTTAACAATGTATTTTGTAATTTTGTATGGTTTTTAATATTGCCTCTGCGCCGCCCTGGGTCCTTACAAGGAGAAGGGCGGGGTATAAATTTAATAAAATAAAAATAAAATAAAAATACATTTTCTTACTAATTCTAAATTTCCTTTCAGCTCATACACAGAAATCTAGAAATCTATGTTTTTCCTTCACGACAAGCTCAAAAATTGAACATGCAGCAAACAGATTGCATGCTATTATGTATAGTCTAACCAGTATAAAATTTGAGGTCAAGAGCTGCATTGGCCTTCTCATTTAGTCTTAATTTAAAAAATACATGTCCATTTCCTATAATTCAATAGAAAGGAAATAAAAAGGCAGGGTGCTAAGGAGTAGCTACGCCTACAATTTAGGCTTTCAAAATCTTGTCATCCTACAACACTATCAGTAAACCACTGCAAGAGAATCATTAGAATAATCAGTCTTCTGAACCTTTAATTTTCCTTTTCAGCTTGTTCTGTAGAAAACTGTTTATTCCCTTGTCAATGACCCCAGGGACAAATTATCTTTTCGATGTGTTCATACATGCTAGGCCTTGCTTCCTTCCCGTTCCCCTATCAATCAATACAAAATGTAATATAAGTTTGCAAGGCACAAGGTTTAACAGGCCCCTCAAAATCCCTTACATGTCTGGTTAACCTAGAAAATAGAAAAATGTATTGCTCCTTTATGGGAAAGGATGCAAACTAAAGATTATTGAAAATCGCCGGGAATGGGATGCAAGAAATGCCAATGCAGTATTTCTCTTCATGATTTAAAAATGCATTGTGATCTTGGCTGCAGCTTTTTCAGTAACTTAATCAGCCTGCCAGCTGTATGGTCCATTTGTGTCTAAGGCTCTTTAACTAGTATGAATTGCTCGCCAAAGAGGTCTGAGGTGCTATGGCAAAAAATCCTCATCAAAGCACAAAGATGAGAGAAATACAAAACAGAGCAAAAGGAGTACAAAGGAAAAAATGAGTTTATGCACAGAAGGAGACCTGTGAACACGCGCTCACATATAGTACAGAAAATGAAAATAAAATGGTCAAAAGATAAAATAGACGTGTAAAAATTATCTAGCAGTGCAGAAATGGAAGAATGAATGCTATAGGGAGAGCAAAAGAGACTAGGAGATAATGTATTACAAATACAGAACACTAAATTAAGTTGTTTACTGCTGAATGAATGTTTAACATTTAACAGAGAGATTTCAGCAGGTAACTTTGCTCTGGAAGTAGCCTAAAGCGTGATCTGAGTTGCATACCTTTAGAACAAGGCATTCAAGTGGCAGGTGCTCTGATCCATAACAAGAGCTCACCAGTAGTGCTTAAACAAAGAATTCAAAATACAGAAGAGACAATATCAGCACATGCAGCCACATGGAACAATGGATATACAAGGCTACACTCACAAACAAAAACCTAATTCAAACAGCATTATATTCATGAGAGCAAGTAAAAATCCTAAGATTATTCACCCAGTCTAATAACTTGCAGTTATAAAGTGCCTGCCCATAATGCTAAACAATCAGAATAAGTCACTGTAAGTGTATTGATGATTATTCAGCGAGCTTGACTAAATAAACACATGCACCTTAAACTCATTTTTAAAAAGCCCTATCTTTTAAAAGATTAAGCGTTCAAGCTTATGCAGCACACTTTTGTACTGCCAAGTAACCAGAATGGGGCGTTGGTCCTACCTGATACACCCCTTCTCGAGGCTGTAGAGACGGTGGTCACATGTGGGAAAACTCAGTCAGCATCCAATAGAACTGAGTCTACTAATTTGATGACATCATCACACAGGAGTACCTTCCGGCTTTGAAGACGAAAGAGATCGTAGACTGCTGTGGATAAAAAAATCGCTCTCTCCAGACCATTAGTAGCAAGGATACAGCTCCCCGAGACCACATAAGCCAGAAGAAAGCCCCCCCCAAAATGGGTGGGGGTGACCACCGTCTCTACAGCCTCGAGAAGGGGCGTATCAGGTAGGACCAACGCCCCATTCTCCAATGCTGGTAGAGACGGTGGTCACATGCGGGACGTACCAAAGCTGGACATGTCCCCGGGAGGGTAAGAGACTGGCCTAGGAGGTGGAAGAGGGGAGCACCTGTTGCAGAATCCGCCGCCCGAATGCCACATTCGCCGAAGCGTGCCTATCCACCTTATAATGGCAGATGAAGGGAACAGGGGAAGTCCAGGTGGCCGCCTTACAAATTTCTTCCACCGGAGCATGCGTGGACCATGCCGCCGACGTGGCAGCATTGCGCGTCGAATGAGCAGTAATGGCAGGAGGAGGAGGCAGGAGTTGAGCCGAATATGTCATGGAAATGGTGGAGCGGATCCAGCGACCAATCGTGGAAGAGGAAGCTTTGAGCCCCTTGTTTGGAGAGAGAATGGCCACAAAGAGAGATTCCGTATGCCGGAATGAAGCTATAGTATCAATATAAATTCGGAGGGCCCTCCATACGTCTAAAGTGTGAAACTTTCATTCAAGTCGGTGGACAGGCCTGGGACAAAAGTCAGGGAGGACGAGGTCCTGCGAATGGTGGAAGGCCGAGTTAACCTTCAGGAGAAAGGTGGGATCTAGTTGGAGAGTCACTCGGTCAGGGTGAAAGATACAGAGGTCAGATCGAGTAGAGAGGGCTGCCAGCTCCATCACCCTCCTTGCGGAGGTGATAGCGACAAGAAAAATAGTCTTTAGGGTGAGAAGGTGTAGGGAAGCCGACCTGAGAGTTTTGAAGGGTGGGCCCATAAGATAGTCCAGCATCTTGGGGAGATCCCAAGTAGGGAAGCGATGCACAGTCGGAGGGCAAAGGTTCGAGGCGCCCCTGATAAAGCACCTGATATGGGGGTGCTGTGAGAGGATTGTCCCGGTGAGCCGAGAGGACCGAAGAGTGGGCGGAGACCTGTCGCTTTAAGGTTCAGAGAGGCTGGAAGCTCTCAGGACCGCTCGCTCAGCCTCCAGGCGGTTAGGTTGAGCCAGGGGAGGTCCGGGTGGAGGATGGAGCCCTGAGAGAGGAGGGATCTGATCTTGGGGAGACGCCAGGCCGGGCCCACCGACAGATTGACCAGGTCGGCGAACCATGGCCTGCGAGGCCAATAAGGAATGATGAGAATTGGTTCCGCTTCCTCCTCCAGCATTTTCCGAATCACCCTCTGGATCAGGGGGAAGGGAGGGAGCCAGAGAACTGAGTCTGAAAAAGCGGGAAGGTACTCCTGCGTGATGATGTCATCAAATTAGTAGACTCAGTTCTATTGGATGCTGACTGAGTTTTCCTGCATGTGACCACCGTCTCTACCAGCATTGGAGAACATCAATTTTTTTTATTCTTAATCCCTGCCCATCTGAATTGCATTCTGTTTTCCTGTATCCTACTTTAATCTAAAATCAAGAGCCATATATTCCATTCTTCAAAGTCTCAGCTGTATCGCTGGCAGTCTTTCTCCTCCTTCAACAACTTCCTGGACAATTCAAAAGCTCATCTTTGTCTGAAATAATGTAAGTTAATTGTCACACTGGCACTTTATATACAGCATACACACAATAAGAACTATCATAATAGCATAAGGCTTGTCTTCTGTATGCATCAAAAGAAAAACAATCATTTAAATACATTTCTGCCACCTGCAATTAATTCCCCACACAAATCTTAAAAGTGTTGAGTCACTGCACCTAAGTACAAAAGCATCAATAACCCCCAAACTTCGTTATTAATATCTGAAAAGTAATTAAAATAGTTTTTATATCATTAATTAAAATATAATTAATTTGGGCTTCTGAATAAAACTAGATTTTAATCAGTGGCAGGCTGCAAATGAAAACACACCATTTCATTTTTTTTCAGATATATGGTTAGACTACAATTGAGAATTATGGAGAATTGAAACAAGATGCATCATTTGAATTATTTGTGGACAAACCTCATAATTCTTATTAACATTTCTTAAATATGCCAAGCACTGAACTTTCCAGATAAGTCAAAAAGTACAAAGAAGGCAAAACAAATTTCATTGCAGAAAAAGAGCCTCACTTTTCAAAAATTTTCAATATCATTGGGAAAAATGAATCATTATTATCAAGGGCAGCAGCTTAAAGGCTATTAAAACAACCACAGATTTCTGTTCTTAGTATTTGACTGGCAGACGGCATGACAGAAAACACAGGACAGATGGGAATCAAACTGCTTTGGGATTTTATTTTCCTGTCAGTTTTTCAGTAAAATTTTCTTTCCTGTAAGAAAGCCTTCTAAAATCACGGTCAATCATGTTGTTGTTGTTAGTCATGAAGTCATGTCCAACCCATTGTGACCCCATGGACAACGTTCCTCCAGGTCTTGCTGTCCTCTACCATCCTCTAGAGTCCATTTAAGCTCACACCTACTGCTTGGTGACTCTATCGAGCCACCTCATACTTCGTCGTCCCATTCTTCTTTTGCCCTGTTGAAAGAAATGTCCTTCTGAGTTCTGCTCCAAGTGGGGAAAAAGACACTGGAAACATGGAGGTGGCTTGGAAAAATGGTTTAATGGTGGACAGGACCACATGGATTGAGTCCTGAACAGAAAAGGTGATCACATGCTTCAATGTTGGTGGAGAAGTAGAGAAGAGCCAAGGAAGGGGCTTGCTAGGCTTTTTATAACCTGCTCAGCCCCACCTCTCTGTTTCCTGTTCCTGTGTAAGAAATGTATTCTGATTGGTTGTCAGACTCCCATGGGGCCATGCAGGAGCAACTCTCTACGTTGTGTTTTAAATCCCAAGTTTGGTTGAGTTCTCAGATGCCATGTGGTGAGTTTCTGTGAAAAGCTGGTATTATCTTTATTATCTAAAGTGATCTAGCTCAGGCTTTAATGGCTCGTTGACAAAGGGGGTGGGGGCAGGAAGCTGCAATTCTGTCTTTAAAACCTGTTCCTCCCTTTTTCACATCCAGGGGGAATGTAATATTCTAACTTTTCAATATTTCCTAGGATATTTCATTTTTCTCGGAGAGGGATGGGTGATAACTTTCCATAGTCCTCAATCTTTAGGCTCTTCTCCAGTGAGTCCTTCCTTCTCAATAGGTAGCCAAAGTATTTGAGTTTCATCTTCAAGATCTGGCCTTCTAAAGAGCAGTCAGGGTTGATCTGACTGCTCTTTAGAAGATGAATCATATTAAACAATATGTAAAATGTTCTCCCTAAATTGTTCTATACAATTTCACAATTGTAAAAGATCAAACTGAAAGACTGCAGCAATCATTTATCTCTGTTCCTTAAATGGGCATCCTTAACCTTTCCATAAGAAGATGAGGCACAAGCCTAATACTTTCAAAAACTGGAAGAGTCAAATAATGCAAAATAATGCATGAAACCCAAGAGAAATTGCTTCCCCCCCATCAAAAAATAAAAAACCCAAATAAATCTTAGTACATGAATTTTAAAAATATACATAGCAGATTATTTTAACATCAAGTTAGTGCTCAATTCCCTAAAAAAGAAAAGTCAAGAAAAAAATTATAAGAAAGTTTTCTCCTTCCAGCGTGACAGCTTCTGTTGGACTCATTATTAATACTTCTCATTCTGACAACTATGGTGTCATCATAAAACCATAGCTTTATAATATCCTTCCCCAGCCCAATGTTTCTAGTACATCTATAATAAGAGCTTCTAGGACTTCCAGCCAACATGACTATTACTGTGCTATCTTTTTATCAACTCAAAATTCTGGAAGTTGTAACCATATATCTTTTCAGAAATGTGAATTCCTACTCTAAATCCAATGCATGTAGCAACTGGTAATTAAACTGTATAAAGTCAGTACTGAATTGAAGATCATTAGCAGAAGCATCTAGAACTCAAATCTATCTTCCACGATTGGATTTAATTCCTTTAAAAAATATATTTCTTTTAAAAATGAAATTATTGTCTTCTACAAAGCCAGCATTTCCCACATTTAATTAAAATAAAGAAAATTTAAATACCAGATGTATAAAAGTGTGCTAAATCTTTTGGAAAATTAAAAAATAGTTATGAAAAAACTTATGAGCTAAATTGGGAAATTAGTGGTCACAATGTGTACGTGAAAACACATTAATTCATTTTAAAAGCACATTTCAGAATGTATTTAAATAGCAGAGCTTTCCAAAATAAAATTATTTATATTTCATATTTCTTAAGTGCCCATCTTCCTTGGGGAGGGGCTCTGGAGAGTGGAAATGTCTATTTCAATGCTTTGCAAGCAAAGATGATGATCCTTACCCCTGGGCATACACTGCTTTATCCCTGAACCTCCCTTAGCCTATACTTAAAACTGAACTTGTTGGCTGAAGTCACACCATGGTTTCTTGATCAAGCTGTGTAATAGCTTGATTGATTCATTCCGCTAATCTGCAGACCATAGTTTAGAAATCACACTGGCCATCCACAGATCATACTGACTGACATAATATCTTAACATAGATGACAAAGCCCAATCAGCAACAGCAGAGGAAAAGAAGTATCAACAGCAACTTGCAAAAAGCTCACAATCTTTAGAAACAAAATAGTATATCTGCATCACCTGTTGTTACTGATCACTTAATTTCTAGGATGAGATATGCAAAATAATCAAGTATCAATAATCCAGTTCACAAAAATCAACAGAAGTTCTCATTGTCCTCTATAATAAAGTTCCATCACATTTAAATTCAATTTGCTCAGAAGCACCAGGGACATAAATGTTTGGTCCCCTGTATTCTTCCCTTTAAACTTTTTTTCAATAATACAAATATATTAATACCTATCTAAACTATACTAAACTCTTCTGTAAACAACAGCCATAGATAAATGGCTGTGTTGGTATTTCACAAAATTCATTTACAGGAGGAAACAGGAATTGCAAAGTAAATTGTATTTTATTAGGGCAAGAAGAATCTCAAGAAATTTCTATTTGCTTTGTATTTCCTGATGTTTAATATTAAAAGAAAATAAGGTAAATAAGAAAAAGGAATAATTATTAAATATGTTCCTATCACTTTAAGACAAAGAATATTTATAATTATTTCTCAAGCTATAAAGAGATAGGCAATTTATTGTAATTTGTGAACCACATTATAGGTTTCAGGCTAGAAAACTTTCTGAATCTAAAGGTCGTTTACAAAAAAAATCAATTTAATTCATTTCAAGAACCAATATTAGACTGTGAGTGCTTAAGAAACTAAAATTAAATTGACTCAAATTAAACATCTTCGTATAAATCACTCTGAAATGTCATGGTTTTAAACTATATTCATTTTCTAACAGTTGACATTCTAAAGTGATTCTGAATTAGACAATTAGGCAAATTAGGCAAAATTTGATTCAACCGCAACAATGTTAGCATCTTATTTCAAATATATATTTATCAAAATTTTGAAAGAGAAATCCAGAAGCAAAGAAAAATCAGGTATAACTATACAATACATAGTCATGCTCTGGTTACCCAGGACATAGTATTAGGTTGAATTATTGCAATGCATTGAACAATAGCTTGACGTTACCTTGGAACAGGTGTTGAAAAGTACAATTGATTCAGAAAATAGCAGTAAGAATGCTGGCAGGCATTTAGAAGGGGGCACTTAGAAATAGGATGCTATGTCAAGCAAAGTCCCACTGATTGATCTGTACCTGGAAAGATTTGGTAAAGTATTGATGATGACTTTCCAACAATAAAGAATATGGATCCAGGATGTCTTATGTGGTTGTTATCTTTTTGCTGTGCTAGTCTGTTCACATTCAGATGGAAAGGGCCTGCTCTGCATAGGAAAAATGGTGGAAACAGAAAGGCTTTAACCACGGCTACACTAAAATTATTTAATTTCCTGTCTCAGGAGATTCCGTGCAGTGGGATGAGCTTGTCAGCTGGAAAGTTAGCAGCCCAGGTTCGAGACCTGAGCACCATACAATGGGGTGAGTTCCCAACTTCACTCCAGCTCCTACCAACCTAGCAGGTGAAAAGCATGCAAATATGAGTAAATAAATAGGCACCACTTTGGTGGGAAGATAACAGTGCTGGCTACATGACTTTGTCTTTGGACAGCACTGGCTCAATGTCCTTGAAACAGAAATGAGCACTGCCCCCTATAGTTGGCAATAACTAGCTGAGTAAAATCCACAGGGACTCCCTCAATAGACTAGGTTGACATCTTCTAATATTTAAGAAGGCATTGATTTCATATGTAATGTACATATTATTTCATTATTTATTTTATATGTTATATTAGTTTACTTTTACCATATGATCTTTCTTTTTCCTCAAAGGGTAATTGTATATTTGCCTTGCACTGGCTGTAATTGTCATTATCTATACTGTTTGTAAATAAGAGCATTTAGTCACTCTAGCCTTTTGTCTCATCTGCCTTCTATTTTGCTTAGCACAGATCTTTATCTCCTTCCATATACTCCTGCTGGCTCAGCTAAAGCCTAATTCCATGTTAGCCCAACACATGAAAACAAGGCCCAGGAATAAGCAAATGCTTTCAGAATGAATAGGATTAGGATTTTGCCTTTCAAATCCTGGCAAAAATCCCAGGGAATGCATCCTACCTTGCCAATACAGTTGTGCCAAGATTTAGCTATGAATATTGATGTTCAAGTCATTCCTTCCTTCCTTCCTCAAAAGTTTGCTATTAGCGCTCACAGAAAGAAATTGAGCCAGGAGAACTAAGAAACAAGAAGGCAAGCTCAGGATCCTCCAATGATCTGAAATATTAAGCAAACAAGCAAACAAAAGAGAAAATGTGTACAACAACCTCTGAATGTTGAGTGTCAATTTAAAAAAAAAAGAAAAAAAAAAGTGAGAGCAAAGTAAAGAGTAAATTGGCTTCTTGAGCTCTAAGCAACTGATTGAATAGCACTGAATAGCACTATTAGAAGACAAGAATATATAATCCTTATTTCTTTAAAGCACTGGTAGGACACATTTCAGGTCAACTTGGAAAAGAAAATCACAAAGTTATTATTCAATTATGGAAAAAAATAAGTTAGCTTCTAAAGTGGAATATGTTTGAACAAAACTTCTATTTCTAAATTTACTGATTACTGAAGATTATTTCCAGTCCTGCTATTTACAGCACCTTTCCAAGCATGAATCTTTTTCCTTCCTTGCTTCCCTTATTTTCAGCCAATTTTGCCATCAGTTCCAGTACCAGTGTGAGCAAAATGTTTAACTAAGTACTGTATCTGCATTGCTCAGTTCTCATCAAGATGTTTTTTCCTCGTGAGAAGAAAAGAAAGGAAATGTAATTATATTAACTTATTTTGGAATTAAAGAGATAGCAGAAGAAATAATTGAAGTATAATTTAAGGCTTTTCAGTTAAAATGCTCCAAATGATCAGGTTAAAGGTTTTCTAAAATTGTAAAATATTTTTAACAGACATTACAAAAACACACACATCATTGGTTCCTTCCACAGAAGGAGGACAAATTAATTCCTTCTGTTCTTCACTATTCATCTCTGGCTTTCCTGCAAAATAAGAAAGCAGTGTTGAACCAATTGGTTCAACCAGATCTCCCTCAGTCCTGTCTACCTGCTATCCATGATTAGAAGCCTAAAGAATGGATTGATTCTAACTTGACCTTGAGCATGCATAAAATGCTCCTTCTTCAACCTACAGTAAGGGAGGAGCAGATCAAATTATACTGGAGGTGGAGCCAGTGGTTACTGTCCTATGTCCTAAACTTTTTTGGAACATAAACCAAGCCAAATTAATTCATTAAGATGTCCTTTGCAGCAAAAGTTATTTTATTACTTCAAACTACTGCAGCACTTCTAGTGGAAATATATCTTAATATAAAGGTATATTGTTTCAAGGTAGTGGTTAGGTGCTATATCAGGGGTGTCAAACTTGCGGCATGGATGCATAACACGTGGGTCACACACACACAACTGGCTTAACAAAGGGAGGGGGAGTCTCAATATGTCACATGATGCGGGTTTGACACCCATATGCTACATGTCATTGGGGCCAGTTATCTGTGGGATTGCTCATCTCTTGTGTAGTCTGACTGTCTGCTAAGAGGTGACAGAGTGGGTATAATCTAGCCTCCCTGATCACACTCTAATCTTTTAGATCCAGGAAGTAAATATTCTGTTATGGCACTGCCCTCTGCAATGAGATCCAAATGGCTGCCACATTGATGGTATTCCAGAAGTTCTTAAAGCTTCTCCCAGGCCTCATGGTAGGGTGCACTTTACTAAATGTTTCTGTATATGTTGTATATGTTTTGAGGTTAGATTTCTGGATTTGCCATTTTGTTTATTTCCCCTTACTTAAAGTGACCGGATTTTCAAAATCCCAAAGTGGGACACTGTCGATGGGGGGGGGGGAGAGTGTGCGCGTGCACGCGCGCCTGCGCAGAGGACATCAGGGCAGGGGCGCGCTCCCAACAGCCGCCGCGGGGGCCACTTTAAAGGCAACGGCGGCGGACCGATCCGGCGGCTCTCAGCGCGTGAGGGACAGCCTTCGGGGCAGCGGCTGAATCTGGCGCGCGGCTGCTGGGTCTAGCGGCGGCGCAGGAAGTGCCGGCCGAGCAGCGCGATGGCTCCGAGTGCGGAAGGCAAGAATGATACGCTGGGATGCGGGGCCCGCAAGGGGCTGCCCGGTGCAGCGAAGGGCACTCAGGTGAGTGGGCCAGGCCCTTGCGAGCCCCGCGTCACAGTGTATCACTCTTGCCTTCCGCACTCGGAGCCATCGCACTGCTCGGCCAGCGCTGCTGCCAGACCCAGCAGCCGTGTGCCTGACCATTGGGCCGAAGGCCGTCCCTCACGTGCTGAGAGCCGCTGCCGCCGCCTTTAAAGAGTGCCCCGCGGGGGTGGGTGGAAGCATGCCCCGACGCCCTCTGCAGGCGCGTGATGCGTCGGAGCGCACGTGCCCCCCCTCCGAGGCCCTCCACGCCCGAGCTGGCGCTCAGAGGCGCCCACCTCTGAGCACGTACAGAGCACCCAAAGTGGGACATTTTGAAGAAAAGGCTGGTGGCGGGATATCTAATGGAGAAGCGGGTCTGTCCCGCCAAATTCGGGACGTCTGGTCACCTTACCCTTACTGTATTTTTATTTGCCTTATGGAATTTGTGTTTGTTTTTTATACTGTGAGCTGCCCAGAGTCAGGCTGGAGTTGGGCAGTGCTAAAGTCAAATTAAATAAATGAATAAACAAAATAATCAGTGAGAAATTATGACAATTCAATCTAAAGTTACTTAACTAGGCGTCAGCCCCAATATAATTAGCCCAAGATGAAAATACCTTTTTAGATGCCTATATAATTCCTCTGAGCTCAAGAGAACTAAAATATTGATTACAATTTAGAAGTGAAAATGTTCATTACTCTACAAATACAAGAACATCAGTCACAGCTGCACAACAGCTATAAAACAGAAGTTGCTTTAATAATAATGTTTATAAAATATCAATAAATATTACATCTAAAGGAACTTCTTGGGGTATCAAAACAAAGGTAACTATTAGCCATTATTTTCTTTGGTAATGCATTTTTCAGAGATTAACTGCAGCATTTTTCTGCACAAGGGAGAAATATTAGCAAACGTGGGACTTCCCCAAGATTTCTAAAGTTGTAAAGGGAAAGGGGGTGAGGGGAAACATCCTCCCTCCTCAAAAGACATTTAAAGGAGAACTGGGCATATTTAATGCCCCTGGAACACTGAGTCAGTTTGGGGAGGAAAACATGTGCTGCAAGACGAAAAGGAACTGGCTAGTAACAGGCAAACTGCTGATGAAAGAAGTGGGCATCCTAGATAGGCTACTAGATGAAGATGTGAACAGAGGATATATTTAGCTATTTCTCTAAGACAGTCCAACAAGGTCATTAGATGCTGATATATAGGAGACAGAGGCTCTCATCTTTCTTCCTTATCCACCAGAAGGATGCATTTGTTTCTGAGATTGTGAAAACTGTCCAGATTATTCAAACCAAACTTTTACAGTAATCCTTCTTTGAATAGTCATGTGATCGTGATTCAGATACTTGGCAGCTCATATGTATTTACAACAGTGGCAGCGTCCTGTGGACATGTGCAACCTTCCCAAATAGCTTTGAACAAGCAAAGTCAATGGAAGAATGTGGATTTCCTCAACAACCATGGCAAAAAAGATCTAGCACTGGGCAGAGTCATCTGATGGCTCACTTAATAGCTGCATTGATTTAGAACAAAAGGTCCAGGTCCAATTAGGGCCATAAGTCTAGGACTACCTAGATCACATCTATGCAGTTTATAAAGTCTTCAACGGTTTTTTTTTTAAGTCTTGACATTAAATTACCCTTGATAAATCCATATTCTTTCTAACACAGAAAAGGAACAGGAACATATACAACATTAGAAAACATATCCAAAGAGCATATTTGTCATCCAATTTAGAAATGCTTGCCTATCGGAAGATGCCAGTAATAGAAACTAAAATAACATACAGGTATTGAATAAAATATATTGCTTCAAAATTGTATAATCTGGATTCATGATGCTTATATTCTTAAGGTAAAGGTTTCCCTCGCATATATGTGCTAGTCATTCCCGACTCTTGGGGGCGATGCTCACCTCTGTTTCAAAGCTGGAGGGCCAGCACTGTCCAAAGAGGTCTCTGTGGTCATGTGGCCGGTATGACTAAATGTCGAGGGCATTCAGAACAGTTACCTTCCCACCAAGGGTGGTCCCTATTTTTCTACTTGCATCTTTTGCGTGCTTTCAAACTGCTAGATTGGGAGAAACTGGGACAAGTAATGGGAGCTCACTCTGTTATGCAGTGCTAGGGATTTGAACTGCCAAACTGTCGACCTTTCTGATCAGCAAGCTCAAATATTCTTAAATATAATCTCTTAAAGAGGAACCAGCCAAAAGCACAATTCACGGAGAGCCTAATTTCACATTTTCCAGTATATCTTTATTCATAAAGCCTCAGGTTGTGCGAGAATAAATAGCACAAGCTTATGAAGCTACTTCATTACAACTTTGTTCTAGGTTATTTAAACATTTCAAATCCCGTTCTTTCTTTACCAAGCCTAATTATGTCCTGTTCACTATCGGTCTTCAATTCCAAAAGAACCTTCTAGTCACGTAATGTTAAAGGTCTGGGGGGAAACACACACACACATATATATACCGTTACAAGGGAAGAGAAATGATGAGGTTTCAATTAGAGTATGTCTTGTCTGATTTTATTTGATGTAGATCAGACATACAACACATACAAAAGCAGGTCAAAGGTTGCAGCACTGGGACCCTGGAATTTGGAAACAGGACATTAAAACAAAGAGGGAACTGATCTTCAGAAATCTAAGCAGCTGTAGCTCTCAGGAACTGCCTTTCACTCACCACTGGGGGAGGGGGAAGCTGAATTCTTGTATTTCAAGGAAGCCCTCTAATGCCCTGCATTGATTTTCAAATGATCTTTCTCCCCCACCCCAAGAGAAAGAAAAGTCTGCAACTGCACTCGGCAACTGACAGTGAGACACCCATTCCAAAGCTAGCCAACCAGCTGTCATGTGCTAAATGCATCATTGGTATCGATTCATCCCTTCAGACCCTGTCAGGGCTGTCGCTGGCTTTTGCAGCAGAACAATGCAATACAGAAGCTGGCCATGCCCTTGTCTCATAAACATTCTGTGCATTGGAACCACAGGCCACTCTCGGATGTCTCCTTAGCTGATCTGAACTTTAGAATAACTTGATCCGCTTCCTCTGTTCCGACAAGTAATGAGAGACCGCCAAGAGAAGGCCACGAAGCAAAGGGGGAGGAGGGTGGCGAGAGAAGCTTTAATTGCCTTCATGGTTTCCCAGCCCTTCCCCCTACTTTTCTTTCACATGATTGCCTTTCATTGGCACCAGCTTCATTACACTCTCAAGAAACAGTCTCTTAACTCCTTTGGGATGCAGGTTCACATGCAAACATCCTGACAGACAAAACGCAATCCTCTTCCCATCTTCATCTCCCTGATATACAAAGATAACAGAAGGCCTGCATCCCACAGCTCTATTGTTTCAAGGAATATGAAAAATGTGCAGAATTTGTTCTACAGTTTGGATATGGGAAATCTGCCCATATCCTGTATAGAATGGTACAATCTGAAAGTAATCATTGTTTTTACATTACAATTGCGTGCATAGGACATTAGGAGCTTGAATTAAATGTATGTTGTAATAAGATTTCATGCATATATTAAAACAGGGCATTGACACTACCACATTCTGCTCGAATGGCAACCCTCCTAGTATCTCAACTACAAAGTTGCTTAAAGATGAATGCTTGCCAGAGTAGCAAAAGAAAGAGAATGTCATTACTCTGGGTCTGAAAAGTGTACGTATTTAATCGTGCAAAAGTCATAACATGCTTTTGCAAATAAACCAACTCTTTCTTTAGCTAGTAAATGTGGGCAGATTTTTTAAAACACAATGCCATATCTTATACTCTACAAAGAGAACAAAAGTTAACACAGGTATGGCAGATGATTGCTCATTATCTTCCATTTTGATGTAGAGTCCACAACACATTGTTATGCTAAGACTGCAATCCTTTACATATTATTTTCAAAATAAATCCATTGCATGGTCATCTGGAAAAGAATTTATGAAGAATAGGCTATACAAAGCCAGTTATACAAAACAGAAAAATTGAAAAGTAAACCACTAAACAAGTAAAGTTGTATATGTAACTTGACCTTTAATTTACACAAAGAAATCAGCCGAAATCCGGCAATTAACACTAAGCAGCATATAAAAACTGGGTGAATTGGGTTTAAAATCAAATTCCACCATTTTAAAATAAACATTAATAAGTATCATTTCAGAAATTTAAACATATTGACTGGTAGATAAATAGAGCCATTAAACAGATTTGGAGCATAATTTAAAACTTTTGATTATTATGCAAGCCCTTTAAAACCACGGCTATATATCTTTTTAGAGACAAGGGACCAATTTCTGTTTCTCATACACACACACACATTCACAGAAATAAGTAAGACTGCTTGTAAGTAAGACAAAAGTCACTGTCTGGAAGGCACAGAAAAGGAATACAAGGTCATCCTTATTGGCTCCATGGACAAAGAGACAGAGAACAAAAACTGTGGCAACGGCTGTTCCTTGGGTTCAATGAATTATGTGCCATTCATGTTGCTTAATTAACAGGATATGTATGTTCATTATATACCACTGAAATATACTTATATGGAAGTAAATTCCACTCCTTTAATGGGACTGACTGCTCACTAATTTAGTACAGCATGGGATGAGATTAAAAGAACTTTTGCAAAATATAAAAGGCTGTGCTGAAATTTTTTACTGCAAGATGTATGACCAGCAAGCAGCTCAGTGAAAGTTATTTGCCTGACAGACTGTACAGTTTCTCTGGTGGATAATTTCAAGGATGTGGTGGTGCACACCAAGAAAAAAGTAAGTAAAAGTAAAGTGGTAAGCACAGACTGTTGGCTATGCCATTGTGTGTAAGGCAAGAAAATGGAGAAACCATCATAACACAAAAGCACCTGTGAATTGCAAGAAACTTTCAACATACATTTATTTATGTATTTATTATTTATTATTCGAATTTATAAGCCGCACCCATCTCAGCACAGGGAATATAAAATATAAATACACAGATATACAAAAATACAACATTCATTAAAACTCAATTAAATTAACCCACCCTGCACTAAAAACCCATATTAAAACCCCTGAATTAAAACTTTGGTAACTAGAGGCAGTGCAGTGTCGGGTAAGATCATGCCAGGCCGGCTTGTTGGAAGAAGTGCGTTTTTAACCGCTGGCGGAACAGGCGAAGGTCCGAGATGACACGGAGTTCAGGGGGGAGAGCATTCCAGAGGGTTGGGCCCATCACAGAGAAGGCTCTACCCCTGGGCGTCGTAGAACAGAAGATTGAATGATCTATGCTCATTTGCGTATTTCAAAGAAAAAAATGGAATAGCCGGGTCCTTGCTTTATAGATGAACTGAAGGGAGACATAAAACACATTCCGTGCGTTCTTGCCAGTAGTGGGAATATGCCTTTGCCCTTCTACTTGTGCATATTGGGAAGTGCCATGCTTCCACTAATACACTTGATCACTTTTTCCAGAAAATTCTTAGCTTGCACTTAGAATGTGGCTTTATCTTTGACAAAAATATACCCATAAATCAAGCTGCTGCTGATTACTCAGATATGGCCATCTTTGCTTGGCAACAGCATGGAAATGAGTTTCCACTATGTTCTTCCAAGTTTTTTTTAACCCCCCCCCCCCAAAAAAAATGTGTGGCCTTCACATTTTCATGGTCAGACAAGTTTAGCCAAGTATTGTCACCTGCTGTGGCATTGCAAACGCTATCAAAATGTTTTGATGGATTTAAAGAGACTTTATAAATAGATCACAAAATTTTTTGAATGAAACAGAAAAATATTAATCCCAGATTTAAATACTAGCAATCTTAAGCGAGCAGGGCAAACTTCCTTGTCCATGAATTCCAAAATTCAAATTCACAGCAAAGAATTATGATACTCAAAATCCTACATATCTATCTGTTCACCTGCTATCCTTTGTTCTTATAAGTGTCAGAGAAACATATTACCTGTCACATTCAACAGATTAAATCAATCCCCCATGATTCTCCAGATCAACTAGAGCTGGGCTGGAGATGTAAGCTAATACATCTGAAGGACAACTGCCCTTATTTTGTGTATTATTACATTTATAATTAGTCTTTATGTTTATAAAAGCACTTAAGAGAATATACAGTCATTCAAATGAAATAGAAAATACAATCCAGTTCCATAACTGCAAATCTAATTTTTGAAGCCCAGCCTCTTGAGACTCCATTTTTGCCATTTTTCACTGCTAGAAAGAATGTGTCTCTGTAGTCTGTCCATAGTCCAGTCATGGATTTTGTTGCCCCAACCATTGCTATTATTGCCCACAGTTATCAATATATTAGGAAACAGTAATTTATCCATTTTTCCAGGTTATTTTTTTTAAAAGAAACTATTCATTAACCAACCAACTATTCTGATGGGACATTAATAAGTAGAGTTCAAAAAGTTCTTTCTAGTCAATCTTCATTCAAAATAAATTAAACACGCTCTTATGAAAAGAAAAACCCAGCATATGCTTTTTGTAATACACGTAAAGCTGATTAAATAAAAATCAAGATTTTTATCAATATTCACACAATAAAAGCATGCAGTAAATATATAACTTCCTGCATTGTTACAACTGAACGTATTTTGCAAGTATCTAATTAGATATATTCTACTAGCAAATTGCCCAATTGTAACTTTATCAGCGCATATATTTAAAATGCTGGTTTATATTTATACAGATGATGTACTTCCCCAGTTGTTTTAAATGTTTGACATTTTTCTTCTATATGCCATTCCAATAAAATAGGGAAGCATATTAAAACCAATATAATAGTTCTATATTAAAATATGTTGCATCTTGTATCATCTGCCACTATCTTAAAAAAAAAACTTTTGAGAAAATGAGGAGCCAAAAGTAGAAAAAGATCAGATTATTTAAACACATTTTGAACTTAATAAATCCTGATTTTCTATTTATTAATTTTGGTTCTTATAAAAATGCTAAAGGAGAAACTGTAAGCTCAGCTGCAATTTATTTGATTTGATTTTGGCTTAGGATATTGTGGCAACACAGCCATTGTGATTTGTAAACCATCACTTATAGTTTAGGATATTATGAGTCCAGCCAACTGTGGTTTATTCAAACCATGACTGACTTAACCATGGACTAATATAAAATGTGCACCCACCAGAATTCGTAATAACACCTCTTATTATTTCCAACTAAAGCCATTCAACTGATTTCAAAAAGGGTTCCAACACTGGCACAATTTTGTGTAATTCCACCATTATAGCAGGATGGAATTGCAGCCAGTGATATCAAGCTGAAAAGAAGCTGCCTCAGGAGTTGTATCTTCAGAATGGACCTGGCTCAGAGATCCCACAATAAATTGTTAACAACATGAATGTACACAATTCATATTGCTTCCACAACAATGTCCATGGTTTCTAGAATAAAGTAAATTCCTAGTTTTTTTCATGTTATATTAGTGCCTTCCACATACCGAAAAAAGACATCCCAATAAAATTAAAGAGATCATCATAACTAGCAGGCAAAAGGTCTAATATTGATCTAATCAATATACACAGATGGTATATATTAGGAAGTTGCACATTAATAGTGTGTCGGTAACTGACATTGTTATAGCTCAGACAGGACTCCACAGACATTACAAGTAAATCATATTTAAGTATATTTCTATCACCTGTGTTATAAAATTCAGTGTTGTAGTTGATGGCTATCCAATCACAGCAACATTCATTTTAAGCCAAGAAATCAGTGGGAAAGGATGGACAAATAAACAGGGCTCTAGCCAGGAAATGGGCTGAGCCAAAGAGATATAGATACATATGAAGGACAGTTGGGCTGGGATTACAGAAACATGTCAACATAAATACGTATCAGAATGTGGAAGGAAGTACAGCAAATGCAGCAAGGGTGCAAAACAGACAGGCGGAAATTAGCTGACATCTAACAGATAAGAAGTACAAAAACTACAAGACAGAGAATAAAGCAAAGATACGAAGTAGGAACTGGCCAACAATTCCTAGGTAACAAACCAGTCAATACAGTCATTAAATCACTTCCTGCTAAACCTTAATATAGCTTCAGGATGATCTGTGGGGAAACATGTTGTGTCAGCCAATTACACTAAAAGCAGAATGACCTACTAGCATCAACATTACCGATCCAGTTACATGGACAGCTCCCTGTAGCACAGTAGTCAAAACACACTCTTACTTTCCAGGCTAAAATCAGGAATCCACCAAGGATTACACACACCAAATTAAGGTTGGCAAAGGTAAGACCACTGGCCAATTTCTAATGAAGTGCTTGGCATCTGGTAGATGCTGGGTTCTTGGAGAATGAAGTCTAAGTTATCCTAAGGAACCAGCATCATCTTGTATGATAGTTCTCTAACAATTCATGACATTAGGTAGAAAGCAAGGGACTTGGCTTGCTGCTAGGCCTATTGAAATCAGTAAATGATCTCTGAGATGCTGTCCCAGGTAACTTTTACTGGGGGCAGAAATGGATCAGCACATTTCGGAAAATACTATTTTATTTTCTAATAATAGCTACAGAGCCCATATAGATGCCAGAGACATTCTTGGAAATAATGATGCTGGAGGATGGTGCTTTGTTTTGCAGCATGCCATTCTTTAAAAATCTAAAAATAAACTTTAAAGGAGTATTATCATATATGTCAGACCTCACAGGCTATACAAGAAAGTGTCTAAGGACATTATTTTGACTATAGAATTTGGGTCTATGACAAATTACAAAAAAAGAGAAAGACAAGCAGGCAAACATATTAAAAGGGGGAAATATTTGTCTATCCATAGCTATTGTAAAAAATCTGCCTTAAAAGTTGATGCTAGTGTATCTCCAGTTAGCAGACAGAGCTTCCTGTCAGCCTCCTGCTTAGAGAGGCCAAATAGCTGGAATAATCAGACTTTCCTGTGATCTAGCATATCAACTTTATAATTTTAAGAGTACACGTTCAACATCATTTGTCACAGATTTGTTAAGCCTTAAATAGAGATTCCAAAAATGTAACAGAACATTTGCAATGTATGTCATTGAATTATAACAGTTGGATTCCCACAGCTGGTTACCTTCAGATGTATTTTGGTTTATAACTTTTTGAAGCCTCATGCTGACAAGAAACTCTGAGAATTCAAGCGCTCAACATATAGATAGTCCTCACTTAAGGTTGCTTTATGACCAAATTTAAAATGAACCTCCCCAGAGCAGCTTACAACCTGCTTTTGTTTTTTATATATATTTTTTATTTTCAATATAAAAACAAGTAAAAACATTATTCATCTTCAGCTTTGTACAACATGTCGTTCGGTCATACGTTCTGTGCATCAGTACTTAAAATTACAAACATAGTTATCAATTTTCCTTCCAATGTAGGTATATCACCTTATTTTCCACATAGTAACAGTTAGTATTTATCAAAACCAGTCTTTTTCTATAGTTGTTCAATATGTAGAAAGAAAGGTAGAAAATTCTCGATAAATTCCTGTTTTATAACATTATTCTCAATTACAACCTGCTTTTGATGACCAGACACACCCTTTTGACTGGTCATGTGACTGCATTTGGGGTTCTTGGCAACTGGCTCAAATTTATGGCTGTTTGCAGCATCCTGCAGTCATATGACTGCAATTTTCAGCATTTTTTTAAAACCAGTTTTAGGTATTCAATTCCAATTTTCCATACAAAAACCTCCACTGGACTTGCTTAATAACCACAGGGTTTGCTTAACGACTAAAAAATGTCATACTATCAAGCATGGTCACATGGTGACACTTAACAACTGTTACAACTTTTAACCATGCTACTGGACTCACGTATGGTCATAGATTGAGGCAACCTGTAATAATATCTAAAAGGCATCACTTTGGGAACACTGGAATGTGGTAGGAATAGTAGAAGCAGCAGTAGTAATACTGGTAATGCCTAAGCACATAGGCATCAGCCTGATTACAATTCTGCCGCATTTTCTTTGTTCAAATAAGGGGGTAAAGCTAAAATAGACCATATGTTGCAAATTGGTATTAAAAATGGACCTTAGGTTGAAAATCCATTTCCCCATACAAAATAGCTAATTATTTATTGCATTAAACAACTGCTGTTAAGAGAGAACATTTTTACTATTTTTATTTTATTTTTATTTGGATAACTAAGATTCCAGACAGACTAACAAAGGATGAAGATACATTATTCAGAATCACAGTCCGGGATTGGTAAACTCACGGTGCCTTTCAAGGACTGTAAATCCTATCAGTTCCAGTCAACATGTTTGATGGTGAAGAGTGTCAGAAGTGGTGGCTTTAAGAACATCTGGAGGACCAGATAAGTTACTGTAGAGCTTGAAAAAGAATTGCTTAGGGCAGGAGTCCTCAACTCCTGGTCCATGGACTGACACCGGGCTGCACCGTGCCAGAAACCGGACTGTGCAAACGAACAAAGCCCCATCCGCAGGATGCAGGCAGCATGTGAAGCCATGCCCTCTTGGGTCCGTGGAAAAATCTGTCTCCACGGAACTGGTCTCTGGTGCCCCAAAGGTTGGGGGTCACTGGGTTGGGGAATGTACCCTGGTTATTTTTACACAATAAAACAAATTTAAAAATCTGCCTGAATTCATGTTATAATTTCTGAAGTTACTATTACTAACTTTTATTGCTCAAGCCTACAGCACCAAAAAATTTTCAGAGTGGTGGTTTGCTCCGGGGTCAGGCTAGAGAAGGCTCAACAGTATTCAAGTGGGGAGGAAGTCAGACTTCACCTTCTTGTGACCATGCAGGGATTCCAGACTAATTCTCCATTTGATTCCTCCCCGGCTCGGCCAGTTTATAACAACTGTCCATCCATCTTCTTGTTGAACATCCTTTTCCTCTATTTCCTTCCACCTTCCCGAGTATTAGAGCCCTCCAGAGAACTAAGTCTTTGCATAATGTGTCCAACATAGAATAATTTGAGCCTGGTCATTCTTGCCTGAAGTGAGAATTCTGGACTGATTTATTGGACAGCAAGACAAGACATTTGCAAATCCTTTTTGTAGTCACTTAACAGTATGTTTTCAAGCCCAAATCAAAGTACGGCTTATACACCAAAAGGTCCATACATTGGGGCAAAGGAAGACATTTTTATTTGTTTGATTTATACCCCATCTTTCCTTTAGGGGTTTGTAGAGACAGACAGACAGACAAATAGACAGTAACTTCCACTGCTGAGGCTAGACTTTAATTCTTTGATGTGAGTTCGACTAGTCATTATCCCCACTGACTCTTTTGCTTATGGTTATGGACATAAAGAGGCCCAACTCATGATGCCACCATCAAGAGATATGAGGGTCACGGAACAGAAGACTGGCCTTCTCAGTAGTAGGCCCTCATTGTGACTTGTCCCAAAAGTGAGCCTGTTCTGACCTATGCTTCCTGATACAGTAAAAAGCACACGCTTAGTCCCAAAAACCCTGTTTATTTTAAAGGCTGTGAAATATGTTCATTCACAGCCCATAATGAATCACAGATAGTTTGTAAAGAGTCTGACAGAAGTCTGCCACAGTCCTTCGGGATAAGGCTGATAAGCACCCACCTATCTCCCTTGAAAGGCTGCCAAAGACCTAATTGGCAATTAGCTTTGCAAGGCTACACAGAACACAGTCAAAATGGAGCTTAAATATTTAAACCGAGCAGAACGAACAAAGTTGTTTCCTGAAAAGGCTCACATGTCCTATGGAAGAGGCCAATCACCTCCAAGCTTTACTTCTGAGTCGTCCCTCTTTTCTTACCTGTTCTTGCCTTCTGGCAGCTCTGCGCATGTGCGCAATGGGAACAGGCTTCCCCTGTTCCTCTGCCTTGCTGATGTCCAACTCTGCAGGGTCCGGAGGTAGCACATAACTCCCAGATGGCCCTGACCCCTCTCTGCCTCCGATGCAGAGCCCTTGTCCGAGCCTTCTCCAGACTCCAGGACTGGCCCACATTCCTCCCCAACCTCCTCACTGTCTGACTCAGCTCCCCAGGCCGCCAATGGACCACAACACCTACCCCTTCAATTATAACATTTTGGACCAAGGATTCAACAGATGTTTGATTCATACAGTAGAAAGAATCAAGGAATAGCTGCCGACTTCATTTCTTTCATTTATTATTTGTTACCAATTAATTTACCTTAATGCAGTTTGAGATAAGAGTAGTTTTACTGTTGTTTTTATGTATGGCACTCTTATACATTCTATTCTATTATTTCTGTGCTATCCAATCATCTCCAAAATTCACCACAAATATCTGTATCATTAAAATGACTAGATGATAAGCAGTGCAATGAACTGATCCAAAGAAAATGCAAAAATCAAAAACAATTAGTGAAATGACATCTTTAAAAAAAAAGGAGTACAAAAAAGTACTATGAACAGTTTGTTAGCTTTTACAAAGAATGCAAGAGGATGACTGGGGTATCAGGGTATTCCCTGTATGTCTATGCTTCTACGGAATTACTAACAATTGCACTGTTATTCGGTATGCTGAATGCATTTCTTCTGAAGAATAAAAGAACACATATTTCCTTGTTTTAAATTCCTTTTCAAACAGTCTTTGCAATGCAGCTCAGAAGCCACAAACTGATTGTTACAGCTGCTAAATACTCCCTCTTTTTAAAAAGGGAGAAAATCATGAATCATCTGGAATACAATAGTTTATTTTCCAAGCTGATGAAATACAGAAGCATCATATTATTTATTTTTTTATTTGTAACCAAGGCTCTGCAAAGACTGTGAAGTTCATGGAAAATTTTTGAAGCAACCGGAACTATAAGCCAGATAATTGCATAACAGCCTTGGTCTGCAAATTCACAAATTTAATTTTATGGTTTCTAAAAAATTTCTAGTAATATTTAGATTCATTTGTAAATTAAAAGCAATTATTGGCAGAAGCATATGTCAAGAACAAAATACTGACATAAAATTAATCACAAGCAATGTTGATCTAACTTCCAGAAAACCATGACCTGTTGGGTTATCATTTCAGTGATATTTCTATCCTTCTTCCTTCCTCCCTCTTCGATCCTTTCATTATTCTTCTTTCCTTTCTTTCTCCCTCCTTGTTCTTTCTTTCCTTTCTTCCCCCCTCCCTTCATCCTTTCTCTCTCCCTCCATTTTTTATTTATGAAATTGATATGTTGCCCATTTCACTACCAATCTCTCCCTTCTCAGTAAACAAGTAAGGGCCCCCTCCCTGTTCCTTCTTTTCTTCTTCTGTCTTTTCTCCTTCTGTCCTTCTTCTCTCCCCCCTTCCCTCCATCCCTCCTTCCCCAGCAGACAGATAAGTGGCTACTGCCCAGTAGGGGAGAGAGTGCATGAGTGGCCAATACAGGGCATGCTAACAGACTCAACCAATTCACAGTTGACTCTCCAAAGACATTGGTAGTGGGAATGTAGCACGAACACAAAAGTGTTGGCAATTATCAATTCCTTTGGGATTTCCTCTTGTGGGAAGTTGTCAGCTGTTGAATATGAGAATCATGTGAACGCAGCTGACCGTGCACTGCAGCACTGAAGCAGCAAAAAAATTCCCCAAATTTCATTACCCTGATAGTAATAGTTCTAACATATTCTGTAAGTTAGCCCATTTGAGGTACCTTTGTTGACAAACTTTTGCCTTATGAGGCAGCATTTCAGACAAATGAAGGTTACGAAGCATCAAACAGACACCAGTGTTTTACTATTATGTAGATACTGTCAATCAGTTCAGGTGACATATCAAGACCATGATTTTTTTATGAGAAGAAAACCAGGTGTACAAAATTCATTTTTGAATGATGCTTGGGAGCAACTGCAATTTGCTATTTATCTAAATATAAAAAATTGAAGATTTGTACAAGCCAGAATTTTAAAAATAGGATATAAATTATGGTCTACAGATGTCACAATTTCCTACACATGAAGAAAGGGGGAAGGGTGTGGAACTAGTTTGTTCCAAACTCAAATATGAGCTTTAAATAGGCTGTCCTTCCACGAGAAGTTGGAAGCAAGTCCTAAAATCAACACGAAACATCCAATTGGTTATGAAATCTGAATCAGAAATATGACAAGCACTATTGGTCAAAGACTTTCCAGAGATCTAAAGCTCAGATTTAATATTTTTCCGCAGATCATTCATGACTACTAAATATATATACCGTATTTTTCGGAGTATAAGACGCACCTTTTTTCCTCTAAAAAGAGGCTGAAAATCTGGGTGCATCTTATACATCAAATACAGCATTTTTTGCCTCCTGAAACCCCACCCCTTCACCAAAATGGCCGCACGCATACCCTTATGGAGGCTTCCAGAGAGTTCCTGGGGGCTGGGGAGGGTAGAATTGAACAAAAAACAGGGCGCTTTCCCCCTCCCCAGCCGCCAGCCGCACTCTATAAGCCTCCATAAGGCTATATGTGTTAATTTGTTTACCAAAAAACGGTCAATTTTCACGAAAAAACAGGCCATTTTTCCTCGTTCCCCCCCCCTCCCGGAGCACTATGCAAGCCCCCTAAGGCTCTTCATGTCTTTTATTTGAAAAAAACGGTCCCATTTTCACAAAAAACAGGCAGTTTGGGGGGGGGGTTGCATAGTGCAAAAAAGGGGGGTTTTCCCCCCTTTCGGAAAGCTTAGTTATAGTGATTGATGAGAATTACGTTGGTCAAGTACTGTGCCTGCAGAAACAAAGATTTGTTCCAAAGGTGGTCAGTGATTTCCTTCTCCAGCACATGGGTAAATACACCTGGAAACATCTACCTACCTACCTATCTACCTACCTACCTACCTACTCTCTCTCTCTCTCCCTACCTACCTATGTATTTCTCTCTCTATTTCTCTATTTTTCTCTCTCTATCCCTCTATCTACCTACCTATCTACACTCTCTCTCTCCCTACCTACCTACTGTATTTATCTCTCCCCTCTATCTACCTATCTACATACTCTCTCTCCCCCCTACCTACTGTACTTCTCTCTCTCTCTCTCTCTCTCTCTCTCTCTCTCTCTCTCTCCCTATCCCTTTATCTACCTACCTACCTAAAAAAATTGCCTCTTCAAAACCTGGGTGCATCTTATACTCCAAAAAATACAGTAAATAAAACCTAACAAGATCTAATTTAGATCTATGCAAGTAATCCTTGCTTAGCGATCTGGATCAGTTATCACCAAAGCCAATAGAGTAATAACTAAACACTGTGTTCATGTACCTTATTACCTTATTCATTCTACTGCCCTCTCTCAAGTTAAGAAAACAGTTACCTACGATTAAAGATTGAAAGTAAACTATAGCTTACAATGGTCCAATGCCAATAACCAAATTTTAAAATATTATTAAATTCTGTTGAGCATGCATGGCTATGAAATCCAATTATTTACAACTAGGTCTATTCCCATTACCAGCAGAAACAGTTAAACAAAGCATGAAAGGTCTGCCCATGGTTTATAAGCCATTTATGAGTCATGGTGGCACAGTGGTTAGAATGCAATACTGCAGGCTAACTCTGCATTCCACTGCCAGCAGTTTGATCCTAATGGCCTCGAGATTGACTCAGCCTTTCATCCTTCCAAGGTCAGTAAAATGAGGACCCAGATTGTTGGGGGCAATATGCTGACTCTGTAAACTGCTTAGTGAAGGTCGTAAAGCGCTATGACGCGGTATATAAATCTAAGTGCTATTGCTATTCGTCTCAACCAGAAGCCACAGACAGAAGTCCCAAAGTAGCCATTTAAATTATGCCCAAACATTTTACAACATGAAAATAAATATTCCAGGGTAGTTCCCTTTGTTGTTTTTGCTTATTTAAGCAAGGGATAGAAGAAAAGAGAGAACGAGTTTATTTGCATGCATAATCTAAATACTACAAAACAAGAAGCAGGGTTTTCAAGAATGTATTATCCCCATTCATAGAGTTGATCACTCTCTCCTTCCTACCTTTTATTGCCTCTTCTCTGCATATGAGCACATTCTTTCCTTTCTTCCTTTATTATTAAAATGATTATATCCAAGCAATATGGCAGAAAGGAAGCTCTTTACTTATTGTACTATACAAAGTAATAAGACTGTCCTTCTCCCAAATTTAATCTAAAATATGACATGATAAAAGATTGTGGTGGACAAAGGAAAACAAAACAAAACAGGATACAGTAATCCCTCGTTTTCCGCGGTTAATGGGGACCGGAACTTTCCGCGAAAACCGGAAAACCGCGAAGTAGGATTCGCTAGGAAACTTGAGTTGAGGACATTGTTTAAAGCAAGCACTAGGGGGCGCTTGCCTCCTACCGATGCATTTTTTTTTCTGTATTTTTTAAAAATCCGCGAAGCACTGAAACCGTGAAACTTGAAGCCGCGGAAAACGAGGGATTACTGTACTACATTTTTGTTAATACGTTCTTATAAATATAATGGTTGAACAGTTTGAACATCTAGATATAAATATTTCAACAATAAACATGTTTAAAGTACAAGAATACCCAACTCTTTTTCTTTACATCTAAGTCAGGTGATTAGAACTGCTGAACAAGTATCTAAAATTCAAAAATGGACTGGATTAAACCAGTAATCTAGAAGTTTTGACAGTTTTGGAAATAAGTATTTTTCTCAAACCGATAGTCTTTAGTCTGAGTATATTTTCCCACAATTACAATGATTTTACATTGTCCTATGCTATTATTTTGTCATCCATAATGTGCTGACAAAACCAAGATGGATTACATATTAAGTTAAATAATTGTTCTCAAAAAATACATTTAGCAAAACCAAGCAAACCATATTATGTCTCACTGTAATGTAAGAAGATACTCTTAAGTCCAATATTTTGCCATTGGAGGCAGAAGGAATATATTTCACTATATGAGATCAGTACATCTGTTAGAGCCTTTTCTGAAAGAAATAATATGTCCTTAGCAATCCATAGTTCAATAAATACATCACCAACTATTCTAGTATGCCATATTTGAGATTATTTGTAGTCTCTATAAAAGCTACTTCGTTCAGAAAATGATTACTAGACGCCAGATATTGAAAATGTACAACAATGGGTTCTAAAGAAGAGTAATGAATAGAATTCAGTTTCAGATCTTTGAAAATTCATATTCTACTCCTTTTAGGAATAACAATACTTAAAGGAATGGCTACTGCCCAAATACAGGTAGTCTTTGATTAGGACCACAATGACGCCTAAAATTTATGTTGTTATGTGAGACAGATGTTAAGTGAATTTTGCTCCATGTTACAATTTTTTTCTTGCCACAATTGTTAACTGAATCACTGCAATTGTTAAGATATAGTAGTATCATGGTTGTTAAGGGAATCTGGCTTCCCAGTTCACCTTGCTTGTCAAAAGTTCGCAAAAGGTGATCACATGACCCAGGGACACTGCAACTATCATAAGTATGAATCAGTTGCCAAGTATCTAAATTTTGGTCACATGATCAAGTGGATACTACAATGATTGTAAATGTGAAAAACAGTAATATAGGGTAAAAAACAGTAATTTTTTCCATTGTTGTTGTAACTTTGAATGATCAATAAATGAACAATTGTAAATAGAGGACTATAGTGAGTCAGCTGCGAAGACCCTCCTCCAGTTATCCTCTCCATCTGAAATTAGATGGTTGGTCACAAAAGACAGGGCACTTTCACCAATAATGCCTTCCTTCCCATTACGGGGGGTTATTGCTTAAATATTTGTTTTGCTATATTCATATATATTATATTAATCTTATTGTTTGTATTATACAGTGAAATGCATAGGAGTCATCTGGCAGAAGGTAATATGCACATAAAAGGAAGGTCATTCTAAAGATGAGTATTAGATTATAGCAACACAGAGATCTGCCACCTGTCAATTTCCCCTCCATTCATATTAAGACCCCTATTGCAAGATAAACACTCTTCTCTAGCTTCATTCAACACCTCTTTTTACACCCATTCATTAGCTGATGTGCAGGCGGTCACACCAAATAAAAATTAAAAAAGCAAGTTTAGTCACCCAAGGAAATAGTATCTGGTGTTAATAATGTCCACAGCATATTATAGGCAATAATCAATCACAGGAACTGAAATTATTATATAGTCTCAAGCATCACACTCCACTCTCTCTCTTCAGGCTTCGGTCAGACCGAAACCTGAAGATGGCAAGTGAGATCTTGCCAAAACGTTGCAAAGACAATCTCATTCTTACATGGGAAAACACCCGAATATAACAAGACCAGCATACCTACACGCGTGAAAATCTACGAAAACATACATACATACATACATACATACATACATACATACATACATACATATCAGTCATTTCCTAGGATGTAGAACGTTTTGATAGCTAGATACTGGAACCACAACTTTTCAGTATCATTGTATTCAAATATTACCAACCCAATTAAATAATTGCAATTTGTAATATAATAGTGATTCACACGTAATGTTAATCCTACAGGTTTTAATTGGGACATATGCTAACACTACAGTGCACAATTAGATGGCAACAGTTTGACTTTCATTCATATAAATGGAGGTTCTCCCACAACAAAACCTACTATTTTATAGTAATTTTGTAGCACGGTGATGTACATGGGTATTCAGAAATCTCTTTAATTCAAGTTATTTTATTTCTTGATGAATATAGATTGTTAGACTTAATTTTCCAATGTAAATTATTACCCAACCCATTCACATCAATAAACTATGAGATTATTTCTACTTCATAGTGAATAAATCAGGAGCTTTAATCAAATATTCAAATAAGCAGTCAGAAAGAATAATTTTTAGAAAAAGCTGTTGTCCAGGGTGCTATAGTGCAAAAAATAAAAAAATAAAAAAAATCCCTCCCCTGGGCAGGAGGTTAGACTAGAAGACCTTCAAAATGCCTTCCGGCCCTGTGATTCTATGTTTATGGGAGAAAGCAAAACTGCAAAATATAATACAAGCTTGTAATTTTCTAATGATGCTCTAAATAGATTATCAGGACTCTGCACACTTTTTTAAATTTTTGAATAGGGACTCTGCTCTTAAAGAGCATACAGAAAAGCTGGGCCTACCAATCGATCACAGCCAAAGCAGATCTATGTAGAACTTCCAAGGGCAGCACAGTATTTATGCATCTGCCTCCATGTGTTGCACTCCAACTGCTTTCTCCAGACCAAGTTTGAAAATAATACTTACTATATATTAAATAAGCAGATACCAAAACATATTCATGCTTTTTTTGTCAACTAAGGTGTTATAATGCCTTAAAATTACTATACATATACAGCATTTTTATTTTGGTACATAAGATTAAAATTGGAAGCCTAGGCAAGAGACTTCCAATTCAGTTTTCAGTACTGGGTAATGACACCCAGTTGGGCTTGGAAACTAAGAAAAGATTGGCCCTGGCCAGAACTTAGATGGGTAGCTAGCAGAAATTCCAGAGAGCTAGCCTGGGAAGGGAAAGACTATCCTGAAAGAAGGTAATGGAAATACTTCCATGCTGCAGTAAGAAAACTGTACAGACATGTTCATCAAATCACCAGGAGTCAACCTCAACTGGAAAGAGAATTTACATCCCCATGAAGCAATACACATTTTAGAGTTACCATTAACCAGATTTTAAAAAAACAATAGAGTTCTGAAAGAGCAGGCAAACATGCCCATAAAAAAGGGAAACGAAGAAACACCACCACCAGCTCATTATTGGCTAAATGCTACAGCTGTGCTGTAAATTCAGAAGCTAAAAGTGGCCTTCCAGCTGGGATTATAAAGTGCGTTGTGTTTAAGGCTCAAACCAGAGCAATACAAAGACTTGCAGACACAGAATGTGTAGATTGCTAAACCAATCCACATCTGCAATTTGCTGATTTTCCTTAATCCTTTCTTTTAATTAATGCAATTTCTTTTCAAGTTCTTTCCCTCTCTCCTACCCAGCAACATGGGGTAAGATTCTCATTCAAAGCTATTTTCATCTAGGTGTTACTGGAACCACTCTTTTCTTTTGTGGCAACTGGCTGAAACAGGGGGACCTCAAAGGAGGTCTGTACTCCAGTGGTTGGAGTCCTTACCACTGCATGACAGCATGAGCAGCTGCCACTTGCCTCAGCTCCTGCCAACCTAGAAGTTTGAAAGCATGTAAATGCAAATAGATAAATAGGTACCACTTGGGTGAGAAGTTAACATTGTTCTGAGTTTCTCCGTATACTTTGCACTGGGGTGTGATGTCATATTGGCCAAATAGCCCACAGAAACATCTTTGGACTGAGCTGGCTGAATGGCTCAATGAAATGGAGATAAGCACCACCTCCTAAAGTCAGAGTAAGCCTACAGGGACTCCTCTTACCTTTGCTACTGAAACAACATCCCTCCACCTGTTTGTTTTTGGCAGCTATCTGAAACCTTTGATTAGATCAAAATTAGAGAACAAGGGCCATTCTATTATTCTAGTGATCTTCAATACTAAATTCAATTCTCATGTATACTTCAACCTTTTCTTGTCCATAAGTCCTATGAGAGCCCCTTTTGAAAGAAGATGACTTGGAAAGCACGAAGGGATTACGGCTTGATGCAGTCAAGGGATGTCTCTGAGGGGGAAGAGTGCTTTGCATCCTGCTAACTATGTGGGAAAGGAGAAAGTAGTACTGTAGCTTTAGGGCTGTTATAGTACTAGATTTATGATGAATCCAGATCACCATGAGATGGCAGCAAAGAAACTTTTCTGTATCTCTTTGCTGCTCTCTAGTGGTCATGTGAACGCCTGCAGCTAATATCAGGTATTAACAACAGATAGTCCTCGACTTACAACAGTTCATTTAGTGACCATTTAAAGTTACAATGGTATTGAAAAAAGTGACTTATGACCATTTTTCACAGTTACGACCTTTGCAGCAGCCCCATAATCATGTGATCAAAATTCAAATTCTTGGCAACTGGTTCATATTTATGAACCAGTGTCCCAGGATCATGTGATTCCCTTTTGCGACCTCCTGACAAGCAAAGTCCGTGGGGAAATCAGATTCACTTAATAACCTAGTTGCTAAGTTAACAACTTCAGTGATTCACTTAACAATTGTTGCAAGAAAGGTATCAAAATGGGGCAAAACAAAATGGGGCAAAACAAATTACTCACTTAACAACAGAACTTTTGGTCTCCATTGTGGTCAAAAGTAGAAAACTACCTGTATAGGGCTTATGACAATTTCTACTAATTATAAAGGTTGCGGGGGCGGGGGTAGGGGGTGTTCCTTGAGCAATTCCAAGCCAGTGTCTACATTTCCTGAAGGAAGTGAAGACGTCTTACTGCACATCATCGTAACAAGTCCATTCACCACTGCCATCAATTTCAACCTACACAAATACGCCAAAGAATCTATAATATTTGCAAATCTAACATGCATCTTCCAACAGGACTTCCAGGGTGGCATTTAGAAAAATTTCCCTTTTATAAAAATGTTTTAACTTGAACCATCTTAAGCTAAAAATGCAGGCAGTTAGTACATGGCAGCAAAGAGTTAGCATCTCATATATCTCGTTTGTTCTCATTTAGTAATCTAGATTTTTATAGCCAAGATACGGCAACCCTAGCTTTAGAGTTATATTCAATCTGTAATCTTATGTGTAATATAAACCAGACCATTATTATTTGACTGCAGCCTTTACACAGATTCATCCTTCCTAGGTACCACATTGTTCCTTTGTTTTATAAACAACTCTTTCCAGGAGGAAAGAGCCAAGCATTGTTGTCAACCTGCTTCCTCAATCATGCATCTCTGAAATACCCAGAGTAATTTAAGAGCAGCAGCAAGACAGTGTGATTATTTGGCACAGCTCTTGCGCCAAAGCTCAAATGCCAGCACAGAAAGAAGGCAACAGATGCCATCTTTTGAAGAAATTCTTAGTTGTTCCTATGATGTTTGAAGAGAGGAGTAAAATGTATAACAGCTGTTGCTAATTTGTGACTCCTGCTATCTCCTCCCAAATCAACCCAAGCACACTGTTTAAAAGTTATAAAAGTGCATTCAGTAATAAAGCAGTAACCCACAAAATATTGCACAATATAGTAATTTTACAAAATACACTTAGGAATTTTAATTTAAAATATCTTAGTAAATTAAATGCTTGGCCCCTTAAAAAGTCTGGCTCGCTGTTTCCTTATAACCACCTCACTGCTAGCTATTAACTTCCAGATTTTAATTATTCTTTCAAACAATGGATGGAAAATCAGGCATTTTCATTCCAGCTGTTTGCCTTTTACTTAGTGGTCTCCAGCATTAATAAGAGCATCACTTTTATTTTTTATATATGTTTCATCATTATATTCTGCTTACACATTCTCCATTGTGCCTGGTTTGTGTAATTAATTCCACTTTTTATTAAGGCACTGTTACAACAATGATTTTACCAAGATTGGACATTCTGGACCAATACTCGGCACTTGATGCTTTGTGATTTGATTGTTATTGCAAAGAGGGAGGATGGATTTTGTATTTGGGATTTTACTTCGGCAAGCCACCCCAAGTCACCAGGAGTAAGTTGGGTGGCCATATACGTTTTTTCTTAACAATTAAAAATATTTTGTGCAAAAAAATTGTCCTTAATTGCCTTAATAAAGTTAGATGCCCAGTGCTGTTCCACACTATCGTCAGTGATGCCCCTGCATATCAGCATCCTGTTTGGCAACTGGCATGCTAGAAAATGCCATAGGATGTGCTCATCTTTTTTCCATGGCCTGCTATGGAAAACAGCAATATAACTGTCACTCAGCTCAATCTTGTTTTGTCACAAACAGTACAGGAATTTTTTGTAATTGAGCTATTTGCTTGAAAGTAGAAGGAAATTAGTTTGACTGCCTTGTTTCCTCTTTCTTTTAACATCCCCATTAAACTATCATTGATCTAGAAGAGGAGAAAATTCCTGGCTACTTTTCCATCACCTGTGTACACAGCCACCCTGCCATTTCTTCTCTAATCTTCAGAATTGGGGTGCAGCCTTTCCTGACATAAAGAAATTGCAGCTTCAGGCATGAGCTTACCAAGGAAGAACAAAGCAAGACTCAGAAGCGCAAGACAGCATTAGAAAGAGCCCCCTTTGATATTCTATATAAATCATTCCAGGTTAAGCCGCCATCCAGGGGATGCAGAGATTCAGCTAATGAGTGTGAAAGCACTTTGAAGATGAAAAGCAATCTAAGCACCAAGTATTATTTCGAATTGGTATTTATGTGTGCTGGGTTTTCATATTTTTAAGCTGTGCCTTGGCAGCTAAGGACTCTGCTTGTCAGATGTGCTGGTAGAAATAAAACTGGTGAGGTTAAGAAGCACTAAGAAAATTTGGATTTCGTGGGATGACTGTGTGTGTGTGTGTGTGTGTGTGTGTGTGTGTGTGTGTAATCAAGAAGATAATCTTCACCTAAGTGGTTTTCAAACCGGGAAAAACCAAGATATCCAAATAAACATAGTGTCTATGTTTGAACCACACAGAGAACTACACATCAACTACACTGGAGTCTAGCACATTATGCAAATCCACAATCACTGCTCAGCTTGTGGTCCAGGGTGTTGTGGGAAGGCCAAAAGAAAGGAGGAGGGAATAACTGAGTGCATAAAGCAAGTTACCTACAGTATTCCTAACTGCGGAATCTTTTTTTTTTTTTTTTTAATTAAAATCAAAGGAAACCCAACCACAACAACAACAAAAGCCGATCAAGTTCTCCTCCACCCTCCAAGAGCCACCAAGAATCACACTCTTCTGCGGGATGGTTCCTTTTGCTCAGCACCCCACATGGGACTTTGTGGGAGACAAAAGTTTTTTTTTTTTTAACAGTTCTCAGGAAGGGGGGAAGGGGAGGCAGGAGGAAAACCCCTTCCCCGGGATTAAGCGCCTCTTCCCACTCTTGCTCTTTCAACTACGGGATCCACCCCATCCCTCCTCCCCAAAAGCCACAAGCGAAGGGGCAGACTAAAAAGGGGAGCGGGAGGCAACTCCTAAATCACAAGGAGAGGGGAAAAGGAGGCTGTTGCTGCTCCAGCTCCAGGCCCTTCCCCTCCTCATTCTGGGATTGCGCTGAAGCCTTGCCAGCTTCCCCCCTCCCACCTTTTGTCCACAGCCCCCCCCCCAATATATCTCTCTCTGCCCTTTCCTTCGGTCCGGGAAAGGGAGGGGGGTTGAGATGTGGAGGCCTGGCTGCACCAACCTTCCCCCACCCCAAGTCCCCAGCCCCTCTTCCCAACCCTCGCGCTCGAGTTCCAGTGGGGCCTGCACGCGCTGCCGGCGTCCTCGCGCCCATTCATTAGCCGGCAAGAGCAGCAGCGGCTCTCGCTGCTGGCCGCCCATTCCCGCCAGCCCTCGTACCTGTTGTCTGCAAGGCTCCCGGCTGAGTGCAAAGCGTCGCACCTGAGGAACCCGGGCTCGGAGGGGAGGGCGGGTATATCAGCTGAAGGAAGGCTCGTTTGCCTCCGTCGGTTCCCGGGCTCTGCTCCCGTTAAGGCAGCTGGGCTCGCAGGAAGGCTGCCGCGCTCGGCTCAATCCCTGCCGCACAAGCAGGAAACCCCAGTGGCAGCCCGAGAGGGGGTTGGTGCGGGATGCATTAGCGACGTCTGCTTAAAGGCCATAACAGGCTCTGCGGGGAGCACCGGAGAGGAACTGCCGCCGCGTTAACCCTTGCCGAGCCGGTTCTCAGCTTAGCTCAAATTGAAGCGACCGACCGACCGATCGCTCGACCCGCCTGTTAGCTCCCTTCCTCGGCTCTCCTCGGATCCGATCCGCCCCTTTCCTCCCTCTTCCGAATCCCCACCCACTCGGGCCAAGGTTGTTGTAGCGTTCGCACGATGGGGTTTGATTTATCTTGCGGGGATGGCCGGGGCTGCGGTTCAGAAAGCATGCCCTCGCCGGTCAGTTCTCTGTGGATCTGCTGGGCTGAGAGATTAAACGTGTCGTATGCAGCAATCCCAAAAGAAAAGCCGCGACGCCACGATTTCTTAGCCGCCTCGGGAAAAAAAAAATCATCACACACAGTAGGGCCTACTTCTGAGTAAATGAGCGCCGGAGGACCGGATGGTTAGGGTGGCCTTCACTAGCGGCTTGTAAAGGCACCTAGGATCGCAAACTTCATTAAAGCGCCTGCAGTTCTCCAGCAGTGCCAAAATAGTAAAATCGGGTTATGTGCATTTAAATAGTCCTGCTCCAAAGGGCTGACTGCTTTCTTGGGGATATGTGAAATAAACTTACAGATGCATTTACACGTGAGAACGTGCAAAAAGGCCAAAGTCATGGTAGGTTTTTAAAACTGATTTTTAAAAATAAAATAAACTGCCTGGAAAGGAGACCACTAGGAAATCCCAGAACCATAAAGTACAACGGGATGGGGGGGGGGGGGGGTTTGCCTAAAAGAAGGCAACATTGTATTGCTGCCAAGGAAAGAAGATAAATGTGCCTATGCAGTCACCAGAAGTTGCTCAAAGGGGTTTCTCTCTAAATCAGCCATTCTCAGCCATGGCAACTTTTAAGTTGCATGGACTTTAATTCCCAAAATTCAGTGAGTTGAATTCACACATCTTCAAATTACCAATTTTGAGAAACATAGCTCTAAATTATTCCAGTTTGTTGGTCCCATAAATCAATTGAACACAAGGCCTTGTATGTCATAACAGTATTTTAAAAGCACTAAGAAGTTAGGATAGCTATGTAAGAGCAGACGTATTGGGTCATTGATATCCATGTTTGTAATATACAGCGGGTCCTATCAGCGTTATTAGAATTTCATTAGTTATACTTTCCTTTTGTATCTCTTTCTAACTTCTAAGTTTGTCTCTCGGCAGAATTGACTGATGCTACAGCAAGACGCGGAGACACCATTTTGTTTTATCTCAGGAGTATCTATCTATCTCAGTCTTACTTGAGGTTGTGATTAAGGAGCTACTTTTCTTTCTCTTCACAAGGAGCAGATTAAATTGTAAACAAATATATCAAGGAGGTTGGAAAAATCAAACTGGGACAAGGCCTCCCCACAGTCTAACAGTGGTGATCTGGAAATCATTCAGTCATCCACAATCAGTGAAGAAACAGTCAATGAGCTGTTTGGGGGGAAATGGAATTAATGGGTTTAATCATAAGTAAAACTGTCTGCTCTCACATAAGCAATTTGCAATCCAGGTTTGCTGTTGCTGAACACATTTTATTCGGAGGCTTATAAAATAAGTTGGATGGAATTTTGCTTCCAGGTAAGCATATCCAGGACTATAACCTCACAGTTTATCTATAAATGCATTGATTCAGAATATCTGTCACACATTTGATCTTCATGTGAAAGTGGCATTTATAGTGATATACATGGCAGTTTGTATCTGTTTTTTTACCAGATTTGATTAGTGCCAACAGAACAGCATGCTCTGGAATATGCACTAAGCAAGTGGGCTTTACCTCTAGAAGAATTTAGAATTTGGCTGAAACTCTGGTCACTCAAAATTTAAGCGTACAATCTAGCAACATTGAACGGCTTTATAATTAAGTAGCAACTCCAGTAGATACTAAAGGCAATCTTTCCCCTAATGTAGAAGCTGATGATAACAAGCTAGAAGATACTGTAAGCAGATACGAAGGAACTTGGCTGGAGGCTTCTGCATGGATTGTTTTTTGTTTATTTAATGTAGAAAATTTGGGTTTGCTTAGCTTTACTTTCCTGACAACAGCCCCCACCCCATTCTTTTTTCTCTGTGAGTCTTAAGAGTAACAGGACAGTTCAAGGAGGGTAGCAGTGACTGAGATTTAATGCTGCTGTTTGTCACAATATTTTTTTACTCAGCTGCTAAATAGGGAAGTCTCCACAAGATTAACTTTTTGGCATGGTGATTTATCCCCTGAATGCTTCACTAGTGTGAGTCATTGCCTCCTGAACAAATCCACGTTTTAAAATTTTCCAAGGTAGAATGAGACATTTTTAGATCTCCCCTAAAGTCATCCCAATGTGAAAGTGCGAATGCCAAGTGATGCCAGGAGTCAGCTGAAAAACATTATTTGCTAGTTTGATGTCCATTGGACAGGAAAGTGTCCGGCCTTCTTTGAGTATGGACTCAGATACTTTTCGACAATATACGTATGTAACCAATGACAATACACAGTGGCCTGGTTTACATATAACAAATCCACAACGTAGCTTTTAGCTCAGCCTCAACCATTACTGTATATGTTAGCAAAACATCCAGATTCAGTCAAGTTTTGTTCTATACAGTATCAACTTTGTAACTCTCAAACGTCTTCTTTCCGCTATGTATTCAAGATGGACAGTGATTAATAATTATATGTAGTTATATTATAAGGGTGTAGGTATATACATATGTACATATATATATATGTATATATATATGTACCATGTCTATATGGGTGTTATGTACAGTATGTGTACATTTTTGAGAGCAGGCAACAGAATTTAATTTTTAATGTTTGCCAGTATGCCCACAGTAAAACAAAATGACAATAAAATTATAGTATTTTAATCAAACTGTTATGATTTATTTGACAACTCTTTAGAAATCCTGGCTTAATGCAATGTATGAAGCTAGTCATATATAAAAGTCTGTTTTCCCAACCTGTTTTTCTCCTAATAACCCTAATAACTCCTAATAACACCATTGGGACTAGAATTTCTGTTGCTAAGCAAGATGGTTGTTAAGTGACTTCCACTTGATTTTATGATCTTTTTTGCCACAGTTGTTAAGTAAACCACTGCAGTTCTTAAGTGAATCACAGTCATTAAGTGGATCCAGCCTCCCCCATTGACTTAGCTTGTTGGAAGACACCTGGGAAATGGCAATCACATGACCCCAGGATGCTGCAACTGTTAAATACATGCCAATTCCCAAGTGCCTTAATTTTGATCACATGATTAGGAATACTGTGACAATCGTAAGTGCAAAGACTGGTTGTGAGTAACTTTTTTTCAGTGGTGTAACTCTGAACGGTCACTAAAAAATGGTTGTGAATAGAGAATACCTGTATGTGGTCTTGTGATCAAGAATGCTAAAGCTATGTCAACATTCTCAGCAATGACTACTATGAATAAGTAATTTTCCTACTGTTCCACCATCAATCCGCCTAGCAAAACAAAAACACCTTATTTTGCTGGGAAATATTATCTCGCCAAGATGATTTTGACTAATCTTAAAAAGTTGAGTAGGGTTAGATATAATTGAATGGGAAACTTCCAGGAAATGCCAAGACCTGGAAACCCGAAAAACATCCTGAATAAAGACAACAGCAAATCACTTTCATGTTTTTGTCATGAAAACTGCATGGATATGAACATAGACATGAACCTGAACTAAGTTTGAGAGACACTTGCAATAGCCATCCATTCAGTATATCTCTCTTAGCAGTGCAGCACTTCTTTTAAAAACAAAAAGACACTTTTCAATTCAAGACAGCAGAATGTTATCTTGAGTGTTGTCTGTTTAGAAAATCAGAAAACAAACCCAAATATGCTGTCAGTTCCCACTAAGCCATGGCATGACACATTGGCCAAATTCATAAAATACTTAAGCTATAATGTGGTTTGGCTTAGCATGCTATCCCAACATAGATTGGATACTACTTTATAATTTCGAAGGAATACCTTAACCTCTCTAACCATTGCTTGCTTTTTATTAGCTTATCTTAGCAAGAGTCTTGTGCTACACTACAGGGAATTTAACCTTTGGTTATTTCCATTATCTGGCCCGGTGACATGAAAACTAGTTGGCAAAGCAACCAAATATTAAATTTTCTCCTTCGGCTGGCGATGTCTGCTGCCCAGCTTTGTTTTCATTCTAAAAAATGTAAGAAAGCTGTAGTGACATATGATGATTCTGACCCTAGCTGCTGTATATGTTTAATTTTGTTTTAGAAATTTGGCCAGATCATCCACTACAAAAGTGCTTAGGATACTAGCTATACAAGCAAAGTTTGACTGACAAAGAATTTAATGTCACCTAGTAGCATTACTTTACATCAGGAATGTCAAACTTGCAGCCTGCGGGTCAAATGCATCACATGCTGGCTCCGCCCCCACCTGGTTTAGGGATGGGGGGAAGTCCCAATACATCACATGACACCGTCATGATGACGCATTTGACACCCCTGCTTTAGATGCTAACCACATCTGTGCAATTGTAGTTGTGGGCTGGGTTCATGTACCATACTACACCATAATTTGTTTTAGTTACAATCTAACATGAATATGTCATAGACTATGTTCATATACTGAAGTTAGTCAAACCGGGGAAAAAACACATTATGGTCCAGCAGAAAACCCAGATAAATACTCATGGAAGGGTGTTCTGTATAACAACATTGTGCACCAGGATTAAATTCATAAGGGAAATAAAAATAACCTAAGGGAACTTAATAGGAAGGACTTCCTAACCTCAAGAAACAGCTTTTTTTTCTGCAAAGTAAGCCAAAATGTCCTTCTTTGTGTATTGTACCTCTCTGTATTGGTATTCCCATATTAAAGATTAGTTTCAAAGATCTGATTTTATTATACTACAAGTAAGAAGTTTCAAACAACTTGTTTAAAAAACGAAGATCAAAACTTCCTGTTTTATAAGAGGTACATGAATGGCTTTGTTTACAATATTTCAAGAAATGCCACCAAGACAGTAAATGGAAGCATTAAAAGGACCAAAATACAGCTGAAAGAAGATATTAAAAATCTATTTGAAAACCTAATGCAATTTGAAGTAATAGTTTTCAATATGTCAGAGAAACAATCTCAGAGAAAGCTGAGATTCCATAGAAACCTGTTAAAGCCTCCTCTCGTAGAATGTAATCATGCAGTTCAAATTCCTGGATTTACAGCTTATCCATTATTACTCTTCCTTATTAGGCACACAAGATCAAGCATTATTGCTGTGGTCCTAGCTGAACCACCAGTACTTCTCTTTCTCTGAATTTCTCATGCTTCGTAGGTAGGTCTGAGAATACCATTTTCATTTTTCCAGTAATCCCAAAGTGGTGTCACTTCAGATCATTGTGGGAAGTATAAAGAGTAGTTCTCTCCTGCCTTGATTAGAACACTGGTGCTCCCAAACACAAGCCCAGAGATATTTATTTATTAAATTTATATCCTGGTACATCTCCCCTCACATGGCCAGCAGAAAGTAACTGCCATGAAATAAATTATGCAGGAGTTGTTCCTTTGTGTAGGGCAGTTTTCTTCTTCTTGACCACCTTTCAGATATATAGGACACAATTGCCAGACTTAGGCAAGAAAAACCAAATGCACAAGTACAGTATAGGTGGTACCTTGCTCAATAGTAGCAACTGTGAGAGGGATCTAGGAATCCTAGTGGACAACCATTTAAATATGAGCCAGCAGTGTGCAGCAGCTGCCAAAAAAGCCAACACAGTTCTAGGCTGCATAAACAGAGGGATAGAATCTAGATCACGTGAAGTGTTAATGCCACTGTATGGTGCCTTGGTAAGGCCACACTTGGAATACTGCATACAGTTTTGGTCGCCACGATGTAGAAAAGACGTGGAGACTCTGGAAAGAGTGCAGAGAAGAGCAACCAAGATGATTTGGGGACTGGAAACTAAGACATATGAAGAACGGCTGCAGGAGCTGGGTATGTCTAGCTTGATGAAGAGAAGGACCAGGGGAGACATGATAGCAGTGTTCCGATATCTCAGAGGGTGCCACAAAGAAGAGGGAGTCAAACTATTCTCCAAGGCACCTGGGGGCAGGACAAGAAGCAATGGGTGGAAACTAATCAAGGAGAGAAGCAACTTAGAACTAAGGAGACATTTCCTGACAGTAAGAACAATTAACCTCTGGAACAGCTTGCCTCCAGAAGTTGTGAATGCCCCAACCCTGGAAGTCTTTAAAAAGATGTTAGATAGCCATTTGTCTGAAATGGTATAAGGTTCCTGCCCACGCAGGGGGTTGGACTAGAAGACCTACAAGGTCCCTTCCAACTCTGCTATTGTATTTGCAGTATTTGCAGACTTGCTCAGCCAGTGTGGCCATGGCTGACAATGTTAGCATAAGGATAGTTTATAGCAGCGTTATTATATTCTTCAGATTGTATGGCTTTATTTTCTACAGACCATATTGTTGCCAATTGAATTTGTAGAATAAGCTACAGTGGCTGGTTTAAATAATAGAAAAACCTAGACTGAACAATTCACATTTCAGCTTAGCCTTAGTGCAATTTGCCAATCGGACAGAAAGACATACATGCATAAAACACCGGTACCTTAGCTAAGAAAGTAAATGATAGGCATAATTGTATTTTGTAGCAATTGGGACAACAGTAGTAAAGCCATTAGAATTGACTTCAAAATTGATACCAATCAATACATCAGACATCAAGACATTAATATGGATGCCAATATTGCACTCATGTTAAACATAGCATTTTTAAGTTTGCTCATTTTTTAAGACATGAGATAAATCTGACCATTTTCAGAAAGTGCTGTTCTGTCATTTTAGTAAAATAGATCATATGCCACTATGAAATGCAATAGGTCAGTGATAGTCTGGACCTCTGAAAATGATTACTAATATAATATTTTTATTATAATGTTAGCACCTAATTTAAAATTCTACAGTCCTTTCCTCTTATCAAAAATTGAGGTTTTTAAAATAATAATAATTTAAAAATGAAGTAATGTTTAAGGGTCAAGTCTTCCTAAGCATATACAAAATCAGCTGCCCGGATGCTTCTCAATGAAGCTGAGCTGCAGGAGGAGAAGCATACTATAGGGTCCATCCATTTTCATTTGCAACATAAAGTCTTTATGTTCTATATAAGCATTAAGTTGCAGGTGCAACCTTCACATTATATGATAGGGAATATTCTGCATGTCTGACTTTGTGACAAGATGCACACGTGCTTCAATAACAAAAATACGTCCGGTTGGAATTTTCTCTGGCCTTACAACATTCAATCCTGATCAATGCCCAAAAGGAGAATATGTGGTGATTTGGTCTAATAGGTTTACTTCATTAATAAACCTTTTGCTTTCCTTCTGAAGTTTTTGGAGAAACTGGATTCAGTAGTTCAGTGGTAAAAGAAAAGAATATTTCTGGAAAGACACTCTGACCTTTTTAGGAGATATTTCTTCTAGGTCTGCAATTCTGCTCGATGGTTTACTACTCTGAAAAGAAGAACTGTAGTTGGGCTGGTCTTTGTTTAATCAGTCTCAATCTTGGATGAATTATCCAGAGTTATGTGATCAAGTTTCAATGAAAGGGCTCTCTAGCCCTGCGATTAGCCATCAAAGGCATTCGTTTGATGTTCTGTTCTGTGATGTACATCCATAACATTATTCCCCCATCCCAGAGATACAGAGGCAAACTTGGTGGGATGCCCTAAAGGGCTGGATGCTTTGGGGTAATTGGTAGGTCTGGCTATAGATCTTTCTAGATTAATAATTCCTTTATTTTTCCAGTTGGTGCACTTATGTCTTCTTATGCTTATCAGATTTTTGAAGGCAATTAACTACAAGATTTCCCCACCAACTAATAAGGGATTGAGAAGGAAATGCTGGCTCATCAAATAACTTCCACTTTTCACGCTCTAGTTGGAAGATGAGGTGCAGACCAGCTTCTGCCGCCAGCTGCACATTGGACTTTCCCTAGTGACAACCTCTGCTCTAGCCTGCAAAGAATTCTCTTCATTCCTTGGCCTGGAGGGGAATTGAAGGTAGAAAGAAAAGCCTATTTTTTATCAGTTCATAATTTCTCCCTGCCCAGAGGCACTTTAGAACTGTAAAACTGTGTACGAACTCAGAACAGATACTGATATCCGAAGTCCTTGTCAAACCACAGCAGAAATGCGCACATCCTAAATACCAACACAAAGGTTTATCTAAAAGAAAAGTAAATGGCAAAGAACATGTTGCATTTTTGATGGAACAATCTCTTTAAGTGCCTTTCAGACAGATTGGAGGGGTGAGCTGCTCTGAATAAAAAGAAACAGCCATTCTTTGGCAGTTTGGAGCGGCTTTTCTCAACTTGGTGAGCTTGGGGGGAAATTGGATCCTCCTATCACTGCTCAAGCCAGCATCGTAAGCCCCACATATCTAATCACACCAGACTAAATCTGTCATATACAATAGTGAATTGCCAGTGTCAAATAAAAAAGAGATTCTAAAATTTAGGTTTCAGTAAAATTTGGCCATCCACTTATTTAAAAAAATGGCCACCCATCTTATATAAATTATAAAATAACCATAGGCAGCTTACAACCAAGATAGGAAGGTCTTATTATTTTTGAGATGCAGGAGGCAGCGAGCATGGTCACCTCATGGCTGCTGCTGTGTGGCAATGTTTTCGGGGAGGGCTTATTTAAGTACATGCACTCAAAAGCCTGATTTGGCTTATTATCCAGGGAGATCTTATTTTCAGAGAAACAGTGTATATTTATTTATTTATTTTATTTTATTCAATTTATATCCCGCCCTTCTCCGAGAGGATCCAAGGATCAAGATGGAGGCTATTCCACAGGGTAGGTGCAGTCAGAAAAATCACTTCCAAGGTCCAGCCAGATGACAACACTTCAACTGAAAGGTCCTGAGGCAAACTCTTCTAGCCAATCTACTGGATTGGGTAGATCTCCTCCAGGAGAGGATGCCCATCAAATAAGCTGGTTGTATGCCATGCAGGGATTTTAAGGTGGCAAGAAGCATCTTGTATAGCCCCCCAGAAACCATGGGGTGTCCAAAATGTCATGCACTATTGCATTCTGGACCAGTTGAGGCTTTTGGGTGGTCTTCAAGAGCAGAATCATGTAGAACTTATTGTAGTAGTGCAGACAGGAAATGATTAGGGCATGAGTGATCAGAATCTCTTGGTCCAGGAATGGTTGTAATTGGAGTGCAAGATTAATATGTTCCCTTGCTGCAACTGACGCCTGCTCCTCAGGCAGAAGCTGCAAGTCCATGAGGATTCCCAAATTGCATACCAACAGTTCAAGAGAATGCTACTCCATTGAAAGTTATAATTACTAACTCTCCAACTCCAAGGGACACCCAAACAATAGAGCCACTGCTTCTTGCTAGAATTGAGCCAGAACTGATTCCTCTGTCCAGATTCTTAAAGCCTCCAGGCATTGGGTCAGCACCTGAATACTGCTACTTGTCAGGCTGGGACAGAGATGTACAGTTGACTATCATCAGCACTCTGCACCCAAGCCTTCTCACCTAGTGGCTTCACATAGACATTGAAAAGGGGACATGAGAGACCTGACTAAAAGGACACAAATAATTTGCTTCTCTCAGGGTCTACTGGAGCTGAGTGCCTACTACCCTCTTAACAACCCTTCCTAAAAGGGGAAAACTGGAGACTGGACAAAAGTTATCCAATGGTGTCAAACCCAAATAAGTCTTCTTGAGAAACCAAACTTCAAGGCATGCAGCAGCACTCTTTCCACAAAGAGATATAAACCACCACTTGGACCCAATCAGGTGCTACTTCCTGGAAGGTCTTGACCAGACAGAAGGAACACGAGTCCAGGATCCAGGTGGCCAGATTCACAGTCTCAAGAATCCACTTCCTCATCTCATATTCTTTGTCAATTCTAAGACTATCCTCATTCTCTCTTCAATTTCATGTTCTGACTATAAATTTACCACAGATGATTAACGGAGCAAAACTAAACACTTCTACAGCTCAGTGTGGGGATATTATTTTCTGAAAAGTATGTATAAGATTTCAGCCTCTCAGAATATTAGCATAAAGTTGTTGAGTCTGGTTTCCTTGGCAATCTCAGAGCAAAACGGCATTTGGTTGTGATCTTGTAATATACAAAAATTGCTTTAGATTGAACTGATCTGGTTTTATCCAGTATCTAGATAGAAATTATGTTCCGGTTACTTGTAATGTTGTCCTTTAATTGGAGATGTCTAGGACTAAACCACAGATGTTTAACATGGAATCATAAGTTCTGTGTCACTATTCAACAAATCATATTGCTCTCATAATATAGTGAAAGATCTATTTAATTAAAAAGTTTCTAAAATTCAGAGGGTCAAGCTGTCTCCAAGGCACCCTGATCCATATATGATCAGCTTCTAGAGCTCCTTTTCCTCCCATTCTATCAATATGCAATCATTCTTGTATCTTGACTGAAAATCATACTGCAAGGTAATTTATTTTGATTTGTTTTTCTCATCCCCACTTCCACAAAAAGCTCAAAAATCATATTACCTAGAAGAAAACCATTTTAAACATTCATATTAGGAATATTTTTTAAAGGACAGTATATTTTTGGCAATTTTTTGTTGCTTACTTGTAGAGAAACATGGTCTGGGTTGTAAATAATAATTCAAGAGAGTGAAAAGAGGCAAAATGCATTTATTCTTAGGGATTCTGGCATGTTTTATATGCCAGAAATGTATATATTTCTTTTCCAAAAGAAACATGAAATAGCATTGATCAAAAATACTTCAGGATAGCATCAGTGGATCTCTCACACACATCCAACAGTATATAACACAGATACATTAGGAGGATATAATACTAAATGTATGTGGTAGTCCTATTTACCACTTTGGTTCAGAAGGACTTAGTTTTGAGTACGGCTACAATGGATTGGAGAGTCAGAAACTTAAGAGAGTTGCTAATAGGTAAAATAAGAAGCTTCTAAACAAGCGATACCACCTTAAAACTGTATTATAAAACAGGTAATAACAAATAAATTTCAAAAGCTGACAAGTGATACAGCTTACAAAGGCCATTTAGCTCATTTGCAGGCATGAGGAAGGAAAATGTACTTCGACTGAAGAAAGATCAAATGATTAAAAACAGCATGTGCTGTCAAAATAGTTGGGAAGTAAAGCTATAAAACGTTTAATTAGCTACATAGGATGGCAACATTTGTCAGGATATGAAGGGGTCTATCAACCTTTCAGGGGTGCACAAGAAATACTAGGATTTTTACTTTCGTAATCCTACTGAGACTAATTTGGAAGAGCACTAGTTCCCTAAATGGAAATAGTGGCTACTGAATATTGCCATCGAAAAACTGCACTCCCAGGCCATGTAAGCACTTGACAGTAAGGCCCATTGAACTGAATAGGGTTTAAATTTGAGCAAAGATGCAAAGCATTGTACTATATGCCACAAAATAGATGCCATGTATGATCCTCCTAGTAATTTTCTATGGCCCACAACAGTGGTTATGAGGGTAGGTTTTGTGGCCAGCCAGTGGCGCTAGCAGCAGATTTGGACAGTGAGGAGGTTAGGGAGGAACATGGGTCAGTCCTGGAGTCTGGGGAAGGCTCTGACGAGTGCTCTGCATCAGAGGCAGAGATGGGGCCAGGGCCGTATGCCAGTTATCAGCTGCCTTCAAACTCAGATATCAGTGAGGCAAATAAGCAGCTGGAACAAAAAAGGGAACAGCTAAGGAACAAGGGTTGACTTGGACGTAGGGCCACAGGTGGACGGTGAATGGCCTCTCCCATAGGGAATAAAAGAGGACCAAAGGGGAGGGGTGCTTGCAGGAGACAATTACCGTATTTTTTGGAGTATAAGACTCATCTTTTTTCCTCTAAAAAGAGGCTGAAAATCTGGGTGCATCTTATACATCGAATACAGCATTTTTTTTTGCCTTCTGAAACCCCGCCCCTTCACCAAAATGGCCGGGCGCATACTCTTATGGAGGCCTCCAGAGAGCTCCTGGGAGTTGGGGAGGGCAGAAATGAGCAAACAACAGGGCGTTTTTGCCCCCCCCAGCCCCCAGCAGCACTCTATAAGCCTCCATAAAGCTATGCATGCAGTTTTTTTGACCCAAAAATGGCCCGTTTTCGCGATAAATGGGCCGGTTTTTGCTCATTTTGTGCCCCCCCCCAGGAGCACTCTGCAAGCCCCCCCAAGGCAGGCCCATTTTCACGAAAACCGGACCGTTTGGGGGAGGATTGCAAACTGCAAAAAGGTTTTTTTTCCCCTTTTGGAAAGCTGTTTAGTTAGAGTGATTGATGAGAATTACGTTAGTCAAGTACTGTGCCTGCAGAAACAAAGATTTGTTCCAAAGGTGGTCAGTGATTTCCTTCTCCAGCACATGGGTAAATACATCTGGAAACATCTACCTACATACCTACTCTCACTCTACCTACCTATCTGCTGTATTTCTATATATATTTCTCTCTCTCTATCCCTCTACCTACCTATCTATTGTATTTCTCTCTCTCTCTATTTCTCTCTCTCTATCCCTCTACCTATCTACACTCTCTCTCTTCTTACCTATGTACTGTATTTCGCTCCCCCCTCTATATACCTACCTATTCTCTCTCCCTACCTATCTACTGTATTTCTCTCTCTCTCTCCCTCTACCTACATACCTATCTCTCTCTCCCCCTACCTATCTACTGTATTTCTCTCTCTCTCTATTTCTCTCTATCCCTCTACCTATCCACCTATCTACACTCCCTCCCTCCCTCTACCTACCTATCTACATTCCCTACCTACCTACTGTATTTCTCTCTCTTTCTCTCCCTCTCTATCCCTCTATCTACCTACCTACTTTTTTTAAAAAAAATTGCCTCTTCAAAACCTGGGTGCGTCTTATACTCTGGTGCGTCTTATACTCCTAAAAATACAGTAGTTCATTGCTGCATTCTTGAAGTATCACGGCATCTGAAAGATATCGGCCTGGCCACACTCCAAGCCTGATAAAGGTTGGTAATTGTGAACTATCTTGAAAATCTCTGGGAGAGGAAAGACTTTACTGGAGAGGAATTCACTGTAAATTAAATAAAAGGGGTTTATCAGGACTCGGACTTGGCTTCATGCTGCTGAGGAAGCCTAGGTCAGAAAAGTAGGTCAAAGCGATGGTAGGTGTCTCACTTGCAAGTGCAGTGACAAGACGCCTGCCAGGGGGAAGGTGGTGTCTTGCCAGTTTCTGCTGGCCATGGTAGATCTTCCCTTGGTCTGAGAATATGGATGTGGTTCCTGAGTGACAAGGGCCAGGCAGGGCATGGCTAGACTGCCAATTGATGAAGTGTGCTCCAGGGCCTGGTCCGCTTCCCCACCACAGCTCCTCTGCCTTTGGGGGTTGGAGGAATGGCTCTGTGCAGAAGGCATAAATCACCCATATAGGCTAGCCAAGGGACAGCTCCACTCCTGGCACTTCAAAAGAGCACCACTGAAAGCCAGGAAGACCTTCCAACTAGGGGGATTTTAAAAAGTCAAGATGGTGATTGCAATTGCACATTTCAAAGCCCAGGCCACTTTTATGTATGCAGCAATGGACATAAAAATGGGCTGGCACTTGAAGGACATGGTGTTGTGGTCAACCATAGTGACTTGACCTTTTTGTCTCCCTCCCCCTCCCATTACAATTAGCCTAGAAGCCATTGCCTGTGACTCAGTGGTGCAAACCTGTGGCAGGGACAGGGAAGTGGGAGACTTTTATAGTTGTAAATCTAATACATTTCATGAACAGTATTTCAGAGACACAGAATTCTAGAGGAGTTTGGGGGAAACAGGCCCCCATGTCTCTGTTTCACAATTCAAGCTCCCCTTTACCCCCCTCCCCTCATTTAGCTTGATAAATATATTGGAGGGGTCCTTGGGGCTCTCTGAGATTGGTTGGTTTTTTTGCAGATGTTTCATTACCAAAAGGTAACACCATCAGTGTGCTGGGTTCAGAGGTAGTATTCAGCCACTTCTGACAGGTTCTGGAGAACCGGTAGCGGAAATGTTGAGTAGTTCAAAGAGGCTGGCCCCACCCCCACTGCCTCCCAGCTGATTTTCTTTTGTTGCCCTGAACAGGAGAACAGAGCTGGAAAGCAGGCTAGTGAGGTGAGGAGGGAATGTGCCAGTGGTGGGTTTCTGCAGGCTCGCACCTACTCGCAAGAACCGGATGGTGAAATTTAGAGAGCCGGTGAGAGGGGGTTCCACCGGCGGACCCAGAGGTAAGTCTGGCCTGCCCCTGCCAGTAACCCAATGGGAAGGAAAGGAAAGGAAGGCAGGAAGGCAGGAAGGCAGGAAGAAAGAAAGAAAGAAAGAAAGAAAGAAAGAAAGAAAGAGAGAGAGAGAGAGAGAGAGAGAGAGAGAGAGAGAGAGAGAAAGAATTTATCATCACAATTGAGCCCCAAATTTTGGTTGCTAAGCAAGAGCGTTGTTAAATGTGTTTCACCACATTTTACAAGTTGGCCACTCTCACCCTGTCACATGACTGCCAAGCCACGCCCACAAAATAGGCCACACCTACAGAGTAGGTTCTAAAAAAAATTGAAACCCACCACTGGAATGCGCTATCCTTCCCCCAGGAGTGGGAAGGAAATGGGGATTTTGCAGTATCCTTCCCCTGCCACGCCCTCAAAGCCACGCCCACAGAACCGGTAGTAAAAAAAAACTTTGAATCCCACCACTGGTTGGATTGTATGCTACAGTGCTCTTATTTTATTTTGTGTTTTTGTTTTAACTCTGGAGACTTTAGTACTGATATGGGAGGGGGTTTCAGGGCTGTCATCCTCAGAGTATGAGCTGGTTTTCCTGCCGCACTTCTAGTGCTAGGAGTTAGAGACCCCTGCCCTGCCTGTCTTCAACCATAAGAACCAATTGATGCATTATGCAGCAAGCATATTTGGAGTGGAAAATGCTGTTAAACTGAAACAGATACATATGTGTTTGTAAACATGCAGTGGGATTTTTTAGGAAACTATGGCAACCAAGATTTCCTAGCGCACACCCACACTTTGATATAAACACACATTTTTTTGCTGCATACTTTACATTCCAAATGCCAGTTTTTCCATGGCAAATGTCCTTGCTACCACAAATGATAGATTCCCCCTTAGGGAATGTCTACGTTTGTTGAGCTCCATGCAGCTGGGCAAGTTCGAGGAAGCAGGAACTGCACAAATTTGAATAAAGTCCCTTTAATGCTAGTCCAGGGTAAATATAAAATCTTGGACAGAGGAACTTGTCATTTTCTTTTATACTGAGTTCATTAAGGTCAGGGTTTTTTTTCCAACTTGGCAATATTTAAGTTGTCTGAACTTCAGCTCCCACAATTCCCCAGACATTAATCATAATAGAGCTGGAAGAGGTTTTCTAGCCCAAACCCCTGTTCAAGCTGAGACCCCATACCATTTCATACAAGTGGCTGTCCAGTCTTTTCTTTAAAACCTCCAGTGGTGAAGCCCCTACAACCTCTGAAGGCAAACTGTTCCCCTCGTTAATTGTTTTCGCTGTTAGGAAGTTTCCCCTTAATTCCAGGTTGCTTTCTCTCCTTGATTAGTTTCCGTCCATTGTTTCTTGTTTTGCCTTCTGGTGCTTTGGAAAATAAGTTGAATTCAAATTCAAATTGAGTTCAAATTATGTTTGCAAAACCACTGATTAAGGCAAAGACTCTTCGAATGATGCTTCTTTGTAGATGTTTTACTACCTTGAGCTAACCCCTCAAACCCATTTATCTAGCTAAATGAGGAGGGGAGAGGAAAGCTTCTATTGTGAAGCAGAGCCATGGGGGCCTGTTCTACCCCAAATTATCCTGCAAATCTGAATCTCTGAAATACTATTCATTAATGTATTAGATATTTTTACAACTATAAAAGTCTCCCACTTCTCTGTCCTTGCTTATAAGATCATTTGTCTACTGACTTATCTACTGTCTCTTGATTAGGATCTCTCTCCTTTCCATTCTTTTTCCAGTCTGACACAGAACCTGCAGCTACTGAAATTTTTGAGAATATCATCAGAATCACCATGATGATGATGATATCCTTACCATTATGTACCTTACCAAGGACCTGGGATAGACAAAGCTGGATGTTTGACAGTGTTACAGATGCCGTCTGTATTGTTGTTGTTGTTGTTGTTGTTGTTGTTGTTGTTGTTGTTGTTGTTGTTGTGATGGTGATTGTGATGATGTAATTTTTAATATGACCAGAAGGGAAATATACAATATATTCATAAAGTTACATTTTTAATATGAAATGAATTTTAACACTAATAAAATGAAATCAAATGTAGTTTTTTGTCCTGGCCCTATATTAATTTCTGGATTTGGACCCTTGATCTGGGCAAAAGCTTTTCCTCCCTGCCATAGAGGAAGGAAAGGATAATGAAGACAGAGCTTAACTAATAAAGATAGTTAAAAGAAAAAAGTGGTCCATTAGACATGTTGGGGCTTAGATACAATCTGAATTTTATGGGACAGAGTTAGGAAACACTTTAGAGGCCAGGAACAAGCCGAACTCTGTCCCATAAAATTCAGATTGTATCTAAGTCATTGTCCTTTCCTTCCTCTATGGCAGGGATGAGACGTTTTTGCCCAGATCAAGGGTCAAACTCCAAAATTAATGTGTGGCCAGGACCAAATGGTGATGAAATAAGCTAGGCAAGATAAAATTGTGTAGCATCCATGATGGGTTTTTTTCACTGCAGCATTTGAGAGGAAAGGGTTATCTTAAAAAAAAAAAACACCCTGCGTTGAGTCTCTTTTTGGAATAATTGCCGTTTTATATCTTTGCACTTCAAACGGGCAAAAAATAATACCATCAAATTGTTTTAAAAAAGGGATTATAAATGGCAAAAAAAGGGATAAGGGTGCATCCAGCCTCCGATTGCTCATCTCTGAATTACGAGAATACTCTTATTTTCATGCTTTCACTAAAGTGCTGTTTTCCAGTCCTTGAGCTGGCAGAAGAATGTGCCAGAATCAACTGAACTAGCACAATTGCTAAAGCCTCTTCTGCCTTGGTAACAAGGCAAGGAAATGTTGCTGTCCTTAACAGTTCTAATGTGTAATAGTTAAAGAACACAATTAATGGATTTCCCTAGCAACAAGGGAAATCACCTAGTAGCAGGAAGAATAGCCTCCCATCGTTTTCCTTAACATGTGATACAGCAGAGCAGAGCCTTAAACGGATGCTTTGAATGGTTGGTTTAGCTGCCAACTATCAGGTTGCAGGCTCAGAAGTATCCCATATCTGTGATCAGTCAGTCAGGCTGTTTCTCTTTTTTTTTTTTTTTTTTTTTTTTTTTTTTTTTAATTTTATTTTTAAAGATTTTATTACAATATATCACCCAGTGCTGTACAAAACAAAAGGAAGAGTTGGTTTCAAGTGTCGTCTATTATCTTTAGGATCTCCAAAATCCACGTTCCCTCGGTACAGGCGTCGAGACGTCCAAAGTTCCAAGTGCATAGTCCACAAATGGCTTCCAAGTCTTCCAAAAAATATCATTTTTATAAACCCCCTCTCTAAATTTAATATCACACGTCATTTTATCATTTAAGGCTAATTTCCACATTTCACAATACCATTCGTCTATTTTAATATTTACCTCTATTTTCCAATATCTTGCTATTACAATTCTACCCATTATAATCATAATTCTAATCAGTTCTTTCTCATGTTTTGTCAACTCTGGTTCATTAATTATCAATAACAATATAGTTTCTGGTCTCAATATTATTATTCTTTTCATCATTTCACACATTGTTCCTTCTAATTGCTGCCAAAACTTTTTAATTTTCACACATTTATACCACATATGCTCATAAGTTCCCAATTCCGTATTACATCTCCAACATTTATCATTCATTTTTTTATCTATCAGTGATAATCTTAGTGGGGTCCAGTACCATTTCCAAACAACCTTAAAATTATGTTCTTTAATCCTTATAGATAAAGTCCTCATAATCCGACTCTTCCAATTCTCATTCCAATCCAAATCCAATATTTTAATCTTTAGATCTTCCTCCCAATTCTTTTTCATTACCATTTGTGGATTTCTATCAAAGTTTATAATCCTATATATCTTACTGACGAGTCCTTTTAACCCGGTTTCATCTTTAATAATTTGAGATACTAAACTTTCAAACTTAGTTTTACTTCTATCTATATTACATATTCCCCTTACTTTCATATTCCATTTTTCTACCTGTATTTTTTCAAACCAATTTAACTCCAATTTTTGAATTACTTTTTTCTTCCTACTTTCAGTTCCTAAGGCTCTTAACCAATCTACTATATTTCCTATATTTTCATCTTCAATTACTTTGTTCCGACTTATATTGGTTTTAATCGGCCAACTTTCAGTTGTCTTTCCCAAAAACGTTATATCCGGAATCAATTTCTTAACAAATTTATTCCAAGTTTTACTCAACCCTTTTAACCAATAACTATTAATTGTCTTTTTTATTTTTGCTTTATCTAAAAACCATATAGACCCAAATCTCTTAATATCTTTTAACTCCAGATCTCCCCAATGACCATCTCCACCTTTAAGTATTTTTATCACAGTTCTAATATTATATGCCCGATAATAATTAAGTAGATTGGGAATTCCCAATCCACCCTCTTTTTGATTTTGATACCACAATTTCTTCATTAATCTTGGTCTTTTCCCACCATTACAAAATTTATCTAATTTCTTCTGATATTCTTCTATATCTTTCTCTGTCAAATTTAATGGTAGCATCTCAAATAAAAAGTTAAACTTTGGTAATAACATCATTTTACACATTGCAATTCTACCAAACCAAGACAACTTTATCTCTTTATATTTATCTATCTTTTTCTCTACTTCCTTCAGCATCACCTCATAATTAATTTTTTTTAAATCTCTAACTTTAAGTGAAAGTGTTATCCCCAAGTATTTCAATGTATTCTTAGCTCTTATCCCAAATTGTTCTTGCATACTCTCCCACTCCTTACCATCTTTATTCATTAGTAATTCAGATTTTGACCAATTTACCTTTAAACCTGTCATTTCTTCAAATTCTATCAAATGTTTGTTTATCCTCTTTAAATCTCTCTCTATATCTTTCAAAATAATCAAAGTGTCATCCGCATACAAATTTATCTTATATCCCTTATAACCTTCCAACTCTTCATCTGCTTCTATCAATTTAATCAAAATTTCCATAACTAACAAAAATAATGTTGGGGACAAGGGACATCCTTGTCTCGTGCCTGCTTCCAATTTAATCTCTTCCGTCATTATTCCATTCACCTTTATCTTTGCACTGCTTTTTTGATACAGTTTTGAAATAACATGTATAAATTTATTACCAAAGCCTAATGCCTCGATAATTACTTTTATAGTATCCCATTGTACAGAATCAAAAGCTTTAAAAATATCTAACGATATTATACCTAATCCATCTCCATTATTCTCTGCTACATCTATAATATTCAATACTCTTCTAATTATATCACTCATATATCAACCTTTAACAAACCCTACTTGGTTATAACTTATATATTTATCTATAAAACTATTTAATCTATTACTTATAATAGCTGTAAATATTTTAGCATCTTGGTTGATTAAAGAAATGGGTCGATAGGACTCGATCCTCTCAAGATCTTTATCCGGTTTAGGAATTATAGATATTACTGTCTTATTCCATGACATCGGGACTTCTCCACCATGTAAAATTCCATTGAATAATTTTTGTAGTTTTGGTACTATTAGTTCCTTGAAATCTTTGTAAAATTCAGCAGGTAATCCATCTTCTCCTGGGGTCTTCCCTAATTTTAACTCTTGTATTATTTCATTAATTTCCTCCTGTGTAATATCTCTTTCCATCAAGTCTTTGTATGATTGCTCTATCTTCATACCATATTTTCCAAGATGATTCTTCAATTTTTCTAAATCAATTGATTTCTTTAAGTATAATTTTTGAAAAAAATTCCTAGCTACTTCACATTTCTCCAATCTCTTATGACACCTTATACCTTTATCATCTATCAGAGAACCAATTTCTCTCTTTTGAATTTTATTTTTCGCCGTCTTTGCCAATAACCTAGAATTTTTATTACTAAATTCAAAAAAATCCCTATTCAAATATCTTAAATTTTTTTTAACCAATTCAATATCTTCTTCTATCAATTTAGTTTTTAATAAGGTCAATTCCTCCAAACATTTTTTATCTTTCGTAAGTGAGAATTGGTTCTCCAATATCTTAATTTGTCTTGTATCCTGATCAATTTTTGCTTTGTATTCTCTATATTTCCTGCTTGACAATTTAATACTTTCTCCTCTAAATATGGCTTTCATGGTATCCCAAACAATTTCAAATTTAACCTCTTCATTATCATTCAATTCCCAACTTTCCTTCCATTTTTTGAATATCCATATTTTATCCTCCTCCCTTTTATACAATTTTTCATCATATCTCCAACTTCTTTCCTTTTTCTCAAAATTAAAATCTATTTCCATCATGACTTCTGCATGGTCAGAATCCTTAAAAATTCCCACATCTATTCTATCTACTTTATTCAGCAAATCTTTAGAAACAGTCAGGCTGTTTCTCAGGGTAGGTCTATTGCATCTGAAAAAGCATTAGACCTTTGTACAAAAAGTCAGCTGACAGGTCACAGGTCATTTAATGAAGCCACGTACATTGCCTATTGTATCCACTGTTCATTAAGCTATCCATTTTCATCTCCGGCTTTAGATTAGCTGGTAGAAACTACCACCCTTGGCAAAATATGCAATCAACTTTCTCATCTCAACAGAAAAGTATAATTTTTTAATATTTGGTGTTTTCTTCTTGAAATTTGGTGTATGAAGTGACTACATTGTTTGCTTATACAGTTCAGACAAGCAAACTTCATCCATTTTCCTTATCTGACCCGAAAGTTCTACCCCTTCAGCCTCTGCTTGCATGCTGCTATAAGGCCACTATAGTTAGGGCTACCGTATCTGTTGTAGCCCAGCCGGCTCCGGATGAGCTGCTGATGGACTCCTCTAGTGAGGAGTCCTATGAGTCTGCTCTGGAGGAGGAGGGCGACCTTGAGAGAGCAGAGAGCCCGGCTGGTCATCAGGAGGCACCTGGGTCTTGGAGTAGTGGGGAGGATCAAGGCCAGTTTGTCCCTGATGCTAGATTGAGAAGGGCTGAAAAAAGGAGGCCTCAATTGCATCAGAAGCGAACTCGTAGGATTTGAATTAGTCCCAGCTGCCTAATGACTGGCCCCTCCCAAGAGGGTTTAAAAGGAAGTTTTGCTAAGAAAGTCCTTGCAGAGAACAACGTTGGATTTCTAGGTTCGTGTTTATTCGTGTTGATTTTCAGGTTCGTGTTTAGTCGAGTTAGGAAGCTTCGTATCTGTTCAGAGTCATTCAGGCAAGCGGCCAAGAGAGTTAGTGGCAAGCAGCCAGTCTTGTAATAGTCGGAGAAAGGGGGTTCAGAACACGTATATAGGCTGCAATGATTTGGCCAACCACCAGATGAAAGTGAGGAGATGCTGAGAACCCAAAGTCTTTCTTCCCTCTACTGGCCATCCAGGGTTTTGCAATCTGGCTGTGGTAGAGCTAATCCAAAACTTTGGGGGTGATTAATGAATTCCCAAGGTTTTTATATTCCGTTTGCAGTGCCAGAAACACGCCAAAGCGCCTCCCAAGATTGTGTGAGGTAAAGGTAAAGGTTCCCCTTGCACATATGTGCTAGTCATTCCCAACTCTAGGGGGTGATGCTCATCTCCGTTTCAAAGCTGGAGAGCCAGCACTGTCCGAAGACATCTCCATGGTCATGTGGCTGGCATGACTAAATACCAAAGGCACACAGAATACTGTTTTCTTCCCACCAAAGGTGGTTCTTATTTTTTTCTACTTGCATTTTTACATCCTTTCGAACTGCTAGGTTGGCAATAGCTGGGACAAGTAACGCGAGCTCACTCCATTATGCGGCGCTAGGGATTCGAACTGCTGAACTGCCAATCTTTCTGATCAATAAGGTCAGTGTCTTAGCCACTGAGCCACCACGTCCCTTAAGATTGTGTGAAGTTTTTATTTATTATTATTAATAAATTTATATTGCCCATAGCACATCAAGGCGTCTTACAGAATATAAAAACCACATTTTAAATAAGAAAACTAATAACAATAATCAAATAAATGAATATGGTATAATATAATAAACCCCCACCTCAGCAACAGCAGATTACATGAGCCATTTAATGAACTCCATCCTGCTATGGGTTTCCCAGGCCTGCTGGCAGAACAAGGTCTTCAGCACTTCTGGAAGAGTATCTCCCTCGGGGAGATAGGGCGGTATATAAATTTGAATAAATAAATAAACAAACAAACAAACAAACAAGAGTGAGGGCCATTCTAATCTCTGGGGAATGATGTTGACACCATGGAGAAGACCCTTCTTCTGGATCCCACCAGGTATATCTCCTTCGGGGATGGGGCCCTGCCTCCCCACTCTGATAGGTGGGGTAGATGTGACCAGCAAGAGATGGCCTCTCAGATAACCTGGTCTCAAGCCATGAAGGGCTTCAAAAGTGACAACCAGCACTTTGAATTGTACCTGAAACCAAATCAGCAGCCAATGGAGGTCACGCAGGAGAGGTGATACATGTGCACACCAGGATCTGCACAAAATCATGTGGGCCGCTGCATTTTGCACCAACTGGAGCTTCAGGATGCCCTGTGTAGAGAACATTGCAATAGTCAAGACAGGAAGTGACTAGGGCCGTGATGGTGAACCTATGGCACAGGTGCCACAGGTGGCACACAGAACCATTTTTTAGGGCACGCGAGGTGTTACCCTGTCAGCTCCAGCACGCACGTGTGCGCTGGGCAGCTGATTTAGGCCTTCTTTTGAGGCCGTTTTTCACCCTCTGGAGGCTTCAGGGAAGCCAAAAAAGGTTAGCCATCACTGGACTAGGGCATGAGTGACTGAGTTGTCTTCTTTGAAAAATATGATCATACTAAACAGTTTCATCTTCTGACTTAGAGTTCCACCTCCAGTCTGTGTTTTATTAGTCTGTGATTTTCATACACACTCAAATAGGAATATATAATGCTGGAGAGAAAAGCAGATAGTGTGATGTTTGGACTGCCACATCTGATAGGATGAAGTAGACTTTGAGCTGTGGAATCTGGCCTAAGGCAGAATTTTCTGGAATAATTTCCTTTTAACAATGGAAAAGGAATGATTTAACTCAAAACAACTAGCTGCCCTCTTTGAGTGAATGAGTAACACAAAAAAGAAGAAATAAAAACAATCAGAAAGCTATATATTCATTTCGTAGATCTGAAACCAAATTCCTATTATGAACTGAAGGCAGTTTGATACCTTTGTACATACATTACTTTGAAAGGTCCTCTTTTCTTCTTAAATGTTACATCCTGAAATCCTTTTACTATCTGGGAAGAGGCTATTTTCAACTACAGTATGAGTTGTCGTCATGAAAGCAAAATGAATACTTTTGTTGAGACTGTTAATATTGTTTGCAAGCTCAGCTAAAATGCTTCCAAAACAAACTCTGCATTTTAATACATTTAAACCTTTATGAGAGTTTTCAAAGGGAATTCACACAAAAATAATGCCAAGAAAAGAAAGAAAGTATGAGTAATAACATGTCTGGGAGCTAAAGTTCAGTAGCCAAACAACTTTTTCACCATTGATTAATGACTCGTGTAAGGACAGGACTTTGCTAAATATTCAGCCTGGCATTTACAAACATCCTTCTGCCCACACAGTAAGAACGTAGCTGTTAAAAGGGTTCATAAGTAAATTGGTCCATTTGGCCAATCTTTGTCAAGACTAAAAAAGAGGAAAAACAGATCAGATTTCAAAACAAAGTATGCACTTTCATAAACTTTTCTTGGTGGACACTGGTGGACCACACAGGAAGAAACGGATCAACAGTAAAGCAAATAATTTGTCATGATTTTTGTTTTAACTGACACTAGGGGGAATATGGGGGCGGGGGGAAATACCCGTCTAGAATAACCCCTGGAAATCAGTGGCACTTCTTCAGAGGAAGGAGGTTATAGAGTAGAGTCATGTTTCTTAATGTCAGCAATTTTAAGATGCGTGAACTTCAGCTTCCAGAATTCCCCAGCTATTTATGCTGGCTAGGGATTTCTGGGAGTTGAAGTCTACACATCTTAAAGTTATGGGGTTGAGAAAGAATGGATTAGAGGTATAAATAAAAAGATCTTAAACTATCAATACATTTTGCAATTGTATTTTACCGCCCTGCCTGGCTAGTGATGTTAAAAAATCGAATCTTAAGTTTTTGGATGTAAATCTTTGGGAATAATATTGTCATAGATGAAGCAGCAATGTTAGCCCAAGAACATTTGGGGTTTAAACTAATTTTAGATAAAGTTGCACTGGTGACTGACATTTGAACAAAGGACAACACTTAAACTGTCATTGTGAGAATAATGTATATATTATCTTTTCTAACTAATATCAAAACTTTTCAAGGTGATTCTTAAAGATGCTGCTACTTAGTTTTTAAACATTCATTCTCTAGGTTGAGAATGCTTTCTTGTCATTGAGATATTGCAATATTGTTATGTTGTTGTTGTTGTTAGTTGCGAAGTCGTGTCTGACCCAACGCGACCCCATGGACAATATTTCTCCAGGCCTTCCTGTCCTCTATAATCCCTGGGTGCCCATTTAAGCTCACACCAACTGTTTCGGTGACTCCATCCAGCCACTTCATTCTCTGTCATCCATTTCTTCTTTTGCCTTCAGTCTTTCCCATCATTAGGCTCTTCTCCAGTGAGTCCTTCCTTCTCATTAGGTTGTCAAAGTATTTGAGTTTCATCTTCAGGATCTGGCCTTCTAAAGAGCAGTCAGAGTTGATCTCCTCTAGGACTGACCAGTTTGATCGCCTTGCAGTCCAAGGGAGGAGTCTTCTCCAGCACCATAGTTCAAAGGCCTCAATTCTTTGGCGCTCAGCCTTTCTTATGGTCCAACTTTCACAGCCATACATTGCAACTGGGAAAACCATAGCCTCGACTATACTGATATATTGAAAGCCAATGAACATGCTTCAACTTATTTTTTTCCTGTCAACAAGAAAATTTCTGCAGTTGACAGATATTCTAATTTTTCCCTATTATGCTCTATTGTCCATGTTTAATATCCATTTGTCAAATGACTGTTCAAAGTTACAACAATGGTGAATTAGGAGTACTTAGAATGGCCCTATGTAATTACAACTATCTCAGCATCCCCATGGTCATGTGATCAGAGTTCGACTACATAGCAGCCACCTTGCAATTATAAAGTCAAATCACAAATCACATGATTTTCGCCACCAGAGGTGTGGAAGTCAGCAGGAAATCACAAATGGCAATCACATGGCAACCATGTAGAGTTGTGACCATGCAGGATTCACCCAAGGATGGCAACTTGAAGTTCCAGAACTGCCAATAAATGTCAGTGTGGTTATGTGACTTTGTGCTTTATGATCATGTCGCTTAGCAATGAAATTCCCAGTCCCAGTTACCATCTGTCTATTCTGGGAAACAGTCATACACTGGTGTAATAAATGTCAGGCTAGAATTGGGGGATCCTGGTAGAAATCAATCTTCAGCCATGGAAACTGGCTTTGAGGGATTTTACTTTGGAGATAAAATGGTGGTTCATCTCTTAAGTTCTTCCAGTTTGACTTCCTGGAAGAATTTAAGCAATATTTTGGCTTGTTTGACAGCCTCAAATTGTATAGAGATTCCTGAATTGCTCCTACAGTGGCCACGAGAAGTAAAGGAACCAACATTAAATGGCTTTCATATAGCTGCCCCTGAAATTTATTCTATGAATAAATAATAAACAGACCAAGAAAAAGCTGGAGGACAAGAAGGATGGATATTCTGCCTGCCCTTCAGTTTTTTGTTGGCATGAGTGTTTCCATCAAACTCTGTTTATCAGAATGTCTGTGGAGATTCTCAGTCACCCAGGGCAATGGTTGTCCCAAAGGTGCTTTTTCAAGAGGCAACTGGATTTTATGGGTTTTCTTTTCTTTTCTTGTTTTTCTTTGAAGACGTTTCGCTTCTCATCCAAGAAGCTTCTCCATCTCTGCCTGGATAGTGGGGAATGGAAGGATTTATACTCCTTGCAGACAGCTGGTCATTTGCATTCTTGTAAAGGATTGTTGAGGCCACTTGGCGGTTTATGTGTCTCCTCAGGGTCACCTGACTAGTGCAAATGAATGTGGAGCCTTCTTGAAATGGCTGAAACTCTGTAGTGTTCATCAGAACTACAGAGGGATTAGGAAAAATGAGTATCAAGATGGTTCCTTCTCCTTTCATCTAAGTCACCAAGCATCTTCCTTTATGAAATGGACAAAGGGGATAAAAGGAATGACTAATGGGAGGAGATCTTCTATCTTAATAAGCAATGTGATTTCCACTTTCAGGAAGCTCAACTAGCAGCCTAGCCCATTTTAGTCAGAATTCGATGAAATAAAAGTGCTGCTTCCTTGCCTCTCGCATCTGTTTCCAAATACGCTTTCAGATTAGCCGTATCCTCCTGAATGCTGATTCTGTTTGTAATCTGCCCACCACAGCTTTCCATGTACATCTGGTTCTTTCTCTAATGTAGCAATTCCAGGATGAATTAATATCCCATTTCATTTACCTATACTTCTAATCTAACCGAGATGGGCCACCCACATTGAGATCCAGCCCTAACCACAGAAAATCAAAGAACTGGGGTAACTTCTGAACTCTACTAGCCCTCTAGTGAATGTAGATTGCTGGCAGAAACTCTGTAGCTGGAAGATTTCAAATTAGCTGATATATAATTGTGTGGGAAGAAAGCACACAGAAAGGGTGATTTATAGGATGCTCCTGCTGGTGTTAATGGACTGAAGGAAGTAGGAGGAACCAAGTCTAATAAAAAAAAGCATTTTGTAAATCATTTCTTGGGGAAGTTAAAGAATCCTGAACATCTGCTATATGGAAGTGGTTGCAAAGCCACCAACAGTAAAGAATTGTGTGGCACCCAAAAAATTAATGAAATCGCCATGAATGGTACTTTGTAAAAGGTTTTCCCATAATAAATCTGGTCTTCTAGGCGACACAAGCTTCTGCTGCTTTCATTGCAATATTAAAATGACTTAGCCCTCCGGAAAATATTCACAATATAATGAGGGTGCCTGGCTCTACTTACTTAGAAGTGTGCCTTGCCTAATGCCCTGTAGGGCTGCTGAAGTGCTAATTTGTGCTTCAGGAGCTGGAGATTCAGGCTGCCAATGGGGAACTGGAGGGTTCTTCTCCTGCCCAAAGACACAATTTTCTATTATGCCTCACATGAATACAGCAAAAATAACGCAGAATATTGAATAAGTTACGCATTTGGAATTCTTTTCAGAATGGAAAACAATTTTAAAAATATGGGAGTAGGGTGAATGTGGTAGTGTTGGTGCAGTAGGTTCTTAGAAAACAAATACATAGGTGAATAGCAGCCCATCCAATGCTCTGCTTGGAAATGAGGCTAAATCTAATAGCAAGGTACTTTTCACGAAGAGTATTGAAAATTCATCCTCCGGCAATTCAAGACAAGAAGATAAATGAATATATTTTCATGGCATTTCTTATTTTTAGATGGCAGGGGGAAAAATTATCACCCAGTTGCCAGGACAATCAAGCCGATATTTTCCTGTTGTGCTACACAAAAAACGGCAAGACCAATAAAATCACTGTAGCGTAGCAAGGCAGAAAGTATGATGCTGATTGCTTTGACAAAAGAAGATTGAGAGAGGGAATGTAATTATCCTTCAATTAAAATAATTAATTCAGGGCAGCATACAGGAACTTCATAAAGCACAATAACTACACCATTGTATTGTAAGGACAATGCAAGGCGTTGCTTCTGCTGAGGGACTTTTTAACCTAGTCAAGCCAGATCCGCTGTGCGATGCTGCTATGTAATATAACCCACTGCAGAAAGCTACAACAGAGGTGGCACTGAAGTAGCAAATGAAGGGATCTAAAATAACTGTAAACAATGACAATCCATTTGTAGGTGGCAGGAATATCTGTGAGGGGTAGCCAAATAAATCAAGATGGTGGCCATGATACATTATTTATTTATTAATTAAATTTATATTGCCACCATCTCAGGCCCCAGATTCTGAGAAGCCAACAATTTAAAAAAACAGAACAAAAACAATAATAAAATAAAACAGCAGCCAAGCAATAGCACTAAACGATCATCCCAATTAACAACGCCAAGAAACAGGCTCACCAGCACCATCAGGGCTCCAGGCATGATGCAAAACTAGGCCTTTGAGGCCTTTGAAAGGACAGCAGGGTTGGGCAAGTCTGATCTCCAGGGAGGAGGATGTTCCAGATGGCAGGTACCATAACAGAAAAAGCTTTTGTCCTGGATCCGGCCAGATGCCAGTCCCTCACAGACAGGACTCAAAGTGTGCCTCTTCTGCCAGATCTAATGGGATGGGAAGGTTCCATTGGAGAAGATGGTCCCAAACCATGAAGAAGTTTAAAGATAACCACCAGCACCTTGAATTATATCTAGAACAAGTTCACTTGGGACAGTGAGATGGGCAGCATATACAATTAATAAATAGTCTTTTACTGTATTCAATTGTTGTTAATCTTAATACTTTTAATGTTTTGATATCTATGCTTTTATGCCATTGTAAGGCCACCCAGAGTCACTTGGAACAGTGAGACAAGCAGCATATACATTAAACAAACAAACAAACAAACTGGAAGCAAATTGATTCCAATGCAGCTTGTAGAGCTTGAATTATGATTCTCGTTATTTCAAATATTGTATTAGAGTAAAAAGAGTTGACTATTTTATATGCACCAGTTTGGGGAATCTTTTGATAGTTGCACAGCAAGCAATACAGCTGAATACATAATAATAATAAAAACCTTCCAGAATCTTAATAATAATAGGCTATTACTATCTGTAAGTGAATGTTGGTTCTCAGAATTACAAAGGGCAGGTTTCCATGCTTCTAGGTTTCATTTAATTCAAGAAATCTAATATTTTTTGTTGCTGGATGAAACACTCATTTTTAGACGTGCTATTAGAATCTGAATTGTATTCATGGGGTTTTGCTAAATTATTTTCAAATCAATTAGATGGACATTTTCATTTCTCTCTGCCTGCTTTTCTTTGCATACCTCTGATAGTAGGAAATGGACCCGTTCAAATAGACAGAAATGTGAATTCATTAATATATGTAAATACAGACTTCACCTTATATCTCCACAGGTTGTCACAGTAATTAAGCTATTCAAACCAGATTCCTGCTTGCACAGTGAAGACTCAGTTAATAGATCTGTTTTGTTTTTATATATCTCATTTCAATGGCAGCTTTCAATTACAGTAATGAAATATTTTACATCATTTAGCTTCTTTATGATTTCTTTACCTCAGCTATTTTGTGGACTCTTAGTTCTTGGTTGCTGATGGAGAACTAAAATGGAGAAGTGACCACCATTCTATGAAATCACTTGGGTTCTAACCCACATGTCCTAAGTTAAATTCCGATTTAACACATTCACTGCTGGATCAGCTAGTTTCTCTAACTTTTTTTTTTTATTTGAAAAAGTTTCAAAGAATAATGAATGAAATGCAACAAATCCGGAAAGACAATTTAAGCACAAGATTGGAATTATTGGAGGCGCAAAGAGAAATAACAAATAATAAACAAAAAATTGTGGGGCTGGAAGGGGGGGCGGTTGAGATGAAGGAAGAGATAAAAGACTTTAAGAAAGAACTTACAGATATTACTGGTCAAATGTCTAAAATTGATTTTGAACGCATGTCTAGAATTAATTCAGCATTTGCCATAATAAATGAGGTACCCAGAGAGATACATATTAAATTTATAAGAAGGTCAATGGGGGTTGAGATACTGAGAGCGCAAAGAGGGGGCCCTTTGATGTATCAGCAAAATGAGGTGGCCATATTGAAGCAGATCCCAAAGAAAATAAGAGATATAAGAAGGAAATGGCTGAGGGCTTGGTGACTTAGGATCCTCTACTTCTGCTTCCTTCTGTAACAAAGCTGGAATAGTTTCTCTAACTTTTTTATGGATTCGTACCATATGGTCAATTCCTGTCTTGTCCCCAGTTTTCCCCTTGGCCACAGTTTGTTGGTAGTATTGGGGACAGTGTGCTTTTCTCTAGACCACACACAAAAAGTAATGGAACCATAATAGTAACCAAGTGGGTACCTTGAAAAGTAAAATATTCATTTAATGCATTTTGAAATAGTTGAAATGTGAGCCATTACCATAGAAATCATGAAAATGGAACCACTGCTACTAAACTAGACTTTATGTTCAGGAAAATCAGTGGTACTTCTGTACTCATTGTTAATTGGTCTTGGTTAATTGGTCCCATTTTTGGATGTCAAAAATGCTAAATACCAAACTTTTCCTATAAGGAATAATGTAGTGAGTCACAAGCCAGCCGACACCGACAAGTTCTAGCTTGTGTTTGAATACCATACAAATGATGAATATCAGGACAACATTTTCACATCAAAATGCATTGCGTACCAAATTTGATGATTTTCAAAGCACTTCAAGAGATGTGGTAGCGCGGTGGTTAGAATGCAGTACTACAGGCTACTTCTGTTGACTGCAGGCTGCCAGCACTTTGGCAATTTGAATCTCACCAGCTCAAAGTTAACTCATCCTTTTATCCTTCCAAGGTGGGTAAAACGAGGACCCAGATTGTTGGGAGCAATATGCTGACTCTGTAACCTTAGAGAGGGCTGTAAGGCACTGTGAAATAGATAATGCTATTGCTATTGCTATTTGAGTACCAAGGTACCACTAAACAGCAACACACCCTAAGCCAGGGTAGTCAACCTTTTTATACCTACCACCCACTTTTGTATCTCTGTTAGTAGTAAAATTTTCTAACCGCCCACCAGTTCCACAGTTTATAAAGTAGGGAAGTCAATTAAATTAAAAAAAGAAAAGTGCTTCAGTATCGGATAAAACCCCTACCGCCCACCATGAAAGCTGGAACACCCACTAGTCGGCGGTAGGGACCAGGTTGACTACCACTGCCCTAAACTATAAGAAATGTTAACAAATTCTAATTATGTGGCTTCTTCTTGCAACTACCCGCTTATCCATTATTATTAAGTTGTTATTAATAAATAAATTGATGCCAGGCCACCATTAAAAAGTTTTGTATTATTTTCTTTTAATTTCTCATGCTCCCTCCAGTGGCAGTAATCGGAATTGTACCATAAATTATTTCACAAAACTAGAGGAAGTGCAAGGCTCTTCCTCTAGTCTAGGCCAAGTTAAAGTACCATCCATCAGTTCTTGAGCTAGCCTAGAATTTGTTGCTCCATTGGTTATCCTTATCCTGTCACAAACTCCATGTCAGAAATGGTCCTATACTTATTTATGGTGTACAAGCACATTAAGGACTAGGCTTGATAGATTCTTTGGCTGTGACCCTTCTCACCAATTGACAAAATATCTGCCAATCATTGTCTTTAGAATGAAATGGGATAGGAAGAGGCTGGGGAAAGAAGCAAGTTTTGACAGATGGATAGACCAACCACATTAGACATATTAAAATTTACTTGTATTTGGCATGTATATTGAGTGGTTTGTTCAAATGGATCACAGCTATCCACAAAAAGCTATACCATAAAGTCCATGTGCTTACATTCTATCTCTGTGTGTACATGTTGACTACCACTGATTTAAACACACAAGACAGTGAACAGACTTAATCACACAGAATAATACTGATCAGTCTCTCAGGTACACTGATACAAAATTACATCTTATACCCAAAGAAATAATTGGTGTCTTTTCTAAGATTGTAATCAGGTGGTCACAGAGTTTATCCAGTATTGAAGAATAAATAATTTTAAGAAATACAGTTCATATTTTGTTTGGACTTTGGCAAGAGCAAAATTTTAACTGATTATTCTTTGTATTCATTAGAACTCTTAATCATTAAAATGATTACTCATACAATGTATTGCAATACTTTATTCCAGAATTTCTGCAAATAATAAATATCTAGTTTACCAATTCTCTTTAGCTGTTTATTAATTATTATGTAGATGCAGAATCATTAAAACAGATTATTATATCACCAATACTCCATGAGTTTTATTCATCTGGACCAAATAATGAAATCAGAGTTATTTAAATTGAGTGTACCAATGCTATTTATTATTTTGGGCAATACAGATTCCTTTTACAGTAACTAAAATGATGTGAAGATTGAATTAGGAAGATGCTGATCCAAAGCACTAATACCAGTATTTGCCCAAGCCTCAAACAAAAGCTATCGAACATTTTCAAATTGAGATTATCCCAAAGTGTAAGTTTATCAAGTAAATAAGAGATAACATTATTTCTCCCCAACTTATTTCATATGTACCTTGCAGGAAATGCAATTAAAATGTTGCTGAAAATAAGTCAAGTCCCTTCCATTATATAAAAGGGGTGAAAAATTTTAATTGTATTTCAAAGTCCAAACGTACACCCAATGATAGATGGGAGAGATGCTATACACAACTAATCAATGACTTTCTCAGCACCAGTTTCTTTAGAATCCAATTAATATTACTTACCATCAATTCTCAACACCAGTCATGAGATTCATCCAAACTGAATCTAGATCCAACTTTATTTTAACCAAAGACCTCTCAGGACAATAAGAGGTTCTTAAGTTGTCTTGGTATAAAATCTGCAAATATAGAATTGACTGTGTTGGAGACACAGAGATTTTTGTGGTGTTATCCTCAGGAAGACATAAAATAGTAGTCCCCATTCTGTCAAATCTGTGCTATTCGCTGCAGTAGTGTTACATCTCTGCAAGAAAGATGTGGATTAAAATCACCACCAATTAATTCCTTAAGTGAAAACATTTCAGGGTATTATTACATACATTAAGATCTCTACATACAACTTCATTTTTCTTGACACCCAATCTTTACTTCATGGTAGATTTTCACAGGAAGAGTATAGTTGTGTTATGGGGTTGTCTTCTAGGGATGTCATTTGATATTAATTGCATGACAATCTTAACTTACTTTTTAAGAAAAATTGCTTTAATTCAAAGATGTGCACCAGTGGGAAAGATTAACTGTAAAGACTGCTGTCTAAGAGATTTCTAAGTGTTATTAACTCAATCTGTTTTGCTGGCATCTCATTTTAAAATGTTACTATTTCAAGACCATGTTAGCTGAAATGTTTCGTTTGCTTCAAATGAGGTGAAAGAAATCACATGCCATTTTGGTGTGGCAATGGCTGGGTTGGGTTTGACTGGAGAAGGATCTATTGATAGGATGGGATAGGGATGGGAGAGATATTCAGGTAGGCCTTGATTAGTGTGCTTAATGAATCCTATGAAATTGTTGCATTATTTGAATGTGCACTATGGAAAAGATTATTGTTTCTAGCTCGGCAATGAAAACTTTTAAGTAATTTTAATGTATATTAATGAGATACTACAGTAAAAGTTGTAGAGAATATTACTTATATATTTAAATTAAATATATTTTAAATAATGAACAAAGTCACAGAGTAGTTATAGAAAGTAATATAAAAACAAAAAAAATCTACTATAAATTCAGTCATTCCAATATCTCATCCTTTTTTAGTGTTGCTATGACCATATTCATGTTGTTCAATTACATCAAAGTTTTGCTCTAGATTAATAAAAAGCCTCACCTTTTTTCTTAAACTTATACTGTTTTCTTCTGACGGAATCTTCCTTTTCTCCTATTTTGTGCACACAATTATCCGTGTTGAAAGTCCCAACTACAGCTGTGCATGCCGTAGCCTGAATAACTCTCACACAAGCTATGCGTCACATTAAGTGCAACATGATATCAATCTATAATTCATATTGTCCTATTTAAATTCATCATGACCTACCTGAACCACTTCCTTTTGCAGAGGTTATCTTTGGCCTGTACAAAGATTAGAGGTACCTAAGAATTGTGTGAACTTGCTTACCTAAGTATGAGCTGTTTATTGAGTTAAAAGAGTTAGGCAGGAATTGAAAAGACTGCTTTCTTTTATTTTAACTATTAAACCTAAATAGAAATTCTGTTGGACTTTGCAAACATACTATATGTGATATCTACCTGTTGCCTATACTGTTTCTGCCAGAGCAAGTTTAATAGATCTAAAAAATGGGGAACATACTACAATGTGACCTAATTTGAAATTAGGGGTCCTTGGTGCTCTTTGAGCATGCTAATTTTCTTACAGATGTTTCATTACCCAAATTAGGTAATAACATCAGTGTTATGTTACTAGTATGTTATCTAGTTTGGGTAATGAAACATTTGCAAGAAAACAAGCAAGCTCAGAGAGCACCAAGGTCCCCTTTGTTTCAATATTGAGCTACAGATATTCTTCTTTATTGGCTAATTTGAAATGAAGCATCCCAAATTCTTTGAATGGTTAATCCTAGCACTGAGACATTACTCAGTTATGATTTCTCAGCGTTTCTGTTGGGAACAGCCTAACCTTAAACATTTAGCAATCACAATTGGGACCAGCAACTTGGTCTTTAAGCAAAGCGGTCAAAAGTGAAACTACAATTAAGCTTACAATCTTACTTCAGTTTTCCTTTATTTTACAGGTTGTAAATGAAAGGATGGATTGTAACATTATTTTTTCATCACCACTGTAACTGTGAATGGATGCTAAATGAGGTAGTCACTACATGAGGATTAACTTCCCAGCTGAATGGCCTTTAGATTTTATAATAAAGCAACTATATATGTTCTTTTCCACTGGGAAATAAGGTTTTTTTTAAAAAAAACATAGCTGCAGAGAAGGAATCATAACAAGCCAGGATGATGTCAAATGAGAAAATGCATATCCTAGGATTATTACATAAATTACATGATTGTATCATAATGTCTGGCATGACTGTACATGTCAGTTCATATGAAGCATAACATTCCTCACTCCAGTGTGTTTACCATTTTAAAATATAATGACTGCATAAGGGTCAGTTTTATCATTTATTCAATCCTACTATGTCTAATATCCAAACTAGCTTTGAACCTCCTGAGGAATCAGGATCCAGCACTGAGGATCATTGCAGTGCACTAATTTTTTAACATGAGAGCAAAATTTAGAATTAACCCTATACCAAGTAAAACAAATTGTCTTCAAACTTCTTAAATAAATAGCAAAAATTAAGCAAGTTCAACAAAAGCAAACCTGTGACCAGGGGTGGGCTTTGAAAATTTTAGCAAGGGATTCTCTGTCTGGTTGCTGGGTGGGTCTGAGAAACGATAAACTCTCATATAGAAACAAGAAGACCATGAACAATAAAAAGCATATTTATTTAAAATACAATTGTATATACCATATATTTTGGAGTATAAGACGCACCAAGATTTTGAAGAGGCAAATTATAAACAAAATGTTTTTGCATTCTGCAGACCTCCCAAAAACGGCCCATTTTTTGTGAAAAAGGGCCAGTTGTTTTTCACAAAAAGGGCATGGATAGCTTTAGGAGGCTTGTAGTGTGTTCCTGGGAAGGGTGGGGGCAAAAACGAGCAAAAAAGGATTCATTTTTTCACGAAAATGGGCCAATTTTTTGTCAAAAAAGGGGCATGCATAGCCTTTAGGAGGCTTATAGAGTGCTCCTGGGGGCTGGGGGGGGGCAAAATTGAGCAAAAGATGGGCCATTTCTTGCTCATTTCTGCCCTCCCCAGCCCCCAGGAGTACTCTGAAAGACTCCTAAAGGCTATGCATGGCTATTTTGGTGAAAGGGGCAGGGTTTCGGGAGGCAAAAAATGCTGTATTCAGTGTATAAGACGCACCCAGATTTTCAGCCTCTTTTTGGAGAGAAAAAGGTGTGTTTTATACGCTGAAAAATACGGTAGGCTTTTGCAAAAGGATTCCCAATCATGAAAGATAGAAAGAGAATATCGGTTAGATTTGAATACATGGCTTAAATACATTTTGGAGTAATAGTCCAACCCCCTTACACATCCATGTTATATAATCTTTTGGCTACTAGGCATACAATTTCCAGACCAAAAATCTCCTTGCGGAATTCCCCTCATCCTCTTTCATCATAAGAGGACATAATAGGACCATACCAAGACAATCAATCCCATTATGACAGTTTCCTGGAACTGACACTGGCTGATTCCAGTAATGTCAGGCTGACCTGGCCTGGAATTTCTCAATCAACTTTATAGCCTGTTTTTTCACTAAATGAACCCTTTACATAAGGTCTTATTTTAATGTGTCACAAAGGTGCTGCTTGAGTTATGAAAAGTGTGAATATGGAGTCACTCAGGTCCTTTTCTTTTACAAGAGTACCCCCTTTCTCTCAGTGGGTGTGGCCATGGTGGGTGTGGCCTAGTCGGCCTCCTGCACCACCGTGAGGGTGGTTTGCCATCCCCAGGTTCTGGGGGCTTCCTTGGACCTCCAAGAGGGCAAAAATGGTCTTCCCAGGCTCTGGAGGCCCTCTGGAGGCCGAAAACGGATCCGTTTCTGGCCTTCCCAAACTTCCACACGCGCCCTGCACTTACCTGCATCCAAAATAGGCTGCGTGGGGACTCCTGGGAAAGAATGGGCGTGGCCAGCCATGAGTGGGGATTCTCCAAACTGCACAGAATCTTAGCTAGAGGTTCTCCTGAACCCCTGCGAACCCCCAGCAAAAGACCCCTGCCTGTGACTCTCTGTTGTTGACGGCTGACAGAGCATACTGACACACAAACTCTCTAAATCTTTTTCCTTCCAGCATTTTCGAACACTCGTGAGTTTTCAGCAGGCTTCTAGAATGACAGGAAAAATAGGTTGTATAAAATGTGACTGCTTAATCATCAATGAAGCAGAGGATGAAAAAATAATACTCCTAGCAACAAACCTCCAATGACAATTAGATGAGCTAGAGCTTTTTATATCTCTTTGGTACCATCTAAATGTTCTCTGGACTTTCGCAGTGCAGATATGATAGCCCTATAAAGAGGCCCCGTTCAGCTTCATGAAGCAATTTTTTTTTTTTTTACAACATGGTTTCACTCTATCCTGTGTAAATCCATCCAGGCTTGTGAAACAAGAATAAAAATAAATCTTTTTTTTTAAAGGAGGTCCAGACTGACCAATTATAGTTGCAAAACCTTTCGAAATATTTGTCTCTTATAACTAAGGCATGGAAATAAAGATTTGTTCTAGATGACTGAGAGACAGCAGAACCATCGTCTTGTAAACTCATTAAGTGCACTGCCTTGAAAAATAAATGAGACGTAAAATGTTCCCTGAATCCTTGACATGGAAAAGGATACGAAAAGGATACGAAAAGGATACGAAAAGGAATGCCAAGGACTGCATAGTTCTTCTACAACATGTTTACTTCTTGGCCAAAACCCCAGATTGTTCTGTTTCTTACATTTGGGGCCATTCAGTGAACTATGTGGTATGCACTTTTAAGGGGGTTAGAAATGATTGATAAATTATTATGCCTGTCATGACAGTGCTATAGACATACTTAATAAGATTTCCATTTTGACTTCTCCTGAGATACAATTTAAGACTTTTATTTTCAGTATTTTTTTAGTCTGCTCATATAGCCAACCTCTATGTGCGATGGAAGAAAAGAAAGAAAAGAGCAAAAACAGCACAACTCATGCTCCAGTCTACAGAATTGAAATGTATTCAGAAGTCAAATCCAGCTTTCAAATGTCCATTTCATAAAGAATGGTTTTTGAAATTTGATGAATATGAACGTTTGATGAATACTTTTGAATTTTTAGGAAAGTTTAGTTTAGTTTAGTTTAGTTTAGTTTAGTTTAGTTTAGCTTAGTTTTATTCGTATTTAAAATAAGCACTTTATTTAGAAAAGCTAAAAGTCAATTCATACACTGGATACATTCCTTATGTACACTGCTTAATCCTGTTGCCCTCACAGTCTATCATACGCCAGAGGCATTAAAAGTGTTAAAATAAATAAAGGCATTGAAATAAATAAATCTTCCATTTATGTATCTATTTATTTCATCCATGTCACTTCAATTGTACCGATACAACCGTAATCAGCCTACAGCAGGGGTGTAAAACTCGATTTCATTGAGGGCCGCATCAGGTTGTGTTTGACCTCAGGAGGCCAGGGTGGGCATGGCCAGCTCAATGTCACTCATGTCTGGGGTGCCTGTGGTGGCCCGAGTGCTCTGCCAGTGAAAACAGGTTCCCGAGTTCCGTTTTTGGCTGCGATGGCCTCCTGCAATCCTCCGCCAGTGAAAACAGAAGGGGCACTGCAGGCTGGTCCTTTGCTGTTTCCATGGGCCAGATCTAAGCACCCCACAGGCCGGATCCAGCCTCAGCGCCTTGAGTTTGACATCCCTGGTCTACAGCATAATGTATATTTTAAAAAATCTAAATGTATTAGACATGTGCGTGTTACAAATATATAGCATCAATATAGATTTGACATAACTACAATGGTAGCATCATAAAACCCAAAAATGACACAAATTGCTGGGTTCATCTTAATTTGGGAATATCTCACTTAAGTACCCAAATGTTCATCTAAAACCCCATATTTTAAGATTTTCTGAGTATGAGAAGAGATGATATGGGGGTAGGGTATTCAACAGGAGAAAGAAAGTAGGGTATTCAAAAGAGAAGGAATATTAACACACCTTGGGGCTGGCAGAGACTTTCCAGAAACACTCTGCACAGGAACACTCAACAGGCAGGCATGAAACATGGTCCTAAACCACTTGACATTTTAGCGGCCCTCACCAGGACTTTGAATTACACTTGGAGAAAAACGCCCTGAAATAGTGTTAGCCTGATTAATATGCAGCCTAATCCATTGTGTACCAACTCAATGGTAGTTTCCAGGAGGTCTTTGCAGGTAGCCTATCTAGAATGGATTACAGTATTGAAACTCATTTAGTGATAAGCAAGTATAGTCAGTGCCTTCTGCTTCAACATTAGCAATAGCACTTAGATTTATATACAGCATCATAGTGCTTTACAGCCCTCTCGAAGTGGTTTACAGAGTCAGTATCTTGATCCCAACAATCTGGGTCCTCATTTTACTGACTTCAAAAGGCTGGAAGGCTGGAGTGAGCAGTGAGTTAGCCCTGTAGTACTGCATTCTAACCACTGTGCTACCAAGAATGTTTGCACCTGGCTCCTTGCAGAAAAGACAAAGGTCTCCTGGTCTCAATTTCCACTTGCTGTTACAATAATCCAGGAGTACCTCAGTTCCTGGGGAAGAACACCCCCAGCTATAGGCAAAGTTGAGGCAGTACCTTGCTGGAACCAAGTTTTAAACTATTTATCCCCTGTAGCCCATAATGCTGTGTTGTGAGCTCCACTATATCTCCCAAACAACCTGTCATAATGATGTACACTATTGATATTTAGTCCCAAACTGGATAACTGCCTCCAACAGATTCTAGTTCAGGTAGTCGTCGTCTTACAACCATTCAGTGACTATTCAAAGTTACAACAGCACGGACAAAAGTGACTTATGGCTGTTTTTCATACTAATTTGCTTGTCAAATTAAGATGATTGCAGTGTCCCAGTGTCATGTGACCACCTTTTGTGCCGAGATTCATTTAATAACCATGTTACTAACTTAACAACTACAGGGATTCATTTAACAACCGTCTAACTAAAAGAATTTAAAGTTGCAGAATGATCCATTAAAAAAAGGAAAACATTCACCACAGTTGCCTTGGGTGGTAGATGATCGTAATCCAGTTATCAGTGAGTAGTAACAAACATTTATTGTATTTGAAGTGAAGAATAACAATAGGTCAAATGAGAAACAGACAAAGATTCTTTCCTTTATCTGTCAGCATTTGCCTTGGTGGTCAAAAACAGTCTTATAGGTGCAAAGATATGATGCTGTATCCATCTACCGTATGTATTTGTGTGAGAGAATTTTGCAAAACTTTGAAATGTTTTAACCATGTGAACTGCTCTGCTTAAAAAGTTAGTTTAAAACATTTGTTTGTCAAATTTATGTCTACATTTAGTGATTTTTCTGTTTCATATTGCTATATTGTTTGTTTTTCTTCCAATTCTTTTCTAAATAGTTTTTAATCTCATCCAAAATTTTACTTTCACATAACTGATGTTCAATTTTAAAATATAACTATCCCTATTCATATCAGAGTATTAATGTACAGTGCAAAGCCATGTAATAACAATAGCACTTAGATTAATAATGTATTACTACGTTCAAATACTAATAATAGGGTTAGCCAGGGAAAGACCACCAAATCCAGGTTGCAAAAACCTATTTCTGTATTTCTTTGCTGACATACAATATTTATTCATATTTTTGCTAATCGTAATTTTATCAGAATCCTTAAAAAGCGGATTGCACAACTTTAACTACATTTTACAATCTTTATGATTGACACCACAAAAATGTTAACAACCTGTGAAAACGACGAACATTTTGTAATGTTTCTTTGGAAAGTTTCAAATTTATGCATTTCATGTGCCGGACCAGTGTTTCTCAACTTTGACAACTTTCAGGATGTATGGACTTCAACTCCCAGAATTCCCCAGCCATCAAGCTGTTGCAAGGGGGGAAGCATGCTGCCTGGGGAACTCTTTTGAGTGTTGAAGTGCACACATCTTGAAAGTTGTCAAAGTTGAGAAACGCTGAACTAGGCAGAGAATCCTTCTGAACTGTCAGGGTAAATCACCAGAAGAGAAGCTTCTTTTGAAATGAAGGGCAGCCACTCCAAATAGACCTCTTAACTTTATACCCCCCACATCAATTGGTAGTGACAGAATTCTCCCACGTTATCTTACAGCGCTCCTGCTTCACGGATACAGAATATAGAGAATCCTGCGTACAGCAAAGGGCCGTTTCTATTGGTTCATTCCACCCACGCGTGCGGGCGCAACACGATTATTCAAATCAACTTGTTAGGGCCGGCTGACGTCACAAGAGACGCCCAACGTCTGGCGGGAAAAGCTTCCGCCCGGTCATCGGAAGCGAGGATACAAGTTTTATTTTCCTTTTAAGCAGAGTAAGAAATTTTCAGGACCCCGGTCGCCGTTTCCGCACAACAAACGCTCCCCTAGCCGCGTTCTTATTTACTTCCACTAAGCCGCGTTCCTCTTAATGGGAGTGACCCTTCCCCGCCTCACCGGTAGCGCCTCTCCAGTAGCATTTCCGGGTGGTAGAGCGTGACCTCTGCCCTCGTGACGTTGCTCTCTCCTTTCCGGTGCTGGCTGCCGCCTGCCTAGACGCTCGAGTAAGTGGCTGGTGGGGCCCTTTTTCTATCCACCTCCATCCTCGCGGATCCGGCGCTCTCCGCTCCCCTCGGCGGTGTCAGCCGGCTCCTCACCACTAACTGCGCGGGGAAGGCAAGGGAGGCCGAGGTTGGGGGCCTTTTGTTTCTGCACAGGGGTGCGTTGTTTTTAGGAGGCCCGGGCGGTGGGGTGGATGGACAGGCCTCTTGAAACCCCGTATCACCCGGTCCCCGGGATAGTTTTTTATTTATTTATTTATTTTAGGTTTGGGCCTTATGAGCAGGCTTTCCCCCAATTTCGCGAATGTTCTCTCTGAGCTGTGTATCTTTTCCCTGGGAGACAAACCTTTCAGAGGAAACGTACATGGATGCTTTACTTTCATCACCCATAAAGAGCCGAGGCTGAAAAGTGTGGCCAAAACCATCTATGTAAACGTGTGTATTTTCATTCGCTAGCTGTTCTCCCTTCTTTTGAGGGCAGAAGAGTTTTGAGCAGGGAAGGTTGTTGTATTGACTAAAAAACCTCCAGGGATTTTTTTAGTAACTGGATGTAATGTTTCTAAACACGTGGGTTTAATCCTGGAACTGTTGCTGCTTTGCAAAAAAAAGTTGTGGGATTTAAGTCTGTCTGATAGGCTATTTCATTTAAGTTCACCCTAGTTTATTTAAAAATGCCATGTACCTTATACATTCCTAATGCATTTGCAGCGAAAGAGACATAAGTCTTTTTGAAAGCAATGAGATTTAAGTAAACAATAACAGCATACCCTACTTATTGTAAAGGTAATGGTCCAAGTTACATCTTATTTTTGATCTTCTCTGGTATGGAAAGTTCTCATCCAAATGCATGATTTATCAGAAAAATTATGAAAATTATCAGAAATCCTATAAACGGAATCTAATTTACAAAACAGTGAATATTGAAATTGCTAGATTTTTCATGAGATTGCTATCTGGGTATCCATACACTTGCATATCCATACATTTTTGCATATATAATTTCTTGTTCTTTAATTATTCAGTGACTAATTAGAGGGAGAGACCATTGGTTTTGCAAGTTCTCTATAATCTCAGTGCAGTCCTTTTGTTTAAAATGTAGCCTCCAAAATTAGTAAACATTTACTTTTCAGCTGTATAATTAATACAAAGGTAGCATAATTCATAAGTAAAATACTGAATATTGAAGTGATGGTATAGAAATGCCCAGATCATTGTTCTAACTTTGTAGGTATATTTTTATGTAACAACCAGAGGGAAGTGGGGAATATTAACATTTAAATACTTAAATACTAAAAACATTAACATTTAAGTACTCTTATGTTGAAGAAGCTATAATTCACTGATGCAATAACCTAAAAGTCTCCATCATCTCTTGCTTCCTTTTTAAAAGCACCAACAAGTTCCTTGAAGTGTGACACAAAGAGCCAACCATATACATTTCTTCTGAAATGGATGTCTCTTATTGTGGAGATGAATAATTTGTGGGCTGCTTATGTGTTGAGGATAATGTTCCTCTTGGATAATTTGCATGGATTTAAAGGGAAAGTGGGTCCCTTAAGCACAAACAAAAACATTTAAACTTCATATCAGTGGTGAACCATTTTCCCAAAGGGTTTGATGATGTTGCCCTGCCCATGCTGATACCACAACAGTGCCCCATGAAAGCATATTCCCAGTTCAGGAAAGAGTGTCTGCTACTTTACTGGAGATCAGAGTGGGAAATAATCCCCACTGTAGCTATGTTTAAGTATCTGATTAGAAGTTGTGAATCAGCTTTATTATACATGGTGGGGGAGGGGGGTTCTTTCCTTGACTTTATTGTTTGTCTACTTCAACAGAAAGTACTTTATAATATTCTGTCTATTCCAAAATTTGTTGTTGTTTTATACAGAAATGGCTCCCCGTAAGGGTAAGGAAAAGAAGGAAGAGCAGGTTATAAGTTTGGGACCACAGGTTGCTGAAGGAGAAAATGTGTTTGGAGTTTGCCACATCTTTGCTTCCTTCAATGATACATTTGTCCATGTAACTGACCTGTCTGGCAAGTGAGTAGCTCTATTTGTGAAAAGATAATATTTACAAGATTGTAATAGAAGATGTTGGCAATGGATGTCAAGACTTATGTCAAAAGGCCTATAATATTCACCTAGCCTGAACTTAAAGGAAACTGTCTCCTTGGGCATATACATACTTAGAATTGTAACTTTCATGGAGCAGAGTATTATGTTTTATTATGATAACTTAATCCTAGGTGAGGTATCTACTCTTGGAAGCTCTTTGTATAGAAATTTTTGTTTCTGCTAAGAGATGTAATGGTATTGCAATCAAGCAGAAACTCTAACCCTAACTCTTGGGAATTGTTTTATTCATACTGCCTTTTAAAGATAAATTTACAAAGAAGTTATGTTTAACTATATGCTTTTTGTCTCTGGCGAAGGAAAGACTGGGATTAAGTTCACCTATAATGCACTTATTTTCTCAGGGAAACTATCTGCCGAGTAACTGGTGGCATGAAAGTGAAGGCCGACAGGGATGAGTCTTCTCCTTATGCTGCTATGCTGGCTGCTCAAGACGTAGCACAAAGATGCAAGGAACTGGGAATCACTGCCCTTCATATCAAACTGCGGGCTACAGGTGGAAATAGGTAAGGGGGGAGCAAGTGCTTCATTTATCCCTCTCTTGCACATATATTTTTACATGTACTACTTTTCAATACTTTTTGAATACTTTGATTTAAATTATAAAGTCGTTTAACATCCATCTAGTCTTATTTTGTATTACTGAGAGGCTTTAAAATGGAAATTATTATTCCGTGGAATTGTAGTTGGAGATGTAGCTGCAGCTGTTGGTAGAATGTCCTGTTAATCTGAATGCAAATATCTATCTGTAATATAGGGGATATTTGTGGATATTTCACTGATTTGATGTGACATTGTTTATACACCATCCTTGCAAAAAAAACCCAAAACCTTGGAGTTTTAACTAGTTTTACTGCAGTGGAATAGTTTCTTGTATTTTGAGTTTACTACTTTGGCTTGAGCTGTGCCATGCTTGGTTCCTTTGGGCAGCCAGACATCATGTGAGCAGCTGGTTCAAAGTTTCTGTGAGGGAAATGGCATAGCTATGTACTTTGAAGCTGGTGGAATTGCTATCTCTCCCAAAGAAGGCTTCCATGGATCAAATCACCCTTTCTAACTTGTCCTGATCTTTCACCTTCTCTTCTTAGGGAAAGTTGAGAAGGTGGTAGGAAATGTTTTATCTAGATCCTTTTCAGTCAGGATTCAACTTTGCCTATGAGACAGAAATGATGTTGGTGTTTTGTTGGAATGCCTTTTGTTGGAATATTGGGGAGGGGATTGGTCCTGTTAGATCTCTCAGACACATTTGAAACTGTTGGCCACGGTACCCTTCTGGAAATGCAAGGATTGGGTGTTGTGGCCTGTTGGGGAGCTGGGTCAGAACATTGGGATGTTAATTCTGTTTCTATCGGAATGAGTACTTAGAGTTGGTGCTGGTGGGTGACAAGTGCTCAAGCCCTTGGGAATTTGGCCACTTCTACTCAAGCAACAGATAGAAAATGTGGCCAATGGGATGGACTTGCTCAACTGCAGTTCAGCCAGTAACAGCCTTACTTGCATTAGGGTGTCTTGACATTTGTGCTTTGATCAACACAAGGCTGAATTACTGTAGTTTACTCCTTGGAAGGCTGCTTTTGAAGTCAGTCTAGGAGCTGCAGCTGCTACCAAGTTGACTAGACTATTGTAGGACACCAGTGCCTGTGTAGAATAATACTTCAATCTTGTTGAAATGGTAGTGAGTAGGCTTCTGGGCCCAATTCAAAGTTGTCCACACTTTACACAGTGTAGCATTAAGAAAAAGGTGGTATCTTACAAAAAAAAATGAGCATGTCCAGTCCATTTCAGTCCACTCATCAAAACAAGGTCTGTTAAGTATCCCCACTCTTTGTGATGCAAAGAGGACAGGCCCTTTGTGTAGCACCCACTTTATAGCAAGAAATAAGGCCAGTCTTAACGTCTTCACTTTTTGGAAGCAAATGAAACAATTCTGTCCCTTTGGTCCAAACTAATTGTGAACACTTCTCTGATAGGAATAGAATTGCATTTTTTTTTTGTTTCTTATATACAAGTAGGCCTTGTTTAGCGACTGCCTCATTTAACAGCCATTAGCAGTTACAGTGGTAATGAAAAAGAAACCTTATAACCTGTCCTCCCATTTACAACCTTCAAGTGTCTGTTAGCAAAGGGAAGGTGAAACAAGATAATAAACGGTTTCACTTGGCAACCACTTTGTTTTCAAGTTGCTGGTCCCAGTTGTGGTCACTAAATGAGGACTGCTTGTAACGTCTCTTGCCATGTCACCCAGTTGAGGTTGGAGTGGGTTAGAAGTTCTAGTAATTAATTAGAACTGGTTTAGCAAAAACAAGCAATAAAGGGGCAGGCATTTTACTAAACTACATAGAGAGTAAATCTACAAAAGGCACTTGCATTTAAAGACATTCTAAATAGGTGTTCTGAAGAACTTTTCAGTGGTTTCCATTTCTTTTGATTTTATTTTACCTTTATAATTTATAGCAGCTCTTTTGGCAAAAAACGAGCCATGCTAACTTAGGCCAACCATCTATCTAGTATGGCACTCTGCTACTAAGAGTAATTAACTAGAAACCTTGAAGTCGTATTGCACCTTTATTTGTATTCTGCTATAAATCTACAAGAAAAAAATAATTGCTAGACTGATGCTGCCCCAATATTAGTCCATTCCTCCATTAAAGACAAGTTTCAGTTTTTATTAACGTATGCTTTACTTTTTTTGCAGAACAAAAACTCCTGGACCTGGAGCTCAGTCAGCTCTCCGGGCTCTGGCTCGGTCTGGCATGAAGATTGGGCGCATTGGTAGGTTTTCTGATGAAGGGTATTTTCAAAAATGTGCCTCCTGTAACCATTTTCATAGAGAATATAGCTGTTTCTTTATCCCATTACCTTATCTCAACAAACCATTTATTTTGCATTAGATGGTTTGAAAAAGTTCTTGCTAGTTAAAATTATCTATACTGAAATGAGACATTAGAAAAAGAGTATCTGGGTCAGGGGTGTCAAACTCGAGGCTTAAATCCAGCCCATGGGGCCGTCCTGGAAATATTAAAGGACCGGGCTGAAAATGGGTGGCCTGGGGACCCTGTGCAGCCTGTTTTCAGCTAGCAGAGTTTTGCAGGAGGCCATGGAGGGGGGAAACGAGGCACACCCTGTTTGGGCCAGCATGGTGCTGCAGGAGTTGTCCATCCAGTCCCCCCTGCTGCCCCCCGCCCCGTCTGAAGAGGAGAACTATAATGCTGATCCAGTCATCGAAGAAATCCAGTTTGACACACTGGGGCCGGTAATAAGGGCCTTCAGGTAGAGATAATTGACTTACAATTGAGTTGCAGCTGGATCTTTCAGAGAACAGCATTACAAATTGTCTCAGCGCAGTACAGCCACAGTATCCAGGCCAAAACATGTTTGGATTAAGCACAAGCCAAAACATGGCATTTTGGGAAGTTGGGGAGGGGGGCAAGAGGAGAATTGATGGGGGAAAGCTAAAAATATGTTGGAATGGGGGAAAGAAAAATATGTTGGAAAATTGGGGGTGGGGGTTAGGCAAAGAGGATATGTTGCGCTTGAAGCAAGAGCTCTAGTGACAGCAAAGGGGAGCGACCTTTAAGAAGACTTGAATGGTCAGGGGATTACTGGAAGTGCTGGTTTTCATATATTGTTTTAGAAGCAAGGACTTCAGGGGATCACATGCTGGGAAGACTTGAGGGAGTAGTTTGCAACTCAAGTCACGCAGAACAGGGGAAAAGAATAACTCTAAACTTTGTTTTGGCCCAAACCTGGAACAATCAAAGTATTGCAAGCTTCACTTCTCTCAATCTGCAACTCTCTCAAAAAAGTTTAGCAGAAGTTTTGAAACAAAATGAGTCTCCTTCACATTGGAAATGAATGCTTTTTTGTGTGCATAGCTCTAGCGTTTCTTATTAACTGTTTCTTAAAGCCTGTGCAGACTTGCCTTTTCTTGGACTTTCACATCCTGAAATTTCAGAAACTTAAATTGGGAAGTATAATCTGTCTCACGAAACTTTGTGATGTTAGTGTTGCGTTCTGAATGCTGCTCTGTTCTCTCTTAAAAGTATTATTTTCCATGTTACTCTGTGATTTTTTTTTGGATATACACAAAGAGTGAAAATAAACACAAGTAACATTTTTCTCTCCACAGAGGATGTTACCCCCATTCCTTCAGACAGCACTCGCAGAAAGGGTGGTCGCCGTGGTCGTCGTCTGTAAAATACGGGCTGTTTTGTTTCATCATTAAAGCTTTCCAATAAATCTCTGTTCTCATTTGTTTTCCTCCTCTATAAATTTAGCCACCACTGCTGCTCTGCGAACTGTATCTTCGACTTGCCTTTTAAATCTTTTCTCAATAATTATTGACATGAAAAACATCCTCCCTGTCTGGAGGGTTATTTTTTCTTTCTTTTGCCTCCTCTATTAGCTGCCATGGGCACTTTAGTGTATTTCTTTTCACTTAAAAGTTGTTTTACTACAAAGCTGCTTAGTGCAAAATAAAACCCTAAAGCAATAAAAAGAGTTTCAAACGAAGACTCTTATCAGTTAAGTAGAGTTTGGAGGTAATGCATAATGTTGGTAGTTAAAAGTAGAGAAAGAAAATGGCTGCATTCTTCCTATAGATTGAGCTTTTTGTCTTCTTGGATGACTGCTTCTTCAAATGAGCTCAGCCTCCAATCTGGAAGGCTGCTATACAAAATTGGCCTGTGTGCATTGAATTTCTAAAGTTCTCTCAAAAAGGTTGTTTTGGAAAGCAGCAGTTTGCCTCAAATCTTTTGACCCTCAGTCCTGACAAAGATTTAGTTTATCATTAAAAAAGAAAATCTGGTGGGAAAACTGCATATATATCATTGGGCAACAGTATTCAAAGACCACCTAGAAATATTGTTGACTGTATGCAGTGGAATTGATTGACATGTAAGCATGTATGGTGTTACAGAAATAGTCTTGGTTTAAAATTGGAGGGAAAAACAGCCATACAATTTCTGCGCAAGAAACATTTACCCATCTTGGTGGTCCGTATGGTGACCCAATACTATAATTGCAGTACCCTGTATAAATAACTACAGTTCGCTTGTTAATGCCACACTCCTTAATTCAGGCTGTTTTCACCCTCCCCAGGCTCCTGTAAAGCCTCTGGAGCCTGGGGAAAGCAAACAAAGCATGTAAAAAGAGGGGGAGCGCCTGTCATGCGTGCATGCATGCTGGGGTGTTGCATTTTGGGTGTAGCATCCCTACGCACAGCTCCCCTGCACTCCCCCCTCTTATGGCACGCGAGCCTAAAAAGGTTTGCCATCACTGGCCTAGTATAACTGGGAGATAACCAGAATGGAAAATGAACTGAACTTTTATTTTCAACATCTAGTCCATTGCTGACGTTGGTAGGCAAATCTTTCCCTAATTTTAGCTCTTGAAGATAATAGTTCCAGTCGACATCTGGAATCAAGTTTTGAAAATGGCATCATTTTGAAGCCTTATTTTTTTCTTGAAACTTTAAAAAAGGTAGTATAAGTTAATAGATGCATTTCATAGGAGATCTTTTATATCTAAATAACGGCCAAAAATATAAAGCAGAAATGGGGCTGAATCTCATTGAAAATCAGATTAACTACTTGCCGGTAAATCCAATATATACTTTACAATAGAGGTTAAGTTTTTTTTTTTTAAACGGGATGCAACCTTAAGTGCAAATTCATACCTTTCTGTCTTTCTACTACTTTCCCTGGCAGTGAGGTGTGTGCCATAGGAAACCATTTTCCCCAGCTACCACCTTTTTTGGTACCATCTTTCCTTTTGGAGAAATTATATGTACACTATTTTGCTTCTGTGAGAAGGCAGCCTGCCTAAAAAATGGCCAGCACCTGTGCAGTTTGCTTGCCTCTGAACCTGCTCCCCAGCCACCACAGAAATATTAACTAAAAGCTATTTAGGAAGGCAGCTGATAGTTGTGTGTGCAAATAAAGCATAGAGCAGATGGAGATGCTGTCCTCCAGCAATAGGACTCAGAAGGAGTAATAGTTGGAAGGAGCAGGAGGAGGCAGTGTAGTACTAGTGGGGGAAGAGTAGGATAGTGAGCAGTGAATACTAGCCTGTAAATGCTTGTGTGTTGCCAAGGGAGCTGTGTTCTGTTGGCTCTTGCATTTTGGAGCCCACTGACAAGACAGCTTCCCCTTCTGAAAATAGTTTAGAGAAGCAATCTCATGATTTCTTTGTAGTCTGATTCTGTGGAAGTAGCATCTTGGGGAAAAAATCCTCTTTCGTATACAGGCTTGTTAATGTACTGTAGAAGTGACTCATTTGAAAACTAATCCACGAAATTGCTAGTAAAAACCAAAGTATAAGGACAAGATGACCAGGTAGCTGTTAAGAAATCAGCCATCTCACAATGTAGAGTTAGTTACTAAGCTGACATTCACAACAGAACGCTGTAATTCCATAAAGCTTTTGAGAATATAGCACATTGCAAAGTGTGCTACCAAGGTTTTGTTCTAAAATGTTCTGTGGTTCCTCTATAAATGAAGTCTCCTTTTAACATCTCCAAAACCAGGTGATCTGTTTCCTAACTGAAACAAGCAAACACAATGCCTATTGAGATGCTGAGTTTCACCTCAACAGGGGGTTGATATTGGCCATTGCCACTATTGCGAATAAAATTCTATTTTAGTATTAAACTAATCAGTAGAATGTATGGAGAAGAAGCCTGCATTTCCTATCTCGGAGGTAGCAAGACATCCCGCATGGTCCATACTTTTCAAGACTCTTTTCTTTAATGAAATGTTTAATATTCTCTTTAATTTAAAGACATTTTCCCTTAACATAATCACTAGGTGGCAGTACTAACCATGGCTCTCTGAAAAAAGTTGGGTTGGACCTAGTTGGTGTTTGGATGAGAGACCATCCCTGAATTCCAGCCCCTGTACAATAGACTGGGAAGAAAAAAGGTGATAAAACCACTTCCCTGTTGTTAATAGGAAAATTGCATGCATATCAATTAAGAAATTGCTGTGGCCTAGAGGTGGAGCTCTCACCTCCCAATCAGGAGGTAGTGAGTTCAATCCTAGGTAGAGGCAGATGTAGGGTCTCCTGCTTGGGCAGGGGGTTGGACTAGATGACCTGTAAGGTCCCTTCCAACTCTTGTTAACAAGTCTCTTTTTATTAAGAGTCCTAGACAAACATAAGGAGAGTGGGATACAAGCAATATTTTTTTAAAAAAGTTAAAAAAATATTAAATCAGTAGGAGCCAAGGTGGCCCAAACCAGCAGCTCCTGAAAAGAGCTCCCAACTTCTCACCCCTCTGACTCAATCCTTTGACCTAAAAATCCCACCCAGAGGCAACAGAATAAGAACCAACAATGATACTGGAACCCAAAACTCTAAACTATCTGAGTATTTCCTTGGAGCACCAGCAAATATATCTGATTTGGGGACATGCCTTTTTAAGGTCTGAATGGAAGACAGCCATGTTTGTGAGTTTATCTTCTGAACTGTGAAAAGTTACTCTTAAAAAGACCTATTTTGCTCAGAAGCAGCCTATCAGTTACCCCCCAGGTCTTCTTCAAGGCTGTTGAGCATTGGTGGGAAATCTGGCCACAAAGGACTGACTAACATGATGATGTTCATCCATTGTGTTCAAAGAGGACCTTGACATCTATCAGGTTGTGGGCTGTCCATAATGTGTCTGTAGGTGGCTGGTAAGGCCTATATGGGCACGAAATGTTCTGCCACATGTTGGGAAGACATGTGTAGGCACCATTGTTTCAGCATTTGCAACTCTGGCTTTGCAGAGAGGTCGCTTCTCTTGTGCTATGGTTGTTCTGTCCTCAGATGTCTGGGAGCCATGGTGGATCAGCGTGCACCATATGATGTATAATAGCTACAGAATGTGTGCACTAAACCATGGGACCACATGTATCCGTCTCTTTTGCCCTATCTTTCCCAGTGATCAGCTGATTTTTCTGATACTTTTAGTAGGGGAATATTTCTGGTCCGGTTTAATCTCTCAACTCAACATGCTGATGAGGTAGCCATTGGAAAGTATTCCCTAAAAATATGAAAGAAAACATATGTTAAAGTATGCCTACTGGCTGGTTGGGAAAAATAGTCAAAAGACTATATTTATTTAAATCATGATTTGAACATTTAAACTGCTCCTGAGGATTAGGACCCCTCTCAAGTAGATCTTAGATTAAAAAGGGCTTCAAAGGAAAGAGGATTAGTGGAAAGCACCATTGACCAGCAAAGTCTACTCACGATGTCGGATTTTATCTTGTACTGTGATACTACAGATTAGGAAACTTTCCAGATTCTCTTTATATTTTAGTCTATTACAAATTCCAGCCTAAATGTAAATTTCTGCCTAACATAGCTTTGCTGGCTGGAGAATTCTGGGAGCTGAAGTCCTTCAGACTTAAAGTTGCAAAGGTTGGAGACCCCTGGTTTAATGTATTGATTCAGTGGTTCTGAAATATTCTTTGGAGTGAACGTTTTCATAGATAATGTTATAATGTAAATTTTTGCCTGTTAATGTCTCTTTTCCTGTTTTTTCCGGCCCTTTGATTGTTTTTACCTGTTCTGACCTAGGCTTCCCAAGATCATGAAGCAGACTCCTCGTCCTGGTAAAATTTCTTTTATTTAGGTTAAAGGGACTCCCTCTCGGAAAACAGTATTTCATGAGATTTCTCAACTACAGACCTTTATCAGGCATGAAGAATTGCCAGGCCAATATCTTCCAAACACCATGCTGTAGGAGCAATTACTTGGCAAGAAGTCAGGAACAGATCTTCACTCTAATGAATTGAAATAATTGTCTCCTACAAACTCCCCTCCCCTTTCACTCCTCTTTATTCCCTATGGGAGGGGCCATTCACCCTTCACCTGTGCTTTTACTCCCAAGTTAGCCCTTGTTCCTTAGTTGTTCCCTTCTCCTAGCAGCTCTGCACATGCACACATCGGTAACAGGTTCCAGCTGTTCTTCTGCCCCACTGATATCCAACTCTGAAGGCAGCTGATAACTGTCAGATGGCCCTGGCCCCATCTCTGCCTGCGACACAGAACCCTCATCAGAGCCTTCCCCAGACTTCAGGACTGGCCCATGTTCCTCCCCAACCTCCTCATTGTCTCAGTCTGCCATCAGCCCCACTGGTGGGCCACAACATTACTAGTTAATAGTATTTTTTTTTAATTTCCTGATACTTAATAAATAATAAAATGAGACAGATTTTTAACTGACTGGTGTATTCTTGCTCTGAGTTGAATATAAGAATTGACTAGAAATTTGTTGGGTGCAAACTAAACTGGATCATTTTCCTTAATCATTTTCCAACAAGAACTAGTTGAGGATTTCCAAAATTCAGAATTTCTTGTTCTGGGGTTGAAGTTTCTGTGAGAATTTTACCTACAAAACCTTTCTCATTGAGGGATGCAATGGATCCTGAACTAGAAGCTAGCTTCTTGTCAGTTGGCACTTATTAAAACCCATGTAAAAGTACTCTCAGGAAGAGACACCATTTTGAGTATGGAGAGAGTCAGAATAGGTGAAATGGGGAGGCAACATCAACTTGAACAAAAGCTGTGAGAATTGAACATGAACTACAATCCATTCAGGCTGTTATTTGACCTGAATTTAAAGGAATGTCTATGTATCTGTACGGAGTTCCTAACACCACACAAACCTTTGTTTGTCAGTAGCATTTTATTCTTTAGTGAAGTAGCTACAAAATCATTTACTATGATAAAGACTGGTTTGAGAAAGCTACTGCACGCTAACAGTTGGATGGAACACAGAACAGCCACAGGTTGCCTGCCAACAGGTGATGTCATTTGAGTACCCAATGACATCTCTTAGAAATTAAATCTAGAATAAAAATGCCCAATTAGATTCCTTTATGATAATAGTGTGGGCAGAATATTGAAGGGTATTTCCAGCTACCTAAGACTTTCTACTTTCACTTCCCTCATTCGTCTTTCAAGAAACACTTGAAAAGCCCAGCAAACTTTTTAAAATTCTCATTTCCCAGCCATCAACCACATTGGCATAACTGGGCTCCTGAGGCAATAAAGACCATGGAGGACGACCATATTCTTCTCCCACCAACTGGTTCTACAAGACAACAAGCAAGGTATTTGTAGCTACCACTCAGCCCCTTTCCTTGGACTGAGATTTGGGTGTCCAGTATTGCACCCCCCCCTGATCATCATGAAAAATAGGGGACAATTGATGTAGGTAAGAAACGTAGTAATTGGGGGGGGGGGTCCTTCTGCAAAACCCCAAATGTCTCTAGAAACATCTATGCTGGAATAAGAAGAAATTAAGACAATCATTTAAGTAGACCCTCAGTGCATTGGCCAAAGGCTAGTGGCAGTTTTTCATGCATGTTGCCCTCCACCTGGGTTGGTTTACAATTCCCAGCATCTAATCCTATATGCCGGTGGTGGTGCTAAATGGGAGGTAGCCTGTTCCAACTGAAGGGAATCTGATGGCAAAAGTCACAGGCTGGGTTATATGGATTTTCAAAGCAGAAGAACAGGAATCGTGGGAAGCTCTGAAGATGTAACATTATGAAAATTTGCATGGAAATAAGCCCATTTTGTATCCATGGGGTTGGGTGAATAAACACGGGTGGGATTATATTGCTTAGATTGCTCTTATTTTTGTCTTCAACTATGATTTATTGAATAACCTATAATTGGCTTTACACTCAGGCCACATCGTAAACTATGTTTTACAAATCACAATATAGTTCACGCTATATGCTAACCCAACCATATTCAATTCCATTCCATTTCGTTCTTAGCACAAGATTATAAACCTTGTTCAAGTGTAGGCATATTTCTAACCTTGAATCTTTTCGTGCTGGGCTTGTTTCATTAGCACAGTCACTCTAGGGCAATCTTTCAATCTTACCGAAAAGTTTAGACACCGTGTTTGATGCTTAAGAAAACCAGTTAGGTTATAAGGAAGCCACAGTATTGGTTATCAGTTTAACAATATATTAAATTATGTGCTAAAAACCAAATAAGTACTGGAGCTTTTTTTTTTAATCACTGGCAAAGAATTACTGCATACATTTTCTCTGGTTTATCACCATTTTCAATTTCGTTTTATAATGGTGCTTTGCAAGCATAACTCAGTTTTCTCTCCTTCTCCTTTTCCTTACTTTCTAAGCAGTAAAAAACGTTCACTTGGTTTTTTTGCATTAAAAGTATCATTTTAAAACATATTTGTAGCCACCAATTGCCCTTTGCTTTTCATTATTATTTATTCTGCCCAGTGGAACTACTTTGTACATTTATTTTTTAAAAAGGACAATATTGCTTTCAGTTTTGCTCCCCAAAATTCATTATATAGGCATCTTACCACTTCTTTAAGAAAAGCTAAAATTCGACTATATTCCTTTCATAACAGTCCTGTAAAATGTTCAAAGCTTCGTAAATCAGCAGAAATGGGAATCTGAGTTCTCATATTCCCAAACCACATTTGTATTTTTTTTACAGTGCCAAAAGTTGTATATTATGTCCTCAGATGCTGTAAAGTTTTACATGGTGAAAAATAATTCTTAATAAAGGAGACCATTTTTAGGGAATTATACTGCTGTAAAGCTGGCCACAGACACTCTAAGACAAGCCAATAATCAAAGCCAATCATTTAATAGATTCCAGATGATTAGCTGTTGCTAGGATGAAATGTGTTCAAAAACCTCTCATCTATACTTCAGTTATGAGCACATTTTCTAACTCCCACTGAGTGCATGCTGGTATAACTTGCAGTTAAAATGCTAAACTCTCTACAGGTTTACCCCCACCCCCACCCAAGGCAACACCCCATAGTATATTCTGCTTTTGAATCCATTGTAACTTAATTTATTATTATTTATTTTATTATTATTTATTTAATTTATATACCGCTGACTAATTTAAAATGGAAGACTGCCCAGAGTATACCAGGACACTCGGTCCTCAGAAGGAGGGTCCATCCTGGGTAGTACTTAGGTGGGGGGAGAACCACTTGGTATTTCTAGATTAAGAAGTTGAAAGAACATTCTGGAACAAAGCGAACCATCTCAGTAATGCTGCCAAGTATGCAGTCACAGGGAATGCAGTTAGCTGAGGATGTTGTCACCTTTAAAAACTTACTGATATTGATGGAAATAAAGCTTGAACAATTAGACAGCGTGTTTTTATGATCATTATTTAAATCATGTGGAATTCTTTAACCTAGCAGAAGGACTCCCCCCCCCCCCCCCCCCGGTTGTCAGTTAATGCATTTCAAGTAATTTTTTAGCCTCTTTTCCAGAATTGTCTGGAGACAACATGACCACCCTAGCAGCAAGCAGACCTAATAATATTTCACAAGGTTAAACTAACCTGCTAGTTCAGTATACAGAAGAGTGAAAGTTCTTCTTGATTGCTTTTTTAAAAAAAAACCTGCATTTAAAATTGGCATGTAGAAAAGGCTCTTCTCGGATAGTGTTGTCCAACATATCCATCTTTAAAAAAAAATAAACAATGACTTTTCACTGCAGAAGTCCTTCTTCTATACTGTAGCTGCCTCTATAATCAGTGAATATATGTACAGTATACTGATTGTTCAAAACTCCACCTGTTTTTTACATGTCGCACATCTTGATTTTTTTTTTTTTAAATCACACTGTGGACTTCCCTGGAGCAGTATAAAGTGCAAACCTACAATGGAAGTAGCCAGAACAAAAACCTTGATTTGTTATACTCGATGTGTTGTGCTGGCAAACATTTCTTCGCTTTCGCTTTTAACTTCTATTTTGCAAGCAACAAATTCAAATTAATGAATCACATAAAGGTGTCTTGGGAATTTCCCAAGTTTGTTTTTGGACTAGGTTATTTTGTGAGCTATGCGAGAGTGAAGATACAGGGGAAGATGGGGATTTTCTATAATTTGATAGGGGACTTCTTTTAATTATTATTGGCCATGTATGGTTTTCTGCCTATTCCACTGTATCCATTTTGGTCTGTGTTCTACATATAAAAAAACCACACCTTAATCTTGCAATGTTTGTTCAGGAGGGTGGCGGCAGAGTGTATACTGAATTTCCTCTATGCTAGGCTAGGTTTGGCAGCTTCCAAAGGGAGGGAAGGGAGGGATTTCCATGAGGGAAACTAATCCTTTGGTGAAAGGGAAAATATACAGATAATCCTTGACTTACAACCACAATTGAGCCCAAAATTTCTGTTGTTAAGTGAATTTTCCCCATTTTATGACCTTTCCTGCCACATTTGTTATGTGAATCGCTGCAGTTGTTAAATTAGTGATACGATTGTTAAGTGAATCTGGCTTCCCCATTGATTTTGCTTGTCGCAAAAGGGGATCATCTGATTGAACAGAACAGAACAAAACTTTGTTGTCACTTTAAATGTACGCTAATCAGCATACATTAAAATGAAATTTTGTTGCATTCAGCTCTCAAAAGATAACCATTATAAATATGCACACACACATAGAAAAACATCACAGTCTAGTTCAAATGTGTATATATACATAGTGGGGGGGGAAAGAATAGTGTGAGTTTATACCAGATAGATGGCGTAGGGAACAAAGCAGTTACAGAATCTGGTAGTCCTGCTGGAAATACTTCAAAACCTCCTCCCAGAAGGGAGCAACAGAAACAGACCGTGAAGTGGGTATGCAGGTCTCTGACAATGCTTTCAATTCTAAGCACATAGCACTTATAAGCAGTATCCTAAATCAGGGGTCTCCAACCTTTGCAACTTTAAGTCTGAAGGACTTCAGCAAAGCTGGCTGGAGAATTCTGGGAGCTGAAGTCCTTCAGACTTAAAGTTGCAAAGGTTGGAGACCCCTGCCCTAAATAATGGGAAGCAAGCTTCCTATAATCATCTCGGCTGTCCTTACCACTCTCTGTATGGACTTTCTCTCTGAGGCACTGCAGCCACCAAACCAAACATTTTTGCAGTTTGTTAAAACGCTCTCAATCGTGTCTCTGTAAAAAGTGGCCAGGACAGAAGGAGAAAGTTGGGCTCTACTCATGCGACACAGGAAATGCAGATGCTGATTTGCACGCTTCACTAAGGACGACGTGTGGAGAGACTAGTTCAGATTGTTAATTATCTACACCCCCAGATACTCAATACTGTTGACCACCTCTACATCTTTATCTTTGATACTGAGTGGAGTATGACCATGCTGGCTCTTTCTAAAATCTACAAGCGATCTCCTTTGTTTTAATAACATTTAGAACCAGGTTACTTTTATTGCACCAGTCCACCAGAGCCTTCACCTCTTCCCTATAAGCATCTTCATTGTCATCCCAGATAAGACCCACCACTGCTGTGCCATCCACATACTTCACAATATGATTCATAGCGGATTTGGCACAGCAGTCATGGGTCATCCAGGTGAACAGTAGCAGACACAAGGCATAGCTCTGTGGGGAATCCATACTCAAGGAGATGGAATTGGAAGCTTGTCTTCCAACTCGCACAAACTGGCACCTATCAATAAGGAAATCAAATATCCTATGCTTGTCATGGAAAACAGTCATAAGTCACATTTGTAACTTTGAACGGTCACTAAACAAACTGTTGCAAGTCAAGAACTACTACAATGAAGTAATGAACTTCATTTGCTCTTTCTCCATAGTTCTTTCTAGTTTTTAACAAACTCACAAGGGGGTGGACCACAAGGTCATCCTATTATTACAACTAAGTTGGTAATTACTGCAACAGGATGAGGTCTGCATTATAAATAGAAATGTCTAAGCAACAAGTATCTCTAGCAGAATCCGGCAGATGTGCATTCATCACCACTTAAATGCAGATGTTTCGGTACAGGACCTCCGGTTATAGAGGGAGGGACAGACATTAGGATGGCTGGGTGAGTACTGACATACACCTCTTATATTTGGCAGAAATTCTTGCAGCAAGGGGACTGCCTACACTATCTTTTCTGTCCTGGGGGCCTTGCTCCTCGCTGGCCAGGCTGTGACTGTCTACTTTGTGTATCAGCATGACAACCAGATCACCAAGCTGGCCAAGAACACCCAACAACTGAAACTGGACTCCCTGACCGGCAGCCTCTCTAAAAGTTAGTCAGCTAACCCCACCCCACCCCTTCCTTTCACTTTCAGCTGCAGAGCGCAAAGATGATGGATGGACTTTAGACAAGGTTTACTTGTGACATCTTGTTTGCAGTTGCACAAGCTCATTGCGATCTCTTTATTTAATCCTGCTTGGAAAAAGCCATCTGGTAGGAAAAGGGATTTTTGAAAGTAATTTGTAGTTGGGTATGAAGAACAGGGTTTCCGACTCAAAGAAAGCTAGCCAAAATTTCTATTGGACACACTCACACATTCACAAAGGTAAACATGCCCTTGTCATGCTTCAAAGATTTGTCTAGATTACAACAAGGGACTCAAATCCTTATGTCCCTGGTTTGACACAAGTATAAGGGTAGAAGACATTTGTGAATGCTGTTATGTTTACCCCTTTCGGTATGTATATTACAACTCTCTTTCTTCCCACAGATGTCCAAAGATCAGGCCCAAAGATGGCAATAGCCAATGTGATGCCTTTGGCCTTGAATGAACCGGAGGTAAATAGAACAGACATTGAAGGCCACTGCTCCTTTCTATTCCATGACTTATTGTTGTCTATCTGTGCTGGATTCAGTGGTAGGATTCAGCCAGTTCACATCTATTCGGGAGAACCGGTTGTTAACTTTCTAAGCAGCAGAATCTTATTTTGGTTTTTTCCACTTTACAGGGCTAGATCCTGTAAGGCAGGAAGGAAACATTCTGGTGTTGTTTCTAGCCTAATTTTTATAGCCCTGCTTACATAAACTGACTCTCCGGTTAACTCTTACTACATTGTAATAGCTAAGGCGAAGTGCCCATCGACCTGAGGGACGTTGAGTTGGCCACGCCCATACAGTCACATGACCACTGAGCCACCCCACACAGTTGGGCATTTAGGGCAGAGAACCAGTTGTTAAATTATTTGAATCCCATCACTGGTTGAATTTCCAATAGTTCCTCTTGAGCTATTTCAATGGGTAGTTCTGCAACTTCTGAAAAACTGGCTAGTTTTAAAAGTTCACCTTTCACAACACTTCAACCAAGGGTTATGTAGTACTCTCAGGGCAACAGGTTTGTTTTTGCACAAACTTTCATGGATCATGGTTACACACAATTTAGAATTGTTTAGCACTTTACCCACAGAGTGTGTTTAAGAATTGATACACACAAAGCGAGGCAACCATTATGTTTAAATTATCTCAGTTCCTCCCTCCTTCTCTTAGGATCACAAGAATACACACACACACACACACACACACACACACACACGCACAGCCACTGCCTACTGTAATTCCAGGGACATGAGAACTCCTTATAATTTTCTCTTTTCCTGGTATAAATCCCTATTTTTTTTCTACAGTTTTTGCAGATGGAAAGCAAGCTGACTAATAGCACTGAGGATCAAGTCAAACGCATGCTCCTGGTAAGGAGTCTCATCCTGTTATTTTTCTACTTGTGACAAAGCACTGTGTCCCGATTGTGGATTCTCCAGCTAATCTGCATTCAGCCTGGGGAGGGTGAAAAACAGGCCCAACGGGCCTACTGGACGTTCATTTTGGAACTTCCAGCAGGCCCGTTTTTCACCCTCCCCAGGCTCCGGAGGCCCTCCCTGAAGCCTCCTGGTGCCAGGAACAGAGGGTGTTTCTAGCCTCCGAAGAGCCTCCAGAGCCTGGGTAGGCCATTTTTGTCCTCCCGGAGGCTTGAGGAAAGCCTCTGGAGCCTGGGGAGGGTGAAAACACCCTCCCCCCCTCACATGGGGAAAGTAGTGCACGCATGCATGGAGGGGAGAGGTAGCGCACACATGCGTGGGGGTGGTCTCGTGTGTATGCACAGGTGGGTGGGGCACATTGCATTGTGGGTGTGGGCCATGCATGCATATGCTATTGTGCACATGTGCACAATTTTGGCACGCAAGGACAAAAACGTTTGCCATCACTGTGTTAAGCTATTGTCCTTCTTCCTTGTTAGACTCAGATCTGAGACTTCGTTACTTTTATAAATGTCATTAATCTACTTTGCTTTTCAAGCAGCGAAGTTGACCGATGAATGTTTTCTCCAGATATGAGAATCAGCAACGACCCTTGACTGCAGACACGTACAATCTGTGGAGGAACTGAAACTCAAAGGAAAATGGGAGTGGGAAGGGCCTTCTTTAGTGAATCTTACAGAACCTAGCAGTAGCTTCTGCCAAGATCTAAGGAAGCTGCCGATGAAAACAAAACATATCAGGCTGTGTTAGAAGTTCGAAAAGAGGGAGTCCGGACTGGTAGGATTCAAACAAGATAGCCGTTTATTTGGCTGAACAAGCAAAACCACAGAAGAACTGGTTACAAGTAGAAATGTGCAGTAGACAGGGAATCCCCTGCCTGACAGCTATTTATATTGTAGCTGCCAGGCAGGGAACCAATCAAACCGCTCAGCAACCCAGGCTCAGCCAGCCGCGCCTTAGCCAATCAGGCGCGACTGGCTGTTGCCAGGCTTTTTTGAGCGGGAGTCAAAGACCTGCGGCCGGTCATAAGTCGAGGACCGGTCACAGGTCGAGGACTCAACAGGCTGCACTAGTTTGCTCCTGATAAGTTGATTAGCATTTATTTTTCTCTTTAAATGACAAAGCACAAACTGTAATTCTGTGCCGGTTTTTCACAGTCAGGCATGTAACTGCCAAGTGCTCTCACTTTAACTGTGGAAAGAGAGCTGTATTTTTTATTTCAAGTTCCTCTTTTGCTTGATCTGTGTGCTTTAGCACCACTCCCCAGCCTAGGTATTCACATGCATTCAAAGTTAATTGTGCTAGATGAGTGAAATTGATATTTTCAAAACCTCTTTGGCCTATCTGCTTTTTTCGTGATGTTACATTCAGATTTTGGAATCCCACTGAGACAGATTGTCAGTGTCATTAAATAGACCGGGTACGAAATAAACTCTACAATAGCTTTAGCCTTCCTCTAGCTAGGAAGGCTAAATCAACTCTGAGGTTGGATGTAATAACAGTCTCTTGCCACAGTCTCATTGTGCTATACCATCTCTCTTTTCCTATAATTCAATGAATAAGGGAGGTCTTTGCCTAAGCCACTTCCTAATGTCATCTGTTCCTGGGCTTTAAAAATGTTTCAGCTTCTTTTGTCTAGGTAACAGCTGCATGTCTCCATGAAGGTCAGCTTCCTGGTTCTTTACAAGGAAGAGAATTTAGGAAGTAAATTGGAGGGAGGAGAACTATGGGTTAGGGATGCCAGCAACTCCTATCCCATCAACTCCTTTTCTATTTTAAATTACCATTCAGAGGGATGAAGTGGTGATCCAGTTCCAACAGTACAGAACTATTGCAGTCATGTCTAGATGATCCTACTTCATTAAACTGCTGAAACCAAGTTGCTCATAATGTATAAACTAAGCCTAGTCTTCATACCTGGTTGATACAACATACAAAGTCATCACACACGTTGTTGCTTCACTTAGACTAAACATGTTGCATGAAACTGACACCAGTTGTTTCAATATGTCATACTTAAACAAATCATATCCCCAAAATAAAACCTCCCCGGATAATAAGCCCAATCGGGCTTTTGAGCGCATGCGCTAAAATACCCCCCCCCCAATAAGCCCTCCCCTAAAATATTTAAATGCATGCGCAGCCGATCCCCACCATTTCCTGGGGGGAGGGGGGGAAAATGCTCCACGCACCTCACGTACACTTGCCATCCATGTGGAATGGCTTCGTGGAGGTTGCTCCCGTAAACTCTAGCTACCGCGCCCCTTCTCTTAGTGGTGGCCGCAAAAAGGTCAGTAGGCCCAATGACGCTAGGGTTAGCAAGAGTGTGCCAGAGACTTCTGGCCCTTTCTGGATCAGCTCATCCATGGGCTGCAGGCTGAAGTTACGGAGCCTCCTGTACCTCAAAAATAATAAGACCTTCCCAAAAATAAGGCCAAGTGCTTATTTCGGGGGTCAAAAGAAAATAAGACCTTGTCTTATTTTAGTGGAAACACGGTGGTTTAGCAGTGCATGTGAATTCATGCATAATCCTAAACCACGTATAAAACGTAGCTGCAAAGGCGTAGCCACATCATAAGCCAAAAAGAAAAGAATAATCAGCATACAAACCTGACCCTGGTGTTCTTGAACAACAGCCCTTCTTGTATCTGTACTGTAAATATGTCTCTTTTCTTTAGAGAGAAAACCCAACCAGAACTTTTCCTGAATTAAAAAGCAACTTCCTGGAAAATATGGGACACCTGAAGATCCACATGGGTTACAATGACTGGAAGGTAAGTCTCTGTCATTCCTAGAGTCCTGTTCCTTCTCCTTGGATGCTACTAATTTTCTTTCCTGAACCATCATCCCTCTTCTGTGATTCTGTCATTTTCTTACCAAGACCTTGGACTGCCTTATTCTGATGTTCACTGCTACAGGAGGGTCAAGTATAGTCCTATCAGAAGTCCTCTGCTTTTCTACATTCCTCTCTACTTACATAAGAAATAACTGCATCTTCCTATGGACCTTCAACAGCCCTCTTTAGGAGATACAGATTGTTACCTAGTGGCCTTAATTTAATATAATTAACTATAATATACTATAATATAATTAACTTCAGTAACTATATCTGCTCTGCTTGCAGGAATTTGAAACCTGGATGCACAAATGGCTGATCTTCCAAATGGCCCAAAAAGAGGATAACGAAGTCAAAGGTATGCATGCTAGACTTGTAGGAAACAAACAAGTTTTAAGCGTGAAGTAAGCATGAAATTCTTGGAAGCAAAGAATGAATCCATTCACCTCAGAGCAGATCTAAAGTGTCATGTTCTACTTGTGCTTACCATCCTAAAGAGGTATAGGAAATGAGTAGGAACAGCAATGATATTCTAGAAGGCATTCCTAAGTCGTGATGTGATCAAGCTTTGTGAGGAAAGTTACATACTGAGGTATATGCAGAAGGGTCACAAATTCCTTCTCGAGTTGCAGCTTCCAAACTAGCTGGGATGGAGAGTGGGAAGAGGAGAAACTTCCTTCCCAAACAGACTCATTTGTGGGAACTAGATGAAAGTTTGGTTCCATTCTCAAACAAGCCAAGGCCTTCTGATGAGCCAAGTCAATGGGGACATTAGATTCACTTGGCAACAGTTTGATAAATTTAACTATTGTAGTGGTTCACTTGACAACTGTGGCAAGAAAGGTTGTAACTCATTTCATAACATACATTTCGGCCTCAATTGTGGTCTTAAGTTGAGGACTACCTGTTAACTTATTGAGCCTGGTTGGTTGATGAGCTTTTCATGCTGCAGAGCCCAGAACTTAGAGCAGGGGTACTCAACCTTTTTATACCTACCGCCTAGTTTTGTATCTCTGTTAGTAAAATTTTCTAACCGCCCACCAGTTCCACAGTAATGGTGATTTATAAAGTAGGGAAGTCAATTAAATTAAAAAAAGGAAAGTGCTTCAGTATCGGACAAAACCCTTACCGCCCACCATGAAATCTGGAACGCCCACTAGTGGGCAGTAGGGACCAGGTTGACTACTACTGACTTAGACGGAAAGAGAAGAGAAAGCACTGGTAGTCACAAAGCAGAAGTATGTGTTTTCTCTATCTTCCCTCCCTTCGTCCCCCTCCATCCCTCCATCCCTCCCTCCGTCTCTCTCTCTCTCCCCCCTCCGTCCCTCCCTCTCTCCTTCCCCCTCTCTCTCTCTCTCTCTCTCTCTCTCTCTCTCTCTCACACACACACACACACACACTCTTCTGGCAATAAGTGATTCATTTAATACTTCGGTTACAAGCTAGAAGTTGCATCTGTGAGGAAGGAAGACCCAAGGTGCAAATTAAGCGCCTCTTCAATATAATTTAAAACCCATGGGAACATCTTAGGCATTTCAGTGATTCCCTTCCATAAATGATTCAATAATGCTTCAGTCAGTTCAGTAACTTTATGTAACTAACTTGAGCACCAATCTTGTGTTTAAGAAGAATTCTTCCTTCTGTGATTTCTGCAGTTTTTGAAATCAAACCCAGTGGCTGAGGGTTTCATATCAATTAGCCGCCCAGCAGTCATCAGCCACTGCCCCCATTAGCAGAATTTATATTAATACTACTTCCATTAAACTACTCATTAGTGTTTGCTCTCATTAGGCTAAATGGTTTCCTTGGGAGCCATCCCAATAAAGTAGCTGTCCTAATTAAAGTGGCATATTGTTACAAAAAGCATTATTTCCTTACCCTTCCCTTCCCTTTGCTGTAGCTGCAATGGAACAACATGTTTTTTGATGATTAAGGAGTAGCCCACACAGTCAGCCAAGCCATATGTTAAAACTTTACTTGGAGCTTCCAGGCTGCTTATGTGTGATGCGATGGCTATAGAGTAGACATGATTGCTTCCCTTCCTTTCTAATGTGTATTGTGTATGCAAAAGCCCCTCCATCCTGGGAAAAGCTCTATTGAATGCTTCTCCGCAAGAGATGGGCTTTCTGGAGTGTAGTTGTGCCACATTCCGAGAAACACTTCATTTCTGAATTATGCTCAATATATAAATTTATCATATTAAATTACACCCGCATTGGAGAACTGCATCCCTTCAGACATAGTTGAAGTACAACTTCCACCACTCCTCATATTATGTTTTTGAAATTTATATCCCAAGTTGAAATACAAACTCCAAAATTAAAAAAAGGACAAGACAAAATGATAAACAAGACAAAAATGGACATAAAACAACAACAACAAACATATACACATATTTCCTCCCCCAGCTGAAAACTGATAAATATATTTCAACAATAGTTCCCCCCTTTGCAAAACAGGCCCACAGTTTATGAACTTCCACAACTCTATTCATCCAACCAATTTGACTTTCCATCTATCTACTGTAAAAAAAAGAACCGTTAACAGGTAAACCCAACAGCAAAGCTAAACTTTAAAGTCCGCTGTTAACAATTGATTGTTGTAATTAACTCACAGAAAGTCCACGACGACTTCTAATCTATCATACACCGCTGCAGTCATTAACTCTGATTTGTCCAGGATCACATATCCTAGATCAGGGGTGTCAAACTCGCATTGTCATGACATTGTTACGTGATGTATCATGATGTTTCCCCCCTTCGCTAAACCAGGTGTGACCCAGCATGCGACGCATCTGGCCTGTGGCCCACGAGGTTGACAGCCTTGTCCTAGATATTTGACAACTCCAACCATTCCTAGCCATTCTTTTTTAAAAGGAGAGTAGACAGCCATTTGTCTGAAATAGTATAGGGCTTCCTACTTGAGTACGGGGTTGGACTAGAAGATCTCCAAGATCCCTTCCATCTCTTGCTGTTCTGTTATTGTCCTTGCTGGGTAGGCTGAGGGAAGTTTGCACCACAACCTGCGCTAAAGGCCACGCATTCTGTATCATCATATGTGCTCTTTTGAAGGCAAGGGATGTGATTATTGTGATTTACAAGTGCTTTAAAACGAAGGCAAGAGTACTGGCAATCAGCTCTAAATATTAACATTTCCTTGGTTCTCCCTTTTTTTTTTTTTAAAGGGAAAACCAAGTGCCAGAAGGAAGAGTGTGTCAAAGGTGTCCATCCAGGAAAATTCTGTGCCCATTGTGATAAAGAGGGGAACTATCTGCCTATGCAGTGCCATTCCAGCACTGGCTATTGCTGGTGTGTCTACAAAAATGGCACCAAAATTGAGGGCACTAAAATCCATGGACGTCCAGACTGTACTGGTAAAGAGCTTCTTTCTGCTTGCTATCAAGGACGAGAGTTACTCATGTGATGGTTATGCTTATGAATATTACATTCATTTGCCACCCATCTTGCAGTCTGAAGCTACTCTGAGTTGCTTACTTTGTGATACAAATATCCAGACAATTAGGAATATAAGAACATATAAAAATCAAACTAAAAATCCATAGGTTTGGAGTGGGGAAGTGGGAGCGCCTTCTCTGTTCATGCACCACCGACCACCTCCAGTCAACAGCTTTTCCTTCAGGGCCCCATAGCCACATTTTAAGGTATTTTCTGAAGGCTAAGAAAAAGAGAAGGCAGATATTACCTCCTGTGAAAGGTACCACGTTTTCCCGAAAATAAGACAGGTCTTACATATTTTTAATACACAAAATATGGCCTTGATCTTATAATGGGGGGGGCTTATTAGTTTGGGGTTGCGCGAGTGGCTTTTCTACTCCCCGCTCGTGTGACTCCCAGGCTCATGATGCCCTTTATCCGTAGAGTCAGGGCAGCTCCGCTGCTGCTGCCGCCACTGCCACATGGCTTTTTCTGTAGCTTCCAAAGCACGGATGTTCACAACCATAGAGTGTACTCCCAGAGCAGCAACTGCCAGAAGAAAGCCATATGGCGGGCGGCAGCAGCAGCGGAGCTGCCTTGACTCTATGGATAAAGGGCATCATGAGATTTGGAGTTGCGCGAGCGGGGAGCAGAAAAGCCACTCGCGCAACCCCGCTCTCCGGCCATGAAGAGTTAGGGGCATTCCGAAGGTGCTGAGCTGCGGGAGCTGGAAGGCGGAGAACAGGCGCTCCTGTGGCTTGGTGCCTTCGGGATACCGCTAGGTCGGCGAGTGCTGCTCTGCCTGGCCTGTTTTAAAAAAATGACTTTAATGTAATTTCTGTTGCTTGAGGTAAATCAAGTATAGTTATGTCTTTTAATGGTACTAAAGCCATTATTCTTCAGTGAGATTATATTTGTTATCAATACCCCTAATAAAAATGGCAAATTGAGTCACATTGTAGCATTAGTACTTCATCTACTTCCAAAGTATAAAATTTGAAATCACTAACTTTACTCGCCAAGTCTCTTTCAATAGAGAATGATAGAATTTTCTATTTTTTTGCAATTTGCCTGGCTATAGTCCAGTGAGATAAACTGATTTCAGAAAAATCCATTTAAAAAAAAAGGATAAATTACTTTCCATAAATTGCTTGATAAACTCACCATTAGTAAATGGTTTTGATTTTTTTTGCGATCAGATTTTCTACCACATAACTATCACATTAGTCGTAAATTTGTTTAAAAAATGGTTGAGATGACATACTTTTTTCAGTTCTGCTATTTTGTTTTTACAAAACATCCCTTGATATGCATCAAATTTGGCAGCATGTTTTACATGTCTTTCCAATTTGTAATCTTTAAAACTGACACAATTATAATAATAATAATAATAAATTGGAATTTATTAACCGCACCCTCTCCCCACAGGGACCCGGGGCGGTGCACAGGCATAATTAAAACAATATATAATAATACAGACATTACTAAAATAAAATTAAATAAATTACCCGTGCTAAAAATACAATTAAGAAACCCATTAAAATTTATCGTTAAAAGACAGAGAGAACTATTCAAGGCCGGCCAGTCGAAAGAGATGGGTCTTTAACTTTACACGGAAGGAGCGGAGGTCGGTGGTCGTTCTAATATCAGGGGGAAGGTCGTTCCAGAGGGCCGGGCCCGCCACAGAGAGCGCCCTTCCCCTGGGCGTCGCCCGCTGACAAAGTCTAGTGGACGGCACCCGGAGAAGCCCCTCTCTGTGGGAGCGAATCGGTCGTGAGGATGTGTGGGGCAGGATCCGATCTCGCAGATAGCTAGGTCCCGAGCCATGGAGCGCTTTGAAGATGATAACTAACACCTTGAAGCGCACCCGGAAGACGACAGGTAGCCAGTGCAGCTCGCGCAAGAGCGGTGTTACATGGGCAAACCTAGAGGTGCCCATAATTGCTCGCGCGGCTGCATTCTGAACTAACTGAAGCCTCCGGGTGCACCTCAAGGGGAGCCCCATGTAGAGAGAGTTACAATAGTCCAGTCGGGATGTCACGAGGGCATGAGTGACTGTGCGAAGGGCGTCCCGATCCAATAGGGGGCGCAATTGGCGGACCAGGCAAACCTGGTAAAACGCCCTCCTGGCCACGGCTGTCACTTGCTCTTCCATAGACAGCCGGGTATCCAGGAGGACACCCAAATTGCGCGCCCCATCCACAGGGGCAAGATGTTCGCCCCCTATGGCCAGCGTTGGAGAAAGCTGGTTGAATCGGGCAGCCGGAAACCACAGCCACTCGGTCTTGGTCGGGTTGAGCCTAAGTCCGTTACTTCCCATCCAGATCCGCACGGCTTCCAGGCACTGGCACATCACCGCTACGGCATCGTTGGGGTGGTTTGGGGTAGATATGTACAGCTGGGTGTCATCAGCGTACAGGTGGTACTCTACCCCAAAACCACGGATGATCTCACCCAGCGGCTTCATATATGCGTTAAACAGGAGAGGCGAGAGGACCGACCCCTGAGGCACTCCACATGTGAGTGGTCTCGGGGTCGACCTCTGCTCTCCTGCCCGCACAAATTGCGATCGGCCAGAGAGGTAGGAGGAGAACCACCGCAACACGGTGCCTCCCACCCCCAACCCCCCCAGCCGATGCAATAGGATACCATGGTCGATGGTATCGAAAGCCGCTGAGAGGTCTAATAGGACCAGGATGGAGGAACATCCCCCATCTCTGGCCCTCCAGAGATCATCTACCAACGCGACCAATGCCGTCTCGGTGCTATGCCCGGGCCGAAAGCCGGACTGGCGCGGATCTAGATAGTCAACTTCCTCCAGGTGACGGGGAAACTGTTGTGCCACCACACTCTCAACAACCTTCGCCAAAAAGGGAAGGTTGGAGACTGGACGGTAGTTGTTCAAAAGAGCTGGGTCCAAAGAGGGCTTCTTGAGGAGGGGCCTCACCATAGCCTCTTTTAGGGAGGCAGGCAAGGAACCCTCGCTCAAGGATGCGTTGATAACCTCTTGGAGCCAGCCTCGTGTCACCTCCCAGGATGCCAGTACAAGCCAGGAGGGGCACGGGTCCAATGAACATGTGGTGGCTCGCAGTCGCCCACGTAACCTGTCCATATCCTCGGAAGTAACGGGGTCAAACTCCTCCCAAACAAGATCTCCCTCGTGGCATCCCACTGGGCCATGAATGGTGGCTAGCTCACTCTGTATCTGGGCGGTTTTCTCCTGCAGAAAAATCACAAATTCCTCTGCCCTACCCTGTAACGGGGCTTCCCGCTCCCTCTGTTGAAGGAGGGAACGGGTCACCCTAAACAGGGCGGCAGGGCGGTTTTCTGCGGATGCTATGAGGGTGGCGCAATGATGACGTTTGGCCACCCTCAGCGCCACAATGTAAGTCCGTAAATGGGCTCTCACTTGTGTCCGGTCAGATTCAGAGCGGCTAGCCCTCCATCTTCTCTCTAGGCATCTCTTGCGGCGTTTCATCACCCGCAGCCCCTCAGTAAACCAAGGAGCCAGGGTGGTTCGCCGCCGCGAGAGAGGCCGCAAGGGCGCGACCCGATCCAAGGCTCCCACGGCCGCACTATTCCATGCGGCCGTGAGGTCCTCTATCGGGGCGCGGGTCAGGGATACAGGAAATGGCCCAAGCGCTGTCTGGAACCCATCCGGGTCCATCAAGCGCCTGGGGCGGTACCAGATTGGTAACTCTGGTTCCGCCTCCCCGCGGAGGGGAGCAGCGGTCGGAAAGTCGAGTCGGAGAAGTGAGTGGTCTGACCATGACAAGGGTATGATGTCTATGTCCCCTGTACCCAGATCACTCTTCCATTGGCCCGAGACGAAGATGAGGTCCGGCGTATGTCCACCCTCATGATTCCCTGCAAATTAAGCATAGTGCTTTATTATTTGTTTTGAGAAAAAAGTATTCAACTCTCCATTTTTCATTGAAAACTCTCAATTTTACTTTATGGTTTTGGTTTTTTTTGACAGGATGTTGAAGCTGTGCTTTCATAAAAAAAAAGTAACCATTTATTTTCCTAGTATTAGTGATGGAGCATATGTAATAATATAATGAGCAAATAACTAATTAATTTTTGCACCACTCTACCACAGTTGCTAAAAAGCTATTTTAACATTATTTTACAAATTAATGCAGTTAACCCAAGTGTAATAATTAAATCAGAAAACTTACATGTTTGTTTCCCAACAAAAAACTTAATAATAAACGTCTGTCTTCACAGGCACACACATATTATATTATCACACACATATAATTGTTACTACTGCATTTTACTTGCCAAGATGCACAAGCAAATGTAATGTCTGACACACATGGATTTCTATTCGACTATGTATGATGGGCATGGGAGGTGAAGATAACACAGCTTGGTGGCCTCCCCTACACAGCATTCAATTATTCCCTATGTAGCCCATACTTGAGTACTGTGCAATTGAGTCATGAAAAATATAGCTAAAAATCACGTAATGTTAAATGTTTACATCTTGGGGACGCATTACTAGCTGTTCAGGGTCATATGTGGGCTGCAGGTTGGACACACCTAATCTAGACCATGATAGCTGTCAAAGAGAGGAGGCGGTCAACTTGTTTTCCAAAGCACCTGAAGGCCACACAAGGAATAATGGATGGAAGCTGATTAAGGAGAGATTCAACCAAGAAATAAGGAGAAATTTTCTGACAGGGAGAACACTCGACCAGTGGAACAGCTTGCCTTCAGAAGTTGTGAGAGCTTCATCATTAGAAGCTTTCAAGAAGAGACTGGACTGCCATCTGTCAGAAATGGTATAGGGTCTCCTGCTTGGGCAGAGGGTTGGACTAGATGACTTACAAGGTCCCATCCAACTCTGTTATTTTGTTAGACCAAAGGGAGGGGTTGTTGGTTAATAGACAAGCTAAACTAGGATTATAGGTATATCCTGATCAGGGAAAAGCTAGTATTTGTGCGCCAATAGAAGATCAGGGAGCTTTGCTTCTAGAGGATCAGGGGGCTTTTTTAAAAGCCAAGGCAGCTTCCTCCCTGGTTTAAACAATGAGTCAGTTGCAGAGTTCCTGGAAAAGGACTAGCTGAAGATTCTGAAATACTTTACTTTACTTTATTTGGATTTGTATACCGCCCTTTTCCTTTTCGGGACTCAGGGCGGTGAACAGGCATCAATAAAATCGACAATAAAAAACATCAAAAATATATTAAAATACACTTAAAAGAATATAAATGGGTGGCCTGTTCTAAAAACCAGATAAAACCCCCTGTTAAAAACGATTAAAAGCTACGCCAGGCCGGCCGTTTATACACACAATAAAGGAATGTTGGTAAAGATGAGAACATTTGCAGATGTAGGGATTTTATTAGGGAAAAGACAGCTGCATTTGTCAGTGATTAAACACCCTTTATTGATTTTTTTTTGCTGAAAATGGAAAAAATGTAATTTGGGATTTATGGGATTAGAAAAAAATAGAATATGGAAAGTAGGAAGTGATGATAGAACTATAGAGATGGAGGACAACATATAAATGAATTTGTAACTGCTGTAAAGATCAGAAGTCACTTCTTTATATCTTCTTTTCTTTCTTCTTTGTATACCTTCTTTCCATCTTCTTTAAATTTGTATTGTTTTTTTTTAACTTTGTAAAACATTTCATTCATTCATTCATTCATTCATTCATTCATTCATTCATTCATAGGAATAGCTGGTCACACTGAACCACCACCCCGCCCCACTCACCGCCTCCCTGCAACAAAAGCCCAAGGAGGTAATATTGGTTGCACTAATTGATTCTTTCAAATTAAGAAATAGACGTTTTCATCTCTTTAAATGTGTGAATACTTTGTCTTTGCAGGCATTTTGGATCCTGAGAATGCGACCTATTCTGGAGACCAAAACTGATGGATCTCTTCAGGTGACTTGAGGAGAACCCTGTTCAATCTGTGCAGAGGGCGCTCTAGGGCAGGGGTCTCCAACCTTGGCAACTTTAAGACTTGTGGGAGCTGAAGAACAACTCGGGGAGTTGAAGTCCACAAGTCTTAAAGTTGCCAAGGTTGGAGACCCCTGCTCTAGGGCAGTATCCTGCTTCCCAAAATGCTTAGTTACAGATAGCCACGGCACCCTACCCTAACTTAATACCCTTTAGATGGCTGGATGTTCTTTTGCATGCTCTTTGCTTTTCAACTGTGTTGAAATCCCAGCTATATGGAGATACCAGGTTAAGTAGGGCTTGGCTTAGGGCTATAAAGGTCTGTTTTATTTATTTAGTTTGTCACTCATGTACAAGATATCAGGAATAAGAATAAACATGAATAAAAGTGCAGGAAATGGGTACAAATAAATGGGGACAGTAGGACAGGGACGTTAGGCATGCTGCTGCACTTATGCACACCCTTAAAAAGGACATAAGCTCCATAGCTATAAAGCAGGGGTCCCCAACCTTTGCAACTTTAAGTCTGAAGGACTTCAGCTCCCAGAATTCTCCAGCCAGCAAAGCTGGCTGGAGAATTCTGGGAGCTGAAGTCCTTCAGACTTAAAGTTGCAAAGGTTGGGGACCCCTGCTATAAAGGACATACTGTAAGCTCCTTATCCTTACCCATTTCCCAGCTTATGCTGCCTACCTGATTCAGAAATGGTGTAGATATCAAAGCTAGTAGTAGCGACTTACGTCTTACATTAACTATAAATATCTACCACACAATAAGGAACTGCAGTTCAAATGTTATTCTGAAGAGAAGGAAACAAAAATATCTTGGTAATGTCCAGTTGTTCTAATACACTGCTGGATGTGTAGGTTTCACAGATTCCATGCTTATAATGTTTTAGATGTCCAACTAGATTGAGGAACATATAAATGCCTTTGTGCGTCATAATGCTGGAACAACAACAAAAAGTTTTTAGCTATATGCATGTGTGAAGAACATATGTATGAATATAAAAGCTAAACGAGTAACTTCTTTGGTTTTATCAAATTTATTGAACTGGCACCTTAAATATTTAGAGCTGTGCATTAAATGTCGTTTAGAAAAACTTGAAGGGGAAAAGCTCTGAATAAAAGGAGCTTGTGGCAGTATGTGGGTAAGTTGAATAATGCTACAGTAATCCATAGGACACAATTAAAACATACGATTGGTTTGGTATCTTGAAAATATGTGGATTTTCCCACTTTAAAGAGACCAAGCTAGACTCAGACCTCTAAATAATAGTTTTGTTTCTGTAACTAGGGTGGTTACCATTCACATTTTTTCTTCTTTTTTCTCCATAGAAATATGAAACAAGGAAACCAGCATATTGGCCTAAGAAAGCCAAATTGTCTTCAGCTTGTTTCACTTTTGCTCTGCTTGGATGCTGATTTCAAGAATTACTTAACAGGAATCTGCTTCTAAATTTATCAGTTTTCATACCTTAAATGAAAAGGAATGTAGTTTAATTATTGCTGTCAACAATTCTCAGTACAGAACTATTCTTTTAGAAGTGACCTATGCTTATCCAGGATCACAAATAAGAAATTTTGATATTTCCCTGTATAATCAGTTCATGCCCCCACCCACCCCATTTTGATGGTTAATCAGTTAAGATCACTCAGTGCAAATATTTCAACATCAATCCTGTTGCCATCAAATAGGAATTTTAAATATGACAAAGATGCCATTTCTCCAAAATGCTTTGCAAGGTTTATTTCTCTGATTGCCTCTCCTGATTTTATAAAGCTATTCATATCCTTATTTACTTCATTGTTTTCCTCAACCTTGGCAGCTTCAAGATGGAAGGACTTCAACTCCTAGAATTTGAAGTCCACCCATCTTGAAGCTAACAAAGTTGAGACACACCAATTTACTATATTTTATGTGAATGATTAGAACAAAATATCTAAAACAACATTCCTGAATTAGCACCCTTCAGACTTACAAGGTCAGACATCTAGGCTAGCATATTTGATGTTACTCTCTAAAACAGTGTTTGTTAACTATGGCAATCTAAGATGTTTGGCTTCAACTAAGCCAAGAATTACTGAAGCAATGGGGATTTTCTGGGGATTCTGGGAGTTGCAGACACCAGGATGGGGCACAATATTTTACAGGGAAGGAGACATCCTTACTTCCAGAAAGGCCAACTTTTCTAACTGGATGGCATAGGTAGCATGTTTCCCCCCCCCCCCCCCAAGAAAAGCTTAGTAGAGTATTAGATTTTGTCCTGCTGATGTGTATCCATGCTTTCTTTAGGAGTATCCTTAACATAATCTTTAGAATAGTTATTGAGCAAGTTAAGATAAGCAAAGAAGTCTTTAAAACATACTTCAAATCGATGATAGGCTCTCACATTTATATACCAACCCTAGCCTATGGTCTGTTAATGATGCACATTGAATATATAATCACTGATAACAAACTAAGTTGATTTTAATTATAAGCTTTTGCAAAATAAAAAAACCAACTAATGAGAAGCACTCTTCTGTTGAAGTGGATGATTTGACCCTTTCACATTCTAGCAACGCACAGGCTGCCAGAATATCCTCTCCTTTGAACAAACTGCAGTTGCGGAAAGATGCTGCTGCAGTATTTTTCTCAGTAATTGCTAATGATGTTATTATTCCTGACATGCTTTCATTTGATTGTGCATACAATCAGAAGGCAAGCGTGATGGAGACATTGCCTTTCTTTTTGGCCACTGCAGACATCAGAGAAGGGGGATCTACATAAAGAACAGCTTTCACAGAACGTCCTTCAGGGGCAAGCTGCATCCATTTGAATGGGCTTCCTTCCATAGTAACAGTGTTAATATCACTTTAGAATGCCTTGGTAAGGCCATGCTTGGAATACTGCATCCAGTTTTGGTTGCCACGATGTAAAAAAGATGTTGAGACCTTAGAAAGTAATAACGACCCCAAAATAATAACTGTTTTCAAGGTCAGTTAATTATAACTTTTATTTATTTATTTTATTTTTATTAGATTTCTAGACCACCCCCTCCCCCCGAAGGGACTCAGGGCGGTGACTTGACCCAACATCGCAAAGTTCTGTGTTGTCGTTATAAAGGTAGTGAGGCAGGAAGAACTTTAATGTTTCAGTGACTTTCTTGATTAGGTTGCAAAGGAATAACCTCCTTTACCTGGAATAATCAAGTTGGAATTTCCTACAATTCCTACAACGCTGTCAAGTCTCACTCCTAGTACAAGACAGGATTGAATAAAAGAAGAGTTGGGTATAAAAAACACACACACACATAGGACTTTATTTTGTAGAAATTGCAGAATCTAGTTGCTTCTTATGCAGAATGTAGATGCTCTTTTGAATAGATATTCCCTTGACTTCCTATATTCCACTCTTCAGACATTTTTGAGTCGCCTGTGAAATTGGAAACCTATATGGATATAGAGGGGAGAGGCACTCTGGAGGTGATGGATGACTAAGGATCATTTCCATATCTAGGACTTATACAAGAACAACTCTTAGTCCAGCTAAGCATTAACAAATTAGAGGAATACAGTGAGATTCCATAAACTTTCCATGAAAATCTGAGGAACCTGAGAACCTGATTGTCTCACAATTAAAAAGGCAAACATAAATGCATGAGCATAATCCATATGAGATCAGAACTTTGCCAAATTATCAGCAATATTCAGGTGTGGTGGAGAAATTGTGCACTTGTTTTTACACACACAAATCTGCTTTTTCCAGTCAAACTCTTTTATCTTTTATTAATAAAAAGAGGAAGGATGAGACAGAAAGCCAATTCAGAGACAACACAATTTTGTACGTGCTGGACATAAAGAGAGACAAAGGATGTCCCTTCTTGAAAATGAAAATAAAAAGTTGATTAAAAAAAAAATAGCAGGAGGGAAGGGATGAGGTGTTCCTTTAAAAATATAACTCTTAAGTGTCGAGGAAGAGAAGAAATGGAGAAACAGCAATTTAAAAATTTTTAAGTAAACAAAGCCAACTTTTTGTTTTTGTACATGCCTCTTCTGAGTGATCTCTTCAGACATCCAGATCGTTTCATTTAATGATACAAGTTGTATCCTTCTATCAAGCCCATATCCTGGTCACTTGAAGCGCACAGTTTCTTATCTTTAAAAGTCATTAGTAAAAATAGTTATAAATTAAATTCAATCTCTGATATTTGATTTTGTTGTTTTAAAAATATGAATAACTCCTTTCTAATTAATGTACTTCCATTCTTCACGTTGAATGACAAAGCCACTGCAGAGAGGAGACAAAAGATAAAATTAGGAAAAGCACCATGGTGGGGAGGTAAGAGAAAATAAATGGCATTCTTAAAATTCTTTAAAAATTCTTTAAAAATTGCTCTACTTTAGATTCTGGCAATCATTTTCCCCTGAAATGAGTGTTTGTCAGGTCTTCTCAAAAAGAAGGTAATTAAAAGAAGTGTTTCAAACAGATCTGGATATTCAGCAAATCCAGAAAAGAAAATTTCTCTTTTTCATCTCTGATTGAAATTACCTAAAATGGAAAGTACCAGAAAAACCTTTAAAAAATGCTAAAAATAACAAGAGGCAGAACTTGATGAAATCAGTAGGTTCTCAAGTTCAAAGCTATGATGATCTGAGTACAGAGAATTTCTATAACACAACCTACAACAGCTCAATGTCCTTCATGTATGGAATCAAAGTTGGGCATTATGGGCCATTAGAAGTCAAAAATATCTGGAGGTCAGCTGAGTAGGAAGAGAGCTAATTTTTAACAGGATTTAGATCAGGCCAATCTGTTTAATATATATTTTAATTGTATTTTTAATTGTATTTTATGCTCTATATTATTGATCTTATTATTGCCTGAACACCGCCCTGAGTCCCGCAAGGAAGAAGGGCGGTCTAAAAATTTAATAAATCCTAAATCCTATAAATACCTAACGTAAACAGGATGTCTACAATGCTAAGACATTGATTAAATTAATTACAACTCTACTACATTACAACTATATATTAGTAAACATAACTAATAAAGACAAGGTAAAACTGAGATCAGCTCCAGCTCAACTCCAGATAATTAGTCATGCAGATTTCTTGACATCTCAATTTGCCATTGCTGCTTCTCCTTTCAATCAAGGTGATTTCATATACATGGTACATTCTTTGGGGAATGAAAAAGAAAGTTAGACGCTGCTTTCTTTTGGACTTTTTTGTCTGGATGCCTGCCCAGTATGGCCAACACAAACCAGCTAAAGCCCTCCAAAACATCTTAAATACAATAGTCACACTATGTGTGAAATTTAAACGAGATATTTTAACACAGGGTAAAACATTTAATTTAGTTTTAATTATTTATAATTGTTTTATGTATATGCTCTTAAATTCTTGTACACCGCCTCAAGTCCCTTCGGAGAGAGGGGGCGGTCAATAAATCCAAATAAATAAATAAATGTAGGGCAGGCAGGCAGAATAATAACAGAGTACATCCATGAACACTGACTAGCAGTCAGAAGACACAATGAAAACTTATTAATATCACAAAACATGGACAGACTCAACCAAAGTTTTAACTGGGAACCTGTGAGCATCATAGGTCTAGTTAAGTTGATAAATGCTAGATAATTCCTGGAAGCCTGGCACTCAGACAAATCAACCATGAACAGTCACATGGAAATAAATCTTATTTACACACCAATCAAAGGAGACAATAAAAAACCCTAAGAAAAATATAAGAACACATTTTCTCCACAGCAGCCAATATCCAGATAAGCAGAGATTCAACACCGGGTGAACAATCAAGCAGGAAACAATACCCTTAATCAAGGAACAATCAAGGAGAAAACCACACCCCGTACTAAAACTGGCAGAGTAAGGTACTGTATATTAATAGGGAGCAAACAAGGGTTGGCCTAGAGGTGGAGCTCTTGCCTCCCAAGCAGAAGGTTTTGAGTTTGATCCTAGGTAGAGGCAGATGTAGGGTCTCCTGTTTGGGCAGGGGGTTGGACTAGATGACCTGCAAGGCCTCTTCCAACTCTGTTAATCTGTTAAAAAAACTCCACATTCACTGGCACTGTTACCTACATGGATACTGAAATGTCTGCAAGCAAACAACCAAGCCCAAAGAGTAGGAAGGACTCCACAATTCAACCCTGAGCCACAGTTATTCTCTATTATTGTAATTGCCATGGGATTTCTATGATTTCTCATCAAAATATTAACCTAGCCCAGTGGTGGGCAAACTTATTAGTCAAGAGAGCCAAATATCAACAGTATCACGATTGAAATTTCTTTTGAGAGCCAAAAGGTGTGGCCTGTTTTGTGGGAGTGGCTCAGCGGTCATGTGACCGGGTGGGCGTGGCCAACTTGGAAAATGTGGTGAAACTCACTTAACGACGGTCCTGCTTAGCAACCTGCTTTCTTTCTTTCTTTCTTTCTTTCTTTCTTTCTTTCTTTCTTTCTTTCTTTCTTTCTTTCTTTCTTTCTCTCTCTCCCTCCCACTTTCTTTTTCTTTCTATTTTTCTTTCTCTTTCTCTCTTTTTCTTTTTGTCGCTCTCTGTCTATCTCTTTATCTGTCTCTCTCTCCTCCCTCCACCCATCTGTCATTCTGCGTGTGTGTGTGTGTCTGTGTGCGTGTGTCTCTCTCTGATTCCCTCTCTCTCTGTGTCTCTCTCTGTTTGTCTCTTCCTCCCTCCCCCTCTGTCTCTCTCTGTATGTCAGTCTCTCCCTCCCTCCCTCCCTTCCCCCGGAAGCAGTGGAAAGCCCGGCACGCCAGCCGGGGAGGCCACGGCTGCCTCCTCCCACAGCGAGGGAGGTGGGCGTGTGGCACCTGAGCCACCCAAGCGCCGCCGGGGCTGTCCGGGCACCGCACACCCACCTCCCTGCGACATGCAGCTCCCGCCGTCCGAGCGCATCGGGCAGGAGAGCCGGGAATGTTCCCACCAGCTCCCTCCAACGGCCACCGAGGTGCGCCCTCCAGGCTGCCCGCCACACGAGGCTGGGAGGGAGGGTGCGCGGCGCCTGGACGACCCCCAGGCAGCCGCAGCCCCCAGGAGGAGGCAGCCGCAGCCCCCCCAGCCAACATGCTGGGTCCTCTGCTGCCTCCGGGGGGAGGGAGAGGAAGAGGGGTTCGAGGGGCTGAAGAGCCGCTTGTGGCTCGCAAGCCGCGGTTTGCCAACCACTGACCTAGCCCAATCTTGCTTAATTTTCAAGATATATCTCCAGGAGATGCAACCCAATCTCTTTGTTTCTCTCCCAGAACCTTCCCCCTTGATTGTGTCCACAAATTTTAGTTATACAGTTCCTTGATATTTACAGGTGGGGGGAAACAGAAAACATTTGCATACGTCCTAAAATAGGTTGACTCATTTCAAACAAACTTACAACAAAATCCAAAAACCTGATCTCATCTTACTTTTTCTTTGCCCCTTTCATCACTGCACCTATAGCTGTTCCACCCTATATTAAATGCATTCCCACATTTCACAGGACTAAACGTGATATGATCTGTGTTCCAATATCTAAAGAACTGTCACAAAGAAGCGTGGGTCAACCTATTCTTCAAGGCACCTGAAGGCAGGACAAGAAATAATGAATGGAAAGCAAGGAGAGAAGCAAACTAGAACCGAGGAGAAATTTCCTGACAGTTTGAACAATTAAACAGTGGAACGACTTGCCTCCAGAAGTTGTGGGTGCTCTAGCACTGGAGATTTTTAAAAAGAAATTGGACAACCATTTGTCTATAGGGTTATAGATATAGGGCAGTGATGGCAAACCTATGGCACGGGTGCCACAGGTGGCACACGGAGCCATTTCTTAAGGCACGCAAGGCATTGCCCTGTCAGCTACAGCACACATGTGTGTGCAGGCCAGCTGATTTAGGCCTTCTTTTGAGGCTGTTTTTTGCCCTCTGGAGGCTTCAGGGAAGTTCCTGGAGCCTCTGGAGGTGGGGGGGGGGGGGAGGCTGTGTTCACCGTCCCCAGGCTCCTCGAAAGCCTCTGGAGCCTGGGGAGGGCAGAAAAAGCATGCCAAAAGCAAGGGGTCGCACACATAGCATTATGGGTGTGGCACACCCACGCATGATCCCCCCTGCGCTCCCCCCGCTTTTGGCACACGAGCCAAAAAAGGTTAGCCATCACTGATATAGGGTTTCTTGCGGGGAGTTGAACTAGAAGACTTCCAAGGTCCCTTTCAACTCCGTTATTCTGGTATCTGATTTGCTGACTTTATTACAACGTGAAAAATTACTCTGCAAGAGTTTTATTTCTATTTGTTCTTTCTAAGCAGTGCTGGCAGACAAGTGAAAACCATTGTTAAATTCTAGAAGAAGAAAAAGCTTCTTTCCCATTAACCCACTTTGAACTCAGAGTCACCTTATTTGCCTTTCCATGTCTTTCCTTCTGACATACCTACAGCTCCACTTGTTCCAACTGAGCACAGGAAAGGATCAAGGGTGATGGCAATAGATTAAGGAGTGCTCATCTAACATATAATTTGCAGGGATGGCTCAGCATACTTACATGTTCATGCCTCTTCTGGAAGGCTCTCCGTTTTCTGCAAGAATCACAAAGCAAATGATTTCAATTTGTTCTTTTCACACATAACTACAAACTGTCTTGGGGAGAAAAACAGATAAGAGACTTCTCAATTCTTCAATGGAAAAGAGTTCAGTTTCAAAAGCACAGTTTGGCTTTCATTTGTGTTGAAGAAAGATACATTTCTGGAGAAAGATTAGAAGAAGCAAGCCTTTTAGATTACATTAAAAGAGTTATTTATGAGCTTGTCTGAATTTCCAAATGAGAGATGTTTTTCAGTATCCCACCTCTGATGTATTACCCAATCCACTACTTAGGATAAAGCACTCTTCCCCAAAGGAGTCTCCCAGAAACATGGCTTTTGTGCAGAAGTGCGTAAATAAATTCCTCTCCCATTTAATGGTTTTTCTCTTCCATCACATTAATAACCATCAACCTAGGGAATTTTCTGGGGGCCACATGTGGCCTCCAATTGTACACCTGTGCTCTGAAAACAGTTTTGGAACATACCAAAAAAATTATGTCATGAGTCTAAGGGTAGCTCTATAAATTCACTGAACTAAATATATACCCGAATCAGATAAATACAAAATGATGAGACCAATTGCTCAAAGTCTACTGACCCATTCAGTAACTACCTATTCAGGACTGTAATGAAACCAATTAATGGTGGGGTGATTTCCCCTCTGCACACTCAATCCTGTACTGGTTGATAAGAAGAGTTTAATTTGTACCAGATACATATATCATACAAAACAGTTCCAAACAAGTCCCAAAGGTGCTCTTTCAAAGAGGCAACTGGACTTTCTGTTTTTTTCTTTGAAAACCTTCCTTAGTAAACCTCAGATCTTCCTCAGATCTGTACAGTGGGGAAATAAAAGAACCATGTCATAAACTCACGGCACAACATAGGAGAACAAACCAATCAGGACAAGATCCAGCAGTGCGTCTTCATTCAAAAGCCAAAGGCTACTCTTTTGCAGGCAGCAAAGTCCACATTTTGGACAGAGAGGACCACTGGTTTGAAAGAGGGGTCACAGAGGCCATCTGTGTCAAACCTGAACACATCTCTCAACAGAGGGGGAGGGATGGCGGGCCTGGGGTAATTGAACTGTTTTTTAGGGTTTTTAAGGGTTTAGTTTTAGTTTGGGATTTTAGCGCAGGGTTTTAGTTTAATTTATTTTAATATTGTATTATGCTTGTGGTTTTATATATGTATTTTTAAATTCCCTGTGCACCGCTTCGAGTCCCTTCGGGGAGAGAGAGCGGTTTATAAATTAAAATTATTATTATTATACAACACCATCTGCCTCCAGTCTACAACACAATCCTTTCAACAGTTCCAAGAAGGCTCTAGGCCAGGGGTGTCAAACTCATGTCATCATGTGACATATAGTGACTTTCCCCCTTCACTAAAACAGGGTTGGCTGTGGCCAGCGCATGTCACATCCAATCCGCAGCTGAGATTTTAACACCCCTGCTCTGTACGCACTCATGTAACCCTGAGGACATAGATAAACCTCCAAGTGGCCTCAATGACTCTCTAAAAGAATGCAATTGACCAGCTGCCAGCAAGGAATATAAATCCTTCTATTCCCCACCATCCAGTCAGCGCTGAAGCAGCTTCCTGGATGACAAGTAGAAATGCCTTCAAAGAAAAACCAGAAAGTCCAGTTGCCTCTTGAAAAAGCACCTTTGGGACAATGTCAGCCATGACCAGGACCACTGAGAATCTTCAAAGACAGTTCGAAACAAGAATATTCTTTCCTACCTTCTTTTTCTTTTTTTTCTTCTGTGACCCATCTGCATCAAGTCTCTCCACATTTTTGCTCTTCTTTTTCTCTGTAAGACATTTAACAGTACAGGGCAAACAATTCAGATTGCATCTTTAAAAAAAATGTTTTGGGGTCACATAAAAGCACATTCCCAGCTTTGAATGATTTTAAGTGCAGGACCAGTTGTCCCAAATTCCCCCAGATACTTTATTTCTTGGATTCCAATGCCATTTAAGGAAATGATTACTACAACATGTCAAGAACCTGCATATTGTAAATTAGTGCCAAAGTTGTACTAGAAAAATCTAGTGCTAAGACAGTTGTTTTTCTACAAACATCCAGATTTGCACCAGAATCTCCTATTTATTGGAAATGGATTTTTTTTGTTGCTAACATTATATGCAAAGATACCTTGATTTGAACAAACCTGCATTTAGCAGATTTCAAGCGCAATGGATCAATTTGCCATCCACAGATCCTTCCCTCACCCCAATAAGGGATACATGCATTACACTTGAATATTCCAGATGAGGCAGTTAAATTAATTTTCCTTCATTTAATCCTTAGAGAGCAATTTATACCATTTGCCTATAAACTGCCTCAGTAACGTACTTCAAAACCCTCTCCTCAAATGGACCATTAAAACGAGGTTTCACTGTGTTGTTGCTAATCTAATCCAGGCATGAGGTCTAAGGTATTTATTTTCTCACTAACTGGGATAGAAAAAGAGGTGGTAGAATAAGGATGTCCTGTGAAGGCAAGAAAATTAGACAGGATTAAGCAATTGAAGTCAGCCCACAAGGAACTTTTAATGCAGGTAGTCCGCAACTTACAAGAGTTTGCTTAATGACTGTTCGAAGTTACAACAGCACTGAAAAAAATGACTTATCATTTTTCACACTTATGAACATTGCAGCATCCCCATAGTCACATGATCACAATTCAGATGCTTGCAACTGACTCATATTTATGCCAGACGCAGGGTCCCAGGGTCATGTGATCACCTTTTGCGACCTTCTGACAAGCAAAGCCAATGGGGAGGCCAGGTTCTCTTAACAACCATGTGACTAACTGAACAACTGCAGTGATTCACTTAACAACTGTGGCAAGAAAAGTTGTAAAATGAGGCAAAAAGTTCTCACTGAACAACATAAATTTTGGGCCCCATTGTGGTCGTAAGTTGAGGACTACCTGGAGTTGCTTGCTGGCAGGGACAAGCACTGGGCAGTTTATTTTTATGCTTGTCACCCCGTTTTATTTCACACTGCAAACTTTCAATTCAGGCATATTTGAAATATTAACAGCATATCTGGGATAACGTCACAAGAATAGCTGCTCTGGGGAATAGGGGTTACAAAATAGCCATTTACTAGGAGGATAATTGGTGTTAATGCTCCTTCTCATTCCCTTTTGTGACTACAATGCTATTACCACCACCTCCTCTTTTTCCCTGAACAGATGGACTCATTTGTAAATTTATCTGCAGCCATGTGCTGTTATTTTCTATGTATTCCTAGGAGGATAATTCCCAAGTCTTTCTTGGGCACAAAGATAACTCTTAAGATTGGCTTGTATCATGTTAATATTCAAGCTTCACATACATGGCACTACACAGAAAATCCCAATAATAATAATAATGAACACCATCATAGTTGTTCAACTTTGAACTTGGTTAAGAGAGTCGTTAAAACCCAAACATAACACCGTTCTAAAGTGTGAACCAAATCTGCTTCACTATCTGGACACATAAACAAGACTAATGCAGAGCATACAACAGCTGGTCATTTGCAGCTCCCTGGCTTTTCTTCCTAGGAGACAAGATTGCTCCATTTATGGAAATAAGATGGTATTTCTCTGAACATTTAATATTTTCAGTATTTATAATCTGATTTATCAATGTATTTGTAGTTGAGTTCATTATATATTATACACTTGTTCTGGAGTGACTTCAAATAGAAGAGGTGGTATGATTTTCTGAAACCCTGAATAAAAATCCGAATTCACCATTTCCTAAACTGCCATCCTCTGAATATGTTGAACCTAGCTCCCTAAAGTCCTTGCCAGCATGGTCAAAGGCCGGTTGCTATGATTGTTGTAAAATGTGCTCTTTTTTCCTCTCTGAGTGATGGTGAGATTTTATAAATCCTGTTACAGACAACGAAAGATGAAAGCCTCCAAAAGCAAGATAGATTTATAGAGACGTGCTAGGGGAGTAAAAATAAGGGACTCTGGAGAGGAAAATAACATTATTAACTCATGATTAGGTTCCCACTTCTACAGATATATTCTGACTGTTACGATCAGTGAGTTTTTCTGGAGAATTCACTGATAGGAGAAATTTAGACTAAAGTCTCCTTGAAAGACATAGTAATGTTCGTTTGGACAAAGAATCTTGTATCAGCTATTAAGTATGGAGATAACAATGTCATGTATTGGCAAATGTTTTTCTGTCTCAGGACCTGGATGATCTGCCATCATTAGCTGAAGATGAAATTCGTAAATCAAAGCAATGGTTGCAAAGGTACAAACTTACAAGGAAGTTTACAACAAAATGGATGAAGGAGGGCAAATTAAATGTTTTGGAATGGTCAAGGCAAACTCCAGATCTAAAACCCAGGGAAATACAATAGCAGAGTTGGAAGGTACCTTGGAGGTCATCTAGTCCAACTCCCTGCCTAGGCAGGAAGCCCTATACTATTTCAGACAAATGGCTATCTAACATCTTTTTGAAGACTTCCAGGGTTGGGGCATTCACAACTTCTGGAGACAAGCTGTTCCACTGGTTAATTGTTCTAACTGTCAGGACATTTCTCCTCAGTTCTAAGTTGCTTCTCTCCTTGATTAGTTTCCACCCATTGCTTCTTGTTCTGCCCTCAGGTGCTTTGGAGAATAGTTTGACTCCCTCTTCTTTGTGGCAACCCCTGAGATATTGGAACACTATTATGTCTCCCCTAATCCTTCTTTTTATTAAACTAGACATACCCAGTTCCTGCAACCGTTCTTCATATGTTTTAGCCTCCAGTCCCCTAATCATCTTTGTTGCTTTTCTCTGCACTCTTTCTAGAGTCTCCACATCTTTTCTACATTGTGGTGACCAAAACTGTATGCAGTATTCCAAGTGTGGCCTTACCAAGGCGCTATACAGTGGCATTAACACTTCACGTGATCTAGATTCTATCCCTCTGTTTATGCAGCCTAGAACTGTGGCAGCTTTTTAGGTAGCTGCTGCACATTGCTGGCTCATATTTAAATGGTTGTCCACTAGGATTCCAAGATCCCTCTCACAGTTACTGCTATTGAGCAAGGTTGTGTAGGATTATGGAAAGAGCAATATGCCATGGATGAATAGGCCAGAATTCTTATACAACAACGTTAAAGACACACTGCCAATTACAACAAGAGTAAAATAGTTACTGAATCTAAGATAGCAATTATTTGTATGTTGGGTTATTTTGTTTCTGAAGTATAGTAAATGAAATCTGTCATTTATGTGAAATGTCAACACTATTTCTGCACTTGGTCTTTTTATATATTTATACCGATATTAATATAGTCTACCTGTTTACTCAGATTCACATGAGACCCTGGCAAAAATAGGATAAAACCCAGGAAATTTAAAAGAGGACAAATAGGTACACAGAACAGAATATCTGGGTGGTTTTTATATGATAAAATATTTCCACCCCATTTTTTTAACGTGTACTTTTCTATAGCATTACAGTCTATTTTTGTATAGATTAGTCAAGTGAAGCAGAGTATGGAAATAAATGGGGTTTTTCCCACTCAGTAAAGAGGGTAACTTATATCAAGATCAGTAAAATCCGAGTCTCCATGCAAGAGCCTCTTCCCTTCTTGTTCTCCCTTTCCTAGCGGAAGCCTGGGACCATTTCAGCAACAAAAATGCCTCAGTAGGAACTACTGAATTGGCTGGAGCTGCTCTTTTGAACGGCAAAATTGATAGTGTCCCAGCAACTCCCTCTCTCTCCCAGTGTTTACAGCGGCTCTCTAAATGCAGCCTTCTTAAGATCGACTCCTCTGCACTGACATTCATGATTTATACGAGGTACTGCTGAATATGACCACTTGGCAGCCTTGGTAGCGAAAGCGTCCTTTTCGGCTCTATCTGTGAGAACTGTGAGCATATGCCTGAGCTGGGAAAGTTGCCTCCATTTCAGTTTTAAAGCCATGTGGCAAAGGAAGCCATTTCCTAAAACATAGCCTAGCTAGGCTCTTCAGTCTCCTCCATCTGTTCTCACCAGAAAATCAGAAAGAAATCGTGGGTAATCATGTATCAAAAGAGGTTAAATACCTGTTTTTAAATACATACCAGGGGCGTGACCAGGGCGGGCGTGGCCAGGTTGATGTCACTCATCAAGGCTCAGTTTTCGACCGCAACGGCCTCCTGCAGCCTTCTGCCAGTGAAAACAGAGCATGCAGTCTCCCTGGGCCTCCGTTTTCACTGGCAGAGTGCTGCAGGAAGCCATTGTAGCCAAAACCGGAGTCTGGGTTGGCCTTGTATGGCTTCCGCTAGCTCTGTTTTTTGCTGACAGAGGCACTGCAGACAGGGCTGGTCCCTCCCTCTTTCCAGGGAAGCCCTGTGGGCCAGATCTAACTACCCTGTGGGCCAGATCCTGCCCGGGCCTTCAGTTTGACATCCCTGAACTAGGTCAACTAGTTGAACTGACTTGAAGACACCTGCTCACACAAAAGCGCCTATGATAAAAATAAGGGACATTACAGAGCAAACACAAAATAGGCAAATGTAACATCACATTTTAAGGAAAACTAGTAAGTTGGTGCATCCACAGGTTCTGGACCAACCCTGGACAGAAAAACAAAAAAAAAAGGAAGGTCACCCTGAGGATCACAGTGGGATCAGATAACTGGAATCAGTTCAAATGATCACTTGAATATGAGCCAGCAATGTGCAGCAGTAGCCAAAAAAGTTAATACATTCCTGGGTTGTATAAACAGAGGCATAGAATCAACATCATGTGAAGTATTAGTGCCACTGTACAAAACCCGAGTAAAACCACACTGGAATATTGCAACCAATTTTGGTCACCATACAGAAAAAAGATGTTCAGACTTTGGAAAAAGTTCAAAGAAGAGCAACTAAAATGATCAATGACCTGAAGACTAAACCATATGAAGAATGGCTGCAGGTTTTGGGTCTGTCTAGTCTAAAGAAATGAATTAGAGGTGATGTGATAGCAGTATTCCAGTATTTGAGGGGCTGCCACAAAGAAGAGCAGGTCAAATTATTCTCCTAAGCACCAGAGGGCAGGACAAGAAACAATGGTTGGAAACTAATCAAAGAGTGAAACAATCTGGAATTAAGGAGAAACTTCCTAACAGTGAGGACAATTAACCAGTAGAACGCCTTGCCTTCAGAAATCATAGGCGCTCCATCACTAGAGGTTTTTAAAGAGACTAGAATATTGCTTGTTTGAAATGGTATAGGTTGCCTTGTTTGAGCAAGGGGCTGAACTAGAAGGTCCATTCCAGTTTCTATTCTATTCTATTCTATTTTATTCTATGGCTCATAAAAGGACTGGGAGCATCATAGAAAAGGGGAAGTAGTTAAAGCAGAACAAGCCCATACGACCAGGAAGGAAGAAGCTGCTGAAGAAAAAACAGGAAGCAGAAGAATGTTAAAGAACAGACCTAAAAATATCTTCCGAAAAGCCTTCTTGCCTACCCTTTTTACTTTTCTTTAGAATGGAACCAAGAGGTATGTTGGGAGAGTTTCTTTACACACGTGTAAGGAGGGGGACATCGAAGTGCTAAGGTTTAAGGTTAATAAACCTTTCCCCACATAGTACTAACACAAAAGAATTGGTAATAATTGGTAAGCAATGCCTCTTTACCACACGGGGGCAGCAGAATGCATCAAATAATTGGGGAGGGGGGGGGGGGAAGAGGAAAGGACCAGGAACATTAATTAGCACCCAGGTTTGATATGCCCACATGGAATAGGGATGGCGTTCTCACTTTTATCAGATTTCTTTTCTTTGCTGTCTTTTTTCTTTGCTGATTTGCTGCTGTCTGAAGACTTGGATTTCTTTTTCTTCTTTTTTAACTTTAACTCTTCTGCACTCTGCATTTTTTGCTTCTTGCCCTTTGAAGGGCCAGTGTCCCCATCTGCCAGTTTCCGTTTCTTGGATGGCTTCTCTTTCTTTCCACTTTTCGATGTCTTGGGCTTTGCCACAGGGCGCGCCTGGGCACCTCCTGGGGTTCCTTGTTCTGTGTCCTCCTCTTTGTTCCCAAGGAGAGCTTTGAACGATGGGGCAAGTGATTCTGGCGATTGTACCGCAGATGTCTCTTGGGCTTGGCCATTGCTCTGAGCCTTTGCGGCAGCTTTCTTTGCTGGGGGCGGCTTGGAGCTGGTGCTCTTCAGCCCCCGTTTCTTTGCCTCCTTTCCCTTAGCAGCTGCTGCTTCCTTTCCAGAAGAAGGCTGCGAGGTGATCGCTGTAGAAACAAATTTTTACAATTTAGCAACTATTAAGAACCGGATCCCTATAAAGCAGGGGTCTCCAACCTTTGCAACTTTAAGTCTGAAGGACTTCAGCTCCCAGAATTCTCCAGCCAGCAAAGCTGGCTGGAGAAGTCTGGAAGCTGAAGTCCTTCAGACTTAAAGTTGCAAAGGTTGGAGACCCCTGCTATAAAGTACTGCTACTTTGTGAGTAAATCATTCCAACTCGGCATCAAAACATAATATAAATAAACGATACTTAAAGAAATGGCATAAGCTATAAAACCTTTCTGCTGCCCTGTGTTTTGCTGCTTTCTAGGTGTTGACTGAACATGCTACAATCCACCAGTTTACCCGGTCATGGCTTTATTCCCATTTCTGCTTGCTCCAGGAAATTCTCAGATACAAGATTCTATCTTCTGGTCGTACAATTATTTTAAATGCCATTTTACCACTCCACGCTCTTCAGATATGTTTGTCTTAAAATTACTATGCATTCTGGCTAACGGCTGGGAAGTATGGGATCTGATACTAGCTTTTTTTTCCCATGAAGGAATCAAGTCAAGGTTATCTTGAAGAGAAGATTTCTGTAGTGTACCTATGCACATGTTCAAAGTATATATCACATGTAAAAGTATATGTTGAGCTTCATGTTCCAAATTGTTAGCCTTTGGGGGATTATCTTTTCAGCTGTCACAAGACTCTTTACTGCTGATAAGTCAAATGGTCCCAGAACCAGGACAGAATTCAACTCAGCATTAACATGCTTCCCCAATGCTGCCAGAAAACCCAAGAAGGGACCCAAGTTCAATAACTCTTTTGATCTTTCTCTCTTCACACAATATAGATACTTAGATTGTGAGGGTGATTTTTTTTTCACAGCCACCACTATTTTAAAGCTAGGGAATAATTTAAGCAGGCAGCAGAAAAGGAAAGAGAAACCTGACATATAAATATGCTAACTATTCTATCTTCAGGCACTCCTGGGACTAATCTGCAAAAATCTTATTCTCTTCAGGCCTTCTTTGAGCACAGACTAGAAAAATAGTTTGGCATATTTCTAAGGTTGCTATCTACTGCTATCCAATAGACAGCATCAAAAGACTTTCAGTGAGGTTGTCAGAAGGCCTTTATTTTAATCATTTGTCTGAAGAACAGACTTCTTCCTTTTCTGCAGATATGAATGAATATACCTACTGATATGGTCAGCAGAACCAAAATCCTCATTTTAGATACTTGGGTTGTGATGAAACATTTAAAGCTTTTTGTTCTGGCTGGTGTGTGTGTGTGTGTGTGTGTGTGGTACATACACATACATACACTACACACACACACACAACACATCTATTGACTCAAAATAGAGATGACCAAATGAGCCATCCTACATCTTCATTTAGGATACCCATCATGGAATTAGATCGGGGATGGATAGTTTGTGCCCTATGGAGCAATGCAGGTCCCCTGGATTAATTTTTCCAGAACTTCCTGTCTATAAATGGCTGCACCAATACTGGGTGGCAAATTGGTGGTTTTGAGCACTAGGCATTAAAGAAAAAGAACAGAGGCTCAAAAGAGATGCATTAGATTTTTAGCAACTTGGAACCTTGTCAATTGATTTGGACTATCAGGAAAGTAATTCTAACACAATGCGGACAGTTGTCTCACAGAACACCATCTAAGCTCAATACTGTATTAAATAAATTCAGCAATAAAGAACAGTATTGGGCAACCGAAGAACTTTTTTAGGACAATATTTCTCATCCTTGGCAGCTTTAAGATGTATAGACTTTTAATTCCCAGAGTTCCTCAGCCAGCAAGGTTCTAAGCTCTGTTCAAGGAAAACAACCTAAAGCACTTGTTAGGGCCACCTGGGAATTCTAGAACTTGCAGATGTCACACATTTGGAAGAAAAGCTGGGGAAAGGCTTGGCCTAATTAACTTTTAAAACAGATACTTTCTAATTTACAGTACTGTTTTACAGTTACATCTAGCTAGATGTATTTCTATTCTGATCTGTCCAATTAAAAGAAAAATACATTTTATTAGGGCAACTTTCTCCTGCATAACAAAAGAGCTTCATCTCAGAATTTTGGCTTAAAATTTAGTCTTAACAATATGAAAAGATGTTGCATTACATTAAGAATTAAACATTCTCTAGTCTGCCACTAGACAGTTTGGTCTAGTGATTAAGGCACCAGACTAGAAAGCAGGAGATCATGAGACCTGCTTCCCCATCCATGAAAGCCAGCTGGGTGACTTTGGGCCAACCACTCTATCTCAGCCCAACTCACCACACAGGGTGGTGGTTGTTGTGGGGAAAATAGGAGAGGATAAATAATAAAGGTGATATACAAATAAATAAAAATGAAACATCAATAACAACAACAACAACAAGCCAGGCTAGCCAATTACATAAAATTTATCTTCATTTAGAAAGAATAATTAAGCCCATTATGTAATAAGACCACAAATTTTCAACTGTAACCCAACCATGAAATGTCTCTGCACAGGACAAATCTCAGAGAATCCTTCAAAACAGAATGGTATTTTGTGAAAAACAAATGTAGCAGGATCCTTTCTTGATCCAGAAAATCTTCACCCAGTTGAAATAAGTGTATAAGCTTGGATTTGGGAAAAAGGGGAGATTTAAGAGTCTAGTTGCCTCTGGAAAATATGTCGAGGGTTGGGACTGTACAGGTAAGTTCCTGAATTCCTAAAAAGTGGAATGGTGCGGCCAAATCGCTGTAGGACAATTTAACAATTCTATTTAATTAATTTCCCCCCCCATTTTTGCCATTCACATTTCATTCTGTCCCTCCTTTTGCATCCCTTCCTTTAATAATTCCATCCCACTCTTTCTTGAATATTAGTGCAATTCTTGTCCTGCCGCGAGTTGGCCATGGCGAATTGTCAGACTCCCTAAAAAGTGCTTTCCTTTTAGTCTTCTGTACCAACAGTTCCTTCAAAGCCAACCTGTTTTCGGTGTGTGAGTTTCCTCAGCGTCACTATCGCTTGAAGAGCTGTCAGTTGATGATGCGCTGTCAGCAGGAGCTGGTGTCCCAGATGGCTTTGCTTGAGCACCGACCGAACCCTGTTTGGAGAGCAGAGGGCTTGCTGCCACAGTGGACGCCTGGATCTTGTGAGGACCTGATTGTCCCGTTAAGAGAGACTAGGAGTGAACAAAAGAGAAAGAGAGAGAAATAATTTATGAATATGGGATTAATAGCAAGGGCAGTTAACAGAGTGATATATCCCAATTCAGTGATGGCTAACTTTTCCCCCCATTGCGTGCCAAAAGTGGGAGAAGTGCAGGAGGGTCGTGCCCACACCCATAATGCTATGCGTCCGACACCCCGTGCTTTTGGTGTGCGATGGACCCATTTTTCACCCTCCCCAGGCTCCAGTGTCTTTTTAGGAGCCTGGAAGGGCGAAAACAGCCTCTCCTGCCCCTTCACGAGAGTTCCTTGAAGCCTCCGGAGCACGAAAAATGGCCCAACGGGCAAACTGGAAGAACGTTCCCTAACATCTGCCTTGCGCATTGGGTTGTTTTTCTCCCTCTGGAGGCTTCAGGGAAAAACAGCCTTAAAAGAAGGCTGAGGTTAGCTGGCCAGCGTGCACATGGAACTGACACAGCAACACCTCACATGCCCTAACAAATGGCTCCGGGTGCAAGAAGTTCACCATCACAGTCCCAATCTCTTCAATTAGCAAAATTTATCAGTATCTGTTTAGTTCAATACTTTTCACTTCATAGCAGTGCTGACACACGAGAGAAACGGCATGAAACAAAAGATCTACCAGAGCTTTTATTATAACCTTCTAAGTCTGATGTCCATTATTCTGACTGGACATTTTGGAAAGAGTTCCACTCTTGATACAGTATGAAAGAGTCTGGATGGGGAAGGCTGTTTTAGATGTATTCTTTATTAAACAAATTTATCTAGCTGCTCAACTCACACACAAGCTGAATCTTGGAGGCTTACATTTTAAAATGTAAACGATCTATCATATAACAAAACCATTTAAAAATCCTACCCCATCCCCCCCCTCGTAGCAGCAACACAATTAGGTTAGCTACTCGATCAGCTCCATTTCCATTTGTAGTCCTGGTTCCACTGACATAGCCACTTTTAGGGCCTTTTGGAAAAGAAGCAGGGTGGGGGTTAATATTGTTCCCAAAGGAAGGTGCCACCTGTTAGATCTGCCCCAGTCTGATCTCTTAGGAAAGAAAGACCCTCAACTCCATTTGGTTGAAGTGATAGATTCCTCTACTAAAAGATGTTGGTTGCAGTAAAGTCAGTCTGGAACTAAATTTCCTGTGCTCAAAAGATATAGAAGGTTTCCCCCCATTCCAGCCCGCCCCATGACCAGTCTGTCTTCTGCCAATAAGAGTCTGCCTAGGTCAGTAGGCCCAACTTTTGAGGCTGGGCAGTTTGCTGGGAGGGAGGGGAACCAGCCTGCCGCTCGCGTGACCTAGTTTTGAACAGGTCATGGCCCAGTAGTGGGCCACAGCCTGGGGATTGGGAACTCCTGGGATGCTGAGATGTTTAGGGCAGGGGTCTGCAAAGTTGGCTCTTTGAAGACTGGTGGACTTCAACTCCCAGAATTCCCCAGCCAGCACGGCTGGCTGGGGAATTCTGGGAGTTGAAGTCCACCAGTCTTCAAAGAGCCAACTTTGCAGACCCCTGGTTTAGGGTAATTAATATCCTTTCTCAGGGTACATAGCCTTGTGTGGTGACACAAACTGGTTCCAAGCACTCTTGCTCTTCATTAAGCTGTCATTTCCCCCTCTCCCAATTTCCCATCATGTACACAAAAAGGTTGATTGCCCAATTGTTCCCTCCCATGAATCCTCTCTCTCCCTCCTAGACTTTGATGGCAGGATGACAAACCCTAATTGATGGAACCTATAACATGCCCTGCCTTCCTCTCCTAGTTTTCATTCCTATGGGACTCATGTTCCCCTGTATCATTTCTAAGTGCGCCTCCCCCAATAGGTGACTTGAATACATGCGTTTAGGGGGCGACATTCTGGCTACAAATTGAAGGGAGTGGGCTGTCAAACTGAAGTTCTTGAGAGAAAAAAAAGACACACAATGCAAGGCTCAAGGTGGCCATGCAAATCCAAATTTCTTCAAAACGTTTGCTTTCTTCCTCTAATGAGCTTGTGTAGTGTGTAGGCTAAGCCATGAAAAAATGTGTAGGCTGTCAGCACAGTTGTTGAAAAAAGGCAAACGGAGTGGGGAGCTGTTAAATGCTTCAATTTTCTAGAAAAGGAGGGAAAGTATTTATATGCTGTTATGGATTTATAACCTGCAGGATAAATGTACTTCTCTGTTCATTCCCTGTTAAATATGCATGCGGGAGGTTGTTGGCGATTACTACAGTCCCATGCTTGCATGCAAGTCTAATGTATCACAGATCTACAGCTGGTACCACGCATTGCTCATAAAAACAACTTTTATAGCTAAGGCATGGCTTAAATTGCAACAGAAAACTGCTGCTGCGTGCATAGTACAGCTCCTCCTGTAGCTATTTAATGCTCTGTATTTTTCATTTTCATTAAATTAATCCACCCATTAGTACAAGTTCAAAAAGCATGCAACCTACATGTTAACTATGGAGGTTCTGATTTTATAATCCTTTGTTCATATTATAGGTTCTTGGATTGTGCAGACAAGGGACACTTGTTGACTCCCAAGCGAAAGGTGATTTTACCAAAAAAGACCACCTATCACTTTTTTTATTTACAATACGTTTCTTTATCTTTCATCTTACCATTCTAATAGTTTTCTTAAACTCTATTCTATTGTCCTTAATTAGCTCTGTTTTAATTTTTATTTTTGTCAGCTTTACCAGGGAGACTCTATAACAGCAATGGCAAAGCTTTTTAGGCTCACGTGTCATAAGGGTGGTCGTGCACGTGTCATAAGGGTGGTACTGCAGGGTGGTCGTGCGCCGACATGCCGCACCCATAATGCAATGCGCCCCCCAGTGCGCATGCGTGCATGACAGACACTTCCCCCATTTTTTACATGCTTTTTTCGCCCTCCCCCGGCTCCAGAGGCTTTATAGGAGTCTGGGGAGGGCGCAAACAGCTCCTTCGCCCTCCTGGAAGCCCTTCGGAGACTTCAGGAACTTCCCTGAAGCCTCCGGAGGACTAAAAATGACACTAAGAGCAAACCGGAAGCTCCCATACAGCCTGGAGAGGGCGAAAAATGGCTTTAAAAATGGCTAAATAAGCTGGCCAGCACACACCTGCGTGCTGGCCAGGTGACAGGGCAACGCCTCGCGTGCCCTGCCAAATGGCTCCACGTGCCGCCTGTGGCACACGTGCTATAGGTTCGCCATCACTGCTCTATAGTAACAGAATCTTTAGTCTGAATGTGCTTCTCCCTCCATCCCCACGTGAACCAGGGGGAAGCCTGCCTAAAATGCTGTTCCCCCGCCTTGTAGAATTTCTGTTCTATTTTCTACTATTGTTATTATTATGCTATTCTGCTTTAGTTAAGTTCTGATTAGCTCCATTCTTATCCCCCTATCTGTAGATCCTAAATATCCTTCCCTTACACTATTTTATTTCATTTAGACTTTCTTTCTATGCCTCCTATTCTAGTTTGCCAGTTCTGTCTTAGTACTATCGATATCAGTCCCACCAACCAGCTCTCCATGGGTGAGGTCTCTGCTGGTTGGGGCACTGCTTTTAGTGTTCCCTATTATTAGCACTCGGACAGCGTTTTCTAGGCCTTGTGTCGCCTCAATTTCAGCCTATTTAAGCCACTACTTGATATATCTGTGTCTCTCAGCTCTTTCCTTTCCTGCCAGAAATCCACCTCAACTGTCTTCTGGCTGCTGTGACATTCTTCCTTGCCAAGTTGCCCTTTCCTTGATCTTTGTTCACTCTGGGACGGTCCCTGCTCTTGGCTTTGCTGTCACACTTCATCCATATGTGACCAGCTGCTGCTTTCCCCAGCATCCCCAGCAAGTGCAGTTCTTCAACTTGGTTAAGCCACTTGCCATGTCCCAGTCCTGATCTGATTGCCAGGCCTTTCAGGACTGCCTTCTTCCAGGACGGATGTCTGGCTACTTGTTCATATCCCAGACCTTTCCCAACAACAATGCTAGCACAAAATCCTGACTTTCTCCACTGGGCCAGGCTGTTCAGCTGAATCTCAAGCCCACTGGTTGTCCACGTTTGGATTCACCAGCACAGCAGATCCTCCTGACAACTTGGATCATACTCTTTCCCATGCAGGACTACTTCCTCCATCTTCAGGTGCCTAATTTGCTTGCTTTCTCCCTCCCCTTCCTTTCTGTAAGATAAGACAAAATATCCAATGATGAATAAATGAACTTGTACCCGAGAGCATGAAAAAATACCTGAGAAGCTTCTTGTTCGTCATCACTGGACTCCTCAGATGAGCTCTCTGACTCTTTTTTTGACTCTTGTTTCTGCTGGGCGGCTGCAAAAAAGCAAACAGTGACCTCAGAGTCCTCAAAAAACTAAAAGCTGCTGTGACATAAAGAGTGTGGGATGATCAAGTCAAATTAACATTTATGTTTGTTGTCTAGATACATAGTGTGACTCTTAACATTTTTAGCTCTGCTTATTAAAAAAGGCTTCATGAAAGTTCATGAGATGGAAATCACAGAGGTTCCTTTAGCTTAGGCAATGAAGGAGGTCCTTGCAGCAGTTCTATTCCTATTTCAACCACACTGTCATGTCTTTCACGAGAACAATTACAGCAACTACTGTCAACAATGGAGAACTGAAATGTTAGTCTGCACCAGACTTGATACTGGTGATTTAAATGTTCAGATACATGAACTGTTATGGGACTGTATCTGAGGAATCGGTGGGCTTCTTCTAGGTGAGGAATTGTGAGCTGAGACATCTGTGAATGAGCTGAGATGACAACCGAAGCTAAGACCCAAGGATCAACGAGGAGATCGGTCTCATGGAACCTTTCTGGATAAGGAGAAGGTAGAGGATCACCCACTTGTGCTTCAGACAACTGCTCTTCACAAGAAAACCAAGACAATGATTTCCCCTAAGTTTGAGGATTGGGAGACAAAGGGAACCACCATGCCCTCAACTGCAGAGCCTTTTAAAGGGCACTGACCAAGGTTAAAATAAGATATGCTTGTATAAATCTGAGATCCCTTTATGGGCTTTTTGCTGACACTATGACTGAAATGTTAATGATTTATGTATGGCTAACGCATGGGTTATGGGAAGAAGAGATACTTGCATATTATATTATAGGGGATGATGGATTATTAAGTTTGTACTTGTGATGAAGATCAGAAGCTAACTTTTTATATTCTTTTCCCCCTTTTTCTTTCTTTTTTCTGTACACCTTTTATTATTATTTTTCTTTCACTTCTTCCTGAGTTTAGCTTGCATTTTCTTTTACTATTGTTATTAAAACTTTCCATAATTTTTTTTTAAAAAAATGATAAAACTGTTATGCCCAACTGCTTGCACCAAAAATATCCCAAGACTGGGGGAGGCTGAAGTGGAGGAACACTTCAAGGAAAGAAAGAAGAATTTCAGGAGCTCAGCCACTTTTTTAAAAAAAACTAAAAGCAAGTGCAGAGGTGTGATTTTCACATAAATATGTCTCAAGTGGGCAACATTTTTTTTCATCTTAGGAGCAAGCTGCATTGTGTGGGTAATGCCATCTTATGAGCATAGCAAGCTGCGCTTCCAAATATCTACTCTTCACCAGGCTTCCAAACCTCCAAGTTTTTCTCTGAAGAGATCCTCCTGCCACCCACCCCTGGTGGAATCTGGCTTCTCTTACCAAGCCGTGTTGGATGCTTGGCTGTTGTCGGAGCGTCTGCTTCTTCCTCACTGCTGTCTGAGGAACTGTCTGAGGAGCTCTCCTTATGTATGGTGATTCCAGAGGGCTTAGCAGTCAGAGCCTGTCCCTGGCTCTGTTTAGCCTTTGGGGAGGGGATTTGTTCTTCCTTCCCTGTTGCTTTTGTGGCAGGTCTCTGGGGTTTGTTGGAGGCAGCACTGGATGTATTTAAGTTGGCTACTTTGCCAGCCACCAGCTTAAAAAAAGGATGAATAGGAGGCTGTAGAAGGAAAAAAACCACCGGAAATGCATTTTAAAACGTGTATTTTCTCAGAAACAACGGACATTTGTGTCTGAAACAAAAGCAATACTGAATTGCCATCAATCATAGATTATGCAAATCTGCTCAGGATGCCCCAGTTTCTATTGCTGACTGTTTCACAGAAGTTCAATACATACACAAAATACCCTCGAAGATATAACTGATTTATCTTTAATGCAATTAGCCATTCCAAAACTTACATAAAGAATTTCTACATTATCTGCACTGCAGGGGGGAAAAATGAACCACTAGATTGACAACTCCACCAATGTTAAGATGTTGATACCCTCCCTGGTTCCAGTAAGAGAACCTGTCAGAGTAGCCTGACCTGTGTGGCTTCACTTATAGTATCTTATCTGCCCTGAGAACAACCTTCTTGAAGAGTGCTTCTTTTTACGGAAGAAGGACCTCTCCTTTTACCTGCTTTGCTGGCTTCTCAGCTTCTTTGCCATCTGAAGAATCAGAGCTGCTGTCCTCTGAGCTCTCAGAAGCTTTTGGAGCAGGGACAGTCCCTGCTTTTGTTGAGGTTGTCCCCCCTTTTCCTGCTGGCTGAGGTTTGCTTGATGTGAGCCCTGCATTCTTGGCTGTCACGCTTTTCACAGGACTGATAGCAGGTTTACCTGTTACCTGAGCTGGTTTCTATGGAAATAAAATATTGCAGAATTAGACTGTGGCGAAGACAGTCATTCCTCTTTTTAAAATTTTTATTTATTTATTTATTTATATATAAATATTTTGAAAACAGTGTATTGCCCAGGCATTTCATTTTACAAAAACAAATAAATAGATGCAATAATAATAAAATAAAATAATTCCAATAGACATAGTAATTATAGCAATATTAATAGTTACATTAGCTTATTTATAGTCATATTCATTATACTAGCATACTTATAGTCATAGACAATATTCATCTTTTATGTGCACATAACAATAATCTTTCTTCATCTAATCTCTACCTCTTATGTCTAACCATTGATAAAACCTATCCCATGTTGTGTAGTACTCTATATCTCCTTTATCTTTTATTTTCAATGTCAGTCTATCCATCTCTGCACAATTCAATATTTTCCGAACTACGCTTTCATCTGATAGGGTGTTCTCATTTTTCCAATATTGTGCAAATACAATTCTCGCTGCTGTCAATACATGTAGCATTAAGTATATAGTCCCTGCTTGAACATGGAAAATAGCCACCTTAGAATTGGCAATGAAGATAATGAAGTGATGGACAGCTTCCATCTTTTAATATCAGCCAATAAAGGAGCAAGCAGTCAGGAAATACGCAACAGAATAGAACTTGGTACAGCAGCCATGGAAGTCTTGGAAAAGATATTGAAACAATCTCTACAAAGATTAGAATCACACAAACCTTAGTATTCCCTGTGATACTCTATGGAAGCATACGTTGGATTTTGAAAAATAAGAATTTTTCCTGTATAGGAAGAATACTGGTGCTTTTGAAGGTTTTTTTGTTAGAAAAAAGTTCTGAGAATATTATAGACAGCCAAAAACAAACGAACAAATGGATCATTGAACAAATCAACTCAAAATTCTCCCTTGAACACAAGTGACCAGGCTCAAATTATCCTACTTTGGGTATATTATGTGAACACCTAGCTCTTGGGAACAGGATCTAATGCTGGGAAAGGTTAAGGAAAGTGAAGGTGACCTGAAACAATGTGAATGGACTCAAGTAGCAATGGCAACGGGCACATCATTGAAAGACCTGAAAGAACAGGTTAAAAACAGACTGTCATGGAGAAGATCTATGTGGCTGCTAAAGATGATTCTGATCACACATCATCAATCAGTTGCCTAACCACTATCACTTGTTGTTTTAATTGTTTTCTAGAGGCTTGGTAAGTGTAGGGATTAGGTTGTAGCAGCCTTCAACACCCAAACGGCTCCTATCTGGTAGTAGCTCTATAGAAGCAGAGAATGGCCTAAACATGGATGGGCAGGAATTTGAGCAGGCATTCCTTCACTTGTCCCAGTGTCAATGCATTTAAGGGTCTGCTTCAAAACAAGGGAACCTTATAAGATGTAATCTGCTTCTACATTAGCTTCCAAGATGGTGTTCAATCTGCAAATGCCAACCTTCATTTTCCTTTCTGGAACAAATGCCCCGTGGGCCTACCCATTTGTAGTTGCTTAGTTTCCAAGATGCCAATGGACTTTGTTTATATGTTTGCATGCAGCCTCCATTGCAGGAGGCCGCACAACCACGAAGCAGCTCGCTATCTTGTTTCAGCCAATCTTCCTTTTCTTAAAAGGAAAGGCGTTGGTTGGGGAAAAACTAAGTTTGCTACTTCATCTCTCTGCCCTATAATTTCCAAGCGTCTCCCAAATTCACCTGAAAGAACCACAAAAAGGTATGGGGGTGTGGTGTGTGGTTGAGTTATAAATATTTAGGATGTTGATTAGGACTTAATGTCAGCGATCTCGGGGCTATTTTTAAAATGTGCAAAAAAAAAAAAAAGAGCTAAGTTTCTTTTAGCACAAACAACATTAATGTTAGAAAGGGCTTTCTGAGTTTTGTCCCTTTTGTTAGGTGGAGAGAGACCAGGAGAGACCAGGAATGGGGATATGGGAACCCTTTGGGAGGGCAGTCTTTGTTTTGCCCTGAGGACAATCTTATTCGAAGGGCCTTGTAGTAACATTATGGTCTTTCTGGAGCTGGAATCCAATCTACTATGCAGAGTGTTAAGAGGGATTCATCTGGGGGAACTGTAAGGCATTAACTCGGTAATGTGATTGTGTTTGTCAACAGATATAGATCATGTGTTGTCAATAGAGATATAGGCTGATTCTCTTTGGGCTTTTAGCTGCAGGCTACTACTCTTAAAAGTTGTACATTTTTAATTTTATTTACTTCTTTTGCTGTTTGGGTTTGGGCTGCTAATTTGGAACTGTTCCGAAAACAAATTATAGCACTCTAGAGCAGGGGTCCCCAACCCCCGGGCTGCGGACCGGTGCCGGTCCGTGGCTTGATAGGAACCGGGCCGCAGGGCTGGAGAGGAGGAGGAGAGAGGAGGGGGCAGCCCCCTGGGCAGAGCGCGCGCCAGATGCAGGAGAGCGCAGGCACGGCTGTTTGCGCCATTGGAGGCCCTAGAGGGCTGAGTGAGCTGACTCCCACCCCCATGTGCGCATGCGCTGCCTGTTCCCCCTCCCCCCTGCATGCGCATGCACCGCCTGTTCCCCCTCCCCCCCTCCTCTACGCCTGCAGGTCTGCAGAATTTTCTTTAAAATGAAACCGGTCCCTGGTGCAAAAAAGGTTGGGGACCCCTGCTCTAGAGAAAAAGTTGCTTGTCACTTTTTTTCTTAAAAAACAACAACAAAAAACAGATTTTAGCCTCTTAAGATGATGAAAGTAAGTGGAACAAAATGAAGTATTTGGGGAAATTTCAGGATTCATCCGGAAGAAACTGCAGGGCTGAATTATAAAAGACCAACATTTTTTTTAAAATAGATTTTTTTCCAATACAATAGAAATATAAAAATTAAAATAAGAGGAAAAAAAAGAAAACCATGAAATGGAAAAAAAACCCACATAGAATTATGGTTTCTATTGATTGCCATCTTATTCGTTCCTTTTCTTCTCTGACCCTTTTTAATCCCCCAATGCATCAATTCTTTTCTTCTTTCAACAAAAAGAAGCTTCCAGTCTGAGGACCAACATGTTCCAAGAGTTACAAAACAAGAGTGTCCTGCAGAATTTCTCTCGTTTCCATCATCACAAAAAGGCAGGAGAAACTATAAATATTAAACAAGTGTGCCCAGATGGGTTTCCATCTACTACAGAGGTGTCAAACTTGATTTGATTGAAAGCCGCATCAGGGTTGTGTTTGATCTCCGTGGCCAGAATGGGCTTGGCCAGCTCAACGTCACTTGTGTTTGGGCACCTGTGGTGGCCTGAATGGTCTACCAGTGAAAACAGGCTCCCAAGCTCCATTTTTGCCTGCCACGGCCTCTTGCAACCCTCTGTCAGTGAAAATGAACCTCAGGGGGTGCACACACAGCCTTCCTGAACACCTTTTTTGCTGGGAGAGGCACTGCGGGCCGGTCCTTTGTTGCTTCCAGGGCAGCCCTGCAGGCCAGATCTAAGTACCCCATGGGCTGGATCTGTCCCCAGGGCCTTGAGTTTGACACCCCTGATCTACTGTATACATGGCAGATTTAGAGGTTTCTTTTTGGTTTAGAGCACATCTAACTGTATACAAATGCTTCCAGCTGCCCATATCCCCTTTGCCAAGACTTTCCAAATCTTCAAAGAGTCAAAATTACAAAAGTAAATTCAAGTAATGGAATAGAATTTACGTGACATATTTCAGATCCACGTCCCTTTCAAAAAACCAAAGCAAAAAAACCTAATAAATGTCAGTTTTGGGCCCTGAGTACATACAGTCATCTTACTGTGTCAAAAGAGAGAAAGAAGAGATTCTCAGACTACAAACCTATAGCCTCTTCCTGAACTCCGTGCAATTGAGAGTTCTGTCAACCACCCACTTCGTATTTTTTAAGGAATTCACAATCAGTAGCAATTAATCACCAACTGCATTTGCTTTCCCCAGATAGCACACTCATTAAACTCAATGGGGCTTATTTCAAAGTAACAGCGCACCAATACTGTTTTTACAGTATAATGTTACACTTCTACCTTCAATCCTGTCCCTTTTCTTTTAATTGTCACACAAAATAGTCTTTCAAATTTCAAGACACTAGATTTTTTTGTGCGCGCTCCCAGGTACCCTTTAGCACCTGGGGCAACAACATATAAATTTATATATCCAAAATATATATTTTTAATAGACATGCTTTCTAAGTAACAAAGCATTGTTCTCTCTGTCTCATTCTCACAGCCAGATCAGATAACATATTAACACCCCCCCACCCCAAAAATCAACCATCAAGAACTCTCTAGGCAATTTTCCTGCAATGATTTTATTCTGGCCCTCTCACCCCATTTTTTTTAAATTTAGAACAACTGCAGCAATTGGCAGTTCTGCTCAAGAGCTCGTATTAGGGAGCCAATTCTGGCACTTAGAACCTGAGTCACCAGCTCTGGAAATAGGGCAAGAGAAAAAGAAAATATAACTGAACAAGAATCCAGTCTACCCTTCTGCAGACATTACTTGGACAGCCGAGGTATCACTTCTAGATTGGAATTCTAAACTTGCTGCTGCTTCTGCTGTCGGTACCACAGTGTACCCCCTCGGCCCAGAAATTGAGGAAACAGCAGTTCAATTTTACAATGACCCCAAATTCCTGGCGGGGGAATTCTGGAATAGAAATGTACACTACTTAAAGTTTCTGAGGTAGAGAAATACTAGTATAGAGAACTGTAACAGGGAATCAGGTAACAGGAAACAGTTGCGTTTCATGAACTTACTTTGTCAATCCAGTTACCATTCCATTTTCTCAGGCAAGAGTCTTGGGGCTGGGGAGCGGATGGGTGGCAGTTTGTTGCCAAGATATTTTCTCCTGTCTCCTGCTCTGAAATTTGTGGTATCTGTATTAACTGCTACGCATTAAAGGGATGGAGTTACCGTATTTTTCGGAATATAAGACACACCTTTTTTCCTCTAAAAAGAGGCTGAAAATCTGGGTGCGTCTTATACATCAAAACCCCACCCCTTCACCAAAATGGCCATGTGCATACCCTTATGGAGGCTTCCCTGGGGGCTGGGGAGGGCAGAAATGAGCAAAAAACAGGGCGTTTTTGCTCCCCCAGCCCCCAGCAGCACTCTATAAGCCTCCATAAGGTTATGTATGCTATTTTTTGAGCAGAAAATGGCCCGTTTTCATGAAAAAAGGGCCGTTTTTCCTTGTTTTGCCCCCCCCCCCCAGAGCACTCTGCAAGTCCCCCCAAGGCTATTCATGCCTTTTATTTGAAAAAAAAAAACTGGCCCATTTTCACAAAAAACTGGTCGTTTGGGGGAGGTTTGCACAGTGCAAAAAGGGGTTTTTTCCCCTTTCGGAAAGCTATTTAGTTAGAGTGATTGATGAGAATTACGTTGGTCAAGTACTGTGCCTGCAGAAACAAAGATTTGTTCCAAAGGTTGTCAGTGATTTCCTTCTCCAGTACATGGGTAGATACACCTGGAAACATCTACCTCCCTACCTCCCTACTCTCTCTCTCCCTCCCTTCCTACCTATCTACTGTATTTCTCTCTATTTTTCTCTCTACCCCTCTACCTACCTACCTACCTACCTACCTACACACTCTCTCTCCCTGCCTACCTACCTACTGTATTTCTCCCTCTCTCTCCCCTATCTACCTATCTACCTTCTCTCTCTCCCCCTACCTACTTATCTATCTACACACACTCTCTCCCTACTTACCTACCTACTGTATTTATCTCTCTCTCTCTCCCTATCCCTTTATCTACCTACCTAACTACACATCCTGTCTCCCTACCTACCAACTGTATTTCTCTCTCTCTCTCCCCCCCTCTCCCTCCCTACCTATCTACTGTATTTCTCTCTTTCTCTCCCTCTCTATCCCTCTATCTACCTACCTACTTTTTTAAAAAATTAGCTTCTTCAAAACCTGGGTGCGTCTTATACTCCGGTGCGTCTTATACTCTGAAAAATACGATAAGCTAAGAAACCATGGCTGAAGGATTCTTGTATACCACAGGCCACATTTTCATCATGTAGCCCCACAGATGAGATTTTTCAAAATCGACCACTGATGCGGCTAATCTTCCTCCTCCTCTTTATTCCAGTGGAAGGATGTAAAGATATTCCAAAAGAACTAACCAATGGATTATTGATTCTCTTCATCATTCCTCTCCACTGGCTCTTACCATCACAACTACTTTCCAGCACTGGATTTTATAATTATAGCAAATTTTGTTAATTTTTCCTTACAAGTCCCACACTAAAGTGGAGGGAGAGAAAAGAGGGAGGATTGCAGCAACAAGCAACACTTGTGTGAGGCAAACTCTTCTCTTATACGAGAAAAATTTCAGTAAATGTAAGACTTGCTCTGGAACGGCACGTACTTGAAAAATGGATTCCATTCAGCTTATGTAGCAGTTGGATATGATTTGAATTATTAACACCATTCGTTAAAAGGGACAAGTTGCAGGTTTTAACTAACTGCTTCTCAGAACACTTGTGACTCAATAAAGAATTATGAGACTGGAGCAGCGTAAGAAAACAAAGCATATAGGAAATATTTTTACTACCTACAAAGCAAAAGGGAAAGGAAACAATTATTGAAACAAGTACAGAGGCTTCCTCCTTGTGTGAAAGATTCAACGGACAAAAATGTTCTATTGTTCAGACTGGCAACAGGATGAAAAAAAACAAACGAGAAACTTGGCATAACTGTGGCGTTAACCGGGGGATTCCAAAATATTATTAATCTCATTAAATATAAATTGACTCAATTTACTGAAAAAGGAACAATTTTAATAAGCTCTAAATATATTTTTGATACATATTAATATTTATTTTGATACACAAAATCTAAGCTTATATTTTTGATACATAGAACAAGGCTCCAGGGGACTGGAGACTAAAACATATGAAGAACGGTTGCAGGAACTGGGTATGTCTAGTTTAATAAAAAGAAGGACTAGGGGAGACATGATAGCAGTGTTCCAATATCTCAGGGGTTGCCACAGAGAAGAGGGAGTCAAACTATTCTCCAAGGCACCTGAGGGCAGAACAAGAAGCAATGGGTGGAAACTAATCAAGGAGAGAAGCAACTTAGAACTGAGGAGAAATTTCCTGACAGTTAGAACAATTAACCAGTGGAACAGCTTGCCTCCAGAAGTTGTAAATGCCCCAACACTGCAAGTCTTTAAGAAGTTGTTGGATAGCCATTTGTCTGAAATGGTATAGGGTTTCCTGCCTAGGCAGGGAGTTGGACTAGATGACCTTCAAGGTCCCTTCCAACTCTGCTATTGTATTGTATTGTATTGTATTGTATTGTATTGTATTGTATTGTATTGTATTGTATTGTAAGGCTATCTAAATTTGTTAAGACAGAAAATAATAATCCAAGAACACACAGCACCAAGAAGCACAAGCAAACAAAAACTGAGAAATTTACTGTATATATTTGCAACAGAAATCTAATCAAATTTAAATAGGAACGACTTCCTTACAATATATTACATAACAAGGCAAGTTAAGACAGCATAAAGAAAAGAGAGAAACCGATTTTAAAAAATTGGGGAAAATGGCTCAGGTATAAGGAACTGTAAAAGTTTAAAGCAAAGCAAAGTAAAGCATTTAAGTATTACTTTGTAATTGGGGAGAAAAATGAAAAAAGGCAATTGTGGTACTGAGTGATAATTGTGGTATTTTTAATCACACCATATCTTCTTACATCATATATTTAACTGCCCACTTTTGTATAATGATGCAATGATTAAATTAACCAAATACTCTATCTGTATCTTTATTCGTTCACAGCTTTGTTCCTGAGGTAGAAGCCCCCTTTCAAGCCCCTTGTTCTCCTCCTTACTGATAAAACAACCCATTATAAACAATGCCAGAACGTTCATAGCCTAAGAAAACCAAAAACCCAAACCCCCCTCCATTGGGTTTTGTAAAATAATAATAATAATGGTAGGGCACAGTGCTTCCCCTTCCACAGATTTCTCTATAGTTACCTGATTGGCCACTTCATCTTCCTCCGACTCAGAGTCATCACTCGAATCTTCACTACTATCTTCGCTCTGCTGGGCTTTCTGATGTGATCCCTTTGGAGGCTGGGGCTTCACTGTACATACACTTTGAGCTGCAGGAGTTGCTTTGGGGGCTGAAAGCAATCAGGAGACAGAAAAGTGATAACTCAGCCAGTTCTAAAAGGCTGCACACAGCCTCCTTTGTTTTTCCTGACTTTTGCCAAGAGCCCCGAAGATGCATCGATCCTCAATGGTTTTCTTAAAATGTTTGATTGGCTCAACCAATATGAGTTCAAGATGAGATACATTCTGACATCTGCATTTTGTTGGCATGTTGTATTTCCTGTTTGAAATACATTTTTATATCACAGGCGGTTTAGAAATAGGTTTAAATATGTACAGGTGGTTCTTGGCTTACAACCACAAGTTTGTGTTACGTGAATTTTGCTCCATTTTATGATCTTTCCTGCCACAGATGTTAAGTGAATCACAGCCATTGCTAAGTTAGTAACAGGGTCGTTAAGTGAAACTGGCTTCCCCGTTGACTTTGTCTGTAAGAAGGTTACAAAAGGTGTTCACATGACCCTGAGATACTGCAAGTCATAAACACGAGCCAGTTGTCACGTATCCTAATTTTGATCATATGACTATGGGGATGCTACAAAGGTTGTAAATGTGAAAAATGATCATGTCATAAGTCACTTTTCTCCGTGCTGTTGTAACTTCAAACTGTCACTAATGAAATTAGTGTATCAGAAAAAAGGTTAATGGGAAGACACAATGTTGAAGAGTCTCCCCTTTGCCCTGTGCCCAAAAACCAAACACATCTTAGGAACAGCCATTGTGTTCTTCAAAGAGTTATTTTGTGAAACTATCCTCAATTTCCTGATAATGAAAAAAACAAAATCAGTCTCAAGGTGTTGATTATCATCTTTAAAGCGCTCCATGGCACAGGACATAGTTATTTGCGGGATCGTATCCTGCCCCATACATCCCTTCGGCCGATTCGCTCACACAGAGAGGGACTTCTCCGGGTGCCGTCCACCAGGCCAGTGCCAGTAGGCGACGCCCAGGGGAAGGGCCTTCTCTGTGATGGGCCCGATCCTCTGGAACGACCTACCCCCGGATATTAGAACGATCATGGACTTCTGCGCCTTCCGGCAAAAAGTAAAAACCTATTTGTTCCATCAGGCCGGCTTGGCCTAATTCACGCTTCTCGACCCAGTCTGTTTTCTCAAATTGTTTATTGGGTTTTAATGGGTGGTAATTTTAAGGTTTTTTAAATTTTAGTACAGGGTAGTTTAATTCGTTTTTAATTTTGTTGTGTATTGTATGTTTTTAGATGGTTTTTTAATTTTCCTGTACACCGCCCCGAGTCCCTTTGGGGAGAGGGGGCGGTTTATAAATATAAATTATTATTATTATTATTATTATTATTATTATTATTATTATTATTATTATTATTATTATTATTATTATTATTATTATTATTATTATTATTATTTATTATTATTATTAGTCATGCTGTTTTTCCCCCAAAGGCAGCTTTGGGGCAAAAAAACTAGGAGAACTATGTGCAATTTCAATTTACAGCATTGAAATTTAATAAATCTCATTAGCAATTACCTGGTTATGACCGACAAGGTATTTTCCTCACCGTGAAGCCAATCACTGTGATAGCGGGGCTGACTATGGATTCTGCAAGTTTTCAATAAACAAATTGAGGTGGTCCTAGACTTACAACCATTCATTTAGTGACCGTTCAGATGGCATTGAAACAAGGACTTCATATTTATGACCGTTGCAGCCTCTCCATGGTTACATGATCAAAATTTCAGTGCTTGGCAACTGGCATTTACTTATGAAAGGTATACTGTCCCAGGGTCATATGATCATTCCTTTTAACTTTCCCAGTGGGCTTCCAACAAGCAGTCAATGGGAGAAGCCAAATTTGATTAACAATCTGATTCATTTAACAACAGCAATGATTCATTTAACAATTGTAGCAAAAAGGTTGTAAAAAATGGGATACATTTTACTACTGTCTTGCTCAGCAACGGAAATTTTGGGCTCAGTTTTGGGCTCACTATAATAATAATAAAACTGTAGGAAGATTCCTTTAGTTTAAAATTTCAAAATATACACCACTAAAAACTGCTACAGTTCTAAAGCTGTGTGCCAAACCTACTATACCAAGGAACTGGTGAAGAGATGATAGACTTCAGTTGAAATTATTTCTTAAGGAATTTATATTAACAAAGGGAAGTTTTGTACAAAATCTATGTACAATAAGGTGGGGAAAGTTGCAAATAAAAGTGGAAAACTATCTTTAATGCAGCTGAAAAAATCTGTACCCTTTCACTCTAACAGATGAAAATACTGCCTACATGTGATGGAGGAAAATAAGCCAAAAAAACATAGACACTTAGCAGATTCTTATTTATTCAATTAACAATTAAAATCCTCCATGCTCCATTATCCAACACCATTAATTACTGAAAGAATGTGATGGTTTAAATCACAAAACAGTTATGCTTGGCCTTACTAGGGCTTCTTCATAAGAAAAAGAACCATTACAATTAATCGTATTAAGATGTATCAACTGCTTTCAGTTGTGAATAATCCAGAATCTGTTTATTACTGGTTTTCTTCCATCTTTAGAAAAACTCATTATTCAGAAATTAATCTGGGATTGGCAACATCACAAAGGACAACAACATCCAATTTCCTTCAAAATAAAGGGAGCATCAGCTAATCGGTGAGACATGCTGAAACTATAGGCTAAAGACAAACTTGAAGATGCTAACACATCTCTCATGTCAGTTTTGAAATAACTGGCATCAGTGCTGGCACTTCAGAATGCATTTTGTGCATCCCCTTGTTATTTGTGCCCTTTCCCTGTCAAGCTGCTAAGCAAAGAAATTAGTAGAGCTGCTGAAAATAGAAGGTTTTTTTCCCTGAGCGTCAACAAGGCTGGAGCCTTCTTACTAGATAGAGCTGGCAATTTGCTTGGTGTAAGGTCAGTTTCATCCTCACTGTCAGATGAACTGCTGCTTTCATTCTGTGCTTCCTTCCCTTTCAAACCACCTGGTGCAGCTTTGGATAGGATCCCAGGCTGATTGGCCTGATTTTGTTTAGTCCTCAGAGAAGGGCTTGGAGTTGACAATCTCTGCATCATGAGGGAGGAAACAGACATACATGTACATGTAAAACTCATTGATTTCTCATATATCTTTCCTTCCTTCTTCAATTTCCAACAGAATCAAAACGATGTATTCCCACCATTAAAAAAAGCAATGATCACAACTGGGATTGCTGTGGCTAAGTATGATGCTTTGCTTAACAACGGCTTCACTTAGTGATAGAAATTCTGGTCCCAATTAGAGTTGTAACCTGAGGATTACCTCTATAGCCTGAAACAGATACAAAAACTTAATCTGCCTGCCAAGCTTCTTAAATATCTTTAAATATCAGTTTTTTTGTGTGTAACATTTTATTAACAATAAAATACATTTCACAGTATTTTATGAATGTCTTTTAGCCGTGCATAGTTTTTATTTCGTTAAGATTGTAAGCTGCCCAGAGTTACTTTGTGGTAATATGGGCCGCCAATAAATTTTATAAACAAACAAACGAATGATTAACATTTAAATTGGTTAATTTGTCAGATCAACTGCTTCTTGAATGACACACAACAAATACCTGATTTGAAATCTTTTGGTCTTGCTCTTAAAGATGGACCATGTCCATGGTATAAACATTACAGCCCCATGGAGATGTATTTGCAATTGAGTTTATTTTGGAAAGAAGAAGGGGGACAAAGCACTAGTTTTACAAAAGACAACCAGCCATTCAATTGCTCTAGAAGGAAGCCACGCAGTGCTGAGCGATGCAAGCTATAGTTGCCTGAATTACACCAGACTTCAAAGCCCCCCAAAGGAAGCTAAATCAAAGCTGTCTTTTCAAGAAACTCAGCATCTGGACTGCTGTATTTTTAAGAACTCTGGGGAGAATAACAAAAAATGAGGCAAGAAAAGAAATCATTTTCTGAGCAGCTTTCATGTGTTAAACAGGGCAATACTGAGGCTGCTAGGTCTCTAACAGCAGTTCTTTCTTTCTTATTCCTCTGTGTGACAACAATGAATATTGTAAGATGGTGTAAAATGTGGTGCAAAACACAACTGACAATCGCTGGAGAGAAAAGGCATGTTCTCTTAAAAGGGGAAAGGAGTTATGTAAATGGAAATTTTTTTTTCTTTCTTCCCCCTTTGTAAGTCTTGAATTCGAGTAATTTGGATGTTTGTTTTATTATTAGTCAGTTGATATGCACAATTTTGTCATTTGTGGCCTATTTTTCCAAATCAATGTAACTATGCTAGCTGAATAGATATGTTGGATAACGTAGGTGTCTGCTTTTGAACAAATCTTTCATGCATAATATGTATTTTCTCCTGGTCTTTCCAAAGAGTCTGCCAACTCCCATGGCGTTCAGAATGGAGCAACCAAAGGAGACGGATGTGAAACATTCAGAAAGGAACATATCCATTCACCTTCTACTGAGAAGTGTACAAAAGCAGCGCTAGGGAAAATGACAGACTTATTTCGATGGAGGGAAAAGTCAGGAAGTTGTAGCAAGAGAAGGGGATTTTACAGGTGGCAGATGTGGCAGATAATAAGGGTACCGTATACTAGGCTTACGGGACGCTAGAACTATATTTAGATGTGAAGTACACACATTGGCAAAGAAAGGACCATCGTGTGCGAAATTATTCTGTCTGATCATCTAGAGCGGAGGTGGAGAACAATGGAATCTTTATGACTTGTGGACTTCAACTCCCAGAATTCCAAGTTATTAAAGGGCCATCGTTTCCCACCTCTTCTCTAGAGGAAGCCTGCTTAAGACCACTAAGATGAGAGCTAAAAGGCCATGGACCAGAAGGCTGCCATTTTTTGTCACATTTTATGGAATATGCACTTCAAAAGTTGTCTTCACCCCTTTTTTTATCTTTTTAGGAAATCATTCAAAACCTGATGATTCTGTTGCCTAATTGTGGAAAGATAGGATAATCATTTTATCTGAATTATAACATTTTTGACTTGTTAGTATATTTTAGCAGGTTAATATTCATGTTTTTTTTTACACCATCCAAAGAAGCTACCCTGGCAGGCTGTAAATATCTTATTAAAAATAAGCAAATCACTTTACAAATGGCTGGCAAAAACAAAGACCACCGTTCCTAGAGAAAAAACACCAACCTTCTGACTTATGGGAACCGGTAGAGTTTCATTGTCACTCTCAGACGATGAGTCGCTGCTGCCTGAGCTCTCATCTTCTTTTGAAGGAGGCGGTGGTTTTGGTAAGCCGGTTGCGGGAGCCTTCTGAGTGGATTTAGATGGAATAGAAGCAGAAACTGCCTTCTTTGATGGACTTGATGCTGCATTTTTCCCTGGTGCTTTGGAGGGCTGAGGATTTTTGGGGGGGGGAGGGGAGATAATTTTAACTATGGTTAGGCATTAGAAAAATGGTATCAATCAGAGTTCATGAACTTGAGTCAGACATTCTAGTGTAATAAATCAAATCAAAACAAAGGCTTGGGAAATAGGTTAAATTGTTTTGAAACTACATCAATTTCTTTCCCCTGAACTTTATTTATAACTACAGAGTGTTGACAATTTAAACAAAAAAATATATGTATTTTGTGTGTATATACCTACAGAATTTTCCAAATGCTTCAAGCAGTTCCAGGGTAAGAATAGAATTATACAATATATACTGTACATGCATAGTAAAGGGTACCAAACAGAACTTGTATTTAAAAGTGATCCTGAATTACCTGTTTAACATTCATATCCAGAAAAGCTAACCTGGAGGACAGTAAATGTCTTATTAAAAATAAGCAAATCATCTTACTAATAAAAAAAACAAAGACCACCGTTTCTAGAGTTTTGAAGAGCACCAACCTTCTGACTTATGGGAACTGGCGGAGTCTCATTGTCACTCTCAGATGATGATTCGCTGCTGCCTGAGCTCTCAGCTTCTTTTGAAGGAGGCGGTGGTTTTGATAAGCTGGTCACAGGGGCCTTCTGGGTGGATTTTGATGGAACAGAAGCAGAAACTGCCTTCTTTAATGGGCTTGATGCTGCATTTTTTGCTGTTGCTTTGAGGGCCTGAGGGTTTTTTTGGAGATAATTTTAACTATTGTTAAGAGATTAGAGAAATGGTATAAAGTCAGAGTTCCTGAACCTGACTAAGACATCCTGGTGAAATAGATCTTGGGAAGCAAGCTAAATTGTTCCGAAAGCTAGATCAACTTCTTTTCCCTGAACTTTATTTTTAAATACAGAGCAACATAAACATTTAAATAAAAATATAACTTGTTTGTATATATACAGTATATATACCTGCAGAATACACATGCTCTATGAGTGGGGTAAAAGATAATCTGGTAAATTCAAAGCCTGAAAACAGTCAAAAGGGTGAAACTTTGCTCAACAGCAAGTGAAAAAATATATATTTGAGGGCATTGTCTGTAATCTTAAAGTCTGGTGAAATTTACAGAAGATTATGTTAACTACACACTTGGTAACTTTATATTGCAATTTCAATCTATCATACCAAAGTGAGAACCTAGTTGTCACAATGACACTCTTATCTCTCCAAATTATAAATCAGCTCTCACAACTCTTTAGATTCCATAGGAATAGTTGGCAATGAGATAGCATTTGCCCAATAATTCCTATACAGCAGATTTCCAGACACATCCTTGGACTGACCAGTTTCAAGCTGTTTTCCTTTCCTACATTTTGTACCTATTGGCTTCAGATGTTGGAATCAGTGTCTTGGCTAACTTTACCAATGCATCTCACCTGTGATGCTGAAGCAGGTGCTTTAGTCTCACTATCCGATGAGTCAGTAGTTTCTGAAGTGTCTGTTGATTCTGGGCTTCTGTTTGCATTTCCAGATTTTGCACTGGCTGGCTTTGCTGCGGTTACCTTTACTGTAGTTTTTGCACAAGAGCCAGGAGTGATTGGTGACCTGCTCAGCAGTAGACTACTGATCGGGGAATTTTGCATAGTTGCTTTAATCTAGAAGATAAAAAAAAAATGTTCCTTGTATTGCGGGGGTGAACAGCCTAGGTATTGGCTACTAAAAATGCATTCTCTAGCTAATGCATTGGAACAGTCAAGTTAGGACAGGAGAAGGATAAAACCAGTTAATATTTGAACCATATTTGATCCATTGAGTAAATTCATTCTATCAACTTGAAGGTTAGAACAATACATCAGGTTTTGGTATTGACAAAAACCAGGAAACTTGCTTTTGGAGGTTTAGGACAAAGGAAGCAAAGGGTTGGTATGGTTTTCATTCATTCATTCATTCATTCATTCATTCATTCATTCATTCATTTATTTATTATTATTATTATTATTATTATTTTTTTTTATACCGCCCTTCTCCCTTCCGGGGACTCAGGGCGGTGTACAGGCAACAATAAAAATCAGTGGTATAAATATAAAATACGTTTAAAATATATTAAATGGTTGGCCTGATTCTAAAACCTTAATAAAACCCTACTAAAAACCATTTAAAAACTACGCCAGGCCAGCCGCATGAAATAAATGGGTCTTCAAGGCCCGACGGAAGAGGCACAGGTCTGTGGTTGTGCGTAGGTCGGTGGGTAGGTCATTCCAGAGGGCAGGAGCTGCCACAGAGAAGGCTCTCCCCCTAGGGGTCGCCAGCCGACATTGCCTGGCCGACGGCACCCTGAGGAGGCCCTCTCTGTGGGAGCAGACTGGTCGATGGGAGGTATTTGGTAGCAGGAGGCGGTCTTGCAGGTAACCAGGTCCCTTGCCATGGAGCGCTTTAAAGGTAGTTACTAGTACTTTGAAGCGCACCCGGAAAGCCATAGGCAGCCAGTGTAGCTCGCGCAGGAGAGGTGTCACATGGGAGTATCTAGGAGCTCCCAGGATCCCCCGCGCGGCCGCATTCTGAACTAACTGGACCCTCCGGGTGCACTTCAACGGAAGCCCCATGTAGAGAGCGTTGCAGTAGTCCAGGCGGGAAATGACAAGGAGATGACGTAAAGCGTCACGATCCAGAAAGGGGCGCAACTGGCGTATCAGGCGAACCTGATAAAAAGCCCCCCTGGCCACGGCTGTCATATGATCTTCTAGAGACAGCCGAGAGTCCAGGAGGACGCCCAAGTTGGGAGCCCTCTCTGTGGGGGCCAATGACTCGCCCCCAATAGCCAGAGCTGGCACCAACTGGCTATATCGTGACGCGGGAAGCCACAGAGTCTTCGACGGGTTGAGTCGGAGCCTGTTTCTCCCCATCCAGACTCGCATGGCCTCCAGACACCGGGACATCACTTCCACAGCATCGTTGGGGTGGTCCGGGGTAGAGATGTACAGATGAGTATCGTCAGCGTACTGGTGGAATTCTACCCCGAAACCACGGATGATCTCACCCAACGGCTTCATATAAATGTTGAACAAGAGAGGCGAGAGGACCGACCCCTGTGGTACCCCACAAGTGAGGCACCTCGATGTCGACCTCTGCCCTCCTGGCAACACAAATTGCGACCGGTCGGAGAGGTAGGAGAAGAACCACCGTAAAACAATGCCCCCCCCCCAGCCCCTCCAGCTGGCACAACATGATACCATGGTCGATGGTATCGAAAGCCACTGAGAGGTCTAACAGGACCAGGATAGATGAACAACCCCTATCCCGAGCCCTCCAGAGATCATCCACTAACACAACCAATGCTGTCTCTGCGCTGTGCCCAGGCCGGAAGCTGGACTGGCGCGGGTCCAGATAGACAGTTTCCTCCAGGTGCTGAAGGAGTTGTCGCACCACCACACTCTCAACAACCTTCGCAAGGAATTGGAGGTTGGAGACTGGACGGTAGTTGGCCAACACAGCCGGGTCAAGGGAGGGCTTCTTGAGGAGGGGCCTCACCACCGCCTCTTTCAAGGCGGCCGGCAGAAACCCCTCACTCAAAGAAGCATTGACAATTCCCTGGAGCCAGCCTCGTGTAACCTCCCGGGAGGCCAGTACCAACCAGGAGGGACAAGGGTCCAATAAACATGTGGTGGCATTTAGCCACCCCAGCGTCCTGTCCATGTCCTCAGGAGTCACAGGATCGAACTCTTCCCAGATAACAGACTCAAGACCTGCCTCCATCAGCCCATCTGAACTAGTCCAATCGGAGGCCAACCCATCCCGGAGCTGATCGATTTTATCATGCAGATAATACCCAAATTCCTCCGCACGACCCTGCAAGGAGGCATCCCGCGCCCTCTGGTGAAGAAGGGGGCGGTTCACCCTAAGATAGATAGATAGATAGATAGATAGATAGATAGATAGATAGATAGATAGATAGATAGATAGATAGATAGATAGATAGATTTTATTTTTCTATACCGCGTCCTCTCCCCAGGGGGACTCGGAGCGGTGCACAGGGAAAATTAAAACACATAAAATATATACATAAATAAATACAATAAAAACAGATTAAATCAACTGTCCCTGCACTAAAATCCCCATTTTAAAATTAACATTCCCTAACCCCTGAGGTAGAGACTAACCTAGGCCGGCCAAGCAGAAAAAGTGAGTTTTTAATTTCTGACGGAAGAAGCGGAGGTCCGTAGTTGTTCTAATGTTGGGGGGAAGGTCGTTCCAGAGGGCTGGGCCCGCCACAGAGAAGGCCCTTCCCCTGGGCGTCGCCCGCTGACAAAGTCTAGTGGACGGCACCCGGAGAAGTCCCTCTCTGTGGGAGCGAATCCGGGAAGATGTATGGGGCAGAATCCGATCCCGCAGATAGCTAGGTCCCGAGCCATGGAGCGCTTTAAAGATGAGAACTAACACCTTGAAGCGCACCCGAAAGACGACAGGTAGCCAGTGCAGCTCGCGCAAGAGCGGTGTTACATGGGTATACCTTGCGGTACCCATTATTGCTCGCGCGGCTGCATTCTGGACCAGCTGAAGTCTTCGAGTGCACCTCAAGGGGAGCCCCATGTAGAGAGAGTTACAATAGTCCAGTCGGGATGTCACGAGAGCATGAGTGACTGTGCGAAGGGCGTCCCGATCCAATAGGGGGCGCAACTGGCGAACCAGGCGAACCTGGTAAAACGCCCTCCTGGCCACGGCTGTCACTTGATCTTCCATGGACAGCCGGGCATCCAGGAGGACACCCAAGTTGCGCACCCCATCCACAGGGGCAAGATGTTCGCCCCCTATGGCCAGCGATGGAATCAGCTGGTTGAATCGGGCAGCCGGAAACCACAGCCACTCGGTCTTGGTCGGGTTGAGTCTGAGTCCGTTACTTCCCATCCAGATCCGTACGGCTTCCAGGCACTGGCACATCACCGCTACGGCATCGTTGGGGTGGTTTGGGGTAGATATATACAGCTGAGTATCATCAGCGTAGAGATGGTACTCTACCCCAAAGCCACGGATGATCTCACCCAGCGGCTTCATATATGTGTTGAACAGGAGAGACGAGAGGACCGACCCCTGAGGAACCCCACATGTGAGGGGTCTCGAGGTCGACCTCTGCTCTCCCGCCAACACAAATTGCGATCGGCCAGAGAGGTAGGAGGAGAACCACCGTAAAACGGTGCCTCCCACCCCCAACCCCTCCAGCCGATGCAATTATTAAATTAAATTAAATTAAATTTATACCCCGCCCTTCTCCTTGTTAGGACCCAGGGCGGCAATAGGATACCATGGTCGATGGTATCGAAAGCCGCCGAGAGGTCTAATAGGACCAGGATGGAGGAGCAACCCCCATCTCTGGCCCTCCAGAGATCATCGACCAACGCGACCAATGCCGTCTCGGTGCTATGCCCGGGCCGAAAGCCGGACTGGCGCGGGTTTAGATAACCAACTTCCTCCAGGTGATGGGGAAACTGTTGTGCCACCACACTCTCAACAACCTTCGCCAAAAAGGGAAGGTTGGAGACTGGACGATAGTTGGTTAATAAAGCTGGATCCAAAGAGGGCTTCTTAAGGAGGGGCCTCACCATAGCCTCTTTTAGGGAAGCAGGTAAGGCACCCTCACTTAAGGATGCGTTGACAACCTCTTGGAGCCAGCCTCGTGTCACCTCCCAGAATGCCAGTACAAGCCAGGAGGGACACGGGTCCAATAAACATGTGGTGGCTCGCAGTCGCCCACGTAACCTGTCCATATCCTCGGAAGTAACGGAGTCAAACTCCTCCCAAACAAGATCTGTCTCGTGGCATCCCACTGGGCCATCAATGGAGGCTAACTCATTCTGTATCTGAGCGATTTTCTCCTGCAGAAAAATCACAAATTCCTCTGCTCTACCCTGTAGCGGGGCTTTCCGCACCCTCTGTTGAAGGAGGGAGCGGGTCACCCTAAACAGGGCGGCAGGGCGGTTTTCTGCGGATGCTATGAGAGTGGCACAATGATGACGTTTGGCCACTCTCAGCGCCACAATGTAAGTCCGTAAATGGGTTCTTACCTGTGTCCGGTCAGATTCAGAACGGGTAGACCTCTATCTTCTCTCTAGGCATCTCTTGTGGCGTTTCATCACCCTCAGCTCCTCGGTAAACCAAGGAGCCAGGGTGGCTCGCCGCCGCAAGAGAGGCCGCAAGGACGCGACCCAATCCAAGGCTCCCGTGGTCGCAATATTCCATGCGGCCACGAGGTCCTCCATCGGGGCGCGGGTCAGGGGTACAGGAAGTGGCCCAAGCGCTGTCTGGAACCCATCAGGGTCCATCAGGCGCCTGGGGCGGAACCAAATAGGTGACTCAGGTTCCGCCTCCCCGCGGTGAGGGGCAGCGGTTGGAAAGTCGAGCCGGAGAAGTGAGTGGTCTGTCCATGACAAGGGCGTGATGACTATATCCCCTATACCCAGATCACTCTTCCATTGGCCTGAGACAAAGATGAGATCCGGTGTATGTCCACCCTCGTGAGTGGGGCCTTGAATTAGTTGGGTCAGGTCCATGGCCGTCATGGAAGCCATGAACTCCCGAGCTACCCCGGATGATTCGCCCGCCGATGGCAGATTAAAGTCCCCCATGACTACAAGTCTGGGGGTCTCAACTGCCATCGTAGCGATCACCTCGAGGAGCTCGGGCAGGGCTGCTGTTACATAGCGGGGGGCCAGGTATACAACTAGCAAGCCCAACTGCCTCCCTAGGCCCCACTTCACGCAGAGGGACTCACAACCGGTAGTCTGTGGCACAATGGTTTCTCTCGGCTCTAGACCTTCCCTAATAATAACCGCTACCCCACCACCCCTGCCTAGGGCCCGAGGCTGATGAAAAGCGCGGTAACCTGGTGGGCACATTTCAACGAGGGGGAGTCCTCCCTCGTGGCCCAACCAGGTCTCCGCAATTCCTACCAGGTCCGGCTCCCCCTCTGACACGAGGTCATGGATGAGGGGGGCTTTGTTGACCACGGACCTGGCATTGCAGAACATCAGCCGTAGGCCCTGGCTCTGTACACCCTGACCACCTAGCCTGCGGGGGTTGTGGCACTTGACCGTTTGTAGCCATCGGCCTCGTGCCCCCAACCGGGAGGATAGAACTTGTCTCCCATCGGATCTGCCTCTTCCTGCCACCCTCTCGATGGGTAGGCCCTCCATGGAAACGACCCCTGTATCCCCCCTCTTAGCGGAACCATCCACCTCCCTCCGTCGTCTGCTGGCTCGGCCCGTTCCTTTCTTGCTAGTCTCAACCTGACTATCCCCTCCCCCCTCCCTGGTACCCCCTAAAATAGACAACAGCTTTTTTACTAAAAAAACCCTACACCTGCGCTTTCGCCACTTCTCCTGACTTACTAGTCCCTCATCAAAGTGTGCCCTTGATAACACAGCGGGCCATACCTGCGAGAGGGGGGACTCTCGTAGCGAGAGAAGGCAGGCCCTTGAGTACATGCTGGGTAATACAGAGACCACGCTGGATAAAAGGTTAAGATATTAAATATGGTGCAAAAAGATGGTTATAAATAAATAAATATACATATATAAATATATAAACATATGAATATTAAATATATAAAATAGTCCAGTAGGGTAAACACGGCGGCAGGCCGGTTATCTGCAGACGTGATAAGGGCGGAGAAATAATTATGTTTCGCCGCTTTTATCGCCACTAGGTAGGTCTTCAAATGCGACCTTACCAGTGTCCGGTCAGACTCGGAGCGGGTGGCCCTCCAACCGCTCTCTAGGCATCTCTTCCGACGCTTCATCACTCTTAGCTCCTCAGAGAACCAGGGAGCCAAGCAGTTCCTGGAACCCCTTTGGGCAGAAGTTTTATTTATTTCCCACTAGGAGAAGGAAATGAAGAAGAGGGTCACCTTAGGGAGAGAGCCTCTTGAGAAAAGCAATTTGGAGCCTGAAGGGCGAAAAAAAGAAAATGTAAAAATAATTATAATTTAGGTGGGAGGTAGAAAAGGAAATCTGAACCTGCCCATGGCTCACATGTCAAAGTTAGAGAGATAAATCAATCCTATTTCCTCCTCGGTCAAACAAAACCATACCACAGAGGAATTTCTCTTCAAAGTGGGATGCTAAATTTGACTATAATAATCAATGCTAGTCTGCCTGCTCTCCCATTATTAGAATAGGAATTACATTCTGCTCACAATTTCAATTTCATATTCTCATAACCATCCTGATGTCCACTTTCCCTTTCCATAGAAGTAGAATAGCTTATAATGTATTCCCTTCCCCATTCTTGGAACGAAGTCCTCATGTGCCAATGCAGACTTCAGCATTGGAGACAACGTTGCTGTTGATTCAAAAAATGCCCATAGGAGAAACGGGACACGCAATCCCTCTAAAAGTATCCAAGCATAAGAAAAGCGTGATAGCCTTAAAAGCTAGTGTCTGGCACAAGAGCAGAGGCTGGAAAGCGTCACCCCAACATCTCAGGTTTTCTTAAAACAAAGATGTAATGATGTGGCAAGAGATTCAAATAATGGGGGCAGGTTCATTTAATTTAGAACCCCGTCAAACTTGAGTGCATATTTTAATGAGCTCTACAGTGTTTACTGGTCATTAGAGGACCAATCTATTCCCCCATCTCTATTTCGTTGGATTTGCAATGTCTTCTTTCAGCATCTTCTGAAGACAAAAATGTGCATTAAACAAATGAGCAGTGTCTGGAGGTTGATGCTATGGAGCTGATGTACAAATCCTATAAATTTTCCTCAATATATCCTCCCCTTTGGAAATAGCCAAATGGGGAGAACCAAAAGGTATTTTTTCTCAAAGTCACTTTCCCTGCTCTGCCTTTGTCAAGTGAGTGAATTATTTAGCTAGCTTGCAGGCACAGACAAAAAGGACACACACATCCTTCCACTAATTCAGAAAACTGTTAACTAGTTACTTGGACTGTTGGTGCCTTTGTCCCGTCCTCAGAGTCAGAATCATCACTCGAGCCCTTGCTTGTGCTCCTCGCCTTCTTTAAAGCTAAAATATAGAAAAGAGGATTTGATGCCAAAGAAGATCACTTTTTAAAAATATTTAGCATTTATAGCTACCAATACTAAATTATAGGATATCCCTTTATCCTCTAACATCTGTTTTTCTTGAAGTGCAGTCTTTATAGAGAGCATTTGGATTGGCATCAAAAGAAACTTGTTTTTGCCAGCTCAGTATATAGATGTTATGCTGCATAAACACCCATCCTATAGGTCATTAAAGGCAGACTCCCTTCCTGGAATTTCGAAAAAGTAAGCCCATCCAGCCTTTCTGAAGGATACTGTTTGGCCAAGGGTATCTTAAGATGCTTTCGTACCTGGCAATAGGAATGTTCTCCTAGATAGTTAATTTAGAAGGGGCGTTGGACAGAATCCAAGGAATGGATGATTAACTCTGCCTTCCTGCTTGTTAGACTGAGTCAATCAAGTCTTTGTAGCCACACCTCTTGTGTCTACTTCCCTAGTTTTCGACGAAGGATCCAGGGGTGGTCAAGAATCCAGGGGTGGTCAAGTGAAGCATCATGTTTAAGTCAATCATCTGAGATAATTAGTCTCATTTGTGGGGAAATTTCTGGCTCCTGTGTCTCCCTTGGTGGAGTCCCACTGCTGTAGGAGTGAAGGTAGCCTCTGGGGTAGGCTTTGCCCTCTTAGGAGCCGGCTCCCAAGGGTCTTTCTGGCAGGAATAGATGTGAAACAGAAGAAGGAACAGCTCATTGTGTTCTATCATTGGAAGCTATGGCTGAGAAAGTTGTTCTTGGGCACCATTTGGTGACCAGGTTTGGAAGTCGGGCCGTCTGACGGACCTCAGTTAGAGGTTGTAACGACTGTGGTTGAAAAGTATGGGAACTGTTAGGTTTGTCCACGAGGAAACTCTTTTGCCTGCATCACTGTCTCCCTTTCTGCCTTTGCAACTTCTCTGTCTAAGGCCTTTTGGCGCCTTCACGTGTCATTCTCCTTGGCCTTAGTGGCTTTTCTGGAGGATAGTACCTTTGCTCTGATTCTGGCCGCTGCTCCTGTAATAGTCCAATTGGGCATGGAGGAGAATTTGTTTGAAACCTGGGGCTTAGGGGCTGGTAATTTCAGTCCTTCCTCACTCATGTTTTCCTCACAACTGTCTCCTGTCATGCAAGGCTCCATTTCCAGGATCGGGTCCTTCGGAGAGGCAGACAGATTTTGGTTGGAAACACGACTGCTGTGGTTGTTGGATCGCCACTAAGGGAGTATGCTCTGGAGTCCCGGGCAGTGACTCGAGTCCCCTCCGCAGGACTGTGGGATGTTCAAAAGGGACCTTGGTTTTAGATAAGGTCTGGCTCATTGCTGGTCAGACCGGAGAGCCTACCTGTCGTTTTGCTCCCGCTGGGCTTGGCCTCTCTTTTATAGAAGTGGGGGAGGGGTTCTTAAATTCTTGATCCTGAGTTTTGAATAATCGGAATTGAAGAAAAAGCATCTGCCGAGCTGAAGACTGAGTCAAAAACTGGAGAAGTAGCCAGGCGTGGCTATAAAGACTTGACTGACTCAGTCTAACGAGCAGGAAGGCAGTGTTAACCTTGGATTCTCCTCAGCACACTGGAGAACTTTCTTTTGGCTTTCAGTAAGAACTTTGAGATTACCTAAGTGAGGGAGAGACGTAAAACTACTGTAGCAGCTCTTCACTGTTATAGGTAAGATAATAAAGACCCTTCTGCAAATTTAGAGTATTATCTATGCAACATCACAATGAGCATCTTAAGCCATATACTTACGTGGTTTGGAGGGTGGGGCTTTTACTGTGGTCAAAGTTGTTTCTTCCTCACTCTCAGATGAGCTGCTGTTGTTGCTGCTGCTGCTTTCAGAGCTCTCTGCTGTCTTTGTTGTTTTTTGTCCTCCTGACTGTAAAGGAGGTCCTGCTTTACTAGAAAGGGCTTTATTTGGCCCTGCTATTCTTGCAGCTGGAGGCAAGACCCTATTTGAAGCAGATTTGTTCTGCTCTCCTTTTGCTTGGGCAGCAGCAACAGTCACCCCCTTTCCTGGGACAGAATTAGTATTTTGATCAGCCAATTGCAGTAGTTCAGGTTTCTTCGCAGCCACAGGGGTTTTCTCCTACAAGAAAAAAAGTTGGTTAAGAGAGAAAGACATTCCATGATATTTGTCAAAGCATTTTTATAGATACTTCAGTATATCCTACGTTCAAAGAGACTTTCTGACTGAAGGTTTCCCACAGATTTCATAACAACAATTGCCCGCTTAATATGTACCCTGAGGTGACCTCACACTCTTCACTTCCAGTTCTAAATTGATTAAGATATCTGTTATTTTCCCATTCAGGAGTGATAACCTCAACAGAGCACGAAGTGGCTACCTGAAACAGGTTGTAGCAGTCAAGAGCTGGAGGAGACAGCTTGTCACAAGCAGACTCAGTGGCTTGTGTAATTAATGCTTTTCCATCAATAGTGATCGAGATCTTCTGTAAGCTAAAATGAAGTTGATCCTATCCCAAAGGTGCTTTAGGAATGGAAGGATTTATATTTCTGAGAAAAAAATGCAGATTACAGGAACCAGGAGCACAACTCAGGTGACTCTGAGGATACAGATAAACCTCCAAGTGCTTCAACAAGCCTCTAAAAGGATGCAAATGACCAGCTGTCTGCAAGGAATATAAATCCTTCCATTCCCCACTATTGTGTCAGAGCTGAAGAAGCTTCTTGGATGGGAAGCAAAACTTCCTCAAGGAAAAAACAAGAAAGTCCAGTTGCCTCCTGAAAAAAGCACATTTGGGACAACCATGACCTCGATGACTGAGAATCTCTACAGAGGCTGACCCTAGTTCAGGGGTATAAAAGTGGGATCTGGCCAATAAAAGTATTCCCTTTGTGGTTACCAGAGGAGGCTGGTATCACTGGTCTATGGAACTCCCTGCCAGAAGAAGTGGTGACAGCTGTCAGCATCGACACCTTTAAGAAAGGATTAGACGAGTTCATGGAGAACAAGGGTATCCATGGCTATCATTTATTTATTTGTCGAATTTGTCGAATAAATATCATGATGGATGCCTAAGGACACCCTCCGGGTTGGAGAGATAGGCAGGATATTTCTCAATGTCATTTGCAGGGAATCATAAGCAGGTGAAGACATCTGCTTGGGAATACCCTGAAGCAAATGGTGAGCCACTGTGTGAGACAGAATGCTGGACTGGATGGGCTGTGGCCTGTTCCAGCAAGGCTATTCTTATGTTCTTATGAGGCTGTTTCATCCCTCCACCACACTTAAGTGGGGAGAGTTAAGGAACAAATTGTATACCTTAAACCTTTGCAATGGCTGAAGACACCTAGCTAAATTTAAGACACCTAGCTTTAAAATTATGAACTTTTCCCCTCTGTGTACATGTGTCTTTGGTATGTTCTGATACATTATAGCACTGAATTAAAGGCATCATTTTGAAGCAATATTGAAGACAACCTTTCCCAAGTAAACTTACATGTTTACTTTTTTCTCTTAGTTAACACTAAGATAAACACTATATAGTTTGCTACTGAGGAATTTATCTGTAAAAAAACAACAACGGCGGCAATACAACCTATAGACTCTGTTTTTGAAATGCAGGTAAATTTTTAGTCAAGACAGTCACTTGCATCTGACTGCAGATTTTAAATATTTACTAGGACATAATGTTTAAAATAATGAGTAGTACAGATGCTAGAGGTGGAGCTCTTATCTCACACTTAGGAGGCTATGAGTTTGATCCTAAGTAGAGGTGGATATTTCTCTCCCTGGGCACACTGAGAATATATCTTCCGAACAAAACTCCGCATTGGCGACAGGAAGGGCATCCAGCCATTAAAACACTCTGCTAGCTCCATTCAGTTGTCCAGACTCCATCCCGCAAGGGATTATGGGGTTGTTAAATGAAGATGATAATAATGGTTAAGATAATAGACACCTGGGTGCAGTCCTAATTGACCATCCTAGATACACTCCAGATATTTTCCAGCAGAATAGCAATGATCAAAATCTTTTTGCTTACAGTCTTTTTGGCAACTGCTTCCTCTTCTGAAGATGAATCTGAAGATGAATCTTCGCTGCTACTCTCTTCTTTAGTTACTGTCTTTGTTGTCTTGGTGCTGTTATTCCCACGCAAATTAGCTGGAACACCCATATAAAAGCACAAGATATTGAAAGACTGAATGCAATTTTTTTTCAACTTCTATTACAACCAACTATAATGGAAAAGATTCTAGAAAAGGAGATGCCAAACTGAATCACTGAAGAGGGCTCTGCTCTCTACCTTTTCTATCAAAGGATAAATGATCACTAAGTGATAGGTTGGAAATAAAACATGTTGATTAAAAAAAGTTTCTTTTAAGCATCTGATTGAAATGATTTTGTCCATGCTAATGCAAAAAGACACAGTCCCAATATAAGACACTCTGCACAAGCTATGCCAAATAGCAATAATACATGTAAGTGTACTGAGGTTATCCTGATTTAAATCTTCTCAAAGTTAATTATTTTCTACTCTTGAATCCTCGATTTTATTTCAGATATGGAAAGTTGTGAAGAAATGCAACCAACTTTCAACCAAATATTGCAAGAAAGGGTTAACTAAAACAGCTGATCTCCAAAATTAAAAAATATAATATTTAATATAATATTAAATATTATAATTGCCAAATCTGTACCTTAACAATGGAAGCTTTGAGACAATGATTAAAATGGGTTGTTCAAAGGTAAGTTCTATAGGTAAGGTTAAAAAAATCATATTCAATTTGAATTTTAAATACCTAAAGTGTCAAATCACAATTCTAATTAATCTGGAGTGCTTAACACTATATAGATGTCAAAAAGTTGTGGTGAAGTAGTATTTCAAATATTGTGAACTTGTAATGTTGCCAGAATAATATATAAATGCATAAATAAATAAAAAATCCTAAAATGTCCCTCGTTTCAAAACACATTTCCTTCTGTATTCCATTAACATGGGTAGGGGCTTATTTTACACTTTTAAACCATTTTTGGAGCTTATAGGGAATGAGGTACAATGTTCTTAAACGATACGCATGCCCATTAATGTCTCAGCCTTCTAACGTTCTTTGTTCTCCACTAAGAAATCATAAATCAGCAGGTTTTAAAATTTAGGCATGTATATCTCCCCTTTTCATGGACCTATCTTCTCAAGGTCAATCATTTGAATACTTGTCTGAATGGTTCATTCCCACTGGTTCTTACTTTTTATGGTTTGTGTTGCTTCTTCCTCATCTGAGCTCTCAGAGCTGCTCTTGGGATCAGGAATTCTGGGCTTTACTGGAGTGCCTCTCTTGGTTTCTACAGTCTTTTGTTTTGGAATGTGTGCGTAAGTCCTGTTAAACAGATTTTATAAGGATGCTGAATTGGAGTTAATAAGGCTTACTAAGATTCTCAAAATGTATTCAATTGTGTGCCCCTCTTCAGAAGCACTTATTGTGGCAGAAATAAAAACTGGCATTTCTTTGCCTACATACACACACAAAAACGTGATCTGACTTGATACAGTTTGATCATTTTCTCAAGAAAATATAAGGTCAGCAGACTTTAAATTTAATGTTAAAAATATAATTAGAGCTATACACATCCTATGCATGGCTATGAGATTACAATGCAAAACTTAATTAAGTCCAGTAATAATCTAAGCTGCAAGAACATGGTCCTAGGACTTCCGGTTCTGGCTCCAGCGGCGACGGGCGAGCCTAGCGCTCGCTCGCCGTTTTGTTGCTTTTTCTGCCCCCCCACGGGGGCGAGACGCCCCGTTTTTTCGGGGGTCTTCCATAGGGCCGGCTTGCCTGGGCTGCTCCCCCCACGGCAGTGGGGCAGCGACCCTTGTCTTCGGCTCAGGTGAAGGAGGACATGCTGCGGGGGGATTTCCCTTCGCCAAAGGCAGACGGCACCATTCGTTAACATGGAGAGAGAGGATCGCCTGGGTCGGAAGGCTGCCTGGGGGTTTGACTACGAAGGGGAGAGTGAGTGATTTAAAACTTTTTTTTTCTGCTGTCAGCCTGGCTGAAAGGACTTGGAGGGGGGGTGTTTGCTTGTAAAACCCCCCCTCGGATTTAAGCGGCGCTTGAAAATGGCTCCTCGCTGCGAGGAAGCGGATATTTTCAATCCGGACTGTTTGTACAAGGGAAAGTGATTTGCGGCTTGATTTGCAACAGAGTTTCTAGGTCTGGCTGAAACAATTTCTTTAACCACTCTCCCCTTTGGGCTTTGAGCTTGGACGGCGGAAGATGGCTTCTCTTTGTCCCTGAATGACTATTTTACTTATGGAAAATTTCCAGCGTCTCTTTCTGGTTACTAAAGTAAAAAATTTTTGGGGGGATTTGTGATTTCTTTTCTGGAGTGCCTTCGTTATTATACTTATTGACTTGGAAAATTGTTTCTCTCTTGGTTCCTGAACTTTACAACTTTGAACTGAACTTTTGGCTCCTGATCTGCCTTAACAGCTCCACCCTAAAAACGCCATTTTAGTGGCACCAACTTTTACAGCTAATCATGGCACAAGAATCAGCACTGGCAAGCTTAGAACTAAGGATGGCTTCTCTTGAATCGGTTATACAAACTTTGGTACAAGAAATCAAGGCTCAGAGGGCAGAAAATATCAACTTTAAAAAGGAGTTATTGGATACGCGGAAGCAAGTGCTGGAGAACACACAGAAGAATGAAGAATTGGAGGGGGGGCTGGAGGGGGCTAAGGGAGAGATTAAAAATGTCACAAATGAGGTTGTGGAAATAAATGGGCATGTGTCTAGGATGGATATGGAAAGGATGACATATTTTTTGAGATTTCAGAATGTTTCTGAGGAATCTGGTGAATGTCTCCCTGATCTCATGAGCACAATTTTAGCAGACTATTTACAGAAACCCAAGGATGAGATTAGGGGGGACATTGACCTAGCCTATAGAATAAATTCTGCATATGCCAGGATAAATGAAGTACCTAGAGAGATACATGTTAAAATTTGTTAGAAGGTCGACCAGAGAGGAAATCCTGAAAGTGCAAAGGGGGGGTCCGTTAATTTACCAACAAAAGGAGGTTACCATCTTGAAGCAGATCCCTAGAAAGATTAGAGAACCGAGAAGGAAATTTTCCTTCTTGTCCAAAAAGTTGTTTGACCACGGGATCTGGTTCAAGTGGGTGACGCCCGAAGGGATGCTGGTGTTCTGGGAAGGAGGAAGAGTGAGGATTAAAACAGTTGCTGAGGCGGAAGCCTTTCTTAAAAAACACTCCTCTGCCCTGGGGGAAGATTCAGGGGGGATGGAGGGAGCCACGGCCCCGCCCGCTGGGGGCCCGGAGGGTGAGATAGAAGACCCAATAGCCAAGAGACTTAGATCAAAAAAAATAACTTTGCTTTGATTTTTGAGTAATATTGTATAACATGTGTATCTGGATTTTTGTAAATGACTGACAGCATAGAATTGAGAACTTAGAAACATGTACTTGTTTTCACTTTGTAGTGTTATGAACAATGTTTTGTTATTGATTTATATTGAAGTTCCAGAAGGGCCGACGACTTTGACATGAATCCTCTCAAAAAATTTTCTGTATCCCTTACCCCACCCTATTGAAAAACTGTAAAACCAATAAAACTTTTTCAATACATAAGAATATGGTCCTAGGATTTTCTTGAAGTATTTCTACACATCATGTAAATGTTTAAACCATATCATATACAAGAGAACAATCGACAAAATCGCTCAGCAAAATGCAGCATAGTTTTATATTCATAGTGCTATTGTGATTCAGTGTACCAGGAGATTACTTGGCTCTGTACTAATTTATTGTGTAAAAAGGATTATTCGGGTACCAATAGTTCAAAAAAGCTTAAAACAGTGACATTCTGAAGAAACCTAATTTAAGTATCTGTCTTAATATAGTTGCAACTATAAGCAGCTTTTTTGAGTAAAGAACATATTATCTTCTTATACTGTTGTATGAAACTAGTCTAAAATCCAGTACTGGATCTGTGATACACTATTCACAAGATCAGGACTGTTAAACCAAGTGCAAAAACAATTAAATAACAATTAAGTATAGCTATAAGGTAGCAAGAGGCAAAATATCTCTAATCACTCTCCAATAATAAACAGAAAAACTTACTTTTTCCACTGAGTGATGATCTCTTGCAAAGAAATATGAGATGGTGGGAAAGACTTCTGTACAGGAAGAAAAAATATTGGACCAATATGATTAAATAATTTTATTATAGAATCTTTAGTACAAAAACTCTGGATTAAAGTTACAATTATAAACATTCATCTAATAAGGAGAACTTTAGACCTTAAAATAGACGTGGGTAATTTCCCCAAAAGCGACATAGGAAACTGGAACTGTTGAGGATTGCCACTGCCACTTTAATATTTAATAAGCTTTAATGTTCAGACTAGAACATCTTCATTTCCCATCTTTTACTTTTAAACAAAACTGTAAATGGTTGTTGGCTTCCAAATCTGTAGTGTGGATCAAGTGAAAAGGCCAAGCAATAGGGAGGAAACAGGTTAAAAGGAAATAGTAATAGGGTATTTGACACCAAAGACTTAACTAGAAAAGACTGAATGAAACAAGGTCAACAACAATCTTTGTTTTTCTAGGAACAAAAATGTATTAAATGTGTGGGGTTTAAATGTACCTCTTTATATTTTTTTAACTTAGAGTAGGCAATAGTTGTCTCCAAGTTAAGGTTTACAACTCAAATAATCTCAAATCTATTTAAGAAGTTGGAATACAATACACCTGGAAAACGAAAACTTCTCCAATCTTGTGTCCTCAGATGTTTGAATATGGTTGTTGGTCATGTTCTTGGTATGGTAGAAGTTAAAATAATTCTACTCAAAATAGCAGAAAGCTGATGGGAATTGATTCAAATTCTTTTTAAAAAATATATATGAGTATATTGGTGTTAAAGAGCATTTTACTAATTCCAGGATATTTTACACGTGCATTTCTTTCAGTGGTCCCCAAACTTTTAATTTTCTTAGTTGACACAAAATTAAAATAAGGGAAAAAAGGCCTGCATATCTTATAATATCAAAGACTCTAATACCATGCTTACTGTTATGTCATTGCTAATTGATAGATCAAAATGACTAGTAAATGTTAAGTAGAGCAACAATAAATACAAATTAACAGCACTGATAAATTAATTTAAATAGTTGATGACTATTAGCTAGGACAATAATAAATATCCTTCTACAAATTCCTGATAACTGCTAATCACATCACTGCAGGAAATAGTAATATTTTTAGTATTCTTATTCTTCATCATATTATAATTGTTCTTTAGTAGTAGTTACAATTTTCTACATTGTACGTTAGCTAATACAATTATTATTCAAGTACATATCCCTATCATTTTTAGCTATGTATAAATGAACTCTATATCATTATACTTGTCCATATAAAATCTACATTTATAGGCAATATCCTCATAAGTAACAAGTATAAATCCATGCTGTAATTGTTCACAATAAGGACATGAAGAATCTATTTATGTTGTCTGGTTGCCAAATTCCAAATATTAGATATATAGTTAAAAAAAGAATACTAGCATCTGAAAATTTTAGCTTTTGTTACAGTCTTACATATAATTCAGTACTTTCTCCCCAAACCTAATATATGTAGGACACTGCAAAAACATGTTTTATAGAAACATTATCCTTATTACATTTTCCAACAGAATGCTATCATATTTGACAATGTTTTGCCATCAAAAGACCTATAAATGCTTTATACCACTCTATAGGAGCTCATCTATTCTTAGAATTTTACATCTTGTCCAACTTTTTTAAAAGCATTTTCTATGTATCTTTTTTTCTTTGACAATGTATTTTTATCCTTGTGTTTGGTTTTCTCAATTTTGTCACTATTTTAAAATTAATAAAATAATTTAAAATCTAATTGCCAAAGAGTCCATAACTGAATCCAAGTTCATGTTGTTCCACTTAACTACAATCAGAACAAAAGTTTCTATTAAAAGAACTCCTAAGAGTATTGCAAGGTTCTGAAAACTACCTGTTAATTCTCAACTCCCTGGCCCTCTATCTTAGCATCCTTACCAGAGCGTATGAATTATGCTATGAGCAAATTGACAAGCTGCAAGGATATTTTTTTAATTTGCCATAGAACACCCACATCTGTGGAGGAGCTAAATGCTATTCTTGGAGAAATGCATCTCCCATGCAACTCTGAGTGGACAATGCCAACATCAAGGGAGAAGATGTGGGACCCACAGATAAGTGGAATTCATATCAACGTTCAAATCTCTTCTCAGTAATTTCTTGTTGGTCAAGATTTGCTGTAACCATGGTTTCAATCTAAATGCTTTGCAAATCCTGTAAATTACAGCTTCTTCAATAAAATACACAGTACTTAAGAGATTAATGGCTTGCAAAATGTGTGATGTCACTCGCCATTTTTACTGATTTCTCTAAGTTCATCCTACAAAGCAGGGCTGCACACATTTCAAAAACGATCTCAAAGAACTGCTTCAGATATTACTCATCAAACTGCACACGAGGCCTAAAAACATGGCTCACACAAAGCCTGAATTTTTTTCCAGTATGCACAACTCTACTAGAAAGTGGTTTTAGCAAGCAATTATGACTAAATTATGACCTGTTACACCTAAGACATCCTTTTTTTGCAGGTTGGGGCTCTGATGCACAGCAAGTAATTGCGACCAACCCATCTACAATATAAAGGTAAGAAAATGCTACCCTTGGCAGTAAGTGTTCAAAATAAAGACAAGATACAACAGATCTTCAATGGACAAGAAGATAAACAAATATAAAAGCATACGTTGAGGATCTCAATAAAACTATTGAAATTATTATTAACCAGAATTTTCTATCAGCAACCTCACATGCTGACAGGGTTTAAAAATTACTGCAATATTTTGCTATACCACACTGTGAACCAATTTAAGCTATATAAATAATTGGAAGGACCACAATGTTTTCAAAAGAAACACTAGAATGCCTCCTATGCCTACCTCAATCAGCTACAACTAACCATTCTTTATCACCACTCTAAAGTTAAAATTGCAGCCTAAACCGCCTTCACTATAAACAAAATTTAGAGTGGCTTCACAAAAGGCTAAAGAGAGCCTGTGGCCTGTATGTGTGCATTTGCAGGTGTGTGAGCACATACAAAGACTCAATTTTTACATTATTAAGACTTTATATTTTAAGGCAGGGCTTGAGGCCTACCATAATCCCTTTCTTTCTTTATGCTTTAAATGTATTTAATATTTGGAATTGAGAGATACTTTATGTCGAGCCCACTTCTATCAGGCTCTGTTACAGAGAAGAATCCTGATAGATAGCACAGTTTAATCAATGCAGCCTGGAGCGCACCAATCCTGCCAGTTTGCGCTTTCTGGAAAAATACTATGGGAGACAGGAAGTCCCTCAAGTAACCAGCACCTATAAAACCAGCACCTTGAAAAACATTCAGAAGCAAAATCACAACCAGTGCATCTCACAAAGCAGAACTGTTAAATGTGCATACCAAGGCATGCCCGTTACTGCTTGTGCTGCTACATTCTGAACTGTTTGAAGCTTCTGGGTAGTCTTCAAGGGCAGCCCCATGTAAAGCACATGGCAGTTGTCAAGTCAAAGCATGAGTGACAGACAATTTGCAAAATGCAGAATGAGGCAGCTATTATATTATCTGAGACATCCTTCAAGAAATGGCATAACACAAATCCTAAAAGAATATCATGGTTACCCCAGCATTACCTGTCAGGCACTAATCTTTTAGCAATGCTATTTAAAGATTCAAATGGCTTAGGACTCCAAAACTTGATGAAACAAGTGTTTCCCGCTATGTTCTTATCCAAAAATCAAGACTTTTAAGTACGGGTCTTGTTCTTAGCATTCTGATGCAAGAGGCTACATACTATGTGGGACCACAAGAGACGGTTGTAGCCTCTTAGCTATTACTTTGGAGATCAGGTTGGCACTGATGCCCCCTGCTCCAGCATCCATAGACTGACCATAACTTTCATCTGCAAGTGCCTCTTTGTCAGTGTTAATTAAAAAAAAACACAAATCATAGCAAGTTATTTTCCTTGATTTGCTTTCAGGGATGGTCACTTGCCACAAGACCCTACAAGCAAGCAATAGATATTGTAAATAAGCAAAATACATAATGAGAAGCACTTTCAGATTAGTTCTTATTCAAAAACATTTTCACCACTTAATGCTGTATTCATTCAGCTATAACTCACTAAGCAATGTCTGCAAAGATATGCCAGTAGCCTTATGGGAACAGAAAGTAGAGGCAGTTTAGATGAATCAATATTTCTATATTACCTAGCAATAGCAATACCACTTAGACTTATATACCGCTTCACAGCCCTCTCTAAGCAGTTTACAGAGTCAGCATATTACACTAACTGATTGCCTTTTTGATACGCAGTGAGTAGAATCTCAAGCATTCCAAGTACAATATAAAGAACTCAGTTAACAAATTTAAAGATATTAGCCCAAGTTATAATAAGCAATGACAATGCCCTATGAGTTCTTAGCTCTTCTAATGTAGCTCTTTATCTTTCCATTTGAGCATCATTAGAAGACTATGTTCAGTGGGAATATAAAAAGAATATAGCAGAGGCATAGAATTTATAGAAAAACATAGCATTTTAATTTTCATTAGTCAAGTAGTAACAATTAAAAGCAAAAATGTATGAATTATAATCCATAAAGAGGTTGCGGTCTGTTCACCCTGCACATTATCACTTCTATCTTGCTTTCTCTGATGTGTTTCTTTAACTGATATCACTATTAAAATAGATGCCATGATGGAAATTGAATATGGAGAACTGTGACAAGATTGATTTCCAATCCATCCAAGAGGACATTCATTTTAGCTCTCGAAATCATTGCAAATGGCCAGTTTCAGTCATACGTGATGGGGGAATAGCAGGATAGAGCACACTTGCCAACCCACCCTTATGGTTTAATTTGTCTTGCAAACAGAGACAGCCTCGGATGTATAGCAGTAAAGTGAATGAATCTCAACTTATAAACAAAATACCCAAATTGATGGAGGACCCACGTGCTACTTAATTACGCAACAGTTGCCATTATGGCCTTCTCCCTCAAGGAAACCGAACTGAAAATAGGGGAAGATGAGATTCTTTCAGCAAAGTGTTTATGATGTGCACTACAGTGCAGTTTTATGAAATGTTCATTTTACATAAGCTAGTATTACATCTCTAAGTGAGTTATGAACCTCAAGGAGGACAGTATTTGTAAGGTAGAATCAGGGCATTTGACGAGTCATATGCCTGGAAATACATCCCTCAGAGGCTAAAACAAGCAAAATTAGAGTAAGGTACAAATTTGCCTTATACCTTTTAGAAGATTATTTTCCTTTTATTATTCCATAATATCACCCCACAACAACCACTGTTTATTTAGATATGCTACAGGGCCACAGGAATGCTTAAAAGACGTAAGTGTGCCTAAAATTTGTACCCGAGACATAAGTATTCAACCTCTTCAATATAATCCTTATCCAGAGAATGTACATATTTTGATCATTGCCCTAAGTGTCCAAAGAGAAAGGAGAGACTGTTTTTAATCACAAGAGTAAATTCTTCCAGGCAGCTCTGTAAAAGCAGGTAAGTTATTAGTGATGATTTCCAAGCCCAGATGGTGAAGCTACAGGAGAGCCTTAGGTTTGAATGGATGAATACATACATACACTTAACTCCCTTTATAATCAGATTAACAAGAGTTGGAAGGGACCTTACAGGTCATCTAGTCCAACTCTCTGGCCAAGCAGGAGATCTTACATCTGACTCTACCTAGGATTGAACTCACAACCTCCTGATTGTGAGGAGAGAGATCCAGCTCTAGGCCACAGCAGCATGTAGCTTCCAAATTAAAAAAAAAGGAGGGGAGGGGGAAAGTCACAATAAACTAACCCAAGGACCAGGGTGCCCTGTTTTCAAAGATCCAGAGAAGATACTTGCAAGCCCCGTTATCAGGCCAAAGGAGAAACCTTGCGAAGGGAAGGGACGGTTCAACTTGCAACCTGACCCGCAGCTGGCTTCCAAGGCTGCCTTTCCACAAAGCAGCAATGCCGCCGGTCCCCCATGTTTCCAGCCACGTGGGCCAACGGCGCCGTTACCTGGCCGCTCTGCTCCAGCAACTTCTTGGCTGCGCTCTCATAACCCATCTGGACCAGCTGCTGGTGCATCAGAGCCAGCAGCTCTTTCTGCTCTCGCGCAGCTATCGCCATGCTCTCGCCACGAGCCCGCGTGTGTGTGTATGAAGGGGAGGGGGAGAGACGTGGGAAGCAACACCCTCTACCCCACAGGCATGACTACGAACGCAGGCCCCGCGTGTAAAGCAGGCGGCGGACTAACCACATGCCCCAAACTGCCTGTGCCTCTACCCTTTGCCCATGCACCAGCGCGTACGTCACTTCCTCTTCCCACTCATACCGGTCCTCGGGCTTCTGGGAAATGTAGTCTGAGCGCGAAAGGTTACTCGGTGTGTGTCCTTTTCGGCGTGTTTTGTCATTTTTTGAGAATTAAAAAGGTGGTGAGCAATCGAAATAATAGCACCGGGATTCGGATTATTTGGGAAGGTGTAAAATACCTTGGTATTTGTTTTCTGGAGCAACAGGAAGAGAAACACTCGATTTTTTTATCTCCCATCGGAAATCTTAACTGGAATAAATCTCTTGCTACTTTGCATTACAATATTAATGTTAGATCTTTAAAGTTTGAATTTTTTTTTCTATAACTTTTTATGATTACACAAATTATTTTAAAATTTTTATTTATTAAATAAAACTATCCACACACAGCAATGTTAGCAACATAGATTCAGATGAAAATTTGAATAAACAAATGCTGTACTATATGTGCGGACCAACGATTAGTGGCTGTGCTCCAATATAATACTAAACTCACCAGTATTAAGTGCGCACTATATATATTAATGGATGAGTTTATATATCCTGCTAAAATGAAAACCAAACTAATCACATATTTATTTGTTTATTTGTTTATTTGTTTATTTATTTATTTATTTATTTATTTATTTATTTATTTATTTATTTATTTATTTATTTATTTATTTAGATTTGTAAATCGCGCCTATCTCAATCAAAATGGACTCAGGACGGTGTACAGATAAATCTACCATAATAAATAATAACATATACAATAAAAGAATTAAAATTAATTAAAGTAACTTGTACTAAAATTCCCATTAACCTATTAACCATTTACTAGTTTGGTTGGAGTTTTGGCATATATGAGGTCTAAAATTCTAGGCTAGTCCAGCTTGCTGGAAGAAATGAGTCTTGAGTGAGCGGCGAAAGAGGGGAAGGTCCGTGATAGTGCGAAGGTCGGGAGGCAGGTCGTTCCAGAGGGTGGGCCCTGCCACAGAGAAGGCCCTACCCCTGGCGCCGACAGCTGGCATTGACCGGCGGTCGGCACCCTGAGGAGGCCCTCCCCCTGGGAGCGAATCGGTCGGTGGGAGGTATGTGGTAGGAGACGGTTCCGCAAATAACTAGGCCCCGAGCCATGGAGCGATTTAAAGATGGTGACAAGCACCTTGAAGTGAACCCGGAAGGCCACCGATAGCCAATGCAGCTCGCGTAGGAGAGGTGTTATATGGGAGCATCGAGAGGCTCCCATGATTCCTCGTGCGGCCGCACTCTGTACCAACTGGAGCCTAATTACCAGTTTTGCGGAAATAAATGCAGCTAGTTATAGGGAGAAGCAATATACATAAACCACAAGAAAACTACATTTCACTAGTATACTCAATATCTCTGTGAATGGCATAAAAATGAACCAAACTCCAACAAATAGTTGAGGGGTGAGACTACATGCCCATCCTCATTATATTGTTTCCTCATGCATAAGAACTTGTTCAGGAAATATTTGATTCACTCTCATTGATGGGAATGAGAGGTTTAAAAAAAAAAATCTAGGAACTAATCCATTCTTTAGAATTAATATTAAAATCAATGGGATCAGATCAGATCTGATTTCTAGGAAGGCAGGTCAAAATAGGCAAGAAATTAGTAAGAGAAGACCTATCTATTTTAGATGAGTTCAAATCACCAGGATCAGATGGTTTATATCCAGAGTTCTGAAGGAGCTGGCAGACGTGATCTCAGAATCTACTGACCAGAATCTTTCAAAGCTCTTGGACCACAAGGGAACTGCCAGAGGCTTGTAAAAGACATTATATATTTCCAGTTTTCAACAAGGGGGGAAAGGTGGATCCTGGAAACTAAAAACCAATTAGCTTGGCATCAAAGCAACATCCAAGTAAAATCCTGGGAAAGATAATCAAGCAGCGCATTTGTGAGCACCTAGAAATGAACAAGGCAATTACTAGAATCCAACATGGGTTTGTTAAAAGCAGAATATGCCACATATCATTGCCTTCTTTGATAAAGTGATTAAATTAGTGGATCAGGGTAATGCTGTGCAAGCATCTACATGGTCTCCAGTAATGAATTTGACAAAATAGACCATTCTTGGTTAAAAAAAAAAAAAGTGAGATAGTGCCACTACTGGATGGATTCACAGTTGGCATGTAATCCTCAATGGAATTACATCTACATATGCATTGGGCTACCTCAGGGTCCTGTTTCGGGGCCAGTATTCTTTAACATCCTCATAAATTATCTAGATGAGGGGATAGAAAGAGAACTCATTAAATTTGCAGATAACACCAAGCTGGGGGAGAATTGCTAACACTTTGAAAGATAGACTCAAGATTCAAAAGGATCTTGACAGCATGGGGCCCTATGCAACAAGATGCAGTTCCTTGAAGAGAAAAAGGTTTTGCATTTAGGCAGAAAATCAAAATACACCGTATAGAGTAGAAAGTATATGGATCAACAGTAGTACCTATGAGAGGAATCTAGATGTCCTAGTGGACCACCGTTGAAGTATGAGCCAGCAGTGTGCTACATCTGTTTAAAAGGCTATTGCAGTCCTAGGATGCATCAACAGAGGGGTAGCATCAAGATAGAATACTGTGTCCAGTTCTGGTCACCATGATACAAGAAAGATGCTAAGACCAGGCCTAGAAAGAGTACAAGAAAGAGCAACAAAGATGATAAGGCATCTGGATCCTAAATCATATGATAAACAATTAAGGGAACTAGGGATGCCTAACCTAATGGAGTTATATGATAGCTGTCTTCCAGTACTTGAGGGAATGCCGCCGAGAAAAGGCAATTCACATTCTCCAAAGCACCTGCAGGTAGGACAAGAAGCAATTCAAGGAAGCTTGTTAAAAGAGAGATCCAACTTAGAACTAAAGAAAAATTTCTTGACAGTGAGAACAATTAATCAGTGGAACAGCTTGCCTTCAGAAGTTGTGGGTGTACCATCTCTGGATATTTTCAAGGAAAGATTGGATAACTATTTGTCTGGAATTGTATAATAATAATAATAATAATAATAATAATAATAATAATAATAATAATAATAATAATAATAATAATAATAATAATAATAATAATAATAATAATAATAATAATAATAATTTTTAAATTTATAACCCGCTCTCTCTCCCCGAAGGGACTCGAGGCGGGGCACAGGGAATTAAAAATACAATTAAAAACCACAAACAAAGTACAATGTTAAAACGGATTAAACTAACCCTGCGCTAAAAGCCCATATAAAACTAAAACTAAACCCTAAAAGGGTATAAGGTCCCCTGCCTTGTGCAGGAGGTGTTCCTTCCAGCCCAATGAATCTATAATTCTAGATCTGACCTGTCTAGGCCAGCATTTGTTTTGTGCAATATACTGTCTTATTTGAGAAGTCCACAAAGAGAGCATGGATAGAACAGGGTTATTCCTCCCTCCCCCCTTCCCCTCCCTCCCTCTCTCCCTCCCTCCCTCTCTTCTGGGTTTGCCTCTGATAATCAAACTCTATATTATCTGTTCTGTAACACATTTGAAACAAAATAATGCTTTGGTATTTTAATTTTGAAAAGTTCTTTGAAATTGAATTGCCAAAATTGTAGAAGTTGTTCGCCAGGAAGGTAGAATAGTTCTGTATGTATGAGGTCATTTAAAATTTTTCCTGTTCTAAGAGAACATTCACTTCATACAATCATTAGATTATGCAGGATGTGTTTTTTACTTCCCACCTGAGGAGCACATAGGTTTATACATAGATAAGCAACATCTCTTTCTAATTTTCAATCCTAATTACTATTGGATATCAGGAAACCAGTCATTTACAAGTAACCTCATTGGTTTCTCAAGAGTTGCAGTGTACTGTAGACTGTCTGTTATTTGGAAATGTTCCTTAACCAAATATAGCTTGAGTCTTTGTTTGCATTGCATGTAAATATTCAATATTTTATGTAAATATTGTTCTAGGTTAATAGCACTTTTTCGTTTCAAAATAGTTGATTATAAGTGAACACTTATACCAGACCATCTGACCATCTGGCTAAATAAAAGTTAGTTTTACAAGTAGGTAGTTTATACATAGGTACAAACTATAGAGCAGTTAGATTGTGAAGGTGCTAAAGTTAGCACTTTAGAGGATAATATTGACTGTTCAATCTTGGCAAAGAAAGATGCTACTATTTTAGGCATCTAATAACATCCAGAGAAGGCTTCTTTAAATACAGGTTGTATGTGTGTATCCATGTGTATGTGCATATAAGTATTTGTATTCATAGTATATGTATATATATGTGATGTATGTGTATACACACACACAAAGTTTCCAGTGTGTGTGTACATACATTAATATATATGCGTTGAGAGGGGGCTATAAAATACTTAGTTTCTGAAGTCCTTGTTTATTAAAAAAGGTATGTAAGTTTGTAATATTGAGACTGCTGACAAAGAATATGCACATTGCACATAGAGGAATCATAGTTCCATTTGACAGAAAAATGCTTTTCATGCACATGATTCATGAGAACACAATTTTCAGATCTTAGCACCACCACATAAAATACTCCAAACTCTTCTTTGTTAAAAAAAAAAAAAAAGTATGCCTGAAACTTTGGAGAGGTGCTGTCAATCAATGTAATGACTAGGCTGTAGGATCAAATGGTATGTGGATGAAAAGCAAAATATCTTCAAAGAAAAACAAGAAAGTCCAGTTCCCTTTTGAAAAAGCACCATTTGGGACAACCATGGCCTGGATGACTGAGAATCTCCATCGATGATCAAATGGTATGATTTAAGATACTCATGAATGAAGGTTTTGTTCCACTTTGAAAGTAATTCTAGAAGTATCTACACCATAAGCTGAGCTGCTATTTTTTCAGTTCAGCTGCAGCTGAAACTATGGCAAAGCTCAGAAGCAGGACTTTTCCCACACCAGAAATGGGAAATTCACAAATTTTCATGGAGTGGGATTGCATATATGGCAAAACAGGTTTGATTAAACAACATTGTCTAGCTTTGTTTCTAGACTGACACAATTTTTGGAGTTTTTGCTTGAAATTAAAATAAAATTTTAATTTTGAGATTTGATAATTAAAATTGTCTATGATTTTTTAAATTTCTATTTATTTACTGTATGCTAAGGATTCATTTCAGAGCAAAAGATTATTGTATTTTATATGTTTTCCTCCCCCAAAGTTGGAAGTTATTCTTTTCTATATTTTTCTTTCCCTTCTTTCTCTTTTTAGTCCAGATAAGAAGCACCAGGATCTAGCTGTTTTGTTTACAGAATGTTTTCTACTGTATATGAAATATTTTGTATCTTCCTAGAAGGGTGTTCCTGTGGCTCTTATCCAGCTAGTCATGGTTGACTTTAGGTGGAAGTATTCATTTCTGTTTCTTAAGCCAAAGAACCTGCATTGTCTGGATACATTTCCACAGTCATATGGCCAGCAGGACATCACGCCACAGCACAGAGCATATGATGAAACACGGAATGCTGTTACCTTCCCACATGCTTATATGTGGTACCTATTTATATACTTGCATTTGCATGCTTTTGAACTGATAGGTTGGCAGGAGCTGGAACAATTGATGGGAGCTCACTCTATCTCGCAGCACTGTTTTGTAGTTTGACATTTTATAAATTCCAATAAGTAAAGTGAGGAAAGAAAATTGGTACTCTATCAACTTTCTACTACTATTCAATCACCTGTATCTTCAAAAGTATAGAGAAAAAGAAGAGCAAAACAAATGGCCATATCCATACTTTGGATCATAGTAACACTCAGGATCCAAACCTCCTACTGAACGCAGACCATGTTTCTAATTCTCAGCACAAATGGTCAGGACAATAGATTATTAGGGCAGGAAATGGCCTTTGTTTTTACATTTACTGGACTTTAAATATCAAGGCATGCATTACAGTACAGTACCGTATTACAACTTTAAGAATATAGATCACCACTAGTTTAGATTAGCAAAATTTCAAGTGGAATTTGCTTTTATTATTTGTTATTAATTGCTCTCATACTGGTATCTCTTTCTTAGAGGACGTGAAGCAATTTAAACTTTGTAGACAAAGTTTAGGCTACAAACTTTAGGTCACCATGAGATGTAGTAAAAACACCAGCTTCGACTCTTAGCTGCCATCCAGCTGCCAGTCATCTGTATTTTCGTAGTCCTGATTTGGCATATACAATTTTTCACTTTTCTCTATCATATATTTTATCCTCAAAAACAATACTGTATAACACATATTATAAAAGGAAGAAAATAATACCTGCCTTGGAAAAGCCCTTTCAAACCTCACTCCCTTTGATTAGCCATGCTGATTGGGAGATGGGGGATCAAAGTATCAGTATGGACCTGAAGAGTAAGAACTGAACAGTTCCTTCCTCTGATTGCTACCTACTGAGACTTTAATCGCTTCTTCCTGTATCTTTTGCCCATCTTTTTGTAAGACTACGGAGAAACAGCAAAATCCTATATGGAGCCAAAACAAGAGTTTCATTATTTTCTGACAGTGGCAACAACAATAAATTGCAGCTTTTGTATTATTTCTGGACTTAGGAGCAACTTGGTTACCAGGGTTATTTCCAGCATATGATGGTGACTTGGTGTTTTATTATTAACAAAGTCAGATCTGCTTTGTGTGTAGAATATTACTGCATTGTAATATTTGCAAATTGTCACTAGATGGTACTATAATGTTGTTTCCTAGCTAAAGCATGAAACAAAAAAGAAAGTCTCCTTAGAAAAAACAGCCCATTCTTTGTTTAGTCTCTATGATGGGAATTACTTATAGAACGGTATATATGCTGACTGCCTTCCTTAGTACAGTATGCCTACATTTTTATAGTTCCAATAATAGCATAACGGAAAATGGGAGACAGGCAGTGGATAGTAAATTATCAGTTCGTTTGGTCTGTGCTGCCATTATGATGCACTATCACTAAAATACTTGAGTTTCACAAGACCTGCTCCCTTTCTTTCTATATTATAACTTTATATAACATTTTCACTTCATTTTTACATGAGCTATAGTTTTTTTTAATCGGAATGGGATAGACATGATTAATATTTATCATGGTTTGTTGTAAAACTCATAATGTATTTTTTAGATCACTGCAATTTAGATCGGGGGGGGGGAGTGCTAAACTAATCTCAAGCAAATACTGAAGTATTCTATATCTTTTGGTGAGCGTATTAAAAGAAATTGAGGAGTTGAAGATACACAGTTTTGCTGCATCTCATTTTTCAGAACAAATAGGAAAGACAATAAAAACAAGATAAATAGGCTGAAAAAATAGCTTCTGTCCTACAGCATTAGCTATGTTGAATTCTACTGTATAGTGCAATATGAATGCAGTATCGGGTTTTCAATTCAATTGTGCACTATGTGAAGGATATGTGTTTTATTTTTTTTACAGTTTTCTTATGTACCCTGTTTCCCTGAAAATAAGACCTCCCAGGATAATAAGGCCAGTTGGGCTTTTGAGGGCATGTGCTAAAATAAGCCCTCCACCTCAAATATTGCAACACAGCAGCAGCCATGAGGTGATGATATTTAATAATACAATACAATAGCAGAGTTGGAAGGGACCTTGGAAGTCATCTAGTCGAACTTTCTGCCTAGGCAGGAAGCCCTATACTGTTTCAGACAAATGACTATCCAACATCTTCTTAAAAACTTGTAGTGTTGGGGCATTCACAACTTCTGGAGGCAACTTCTGTTCCACTGATTAATTGTTCTGTCAGGAAATTTCTCCTCAGTTCTAAGTTGCTTCTCTCCTTGATTAGTTTCCACCCATTGCTTCTTGTTCTACCCTCAGGTGCTTTGGAGAATAGTTTGACTCCCTCTTCTTTGTGGCAGCCTCTGAGATATTGGAACACTGCTATCATGTCTCCCCTAGTCCTTTTTTTTAATTAAACTAGACATACCCAGTTCCTGCAACCGTTCTTCATATGTTTTAGTCTCCAGTCCCCTAATCATCTTTGTTGCTCTTCTCTGCACTCTTTCTAGAGTCTCTAGACTTGCTGCCTTATGCACCTCAAAAATAATAAGATGTCCCCGAAAATAAGGCCAAGTGCTTATTTTGGGGGGGTCAAAAGAAAATAAGACCCTGTCTTATTTTTGTAGAAACATGGTATGATGTACACTGAAGATGGCATTTAATTTCATTGTATGAGGTGCAGTGAGTAAAGTAAACTTAAACTTAAACGTATACTGTCTTCATGAAAATTGTTGTTATATGAAAAACGTCTTTTTTTGCTAAAGCTCATATTAAAGAAATTGCACTTTTCAAATCTACATTTCAAAGCCAGTTGATCCCAGAAGGCTTACAGTTTCATGAATGAATAGCCATCAGCACATTCTCTGTGTGTGTTTGTGTGTGTGTATGTGTGTGTGTGGAGACATTACAGTTACGGAACCCACTTAAATGGACGAATCTGAGAATTTTCCTGACCTATAGTTACAGGCACAGAAGGCGTTTGAGTGCTTTCCTAAACATGGCAAATAATAAATAGAACTATTCAGCTAAGCAAACATTTGCATCATTATAAATAGGAAAGAAAACTGCCATGACGGAACTCTGGCACAGAAGGGACAGCGCCGGGCAATTATCAAAAGGTGAGAGTTTAAATTCATGTCGTTTCAACCGGAGGCAGACTATTTGTTCACTTTATTTTTAGGAACGTGCAATGTCCCTGTACAGGGGTTTCAAGATCTCAGATTGTTAGATAAGTGATTCAGTGCCAGGAGTGGAGTAGCAGGAAGTGGATCAGGTTTGCTGGTGGATACCGATGCAGTAACCAAGAGATCAGCCTGTAGACTAGGAGTGGTTTCCAAAATATTAGCAAGGGGTTCTCTGCCCCGGTTGCTTGGTGGGTACGGCTATTGTGGCCATGGCCCAGTCAGCCTCCTGCACCACGGGGTGTGTATGTGGGTGCTTCCCCAAGCTCCGGAAGCCCTTCTTCCTGAACTTCCGGTAGGGCCATTTTTCACCCTCCCTGAGCCTCCACGCTTACCTGCACCCAAAATGAGCTGCGTTGAACTCCTGGGAGGGGTGGGGCAGGGTGGGTGGGGCCAACCAGGAGTGGGATTTGGGGGTTCACCAAACTGCACAGACTTTTAGCTAGAGGTTCTCCCAAATCCCTGCAAACCCCCAGCAGCCCACCCCTGGACTAGTCATTATCCCCAATCTCTGAAAAAGGGTTTTTCTTTGCTTTTGGCTTGGTACTTTGTAAATATTCATTCCTAATTGCTAGATTTCATTCTTTCAAGGTTTAATAAAGTATTGCATTCACCAGAGCAAGCTTTTGGTTAGAATCTTATCAGGAGGCTGAAGAACTGTTATAATTTGTTTCATGTTGATGGATGGAAATGGGCAAGTTTTAGTGTTACGTGCAAGAACCTAAAGGCCTTGAGAATTCTTACTCTGTGAGTCTATGAGGCATAAGGCAAAATCCCTGTAACATATTCAAAACAGAAACTGAATATTCATTTCTGCCACTTTTCTACAAATTCATGAACATTTTACAGTTTGAGCAGTGATTCATAACTATAGATTTTTCATTATGGCGGAAAATTCCAAACAATTTTTGATGCAGAGAAACAAGCAGTTGAAACTTCTCAGTTCTTGGATATGGTGTTCTCAGGCTACCATATCTGGGCCACAACAAATCCTAACAACCTTAGATGGTAGCAAATAGAATCAGAAAACTAGGGTTTTTTCCCAGTCCTTAATGTTCTGACTTAGACTTCCCGATAGAGTAAAAAGCACATGCTTAGTCCCAAAGACCCTCTTTTTATTTCAAAGGCTGTGCATTACGTTTATTCACAGCCCATAAAGAGTCTCAAATAGTTTGCAGAGAATCTGACAGTAGTCTGCCAAAGTGTTTCGGGATAAGGCTGATTAAGCACCTACCTTTATTTTCTGTGAAACACTGCCAAAGACCTAATTGGCAATTAACACGGAGCAAAGAGTCAAAACAGAGCTTCAAAATGTAAACTGACCAGCATGAACAAAGTTGCTTCCTGCAAAGGCTCACGTGCCTTGGCTCCTCCTTTGTGTCCTATGGGAGGGGCAAATCATCTCCAAGCTTTATTCCCGAGGCATCCCTTTTGTCTCAACTGTTTTTGCCTTCTTGCAGCTCTGTGCATGTGTTTACTGGGAAAGGGATCCCCCTGTTCCTCTGCCTCGCTGATGTCCAACTCTGGAGGCTCTAGATCAGCATAACCCCCAGACAGCCCTGGCCCCCTCCTTGTCCGAGCCTTCTCCAGACTCCAGGACTGGCCCATGTTCCTCCCTAACCTTCTCACTGTTTGACTGCTGCCAGCTCCGCAGACCACAACAATGAAGTGATCACCTGAATTTTTGCTTCCCAGACCTGGCAGGCATATAATCCACTCCTACAACTGGGGAGTTACTCCTTTTATTCCTAACTATGATAGGTCTCCACACTGGAAAATTGAGATATTCCCACAACGGGACTTCCCTCAGGCTTCTAGAGGGAACTGCCAAGCAATTGTCTTCCCCTATATATATATCCATCTATCCACTGTGGATTCCATCCAGATGTTTATGTCACTTATTAACTTGAACTCTGACTATTCAACTGAATTGTCTGTTGGGCACAGAGTGAAACTGCATTTAATTCTCATAATATATTATTTAATAATCGGCTTAATCCCAATCTCCCTTTCTTAGCCTAAGAAATAGAATGTTGTTGTTGTTCAGTTGCTAAGTTATGTCCGACTCTTGGCAACCCCATGGACCATAGAAGGCTAGGGTCCCCTGAAAAGGATTAGGGTTGACATCATAACAGTGTTCTAATATCTAGTAACAAACTCAAACTCAACCCGTCCAAGACCGAGTGGCTGTGGTTTCCGGCACCCCGGTTTAGCCAGATAAATCCAACACTGGCCATTGGGGGCGAACATCTTACCCCTGTGGAGAGGGCGCGCAACTTGGGCGTCCTTCTGGATTCCCGGCTGTCCATGGAGGACCATGTGGCGGCCGTGGCCAGGGGGGCGTTCTATCAGGTTCGCCTGATACGCCAGTTGCGCCCCTTACTAGACCGGGGGGGCCCTTCGCACAGTCACTCAAGCGCTCGTGACATCTCGGCTGGATTACTGTAATGCTCTCTACATGGGGCTCCCCTTGAGGTGCACTCGAAAGCTGCAGTTAGTGCAGAATGCGGCCGCGCGGGTGGTTATGGGTGCCTCTAGGCAAGCCCATGTAACACCTCTCCTGCGCGAGCTGCACTGGCTGCCTGTGGCCTTTCGAGTGCGCTTCAAGGTGTTGACCACCATCTTTAAATCGCTCCATGGCTCGGGGCCTAGCTATATACGAGACCGCCTCCTGCCCCATACATCCCTTCGTCCGGTCCGCTCCCACAGAGCGGGCCTACTCCGGGTGCCGTCGGCCGGGCAATGCCGGCTGGCGACACCCAGGGGAAGAGCCTTCTCTGTGGTGGGCCCGGCCCTCTGGAACGACCTACCCCCCGACCTTCGCACTACCTCGGACCTCCGCCTCTTCCGCCAACGTCTTAAGACGTACTTATTCCAACAAGCCGGCCTAGGATAGCCCCCCGCTAATCAAGGAGAGAAGCAACCTAGAACTAAGGAGAAATTTCCTGACAGTTTGAACAATTAATCAGTGGAAGAATTTGCTTCCAGATGCGCCTTGTGGGTGCTTTAATGCTGGAGGTTTTTAAGAAGAGATTGGACAAGCATTTGTCTGAAATGGTATAGGGTTGGACTAGAAGACCTCCAAGGTCCTTTCCAATTCTGTTATTCTGTTATTCCTTCATTGTCTCTCAGAGTTAGCCCAAATTCATGTAAGTTTTCCAGAATTAGAAGAGTGGTCATTGAGAAGAGGAAAATGGGATTTTAATCCATTTTCTCCAGCATAACTGTTCTGACTAACAACTGCCATGAGGTTACTATTAGGAAGTGCCAAAAGAAGACTTCTTTCAGATTTAATAATCTAGCACTGGTAGTGATAAGGAACTTGGGTTAGAACCATGATACAGAAGAAGAAAAAAATCCTTCCATCCCTGTTTGTGTAATCTTTATCTAATAGAGCCTAGAGGCAACAGTTCCTTCTCTCAGGAAGATATATGCAATATCAAGTGATATTTTTAATTTTCAGTATCTTGGCCTTGTCTTAGGCAGAAGGTTATTTTGAATTATGGTCCAAGATTTCCTGTAACTTTATAACAGAATTGCCCAGCCCTGAGTGTGGTTTCAAGGGGACCTTCAAAAATTGTAGCTTCAATGAATTGAAAATTTTAAGGTAACAGAGGAGAAATATTATTAAATTGAAATCAAAGTGCCATTGATTGTTACTCATTGCATTTGGTGTTTGTATTGGTCTTGCATATTTTTCTGAATGCAAACCTAGAATATATTTAAAAGAAAGTGAAATCCTTAGCCTGAAAAAGGGTTGTACATCTAGACTTTCAACATAGGTTAGAATCGTAAAGCTGGTCTTTGATACTTTCAGTAATTGGTTATCCTACCCCAAGAAGGAGCAATCATCTTTAAAAAAAAAAAAAAAGCTTCACTGAAAAAAATAAACATCCTCATTCAGTCAAATGTGAGAAAGGTCATTGAGAGAGATAGAGTGAAATTATAACCTCTTGGTTTACATAGAATATTCACAATTAAATCCAGTTGCAAGGCCTTTTGTGATGTACAAGTACAAGTATGTGGGATACTTGTACTGTCATGAATAATAATAATAATTTAATAATTTTAATACTTATAAACCGCTCCCTCTCCCCATGGGGACTCGGGGCGGTGCACAGGCAGAGTAAAAACAGTAAAAAATATACAAACAGTTCTAAAACCAAATTAAACTTAACCTGTGCTAAAATTCCCATAAAACTAACTATGCTAAAACTACCCAATAAAACCCCAAGACAGGGAGACTATCCCAGGCCGGCCAGACAGAAAAAGTGAGTTTTTAATTTAAGACGGAAGGAGCGGAGGTCCGTGGTCGTTCTAATATCGGGGGGAAGGTCGTTCCAGAGGGCCGGGCCCGCCACAGAGAGAGCCCTTCCCCTGGGCGTCGCCCGCTGACAAAGTCTAGTGGACGGCACCCGGAGAAGTCCCTCTCTGTGGGAGCGAATCGGCCGTGAGGATGTATGAGGCAGGATCCGATCCCACAGATAGCTAGGTCCCGAGCCATGGAGCGCTTTAAAAATGATAATTAACACCTTGAAGCGCACCCGGAAGACGACAGGTAGCCAGTGCAGTTCGCGCAAGAGCGGTGTTACATGGGTAGACCTTGCGGTCCCCATAATTGCTCGCGCGGCTGCATTCTGGACTAGCTGAAGTCTCCGGGTGCACCTCAAGGGAAGCCCCATGTAGAGAGAGTTACAATAGTCCAGTCGGGATGTCACGAGGGCATGAGTGACTGTGCAAAGGGCGTCCCGATCCAATAGGGGGCGCAATTGGCGAACCAGGCGAACCTGGTAAAACGCCCTCCTGGCCACGGCTGTCACTTGATCTTCCATGGACAGCCGGGCATCCAGGAGGACACCCAAATTGCGCGCCCCATCCACAGGGGCAAGATGTTCGCCCCCTATGGCCAGCGATGGAGTTAGCTGGTTGAATCGGGCAGCCGGAAACCACAGCCACTCGGTCTTGGTCGGGTTGAGCCTGAGTCCGTTACTTCCCATCCAGATCCGTACGGCTTCCAGGCACTGGCACATCACCGCTACGGCATCGTTGGGGTGGTTTGGGGTAGATATATACAACTGAGTATCATCAGCGTATAGATGGTACTCTACCCCAAACCACGGATGATCTCACCCAGCGGCTTCATATATGTGTTAAACAGGAGGGGCGAGCTTTTTAAATATATATTTTTGTTAATGATATCCTGAAGTTGAAAGGAAAATTCTATTCCAATACAGGAAAAGCCCTTCTATGATCAAAACTCAAGCAGGATTCAAAGGTAAACCAGATACCAATTATTATAACTTTTTTTATCTCAGTCAAAAAAGAAGGATAGGGTATGAATCATTTTTGTGGTGGCACATTTATATGTATGTATACAAAAGGTAAAGTAAAGTTTACCCCATCCAGTCATTTCTGACTCTAAGGAACGGTGCTCATCTCCATTTCTTAGCCAAGGGAGCCAGCATTGTCCAAAGACACCTCTATGGTCATGTGGCCAGCAAGACTATAAGCTGAGGTGCATGTAATGCTGTTATCTTCCAGCATTTTGCATGTTTTCAAACTGCTAGATGGAAGATGCTAAGGCAAGAAACAAGAGCTTATCCTGTCATCCTGTCAGCTGACAAGCCCAGCATCTTGCACCAGAGGTGGGTTGCTACCAGTTTGGCCGGATTCAGCCAAACTGGTAGTGGTATTTTGACCTGGGTTGCAGAATCGGCAGTGATCTAGGCTGGCCATGACCCCAAACCGGTTCCACCACACCATTGCATGTGCAGTTCACTGTAAATTGTTCTGCACATGCACGAAGAACAAATCACATTGAACTGTGCACATGCACGCAGTGAACCAGTAGTAAAACCAGGAGCAACCCACCTCTGTCTTGCACCCTCTCTATGTATACAGACATAGCTTTTCTTACCTAAGTATTGTGAATTTTGATTGATTAGAAGAGACTATTAAAATCTTGAGATGTAGGCATCACAACCTGCAGAGTCATGAAATTTGATTACTTCAATAAAGCCTTTTGTTTAAGCTAATCATTGATCGATCCTGTCACCCACTGATATAATCATGTTCATCATCACATTTGTATCTACACAGATCTCCTTTTTCCTGCTGTTGTGAGCCTAGGAAGGAGAAGGAAAAGTAGCTTCCCCTTTTCCCCAAATGACCTCATTTAAAATGTTTCCCACAATCTGAACAGTCATCCTGAAATGAGAAGTTGGTTTTGTTTTATTTTAATTACTATGTTCCAAAGATATAGGGAGAGGATGCTTACTGTTCAGTTGAGAATCTCCTCCCCATTTTCTTTCCATTAACACAACTGCTGGCAGAGCATTCCCCAGGTTAACTATTCTCAAAAACAAATAACAGGATTAAAAAAAAATATTCATGCATGTCTATACTTCAAAGTCTATTCCCTATTAAAAATATATCTGCTCTTCTACTACTGGTCTGTAGGTGCAGATGCCCAGTTAGCAGCTGAGTATTATGGGAAACATCAAAGGATGAAACAGATATCTAGGAAGTATAGCATTCTCTGAGAGGGGAAAGCTGCTTGAGGAAATCTCCACAGCAAAGCTCACATCAAGACTAAAGAAAAAGAGTCTTTCATAACAATAATGTTGTACATACAAATGTTCTTTGATTGGTCAGTTTAGGAGAGGGCAAATGTGGACAGCACCACAACTGGATTTCAAATTCAAACCTTTATTGTCAAGGTACAACATGTGTACACTGAGATTGGCTGGGCCTCCCTTACCTTTCACAGTGAAAGACAAAAAATCCCTAGCCCACTGTATCCTACCAACACCCAGTCCTATTGCACCATGTGAACTTATTGCACATTGCGCTGGCCCTGCAAGTCAATGGTATTATGTTGTTGCAGAGTTATTTTTCATTCAGGAGTCTGACAGCCCACGGATTAAAAACTGTTCTTCAGCCTGTTTGCGCGGCTGCCTCTGCTTCTATATCTGCTTCCAGATTGTAGGAGAATAAAGAAGGATTGACCAGGATGTGAGTCGTCCCTGAGGATTTTCCTTACTCTTCTAAGGCAGCGAGTCCTGGTGATGTCATCCAGGAGTATTTCAGTCCTGTCTACTGCCAGGAACTTAGTTTCATTCCTTTCCCCAAGAAGAAACGTGTATAATGAACCAAGACAAAGGAAGGAGGCTTTGAAGGAATCACAATACAGCCGTCTAGGCTACTGGTGGTAGTTGGGGTAAGATCCATCAGGAAGTAGCAAGAGGGTGACTCATTTTCCACAAAGAAGAAAAGATGTAGAGCTTTAAAATCAAAGCAGAAGAGTCGCATTTGGGGAAACACAAGTGGAAGAAGCAAGGAGCAATAGCAACACATTCTGTAAAAGTAGTAAAACAGTAGAGCAGAAGGGTGAAAGATAGGGAACAGAAAATAAAAGGAGACACTTTGCTTTTTTCTATTATGATTTGATACATTTCAATGTAGATTTATTTGCATTCTTTTACCAGATGTTTGTCAGACTGGTGTGCCTGATATAAAACAGAAAACACAGTTGTTGCTCAGGAGATTGGAGTTCTTTGTGCTCTTAAATAGAAGCTATATATATATACTTAAGTAACATGTCTAGGTATGGGTTGCTAGGGTTGGGCTTCTGAGAACAGCTGGTGAGTGTTTGATCCATAAGCCAGCAGTGCTGCTTTTTCTAGGTCAAGCCACGGTGATCGCATAGAACAAAGGCATCGTTTTTACTGCAGCATCATTGGGGCAGTCTCTCCCATTCTGTAAATGTCCAAGAGACAGAAGAAAATGCCATTTTAAAATATCTACGGACCCCAATGAAAAACAAAGTAAACTGACTCAGCGTCTTTGCTTAATGCCTGAAGGTCGATATTTTCATCTTAGTTTAGTTGGGCATTAATTTCTTACATGGAACTTTGCAGTAACGATGCAGATACCAATTGGCATTCTCTGGGAACAAAAAATAATGGGATTCTTTCTGAGTTAGGTGATTTGAACACTGCTGGACTTTTGTTAGCCACAAATGTAACACAGTTCCATTCCATAATTTTCATTTACATTTCCCACCACAGGTTCAATATGACTGACTTCTAGATAAGCATTGTAGTTGGTGTGTGTGTGGGGTGTATGTGAGTGTGTGCACTTGTGTGTGTGTGTGTGTGTGTGAAATTTCACAGCATTAAACCATATAGAACAATAATTACAGCTCATCCCCTCAGATGGATTTCCCAATAATATTTCCAAATAGAATAGTTGAGTTTTTGCTTGCCACTTCTATAGGAAGTGAACATCATTCTCACCACCAAGCAGGTTGGATGATTTCTGAATTGCCTGGAGAAACACAAGCAAAATACTGGTTTAGCAATGCATTATGGAAACACCTACTTGATTTCTCCACTTGAATACTCTCTATAAGTAGAACAATAAGCATACATATTGGGAACTGTGAGAGTTGAAGTCCACACATTAAAAAGTCAAGTTGTGTAGTAATTTATTATTATTATTATTATTTAGCATATGATAAGAACATAATAAAAGAGAAGTAAATATATGTTCAGTCCACATAATTATAAGTACAACTTCTATGGCTTTGTAACTGGCTACCCAATTCAACTATTTGGGCTATCGCCTTTGCTGTTGCTCCATGCAGTTTTTCTAGGGAAACAGAGAATGCATGTCATGGGCAATCTTGCACAATATGTTTAATAGTTGCATATCAGCATCAACATTGTAACAAGGGGAATTTTCTATCCCCACTGATATGGGACAGAGACACTTCTAATTCTGATCAATTTTGACTTGACCAAGTGACGCAGGTCAAAGCCAGGTGGTTTGGTAGAAGAATCACTAATGATCAGGACACAAGAAGGTACCTTGGACCATTCCTCTTCTCGGGGTTAAACTGGGTAGACGTTAAGTGAAGAGCTGTTTTCTAAGATGGCCTATGGGATTTCAATCTTGTGATGAGCTGTGCATTGTCCTGGTGAATAGGGAGGGCCTTGTTCAGCATCCTTGACTATAGTTGAACAAGAGCTTGTTGTCTTCTGATGTTGGGAAGTATTGCTAAGTTCTGGAAACCAGTGAACAGGAGTGGGATGCAACATGCCAAAGATGGTACGCATTATCAGATGAAGTTAAACCACACACTGGCACACTATTCAGCTGTGGAATAAACCAAAGCCAGAGCTGTTGTTTGTAGGGCGCATCAGCACTCCTGGTTGTTCCAGCCAGTCTGCATAGTAAATTGTTGTGGCTTTTCAATTTTGGAGCTGTTTTCTCCAGGTATTGCTGAAGGTTAGTGATTTGTCCACTGGTACTTCCAGGTACTTCAGAGACTAATTACATTGTAAAATACAATTTCGGAACTGAAGGATAGTAATTTGCATACCTATTGCTAATGTGGAATGTATGTGGCTACTTCTGTCTTTGTTAGACTTGGTTGGAGGCACCATTTTTTTTTTTGAAGTAGTCGTCCAGCTTCTGGAGATCCTAATATCACCTGCATCACTGAAGTTGGTTCTTTGGACTGTGAGATTGATATCATGGGCATATATAAAATGCCAAGAAACAGTTTCAGCAGATCATAGATGTAAAAATTAAAAAGAGCAGCGGATAGAACTGATCCTTGTGGTAGCCTTATGATATCTGTTTCTATTCAATTCTGTGAAAACTTGAACCTATAACCTGATATTCAACATGTTGTCAGTCAAGGTGATGGTGTTATGACAAAGTATAACCTTGATTAGTTTAAGAAGTCTTTCTTTCCAAACAGTACCATAGGCCACCAAGAAAAATAGCAACATTTTTCATTTTCCTTTGGAATCCATTCTCCAGGTAGGAAGTTAATACAAGGACTTGATCACTACAGCCATGTCTGAAGTAAAATCCAGCTTGTTTTACTTGGATTACAGATTCTACTGCTAGGGCTGTCCTGTTTAACACAAGTCTTTCTAGAGTAGTGTTTCTCAACCTTGGCGACTTTATGTTCTGTGGACTTCAACTCCAAGAATTCCCCAGCCAGACGTCCACAGGACTTAAAGTCGCCAAGGTTGAGAAACACTGTTCTAGAGGTTTGTAGATGACACAGAGAAAAGCAACTGACCTGTAATTTTACAATACAATACAATAGCAGAGTTGGAAGGGACCTTGGAGGTCATCTAGTCCAACTCCCTGCCTAGGCAGGAAACCCTATACCATTTCAGACAAATTTTGGGGAAGGTTTGAATCCTTCCCTGGTTTCAAATAATTTTGTCTATGAATTAATAGAATTAATTGAAAGGAGATATCACTACCTAGGTAGTGTTGTCACCTGCCATTCCATTCTGTGTTCCTAAGTACTCCACCAACTCACTGGATAGGCTGATAATCCTATCATAAATTAAATGAGAAGAATACTTGGTTATAGGAGAGGATGCCATCAAGATACTACCCAAATTTGCCATGTTAAATCATATATTAGAACTTTATGTACTTTAGAACTTTATGCTTCTTCTTCTATTCTGTTTTCTGTCTGTAAATTGTTCAAGGAAATAATGAATCCCATTATTTCCACACCATTGCCAAATATTTAGCAATATTTAGCAAACCAATTTGGTAAATATATTTACAATGCTAAATATTTACAAACTATTTTGGATACATTTCTCAGGAGCTTCCTTTGGGATTATAGGTAGATCAATATAAAAGTTCCTCCCCTTTATACAGAATTGTTAATATTCTCTGGGTGGAAGTAAAATAAGATATGTGGAGCCCTAGGTAGTTGGGTAATGAAATATCTGCAAAACCCCCCCCACAAAAAATCCAACTTCAGAAAGCACCAAGGACACCACAGTTCAACTAAGAGCTACAAATATTCTCTTCTATTGGTCCATGAGATAAATAAACCAATTTCCCCACCGCCCTATGCACGGTCACTCAAGCCCTTGTCATCTCCCGCCTGGACTACTGTAATGCTCTCTACATGGGGCTCCCCTTGAGGTGTACCCGGAGGCTCCAGCTAGTCCAGAATGCGGCCGCTCGGGGGATTTTGGGAGTTTTTAGATACTCCCATGTAACACCTCTCCTGCGCGAGCTGCACTGGCTCCCTGTGGCCTTCCGGGTGCGCTTCAAGGTGCTAGTAACCATCTGTAAAGCGCTCCATGGCACGGGACCTATAATAATAATAATAATAATAATAATAATAATAATAATAATAATAATAATAATAATAATAATAATAACAACAACAACAACAACAACAACAACAACAATAACAATTATTATTATTATTATTATTTTATTTCTAACCCGCTCTCTCTCCCCGAGGACAATAACAATAACAATAACAATACTAATACTAATACTAATACTAATACTAATAATAATAATAATTTTTAATTTATAACCCGCTCTCTCTCCCCGAAGGGACTCGAGGCGGGGTACAGGGAATTTAAAATACATATAAAATAACATCATAATACAATATAAAATAAGATTAAACTAACCCTGCGCTAAAATCCCATTATTAAAAGTAAAAATTAATCATAAAAATCCTAAAAACAGTTGATTATCCTAGGCTGGCCAAGCAGAAAAAGTGTGTTTTTAATTTTTGACGGAAGGAGCGGAGGTCTGTTGTTGTTCTAATTTCGAGGGGAAGGTCGTTCCAGAGGGTCGGGCCCGCCACAGAGAAGGCCCTTCCCCTGGGCGTCACCCGCTGGCATAGCCTAGTGGACGGCACCTGGAGAAGTCCCTCTCTGTGGGAGCGAATCGGCTGCATTCTGGACAAGCTGAAGTCTTTGGGTGCACCTCAAGGGGAGCTCCATGTAGAGAGCATTGCAGTAGTCCAGTCGGGATGTCACGAGGGCATGAGTGACTGTGCAGAGGGCACCCCGATCCAATAGGGGACGCAACTGGCATACCAGGCGAACCTGGTAAAACGCCCTCCTGGTCACGGCTGTCACTTGATCTTCCATGGACAGCCATGCATCAAAGAGGACGCCCAAGATGCGTGCCCCATCCACAGGGGTTAGATTTCACCCCCTATGGCCAGTGATGGAGTCAACTGGTTGTACCGGGATGCCGGAAACCACAGCCACTCGGTCTTGGACGGGTTGAGTCTGAGTCTCTTCCTTCCCATCCAGCCCACACGGCTTCCAGGCACTGGCACATTACCTCTACCTCTACGACCTGGTTACTTGCGGGACTGCCTCCTACCACACACCTCCCTTCGACCTGTCCGCTCCCACAGGGTGGGCCTCCTCAGGATACCATTTGCTGGACAATGCCGGTGGGTGGCCCCCAGGGGGAGAGCCTTCTCTGTGGCAGGGCCTGCCCTCTGGAATGACCTCCCCCCCCGATCTTCATACAATCACGGACCTGCGCCTCTTCCGCCAGACACTAAAAACTCACTTGTTTCAGATGGCCGGTCTGGCATAATTTTAAGATGGTTTTTAATAGGGTTTTAAATTTATTTTAGCACAGGCTTGTATATTTAATTCATTTTAATTATTTTGTATTGTATTTATTGAATATTGTTTTATTGTCTCCTGTGAATCGCCCTGAGTCCCTTCAGGGAGATAGGGCGGTTTATAAATCCAATTAAATAAATAAATAAATAAATAAAATATTCAGTGGGAATTAAAAAGGCATCTCTTGTTACCTATTTAGACTTCGGTAGTTGGGGTGTTCTCCTTGCTCTTCTTATTAAATTGATTCCCCCCCACTTTCTCTTGCATTATAATTAAAGTCATGGGCGGCTACTTTTATTTGTGTATATATAGTTATTTGTTTTATCAACAAGAATAAAATGCAAAAAAGACAGACAAACATACATCCAACACTAAAAAATCATATGCAAAAAAAGGAAAAGAATGACCCATATATCAAATAAATCTAACATTCAACAGAACGAATCCACCCCAGCTGGATCTGAGAAAAAGAAAATTTAAAAAACCCTGATGAATTCTTCTCCTTTTACATAACAGGTCAACAAATAGTTATAATTTTCCCATGGGTGGATATTTTTAGATATTTATACCTATATATCTCCTATGCAAAGTAACATACAAGATGAAATTAAATACATATGGTCCCATAAAATTTAATTTTACTTATATTGAAACTCAATCTTTGTTTCTATTTTTGCTGAGCTCATCTTTCATTCTGTTCCCATCTTCCCCTTGGAAATGTGGTACCTATCATCTCAAGCAATAACTAAGTGCAGCCCATTACCCCAAAATGCTTATCCTGCTCTATAGCATCTTTTATGACTTGTTCATTTTCATAAATTAAAGATGTGCCTGGCTTCATTACCATTTAAATGAAGAAACACATTGCTCGATGGACTCATAATTGCAACCAGCTTGCCATTGCATTAGAAGCACCATCATAGATAAGATGCTATAAAGTATGACTAAAACTTTATGTGATCTCATACTATTTGAGCAGATAAAAACCTAACTCTAGGGCTTCCAAATGATAAAACATGTTATTAAATTAAATAGCTGAAAAATAGCTTTGACTCAACTATGCTCAGATCATGAGTATGTCCTACTAGGGGGCAGAAATAACTATCTCAGGAAGTATGGTTGTGCCTGAGCCATAAATAAATTTTATTTATTTATAATTATTCATTAAATTTATTTTGATTTACAACAAATACGATTTTGGTTGGCGCACAATAAAGCCAGTGATTAAGACAGTCTTAAATAACCATTAAAACAATTAAACATAAATATAGTATAAACAAGATTGTGGGAGAATGCATCAAAATTGCAAAATGCATCACACTTAATGTAGCCAAATTCATCCTCTGGAAAGACACAGCTACATATGCTGGTCAACTAGATTCCCCCCACCCCCCACCCCCCACCGCACACTCTATACTGGCTGTTATCCTGATGCTTGATGGAGAAGACCAGCTCATTACTAGCACGTCAGACGTATCCAGCAGTCATTGTCTTCTGAAGAAAATGGGACAAATGACACCTTTTTTTTCCTTTTTTATATTTTATTTATACATTTTCCTCTGGTATACATAAAAACTCAATATTCATATCGTTAGTATGTTGTCTAGGTACAATTGAGTAATAATAACACAAAATTTAACAATGCTATTTATGACAATTATCATCAAAACATATTAATGATGATATTTGCATATCCTTAATTATTTAATTAAATAATCACATTTGATTAAATTATTTAACCTTACATTATTTAATTAAACATTCTTTTCAATTTTAAGTTTCTAACTTCTGCTTCTATTTTCTAGCCATTGATAAAATGTTTCCCATATCAAAAAATATTCTGTTTCCTTCTTATTCTTAATTTTCATTGTTAATCTCTAAATCTTGGCATATTCTAATATTTTATTTATTACTCTTTCCTCTGTAGGAATAGCTTCATTTTTCCAATTTTGTGCATATACAATTCTTGCTGCTGTTAAAACACATAAAATTAAGTATGTATTTCCTTTATTATAATTTTCTAGTAAGATTCCCAACAGAAACAATTCTGGTTTTAGGTCTATTTGTTGTTTTGTCATTTCTCCTAGCCATATTTGTATTTTTAGGGACAGATGACATTGTGTTTATCTCCTTGGGCAACTAAATTTCCTAGCATCTCCTAAAGCAGATGAACGGCATTATTATAAATATGCTGAATTAAAAGCTAATTAATTTGCAATTCTTGTGACATACAAACAAAAGATTCACATATATACATGCACTCCACTCACTTTGGCATTCTAGAATTAGTTTCAACTGGTATTTAATTTAAACATAGGCTGCCGGTTTACCACTGTCGGTTTACCACTAATTGTCCTTTTAAAAAGTGTTTTTATGAAAGCTTTACCTTGGGGCTAATTTTTAAAGTTGTTCCTCATTATAAAGCTTGGCAATGATACTAAATCTTGTCGGCCAACATCAATAGCTAAAACACAGTTGTGATTTTATATAGATTTCTGCTGTTTTTCACCATTATGAAGTTTAAAAGTTTTGACATTAAAATAAAATTGTGGTTCTGTCATGGAAATGCATTTTTGTATGGTTCCTTTCTTAAATTGCATTATGTCTATTGCATTAGAAAGGAAAAGGGAGGAGGGATAGAAAAAAAATAAAGTGTGAAGTAAAAGTTTAAGGGAGGTTTATAATAGCTAACAAGCTATTATTAACAGTTTGATTTCGGGAAGGGTAGTACTTTGAGAACATTGCAATGGCCAGGTTTTAGAAACCTGTACAGATATTTTGAGGAATTTCCTGGAAGCTCACCATTTTATGATAGCTTTCTGTTTCTACCACCACTTTTGGCCTTAACCCAGGGGTCTGCAAAGTTGGCTCTTTTAAGACTGGCGGACTTCAACTCCCAGAATTCCCCAGCCAGCCTTTGGTATTGCTAAGTGAAACATTTGTGAAGTGAGCTTTTCCCCATTTTATGACCTTTCTTGCCCCAGTGGTTAAATGAATCATTACAGTTGTTGTGTGAGCGACACAGTTGTTAAGTGAATATGGTTTCCCTATTGACTTTTCTTGTCAGAAGGTCGCAAAGTGACACTGCAACCATCATAAATCTGAAGCAGATGAATTTTGACCACATGACCATGGGGATACTGCAACGGTCATAAGTGTTCGAACATATAAGTTAATCCTCAACATATGAAAGGTGATGGAGAGAGAATTATAGTTATAGTTATAGTTTATAGTTTATTGGATTTGTATACCGCTACTGTCTCCAGATGGACTCAGGGCGGTGCACAGGAAATTAAAATACCACGACAACAACAATGAATACAATACAATAATAAAATACGATTAAATTAGAATAGCCTGTGCTAAAAATTAAGCTAAAAATATTAAAATTTCAACCAATCCGCTAAAAATATCCTCAATTCTAAAATCTAAGCTAAAATATAGACTAAAATCTAACTCTAAGCTAGGCCAGCTAGGTGGAACAAGTGCGTTTTTAGTGAGCGGTGAAAAAGGTGAACGTCCGTGATGGTACAAAGTTCGGGGGGTAGGCCATTCCAGAGGGTCGGACCCGCCACAGAGAAGGCCCTTCCCCTGGGCGCCGCCAGCCGGCATTGACCAGCTGATGGCAACTCTGAGGAGGCCCTCCCTGTGGGAGCGGACTGGTCGAAGGGAGGTATGTGGTAGGAGATGGTCCTGCAAATAAATTAATCTTCTCCTCACAATCATCTTCTTGGGTCCTTGAAACAGTACACCTGAACACTTGATTAAGGGCTAGTGAGGGGAGGGAGAAAGAAATGGAAATGCACTAAAAAAGTATCTGCCACCTATTGGAAGAATAAATGGAAATTATGTTTATGAATGGGAAGGGGAAATTGGGATTGTGTGTGTGTGTGTGTGCGTGTGTGTAGGGAGGGAAGTAAGTTGTGGCCATTTATGATTGGATTCTTAGTACTCCATTAACACCAACATGTTTGGCTAGATTCAAGATTAAATCTGTTTTCATACTTGATGAATAATCATATATATTTCAAATGGCAAGATATTCCAGAGAATGATATATATTTATTGCTTTACTTTTTAGACAGGCGCAAAAAAAGCAACATATTTTACTGACAGTAAATGAATTTTAAGAAGTAGACCCAGAGTTTTAAATGCAAGACATGTATGACTTCTCACTTCACTGCTTAAACTCTTCTTTTTTGTTTTGCAGTGATGCTAGTTCATATGAAAGTAGATGATTGCTAGCAGCCTATAAAGCTCAGTGCAACAAAAAGATGGATGCCTAGTGAGTGAGTTGCCTGATAGGATGCCACATCCATTGTTCCACTTCCATGCCATCTTTCTTTCACATAATTCAAGGCAGCATAACATGGTTGCCAAATAATTTCTCACTCAGGCACTGATCTGATCCAGACCTGCACTTTAAGCAAGTTTGTTTAAAATGTCAGTTTATGTAAGAACTATGGAAAAACTTACATCATCACTGAGGGGGAAAAAAACATTTGGTTCTTTGTGGGAGCTGAAATACAAACATGTATAAAGTTTGTTAAACTAGATGGCATTTCATGTGAATGTGTGGCCTTGGTTTATTTTCAACAGCTTCTTGTACATTTTTTTTCTAAAAATCCTTTTTTATTTAACCATGACACTGCAACTTAAATTCCTAAGAAATGCCTTGTAGTTTCATTCTACTGTGTGGGTGGATTTCTTAATGATAAATTATTATTGCTTTAAAATATCTTGGTGTTTTGGAGGACACTTTCAATTCATGGGTTTTGTTAGGTTAGATTGCAAACTTTTATCTAGTTTTTACAGAAGGACTGTTGGTCCATAACCACAATGGCAGAAATATTGCTACGTGTCTTTTTTATAATAATTGCATCAGTGGTTGGATTCATTTTTTTTTACTACCAATTCTGTGGGTGTGGCTTTGTGGGCGTGGCATGGCTTTGTGGGTTTAGTAGGGGAAGGATACTGCAAAATCCCCATTCCCTCACCACCCCACCCCACTAACCTGCTTTCCAGCTCCATTCTCCTGTTCAGGGCAACAAAAGAAGATCAGCTGGGAGGTAGCAGGGCCAGGGCCAGCCTATTTGCTAGTTCTCCAAACTACTCAAAATTTCTGCAATCGGTTCTCCAGAGTTGGCTGAATATCACCTCTTATCTTATTAAAAACACCTCAGTTTGTATTTAAATTTCTTCTCCTAAATTCCATTATATATATATACTGTAAATATATATTTTCTTCTGCATTTTGTCCCTCATGCACAGTATATTCTGTAAACATTGATAATTTTGTAAACTTTTGTGGAATTTTTGTGGAACATGTGGCCTTTATTTTTAGGAAAAATTGCTGAGTTAAGAGGGCTTTTTGTAAAAAAATAAAAATGAAATTTGATGCCATTAAGGTGGACTGCCCATGTTGGCCATCATTCAAAAGAAATATTGTCTCACTGCTGCAGTGAAGATTTTGAAAAAGTCTTCTAGAAATTTAGCATGTCTGTTTAGTATAACAATATACTCCTTTTTTAAGCAGCAGCAATAATCTGTAGATTTAAGACTACCTACTAAGATAGATAGCTCTGCTATGTAAAAACACCAACATGCCTCTTTTGAATTCTCGGAAGTTTTGTAGAAGGACATGTCACATGTTCTTAACGTATTTACAGAGAAAGGAATAAGGAATACTTCTGTTAACTTTCTGTCTGTCAGTCTGTCTGCCATTTTATTTGTATGGCTGCTCATCTTACACAATATAAACCCTGGGCAGTTAACAACAACCATCAAACCACTTTGAATATGTGACAAAACTGAAAACCAGGACCACTCTCCAAATTAAATTGTTTAGAGGAATGTTGATTGGGGCATTGATACATATGAACTTTTGTGTGCAGATGCTGCTGCATAGTTAACTAAGCACTGAAATAATTTCCAGTGAATGTTAAGCATATAGTATACAGCAGGGGCCTCCAACCTTTGCAACTTTAAGTCTAAAGGACTTCAGCTTCCAGAATTCTGGGAGCTGAAGTCCTTCAGACTTAAAGTTGCAAAGGTTGGAGACCCCTGTATACAGCATAATACAAGGTATGTGGATCTGAACTTCAATGTATTAGAAACCAGAATAATTGTGTTAGGCTATTATTTGTCTTGTATAACTATGACTCTGCGCTGACTCCATGTACCAGGCAATACCTCCCTTCACTATATATCTCCTGAAGTACATATATATTTGATTTAAATCACTTTCCACCTCCCTTTGTATGTGCGTGATATACAAACTCTTGCTCTGGTGTGTTCGCGCAACCTAAAATAGGTTAACTTTATTTGAGTAGAAATCCAATTTCTTCCAATTCTGGAGGTATCTTGTTTTTTTTTTTGCATATCCAACTTGGTGACTCAAGTGGCTATACGAAGTAAGAAGAAGGGAGATGGGCTTAAAAATATGAAATATTAATCAATAACCAGAAGTATAAGAATTTGAAGAGAGACTTAGATCTAAAAAATAACTTTGCCTTGATTTTTTGAATAATATTGTATAATATAACATGTGCATCTGGATTTTTGTAAATGACTGACAGCATAGAACTGAGAACTTAGAAATATGTACTTGCTTTCACTTTGTAGTGTATGGAAAATGTTTTTTATTAATGATCTATTTTGATGTCCCGGTAGGGCCGACGACTTTGACGTGAATGCTCTCAAAATTTCTTTGTATCCCTTACCCTATCCTATTGAAAAACTGTAAAACCAATAAAACTTTTTCAATATAAAAAAAGAATTTGAAGAATCCTTTTGTTATGGCAGCCACCAAACGCCATCTCAGGGTTGCCATACCTGGGGGAGGGACCCCTAGTACAGGAGGTGGGTAATGGGGAGAACATCATGAAGCCCATTGGACTGACAGATGCTGCTGCAAGCAGCAAGCAAGGGTGAGCCGATGAACAGCTGACTGCAAGCTGGCTGATGATCAGCTGATCGCGGTTGCTGGCAGCCTGATCAGCAGCTGATCTGCGAAGGGCAGATCTGGGAGGCACTAACTTTATCCCTTTCTTCATTTTGACCGAACTCACTGTGTGCTGAAATTCTGGCTTAATAATAATAACAATTTAATAATTTATTACATTTATAAACCGTCCCCTCTCCCCGAAGAGACAATAAGCTGTTGGGAATCCGGTGCAAGTGGCATCCTGATTTTGGTTTGGGTCTGGAGCTCAGACCTTTGAGAGCAGTACGATGGAGTGGGATTAAAAAATACAGGCAAGAATAAGTATCAAGGTTTCAACTAACAAACCCAAGCAAATTAGAACTCTAAGGCCATTGTCTTCCTCTAAGAACTTATTTATTGGGTACATCATATCGGCGCACACAGGGTAAAACCAACTCTGAATAATTTCCATGGTTTCAGCATAATTAAAATAGGAAAACCCCTTCCCCCCCAGTGGCACTGATCACTCCTTCCCACCTTCATCCGTCACCTTGGTTCCCAGGAGAAAGCTCTATGTTGTTTCTAGTAAGGCATTCCAACCTCTTCCCCCCTCTTCTCCCACTGTGTGACGATGAACAAGACAATGGCTTCTGCCAGGTTCAGTTTGATGTTGACAATAAGTTCAATAAAGGTAAATTGAATAGAAGCGATGCATTAAAACACACCAGAATCTTTTTAAAAAGTAAGGGTTTAGTACAAGAGATATTAATAACCTTGAAAATGCCACTGGATAGTTGCAGGATTATTCTATGTTTCAACTTGAATGCCAAATCTGTATCTATACTAAAGAAGACAAAAAATGCACATGTCTAATTGAAAATCCAACATAGGAAAGATATTTTTGTTCCATGCTCTTTTGTAAACTGATATGGCTGGTTGCATTCAGAGTTCATTTATTCTACTGCATGCATAAACAGAAAATAGTACTACAGCTGTATTCTATGTCCTCCTTAGGGCAAATCTGTATAGACTCTATTATGCTGATGCTGAATGTAGCAGCCATTAATTACTCGATATACCCTGGCTTTGCTACCTGTCTGCAACTGCAAATTAAAGGACTGCTAATTATACGAGACACCACCATACATGATTGCTGGATTATTTTCTTCTTGATGGTTAACTAATTAATACAGGCCTTTCTTATTACCTCTGTCATATATCTGAGTAGGTAGATTTATTTTCTTAAAATCTGCTATAGAAGGATTTAATTTGCATTTAATTTTAATTCCTTCATGTTCAAGTATTTCCCCCCAATGTCTGTATTGTTTTATTTTTTTAAAAAATCTACAGGGAGAGCAGTGTTTCCTTTACACAGATAAAGAATTAATTCTGTACCTTTCCACCTTTGAAGAGGAATTATCCCTTTTTGAACCTGCTAAAACGATCACAAATAATGCAGAATGTCTTGAATCTGTAAATTTCTATTTATTGTGATTTTACATAAAATTACACCTTCTAGCAATGTTTCCATTTTAGAAAGAAAGAGAAAGAAAGAAAGAGAAAGAAAGAAAGACAGAAAGAAATAAAGAAAGAAAGAGAAATCAAGCAAGCAAGAAAGACCAGTATAGAAAAATGATGGATATTCTACCATGCAAATTCACAACTATAGAGGCAAAACTAACCAGAATGACTTCAAGTAGCTCAGTGGGCTCTATTTTGTATTGAGAGCACTAGTGGTCACTCACCTCTGTGGGAGGAAAAAAGCCTGCTGCCTGCTCTCACACGCAACCCCATCACACAGCACTAGTATCAATTGGATGCTAATAATATTAGGAAATAACGCAATGTATTTAGAAAAAAGGAGTTATTGAGATGGGTAGTTATAGAAATTGAATAAATAAATAGAAAAGTGCATGTTCAGAGAAGAACATGCTGTAGAAAGATAACACCCACCCCTCTCCTGGAAGAGTGAAATATTCTAGCAAATATTAAAAAGGCAAAATATTGTATTTCCCTGGGTGAGAAAAGGAGAAACATGTTTTTAAAGACAAAGCAGCTCCCTGCAGCTCCCTATCCACAGCAGATATTTAGTGCACATTAAGACTGGGCCAGCCTATCTACAAGACAACACCTCTATCTCCAGGGTGATGGGATTAAGACATGACTTTACTTTACTTTACTTTTATTTGATTTCTATACTGCCGTTCTCCCTTTCGGGACTCAGGGCGGTGTACAGCCAAAATAAAAATGATGATACAGAGTTTAAAAACAGTATTAAAAAGAAATATTAAATAATTGGCCAATATTTAAAAATCGCAAACTAAAATCACAATTAAAAATCCTTTTAAAATTATGATAGCCCGGCAGTGCAAAATAAGTGTGTCTTCAGGGCCCGACGGAAGAGATATAGGTCCGAGAATGTATTTAGTCCAGGGGGTAGGTCATTCCAGAGGGCGAGAGCTGCCACAGAGAAGACTCTCCCCCTGGGGGTCGCCAGCCAACATTGTTTAGCCGACGGCACCCTGAGGAGGCCCTCTCTGTGGGAGCGAACTGGACAGTGGGAGGTATTTGGTAGCAGGAGGCGGTCTTGCAGGTAACCAGGTCCCTTGCCATGGAGCACTTTAAAGGTGGTTACTAGTACCTTGAAGCGCACCCGGAAAGCCACAGGCAGCCAGTGCAGCTTGCGTAGGAGAGGTGTCACATGGGAGCATCTAGAAGCTCCCAGAATCCCCTGCGCGGCCACATTCTGAACTACCTGGAGCCTCCGGGTGCACCTGAAGGGAAGCCCCATGTAGAGAGTGTTGCAATAGTCCAGATGGGAGGTGACAAGGGCTTGGGTGACCGTGCGTAAGGCATCACAATCCAGAAAGGGGCGCAACTGGTGTATCAGGCGAACCTGATAAAAAGCCCCCCTGGCCACGGCTGTCACATGATCTTCTGGAGATAGCTGAGAGTCCAGGACGATGCTCAAGTTGCAAGCCCTCCCTGTGGGAGCCAATGTCTCACCCCCGATAGTCAGAGAGGGTATCAACTGACTATACCGTGACACCGGAAGCCACAGCCACTCGGTCTTGGATGGGTTGAGTCGAAGCCTGTTCTTCCCCATTCAGACTTGCATAGCCTCCAGACACCGGGACATCACTTCTACGGCATCGTTGGGGTGGTCTGGGGTAGAGATGTACAGCTGAGTGTCATCAGTGTACTGATGGAACTCTACCCCAAAACCACGGATGATCTCACCCAACGGCTTCATATAAATGTTGAACAGGAGGGGTGAGAGGACCGACCTCTGTGGGACCCCAAAAGTGAGGCCCCTCGACGTCGACCTCTGCCCCCCTGCCAACACAAACTGCGACCGGTCGGAGAGATAGGAGGAGAACCACCATAAAATGGTGCCCCCCACTCCCAAGCCCCTCAACCGGTGCAGCATGATACCATGGTCGATGGTATTGAAAGCCGCTGAGAGATCTAACAGGACCAGGATAGATGAACAACCCCTATCCAGGGCCCTCCAGAGATCATCCACCAACGCGACGAACGCCGTCTCCGTGCTGTACCCTGGCCGAAAGCTAGACTGGCACAAGTCCAGATAGACAGCTTCATCCAGGTGCTGAGGAAACTGTCGGGCCACCACACTCTCAACAACCTTCGCGATGAAATGAAGGTTGGAGACAGGACGGTAGTTGGCCAACACAGCCGGGTCTAGGGAGGGCTTCTTGAGGAGGGGCCTCACCACCGCCTCTTTCAAGGCAGCCAGCAGAAACCCCTCACTCAAAGAAGCATTGACAATTCCCTGGAGCCAGCCTCATTTAACCTCTCGGGAGGCCAGTACCAACCAGGAGGGACACGGGTCCAATAAACATGTGGTGGTGTTCAGTCGCCCCAGCATCCTGTCCATGTCCTCAGGAGTCACAGGATCGAACTCCTCCCAGATGACATTCTCAAGACCTGCCTCCGTCAGCCCATCAGAACTAGTCCAGTTGGAGGCCAACCCGTTCCTAATCTGATCAATTTTATCTTGCAGATAATGCCCAAAATCCTCCACTCGACCCTGCAAGGGAGTGTCCCGCGCCCTCAAATGAAGAAGGAAGCGGGTCACCCTGAACAGGACGGCTGGTCGGTTATCTGCAGATGCGACAAGAGTGGAAAAATAATTGCATTTCGCTGCTCTTATGACCCCTCAGGACATAATAGGATTAGCCCTCTACCCATCTAACAGCAAGGCTCACTGCATTGTGAAATCACCTTGGGACATGACATCACCCCAAGGTTCCACCAAGCTTGATTCAGACAAACATGACTCCACATGGGAGTCTGACTACAACCAATAGAATACATTTCTTGCACAGGAACAGGAAGCTCAAGGCCAAGGCCCAAGAGAGGGTATAAATACCCTTCTCTCTCTCTCTCTCTCTCTCTCTCTCTCTCTCTCTCTCTCTCTCTCTCTCTCTCTCTCTCTCTCTCTCTCTCTCTCTCTCTCTCTCTCTCTCTCTCAACTCCATGTGGTCAGCTACCCAGAATCACATGTACTTGCTGCTTCTGCTTCACCATTAAACCATCTTTCCAATCTGACTCCATGTTTCCAGTGTCTTTTTCCCCACTTAGAACTGAACCCATATGGACATTTCTTCCAAGAATGCTTAAGAGTAGATTGTCTGGTAACAATGATAAACAAAACAATTTAAACAAGTTTTACATGTTGTGCATATGTGACTTTTTGAGACAGCTCAGCAGAGCCCAGTTGTTCTCCCATTATCTCTTCTCTTTATCACCAATTTTGCATTTTTTTCCAGCTGTTGAATACATGGTATTATTAAAACTTTCCCACTTAGATCTAACTGAATGCAATTACTTATCCGTTCTATCTGGATTCTTTGAAGTGATTTCTAATTTGGTTCATTCAAACGCGGAGCCTGTGTTTCTGTTGCAGACAAACATGGGTGGTTTTTTTTTTTTTTTGTAGATCTCTGGTCTCATCTTAGAATCATACTGTTGAAAGGCATCAATTAGGACATCAATTCCAATCCTCTACTTAATGCAGGAATCTGGCTGAAATAAACCCTGACAGAAAGCCTTTTTGCTACTGCTTGAAGACACCCAGTGAAAGGAGCACATTATGTGTTCAATAGCTTTCAGCATTTAAACTTCTCTTCCTAACATTTAGTCAAATTCTACCTTTCTCTAAACAGAGATTTATTATAAACTGCCTTGCCCTATAGGATGATAGAGACCACCTCATTATCTTCTTCAATCTACCATCCTTTCAGGTATTCAAAAAGTTCCGTCATATCTGCTCTAGGTTTTTCTTTTCAACACTAAACATTTTTTTCTGCTAATGAGCTCTCCTTGAGTGTGATGTGAATCTACTTTATTGTCATGTCAGCCAGCCTACATTTAATTACCCTGCTGCATCACATGATTTGCTAAAATCAAGATATTTTTTGTAGTACTTCCACAATCAATTACTAAGAAACTTAATTTTAAAAAATTGAGATACGTTGAGTTTGGCACGCCTTGCTCCTAACAAATCCATGCTGCAGACACATTGTTTTGAAGATGCTTATAGGCAGATCAAGCTGTTTATGCAAACATCTGCAAAATCTTTCCAATTATCGGTATCATATGGACTAGTTTGTTATTCCTCCTTTTTTTGGAGCCAGAAGATTTGCATTTCTTCAGCTGCTGGTATTTCATCTATTCTTCAAGATTTCTCTAAAACAACACATCAAGTTTTAACCAGACCACCACCAAATTCCCTCATTCTATCTTTAGAATAAAGAGACTGAAATAGTTGAAAATAATTATACAATGCCACAATATTTTAACAATAATTGCCATCATTGTTTAATTCACCAAGGCAAGTGGAAGAATTCTCTCTTCAACAACAACAATAAAAAAGATGCGTGGACTTTTAACTTAAATACTTTTACATAACTTCTCTTAAATAAACATGACCTTATTTTAGATCAAGATTAGGATATTTGCTAGATCTAATGAGAGTCTCTGTAGTTATTCAAAAGTGAACTCAATTGAGTTTAGTCTGATTTATAGTAATGTACGTAGGTTGCAGCATTAATATGTAGCATAGTAATAATTACTACAAGCCAGCTGTTTAATTCCAGATGATAATATTATGCATAGATATAATATTTTGATTCCTGTTTGGCGATTATCTAATTTTTCACACTTCCATACTATAATTCTCAAAGCTACAATGTGCATTATATTTATCTTCCACATTAAATTAGGCTTTGCAGGCAATTGCTTTTTCTGGTTTATTTACACACATTCTTAAATATATTCTTCTAATGGGTACATGAAATTTTCTTAACAATGTTTTAAGAACTCTATTTATTGTTTTTATATGTGAGAATTGAGCTGTCCTATATGTAAAGTCATAGAGAAAGAATGCAAAATATATGAATAATTTGTTTCAAAGCATTTAAATCCAAATATTCAATTTAATATTAATTCAATTCACTCAATTCAGTTTTAACTGCCAATGTTCAATCAGTTATATTTTGACTAAATGACATCTTATGCACCTTTTTTCTAAAAAACATGTGAGCTTTATTTAATGTAAAGTCCAAGGACATGCCTATTTTTCTTCTATGAATAGAAAAGCAGTTGGGGAGGAAAACAATTAGCAATGCCTTCCCCATTAGCATTTGGATTAAGTTTATAATCTACCAGTATGAGGTTTCAATTTCTTTTAAATTTGCTAATCTCCTATCTTTCACATTTCATCTTGGCTGACATGCAGATCTATACCTAGTGTCTATTATTTTAAACAGTGGCTGGAGTGGGTCTGTCACATGCTGAAATGCTCAGTAAAAAAACACCCCAAATATCAAATAGGTAGAAAACTATTTTGTGCAGAAGCATTTTTCTACCTAGAGAAATTGTACATCTTGAGTAAATTTCAGGTTATGACATTCTTCTTAGATAATCTGATTTTCTTCACATATGATGTTATTGTGGAAATCCCCTTCCTGTCCTAGAAGAATGAAATATTTTGGGAAATATTAAAAAGGCAGAATATTATACGTATTTCCTTAAAGGGGAAATGGAGAAACATGCTCTTAAAGACAGAAAGCAGCCCTCAAGTATTTCTTAATAGCCCACAGCAGATGCCAGCACTTAAGAGATAAAGAACTTATCGAAAGAGGAAGGCAAGTATCTAGATCGCTATATTAATAAGCAAAGCAAATACTGCAGAAATCCATTCAAGACAGGATATTTTGAAACTCCTTAGCAGAATGGTAGGATTAAAAAGCAGCCCCACACAGGACGAAAACCATTAGCCACAATAAGAATTGCCAACACCCTTTCAGAACACAAGCCCTTTCATTCCATCCCAACAGTCCAAACTTCCAAGTCACAGAAACCTATAAAGGTTCCTTCACTCATTCAACCATTTTGTCAGCTGCATGAGAACCACACGTGGTTGGTGGCTCTGCTTCATCCATAAACCCTTCTTTCCGATCAGCCTCCATGTTGTTTCCAGCATATTTCTCCCAGCTTGGAACTGAACCAGATGGGTGTTCCTTCCAACATTATCAAAAAGGCAGAGAATTAAAATTCTAAAATGTGGCGCTTTTAGAACTTTATCAGATAATGCAGAACATAGACATTTCTGAACACAATCTTTTCAAATGACGAGATTTTTTCAATGATGGCTCTTTTTCCTTTCTTGTGTGGGACAGTGTTGCCTTCCTCCCCTCTCCATTGAGCCTTTTCCCCAGTGTCAGTAAGGCAGAGCTGCCAATTAAATGGCACCCTTGAAACAGGTATGTGAGGAGAATGGAGGAGATCTGCCAAAAAAGAGAGGTGTTTTTCCTTTAAAGGGAGTAGTTCATCCAGAAAAAAAGAAGTATGGAGGTATGTATACCCCTATATATTGTCGATCAGAAAGGCTGGCAGTTTGGCGGTTCAAATCCCTAGTGCCGCCTAATGGAATGAGCTCCCATTACTTGCTCCAGCTTCTGCCAACCTAGCAGTTCGAAAGCATGTAAAAATGCAAGTAGAAAAATAGGGACCACCTTTGGTGGGAAGGTAACGGTGGTCCGTGTGCCTTTGGTGTTTAGTCATGCCAGCCACATGACCACGGAGACGTCTTCGGACAGCGCTGGCTCTTCAGCTTTGAAACGGAGATGAGTACCACCCCCTAGAGTCAGGAATAAACTCAAACAGTAATAAACTCAAACTCAACCCATCCAAGACTGAGTGGCTGTGGTTCCCGGCGTCCCGGTTTAGCCAGGTAAATCCATCGCTGGCCATGGGGGGCGAATTATTGGCCCCCGTGGAGAGGGCGCGCAATTTAGGAGTCCTCCTGGATTCCCGGCTGTCCTTGGAGGACCATGTGATGGCCGTGGCCAGGGGGTCGTTTTACCAGGTTTGCCTGGTCCGCCAATTGCGCCCCTTACTTGACCGGGACGCCCTTCGCACAGTCACTCAAGCACTCGTGACATCCCGTCTGGACTACTGTAACGCTTTCTACATGGGGCTCCCCTTGAGATGCACTCGAACGTTACAGTTAGTTCAGAATGCAGCTGCGCGGGTGATCATGGGAGCCTCAAGGCAGTCCCATATAACACCTCTCCTGCGTGAGCTGCACTGGCTACCTGTGACCTTTCAGGTGCGTTACAAGGTATTGATGACCATCTTTAAGGTGCTCCCTGGCACGGGGCCTAGTTACCTGCGAGACCGTCTGCTGCCCCATACGTCCCTTCGACCGATTCGCTCCCACAGAAAGGGTCTTCTCCAGGTGCCGTCGGCCGGGCAATGCTGGTTGGCGACGCCCAGGGGAAGGGCCTTCCCTGTGGTGGGCCCAACCCTCTGGAACGACCTACCTCCCGAACTCTGTGTCACCTCGGACCTCCGCCTGTTCCGCCAGTGCTTAAAAATGCATTTTTTCCATCTAGCCGGCCTGGCGTGAACTACCCGACACTGAACTGAGTATTAGTAGATCAAAGTTTTAATTTGGGGGTTTTAATTATGTTTTAGCACTGGGTTGAGTTTAATGTAGTTTTTAGGAATATTTTGTATATTTGTATTTGTTTTTAATTTTCCTGTGGGTCCCTCTGTGGGAGATGGGTGCAGGATATAAATACGAATAAAATAAAATTAAAAAATTAAAAAAGGAACAACTAGAACATATGTGTGAGGGGAACCTTTACCTTTTCCTATACTGCCCAATCCTTTTAGAGGGAGACATATATACACATACATATGCATACCTAAAAGAGCTGGGGAGATGTCATTAGGGAAAAAACCCCAATATATAAAAATGAAATGTGAAACTTACCAATTTGTATGTGACTGCTTTTTCTATTGTCACTCTCCTATATTCTATTCTATATATGTGTGTGTATATATAAAATACCTGTCCAGACTCCAGTGTTTTGGTGGCTCTCTTGAGTCTGGGTCAGTCTAATTGGATACAGTTCAAAAAAGAACCTGTGACATCTCAGAATGCCATAGATGTAGGCTTCAATGCTGTCTTTCTCCCACCGCCTCTCCAGATTCTAAATAAGTCTCTTATAATTTCATCCATCACTTAGATGGGAGGAAAAAAGTAAATAAATGGAACCATTGCCAAAAACAATTTTTACTTGCAGCATCTAATTCAGCCTCTGATTGAAGACTGGACTTGGTTTTTAAAACAAGGTCTCTTGGAAAGAGTATTAAAGCCCATGAGCCATTTGAAAAATGATACTGCTCTATATGTTTGCTTATGTGTCAGTGATCAGATTCAAGTGTTGGCATACCAAGATGAATTTTGTGTTCATGGTGTGAATTCCTACAGAATGCTGATGGGTGGGAGCTTGTAGAAAGAATGTTGTATCTCGGTGGGAATTAGGGAGTTTGTGCAGGCATATAAAAGTACTGGTACGCACAGGAATATTTGGAATAATATGCACATTTTTTTATCAGCTAGAACTGTGATTTCCTGTGATTTGCTGAATAGGGTGCTTTTGCTAAGTTGGAACTCAAAGGCAATATTAATATTTTCTGTTCATAAAATGAAATTGGATCCTGTACCTTGTTACTGCCTATAAGAGAGCAGATTGCTTTCATGAATAAAAATACATGCATAAGTGTTGGAGTTTTTTCGTACTTCTCTTTAATGATTAAATGATGTTTATCTTTACATTGAAACAGAGGCTGAATTAGATGCTGCTGATATTTCAATTTCATTATGAATTGGGAAACGAGCCCCAGGAATTTCTCTTGGCCAAGCCAAAGAGTGGTGTATGTGTGTGTATAGTAATGCATATGAGATACATATCCTGATGGCCAAATCTCAGATGGATCAACTTCCCATTACAAAAACAGTACTTAGAATCTATTCTGTACATGGAAAATATAGTTGAGAAATTGTCTTTGGCAAGACAGATTGATTCCTTAGAAGACTTCCTCTGCTTTACTTTCCACTTTCTATAGACATAGAAAGTGTAGACATATGTCCACTCACTCCCACACTCTCTTCTTCCATCCCTTCCTCTCCCCCCTCTCTTTCAAATTTATCTGCAATCCATACCGTGGTCCAAGTGACTCTGAGTAGAAATTAGGAGCTAATATTAGAGGCTTTGGTCTTTTTTAGGGGCTTCAATACCTTTTTATAGAAAAGAATACGGTTCCTGCAAAGCAGCAGGTATCTGTTTGAAGTTACAGTGTCAGGCTAGTGTCTTAAACTCTTCCTCTCAGATATCCTTTTGCACCACATAACACAGCTGTGCTTCTTGCTTTGAGGTAGTAGTGAACTGCAATTCTTGCTCCCACTGCCTGTCTTTCAACGGATGCCTTCCCCTTCCCCATTAACCACATCAAATGTGAGAGACAAGAATCCAATAGCTCATTTGGAAGTAAAAAGGAAAAAAAATGACCCAGGGGGAAGATATTTTATAGGTCCATTTTTTGACCATGTAAGCACTGATATGTGGGATTTTGGAAATCTGCCCCTCTCCTCCTTCTTGGTTAGGGAGATAAATTACCCATTCAGGAGATAAATAGAATCCAAGTTTATTAAAAAGAAAGAAAAAAGAAGATAAAACATTCTTAGCTTTAAGTAGTTCTGTGTAAAATGTAAAACGAAGGAGATAAGGCTATTGAATTGTACCAAAAATATTGCACAAAGCACTTTAGGACTGTGTAGAGTGCTTATATAGAGACAGCAGTCATCAGAGGTAATAATAATTATATATATATATGTGTGTGTGTGTGTGTGTGTGTGTGTGCATGTGTGCATGTTTTCTGAGGTTTTCGCGGGTGTTTGTATGTAGGTCTTTGGTTGTTCGGGTTTTCTCCCGCGTAGAATTGGAAGTATCTTCATGACGTTTCGATGAAGTCTCATTCATCATCTTCAGGCTGGTGCTTCTGGCTCCACACCTCCACCCAATCAGAATGCAACCAAGCTCCCACCCAATCAGGTCACACCCCCACTGGCAGTTAAAAAGAGGAACCGGCTGAGATCTCACATTGCTCCTGGAAGCACCAAGCCGGAAGCACCAGCCTGAAGATGATGAATGAGACTTCATCGAAACGTCGTGAAGATACTTCCAGACATACATATATGTTTTCTGAGGTTTTCGCGGGTGTTTGTATGTAGGTCTTTGGTTGTTCGGGTTTTCTCCCGCGTAGAATTGGAAGTATCTTCACGACGTTTCGATGAAGATACTTTCGATGAAGTCTCATTCATCATCTTCAGGCTGGTGCTTCCGGCTTGGTGCTTCCAGGAGATCTATATATATATATATATATTTTCGTAGATTTTCCGGCTGGTGCTTCCGGTTTGGTGCTTCCAGGAGATATATATATATATATATATATATATATGTTTTCGTAGATTTTCATGGGTGTAGGTATGCTGGTATAGCTGGCTTCGGGGATTTTCCCGTGTATAAGGCATAGAAATGTTATTGCAACGTTTCGCCAAGATCTCACTTGTCATCACAGACACAAGCCTGCCTGATGATGACAAGTGAGATCTTGTAGAAACGTTGCAATAACATTTCTATGCCTTATACACGGGAAAATCCCCGAAGCCAGCTATGCCAGCATATATATATATATATATGTTTTCTGAGGTTTTCGCGGGTGTTTGTATGTAGGTCTTTGGTTGTTCGGGTTTTCTCCCGCGTAGAATTGGAAGTATCTTCACGACGTTTCGATGAAGTCTCATTCATCATCTTCAGGCTGGTGCTTCCGGCTTGGTGCTTCCATGAGCATATATATATATATATATATATATATATATATATATATATATATATATATATATATATATATATATATATATATATATATATATATATATATATAATGTTTTCTGAGATTTTCGTGCGTGTTTGTATGTAGGTCTTTGGTTGTTCGGGTTTTCTCCTATAATATATAGCTCAAAATAGATCTATCCTAGTCTCCCTTATTTATTTATTTATCAGCTCAAAAACGTAACACACATGTAAAAAAAAAAGACACAACGAAACTCATAGCTTTCTGTCTAGATGGTCTCTGGTGATGAGCCAAAAGGCAGAAAAGGAAAGCAGTATGCTCCCTCCCTTAATTGGCTTTCTTCCTGTGAATTCCAAGTTGGGTGTGTCTCTTAGGTCTCTCTTTCTCTCCCTTACCTCAGCATTCAGCTTCTTCCTCCTTCCTAAGTTATTTTTATTTTGCAACAACCTACCTAGCAAAAAAGGATATATTGAGGAACTCAGGGCTTTGCATACTTTCAAGATCACACTTGAAAGAAGATGTCAAATGGAGACATGAGCCAGCAGCTTATCATCTGATGTGAGGGGGCCAGCAGGCAGGCTGTGAGAATGAGAGGAGTGGGGGAATATTTATCTGCCCATTTACTATAGATATATTGTCTAATGATACATTTAAGGGACACGGTGGCTTAATGGCTAAGATGCTGAGCTTGTAGATAAGAAAGTTTGGCAGTTCGGTGGTTCGAATCCCTAGTACTGTGTAAGGAGGTGAGTTCCAGTTACTTGTCCCAGTTTCTGCCAACCTAGCAGTTCGAAAGGATGTAAAAATGCAAGTAGAAAAATAGGGACCACTTTGGTGGGAAGGTAACAGCGTTTTGTGTGCTTTCGCATGAAAAGTCATGCCAACCATATGACCACGGAGACGTGTTCAGTCAGTGCTGGCTCTTTGGCTTTGAAACATAGATGAGCACCGCCCCCTAGAGTTGGGAACGACTAGCACATATGTGCGACGGGAACCTTTACCTTTAATGATACATTTAAGCAGATAAGAGACATTTTCATGTCTTAGTATGCAGTCCGCCAAATTTCTACAAACTGTTTAACAGGAATATATTTTAGGGCCATTTACAGCATCAGATCATAGCAATTTATACGTATTGGACAAACTGTATTCCTTTTCTAAGAGACTGGCATTTTCATCTAGGGCCAAAGCCCTGTTCTTTTTTTTCCTGGTGGGCTTTCCTCTCTTTATAATATTTATCAAGAAGTTCCTAGATTTGTTAATCTCCTCTGCTAGGCTTCAGAGCATTGAGAATAGGCATTGACAATAGCACCTACCTATTTGTTTAGATATATAAAGAATGTTAAAAAGAATTGCCCATTTCCCCCCATGGATCTAAGTTTTCAGGTGTTTTTCTCATTGTATCATTGGTATCTGTACAGCTAATAGCAACACATCATAGGTTATTTTGCTGCCATTTTGTAAGAATGTAAGTACAAGAAAAAATATAGCCTTGAATCATAGTTTATGGCAAACTAGCTACAGAAAAATAGATTTAGCCTATTGGCTAACTCTATTATCTGGGAATCAGATTTCCTAACTACTGCCAGCAACAACAACAACAACACAGTATACAGTATTACATGAAGTGTATTAGAAACAGGGTTTGTAAAAATAATAAACAGGGTTTGTCCTTGGATTACATTTTCTGACTCCTTTGGTTGCAGAAAGCCAGGAGAGCTTTACATATGAAGCTTTAATTTCATATTCATTTAAATGCTCCTAGTTGTGGGGAGAATTAGAAAAGAATTAAGAATGAGTCATGTATACATTTATGATGATCATTTATGGTAAGCCAGGATCGCCTGGAATTCTCTCTTACGAACATTTGAGAATATGCACAGTGCCAAAAGGATTCATGGCTTAGGATGGTTTTAACTTAAATGTTTAAGTGGTAACTATAAAGGTCCTTGATTTGTGGATGTCAGGAGCTACTCTGAAAGATCCTTTATTACAACTCAATACCTCCCAAGTTGAAAACTGGGATTCTGCCAGTTTATTAGTTAATGTTTTATCTGTTTGCTTAAAAAAGTATCTCAAATAATACAATTGCCTCACTATCTTTATTTAATATCTACTGAAGGTTTTCCAATGTGAATCTTAAATCTGTGCCTCGCAGAAAAAATAAAAAAGAAGTAAAACTCGCATTTTAACATCAATTTACAAAAAGGCTGAATCTTTAAATTTAAAACAGAATACTATGGTAAATCTGTTTGTTAGACTTTACTTTGAAATGTTTTTTTTTCAAAGGAGTACAGCCTTTTTAGTTTTATAAATGGAAAAGATTTCAATTTTTACTGGAAGTGTTTATTGCTTTGAGAGTATTTATGCAAAGAAATACAAGGACCAGATTTTCCTTGGTGCCTTTGTTGAAACCTAAGCAATGAAGTTTCTCAGCATGAAATTTTTACAAGCATATCTCTTCTTAGCAAAAAAAAAAAAAAAAAAGGATTTGAGTACACAAAGACAGGTAGAACGTTATGCAAAGTATCAGCATGTTGAAAAGGTCAAAGTAAATGGTTATAGGCAGATTCACAATCATGACATCAGGAATTTGAAAGAGGTCATCAGATTAGCCCTGATATTATGAAACATGTGGTTTAGTTTGCTGTTCTAACATTTGCCAAGAAAGAATCTAATGTTCCAGAACAGCTGAAATTCTAATCAAAGTTCTTAAAGGCTAAAAAGCCTTTTTTATTCCTGTCAAAACTAAGGACTGCTTCTTCTTCTTTTGCTTATAACTTTAGATAAACTTTTTAATCTTGCTGTCTTACTTGTTTCCTGGTGCTGACCTTACTAAAAAATCCAGCAACGTGGCCATATGGCACTAAATATAGGATTTTCAAGTACCTAATTCCTAAATATACCTCCACAATTGGGTGGGAATAAGAGGTGGTATTCTGCCGGTTCAAACTGGTTTGGCTGAACTGGTAGTGGAAATCATGGGTGGGTCTGCCCACCTGCCCAGGCTCTATGCCATCCCATTTAGGCACTCTTTTTAGCCAAAGTACATGTAGGAAGTTAAAACCCATCCCTCTCCTAGAAGAATGAAATATTGAAAAGGCAGAATATTATATTTCCCTGGATGTGAAAAGAGAGAAACATGTTTTAAAGACAAAGTAGCTCCCTGCAGCTTCCTGTCCATCCCCCTTTGTAAATGGGTCATTAAGATGTCCAAGCCAGTTTATTCTACATAATAAAGACTTCCCTCCTTCAGCTGCAGGGTGATGGGATTAAGACATGATAGTATTAGCCCTTTACCCATCTCGTCACATGGCATCTGAGAACTCAACCAAACTTGAGATTCAAAACACAGCTTAGAGAGTTGCCCCTGCATGGCCCCATGGGAGTCTGACAACCAATCAGAATACATTTTCTTACACAGGAACAGGAAACAGAGAGGTGGGGCCGAACAGAGAGTATAAATCCAGGAACTTTCAGCATCTTGCCCTCTCTCTTCTTCACCCAACATTGAAGCATGTGATCACCTTTTCCGTTCAGGACTCAAGCCATGTGGTCTTGTCCAGCATTAAACCATCTTTCCAAGCAGCCTCCATGTCTCCAGTGTCTTTTCCCCCACTTGGAGCCGAATACAGAAGGACATTTCTTCCAACACATGCGTGGAAGGCTGAGTGCATGTGCAGATGTGGCGCATGCGAGCAAAGCAAGCGAGCAAAGCGAGTGTGCCTACGTGCGCGCTCACATTTGCAAACCGATAGGGAAGGTAAATGAATACTATAAGAAGACCTAAAATAAATACTGTACAATTTCATTTTAAAGGCAAGACATGCCTTTGTTTTAACTAGTTAGTGACTTTCTAGTGCTTTGTGCTATGTGTGCAAGTGATCTCCCCCTCTCTGTATAAACTAAATTTGTTTATTGGGCTCAGCCATGGGTCTCTATATAAACCTGGGCACTTTACAGTCCCTGGGCCACCTCTGCTATTTGGTCATCCTTGCCTAGCTCCTGTGAGGTCAATCAGAAACAAAAAAAAATCAAACATAAACAAGTGTATGCTATGTGCACAATACAACTGTGTAGCTTTTACTTTGAAGGCAACTGCTTTTTTGTGTGTTTGTGTGTGAACCTTCAGTTTAAGCCATGATCCTGTTGGATTTTACACCAGTTCTAGTTATATAAATAGTCCTATGGACCCTTGGGAAAATTAATTGCCCACCCCTGGTATAAACCATAGTTGCCAGAGTTACTATAAACATGCTATGCCAAAAGAAACCTTCATCATTACTTAATGTCTGTGAATGACACCACTAAATTCCATTAAAACTATATCCAGCTAATAACATAATATCAGCCAAATTCATATATTTTGATAGGTCACACAAATGTACTCATATGGGGATGTCCAGATGTGGGTTTCACATAATTTTACCACCGGTTCACTGCACACTGAAAATGTGAGCGCGCTCGGCTTGCAAACATGCGTGCAGCTTCGAAAATGTAGTTAAATAGGACAGCATAGCACTGGGGCGGGTGGGTCTGAACCAACTGAATACTACCACTGGGGGTGTCTCATTTTGGAAGAATGTAACAATTGGATTGTTTTGCATGTTACTCCAATAGGAAGACACCTCTGAAAGGAAGACTGGATGGACATGTATCTGTGGAAGGAGAGAGGACCAATCAAAAGACTACTAAGAGCTATAAATAAGCTACAATAAACTACCAACTTTCAGACATTGTACCAGTGGTGGGTTGCAGGCGGTATGCCCCGGCACAGGCGTACTGGTGCCTTCCAGGAGCACTGGGTACCGTTCCAGTATGGTGCTCCGGAGGGCCCACCCGCCCACCTGCCTGAGCTCCTTACCTGTATTCGAATACGAATACGAATATTTATTTGTATAACCGCGTCCTCTCCCCTAGGGGACTCGGAGCGGTGTACAGGGAGGAATAAAACAGCATAAAATATATACATGAATACAATAAATACAATAAAAATAAATTAAATTCGAGCTCTTTGGCACTTCTGCGCAGGTGCACGGAGCATACGCTGCTTGCGTGACGCTCCACCGAGCAGCTGGAGCGTCGTGGAGGCATCGCAGGAGGTAAGGACATATGCGCACGTGCATGTGGGGGACACCGGACCCTGTTGCTCCTTACTGGTTGCACTGGGATCCGGAACTCACCACTGCATTGTACAAAGCAATTATTTGATTAATCAGTCCACAGCTGGATGGGTTTCTGTTACATATACACTAAGCCAGAAATCCTGGTCAGCAGATCACAATAGTTGGGATCACTTTAACATATACTGTACAAACAAAACAAAGAACATTTAATCGGATATTTTTTATATTTTATATTTCTGTGCGCCGCCCTGAGTCCCCTCGGGGAGATAGGGCGGGATACAAATTTAATAAAAGTAAAGTAAAGTAAGTAAAGGATATGGCAGTCGCAGACCAGTGACATGTTCCAAAGCATTTCTCCACTTAAAAAGTGCAAACTACTGTTTTCCGAATGCTGGAGCCTGAAAAGAAATATGCAGATACTTTAGAAATAAAGATAAGCCTAGCAAGGGCATTTCCAGAGCAGCTTTCTTCTTTTTCCCTTTGGCAGATGCTGACAACACATGCATAAAGAATGCCAGCTAAAATCAGATGAATGAGCAGCGGTGAATAGACCCTTCAGTACGCAGACACAGAAGTAAATAAAAAGAATGTATGGTTCTGCCTTCGTGTTTTCTTTAACCACAAAGCCTGGAAGCTCAGAAATGTAGGGTTTTTTTTAGAAAAAGAACTTTGAATTAGAATGATGAGCGCTATCTCCAACTCATACTGGGGATTGGATTTCAAGGCCTATAACTCTGGCACTATATCTGGAGGAATGTTCAGCAGCTTCCTCAGAGCCTCTTGCAGTTACTGTCAGAGTCAAATGTTAAAAATGGCACAAGGCAGTGTGTTTGCAACACCCTTGATGCTGAACCTTTCCACCTTCTTAGCCCTAAGCATATGGCAGCCCAGAGCATAACATTTGTGTCATTCTATTTTTGCTCTGGTTCTCTTTAACCGTAGTGATCCTTAATTTAAAAGCAAGGGAAACAACAATGCTAAATTCAGATCTTTTTGTGGATAGCTTTAAAAAGATATCCACAGGTTAAAAAAAAGGGGGGGGCCGGGCTGGAGGGTGGGGAGAGAGAGAGAGAACATTCTGCTGCTTTTCTGTAGAGCCTCAACTTAGACATACCTGGATTCAGCAGGTTCTGACAGGTTCTGGAGAACCGGTAGCGGAAATTTTGAGTAGTCCAGAGAACCGGCAAATACCACCTCTGGCTGGCCCCAGAGTGGGGAGGGAATGGGGATTTTGCAGTATCCTTCCCATGCCAAGCCTGCCAAGCCATGCCCCAGAACTGGTAGTACATAAATTTGAATTTCACCACTGCCTGGATTGTTCTGTTAGTATACAGTATCAGAGTAATGTCATTGTAATTCAATTCTGGAGGCTATTTGCATGAAATACAAAGTCAATAGTTTTAATGGTATGATAAATTAAATTGGGATGGCTAGGTTAGTAGCAAAATTCATGCTTAAATTCATATTTCTCAGATCAGATAAATTCATCCAGTTATTTCAGTTCACAGTTTCTAGAAGTTTCACTTGATGCTGGTTACCATCTTTGAACAGCCACAATGCTGGCTGCTCATAGCAGAAAAATAATTGAACCAACTATGCATTTTGATCATTCCTGCTGCAGAAATGCTTTGAGAAAATAAATTTCTAAACAGTTTTAGACCACTTCCTTCAGTCTCTCAAACTCAATTTGAAGCTGCCTCACAAGTTTGCCTTCACTACCACCTGCTTTGAAATGCTGCTATGAAGGACAACTATTGAGCTAAGAAGGCATGATTTCTCTGAGGCACTGGGGAAAAAAAACTCTGATAAAGGAAGTAAGATGAAACATTTCTCCCAGTGGGAAAAAAGCCTGCCCGTAAGCTCTGTAGAACTGCCATAAGGCTAATATGAAGTCCAACTTTGCTGCAACTTCAAATACAGAATAACCAACCCAGAAATAAATTAGCTCAGTCATTTAACATAGTCAATCTCAAAAGATCAAACACTTTTGGAGATGATTTGGAATTGCTTCAAAGACCTAACATAGACATGCTACCAGTTTTGATCAAGTATGCCTAAAGTTTCTGATCTCATCATTTTCTTAAGTATATGTTCAGAATCACACATTATTCCAACTCTTGTGCACTCTAAAAGAGTAATGGGAAACTGCATCAGGCCCAAGAATCAGATTTGTTCTCCTCACATCTTCTGCAGACTAGATCATGTCAGCATGCAGGGTCTGAGAGGATAAAAACTCAACTTTAGCCACCAGTGATTAAGGAGATGTCTCATTCAAACCATCTGTATCTGAAATATAGATGTTTGCTTTCTCCATGGTAAATATCATTGAATGCACATGGATGTGACCTTTAAAACTGGGAACAAAAATGACTTTCTGACTTAATTATATCTGTATATACAGACCAACGCCTCAACACCCTAGAAAAAATGGATTATTTCGACACTTTGACAGTCGAACATTCTGATTCAGATAAGGGACTTTAGTTGCTCTTTTGGATGACCTGTGCAGTGATCTGGAAAGGATAGTATGTCCCCCTTGGTCCTATTAGACTTTGGATTTTGATACCATTGAGGGTGGTATTTACTGGACTGTCTATAGCCTTTCTCAACCGGGAATCCACAAGAGGTGGTTTCTGTGAGAGATTGTGATTTTTTAAAAAAATGCTTTTTGAATTTGACACACAGCAGTGCTTGCAGGGGTGGAAATTTTTACCCACTGTGATTCAGCAGCTGATCTGTTGCTTTCCTGTAGTTTTAAATATTGTAAAACATGGATTGTGTAGGTTAGAAGAAAATTGTAAGTGACATTTTTGTTTTTTGTTGTATCATTTTCATGTTACCAATTTCATTGTAATTTTTACAATGACAATAAAGATTATTATTATTATTATTATTATTATTATTATTATGTAGGATTCCCCAAAACCTGAACATTATGTCAAAGGATGATGAGGTTACGAAAGGCTGGTCTATGAGAATCGGAGGCACTGTTTTATAGTGTTTCTGTTCCTTCCTCAATGTATGTCAGGGATAGAGAAGTCAGCTCAATGGTATCTGAAGGGTTGATCATTTTTCTTACTCTTTAATATCTATCTAAAAGCTCTGGAAGAAGTCATCCAATGCCCTGGACTTGAATCAGAATTGTGAAACAGCAATAGGCTATCCAGCTGGCAGCATGATAAGTAACTTAATTTTGGATCCTTTATCAGCAAAGCTCAGGGTTGAAATAGTATCACATATGATAGGACCACCATCTCTTATTGCTTCCCAAGCATTACATAGACACATCTGGAACTCAGCATTTGTTGAGTATATAAAGAAAGAAAAGGAGAGGAGAGACTCCCCAAGCAAAATGTTGTTTGTGATTCAAAACTCCCGCCCCCCCGCCCCTTAATTCTTATTTAACCCTGGGGGCAACAGAATGAGAAGGAGAAGGAGAAGTTCAGAGGGAGTCTAGAGTTGACAGACAATCTCCTGCATTCAGAGTGCCCCCCAATCCTCAGCAGTTCTATGACTAGCGGATTTTTCTCCACCAGCTGGGGAAGAGAGAGGGCAAAACAGCCAGAGGAATAAACACATTACTTTGCTTATTCTATCCTCCACACATGTAATGGTAAGTCAGTATGATCCAGCAATGATTCCGAATAGACAAAAGAGATGCAGTGGAATAGTTTCATGCAGACTCAAAGAGAAGCATATAGTGCTTCATTTCAGCAGTGGGGCCCTGTGTGATATCCTGCTTTAGTATGAAATTCTGTTTCTGGAGAAGGATTGTGTGGGGATATGCTGAGAAAACTATACTGAAATTTATCATGGATGAATAACTAAATAATATATTAAAGTGTGAGTGTTTTAAACATGAATGTTTTACTGCTTCTTGATTGAATTGTTATTCTCCAGGCTCTGACCATCCAACCCTGAGTTGGAAATGAATTTGAGATGGTCTCCCATGGATTGGCTTGTGGTGGAAGATACACTTGTGTAATGGAGATCTTCACAATATATGCTTCCTTACTTAAGAAGGAAAGGAAGCAGTTATTACTCACAAAACATATGAGCAAAAAGCCATACCAATTTTCTCAACAAGCTATTTCATACCCCTGCCCCACCCATTTATCCAGAAGTAAAGATCTCATTCTCAAAGATGCTCAGTTCTTTATATGTGTCTTTATGCATGCACATATGCAAAGTACTTGTTTTTTCTCTGAAAATGGCTACAGGAATGTGGGAGAGGCCATTGCCAGTCTGTTGTTATTATTAAAGAAACAACAGACTTGCGATTTGGAATTGTTTATTTTGATAGAGTTGTTATGGCAAGAAAAACATCTGTGCTGTAGCTACGGTTAATGCACCAGTTGAAGTCATTCCTTCATTGGTTTGGATTTGGAAAAAGATATACAAGGCCTGGTCACATCCTGTCTTGATGACTGCACTGCATTTGCTGTCAGATGACCAGAAATGTCCAGAAATTGCTACATGGTGCAAGATGCCAGATTGTTGAAAGATTCTGCACTGGTTTCCAAATACTTTTCAAGTAGAAGTGAAGATCTTAACCTTTACATGACTTTCCTGAGGAATCACCTTTCCTATGAAGAATCTTGTTGACTTTCAGAGTCCTAATGGGACACAGGAGAGAGAAGCTTCTTCTGAGTTGCTTTCAGACCATGAAACGCACTCCTCCATACTTTAGAAAAACTCCCTTGCCCAATTATTTTGAAGAGAAAGTTGGCGTATAAACCAAATTAATAGCAATAATTGTTTGCTTGAGTATCCAGAAGGTTTTTTTTAAAATAATGACCCTTTCCAACTCAGCTGTCATGAAATAGGAAGAAAGGCTCTCTAACTACAGCAAACTGTAGCTAATTAAAAAATGGGAACAGTTTGTACAATAAAGGCATAAAAATGTGGATTTATTCATGGTTTTCCTGGGATGTTTGTTTTTCAGCCTGAATACTAATAGCTTAGAGCCTGAGAGAATGTGGACAGGTTATCGATGGCACTAATTTCCTAGGGTGATAAATCACAAAAGGATTTAAAGTAACTTCCTAAAGGTGGAAGTGGTAGCGGGGTGAGTGTCAGTCCTGGAAGCCATCATTTGCATTGGGCCTTCCGGCCTGTTGCATTAAATGCTGTGGGGACATGGGAGGGAGGATTATATGGTGTATGGGAGATATATAGTCAAAATAACATTCATTTCTCAGAGAGTCAAGGACATCTTGCCCTGAACCTGGAAGGGCATGACTATGAGGTATTTCCAGTTGGGATGGTGCTTGAGTGGACCATGTGATGGACATGTGGCTGCTGGGCAGGGACTTGGACTTTCATTTGGGTGGGGAAAACCTGGAAATTTTCAGATTTGGGTTTTCCCAGATATGCCAACATGACATTTCTAATAAAATGGAACTTTGAGGAATCTCAAGCCTCAGAGTCTTCTTTCGCTGAGTGTGTGTGTGTGTTACTTGGAATTTTGACAGTGAGGTACATTAAAATGGCAGATATAATTCAGTTTCACCAAATGTAAAGGGAAATGCATTGTCATAAAAGTCAACTGTATGTAGAATCTGAGCTGAAAGTTACCCTCAGGGAAAGATTCTTGGGTTTACACTGAGAAGCTCAATGGAATAGCTCAGGGGTCTGCATGGCTGGCTGGGGAATTCTGGGAGTTGAAGTCCACCAGTCTTAAAAGAGCCAACTTTGCAGACCCCTGGAATAGCCTAATGTGTGTTTGCTATAAAAAAAGAGCCAATTTCACACTGGGGTTTGAAAATAGATAGATAGATAGATAGATAGATAGATAGATAGATAGATAGATAGATAGATAGATAGATAGACAGACAGACAGACAGACAGACAGACAGACAGACAGACAGACGTCAATACTGCCGAGCTTTCATATAAGTCTGTGATATGATTGTGCTTTGAACACTGTTCAACAATATCATTGACTAGTGATATTGGTGAACTGGAAACTGTGCTGAAAAAAGCAACCCAAATGATTGAAAACAATGAATACTTGAACGGTAGAAATGAAGGGAATTGAGCGATTTGATCGAACTGTAGTTTCCTGTAAAAAGAGGGATACAGATAATTGCCCCCCACTACCCCAAAAACTGGTATCAACCTATAAAACTATGGTGGGCAGAAAAGGCCAAAGGAAGAAATTGTGGACTCTGTATATGGTTAACCTATGAATGGTAGCTAGATGTTTCTTCCAGTTGTAGAAGCAAATTGCTTCTTAATACAAGTGGCTGGGATGCAGTCAGCAGAATGCTTGTTTTCATGTCCTTCTTACAGGCATCCCAAAAACATCTGACTCAGTGGTGGGATTCAAATTTTTTTTCTATCAGTTCTGTGGGCATAGCTTGGTGGGCATGGCTTGGTGGGCATGGCAGGGGAAGGTTGCTGCAAAATCCCCATTCCTTCCCGATAGCTAGGAATTGGGAGGCAGAGAATAGATTGGGGGCAGGGCCAGTCAGAGGTGGTATTTACCGGTTCTCCGAACTACTCAACATTTCTGCTACCGGTTCTCCAGAACTGGTCAGAACTGGCTGCATACCACCTCTGATCTGACTGATGTTAGAGACATCTGATTGAGTGTGAGAAATTATATGTTGGACTAGAGCAGTGTTTCTCAACCTTGGCAACCTTAGGAAGCATGAACTTCAATTCCCAGCATTCTGACTGGGGAATTCTGAGAGTTGAACTCCTAAAGTTGCCAAGGTTGAGAAAGACTGGAACACCTTTGATCTTCTTATTCTACATTCACTCTTGCTAGCATAAATGAAGTTTCTCAGGCCCAAAATTACCACAGTTTTGTCATTTGGCTCCCCCCCCCCCAGGTCTTCTTTAATGAGCCATAACATCAAGACTTCCCATTCAATTATGGGTACTGATTTTGTTAAGATACAAAGAACTATTTATTATAATCCTGCTTAAGGCTGCCCACTGAATATTTCCTTTTCCTTTTGGCTTTTGTGTCTTTGAACAATAGAACTGCTTTGAATAATAGGGATCACCCTGCTAATGGCTTACATTATTTTTTGAAGGCCAAAGTGGACTTTTTAATATATATATGGGGAAGTGCTGGTTGAAAAAAGGCAATGCACATGGAAGGGCTTTCATGAAATATTGAAATATTATCCCACTTGATGTGTCTAATCAAAGAAACTCAATTGAAAGTTCACGTTTGCAGAGAGTGGGGGGCACAGAAAAGGCCCTAGTGACTTGGAATGTGGGGAAGTTTTATTGTGCAGGTTAGATTTCTGAAAAGAAATGGTTCATTAGCCTATAATATTCTCATCCTGAAACTGTCATAAAGAAAACAAAGTGGTTCTAAAGTAATTCCTGTTGATCTTGAAGGCGTTAGCTTTGAAGTGAACATTCTTATGAATGCAGACTTCACTTGATTTCAAGGTTATGACTGAATCGCAAAAAGAAAAAAAAACTTTTCCTTGGATAAATAAGGAGTTCATCAATAGGCTGAGGCAGAACCACTTCTGTACTTGCCTTCCTCCAGTGTCACTTATGTGCCCACATTTTTTAAAAATCCCAGTATAGTTAGTTATCAACCGGGTGAGTTTATGAATCATGCAGATTTCACTTTTAGTTGAATGACCTATGCCTATTTTGTAATCTTGCAAGGAGCAAGAACAAGTCTCTTGTGCCCAGGGGGAAATCTAATTAGCAACCAACCTTGTCATTTGTCTGCAGAAGTAACTTGGATTGAAAAGTAACACGGATATTAATAGGTTGTTCCATTTCGTTTCCTGATCCGAATATTTGTGTTATTTTCCTTATGAAGAGAGGTTGTGAAGCTCAAAAACTTGCACCTTCTCTGAATTTCTATGTAATCCAATATAAAGCATTTCACAATTTTGATTGCTGTTTTTCTGAAGCCAAATGCTTTCCAGGCATTCTTCCTGGACAGTGCTATCTTGCATCAATCTATTTAAACTTCCTGAGATAAAGCTTGCATCCTACCCCATCAAAGGAAAAACAACATCAACTCTCACTTTAGAAACTGACCATCTCAGCAAAAATGTCTGGGCACGCAGGAGAACATGCTTCACATAAGCAGACAGTCCTCTTCCTGTTAACAGGATTCATGGTTATGCATCGGTTTGATGTAGACAGGTGTGTTTTTCTTTCTGTGAAATGGGATTGGCTTACAAATAAACAGAAGGACCAGGTGATCAGTGTTTTACTTTTACTGGACATTTAGAGAAAGTTTTCAAGTGAGAAAGACCTCCTTGTTTGAGGCACAGGCATAAACCAAGTGAAGAAAGGTTCTTTTTTTAAAGAAAATGTGCTTGGCTGCATTTATTGGGAACAACAGACCTCAGGCAGAGTGGGAAACACTTACTAAAGTATTCTGTGTGTTGAAGATTCTTTTTTTAAATTTTTTTTAAAAAGGTTCTACCAAGAAAAAGACACATCTCCCGGCTTTTGTAGTGGTTTCATTGCTAAAGGGAAGAAAGCAATTAGGAAAGGAGTAAGCTTGGGGAATCTTACAATACAATACAATACAATACAATACAATACAATACAATACAATACAATACAATACAATACAATACAATAGCAGAGTTGGAAGGGACCTTGGAGGTCATCTAGTCCAACCCCCTGCCTAGGCAGGAAACGCTATAACATTTCAGACAAATGGCTATCCAACAACTTCTTAAAGACTTGCAGTCTTGAACGCTAGTAATGTTAGTAGATTAATAGTAAGGAGCCTTTCCCACAAAGAGCAAAATAAATCTACATATTTTACAGAGACTTTACCATGAATTGGGAAAAAAACCCATATAACATAAGGGTATTAGTGTAAGCCTATTATACCAATAGGCTTACACCAGTGTGTATTAATACTGACTGAGAGTAAATTCAGTGATAAGCACAAATATCAAATACCCTGTTGTAATTTGCAAGTTTTTAATGAAACATTCGAGTTTCACACGATACTTATGAAGCTTATCATAAATTATTACAGGCAGCAGTGATCATTCTATGATGGGCCCTAGTTGTCTTTTTCTTTTTGCATGTTTAGTGTTCAGCTATTTTAACTCAAGATGGATTTCCTGGTCTTAGTTTTTCTTTCCTCGTTCTGCAGCTATTTCAGTCTTAGAGTAGAAAAGTTTAGATAGTTAAAAATAGCTGAAGCAGACAGATGTTTTTTATATTGGAGTTGAAGCATTTACTGTTACCCTGTTTCCCTGAAAATAAGACCTCCCCGGATAATAAGCCCAATCAGGCTTTTGTGCGCATGCACTCAAATAAGCCCTCCCCTGGAAATAAGCCCTCCCCGAAAATATTGCAAGACAACACCAGCCATAAGGTGATCACGCTCGCCACCTCCTGCACCTCAAAAATAATAAGACCTCCCCAAAAATAAGGCCAAGCAATTATTTCGGTGGTCAAAAGAAAATAAGTCTCTATCTTATTTTCAGGAAAACATGGTATATCCAAAGGGAAGCTTTCACAAGATAAAAATGAGGGGTGCATAAAAGAGGTGTCTGTCTGTCTGTCTGTCTGTCTGTCTGTCTGTCTGTCTGTCTGTCTGTCTGTCTGTCTGTCTGTCTATCTATCTATCTATCTATCTATCTATCTATCTATCTATCCTGTAATGTCAAAAAAAAAGCAAAAATATTTGATCCTCAGTGCAGGCAGTAACATCCAGTGCAAAAATAATCCTGGAGGTTCAATGCATGCACATACTTAACTTACAATTTACTGGTATGCATTCAGAGCACAAAGTTGTTCCAATGGCATCGTATCTAGACATGAATTCTTCACAGAATTATTAGACACCTTGCTCTGATTCCCAAGACAGCAACGTTCCATCTTCCTGCTCACAATGGCTGAGAGAGGTGGGAGTGAGGAGTGGGTGCTTCCTACGGTTCTTTCAAAGCCTGAAAGCACTGCAAATACATTGAGAAGCAGTTTGAATGAAGGATATCTCCACCCCAGGGCTTTGTGCTAGTTTGGAACACGTTCTGGAGCTGTCCGCACACAGCGTTGGCTGGTTTTAGCGGAGGAGTCGATTTTTTTCTACTGTTTCATTTTATGGGAAACTGAAGCCAACACTGTTCATGCTGTAATGCTGTGACTCTGTGGAGTTTGTGGACTGTTCCCATGGCTGGGAATTTTTTAAGACCCTTCCTGGATAAGAATTCTCTCTCCTCTGACATATAGAATCAATGTCATATTTTCGAGTTTCTCTGCATTGTTATCTGCTCCTTACCCCTTTTCTGGTTGCAAAAACATTTCAGGTTTAGAGGCCTTTAAGTGCAATGCAATAGAAAAGTAATCGCAACATGTTTGGATGTCTCTTTTCTTCTCTTCTTTCAAATACGCTTCCCAATCTAGAAATATGAATTGGAAGGAACTCCGGCCATTCATTTCATTCTCCTTTCAGACTTCTATCGATTTCCACAAAGTCTGGTGACTCTGCAGGTATGCATTGAATGAATATCCTTTTTTTTTTGGCAGTCTCCTTTTGGTAAACTAGAAGTACTGATTTCTAGAGTTTCAGAAACGAAAATAATCACTGCTTTCTGGAGGACTGAAAAGTGGAAATGCTATGAGATGCAAATAACCTGAATCTGAAAATAAGTGAAACTTACATCTCATTTTAAAGAGGATTCAGGTGTGTTTATTTCTCTCAGAATTATTTTAAAAAAATGAAAAATATTCTTTCTAACTGAGGTGATTCATTTTTAGATCTTTTTTTAAGTGCACTTCTTAAATTTAGAATCTGGACATGCAGTTTAATGTGTAAGAGATAAGAACAATTCCTGTAGGCAACAGTAACACACAGAAAATGTAAACTATTGAGCATCACATTTCTTTTGAAGAAAAATTAGGCCAGCTAAGCAACAAAAAATCTGGCACCAATGATGAACATTAAGCTTGGCTTGTGCTGAATGGAGAAGTTCCCAACATGGGAAAATAGAAGAGCCATCTGAAAAATAATCTTAGCTGTAAAAAAATCTTTATGTTGTAGCCAAAAGCAGAAAGTTTCTTGATGTTCGCAGTTCCTGCTTGGAAAAAGATTCTGTCATTTCCTTCTATTTTGGTGAGCCAGTATGAGACCAAGCATGCAAGCTTCGAATTAGAGAAGTCCCAAATCAATGTATCCTAGGATTCCTATATGCTATAAAGATTTATATTCTTCTCTTCCTCTATCTTATTTCAATCTCAATAGCAAGCAGGATCCTCCAAGTAAAGTCATATTGTTTGCATCAACACTGCTACAGGTGTGCAAAGGAGCTGCTTGCGCAGACAGAAGATATAACAAATGATATATTTTGCAAATGATAATACATTTAAACTCCACAGTGATGCTTTTTGCCCTGAAATATTATTTCAAGTGGCCCCAAATCCATTTTTGAATATTCAGGTCAAGTAGCACTTATAAGAAGCATTTATTAATGGGTAAAGTGCACATTCATTCAATAATATATTTTTTTTTAAATTCTGTGTTAGAGGATGAGACATTGGTGAAATGGCATATCAGCAGGATTCAATTATTTCTTTAGTTTTTAGTTCTGAAGGATCTGCTGGGAAGGTGACTATGGATCTTAGCAAGACTTTTCTTGGAACTCTCATGAATTCTCATGAATTCTCACTGCTCTCCTAATTCAGTTCTGGAAACGGGCAGAAATTCAAATAAGATTGGATCACCTTATTTAAGCCATGAGGAAAGCATGCAATGTGCAAAGAAACAAGGTCAGCCAAACCATAGGCCCCTCTCCAGGTTGACATCTCTTCAAAGAAAATATACTTGGCGTTTAGAAGTAGAATAGATTTGGAGTCAGAACCGGAAGCTCCTTCAGGAAGCTAGATTGAACCCATGCCTCCATGAAGATTTATCATGATATGGATCTTAGTTATTCAATTCTGCAAATAAATGGCAGTCAATCTGCAGCTTGGAATAATGCCCATACAAAGAACAATCATAACTGGTATGTGGGTGGCATGATTTATGCAAGAAAAGGAACCCTGCTAGCATGCCAACCTACACCTCTCCAACACTTTTGTACAAGGTATACATTTTATGCTTGGGAATTTCCTGTTTCAAATTGGATTGCAAATACAGGAAACTGTAGGCAGGCTGCGAGGATGGACAAGTGTTAAATTGGAAGGAAACTCAGGTTGCTAGCTACCTACTTCCATTCAAAACACAACTGCCTCACTCTTTACCACAAGCTAGGAGCAACATTTGGGACTTCACACTTATTTAGCTGCTACCTTCATCTCACATTTCATGTGAAGAAAGCTGCTTCATTAAGAGAGGAATACAATCAAGATAACATGAAGCGTTGATACCATTTTATATTGCCTTGATACGACCACACTTGGAATACTGTACAGAACTGTATCGAGTTCTGGTCGCCACGATGTAAAAAAGATGTTGAGACTCTAGAAAGGGAAGAGCAACAAAGATGATTAGGCGACTGAAGTCTAAAACATATGAAGAATGGTTGCATGGGACTTCCCCCCCCTTCGCTAACCCGGGCATGGGCATGGGCATGGCCAGCACCTGATGCATCTGGCCCACGGGCTGCGAGTTTACAGCCCTGGTGTAGGTCTCCTGTTTGAACAGGGGGTTGGATCAGAAGACTTCAAAGGTACTTTCAAACTCTGTTATTCTATTATTCTGTTATTCTGCTACATGATGAATTTTCCAGCAACACAAAGCATTGTAAAATAATAACTGATAGAAGTAGTATGTAAGCTAGCACTTTGAATTTACTTGAAAAAGCTAGATTAGGTTTTAAAAAATAGGCTTGTGGCTATTATATATACAACAACAACAACAACAACAGGCTGAAAAGATGAAAAAGAACAGAAATTCTAGGATTTTTTTGTTAACTTGGTTTATTCTCTTAAAACTTCCCCAAGGTTTTTATATATGTCTAATGTTTTTACTCACATTGTTCCATTTCTTCCCACTGTTGTTTTTTCTTCTCCTCTGTTTTGTCACTATCTATTTTACATTCGGATCTTTTGGGAACAGAGATTTATTTATATTGCTTATGATAATTTTCTTATTAGTGATCTATTGCTCTTTTGAGTATTCTAGTTATCCAACCATTGCTACATCAAAATGACTAATGAGATCAGGATTTATATCACTTCAATAATGGCTAGGTAATATCACCCCCTATAAGTCACTACTGAGGAAATGGCCAATGCAAAATGATAGGTGTGAAATATTCCTGCCACAGTAATATAATAAATCGTAATGTGTTATTTCTGAAAAACATTTATAGAATGCTGCAATAAATTCAGAATAAAACACAAACACAGACAAACCCATACAGGATCCCATACAAAAATGACTAAAGATACAAATATAATCCAGACTGGTTTTAATATTTTATGAAAATATTAATTCATTTTAAATTAAAATTAAAATATTATTTTTACATTTCTTTGCTTTAGATGCCTAAGAATGCTTCTAAAGGCATTCTCAAGGCATACACTCTTTAAAAAAAAATTCTTACCTCAGAAAAAACTATTGTGCCAATATTTAAAGTCTTTGTGGCAGCCCCTCAAATACTGGAATAAATGATGGAAGGTTGGGGGGTTAATGAACTATCTAACACATAAAGGGTGCATGAGCTGAAGAGTTGAAGCAAACCTTCCATTATCTGGATTCTGGCTGTCCTGAGTAATAAAATAAATACTGGGACATCAGGAGCAACCATTGCAAAGGTGGGAGTGATCAAACCATTTTCAGAAATCAAATATACTATTCCCAAGTAAGATCCTAAAGGAAGTAATAGCAGTTTTCAAGTTTCAGAGAATATCCAGTATTATTTTATTATTGGAAAGAGTGAAGTTATTGCCTCAGGTTGCAGTGGCTGGAATGAGTGGAGAACTCTAGGTGGCAGTTCCCCTCTCATTTATTTCAAGTGTCAAGTTCCTTTTTCGAGGGGAACATTTCTGAAACTAGCTTCCTTTTCTCAGGAGTCATGGAAACCTTATCATATTTCCAGTGCTGAAATGATATTTCACTTACAATTCAATTGGCTTCTGGAGAATAACAACTTGTCCTTTGTCTTCTGCAGTTAAATATATTGAGTCAGTTTAAGAATACTGATTATTAAGATAAATCCCCATTCAGTTTTTACTAACCTGAGCAAATGGGCTGGAGGGTTTTGCAGATTTATACTTCCTTTGCCATTCCTCTGTTTTGTCTTATATTATCCATTAAAATCCATTTGTAATCAGATACCATTCAGAGAAAACATAGGTCTAACCAACTTCTGGGTGATGTTGCTGCTACTAACTAAACCCATTCTTAGGCATTCTTTGTCTGGCACTGTAGCATCACCTAAGGGTCAAGCTTATTCTAGAACGTAATCATTCCTTTATTTACAGTGGGGATGGTTAAGTCCATACTATTTCCCTGATTCTTTCCTTACTGCCAAATTTTCATGAGTCAGTTAAACAGAGAGATCAAGATTAATTGTTGCATTAAAATATGACACCACAAGATCCGTCACTACCTATAACAAAAGCAGTGCCACTTATTCACGTCACGTATGGAGCAATTGGATAGGACTAGAGAAATCAGATATATCACCTACCCATTTATTCTCCTGAAGAGGACTATGGCAATAAGTTTGAAGAAGAAATGCAAGAATAATTAGATAAACGTCTATATATCCCTGGCAAGGAGATATGAAAGAAACTCAAGATAACCCAGCCTTGATTCTGTTTTGTATAAGATGGGGCAGAAGGAAATTCTTTCAGGCCTCAAATATGTTATTACACCATACAGCAATAGAGTTATGCTCTCTATTTCCTGACTCACTTGCCTATTTTAAAAGGTGACAAGTCCTGTTGAAAAATACCCCTTATATCTATGAAGCCACTAGAAAATTCTGTTATCCAGCACAGACTTTTATAAGACATTATGCTCAATTTGAATAGGATAAGGCATAATTTATATCTCATGATTAAAGGAGGACTTTTCCAGTGTTGTCATCCTCCAGCTCAGAATGCAATTCAAAATGCCGTCATGATTTATCTGAGCCATTTTGATTATTTGCAGCTGTAGCAGGGTATTGGGATCCTTTCTTTCACGTTCGCAACCCTAGAACGTCCAAAGAACCATCTGCCAATCATCAATGTTCCTCTCTGGGCTAAGAACAGATCAGAAAAACCTGATGGCCAATCAGTGTTTTAATGCTGGCAAGTGACTGTCTTTGCCCCATTTTTTTGCCTAGCCCCGCCCCCTCTGTCTCTTCATAAAAATAAAAGAGAATTAAAATCTTAACAACTCCTTGTTTTTCCTCTCCTTACCATCTTGACAAACTTCTTTACCTTCAAAATTAATGCTGTACTTGAGTTCCTTTAACTAATCATTCCACTATGCTGCTACAGTGAAGTCCAGGAATATGGGAAGCAAAGAAGGCCAGTAAGCTGTACTGAACATGGACCATCCTTTCAAGCACAAAATTGATAGCTTGCTATTTTTGAAGTAACCATTGCTTGTACAAACTGGTATTTTAGGTATACAGTGCCATAGGCACAGATATATTTTGTCCACAATAGCAGGTCCTTGGTTAGGATGTCATTTGATAGCAATAGCACTTAGACCTATGAGCCATGGTGGTGCAATGGAATGCAGTACTGCAGGCTACTACTGCTGATTGCCGGATGCCTGCAATTTGGTAGTTCAAATCTCACCAGACTCAAGTTGACTCACCCTTCCGTACAGGGGTGGGTTTCAAATTTTTTAGAACCTACTCTGTAGGTGTGGCCTATTTTGTGGGTGTGGCTTGGCAGGCATGTGACAGGGTGGGAGTGGCCACCTTTTAAAATGTGGTGAAACTCATTTAACAATGCTCTTGCTTAGCAACCAAAATTTTGGACTCAATTGTGATGATAAATTCTTTCTTTCTTTCTTTCTTTCTTTCTTTCTTTCTTTCTTTCTTTCTTTCTTTCTTTCTTTCTTTCTTTCTTTCTTTCTTTCTTTCTTTCTTTCTTTCTTTCTTTCTTTCTTTCTTTCTTTCTTTCTTCTTTCTTTCTTTCTCTTTCTTTCTTTCTTTCTTTCTTTCTTTCTTTCTTTCTTTCTTTCTTTCTTTCTTTCTTTCTCTTTCTTCCTTTCCTTTCCTTTCCTTTCCTTTCTTTCCTTTCTTCCTTCCTTTCCTTCCCGTTGGGTCACTGGCAGCGGCGGGCCAGATTTACTTCCAGGTACGCCGGTGGAACCCCCTCTCACCGGTTCTCTAAATTTCACCAACCGGTTCTCGCAAGTAGGTGCGAACCTGCAGAAACCCACCCCTGCTTCCATCCTTCCAAGGTGAGTAAAATGAGGACCCAAATTATTATGGGCAATATGCTGACTTTGTAAACCACTTAGAGAGTGCTGTGAAGTGGTGTAGAAGTCTAAGTGCTATTGCTGTATACTGCTTCACAGTGTTTTACAGCCCTCTCTAAGCGGTTTACAGAGTCAGCATGTTGTCCCCAACAATCTGGGCCATCATTTTACTGACCTTGAAAGGATGGAAGGTTGAGTTAAACTTGAGCTGGTCCGGATTGAACTCCTGGCAGTGGGCAGAATTAGCCTGCATTATAATCACAGTTCCAATTTGAAGATTGAACTGGCACAAACATCTGGATTCTGCCTTCATCTGGAATAGGTTATAAGGAGATCTTATGCAGTTTCAAGATTGTATTCTGAAGGCATTTTTAATATTGGAAACATTCTAAAAATATTGGCTGATCTAAGTAGGAATGAATGAAAGATGTTTTGGCTGCCCCCCCCACTGTGGGAACTAAGTGTGAGGAGCAAAAGAATAATCATGCAGCCTCTTCTATCTGAGATTGCTGTCTTGTTTTTTGTTATAATAAGACTTTCCTTCCAGAATAAAAACTTTTCAGCTCCAGTTTGCCTGGACGACACAATTATGGGTTTGGTAATCCAGCTGAATAGGTTCTGGGGTGGATGAAAGGAACTCTGTATGAGCAATTTCCTTTTACTGCATTATCACAGGACTTCCATTTCCAATACAAGTGATATTGTTTGTTACATTGAAATACTGTTTATTCCTTCAACATACAATACAACAGAAAAGTACAATCAAATGGATGTCTAACATATTTTATATTTGTCTCTCACTTTTGCTTTAATAGTGATTATGGCCACCAAAAACCTCTGAGCTAGATTGAATTGAGAGAAAGAGATTGGCACAGTACTTATAGCTCAGGGTTCAATACGGTGTTTGTGGCTTGGTTTGACATAGCCTGGCATTATCTTATGGTGAAATTAGCCCTTTACCAGAATATGTCCAAGAGGAGATGTTGAGAGGACTACCACAACTATTGATGCTTAGGAACATTTCAAAAGAAGAGTGTCAATAGTGGTTTAAAAAAAATTTCAGGAATATTTGCTGATAATATTCTTGCCTTGTTCTGGTTCAGTGGGAATGTAATCACTGTAGGGAGGAAAGAAAGCTGCGGCATATCAAATTCCTATGGTTGCTTTAAATCTCCTGCCTTTTTTAAATTGAAGTTCCACAAATTGCTGTTCAAAAAACCACAACACTTCCCTTCCAAGTGCTCCATTGGGAAAGAAAACCCACAATATCCTTGAATCTGGAAAACATTATGGTACCTCCCCCTCTCTTTCAATTCACCAGTGAAGAAGTGGGAGCAGTATTATTGGCAAAACTATTATCATCAAAAAAAACATTACCTTTGAAAAAAAAAACCACTACACTGTTGTAGCTTTGTCCCAATTTATTATTTCTTAATGACTCATCCAAGACAGTTCATCAGTACTTTGCTCCTGAGAATAAGATACATGGAAAGATTCTCAGCAAAGTTCACTCAGTCTGCAACTCAATTAAGCACATTTTATGAACAATTATTTTATTTGAAACTATTTATTTATTTATTATTTGATTAGTAGAGCTGCCCAACTTGCAATAATGAGATAATGACTCATTCATGCATTCCAATCAACACAGTAATGCATATGTATAGGAATGAAAGTGCAGGTTAACCAATTGCTCCATTTTTGCAAGATGTTCCCATTCTCACTCAATTTCTTCTACCCACCTTTCAACATTGTGTGAAAGCATAGTTGCTTATTGGAAAAAGATTGGCATTTTTCCTTTAGCTAGGATCTCTAGAGCCGTGTTACTCCTTCCCTTCTCCATATCTCGCAGATGCAAAACTGCTCTTCTCCCTACTGAAGCTATTGCTTAGCTTATTTAAGATTAAAACAGATTTCTTGGTGGTGTGTAAAAGCCCCCCCCCCCCCCGGCACATAAATACGATAAAACAAATATTTGGAGAGAAAATAGAACTATAAGGAGGAAATGTGCATTGTGCACCTGCTAAATGAGCCAGACATCTCAGTAATGAGCTGAAATGTTTACACAGATCGATACTTAATTGACAGATGTTTAAGATGAATACCAAAGTCATGTAAATATGAACCAGTGGGGAGGATAGTTTAAAACTAGAATTCCCTCTTTCCTTCTCATTGCACACTTTATAACAATATTGTTATTGCTTATTAATTCTTTGAAAACTGATGTATTCATTCTACCAGACACTTCACGTTATTTTCCATCTTTGAAAAACCATTTAACATTATGCAAATAATCTATTTTGCACAGTTATGTTGCAGTACTTATTTTAAAAGAAGCCCTATTCACTTATTACATTTCTATCCTTTCGTATCAAGTGCAACTCTTAGCAATTTACCAGGCATATAAAAATGACTAAAACTTCCATGGTAAATAAATTAAAAACATCTAATTACTAAACCATGTAACAGTCAAATATAAGAGAACAAAAGATCATGTTGAATCAATAGATACATTGAATAAGAATAATCCTAGATTAGAGGTGCTACATGAAAAATGTAATATTTTTAAAAATATGATTGAAAAGTGTATTTTTTACTAGAAAGCTGCTCTACCATAGTAGCACTTCTGGCTTCAATCCCCTTTATTTCTCCAAAATGAGAAACTATCACATTCTCCCCACAAAATGACCTTATCTGTCATGCTGATTCTCCAGAGAGTATGACCTTGATGGAGATAGTTTCCAAAGCAACAAGGAGGAAATATTGCTTAGGTCTAAAAAATGAAGAACGTATATGTGAATGTTGACATTCCCACTAAATCCACATAAATGTAAGAAAGGAAAGAGATAAAAGTTAATCAGTTGCAAGTTTTTGTCATTTGGTTGCAATCTTCATAAACTTAATTTTAGTCTTAATTTGGAGTTGAGTTCTTGGTCTGGTCTATATCTTGGGGCTGACAGATTCCAATTGGACTAATTGGTCCTGGAGATACCTATTTCCTAATTCAGTGTTCGCGAACCTTTTCGGCACCAAGTGCTGAAACGGGAGCATGCGCGCACCAGGAAGATGATTGTCCAGTTTCCAGCACATGCATGCACACCTGCCAGCTGGTCTTCACACATGTATGTGCAGCAGAAACTGGAAGACAAGGTGGCCAGTGCACATGCACGTGTCTTAAACCAGAAGAGCAGTTGCCCGGCGGGCGCATGCACCCCAGGCTGCTCTTCCGGTTTCCGGTGCTCCCATGCATGTGAAGACCAGCTGGCTGGTGCTGGTCAGAACCCAAAAGAGCAACAGGTGACAGCTTATGTGCCTGGAGAGATGGCTCTGCATGCCACTTCCGGCATGCGTGCCATAGGTTCGCCATCGCAGTTGTAAGCGCTGCATCCTTTCATTTTAACTATTTCTTGGTCTATTTGATCATATTTTTTTGGCTGCTTTTTTTTTTTTTGCCTAAATACATGCCTCCCCCAATATTTTTCTTTCATAATTTTGAGAAAGATGGGCAATTCAGGAATGTATAAATCAATAAATCAATAAATAAATCATTTTCTTCATCTAAATATGCACTGGAAGTGAACCACTCCACCAACACCTTTCTTCTTCTTCTTAATGTTTAGAAGTGTAATTCCACACACTTCTATGTCGGTCCGCAACATATGCAGCTCTTTTCATTCCATTCTGAAGCAGCTTTCCTATCCTTATAACCACTTTCTATTTGGCGGTTGGGAAATAAATCTATCTCCAAATCCTTTCTCACAGAGACTCATTCTTTTTCAATCTTTCTACTTTTATTAAAATTCCTTTCACTGTCATCCTTTTCTTCCATGTCCGTTTTTTCCCCTCATGATCCAGGCTTGACCCTCCTATTCCCTATTTTAAACCTCTCGCCACCCTTGTATATTGTAACCAGTGGTGGATTTCAAATTTTTTAGAACCTACTCCGAAGGTGTGGCCTATTTTGTGGGTGTGGCTTGGCAGTCATGTGACAGGGTGGGAGTGGCCACCTTTTAAAATGTGGCGAAACTCATTTAACAATGCTCTTGCTTAGCAACCAAAATTTTGGACTCAATTGTGATGATAAATTCTTTCTTTCTTTCTTTCTTTCTTTCTTTCTTTCTTTCTTTCTTTCTTTCTTTCTTTCTTTCTTTCTTTCTTTCTTTCTTTCTTTCTTTCTTTCTTTCCTTCCTTCCTTCCCTTTCCTTTCCTTTCCTTTCCTTTCCTTTCCTTTCCGTTGGGTCACTGGCAGCGGCAGGCCAGATTTACTTCCAGGTACGCCGGTGGAACCCCCTCTCACCGGTTCTCTAAATTTCACCAACCGGCTCTCGCGAGTAGGTGCGAGCCTGCAGAAACCCACCACTGATTCTAACGCTGCAAGTCTTTCATCATTAACAAGCAGTTTCAGTTGTTTGTTCCTTTTTTGTCATGTTTGTGTATGCATAGACTTATTTTTAAACCACTTATTCCAAACAAACCCTTTTTTTCTAAACAAATATTTGCCAAACAGTCATATTCCCACTCGCTCCTGGGTCTCTGAATGGCCTAATAACTTTTTCTATCCGGATTTCACTTCTTCCCATAGATTTGTGTCGCCTCACAGGATTCCGCTAACTAACAAGGCAACCGATTGTTGCTCATAGCTGCCAGTTCAGCGGGTCGTGTACCCCAAAGGTCCGTGGACCTGAGAATCACTGGATTACTGGGTGTTCAGCATACTTGGAGCTCACCAGATGGGAAGAGTGCATATTACTACTTACTTACAAACTAAAAATAATAGAATAAATGTTAGACGTTGCAACTTGAAAAAAACCCACAGTAAATTACAGTTGGTCTAAACACAGATCTAAGAGGGGGGGAAAAAAAGTAGGGCTTAAAATGTTTGGAATGGCCTATAATGTCTGAGCCAGAGCAAATACAACATCTGTGTAGCTCTGAATTTTTTTGGTTAGGTCACAGTGCTTTCAAAGGAATTTCAGTCACTTTTTATTTGCGCTTCTGACTTGCTTAGACTCTTTAATCCAAGGCTCAAGGAAGAAAAACAAGCTACAGTACACATCAGTTACAGGGAAGAGAGGGCCCTTAAAGGTCTAAGGCTAAAAGATCAATAGCTTCTGCAACTGAATTCTCAACCCCCTTGGCCTGTTAGGTCAAGGTATTTTGTTGTAAGGAAAATCAAATGGGACGTATTAAAATCCCTGTATATACTTTTTTAAAAACTTCATGTTAGGTGGGTTAACAAGTTAAAGATTGTATGGGGGAATGGATCCAATAGAACTTGCCAACAATGTGCACAATATGCTGCGTTGCACAGAGGTTTTATTGTAAAGGACAAGAGTTCTGCTTTCAATAATTGTTCTGCTTTGAATCCTTAGAGAAAGGCAGCATTGAAGTACAATAGAGTGGTGTTTGAAAGAAGGTTTTAAAACAAATCATTTTTGGAATGGTGCTACATGGTCTGTATAGTGTACTGGGCTAGCTGGGAAACATGTGCAACCAATCTGTGTAACAAACTTGCTAGTTTATATGGCAAACACAAATTCGAAAATATGCAGGGTGATGATAGCAATAGCACTTAGACTTCTATACTGCTTCACAGCTCTCTCTAAGCGGTTTACAGAATCAGCATATTGCCCCCGACAATCTGGGTCCTCAATTTACCAACCTCGGAATGATGGAAAGCTGAGTTAATGTTGAACCGGTCAGGATTGAACTCCTGGCAGTGGGCAAAATGAGCCAGCATTCTAACCATTGCTCCACGTTGGAAGATTGAACTGGCATAAGCATCTGGATTCTGTCTTCATCTGGAACAGGTTATAAGGAGCTTATGTAGTTTCAAGATTGGATTCTGAAGGCATTTTTAATATTGGAAGCATTCTAAAAATATTGGCTCATCTAAGTAGGAATGAAAGAAAGATGTTTTGGCTCCCCCCACCCTTCACAGTGGGAACTAAGTGTGAGGAGCAAAAGAGTGATCACTGCAGCCTCTTTCTAAGTACAGTGGTACCTCGGATCACGAACTTAATTCGTGAAATAACTCTGGTCGCGATCCGATTTGGTTGTGATGCGAGGCACAATTTCCCATAGGGTTCAATGTAAATCCGATTAATCCGTTCCGACCTTGTTTTTTGGTTGTGATGCGAGGCACAGTTTCCCATAGGGTTCAATGTAAAGCCGGTTAATCCGTTCTGACCTTGTTTTTAAAATGTCCGCGGCTCCAGTTCGTGAAGCGAAACGGAGGTCGTGAATCCGGGCATTTTTACGAACTTTTCCGTTCGTGATGTGAGGACGGAGTTCGTGATGCGAGGCAGAGTTCGTGAAATGAGGCGGAGTTCGTGCAGCGGAGCATTTTTTACGAACTTTTCCGTTCGTGCAGCGAAACGGTGTTCGTGAACCGGGGCACATTTTTTGGGAAATTTTTGGTCGTGAAGCGAATTGGATGTGATGAGAGGCGTTCGTGGTCCGAGGTACCACTGTACTTTACAGAATCAGCATATTGCCACCAACAATCTGGGTCCTCATTTTACCAATCTCGGAAGAATGGAAGGCTGAGTTAATCTTGAGCTGCTAAGGATCGAACTCCTGGCAGTGGGCAGAATTAGCCTGCAAAACTGCATTCTAACCATTGTGCCACCATGGCTCTTTTATATAATGTTCACTGAGAACTTTGTTTTAGTCCCCCACCATTATTTTTTGTTTTCTTTTTGAAGATACAATCTTATAAGTCTTATATATGTGCTTAAACAACTAAATTTATAGGAGACATTTTGAGAAATACAAAGCAATGGAGCTTTCATTCAACTTCAGTGTTTGGCCATGAGCAGGAATTTTATTCGGGGTAGAAGAGGAATCTGGCTTTGAAATGGGCTTAGGGTTCCATTCCATGGTGCCCATCCACTCAACTGCACTGGGAAATTGTCCTTCTATTGCTTGCAGGATAATCAGGATCAGATAGAATTGAGGACGTCCATCTGGTGGCTGTTCAATAGCTAAATCTGTTTGATCAGATAGTAGAATCTCCATGAGGCATCTTGGAGAATGAACGCCTGGTTTCTGGAAAGACTCCTAATCTGCTTATGTGCAGACCATATTCATCTATTGGCAGCTATAAGGCAACAGCAACTTCTTAAATAGAAACGCATACCATGTTGAAAATTCAAATAGCTATATTGAAATTTTAAAAAAAGTAGTTTCCAGCTTAGTATACTGATGTTAGTTAACTTGACATCCAGTTTGGGAGATCAATTCTCAAGTTATGATCCTCCCAGAAAATCCTGCCTTGTCTTCATGACAACTTTCTTCTTCCCATTGTGGAGGAAAGCACAAGAATAACAGAATAATAGAGTGGAAGGACTTCTAGAAGATCAATTATATTTAATAATTCGGTAAGGCTCCAACAGAGAACAAACAGAATAGTTACAAATTAACTGCTGTTACTGTAGCTTCGATTAGAAAGCCATGCATCAGTTCTCACCAAATGTCAAATTGCAAGGGGTCAGCCTGACCGATCTAGCACATTAAAGTCTGTCCTTGAACCACTAGACAGTTTGCTGTCCTGATAGCCAAACTCTAATCTGCCTCAGTAACAAGGCCAGCAATGGGTGCCTCCTTGTTCTAATGTAGGACAAGTAAAGGAAAATGATTGGTGGATTCCCCTGGTTTCATTTCTCCTATCATCAGATGCTGCGTGCTGATGGAGAAGGAACCATCAGTAATTCCCTTTCCCATAAAATAGGTGAGAGCAGATGAGTGCAGGCAATTGTTTCAAATGTCATGCCCATTTCCTACCAAGTTGGCAGACTTCATATAAATTAAATAGATACGTAATAGTAAGTATTAGATTAATAAAAAGATGAGGTATACCTGTAGACTGTCAGCCTGGTTATTTGGGGACACAGAGATGGGCCTGGGATGAAACGGATAATAGATAATCAACATTATGTCCTGTCTTCAATCAGTGCTGTAATGAATGCAGTGCTGACAGTAGATCCAGCCTTGTCTTTGTGGGCAGCAGCAACCAGAAGTAGTCAGTGGATGACCATCGCATCACAAGGGAATAGTCAGAATGGTGCTCACCCCCAGCCCAAACCATCAACGTAGTAAAGAAGTATAGCCACATGAAATCCCTTATTGGCAAAAGCAAAGGAAATTGGCAATGCACCACTGAAAACCAGTGCAACACACCACTGGCAGAACTTGACTTTACCTCCCAATTTAAGCTCAACAGAACTTTTTCTCAACAGAACAGTGCCTAGCCCTCTCTTTCAAAATAGTGGGTAAATTGTGTACATAAAAACACTTATGTCAGATCTGACAAATACTTCAGAAAGTGCAGGACAGATGTTATGCACAAGATGCCCAAGTTGAAAAAAAGACTTTGCTAAAATTGTTTCGGTGACCCTAACCCTGAAATATTTAAGGCTTCTGTACTTCCCACTCAATTGAGTTAAAACTAATCAGCCTTGTTTTGCTAGCTTTCTGTTCTACAATGCTTCAGCTCTCATTAAGCATCTTCCTTAACTTCTGGTTCATCATAGTTTGCTGGCTATATCTGATTATCTGGCTTTCCGTCTTAGCTACCTATATTCTGATGGGTTGTGTGTTTGTGGGGGGTGGGTGGGTGTTGCTTTCAGTTCTGGTGTTCTCTGTATCAGAGTTTGGAACAATGGGGCCTGCATCCTGTCTTTTACTGCTGGTATTGAGGCATGCTTGCTTGACATGTCAGTACAGGAAGAAAAATTCCAGCTGAATGTTAAAAAAATGAGGAATCAAAGTAACCAGTAAGAACAAGCTGACACTTTAGCGGTTACCCAGAAAGCTGAAATATTTACCCTTCATGTGAAATATTCATACCAAAGCTAGATAGCCAACTGCTCTTGGCTATTTTATTTTAAATTCCTACACTGAGCAGAGGGATGGATTCAATCATCTAAATAGCCTTTCCCAACCTTTTTACTCTGGGGGAACTCTTGAAATAATTTTCAGGCCCTGCATGAAATTGGCAAACAACATAACAATTCCACAATACAATTTACTTCTAATCTAAACAATCCTCATTTTACAGCATTTACAACAACAGCAAAGTGGCAAGTGGGAAGCTGAGTCACACTGCATAACAATTCCCACCAATGGGAACACTAGCATTCTGCAGTACATATGTAAAGTTCAAAAAAAAAATTCAATCACAATTTTTTACACAACCACTAGTGATTTCTCCTGGAACTCCAGGCTTCCATGGAATCTCATTTGAGGGAGCATGATCTGAATGGCCCATTTCTTATTCACTAATGTTTTCAATATCAATCTTGTCTTATTTTATGCAGTCCTGATGTGTTGGACTTCAATCCATAATCCCCAGCCAGCATGTCCAATGAATCAAGGATTGTGGGATTGAAATTCCAGTAGAGCACAAGAACTCCAGGTAGTGGTGGGATTCAAATAATTTAACAACTGGTTCGCCCAGGGTCAGGTTGACTGTCGTGTGGGGCATGGCCCATCCCCATCTTCCATCTTCACTGCATATGTGGGATGATCATCCAGTGATAACCAACTTGACCAGTGGTGAAATTCAATTTTTTTTACTACTAGTTCTGAGGGTATGACTTGGTGGGCATGGCAGGGAAGGATATTGCAAAATCTCCATTTCCACCCCACTCCGGGGCCAGCCAGAGGTGGTATTTGCCAGTTCTCTGAACTTTTCAAAATTTATGCAGTTGTTCAGAACCTGTTAGAACCTGCTGACTCTGAAGAGGATACAGTCTAGAAATGAGGACAACTGGCTTGCAACTTGCAGTTGTTCAAAGGCCATCCTTACCACAACTGCCATCACTAGAGGGAAATAAACCATGGTTGATGTATTAAAAGCTGCAAAGAGGTCAAGTAGATCAAGGATGGGCCCATTGAACCTTGTTCCACTCCCACCAGAGATCATTGAAATGGGCAAACGATGCCATTTCCATCCCATTTCCAGTCCTGAACCCCAACTGAAGAGGATCCAGATAATCCATTTTATCCTGGATCTTCTGGACTTACAGGGTGACTACCTTCCCAGCAACCTTTCCCAGAAAGGGAAGGTTGGAGACAGGATAAAAATTATCCATTAGGATGGGATATAGAGATGGCTTCATTAGAAAATATGAATCACGGCCTCCTTAAAGGGCTGGGGCACCCCCACCTCATCTAATTTAACATCCCAATCATTCTCTGAGATGTTAAAGATATATTTTAGTTTCTCTTATCCTCCCGAATTGACTAATAAGATAAATGTATTTTGACCTGCATTATTGAAAACAAACAGGCAACCCAAGTTGATGTAAGCCAAGGAAGGGATCAACAGATCAAATGTGGAATAAAAAAAGGAATACAGTAAAATAAATGACATTATATAAATAAAGCAGACCTGATGCATGATGCATAAAATATTTAATGACACATAGAAAGGTATGTCTGCTTTTAAATCATAACAGCTGTCAGTGTGATGCAAGGGCAGCTGGCTTCAGTTCCCAAGTATTCTTCTCTGAACATCATGCTCAGTTCATGCCCATTCTAGAGCAACAGCATATGAAAAGAGGTAGTTGTCAAGAAAAAAAGAAAGGGGGAAAATGTAAACCCTTCTTCTTCTGATATCAGGGCCTCTTACTAATGGGATTTTGAAAATTCAGTATCCACAAATACAGCGTAATTATAGGTTTTATGTATGATTTAGCCTGAACCATTACTATGTTTTGTGAATCACCTATGGTTCTTTGCAATCAGTACCAGAGTAGAGAAAGAAAAGTGAAATACTTAAATTAGATAATAAATAATGCAAGTAAAGGACCCATCCGATTTTTGATAGCTTGGTGTTTTCATAGTTGTGCCATTTGCATGTCTAGGATTCTCTCTGATACTACTAGCATGAAGATATTTAATAATTTTAATTTGATTTAATTTAAAATTTAAAAATAATTTTAATTTGAGAATGTTAAGAAATATTGCTACAATATGGATTTTTAAAACATTTTTAATGATAAAAGTAGCTACCTTTGCGTCTTGAGTCACTTATGATATAGGCTATCTTATTGCCTAAGATCTTAGCAATGGAAACCAATCAATGCATTTCTGAATTTTCTTGAAATGGTACATGTATTTGTGTCATGCCAACCATCACAGATGGGGTGAAAGCTTAAGGAGGTCACCTCCTTGCATAAAAAATAAGCAGACTTGTACCAAAACCCATTCCACATGAGAATCAGCTGGCAATCATATTAATGCTGAGAGGTATTGTCACTAGTATATACAGCTGGCAGCAGGACACTTGTAAAACCTTCACCAGATGTGGCAATAAATCTCATCTCTCCAGACACTGCTTGGATATTGAGAAACTTATAAATAAATTGCCTGTAAGATACCTCTTGGGTATGAGCAGGATGCCAATATATGTGAGATTGTCTTTGTAGCAGCTGGCATTCATTATTGACTTTTGTATTGAGAAATACACTGTGTATATGATCTGCAAGATAGTACAATACAATTTAATACAATAGCAGAGTTGGAAGGGACCTTGGAGGTCTTCTAGTCCAACCCCCTGCCTAGGCAGGAAACCCTATACCATTTCAGACAAATGGCTATCCAACAACTTCTTAAATACTTCCAGTGTTGGGAAATTCACAACTTCTGGAGGCAAGCTGTTCCACTGATTAATTGTTCTAATTGTCAGGAAATTTCTCCTCAGTTCTAAGTTGCTTCTCTCCTTTTAGTTTCTACCCATTGATTCTTGTTCTGCCCTCAGGTGCTTTGGAGAATAGTTTGACTCCCTCTTCTTTGTGGCCACCCCTGAGATATTGGAACACTACTATCACGTCTCCCCTAGTCCTTCTTTTCATTAAACCAGACATACCCAATTCCTGCAACCGTTCCTCATATGTTTTAGCCTCCAGTCCCCTAATCATCTTTGTTGCTCTTCTCTGCACTCTTTCTAAAGTCTCCACATCTTTTTTTATATCATGACAACCAAAACTGAATGCAGTATTCCAAGTGTGGCCTTACCAAGGCATTATAAAGTGGTATTAGCACTTCACGTGATCTTGATTCTATCCCTCTGTTTATGCAGCCTAGAACTGTGTTGGCTTTTTTAGCAGCTAATGCAAACTGCTGGCTCATATTTAATATAATAATAATAATAATAATAATAATAATAATAATAATAATAATAATAATAATAATAATAATAATAATAATTATTATTATTATTATTATTATTATTATTATTATTATTATTATTATTATTATTATTATTATTATTATTATTATTATTATAAAACCGCACCCTCTCCCCACAGGGACTTGGGGCGGTGCACAGGTAGAATAAAACAATAAATACATACAAACAATTCTAAAAACAAATTAAACATAACCTGCGCTAAAATTTCCCCATTAAAACGAAACAGTACTAATTTCCCAATAAAAACCCCAAAGACAGAGAGACTTATCCTAGGCCGGCCAGACAGAAAAAGTGAGTTTTTAATTTAAGACGGAAGGAGCGGAGGTCAGTGGTCGTCCTGATATCGGGGGGAAGGTCGTTCCAGAGGGCCAGGCCCGCCACAGAGATAGCCCTTTCCCTGGGTGTCGCCCGCTGACAATGTCTAGTGGACGGCACCCAGAGAAGTCCCTCTCTGTGGGAGCGAATCGGCCGTGAGGATGTATGAGGCAGGATCCGATCCCGCAGATAGCTAGGTCCCGAGCCATGGAGCGCTTTAAAGATGATAATTAACACCTTGAAGTGCACCCGGAAGATGACAGGTAGCCAGTGCAGCTCGCGCAAGAGCGGTGTTACATGGGTAAACCTAGCGGTTCCCATAATTGCTCGCGCGGCTGCGTTCTGGACTAGCTGAAGTCTCCGGGTGCACCTCAAGGGGAGCCCCATGTAGAGAGAGTTACAATAGTCCAGTCGGGATGTCACGAGCGCATGAGTGACTGTGCGCAGGGCGTCCTGATCCAATAGGGGGCGCAATTGGCGAACCAGGCGAACCTGGTAAAACGCCCTCCTGGCCACGGCTGTCACTTGATCTTCCATGGACAGCCGGGAATCCAGGAGGACACCCAAATTGCACGCCCCATCCACAGGGGCAAGATGTTCGCCCCCTATGGCCAGCGATGGAGTCAGCTGGTTGAATCGGGCAGCCGGAAACCACAGCCACTCGGTCTTGGTCGGGTTGAGCCTAAGTCTGTTACTTCCCATCCAGATCCGCACGGCTTCCAGGCACTGGCACATCCAGATCCGCACGGCTTCCAGGCACTGGCATTTAAATGGTTGTCCACTGGGATTCCAAGATTCCTCTCACAGTTGCTACTATTGAGCAAGGTACCACCTATACTGTACCTGTGCATTTGGTTTTGCTTGCCTAAATGAAGAACCTTACTTTTTTCACCATTGAATTTCATTTTGTTAGATAGTGCCCAATATTCAAGTTTGTCAGGATCCTTCTTTATCTTAAGCCTATCTTCTGGAGTGTTGGCTATTCCTGCCATACAATGAGTATTTCAGGCCACCCAACCAAGCAGAGGAAGTAGATGAAATTTTTGCTAGTCAGCTAACTAAGGTATGTAGGAAGCACACCACAATAGTAATGGGGGATTTTAACTACCCTGACATCAACTGGGAAACAAACTCTGCACCAAGTGGAAGATCTAACAGGTTCCTAACAAACCTAGCAGACAACTTTGTTTCCCAAAAGGTAGAGAAGGGAACAAGGGGATCAGCCACATTGGACTTAATTCTCACTAACAGAGAGGAAATGATAGAAGGTGTCGAAGGAACATTGGGGGCAAGCGATCATGCAATACTGGAATTCAACATTATGCAAACACAAGTAGTAGAACAAAGTCAGACTAGAGTATGGGACTTTAAGAGAGCTAATTTCAACAGTATTCAATGGCAGTTTTTATGGAATGGAATATTCTTTATTTGCCAAATGTCACACAAGGAATTTGCCTCTGGGGCATAAGCTCTCATGTATATACAAGCCACAAAATGATATGTCATAGATCATAATTCGTAAGATGCAATCATAAATCATAAGACATGAATCATAATATACCACTAGGAGAAGGTAATAGAAAATATGATAAAGATGAGAAACATATTTATCAGAAACATATTGCTGAGGAGAGAAGAGGGAAAATATATGGCAATTCTACAAAATAGACTTTTTCCATGCAGAAGTGGATCTGTGAACTCCACTATGTTTATATGATGGCACCAAAGGATCCTGGTTCTACTGTAGTAAGGGATATCGTGGAAGCCAAGGGATATTTCCTAGACATCTATGTAGGAGTATCTATTCATTCCTTGGAATTACAGTGTTTTGGAGCTTCTCTTCTTTTTAGTAAGTTTTTCTTCTTCTACCATGCCAATTAATTGATTTTCAGAATTGCTCTGTTGAAGAGCAGGCATTTGGCTGTCTTAAAGTGTGAAGGCCTTATTTATACCCACGTCTTGAGTTTGGACCGGGTGTAATTATTGCTTCTTTTATTCTTCATTACATCTGTGAGAACTATCTACGTGTATTGACAGATTATGCTTCTAGTGTGTCCGTTGGAGGCTGCCAGAGAAAATACCATCCTGGTGGATGATGATGGGGTAGAGTCTAGTCCTGGGGTGGGCAAACTTTGCAACTTTAAGTCTGAAGGACTTCAGCTCCCAGAGTTCTCCAGCCAGCAAAGCTTAAGACTTAAAGACTTAAAGTTGCAAAGTTTGCCCACTCCTGGTCTAGTCCCAAGAATCCTTCAAAACATGGTCAGGATTCCGCCTTATATAATCCATCAGGCAGCGCAGCACCATTCATGTATCTGGCATAGATTACAAGGAGGAATGTGTGGGCTCTGTTTACAGAGGCTGGTTAGCCTTGGCTGCATGTCCTGGATGCCAGGGATTTGCCCTAACTGCTGGCATGTGTTCTTCTTTCCTTTCTCCTTCTTCTAGGCTGTGTGTAACATGTTTGTATGCAGGAATGTGCAAAATGTGATTTGGTCGCAGATCATTTTTGTATTCCTCCAAACATTCCATTTTGAATTCAGAACATGTTAAACTTGTGATCCATTCCAGGAATAGTTTATCATTTCTTAGGAGTAAAAGTTTGTGATCAGGAAACGATTTGTTGTTTCAAGTCTCTGCCTTGAAATAGGCCTGTAACAAGATTTAGAAAATAAATAATCACTATATGTTTAGGCATATTTGAATCCCCATTCCTCCATACTTTCATGCTTGAAATACTTTTTTTAAAAAAAGCAATGGTTCCTGCCCAAAACCCCTTTTCCCACAGCAGGCTTTGCTAGCCTCAATCAAGTAGAATCTCTTTGCTTTTCGTCCCTCTCAGTAGTTTCCTCTCCCACAATATTGGAAGGAGAGGTTGCTTCCTTAGCCCCACTCATAGGGGTATCCTTTCCAGAGGTGGTATTCTGCCGGTTCAGACCGGTTTGTCCAAACCAGTAGCGGAAATCATGGGTGGGCTTGCCCACCCTCCCCATCTCTACGCCTTCCCATTTAGGCACTTTTTTTTAGCCAAAGCGGATGCACGGAGAGCTGAGTGCATGCACGAATGGGGCGTGTTCACATTTGCGAACCAGTAGGGAAGGTAAGTGAAATACCACCCCTGGTTCTTTCCCTTTGCCCATCTCTGTGACAAAAACAATCGCTACCAGGAAGTTCAAATGCTACATATTTCAAACACACTGCCTGATGGTTCATAGTATCCACGCAAAATACACGCCACAGTGTGGGAATGAAATGTTTGTGTAGATCTCTTCCTAAATGGTGGAATAATCAGTTATGTGAGCCTCCCCTGATATTTGAAATGGTGTAGTCATACAAAGAAGTAGCTTCTGGTTTTCTTTACACCAGTTATAAGTGCAATTATAAGTTTATCTCTTACTCTAGGGTTATCACATACCTCTCTTGTTCCCATAATCTATTCTGTCTAATCATCAAAAGCAGGAATTACAAGTGTACTTTGGTTTCTGTTTAACATGAACATTCTATAAAGCTCCCAGTCAGTAATCTCAGCAAGGTCCACCATATTCACCAACCATTTCAAGAGTGTCTTCTTCCATGGATAGACTATGTCTAAAAGATATTATGGAAGAGGAACAAGTTCTACAGGACAAGATCAAGACTGATTTGAAAGAAGATTTAAAAATGACAAGCTGCAAGAATGACACGAGGAAAGATGTTACACTGGACATAGAAAATAAATTGGCTGGAGAATTAAGATTTTGTTGAATGTGAATGAATATATAGGGGAAAAGGTGTGCCAACTGGTCACAACAGTCTTCAGGGAGATTTTCCTGCCCAATATTCCCTATTAGGGAATGAGTCACTATGAATAATTCTGCCAGATGACAACTCTCCAATACACTAAGATTTCTTAAACATCTTAAAAGACACCATGAATGATACATATAGTTTCCCCCCAAATTCGCATGCTAAAATATATAAGACTATACTTGGATAAAATTATTTGCAAAGAATTTGAAAATCACCATCATACATATGCATCCCATTAAAGGGAATAACCTTCCTTAGAATAGAATAAGAGATGAAAATCAGAGAACAGTCCCTTATATCTTCCTTCAGTCAATTTTTCTACATTTGTTCAGCTTTCCTCACCGAAAGATATTCCAAATGCTTGATTATTTTATTTTTCTTTCTTTAATTCTTCGCTTCATGAGACATGTTAAGAGTTTATTTTTCTTTGGAAAAGAATTCAGTGGAACTCACGGTTGAACAGTAGAAGGCACTGATGATATTACCTAGTTGGGTAATGAAATGTCTGCAAGCAAATAAACAAACAAACTCAAGAGTGTACCAAGGAATCCCCTGGTTTCATTTACAGCCAGAACGGGGAGCTTCAATGTATAATATAATATATAAAATACTACAAATCCCCAGAGGGCAGCTTGAGCAATTCAACCCAACTCCCCGCTAAAATTGGCTTCCCAATTTCAATAATTTCAGGTGAAAAGTTGAAACTCACTTTCAAACTAACAAACTGTTCCAGAATTATTCACCACCTTGTCTCTTTAGCAACTTCTAGGTATGAGAATGCAACTTCCTTAAATGGATAAGGAACTTGAAGGAGCAGTGCTTAAGCTGAAACATAGCTAAAATTAGTTTAACACCTACATCATTCATTATACTCTCCATGTCTTCTACCCTTGAAAATCATCCTTGCTTGCTTCAGTCACCTCACAAAGTGCTTCATACTGAATATTGCTTTTTGTTCTTTCAACGTTTTACCTCTCTCTTTAATGGTTTCCTCAATTCCATCCAAACACAACTTTCTCTGTCTTCCCCTTCTTCTGGACCTAATTACCTTCCTTCATGCACTTGTTTTGCAATTTGATCCTGATTCATTTGTAACCACTTCAATTTAATTCTTTCATACTAATCACTCTTTTTGTATTCAGTCTGCTTTAATTCATCAGCATATCCCTGACTCTTCTCTCTTCTTATTTTGCCACACACACTTCTTAAAGCACCCAAGTCCCACCATATTTAATTTGCTTTTGGCTTTTCCTAACATACACAATTCTCCCTTCTATATAATGAAATGTGCAATATTTCCTTTTGCTCACCCACCGCCATTCATTTTTTTCACAAAAGATGCAGAAGATCCTTCTATTACCATTTGCATTCTTAAAATGTCTCCATCTATTTTCCAAGTTTTAGTAAACATCCTACCAAGGTTCACAAATTCATCTACTTGTTATAATCTTTATATTACTTATTTATAACGTGCAATCACCTACACCAATTTTCCAGTCAAACGCAGCTGTCTTGAGCTTTGAAACATTAATTTTCAGAAATATGTACTTTGTGGGTTGCACACATTGTCTACCTAACATTAACTGTGAATAATACGTTAGACAACAACCAGGAATGATCAGCATATAAAGGTCTACATTTTCATGTTCACAAGCAATACACCTCTAATATAAGTACAAAGATAATTTTTGAATTATCTATAAATACATTAAATAACAAAAGCCTTGTCTTCCTGCTCAGTGTTGAACCATTCATTAAGCATTTCACATTCTCAACCATGTTTTATGTCTATAATAAAGTGTTCTTGCCATATTCAGCAACCAATCTTCAATTGCTAAGTTGTACAAAATGTTCCCAAATTTAAAATGTCATTTGATCATGCAGTGTCACTAAGTCAAACAAAATACAAAAAAAATTATATCCCACATGTATATATTTCTCAGCTGTTTGCTGGTATAGGGTTTCCTGCCTGAGCAGAGGGTTGGACTAGAAGACCTCCAAGATCCCTTCCAACTCTCCTCTCCCCTTTGATCTTCTCCCCTCCCTTCCATTCCACCAACTAGGAGGCATAGGAAGTGAACTGGCACACATACAGTATCTATATCAGTTTGCATTGCAAATATTGCCAAACCGTATTTGTGAAGAAAAAATAGCTCATTCTAATAATATATCTGTTAAGTAGATAGAGTTGAAATTAGCCAAAATTTTTCCAGTTTCTGCTACACAAATGAATATAGAAAAAAAATGGAAGTTGAAATTCTGGTGTCTGTAGTATTAGTATCTAGAGCTAAAAACTATGCATGTGGTCTTTATAGATGTACCATTCTACAAGGCACCTCTATTTTGACCAGTGGTGGGTTTCTGCAGGTTCGCACCTACTCGCGAGAGCCGGTTGGTGAAATTTAGAGAACCGGTGAGAGGGGGTTCCACCGGCGTACCTGGAAGTAAATCTGGCCCGCTGCTGCCAGTGACCCAACAGGAAGGAAAGGAAAGGAAAGGAAGGAAGAAAGGAAAGAAAGAAAGAAAGAAACAAAGAATTTATCATCACAATTGAGTCCAAAATTTTGGTTGCTAAGCAAGAGCGTTGTTAAATGAGTTTCACCACATTTTAAAAGGTGGCCACTCCCACCCTGTCACATGACTGCCAAGCCACGCCCACAAAATAGGCCACATCTACAGAGTAGGTTCTAAAAAATTTGAAACCCACCACTGATTTTGACCCAATATGATTCAAAACTTGCACAATTACATAATGCTGGCTTATTTCAAAAATTGTGGCTTTCCCCCCACTCATGTTCTTTGCTGGTTTATTTGAAACTGCAGTAAAGCTAGATTGTTATTTTTCTGCAATGCTGCGGCTGAACCAAGTTTGGGGATGGCGTGTGATCTTCTTAACAAGAAGTCCTCCTCCCAGTTTGTAGGTTTAATTGAGGCCTAGTCTTTCTTCCTCACTCTGAGTTTCAGTATCCCATTTTTAGAGCCCGAAGCTCACATTAAAAATGAGATGAGTAAACCGTGTACTAATTATTGTAAATAAACAAATAAGTAACATCCATCTCTCCTAATTAATTAATTAGTTTGTCAATCATGTACAAGATAAATAGGTATGAACATGGACATGAACAAAGGAAATGAATACAAATAAATGGGGAGAGTAGGACAGGGACTATAGACATGCTGGCGCGCTCATGCACACACCCTTTATGGACCTCTTAGGAATGGGGTGAGGTCCATGGTAGACAGTTTAAGGTTGAAGCTGTGAGGGTTTGAGGATGTAACAAGGGAGTTGGGTAGAGCATTCCAGGCCTTGACCACTCTTGTTGCTAAAGTCTTATTTTCTGCAATCGAGTTTGGAGTGGTTTACCTTGAGTTTGCAGGTGTATTATTGAGGTTGAACTTGTGCAACTTGCTATCTCAGCAACAAAGATCGAGAGGGAAGAAATTTTATTATTACTGTTACCACTCTCTCAGCATTAGGAGGTAAAGTTCATACAGCTGATTTCATCATCATTTGAAAGATTTGGAAGGGGAAATACACACAACTTGACATTAAATATTGCTGAGTCGGAACTGGAACCAGTAGAAAGAAATCGTATAAATGCAGTTCTTTGAACATATAAGTACATACAAAGGACACAATTTAGATTTTTGTGATAAGTGTAACAGAGATAGCGCACTGCCTAATTTCCAAAAAAGGAAGAGAAAACAGAAGGAACTGATTACAGGCTTTCAGGCATTTATGGGATTGTAGAAATGACCAATGTTTCTCTCACCTCCTTGGAATTTTGTATAGAGTACATAGAGTCTTCTGAAAATCCTACACAAATCAATCAATGGACTTAACAGGAATAGTTCTAGGCAATTTTTCTCAGAAATTCAAACCAAAAAGTGAAAGAAGCTATCTATATAAATAAAAATTTAACAATAGTTTGTGCAAAACCACTAATCTCAGAAAGTACTGCACCGATCGCCACCAAATTTTCACACAATGTTCCTAAGAACTTCTGAAGCAATCATATGTATAGTTTGTGTGGTTGGCACACCTGTGCCATGTGCACACTACACAAACGTAAAAGTGCGGCACTTCTGAGTTTTTTACCTCCCTTTAGCGCCTCACACCCAGCTGCTTCTTATGCTGCATCACGTACACATGCAGCAGTGCATGCTGACGCCGTTACCCCAACATCACATTTCCAACGGTTGCTTCCTCAATGAACTACCTTTCCCACAAGGCCCTGCGGCCCTGGTGGCGTGAGGCATATACGTGCGCGTGGACGCACGTACGCTCAGCCCCCTGTCCGAAGATTACCAGGATAAGGGGGCAGAGTTTCGGGGGCAGGGCTCCCCCCCCAATCAGAGCCTCCAGGTGGAGAGACAGTCTACCTGAACTGGGGGGGAGGAGCAGGAGGAGGAAGGTGTCCTTGCGGCCCAAGAGACAAATCATCCGGGCACTTCCGGGATTCAGGGGCTTCTGCTCTCGGTCCCCCGTCACTCCCTGTGTTTGCTGGCACTGATGGAGCCTGACCTACTACCGGCGAAGGCTGGAAGCCAGGAGAATCATGGTTGAAAGTTTTTCCACCGTGACCGCCCCTTCCTTTCTTTTGGGCGGGGGGAGGGGAATTGGGGAGGTGAGGGAGGACCTGATAGTCGCTTGGAGGGAGGAGGGCCTGGAGGAGGTTGACTGGGGGGGGTCTGGTGAGGGGAGGGGAAGGTAGGTAAGTAGAGGGATAGAGGGAGAAATACAATAGGTAGGTAGGTAGGTAGAGGGATAGAGAGAGGGAGAAATACAGTAGGTAGGTAGGTAGGTAGAGGGATAGAGAGAGGGAGAAATACAGTAGGTAGGTAGGTAGGTAGGTAGTAGAGGGATAGAGAGAGGGAGAAATACAATAGGTAGGTAGGTAGGTAAGTAGAGGGATAGAGAGAGAGGGAGAAATATGGTAGGTAGGTAGAGGGATAGATAGAGGGAGAAATACAGTAGGTAGGTAGGTAGAGGGATAGAGAGAGGGAGAAATACAGTAGGTAGGTAGGTAGATAGTGGGAGAGAGGAAGAAATACAGTAGGTAGGTAGGTAGGTAGGTGGAGAAAGTAAGAAATATAGTAGATAGGTAGGTTTGGGTGGTTGTGTGTAAACAGGTTGGTTGGCCATTTAACCAGACTGGGCCACAGCAACGCGTGGACGGGTACAGCTAGTAATTTATAAAACAATTGATAAAAGACTTGTTATAGATGGGCATGCCTCAGTTTTTAATGTAAAAGGAGAACAAAAAGATATCCAGGGTCAATTTGAAAATGATTAGACACATCCATCCTTTCTTCTATTTTCTACACACAAAATTTTGGTAATAATAATAATATCCTGTGTGTGTGTGTGTGTGTGTGTGTTTGTGTACCTGTCTCCCGCCTTTTACTTCCAGCTATGAAAAAACCACGTGATTTTTAGCATTTACTTAGAAGATGGGGACAGCATGGGTATTTGCAACCATCCATAGCTGTTGGGAGTCAGGTGGTCTATAAATTAAATACTATATTAAATTTAACAATTTAATATTATTATCTATTAACAACAATGTGAAGTCACAGCTTACAGCTCTTTAGCTGGTGTTGGTCCTAATACTCATTGACTTCTTCCTAAGAACCTAGGATGTCGTCATGTATCGGCATGGTATATGTGCAGATCTTTTGCAAATGACAGATGGATATGTTGTCGCCCAGATTTCTAGGTGCTGCCCTAGAATATTATTTGCTGAATTTGTACATTCTGGGCAAAAGCATTGCATCAAGTAAAGGAACAGCATTTGCACCACATCTGTCATTTCCCCCCTTCCCACTGGAGAGCATTTTATACATAATAAAGCCTTTTCAATAAAATAGGCAGTACCATCATTTTAAATGGCACTTTAAATCCTGTTTTGACTGTCTTGAAATAATATGCTTCTCTCAAAAGACCTTACAGATGATCTCTGAGTCAGACTCAACATCCCACCCTGCAGGTTTCTCATTTTTACCATAAAAGGAAATTTCAGTCATTTTTCTGGAAATCCAGTTCTCCCCTCATCCTCTGCTACCTGAAGTATCTGGGAATGCCAGAACTAATCTATTACTTTTATAATTGTGTATTATCACCATTGCTACCATTTATATTTGATAATAATTAAAAGACTATGTTATGTATGAATTGTCTTGGATGATGGAAATATATTAATTACTATTTTCACTTTTTAAATTGAATGGTGGACTTGTATGCATACATGACCCAAAGTATGAGTGGCTGTAATTATAACCATAGACATGCACAACCCAACTTCGAGCCAATTGTTTTTACTTTGGGACAGCCCTGTCCATGTGGTGTAAGAGCAAGAGCAATGGTGAAGAAAGTTTATCGCTATAGATGTTGCCTCCACCAGCTCCTAAAGTGCTGTCAAAACTGATAGAAAACCATGAAATGACATCACAGAAAAAAAACATAGTTACTATATAACATTGGACTTTCAATGCCCCCATTGTGCTAGAATCTGGGCTTCCAAACTGGGACTGCAAAGCCACCCCGGTAGCCACAGGTGAACAGTGTGCCTTCTTCAAACCCAAATGACAAGCTATAACTGTTGCTGAATTGCAGCTCCAGTTATCCCTCATGACTGATCAAAATATTTGACTACTTATTTGATCTACAGCCCAGTCTGGTCATCAGGTTCAATGTCCTTTACATCAGTGCCCCCCCCCCCCCCCCAATGAACTCCATCTTCATCCCAGAGAAAAAAACCTCATGGGATCATCCTTGAAGATTCAGTTGTTGAAAACTAAACTCCTAAGCAGCTAATTGGCTCACTTTATGCCAGAGTTTATTATCTCTGCTAGACACCAGATGGTTTCCAGATGTGCTTCAGGGTGCTGGTCTTAACCTGAAGATGTACTTAGAGGTCTTGATGACAATGAGGATGAAGTTATCCATTCAGTTAAGTCCACCTCTGGGCAATTCTATAGGCCAAGTCTCCCCACATCTTCTGATTTTTTCTTCCAGCACTTCCATTTTAACTTCCAGGTACACACTCCACACATTCCTTTTCTGCTTGTGAAGAGATTTATATAACTCAAAGTAAGTTAGTGCAGAGTCAGAAGTTTCCCTTATGTCTTCACTGTGATTTGCAGTCTGTCTGAAAGTGAGGTTAATGGAAAAGATTATAATCTCCTCAACAAGGACAAAAAAACTTGGGAACAGGACAGTCTTTTGAGTCTGATTGTTTAAAACAGGATTTTCCTCTTGTGTGATGTATTACCCTGCCTAATCCAATAATGGCATTTGTTATGTTTATGCATAGCTTTGCTGCCCCGTGATTCAACGTATTGGTACAGTTAAGCAGGCTAAATTTGTCTCATTTTGTTTTGAGCAGGAGAATTTGTACAGCCTTTTCTGAATGGGAAAGCCACAGTGTTTGTAATAACACCCCACATTATCTTGTGGTTTGTCTATCTGCTGTCTTTTTCTAATTGATTTTATTATAATGGGCAGGTGATTTCTAGCAGCAAAACAGAAAGGCTGTGCCTTACAGTTGGTCAAGTTGCCACAAAGGGGTTGCCACAAAGAAGAGGGAGTCAAACTATTCTCCAAGGCACCTGAGGGTACAACAAGAAGCAATGGGTGGAAACTAATCAAGGAAAGAAGCAACTTAGGACAGGGGGAAAATTTCCTGACATTAGAACAATTAATCGGTGGAACAGCTTGCTTCCAGAAGTTGTGAATGTCCCAACACTGCAAGTCTTTAAGAAGATGTTGGATAGCCATTTGTCTGTAATGGTATAGGGCAGTGATGGCTAACCTTTTTTGGCTCGCGTGCCAAAAGCAGGGAGAGTGCAGGGGGGGATGTGCATGGGCGTGCCACACCAATAATGCTATGTGGGAGACCCCCTGCTTTTGGTGCACTTTCTTTCGCCCTCCCCATGCTCCAGAGGCTTTCTAGGAGCTTGGGGAGGGTGAAAACAACCTCCCCTCCCCACCTCCAGAGGCCTCAGGAGCTTCCCTGAAGCCTCCAGAGGGCAAAAAACGGCCTCAAAAGAAGGCCTAAATCAGCTGGCCAGCACACACAAGCGCACTGGAGCTGACAGGGCAACACCTTGCATGCCCTAAGAAATGGTTCTGCGTGCCTTAAGAAATGGTTCTGCGTGCCACCTGTGGCACCCATGCCATAGGTTCGCCATCACGGGTATAGGGCTTCCTGACTAGGCAGGGATTTGGACTAGATGACTTCCAAGGTCCCTTCCAACTCTGCTATTGTATTGTATAAGTTTCTGGTAGGGCTTCTCTTTCCCCTACTGCTTTGAGGCTTTTCAACAAGTGGGTCCACACCACATGCAACCCCTTAATTATCTGGATCGTAAATCATTGAATTCAGTTGCATGCATTTCTGCCACACATTAAACTAAAGCTCAGTTGAACCAACTGCCTCTGTATCAGACAACATGGAACCACAAAAGAGCTAATCATGTTTTAGTTCATGTTCTGCCAATCTCCAGGAAATATTTCATGCAAAAAGGCACTTAATTTGCATTTCTGTTGTTGTGACATTAGTTTTAACTCCTCTATTCAGACCTCCTAGTTCAGTGATGGTGAACCTTTTCCTTACGGCGTGCCAAAATTTGCGTGGGCGTGGGGAGACTGAGTAGGCACATTCAGTCTCCCCACCCACCTGCGCAAGTGTGCACCACCCCCTGTGCATTCATGTGTGACTCTTCCCCAGGCTCCAAAGGCTTTCCTGAAGCAGGGGGAGGGTGAAAATGGCCTTCCCCGGCCCTCTGGAACCTGGAAATGGATCTTTTCCAAACTTCTGGTTGGCCCGTTGGGGCCGTTTTTCATCCTCCCCAGCTTCCAGAGGAAGTCTGAGGAAGGCAAAAACAGCCTCCCCTGATCCTCCGGAAGGTCAAAAAATCAGCTGGCTGGTGCGTCCATGCGTGCCAGAGCTGATGGCTGGTGTGCCACCAAATATGGCTACGCATGCCACCTGTGGCACCCATGCCATAAGTTCACCATCACAGTCCTAGTTATTCATTGAAATTAGTAAGGAAAGAAAAGAGCCTAGTTCAGGTACCTGGCCCATCTAATGTAGGCCACTTAATGCACTTTATTTTCCTTGTCTACCTAACTTGGACTCTACCCTCCCTCTCAAATGAGTGGTGCTGCCCTAGCAGTTCAGGGCAGGCTATATTAAAGCAGGAATTGGCCAATTTCCCTGCCAATAGGAAAAACATTTACCAATTGCTAATGAGGACTGAGGCTAGAGGAGGAAGTGACAGTCATCTGTCAGAACCTTTAAATATAAGAGCTGCTCGGTGCTTGCCTGTCTGCCCGAATTGCGTAGAAATATCCTGACAGGTTGCTTTAGAGAGGTTCTGGTCTACTGCATCCACCGATAATACTGGCGCTGCTGGTGCCACATCAATCCAACAGCACAAATAAGCATAGCTGTGGAGGGAAATCAGCAGTCACCAGAGAGCAGAGTCTGGGCATGCCTGCAACAACCCACTGTAGTCAGTATGAGCGGGGCAGATTCCAGCCCATGCTGTCTCAACCTCAGCAGGTGAACTTATACACATAGGTTAAGAGAAGATAAAGCACTAATTTCACAATGATTAAGGGGGAAAAGTTAACTGGCCTTGGCTGGAGAGAAAAAGAAAACCATGTGGACAGTAAGGCATCTTCAAGACAATCTTATGCAGGCAGGCAGACATGCTATCTATTAATGATGTCTGGAATAGACAGCTTCGTGCTTTCCAGAGATTTGGATGACAAGTCCTGATGGCTGGCTGATATGGAGGGGGGGGGGATCTAATTCCTCTTTTGGCAGCAGCTGTCCAATGTTCCAGGCAGGCTTTATTTACATTTGTGTTTTATGTTATGATAACCTTAATAAAATAGTTTAAAAATAGTTCCTAATTAATATGGCATAGCCCATGCTGTCTGGAAACCACAGCCTAAAACACGTAGAAGGAAACCTGCTCTAGAAGCAGAGAACAACTTAAAGCTTTTCAGAGCACCAATTTCTCGAACATAAGTTAGGAAAAAATCAGAAAACATTCCCATAAAATCTCCATGTCTGAATCCATTCAGCCACCCAGGAGAAAGTTTGATGATTCAGAAGCCTGGGAAAAAACTATCAAAATCAACAGTGACTTTTGTATCTACTCCAATATAAATGATCCACCAGAAGGATCTCAAAATCTCAGATCCTAGAATATCACAATCATATTGTCCGGAGAACAACCTGCATAGAACAAATGAAACAAATGTGTTTTATCATACATTAGATGGGTACAGAAATTCCTGATACAGTAGTTTCTGTTATGAAGATATATTATAACATCACTTAAAAATTTTAAAGTCTACCATATTTATCTTGTTGCAGAATATCCTTGTAATTCTGCTGGTTGTCAGCTTTAAAAACCTCACATATCTGACAACTGGTAAGATTGTCAAACTAATTACTGCCTGTAGCCTAAGATGTCAAAAGCAAAATCAATTTAAAAAAATAGAACAGAATAAAATAAAATAAAATGGCATTCTCTCAATAAATTGAGCATTAGTATTTTGGTGCCTGCACCTAGGTCTCTACAATGCTCTCACAGACCACTGGCAGTGCCCAATCATAGAGCTTGTGGGTTATATGTTGGGCAATGTCTGAACATTATGTTAATTTACTAAACCATGGTGGTAAGCTTGTGTCATCCCAGCCACTGTCTGGCTCTCTGCGAATGGAAAGGATGGCAGGAAAGAAGAAACCTCTGTGCGTGTCTGACATGGAAAATTGGAGACATTCCATGGGCCACTTTTTATGTGCAGGTGGATCAAGAGTATCTGCTGCCATGCATCGATTGATTTTTAGCAGTCCAGATAAGGTCACCCTAACTAATGAGTCTTGCCAGGTTTTCTTTTTTTTTTTTTGGCATGCGGGTATATTCAATTCTGTTCAATTTATTAAATTTGTGCTAGCCACCCAATTGATTAGAATACCTAATCTGGATTTATCAGGCCTAGTTATAGTCAGAACGTGGATGGACCTCCCACCAAGGAAGTCTAGGACTGGAAACCAGACTGGGAAGACCCTTGGGGCGGGGGGGGGGGGAAGTGAGGTGGCAAACCACTTCTGTAGCACAGCCCATACAACTGGATCAGACGGCATGTTCATAGAGTCAGGGGGAATCCAAATTTGGCTAGCAGGAGACCTCGATCCTAGGTAGAGGCAGACGTAGGGTCTCCTGCTTGGGCAGGGGGTTGGACTAGATGACCAGCAAGGCCCCTTCCAACTCTTGTTAATCTGTTAAACTCACTACATTTTACTTTAGAAGATGAAGAACTGACTCCTGGATCGACTGGACTGGAGTGACGGGTACCGAACTCGTCTTAGGACCCAGGAAGCGGCGGAGATCTCGCCGGCTAGTTCCCTGGGAATCAATGAAAGGAGCGGAGTTCTTCAAAGCTCCCTCCAGAACCTGGCGGGGATCCCCCCCGGGCAGATGTTGTACAACTTCCCACATTTCGCCCCTCTCCCTCGGTTGCTCTCCGAAGGGAGCTTTTCTCCCTGCCCGCTTGCCCCCCCCCCTCCCATATTTCCAAACAAGCATCCGGGATCGCGGTGGGGTGGAAGTTTGACATACTCGGAGGACGGAGCGGGCGGGCGGGCGGGCGGGCGGGCAGGACGAGGAGGGGGCTCCGAAGAAGAAACGTGGTGGGGAAGGGCAGCCACCCCGAGGGAGGGGTGAGGCAACATGACAACCGCTCCTGGCCCAGACTTTCCGTCAGGACGGGGCGTAAAGAAAGGGAAGCCCAAGTCCCGCCGCCCAGGAGGGAGAGAGGGAGGGGACTCGGCGGCGATGGAGCTGAACTTGGGCGCGAGTTTCGGGAGAAGTTTTTAGACCTTGGGCAAAAGGTCTCGCGCTGACAGCCCGCAAAACTTGGCGGGAATGCCGCCTCTCCCTCTCTTTTTCTTCTCTCCCCCGACGCCGCAGCCTCTGCTCAGGAATCGAACCGCCGCTACGAATCCCATCCCTGAGGCGTTCCCCGCGGGCGATTTTAACTAGCTCGGACGCTCTTTCCCTCGGCTTGAGCAAGGGAAGCCCCGCTGGTCGATTCCCCCCATAGGCGGGAGATGCCGGCATCCTAAGCGCCTGTCGTCCAGACTGAGGGGCTCGGTGAAGCATGGCCGTCAATGCCCTGACTGGCTTCTCCCTGGTCAGCCTGCTGAGTTTCGGCTACCTATCCTGGGACTGGATGAAGCCCGGTCTGGTGGCTGAGGTTTCGGGGGACCCGGCGGGGAAACCTCGCCTCCCTCCTGTTTTCTCCAGGCCTCCCCACATCCTTTTCATTCTGACCGACGACCAGGGCTATCACGATGTGGGCTACCACGGCTCGGACATCCAGACTCCGACGCTGGACAGGTTGGCTGCCGAAGGGGTTAAGCTGGAGAATTATTATATCCAGCCCATCTGCACGCCTTCCAGGAGTCAGCTTATCACGGGAAGGTAAGGAGGGGCAGAAGCGCCGCTTTCACGCCATTCGGTCCACGGGGGGGAACTAGACGAGAGAAGCAACTCCAAAGGGAAAAGGAAGTCTCCCCCCCCCCCCCCCCCCGTAGATGCTGGAGAGGAAGACCGAAGGAAGCCGGGTGAACTTCAGCCAAGGCCTTCCCCCCGGATAAACTTGTATAAGTTATGTTCAAATAAAAAGAGAGAGAGAGAGAGAGAGAGAAACAGAATGGATAACCAGATTGAGAAAAACGAAAGGGGGAGAAAAAAAAAACCCACGCTACTTTAAAGAGAATGTGGTTGCTCAGGATTCAAATTTAAAATGTTAAACAGCGGAATGTTTGCCACCTTTTTTGGAGGCAATAATGTTAGATGGCTTTTACTGCAGTAGAACTTTAAAGCTGAGCGAAATGAATGTGCAGACAGTAGAGATGAGGCATAATAATGAATAATAATGAGTAAAAACGGTAAATGGATTTCACTGCATTAGAATGCTAAATCAGAACGGTGTTGGTGTGCAAACAGTAATCATGAGGCATAGTAATAAGTAATAATATTGGCTGTATTTCATAGGATTAGGCTTTTAAAATGCAACAGTACTGCTGCACAGACAGTGTTACCTAAAGGATGGGCACCGCTTTTCAGTTCAGACAACTTTCCCTTCTACATGGGGCTTCCCTTGAGGTGCACCCGAAAGCTACAGCTAGTCCAGAATGCAGCCGCGCGGGTGATTACGGGAGCGCCTAGACACTCCCACATAACACCGATCCTGCGCGAGCTGCACTGGCTTCCTGTGGTCTTTCGGGTGCGCTTCAAGGTTCTAACGACCATCTTTAAAGCGCTCCATGGCTCGGGGCCTAGTTATATGCGAGACCGCCTCCTGCCCCATACATCCCTCAGACCGATACGCTCCCACAGAGAGGGCCTCCTCAGGGTGCCGTCGGCCGGTCAATGCCGACTGGCGACACCCAGGGGAAGAGCCTTCTCTGTGGCGGGACCAGCCCTTTGGAACGACTTACCCCCTGAACTCCGTACCATCTCCGACCTCCGCCTCTTCCGCAAGTGTCTGAAGACACACCTATTCCAACTAGCCGGCCTAGCGTAGCCTCCAATTCTGACTCATAGATAGTTTTAAAATGGGGATTTTAATTCGGTTTTAGCACAGGTTTTTTAGTTGAATAGGTTTTTTAAAAAAAAGTTTTATATGTTTGTATGTTTTTTAATATGCCTGTGCGCCGCCCTGGGTCCGTTTGGAGAAGGGCGGGGTATAAATTCAATAAAAAGTAAAGTAAAGTAAAGAGAGAAGCCAGTTTTTCTTGAAAAAAGTTACTTTACATTGTTTGCTCCTTATTTATGTGGATATGGTATTACTGATCTCCTGTACCTGGTTACCATTAGGATTCACAACACATACCATTAAAACTTGTACTTCTACATGCCATTAAAACTTCTATATACAATTAAAGTGCAGTTGTAGAATGGATGATGATAAGGACAGAAACGGCAGCATGTGGAGAATTAACAGGATTTCATCAGCCTCCCAAATCTTGACTGGCTAACATTAATGCAGGAAATTCATTTACTTTGTTAGCAGTGAAGGCAATTTAGCACCCCTTTTAAAGAAATGGTCTGGTTTGGGATTAACAATATATATATCCATGATAATAACATTGGTCTACATAGGCTGCTGAAAAGGTAGTTAAAACATAAGGAAAAGTATTCTTTTGAGTTACTCTATTGGTCCAGTACTGGCATCATTGACCAGAAGTCTATTTACAGATTTCATGAAGGAGGTTTTCCCACTGTACCTCTTGAACCTGAGGACTCAGCCTAGGAAGTCTAGGAATCTTTGGCTAGTAAAATATAGGATGAACCATGTAGGGGGAAGAAAGAGAGGAGAAAGACCAGATGTCTTCCTAAAACCCAGAATAATCTATTTTTTCTTAACAAACTGAAACCCATCAGAGAGCAGATCATGAAAATTTCTTCCCAAACATTGCATGAAATATACCGTATTTTTTGGAGTATAAAACACACCTTTTTCCCCTCAAAAAAGAGGGTGAAAATCTGGGTGCGTTTTATACACTGAATACAGTATTTCTTGCCTCCCGAAACCCTGTTCCCTTTACCAAAATGGCCGTGCGGAGCTTCCAGACTGCTCCTGGGGGCTGGGGAGGTCAGAAATGAGTGGAAAATGGGCTATTTTTGCTCCCCAACACGCAGGAGCACTCTATAAGCCCCCTAAAGGCTATGTATGCCCTTTTTAAGGCAAAAAACGGGCCTGTTTTTGCAAGACCTGCAGAGTGCAAAAACGTTTTTTTTTTCTAATTTGCCTCTTCAAAATCTTGGTGCATTTTATACTCCAGTGCGTCTTATACTCTGAAAAATGATATTCTTTGCTTTGCTGCTACAGTTAACCTACCAATAGTCCTACAGTCCAGTCCTACATATTTGCCAAACATCAAAATGAACATTCTGGGTGGAAACTCTATATTGCACAGATCTTTATGTTTTGCCAGATTTTCAGTGGCTTGCTCTGCTGTTCACAAGCCAGAAATCAAAGAAACCTGCCTTATTTTCATCATCAAAGCATCTGTCAGACATAAAACATGCTTAATTTCCCACAGCTACACATTCCAAATCAACTGTGTGTGTGTGTGTGTGTGTGTGTGTGTGTGTGTGTGTGTCTTGGGATTGGGCAGGGGGACAGATTCAAAGCCAATTGTAATTATTCCTGAGAAAGAGAAAAAGAACTTTGGGGATGGGAGAATTGTGGGATAGTTAGAAAAGGCTCACTGCAAGATCTTTGACTTTTCCTAAGACAGTGAATATGACACTTCTAGAAAAGTAGACATCTGCTTTGTGTCTAGCTAAACTATCTTCATTCACTTTTATATCCAATTTCAGAGTGCCATTACCTACATGCATATCACGAGATGTACAATTTAACAGTGAGGCAAAAGTATGTAGATTTCTTCCATAAATATTTTGAACTGGAGGGAAAGCAAGAGATATAGAGTACCACTGAAGCTTATTGAAGACTCAGATTTTTGAGCATTAGAGCCCAACTAGCCGGAGGCCCTATGCCCATGAATAAGGTGATACGCCTCCAGTGTATGAACATTTGTTCCATAACAAATCTAGAAGTGTTTAAGGTGCTCTATAGCATCCTAACATTTTCCCACTACGGCACAAAATTACTTAAAATGACTTCCAAAATAAATATTACAGTGGATTTCAGGGACATAATTAAATCTGCAATCCTATACTGTTTATCTGGGAATAAGCCCTTTGGGCTTCATTTCTGGGCAGCTATGAATGTGATTTCACTCTGTGAGTTGCAGAATCCAACTTTTTATAGGAAAAAAAGGGGGGGCATTCCTTCCCTTGTAGAAAACTCTAGAGATTTTGCCCCTATTTGCCTCAGCGTTAAAGGATTAAGTCCTTTGAAGATGATAAATAAAAGTTTTCAGAAAACAAAGCATGTCTAAATGAAACATTAGACATCGATCCCTTGTGGATGGAGATCAATGCAGCTTAGTGACTGCCTTGTTTAGCAACCAATTGTAGTTATGACAGTGATGAAAAAGCACCTTAGCGATCCATCTTTTCATATATAATCTGTGCAAGTCTGTAAAGCAAAGGAAAGCTGAAATAAGATCATAAGCACAGTCATGGTTTCTCTTAGTGACCATTCCACATGATGACCAAGTTGCCAGTGCCAATGGTAGTAACCAAATGAGGATAACTTACAATAATTCATTTAGAGACCGTTCAAAGCTACAATGGCACTACAATGGCACTGAAAAAAGTGAATTGTGTCCGTTTTTCATACTTACGACCAGTGGTATCTCCATGGTCACATGATCAAAATTCAGATGCTTGGCAGTTGCAGTGTCCCAGGGTCATGTGATCACCATTTGCAATATTCTTACAAGCAAAATTAATGGAGAAACCAGATTCACTTAACAACTGTGTTACAAACTTAACTGCGATGATTCACTTAAAAACTAAGGAAAGAAAGGTTGTAAAATGGTGTAAAATTCACTTAACAACTTCTCCTTTGCAACAGAAATTTTGGGCTCTTTTGTGGTTGTAATCCAAGGACTACTGCAACATCTCTATTTAAAAAGAGCCGTGGTGGCGCAGTGGTTAGAATGCAGTACTGCAGGCTACTTCTGCTGACTGCTGATTATCAGCAGTTTGGCAGTTCAAGTCCCACCAGGTTCAAGGTTGACTCAGCCTTCCATCCTTCCGAGGTAGGTAAAATGAGGACCCAGATTGTTGGGGGCCATATGCTGTCTCTGTAAACTGCTTAGAGAGGGCTCTAAAAGCACTATAAAGCAGTATATAAGTCTAAGTGCTATTGCTCTGAATGCTATCTATATAAATAAAAATTTAAAATAGTTTGTGCAAATTCGCTAATCTCAGAAAGTACTGCACTGATCGCCACCAAATTTTCACACAATGTTGCTAAGAAAGGGAGTAACAATCATACGTACATTTTGTGTGGCTGGCACACGTATGTCATGTGCAAGCAGCACAAATGTAAAAGGTACACACTTCTCAGGTTTTCACCTCCCTGAAGCTCCTCCCACCCGGCTGCTTCTTATGATGCTTCATGCACACGCCCCTCACATTTCCAACGGTCGTTTCCTCAGCAACCGAATAAGCCTCCAAAGTTCCACACTGTATGGAGGCCTACTAGGCCCAAAACAAGGCACAGAGGATAGCACACTCCCAGGTGGCCCATAGATGTATAGAGAGAGGGGGGGGGGAAATACAGTAGGTAGGTAGAGGGATAGAGAGAGAGGGAGAAATACAGTAGGTAGGTAGGTAGAGGGATAGAGAGAGAGAGAGAGGGAAAAATACAGTAGGTAGGTAGGTAGAGGGAGAGAGGAAGAAATACTGTAGGTAGGTAGGTAGGTTGGGGGTTGTGTGTACGTGTTAGTGTGTGCAGGTGTATATCTACACACAGATTGGTTGGCCATTTAACCAGACTGGGCCACAGCAACGCGTGGCTGGGTACAGCTAGTTTAAATATGAATCATTGTAAATCTTAAAAACAAAAATAATTCACATTTGATTGTTGATTGTGATTCTGAATTTGTCAGAAGTATTGATGCAAAAAGCCTTCTGGCAGATGCTACCTAATCTGCAGGAAGACAGAGTATTGAAGGTTTTAACAGGCTTTCCCTACATTAGTGGTGGCAGAGGTGATAGACTGTAAAGAAGCTGTTCTCCTTGGTGTGTTGCCTCCCAACAAGCTTATGCTGGGCTTTTTGCTTGCTATCCAAAAATATCTAATTATTCTCATCTGGAAAAAAAGAGATTGAATTATGCAGAATTTATAATATCAATTTAATTACATTACATGTAAAACTAACTGGGCTCGGTGTTACACATAGTGGATCAGATATAGTTACAGATAAAGATGATCCTTGACTTACATCCATTTGATCAGCCATAGTTCAAACAGTGCTGAATGAACAGATATATAATAGGTCCTCAAAATTCTGGCCATTGCAGCACTGCTGGGGTCACATTTGTTTATTTATTTATTTACATTTATATACCGCCCTATCTCCCTTCCGGGACTCAGGGCGGTGAACAGGCGATAATAAAAAACCACAATAAAACATCCAATAATCCAATAAATATGCTAAAAGTTCTAAAACCAAATTAAACAGTGGGCCTGCTCTAAAATACCATTATAAAACCCTAATAAAACAAATTAAAACTATGCCAGGCCGGCCGCACGAAATAGATGGGTTTTCAGGGCTCGGCGAAAAACGTGCAGGTCCGTGATTGTATGTAGGTCAGGGGGTACGTCATTCCAGAGGGCAGGAGCTGCCACAGAGAAGGCTCTCCCCCTAGGGGTCGCCAGCCGGCATTGACTGGTTGACGGCACCCCGAGGAGGCCCTCTCTGTGGGAGCGGACTGGTCGGAGGGAGGTATGTGGTAGGAGGCAGTCTTGCAAATACCTAGGTCCCTTGCCATGGAGCGCTTTAAAGGTGGCTACTAACACCTTGAAGTGCACCTGGAAGGCCACAGGCAGCCAGTGCAGCTCGCGCAGGAGAGGTGTTACATGGGAGCATCTAGAGGCCCCCAGAATCCCCCGCGCGGCCGCATTCTGAACTAGCTGGAGCCTCCAGGTGCACCTCAAGGGGAGCCCCATGTAGAGAGCGTTGCAATAGTCCAGGCGGGAAACAATGAGGGCTTGAGTGACCGTGCGTAAAGCATCATGATCCAGAAAGAGGCGCAACTGACGTATCAGGCGAACTTGATAAAAAGCCCCCCTGGCCACGGCTGCCATATGATTGTCTAAAGACAGCTGAGTATCCAGGAGGATGCCCAAGTTGCGGGCCCTCTCCACGGGGGCTAATGACTTGCCCCCGATAGCCAGGGATGGAACCAACTGGCTATGTTGTGACGCCGGAAACCACAGGCACTCGGCCTTGGACGGGTTGAGTTGAAGCCTGTACCTCCCCATCCAGACTCGCACGGCCTCCAGGCACCGGGACATCCCTTCCGCGGCATCGTTGGGGTGGTCCGGGGTGGAGATGTACACTGGGGACTGGGGCACTGGGGTACTTGGTTCACAATTTCTGGGTCAAGGCAGTCATGGTCACACAATCACCATTTGAAGCCTTCCTTGCCAGCTTCCTGCAGGCAAAATCAATGGGGAAGTTGACAGGGAGGATTACTCAAGTATGTCACTCCTGCTTATTCCCTGCCTATAGCATTCCTCCCCCTCCTGCAGCTTCTACTGCTGTCCGAGGCCTTCCTACAACTCATGTGTAGTCTGTGTTGGCCTTCCCACCTTCCCCAACTCATGCGTGGCCTGCACCCATCCTCCCATGCCCTCCCCAGCCAACCTCCCATGGCACTCCCATGCACCTTGTCTGGGACTCCCGGACAAGGATCTTTGGATCTACACTTACAGCAAAATCATCCAGAAACTATTATATACTGTATAATGGATTGAACTTTGTTTTTGTTTCATTATTTGCTCCTGTTACTTTTCCATCTCTGGCTTGGATCTCAGCACGGGGGTTAACCTCTTCAGTTGGAGGTAAAGGCTAACAGGGAGGTGGAAATAGGAGTGGTGAGCAAATATGAAGAAATAAATCAAAAAGCAATAGGGCCTAAAGTAGTCCTGAAAAACATTGGAATTTGGAAATATTCTATGCATCCTTTAAAAATATGTGTATTTTGGAAACTTCCAGAGAAGAAAGGGCAAACCTGGTGGTTGGTTATAGTTCCGTTAAAAAAGGAGTCCAGAACCACAGTGGAATGAAGAGCTGGTGAGAAGGCTGACTATTCATAATTCCTTTGAACAAGGAGAAGACTTGAGCATCTGTTATTTGTGTGTGTGTGTGTGCGTGTTTACTATGCTCTTATTTTTCTATTTTTCTTTTCTTTCTATTTTTTTAAAGGTTTAAAGCTTTTTTAACTGTAGTGTTTAATAAAACTACTATAAAACTAAAAAAAATGAGTTTATGTATGTATACCAGTGAACCTGGAAATAGATATCTATTACATCAGTGTTTCTCAATCTTGGCGACTTTAAGTCTTGTGGACTTTAACTCCCAGAATTCCTCAGCCAACTGTGCTGGCTGGGGGATTATGGGAGTTGAAGTCCACAGGACTTAAAGTCACCAAGGTTGAGAAACACTGTATTATTACATTGTGTCTGCTTACAGCTTGGACTCTTTTGAAACCATGCCATGCAGCTTTTAAAAGGAATCCAGGTAGAAGTAATGTTCTATCAGGGAAACTTACTTTTCAGGGACACCACTGTAGACTCATGGGGGGAGATGGAGATATTGTAATTTAAGATGACGTCTTTGCTTTCTTTCTCTGTCTCTTTCTTTTCCTAGGTACCAGATCCATACAGGTCTTCAGCACTCAATCATCCGTCCCCGACAGCCCAATTGCTTGCCTCTGAACCAGGTCACTCTCCCAAAGAAGCTGCAGGAAGCCGGCTACTCTACCCACATGGTTGGCAAATGGCACTTGGGCTTCTATCGTAAAGAATGCTTGCCAACCCGCAGGGGCTTTGATACCTTCCTGGGCTCACTGACGGGAAATGTGGATTATTATACATACGACAACTGTGACGGGCCAGGAATATGCGGGTATGACCTTCACGATGGGGAAAACGTAGCCTGGGAAAAAAGTGGCAAGTATTCCACGTTCCTTTACACCCAGCGAGTCAGAAAAATTTTGGCGACCCACAACCCCAAGGAGCCTCTCTTCATCTACATAGCATTCCAGGCAGTGCATACCCCTTTGCAGTCCCCAAAGGAATACATCTATCGCTACCGCTCCATGGGCAATGTTGCCCGCCGCAAATACGCTGCCATGGTCACATGCATGGATGAAGCTGTGAAGAATATCACCTGGACCTTGAAGAAATACGGCTACTATGACAACAGTATTATTGTTTTCTCTACAGATAATGGAGGGCAGACATTCTCTGGGGGAAGCAACTGGCCGTTGCGAGGCCGCAAAGGAACTTATTGGGAGGGAGGAGTGCGTGGCATTGGGTTTGTCCACAGTCCACTGATTAAACGCAAGCGAAGGACCAGTAGGGCACTCATCCACATAACTGACTGGTACCCAACATTAGTGACTTTGGCTGGGGGCAACGTGTCTGAAGCAGATGGCTTGGATGGCTATAATGTGTGGCCAGCTATCAGCGAGGGCAAAGAGTCACCCCGGACTGAAATCCTGCACAACATTGACCCTTTGTATAATCATGCCAAATATGGCTCTTTAGAGAATGGCTTTGGCATCTGGAACACAGCAGTACAGGCCTCTTTACGGGTGGGAGACTGGAAACTTCTTACTGGAGATCCTGGCTACAGTGACTGGATCCCACCACAGACTCTAACCAACTTCCCGGGGAGTTGGTGGAACTTAGAGCGCCTGACAGACGGGATGCGGCAGTCTGTCTGGCTTTTCAACATTACAGCCGATCCATACGAGCGCCATGACCTGTCAGATCAGCGTCCTGATGTGGTCAGAGCTCTGCTTCTTAGGCTGGTTAATTACAACCAGACTGCCATCCCCGTCAGATACCCTGCGGAAAACCCACGAGCTCACCCTGACTTCAATGGTGGCGCCTGGGGACCATGGGCCACAGAAGAGGATGAAAGATGGGAAGTAGGGCATGGAAACCCAAAAAACAAAAAGAGGAAAAAGAAGTGCAAGATCTGTAAGCTACGCTCCTTCTTCAAAAAGTTGAACACCAGACTGATGTCAAACCGCATCTGAGATGGGATAGGCTGGATTCTTGCTAAAAGTCAGGTTGGAAGAGAGCTGTCCCCCCCCCCCAAAAAAAAGAAGTAGGGGGAGAGAGCAGTAGACTATTCTCCTTTCTGTTCGACTGGGAGTGAAGCGAGATGGACTATCAGCTCTTCTTCCCCTATTGTGAGGTAGGGGCAACCAAGTCTGCCTATCCATCCCACTTCGTCTTTCCCCACCAATTTCAGCACCAACATTGCTGATTCTGAATATGGGCAGACTTTGCAACCGCTATTTGACATAGTCCCTTCCTTTTAAATGTTATGACATGAGAGGGTACTCAATGTGCAATTAGTCATTCTAGAAGATTGCAGCAATGCCATTCAGGAACTAGCGGGAAGGCTATACATTCTCATTCTTTAACCAAAGATGAAATTGTTCTTAACCCAGGGAAAGAATCGCTTAAGGATGAAATTGTTCTGTATTTGCTATTGACTCATGGAATGCTGACCATAAGTAATCTTATATAATGTTTTTGCTCTCAGAAAGCGATTGTGGATTCTTCTCTCCCTGGAGACTGCAGTTGCCTCCTTCTGATCACTTTAGTGCCTGTGGGTGTAGATACAGAAGACCTGGGACAATTATTTTTATCAGAGTTAAAATGCAGATCTGGTGTGGTGCAATTTCCCCCCACCCCCTGAATATGTATAAAGCCAAACATCTTGTATGCGTGGGCAGGGGCATCAGTAAAGGCTGTTTGAGTGTTGCTTGAGCTAAGAGCATAGTCTTATATATGCAGAAGGAGTTGATAAGAGCTGCATTTTTACATTGATTGACAGATCTGTTTACTTCCACTGAATGACTGCTCTTATATAGTTTTTTTTTTACTATGCACATTTTCTTTCCTGCAATTTTGAGTGTACTGCAGATGAGCTCTTGTTCATTTATAGATCTATTCAAATACACAGGAATAATTACAAGTTGCTTCCATACGTCAATTTGGATGTAAAATGAACCATGCAAATACTCATGATTAGCTCACAAATAGTTAAAATCTTACTGTTTGGAGAGCAGATGCTTGAATTTCTTCATAATGGCAGAATTAATTTTTACAAATGTGATGATTACTAGCTGAATTTATTTTTTTTAAAGGAAAAAAACTGTTCATTTATCTATTAATGTGAGTTAATCATGGTGATTGATTGATGCATGGATTGGGGATGTTCTATCGGGCCAGTGTTGGCTCTTAGCAATCACATAATTTTTCATTGATGATCATTAATGCTCTACCAATCTCTAATAAGCTGTGGTGGTGCAGTGGTTAGAATGCAGTATTACAGGCTAATTCTGCCAACTGCCAGCAGCTTGATTCTCAACCTGCTCAAGGTTGACTCAAACTTCCATCTTTCCGAGGTGGGTAAAACAAGGATTCAGATTGTTGGGGGGTGATATGCTGACTCTGTAAACTGCTTAGGGAGGGCCGTAAAGCACTGTGAAGTGGTATATAAGTCTAGGTGCTATTGCTATCCCTAATATGGCCTTCCGGTCTTCCAATGGTGCACACAGTCTTCTCATCTCTTTCTTACCACCTTTCCCAGCATCAGAGCCTTTTCAGAGAGCTAAATCTTCATATAATGTGTCCAAAGTAGGATATTTTGAGCCTGGTCCTTTGAGCTCCAACGAGAACTTTGGATTGATTTGTTCACTAACCTATTTGTTTGTTTGTTTTGGCTGCCTTGAAATATTCTCTGGAGTCTTCTCCAACCCCAAACTTTAAAAGGATCGATACGCTTCCCATCCTGCTTCTTCAAAGTACAACTTTTGCTTCCATAGATCATGACAGAGAATTAATTCCATGGATTATTCTGATCTTTGTAGGTGTAGATACATCAGAGCATCTGAATACTTTTTCCAAAGTCTTCAGGGCTGTTTTCCCAAGTGCTATTGGGGAACATATTTCTTAACAGCGGGTTCCTATAGTGTGGATGCGTGACCCTAAAAGGCAGAAACTATCTACCATCTTGATATTTTAGGTCATGGTTGCGAAATTAAATCTTCCTATTCAAACCATAAAACAAAGTGTTGAAGATAAAGCTTTTTGTAAAGGCATGCCGAAATTGTGCTATAGCGCACACGTGTGTGCCAGTGGTGGGTTTCTGCAGGCTCACACCTACTCGCGAGAGCCGGTTGGTGAAATTTAGAGAACCGGTGAGAGGGGGTTCCACTGGCGTATGTGGAAGTAAATCTGGCCCGCCGCTGCCAGTGACCCAACGGGAAGGAAAGGAAAGGAAAGGAAAGGAAGGAATAAAGGAAAGAAAGAAAGAAAGAAAGAAAGAAAGAAAGAAAGAAAGAAAGAAAGAATTTATCATCACAACTGAGTCCAAAATTTTGGTTGCTAAGCAAGAGCGTTGTTAAATGAGTTTCACCACATTTTAAAAGGTGGCCACTCCCACCCTGTCACATGACTGCCAAGCCACGCCCACAAAATAGGCCACACCTACAGAGTAGGTTCTAAAAAATTTGAAACCCACCACTGTGTGCCCACACCTACAGCTCAATGCACCTCACCCACCTGCACATGCACATGCAACACCCCCCCGCGCATACACTCATAAACCCCCATGCAGCCGGGGGGGGGGGGGAGTTTTCACCCTCCTCAGGCTCTGGAGGCTTTCCTGAAGCCTGGGGAGGGTTAAAACGGCTTTCCCCAGCCCTCTGGAAGGCCGAAAATCAGCTGGCCAGCACATGCATGCATGCTGGAGCTGTCGCCTCATGTGCTGGCAAATATGGCTCCGTGTGCTATCTGTGGCACGGGTGCCATAGGTCTAGAAATTTCCAATGGCATCTGGCTGGCACCTGACGGACACAAAGACTGAATAAAGCTGATTGCTGGTCTGTCCAGCAGAAACTTTTTTGCCATCTTATATTTTAGTTATGTTGACACTTGCTTTGTTTATAAAGCTTCTGATCTAAACAAAAAGAATTTAGCAGTCTGGAAAAATTCAGATATTTGGTTCTTGGGCAAGTCTGAAAAAAGAAAGTTTGGCCTCCTTAAAAGATTTCTTTGAATGAATTAACTCCTTAAAGAAGTTGCGCCTTTTTTAAGGCTCATGCAGAGGTCTTGGGCAAGAGGAACTACTTTGAAGCATTGCAGAGAGGGTGTGTGCTTTCACGTGGTCCAAAACGCTTCTTCTGAGTCACTTTCAAAGATTGCTCAGCCCTAAAGATTATACATTACCCTGAGTCTCTAAGGCAGTATGAGTCTTTGAATACCAATTGACAAGGAATATGAGAGTTTGGTGATGCTTGAAGGATTTCCATGGGTATTTCTTGGGTCACTGCAGGAGCAAGATACTGGTTTGAATTTTCTAAGATCCATTATGCATTTTCCTGGAAACACACACACACACACACACACACACACACACACACACACACACACTCCTCTCTTCCTTCCCACCTTGCCAAACACAAGAGTAAGCTTGTGAAAGTTGCTTTTAAAGAAAATACATTTCCAGAACCTGGTGCTAAACTCCATTTCTCTTCTCTTTTCTGGACTAGTGCTTCTCCCTCCTAAAAGCTAGGCAGTGTTGCTTGCCTGGGGCTTCCTTGGGGCAGAGATGCTGAAGGATTGTACGCAGACTCATGTAGACACATTCTGATGAGCAGTGAAATGCTGATCTTAAATTAGAGTGGTATTGACTTTCCAGCCTGACAAAGAAGAGGATGATATCTCTGGTTGGTAGGAAGCCCCTGAAATGTTCCTACAATGTCTCAATGGCTGCCCAGAACACAACCACACAATTTCCTTTTGGTGTTTTGTGAAATAGTTCCCGTATGTATACCACCAAAGAGAATACTATCCAAAAAGAGGGCAAACAGCTCTAAAATCAGTTAACCGTAGGAGCTTGATTTTATTTACACTTACATAATGCGTTTTACATTTTTCTCCCCACAGGTTTTAGTTGGTACAGTGTGTGTGGGCAAAAGCCCTGCTGTGAATTTAAAAAAAATGTTATTTTTGTCCCTAGAGAATGAACCCCTTTTAGGACTTGTCAACTCATTGATGAGCTGTGTGAGGCTCTTTTTCTTTCATGTCACTAAAATCTGTGACAGTTGGCAGGGCTTAGACTACCCAAGTATACAATGTACTCCTTTTCATAGTACCCTGGAGATCTGTTTCTGCCTTCTGAACAAAGTGTAATTTGCACCATAGGGCTGCTTGTGGTTCTCCCAGAATGATGGCTCAACGTACTCATGGGTTAAGGAGAAGGAGGCAAAGGAGAAGGAGAGTTGCAATTGTTTCTTAGAAGTGGCTAATGTACAATGAGTCTAATTTATCACTTCAGAGGCATTTCTAAAGAATTGTCCCTGTTTGCCCATGAAGTAGGTCAGTTTTCCAAACCAGAAAGAACAAAGAATGGATAGAGCTGACTGCTAATTCAGTGCTGAATTAACACACAGCATTACCTTATTCTTCTGGACAGTAGAGGAAGGAAGGACAATGACATTTACATTTATTAAAAAGTCATGGAGATGGAATGGAGAAATGGTTGGGGAAAATGATGGGATTTGTTCAGCTGGCTAAACTGACTTTCTTGATTGGAGAAAAGACAATATCTACGTTTACTGCATACTGGGACTTATAGACTCCTTGCGTGAAACAGGGGAAAAAAAACCCTTATGGTTTATGGTAACCTTATAGTTGTACTTATAAGTGATATAAAGAAAATTGAAATTTCTTCTTGTATCATTTTTCTTTCTTTTCTATTTTTTATTTTTCTTTCTTGCAATTTTGGCTTTGTCTTTGATTTCTTCCTCCTCCTCCTTATTTTATATTAGTTATTAAAATGCCCAGGGAATGCTAAAATGCATTTGGTGCTTACATAAACATACTGGCAAATGTCCACTTTTAAACAGTTACCTACATTTAGTCATTGTAGGAGGAGAACCGTGTTAGTCTATGGGGGCAAAAAATCAGAAGGCGTCTGGTAGCACCTTTTCTGACTAATAATTTCCCCCCCATATGCATGTAATTTTATTTTACTGCATTTAGTAAAAAACAAAAATAAAAAAGAGCATTTTATCAGAATAAACATAGGCGGTCTTAAGGAGCTTTATATATTGACTTGATTACATGCCATCAGGCCAATGTTAGCGCTTAGTACTGCATAGATTTTCTCCATGATGATCTGTTCCAAATCTGATCTTTCAGGTTTTCATCCAAAGGTGCACTTATTGCCATTTTAACAGAATCCACCCACCTTGCCACTAGTCGTCATCTTCTTCTCTTGCCTTCCAGTCCTGCCCAGCACTAGTGCTTTCTTCAAAAAGCTGGATCGTCTCATAATGTGTCCAAATTAGGATACTGTGAAGCTGATTATTTGCGCCTTTTGTTGTGTGTGTGTGTGTGTGTGTGTGTGTGTGTATGTAATGTTGGAACACACTGTACAGTCAGTTTGCTTACAATCTGAACCTGTGTTTCCCAACAAACCATTTCTTGTGAGGTCCTATAATGGACAGCCAGTGACAGCTGCAAGATCGTCCCTCCATGCCTCAAGAAGATAGATAATCCTGTTTCTCCCATCAGTTTGGGAGAATTTGTGCTCTAAACCCAGACCTTTTTTTCTTGCTTCTCCTGAACCAAATTAATTCAAATTACAATCCTTTAGAAAGGTGAAATTACATTTGAGTAAACATGTTTATTATTATGCTGTGAGGACTTTCCAGAATATGAAAAAAATATGAAAGTATTTAATATGGCAAGCTTTTGATTGTTCATGCTGGTGGGTAGGCAGCATTGTTTTATTTTAATTGGCAAGGCAACCAAAGTTGGTTGCTTGTTTGCCTTTTGTCATAGGGCAGGGAGGAAACTTGTGTTCTTTCTAATGTTCTTTTTTATTCCAACTGCCATGAACTTCAGGTAACTAGATGATAGTTAATCACGGTGACAGTTGTAATATAATAACCCAGAAGACATTCTCCAAGTCTGGACTAGTTAGATTTTTAATCAAGCAAAATGGAATTTATGAAATGTTTATTTCTGGTTTCTTTCCTCCTCCATTTAAAAAAAGCTGCAAATGATTTTGCATGCAAAAGATCCTGAAACATCCTGGACCTAATTCTTTCTCCTTCCTTCAAATTTAAGGAAGTGTGGAAAAATTTCTGATTTTTCTGTTACCATAAATTCATTATGCAATGCATAAACACCTGACTCACCTGGTATTTGCTGTTCTTCTTTTCCTGGGGATCCTTCATGCGAAAAAATATACATTGTTTTTTACAATTACATTGAAAACCAAAGCCTTTATTTGTTTTGAGCTAATTTGAATCAACAACAAAAAAATGGTTTATTTCTGAATTTGGGGCAACGATAAAATTGTTCTTTGGAGAGGAAGACTTAAAGGTTTAAAAATCCGATAATGAACCATGGGATCACTGTAACGCCAGTTCTGACTATGTTAACTCTACTTGCCCAATAGTTCAATTATTATCCATTGCCACTTTCAGTGTGGAAATTGTGTGAGATTAGGAGAAACACCCCGACCTGCAAATGTACACGTAGTGACACTTGGAACTTTGGAAATGTCAGAGTATTTCATGGATAGGCATGGAAAGGTCAAAATGTTTCCCTTTGAGCGCAAGGAGGAATATTCATATCTTGTCTGGTTCTCGCACCTGAACTGTGGAGTAGAGAGGCTGTCCAATATTTCTCTCTCGGCAAGCGTGGTTCCAAATGACGCTGCTCCTGCAACGTCTCCATGCTGTAGGAACAACTGCCAAGAGGAGGAAAACCGTTCTCTCTTTTGCTATGCTTCAGAAACTAAATGTATTTTAAAGCACAATTCAGTGTATCAAGCAGCCCAACCCAGAGGTCTCAGCCAGGATGTGTTCCCACCGATGAGCAGCATCAGATTTGGGGCCTGAATGCATGCAAACAGGATGCCCGTTCTAAATGCAGCTGTCTCTCTCTCCTAAGTGGAGCCCCATATCTAATAGTCCCATTAAACCCCGCAGCCTTCTCTGCCTGTCACTCTCTTCAAGCTTGGAAGCCGTGAATACTTGAGAAGTATGAAATCGCCTGGGGGGAGCACTCTGAAAGTGGCTGAGTTACCTCCTGCTTGGTGTCAATCCATAAAGGTCACAGCCGGTGAGAAACAGCAATTAAGTTCAAGAACCACTTTGTGGAAATGCTTGGGTGTTCAATGCGAAATGGCTCTTTCTGGTTTTGCAGGATGATTGCCCTGAAGCACGGGTGGCATTTTCAGGGCCATGAGACTGTTCTGCCTTCCTACTGAGCACAATAATTCTGTGTTTTCCTCCTCTGGGTCTCCTGCTGCATGTTTCGTGAAGAATTAAAGCCAATTAATAGGAGTGGCCATGTCCTGGCTCTGTCTAGAAAATGGCACTACACACCTGAGGTACCTCTACAGCTGAGCAGGCATTTATTTATACAAGGTGGAGATAATGTGCAAATTAATATATGGCATTAAATATACTGATGTTCACTATATGAAAACAAGAATGGTTTTCTGGGTTTGGCTGACATTTTTGCCTTTAAATGTGTTCAAAGAACCAAGGTCCAGATCAGTGGTGGGTTCCCAATTCTGTTCCAACCGATATGGTTGGAACAGCCCCAGAGTCATCCACATACACGCGGGCAACACACACATGTGTCATACTTGCCTGCGACGCTTCCGCAAGTATCCGTGATGCTGCAGCTGCTCAGTGGAGCATCGTGCAGGTGCCGTACGCGCCATGCATGTGCGCGAAAGCACCAAAGGCATAAAGGACAGGTAAGGAGCGAGGGCAGGTGGGTGAGTCCTCCGGAGCACTGTACTGGAATGGTATCCGGTGCTCCGGGCAGGCTCCGGTACACCCGTACCGGGGCGTACTACCTGCAACCCAACCATTGGTCCAGATGTTATGCAAGTTCCTTACATGACAATGAATAGCACAAAACCTAAAAGGCATATTTGTTTTGAAGCCTTTTGAGATCAGTCAACTTAGAGCCTGCTACTTAGCTCAGCCTCAGTAATGTTAGTCTTGCTTTAAACACTGAATTTCTTTTTGCATTTTAAAATGTTAAGAACTGTGAAGTGTGCTGGAGGAGAAGAGGTAGGAGAGGACAATGCTGACTTATATGTCATCAGGCAAATGATGCAACCTGTGTGTACCAGACACCATGATGCAAGTACGTAATTGATCATTTGCGTGATAATGATACGGTGCACATGTGGCCAAGCTGAAATCAAGTGGCTTGTTACATACACTGGGGCTAAGAGCAGCTGTTCCTAATCTGGCACCTCTTGGTAGGTTAACAACCAGGACTCCAAGCTGGTATGACATAGAAACAGGGAGGGCTGCCTTAAAAGATCCTTTGAACAGCTGCCTACACAAGACCTTGCCTCCTATTATCAAACTATTTCCTTATCTACAGTACCTAGGTCAGTGGGTCTCAACCTTCCTAATGCCCCGACCCTTTAATACAGTTCCTCATGTTGTGGTGACCCCCAACCATAAAATTATTTTATGTTTTCAGTATTGTTTCAAAAATATGGGTTTTCCAATGGTCTTAGGTGATCCCAGTGAAAGGGTTGTTCGACCCCCAAAGGGGTCCCGACCCACAGGTTGAGAACCACTGATCTAGGTCATTGTTATCAGCACTAAATCACCTAAGCCAGGGGTCTCCAACCTTTGCAACTTTAAGTCTGAAGGACTTCAGCTCCCAGACTTCTCCAGCCAGCTGGCTGGAGAATTCTGGGAGCTGAAGTCCTTCAGACTTAAAATTGCAAAGGTTGGAGACCCCTGACCTAAGCAAATTCTCTCCAGAGATCTTGGATACAACTCCCTGAATGTTCCTATGACAGTGGATATAGGCAGAGGCCTCATTTTGATTTCCTATTCTGACAGAAAGAAGTGGGGATGAATAGGGAAGGAGTGCTCCCAATCCCTCTACACATGTCAATATTCAGACATTTTGAGTTAGAAATGCACAAGCAGGGAAAGAAAAGACTCCCAGAAGAGGTGACTCACTTCTCTTGCCCGAAACCATGGCATCCTGGTATCCTAGATGGATTGCTCTAAAATAATTTACAGTATAATTTATACTATATCAACTAACATAAACTCATGCATACATACATACATACATACATACATACATACATACATACATACATACATACATAACTCATGGTCTGGACAATGCATTGGAGGAAGAAGAAGCATCAGCAGCTGGCCTTTCAAAGTAGCTGGATTTTGAGTCAAACGGGGTGCTTAAAGTCATTGCAGAGACCCCCATGTTTGGGATATGCTCCTTCAGAGCAACTGCTTTAATATGCTTTTTGTAGGCACTGCTCAGCATGATTACCTCTTAACAATTTAGTTTTCTTTTCACTGCAATCAGGAGAGACTGCTCTCTCCTTCCCAAGAATGAGATGAGAATGTGTTTGCGTGCTAGAAATTTACAAATGAGGACTTGTTGCTGCCCTCTAGTGACTGACTGGATTTTTGCAGCCCGAAGGTGACAAATTTAATATCAATAAAATTTATTTCAGAACGACACGGTGTGTATGAGAAAGAGAGAGAGAAAAACAAGAGTGGGAGAGATTTAATTGTTCATGTTCAGTATTAAGGGCTGATGCAGCCCCCCCCTGTAGCTTACAAAGTCTTGATTGCAGCTGACACACTGAAGCTGTAAATCTCGCCCAGAGCATTTGAAAGGGGAAGAGCAAACAGTTGATGTTTGGGTGTGTGTTAAAATAGCCCCTTCCTGGATTTTTCAGGCTGAGAAAATAATTATTACTACTCAGCACAACTGCATCCTTATTTGCCAGACCTGTCAACTCATTCTATACATACAGCAGACCCTCTTTTTTTTTAAAGGTAGTAGACATCTTCATTGGGTCTCTTTAGTGAAGGCTGCAGTGCCCCCTAGTGACTTTCCGCAAGAAACGGTTGCCCTTTTTTGCACATCATTGGGGTTTTCGAGAAAATGTGCGGCGGTGGCTCCTTCAACTCCTGGCTTTGCCCCAAAGCATTCCAAGACCTCCTGGGGAAATCACATAGCATTGCAGGCCTGGACTCTTCAAAGGCTTTTGTGCTGCTCGTGGTGTAAGAGCCATCGGATCAAACCTCATCCCATCACAGATGTGGCAACATTGAATGAAGTTTCTTTTCCTGCTTCTTGCCTGGATCCTCCTGCAAGCAGTTCCTAGAAGGCCCAGGGAGGGCTGGAGAAGAAAAGAGGCAATGTCTCCTTTCAGCCAAGCTTGACGTTGATGACTTCGCAGACGTGCTTGTCTGGTTTACTTGGCAACCTCACAAGACAAGGTTGCGTTTCGTCTTCTGAGATGTTTTTCCTACTTCCCAGACTACTCGTCAGCTAGGGGATTTTCTAGCGGGCACCTTTCAAGGACCAACCAACTCAGTCTCTGCTTACCCTTTACAAGATCATCTGCATCAACCTAGATAACTGGGCGCCTCCATTTTAAAATAAGCCTGGGCTGATAAAGCTGGGCTACCCTTTGGCATGTTCCAGGGTGCATTTCCCTCCTCAGATAGGTTGGATGGCAAGGGATGTAATCCGACACAACCAGATGGGGGACAGCTGGTGCAGACAATCCTAAACTTGCAGGACCCATGGTCTGACTCAGTATAAATTAGCTTCCTTTAGAAGCCCAGGAATGCTGCCAAATTGGGCTGGGGGGGATGTGACAGTTTGTTCTTAGCCTTCTTCCTAACCTGATCCACCCTGAAACAGACAGCTTGCTGTTCATGCCAGATTGGTCACCAACCCCCCCCCCCAATCATTCCTGCAATGGGGAAATGAGCACACAGTTCCTTCTGGGAAAGTAGTAGCTACCAGACATTGTAGAATCTGGGATTGTTAAGGGAGATGATTCAAAAAAATAGTTGGCACAGAAAAATAGTTTATGATGGAAGAATTGTTCATAAACTCTGGGTTGCAAATACAAATTTGAATAACTTGTTTATTTTTATTTGGCACTAGCCGTTCCCGGCCACGCGTTGCTGTGGCCCAGTCTGGTTAAATGGCCAACCAATCTGTGTGTAGATCTACACCTGCACACACAACACGTACACACAACCACCGTATAACCCCCAACCTACCTACCTACTGTATTTCTTCCTCTCTCCCTCTACCTACCTACCTACCTACCATATTTCTCCCTCTCTATCTATCCCTCTACCTACCTACCTACCTACCTACCTACCTACCTACCTACCTACCTACTGTATTTTTCCCTCTCTCTCTCTATCCCTCTATGGGCCACCTGTGCCTTGTTTTGGGCCTAGTAGGCCTCCATACAGTGTGGAACGTTGGAGGCTTATTCAGTTGCTGAGGAAATGACCATTGGAAATGTGAGGGGTGTGTGCATGAAGCATCATAAGAAGCAGCCAGGTGGGAGGAGCTACAGGGAGGTGAAAACCTGAGAATTGTGTACCTTTTACATTTGTGCTGCTTGCACATGACACACATGTGCCAGCCACACAAAATGTACATATGATTGTTACTCCCTTTCTTAGCAACATTGTGTGAAAATTTGTTGGTACTTTCTGAGATTAGCGATTTTGCACAAACTATTTTAAATTTATATTTATATAGATAATCTGGATAAATTATTTCATTTTCATAGATTAATAAAACATGGTTAAGAGTTAACAACACTGGTAATGCAATACTGTGGTACAAACCTTAACTGGATGAGAACATAGATACACTTAAGAAACAGAAGGATCTTGACAAACTTGAAAATTGGCACTATCTAACAAAATGAAATTCAATGGTGGAAAGAGTAAGGTTCTACAATTAGGCAAGAAAAATAAAATGCATAGGTACAGTATAGGTGGTACCTTGCTCAATAGTAGTAACTGTGAGAGGGATCTTTGAATCCTAGTGGACAACCATTTAAATATGAGCCAGCAGTGTGCAGCAGCTGCCAAAAAAGCCAACACAGTTCTAGGCTGCATAAACAGAAGGATAGAATCAAGATCACGTGAAGTGTTAATACCACTTTATAATGCCTTGGTAAGGCCACGCTTGGAATACTGCATTCAATTTTGGTCGCCACGATGTAGAAAAGATGTGGAGACTCTAGAAAGAGTGCAGAGAAGAGCAACAAAGGTGATTAGGGGACTGGAGACTAAAACATATGAAGAACGGTTGCAGGAACTGGGTATGTCTAGTTTAATGAAAAGAAGGACTAGGGGAGACACGATAGTTGTGTTCCAATATCTCAGAAGCTGCCACAAAGAAGAGGGTGTCAAACTATTCTCCAAAGCACCTAAGGGTAGAACAAGAAGCAATGGGTGGAAACTAATCAAGGAGAGAAGCAACTTAGAACTGAGGAGAAATTTCCTGGCAGTTAGAACAATTAATCAGTGGAACAGCTTGCCTCCAGAAGTTGTGAATGCCCCAACACTGAAAGTCTTCAAAAAGTTGTTGGATAGCCATTTGTCTGAAATGGTATACAGTGTCTTGCCTAGGCAGGGGGTTGGACTCGAAGACCTCCAAGGACTCTTCCAACTCTGCTATTGTCTTGTAACATAATAACTTATAGCACCATAAACCAAACCAAGGAAGCATACACTCAGGGTACAATCTGATCATCAGTATTACAACAAGATTTCAGAATTATGCCCTTTAGGTTTTATTGAATTGATCCTCATGTTTAGTACATTGAATTAAAGCAATGAAGCATTTAAAGCATTTTAAAGTCTCACTGATTTCAGTGTGGAAACACCTAATTTTTTCAGACAAATTAGACTCACCAGAGCACTGTAAAAATCCAGCGAACCATTAGATCCTGGTTATTTAGGTTTTGAAACCCAGGTCTAAAAGCCACATGGAAGTCGATGCAACACCAAAGTAAACTCAACTGATTTTCTTGCATTTTTAAAATAACAGTTTCAAAAATATCAAAATCTTATTTAAACAAGTTTGTCCATGGGGTTTGGAGGAGATAAAAAGTACACTGGGCATGTACTGCTGTTCTGCAATTTTTACAGGGATGTAAGAAATCTTATTTAATATCTTTTTAAAAATATCTAGGACAGACAGACTTTTGATATATAAACGTTCTATTTTCTGATTCTAAAGCTACCATTACCAATATTGTGGCTAAATTCTGTATTACTGCAATTAAAATATACCTTCAAATCCTATAGCCTGCATTATTATACTTGTGCAATCTTTTATTTCTTTGTAATAGAAATCATTGCTGCCATTATAATGCTATCAAGGACAAAACATGAATGCAATATAGTATTAGTAAATTCCTGGAATACAAGTGGAAAATATTGCACAATCTTGAACTCTCAGTTCAAATACATGCTTACAAAAATTAAGCTTGCCAAACTAATGCATAGGTACAACCTATCATAATTTAAATGTATAAGCTTCTTTTTCTTCTCTACCCTGAGGGATTGAACAATATTTATATTAATAAAAAGGTAGAAATATATCAACCTGCCCGCACCCAAAACATATGATTAAAACTGAGCTGCAAATTTAGATCTAAACAAACTTGTAGCAGAAGATGCTGATGACTCCAAGGGGACCAAAAATTTAAGACTGCTGTAATCAGAAACACGGGACTACTGAAAAAAAGTTTAAAGGGAAAATAAATATTATAAAGTTGAATCATATTTGACTAATCTATTTCTATAACAAGGAGTTATGCAAGGTTGATTACAAGCCTGTGTACTACAGCTTTTTGACAAACTCTAAAAGAACATTTCGGTAAAATAGAATGTGATTATGCACTCTTAGTAAGTATAAATTTATTTGAAAGGAAGTTGGACCAATGAGATTAAAGAAAAACAGCAGTTTAACAGCATGGATGTACTGTTGAGACTAAGTGTCAGGTGGAGGCACGACACCATATTACAGAAATGAGCCTACTTAATTCTACAATGAATTGTAACACATAACAGCAATAGCATCTAGACCAGGGGTCCCCAACCTTTTTTTGCACCAGGGACCGTTTTCATTTTAAAGAAAATTCCGCGGACAGGCCGGTGTAGAGGGGGAGCGGGGGGGGGGGGAGGGGGAACAGGCGGCGCATGCGCACGTGGCGGGGTGAGTCGGCTCACTCGCCCCTCTAGGGCCCCCAATAGCATGAGCGGCCGCACCTGCGCTCTCCCGCCCCCCGGTGCGCGCTCTGCCCAGGGGGCTGCCCCGTCCTCCCTCCTCCTCCTCTCCGGCCCTGTGGCCCGGTTCCTATTAAGCCATGGACCGGCACCGGTCCGCGGACCGGGGGTTGAGGACCCCTGATCTAGACTATGCCCATGCAGAATTGACTGCCTCAATCATTTCTCAAGCAATGAAAGTAAGGAAATGAAACCTAAAATTTGACAGTGCTTCGTAGTGGCTTATGTCCTCATTTTTGCAGTAAAATGATAAAAGTAACTTTCCTGATATAGATGGACTCTGGAGCCATAGCAAAACCCATGTATCCACAATTTAACAGTATAAATGCAAGGAAGAAAATGCAGGGAGTTCAATTCTACTAAGCAGCACCAATTTCCTCAAAAGTAGGGGAAACTGGGAGTAAGGGGAGGTTGGGTATCCAAAAAGTTAAGACAGCAGGTGTGAGTATAGAATTGAAGTTTCACCTTGTTTCACAAGCATTGCATGCATGTGGATTGGAGCTTGATTGCATACCTTAACATTTTTTATCCTCCACCCCCAGGCTTTTACCCCCAGGCTTCCTTCCCCAAAGTAGCAAGCCTGCTCATCAAGTCTTCCTCCAGAGTCCTTCATCCTACTCAAGTACACAAATGAACCTTCATTTTTGTTTTATTGTCTGTCCACATTTCTAATTGATTCTCTATAGCCCTTTCCATCAAGCTGTTAGTTAGCTAGTACCCATAGCTGGCAGAGCCATTAATATTTAAAAGGAGAATTCTAGCTGTCTTCTTCTTGTTGTAAGCCTTAAGAGCCAAATCAGACAAGCCTTTTGGAGGCACTGTAACATCCAGAGTAGTGGTTCTCCTGAAATCAGTGGAAGACAAGGCTTTGTGCTTCCATGGTGAAGCAAGGCCCTGTCCTATATGGCAAGCAATGTTCCAGCAGTTATACATATAAAGATATTTCACCTTGCAAGTAATCTCACTGACTGTTGTGGCCTGCCAGTGGCCAGTGGAGCTGGCAGCAGATTCGGACAGTGAGGAGGTTGGGGAGGAACATGGGCCAGTCCTGGAGTCTGGGGAAGGCTCTGATGAGGGCTCTGTGTCGGAGGCAGAAAGGGGGCCAGAGCTGTATGCCAGTTATCAGCTGCCTTCAGAGTCAGACATCAGTGAGGCAGATGAACAGCTGGAGCCTGTTTCCCATTGTGCGCATGCGCAGAGTTGCCAGGCGAAGGGAACAGCTAAAGAACAGGAGACGACTTGGGAGTAAGGTCACAAGTGGATGATGAATGGCCCTCCCAGAGGAAATAAAAGAGGAGCGAAAGGGGAGTGGAGTTTGCAGGAGACAATTAGTTCACTTAATTGGCTTGTGACTCTCTGAGACTCCTTGCCAAGTTTTGTAGATATTGGTGTGTCAGCTCTCCAAGCCAGATAAGGTCTGTGACTGTATATCCTCCCTTGAAAGATTTTGCTGGATGTGAATGAGCAGAATTCACAGTAAACTATTAAAAGGTTTTTGTTGAAACCAGGAGTTTGCTTCTTGCTCTTGGGAAGCCTAGGTCAGAACATTGACCATGTAGCTGCCTGTAAGAATTTGATAACATTTGGAGGATGATGGGAAGGCAAGGCAGGAATTAACCTAATTGCTTCTGCGATGAGAACGCCAAGCAATGGACCAACCCACAGTAAAGCTAGATGAATAGATAGATGAATAGATATTCCAGGCTGGCATCCCCTGTGATTCAGCCTTAGGCTTACACATTGTGTAAGAAAAACAGGAATATGCCCAATTAAGTTATACAGGGCTTTGGTCAATTTGAATCTCCTCCCTGGAAGTGATTTCCAGTTCCACAAAAATCCCTCTGTCTGATAAACGGATGTTACTACAGTAGCTGCAAATCTATCTCCAAAATGTCTAGCAAAGCTAGTCGGCTAGCCTGTCTTAACTTTAAGTCTGCTGTTCTTTCCCAGGACTGACTTCAGAAAGTGTCTTCTAGCTATTGAATCCCAATTCCAAGTCTTCTCATCATCTGTGGTAATGATTCTTGATTGATGGAGAACATGATCCAATACTATCTCCACAACCCAGTTTAGGTTTGTTCAACCTTTGGTTTGAAAATCTTTGTTCAGCTCTTAATGTTTATTGAAGATCCATCTTTAGCTACTCAGCTACTGCAACACAGTAGCTGAGTAGCTACTTTATTGAAAGCTTTCAATAAATGTCCTCATTTGATACAAGCAAGTAACAAGTAACAAGAGACAACAGGATCCATCATCAAGAAACAGGGAAGTGATGGCATTTAGCACTTCTTCTCTCCTAGACTTCAGCAGAAGGCTTCCTCTCCTTATGCCCAGAGAAGCAGCAAGAGTCTGCATCGCCTGCTCATATGGTGCAACAGATCACTTTGTTAATGGGAAGCCTGATCTGTTCCCCCTTTTCACAGCCCTTCTGGCATTGTGTGTATGTGTGTGTATGTGTGTGTGTGCTTTAGACAAGCCAGCTTTGTTCTAGCTTGTACCTTCTGTTCTCTTTGTCTACTGCTACAACTGCAGCTTCTAACTACTATGAAGATAGTTCATTCTAGTTGGCCATTCTGATGCACAATAGATTTCTTACCAGTCAATTCTCATAAGAACATTGACTGATAGGCACTTCATACAGTCATTTAAGCAAAGTCCATGACTTTCTATTGGGCTCTTAACAAGGCTCCTGAAATAGCTTTAAGTTCACCTCCTAAAGCTTCAGACTCTGATGTCTTCAGTTCATGGCCTCTTGAGTTTCTTTCCTTATAATAAGCTCTCCTCCCTTCTGCTTTATTTTATGTTCATTATACATCCTTTTTTATTTGTGCAGAACAAAAGACGCAGCTTGCTGCTTTCTTGTCTTTCTCACTGCTGAGTTAAAGAGCTCTCCACCCACCCGGAAGAAAACTTCACCAATGTGAAATTGGCTGCCTCCATTGCTAATCGCTCTCCTCCTTCAAATGCCTCTGTTCCCAGTCACTGTGTGACAGCTGACTTCCATCCCAAATAATGGATAACAAAGGCCAACAGGTTTTACACCCCTTAAGGCTGCTGGCCTTGGACAAAATCAGAAAGCTCTGTGGCTCTTTGGGATTGTCAAGTTCAACTACGATTCACCTTAAGCCTGCAAAAAAGTAAGATGGCATAAATTGTACTGTGGCCTTCCCTCAATCTCTGCTCTGCAACAGTAATGGAGTTAGTGTAGGCTGCTGTTTGTAATGGTATGTGGGAATGACCTTGGGGGAGAGGAGGAAGAGCCACAAACTAGACACCCATTATTCAAAAGACATCCCAGCCTATAGAAGCAGAAGGAACATGTATGTATTTTTAATATTCCTGTGCACCGCCCTGGGTCCGTTTGGAGAAGGGTGGGGTATAAATTTAATAAATAATAAATAATAATAAAATAATAACATGGAGAGCATTTCAGAAGAGACCCAACCTAATTTTCTGGAAAGTAAAAGAAAAGAAGAGGAGAAATACTTTCAACATTCTGTTAATGGAATCTTATAACAAAGACAGAGCTAGCATTCAGAATTGTGTTTCTCATCTAGATTACTTATTGGATTACAGATAACATTATACTGGGCCAAGAAAGAGGATTTATGGTTCTCTGAGCTTTCGTTTCTGTCCAATAGAAAAACAATCACTTTCACTAGCATGTATTGTGGTAGATACATAGAATGGCATTTAAGAATGCCTCTTCAGTTGTTTGATTAACAGTGACAAGCACTAAAGAGGAACGTGGGTTGAGGTAGAAGGGAGCACACCAGCTCCCTGCTTGGTGCAACTCTTTCCCCATACCTGTCTCTCTATTTTTAGAAAGAGCATGAAAAATCAGATAATTGGGAAGAAGGAGAATCATGCATAAGGTGGGATGTAACGATAATGAGTGAGATCCATCTTTGATTATTACTCTGATAGAATGGCAAAGTTGGCAGTGAGTAACCAAGAAGTCTGGTTCCGACCTCTTAGCCAACAATATTTAGTGCTGTCAGAGTTAAAATGGAGTCAACAGAATGGCACCATCCTCACCATAGTAAACCAAAGAAAGAAAGAATAAGTGTTGCCACACAATTCTACCTTTCCAGCAGATCATATCTTCATGGGTTTCTCTGACAATTTCTCCGTGATAGTGGTGAATATCTGTAGCTCAGGTGTAGGATGATAGTGAAGATTGCACATTGGTTTCCAAACGTTTCATTACCAGGCTAGGTAATATCTTCAGTGGAATTTAGGGGATGCCAGTGTTAATTTTCTTCTGCTTGTAAGTGTTAGGTGTGGTAAGTAGGTCCTGTGATGGTGAGGCCAAATGAGGTCAGGGTGGCACCAGGTTAGGGTCTTGTGATGGGTCAGGTGTGGATTGGATCAAGTGATTTCAAATTTGTCAAATTTCAAATTTTAAATTGCTCTGTTGTACCACATCTCAAATTGCTTGCTTTTAAGTCTTCTTCTCTAAAATCTTACAAATACCTACAAACAAGAAGAAAATTCACATAGTGACTTCTCCGTTCAGTTCAAAGACCAGGAGATCCTCTTTTTTCATGATTGTGCAAAACTCTTCTTCTTCTTCTTCTTCTTCTTCTTCTTCTTCTTCTTCTTCTTCTTCTTCTTCTTCTTCTTCTTCTTCTTCTTCTTCTTCTCCTCCTCCTCCTCCTCCTCCTCCTCCTCCTCCTCCTCCTTCTTCTTCTTCCTCCTCCTCCTCCTCCTCCTCCTCCTCCTCTCCCTCCCCCTCCCCCTCTCCTCTCCCCTGCTCCTTACGTTCCTATGTATTGCTCTCCGTAAGTAAAAGTTGGACTTCAAAGAAGCCTATTCACATTTTTGGATTTTGGTACTGGAAAGACTTCTGAGAATACTGTGGACATAAACAAACAAACAAATGGATCGTTGAACAAATACCAAGAGCTCTCTAGTTTGAACACATTATGTGAAGATGTACGGTAGTTCTCTGGAGGAGGCTTTAATGCTGAGAAAAGTAGGAAAGAGAACTAAGACAAAGAAAATAATTTCACTATAGGTTATGGAGTGTATACAAAAACTAAGTATATTAAATATAAGGTATTTAGAAGATGGCTTTATGTTAAATTAGGAACATTGTGTGCAAAACTTAACATTCCTACCCATGCATAAATCATTCAATACATTAAGTAATTTGTTCTTTGTTTATTATTTTGTGATTTGGACAAGGCCTATGTACACTTATCTATTAGTGACCTTATTTCTGTCTGAGAAACTAGGCAATGAAGGAACTGTTGGCTTATTTTATGAATAATTTCAAAAGAAAAAAATCCACCCACAAAACATAGATTGGAATAAGCATTTATGGATTTTTAATAGGAAACTTTACTAAAATAACTTAGAAAGAACAAGATCCACATTGCTGTGGAATCAATACCACAGTTTCAATAGATCATCATCTAATCAAGCCTGGTATAAAACAAATCATAAAAATTGATGGATACAGTGCTTAGTACATCAACAACCTTCACTTTTATGTATATAAAATTCATAAACTGTTGTTTAGTGCCCGTGGTGGGTTTGGATCCTGTTCCAACCGGTACGGTAGGAATGGGCTCGGCATCATCCACATGGATGCACGCAGCACGCGCATGCATTGTAGCTGCAAGCAATGCTTTGGCAAGCCTCCGTGACACTCCAGCTGCTTGGCGGAGTGTCATAGAGGCGCTGTATACACCATGCGCGTGCGCAGAAGCGCTGAAAGGTTTATGTTAGGATAAGTACCCTGATGTTGGGTTGACAATATATATAAGCCAGGATTATTAAATAGTATATGTAACTTTAAGGACTATGTTGAATCTGATTGGCTGTGCTTCCCAGCTCAACCATAAAAGGTAGCTGAGAACACAGTTCATCCCTTTTGCTTTCCTTTGCTTCCTGGTTGCCACTGAGGAGCTGAAACTGAATACGGATGAAGAAGTATCATTATTTTGCATTACTGTAAGATAACTCTGTGTTTTGGTGAAGGACTGTTTATTGTTGGAAGAGTTCGTATCACTGTTTGGAAGAAGTACTTTAGTCACTACAAAAGTAAAGACTATTTATCTTTTTCTACTATCAGTGTTTGATAGTTATTGTGTGCTAAAAGCAACGTATCTTTTTGCTGTGCGGTATATTGCACTATTTCGCTATTTATTTTCCAACAGGGGTGTTTTTTACCCCTAACAGTTTAAAACACAGGTAAGGAGCTCTATCATCCGGAACGGTACCCGGTGCTCCGGGCAGGCTCCTTTACACCCGTACTGGGGTGTATCTCCTGCAACCCACCACTGTTTAATGCCCATCTCCTATTGAAAGCTGTTAACAAAAGATCATCATCATCAACAAGGGTAGCCAAAATTATGACATTGTTATTATGGGAAAAAAGTAAATGCTTGCTATGGGTCATTGTGAAAGCAATGCTGCCTATCTGGACCCATTTGAAATTTCTATGCCTTCTTGTTACAAAGTGGAGGAGAAGTAATTTAAAATATTTATAGCAGACCATTTCTCCCCAGGGTTCCCCAGTAAAAAGTAATTATATAGGCTTCCCACAGGTTAGATTAAATCTCCTGGCACACTCTAGGGCAGGAGACTCAATCCCAAATCATCATGAGGGCTACATGAGGACAAATTCATTAAATCGAAGCCTTTTCACATGCTAAATTTCTTTTCATATAATTTTTTAAAAAAAATCATAGGATAGCTTTGGGGAAATTAGCCTATATTTTTCCATAGAGGACCAATTAGCTTAAGTATGCAAATAATAAAATGCTGATTAATTACATAAGGTATATAATTAAAGCCATCTGCCAATAACATCTCACATGTAACAAATGAATTGGTTATACTTCATGTGTAACCGTAAGTTTGCCTGCTCTTCAAAATATTACAGAGGCTTGACAAGTAGGGGCAGTAAGTGAAATGAAGGTCACTAATGGAGTTCAAAGAAGATCAAGTCAGGAGATGCAGGAGAGGAGTGAAGAAAACAGAGTGAACAGTATTGAAACAGAAAAAGAAAATTAAGAGGTTCATCTCTTCTTGGAGGAGTTAGTGCTACTGGTTCAGAAGGAGACATTCTCTGCACTTTCGATTCTACTGATCTCTCTAGAGCCATCAAGAATGGCAAGAGTCAATGAGCTACTCCTTCCTTGTTCCTTGGTTGTCTCTGCTCTCCCTGATGGTAAAGGCTGACTCCCCCTTCAGTTTGCTTTCTTCCTCTCTAAGGACAGAAAGATCGGAGAGGCAGGCTTTGAATCAAAGCACAACGGTGTCCTTTCACCATCTGTCTTTAAGAATACTTTATTTACACATCGTGAACCATTGCCCCGTTGCATCTAACCAAGCAAAAGCATGTACTAGCAACCCCCTTTTTCAGCAAAGTCCTTAAACTGTTGCCTTCTTGCCCCGGTCCATACCTGTCTAGCGTTAAAGTACTTTTTCCCCTTCAGCTGACAGCTATGGCCATTTTTCTTATTGATGCTTTTAACTCTCATCTTCAGATACAGATTAACAGAGTTGGAAGGAACCTTATAGGTCATCTAGTCCAACCCTCCCTCCCCACTCAAGCAGGGGACCCTACACCATTTCTGACAAGTGGCAGTCCTTCTTGAAAGTCTCAAGTGATGAAGCCCCCACAACTTCCGAAGGCAAGCTGTTCCATTGGCTGATTGCACTCACTGTCAGGAAATGTCTCCTTATTTCTAGGTTGAATCTATCCTAGGTCAGTTTCTGATCATTATTCCTTGTCTGGCCTTCAGGTGTTTTGGAAAATAGCTTGACCCACTCCTGTCCGTGGCAGCCCCTCAAACATTGGAGCTATCATGTCTCCCCTGGTCTTTCTCTTCACTAGACTAGCCATGCCCAGTTCCTTCCTTGGGAACTGTCCAAACAAAGCAGAAACAGTCTCATTCTTTTCAACCACCTCACCAGTTCAGTGAGCCCATGCCCAGTTCAGAGACCCTGGTAAGCCCCAAGAGCAATGGGGTAATGTAGGGGAAGAGGGCTGCACTATGAGCCAAAGGAGAGAGCATAGTGGCTGTGTTCAAAAGGAGCCGAAGCCACATTTAATAGATGCAGGGGAAGGGTCCCATGGTGCAGGAGGAAGAGCTGGCTCTCTCTCGCTACCACAAAGACCTCCCTCCCTCCCCAACATGACCTGTTAATCAAGTTTCTGAAAAGCTGACAGGCACTGTGAGTGGGAACTCTTTCAAAGGCTCCAGAAAAGCCCATCAGCAGTGCTGTGAAGGGTGGATGGTTTTCCTATCAGATGGTGACCATGAGCAGGAAGGTAAGAACAGAGAAGGCCTTGACCACCAGCTGCAAACCAAACCATAGCTGACATGATCATGTCATGAGAAAGATCCCATAACTCTGTTGGTTTTTTTTAAACCAAGGTTAGCTCAAATTTCCCCCTATTTCTGCGCCCTGTCACAACTAGGCAAGAAGCCAGGTTGGAGATGCTGTGAGCAATGGCAAATAGGATATGCCGTAATATGTTTTCAGTGTGGCAAAAACCATCTTGAAAATGACCAACAAATTGTAGCGTTGTAACTTTAATTGTAACTTTTATGTGAAAACTGAAAAATTATGAAAACCACAGGAAGTGATTATATTAGTTATACCTTAATGCTATCTAAATTTCAGTTCTTGTTCCAAATGTGTCTACATTCTGAATGAAAGTTCTACATGCCGTTATCCTGCAAGAAAAATATATACAATACAATACAATACAATAGCAGAGTTGGAAGGGACCTTGTAGGTCTTCTAGTCCAACCCCCTGCATGGGCAGGAATCTTATACCATTTCAGACAAATGGCTGTCTAACATCTTTTTAAAGACTTCCAGGGTTGGGGCATTCACAACTGCTGGAGGCAAGCTGTTCCAGAGGTTAATTGTTCTTACTGTTAGGAAATTTCTCCTTAGTTCTAAGTTGCTTCTCTCCTTGGTTAGTTTCCACCCATTGCTCCTTGTCCTGCCCCCAGGTGTCTTGGAGAAAAGTTTGACTCCCTCTTCTTTGTGGCACCCTCTGAGATATCGGAACACTGCTATCATGTCTCCCCTGGTCCTTCTCTTCATCAAACTAGACATACCCAGTTCCTGCAGCCGTTCTTCATATGTCTTAGTCTCCAGTCCTCTAATCATCTTGGTTGCTCTTCTTTGCACTCTTTCCAGAGTCTCCACGTCTTTTCTACATCGTGGCGACCAAAACTGTATGCAGTATTCCAAGTGTGGCCTTACCAAGGCACTATACAGTGGCATTAACACTTCACGCGATCTAGATTCTATCCCTCTGTTGATGCAGCCTAGAACTGTGTTGGCTTTTTTGGCAGCTGCTGCACACTGCTGGCTCATATTTAAATGGTTGTCCACTAGGATTCCGAGATCCCTCTCACAGTTGCTACTATTGAGCAAGGTACCACCTATACTGTACTTGTGCATTTGGTTTTTCTTGCCTATATGTAGGACCTTACTTTTTTCACAATTGAATTTCATTTTATTAGACAGTGCCCAATGTTCAAGTTTGTCTAGATCCTTCTGTATCTTAAGCCTATCTTCTGGAGTGTTGGCTATTCCTGCCAGCTTGGTGTCGTCTGCGAATTTGATGAGTTCCCCATTTATCCCCTCATCCAAATCGTTGATGAAGATGTTAAAGAGTACTGGGCCTAAAACAGAGCCTTGGGGGACTCCACTGCATACTTCCTTCCATGTAGATGCAGTTCCATTGAGGACTACACGTTGAGTGCGGTTGGTCAGCCAGTTACGAATCCATTTGGTGGTGGTGCTGTCTAACCCACAATTTTCTACTTTATCTAATAGTAGGTTATGGTCTACTTTATCAAATGCCTTACTGAAGTCCAGGTAAATTATATCAACAGCATTCCTCTGGTCCACTGATTTTGTTACTTTGTCAAAGAATGCAATTAGATTCGTCTGGCATGATCTGTTTTTGACAAACCCATGTTGGCTTTTGGCTATTACTTTGTTTGCTTCTAGGTGTTCACTTATTTGTTGTTTAATTATCTTTTCCAGAATCTTTCCTGGTATTGAGGTCAGGCTGATGGGTCTATAGTTTCCTGGATCTGTTTTTTTTCCTTTTTTGAAGATGGGAACCACATCTGCTCTTTTCCAGTCTTCTGGCAGTTCCCCGGTGCTCCAGGATCTCTGAAAGATATAGTTCAGTGGTTCTGAGATCTCGTCTGCCAGTTCCTTCAGAACCCTGGGGTGTAATCCATCCGGTCCTGGTGATTTGAACTCGTCCAGGGCAGACAGGTGCTCACTTACCATTTTCTTCTCTATTTCAACTTGTGTTCCTAATCTGATATTTGTGGTGCTGTTTTTGATTGATTGGACTGTTTTATCCCTTTGTGTAAAGACAGATGCAAAGAAAGAGTTAAATAGTTCTGCTTTCTCCCTGTTGCTTATCATCTTCTTGCCATTTTCTCCCAGCAGTGGACCAATTGTTTCCTTAACTTTTTTCTTATTTTTAACATGTTGGAAGAAGTTTTTTTTGTTATTTTTTACTTTTTTGGCAAGCCTTTCTTCATTGTGAGCCTTAGCTTTCCTCACTTCATCTTTACAGGCTCGGGCTATTTGCTGATATTTTGCCTTGGTTATGTCCCCCTTTTTCCACTTTTTATATTTATCCTTTTTGTCTTTCAATTTGTCAGAGAGTTCTTTATGCAGCCATGCTGGTTTCTTTTGGGAACTGTTATTTTTCTTCTTCATTGGTATTGCGCTGGACTGGGCTTTTATAATCTCATTTTTCAAAATTTCCCAAGCTTCTTGAGTTGTTTTCCCCTTGAGGATTCTCATCCATGGAATCCTTCCCAAGCTCTCTCTGAGTTTGTTGAAATTAGCTCTCTTGAAGTCTAAGACTCTAGTTTGACTTTGTTCAACTACTTTTGTTTGCATAATGTTGAATTCCAGTATTTCATGATCGCTTGCCCCCAAAGTTCCTGTAGCTTCTACACCTTCTATCATTTCCTCTCTGTTAGTGAGAATTAAGTCCAATATTGCTGATCCCCTTGTTCCCTTCTCTACCTTTTGGGAAACAAAGTTGTCTGCTAGGTTTGTTAGGAACCTGTTGGATCTTCCACTTGGTGCAGAGTTTGTTTCCCAATTGATGTCAGGGTAGTTAAAATCTCCCATTACTATTGCAGTGTGCTTCCTACATACCTTAGTTAGCTGGTTAGCAAAAAGTACATCCACTTCCTCTGCTTGGTTGGGTGGCCTGTAGTATAGACCTATGACAATATCATTCCCCCCCCAACCTTTAATATTGACCCAAATACATTCAAGATAGTTCTCATCATTGTTGTGCTCTATTTCTGTAGAGATGTAATTATTTCTTATATATAGTGCAACTCCACCTCCTCTTTTATTTGGTCTATTTCTTTTAAATAATTTAAATCCTTCTAGCTGTATGTTCCATTTGTGGGTTTCATCCCACCAAGTTTCTGTAATGGCAACAATATCGTATCTGCCCTCATTTACTTGAATTTCTAATTCACCCTGTTTATTCCTCATACTCTGTGCATTGGTGTATAGACATTTGAGTCCATTTTGATTGACCCTGTGTTTTCTGTCTACGAAACCTGTGTTATGCCTGACTATGGTTCTCTTTGCCCCTATTTCTTTGCCACTTGTGTGGTTCATGTACATGGTATGGCACCCACTGTTAATTGTTTGGTTTTGCTTGACAGCAGTGTTGATAATATTACCTGCACAATTATCTATGTTACACGCACTGATAACCCTATGAATTTTAGTTTGCTGGGGACAGAAATATTCTTTATCTATTGATTCTCTGTCCCCACTATTCAGTTTAAATGTTTAGCCAGGAAATCTGTGAATTTAGTGCCAAGTAACTCAGTCCCTTTCTTGGATGGGTGCAAACCATCTCTTTTGTACAGTTTATCATTGGACCAGCTGCAGGCATCATGACTAATAAGACCAAAGCCTTCCTTTTTACACCACTCCTTTAGCCACACATTAAACTCTGCTATGCGCTGGCCCTTTCCTTTTTGTTCCTTGTATACTGGTATAACCTCTGAGAAGATAAGCCTACAACCTGTACTACTAAGTTCGTACCCCAAACTCTGGAAATCATTCTGCACAGAAGCTACATCTTTTTGGGACAGATCATTTGTGCCAAGATGTATAATAGCATCAACTTCACAGTCCTTACTTGCATTCGTGACTATCTTAAGAATACGCCTCTTGTCTCTGCTGGCTGTAGCACCCGGTAAACATCTGACATCTTTCAAAACCTCCATATCCTTACCTAAGTTTACATCTCTTACGATTGAGTCACCAATCAGGAGGTGACTTCTCTTTTTGGGTACCTTGCTCTTGTTGTGTGACTGATGCATGATCCCTGGTTCACACTTTTGCATTTCTGAAGTAGGTTCTTCACTTTGGACCACAATCCGCTGCTTATTTGAGTCGTCATTATTACCTTGACCTGTCACTTTAGTGTCCCCATTAAGATCAGCAAGGGCGCTATATCTGTTATGCTGGGACACAGCGAAAGTTTTGTGTTTGTGGGTCACAGCTCTCACCCTGCCAGATCCCACAGTTGTCCAGGCTGCTCTTCTTCTGTGGGATCTTTGCGGTAGGGGAGGCTGGTAGTGTGGCATCTCCACAGGGTGGAGTGGCCGAATTGGACACTTAATTTCTGCCTGGAGATCACAAATTACAGATTCAAGATATGTTATGTGTCTATGTAATCTATTAATTTGTCTGCAAGGGGGACAGTATCCAAATTTGAAAAGAGTACTGCGGAAGACAGGTGCAAAACAGTTATTACATTGAACTAAGCCAGTCATTTTGAAATAAAATACAATCACATATAGTCACTGAGAATCAGGTAACATGCAAATTTAATATATTATGATAATTACAGTTACTACCCCACATTAGCAACAATTTGCAAATGCAATGGTAATAAGCAGTAATAAAAAAAATCATTTGCTGACCAATGTCTACACTTACCTCCAAATTTCCATACCTGATAATGCACGTGGGAATGATGCTGCACAAGAAAACTTGTCTAAATGAGATGGCAACAACCAGGGATCTTCACAATCTGTCTCTGTCAGTCACATGTTTGATTTAGTGACTTTCACTTAGCCATTGTTCCGAAATAAATTGCTTACTGAGGACACACTGTGTTATTGAATTAGTCCAAAAAGTGATTTAAAAATAAACTGAAACAAACTCACATATAATAGATTTGGAGAATAAAGAGAGATAAGGTAGAGTCTGATAGGTGAGGACTTTAAGGAAACCAGAAGGGCTGTTTTTAAATTTATTTATTTGTTTGTTTGTCAAACATGTACAAGATAGCAGGTATAAGTATGAACGTGGGCATGAACAAAGAAAATGAATACAAATAAATGGGGACAGTAGGACAGTGACAGTAGGCACGCTGATGTGCTACCCTTTATGGATCTCTTAGGAATGAGGTGAGGTCCATGGTAGACCGTTTAAGGTTGAAGCTGTGAGGGTTTGAGGATGTAACCACGGAGTTGGGTAGAGCAGGGGTCTCCAACCTTTGCAACTTTAAGTCTGAAGGACTTCAGCTCCCAGACTTCTCCAGCCAGCTTTTTTTCTTTAAATTATCCAGGATCCTGGAAAGGTGCAGATTTTCAAATTACAAATGCCAGGGGATCTCTCTTTTCAGCATGCTCTTAACAAGACAAAGGAGCAGCATAAAGCAGAGATGTTAAGCAAAGGAGCTATGGTGATTTTGTACCCTAATGGGAAAATAATTCTGACAAAGACTGAAAGCAGAACATTCATGGCTGAGTCCAGACTAGTAAGAATGAAGGAGGATCATGGGAAGTTTCTGGATAAATCATATCTGGACTACTGAATGGGAAGCGCTTCAATTGGCCTGATCGTTCAGTAGCAAATGAGTGCGAGCTTGTAGGTGAGAGTTACTCTACTGAATTACATAACTTTGTAGTAGAACAAAGATTAATTCCTTCCCTGGCTGTAGATATTTTATTTATTAGAATCTTATCCCGCCTTTATTACTTTGTAAGTAACTCAAGTTGGTGAACCTATCTAATATTGAATACTCTTTTCTCCTTCTATTTTCCCCACAACAACAACATTATAAGGTGGACTGAGCTTGTGAGAGAGAATGACTGGCCTACAGTCCCCCAGCTGGATAATGTGTTGGATGGTGAGACTAGAACTCTAAATGTTTATCACCTCTCAACATGTTTGCTAAATGAATGGTCCCTTTTAATAGGAGCATGATTAATTCCCCAGGGAAATCCCCCAACAATCAATTAAGGAGGCATGCAAGTACCTCTTCCTCATTTAATTATTTCACTGTTTTTCATTCATGCTGCCTTATTCATCTCCTTACAGCTGACTTGATTTAGAAAAAAAACATGAAGGAAGTCAAAAGGTAAAGTGTCTGGGTGATGGCAGGGTAAAATATAAAACATCAAAAGACTCTCAAGTGGAGAGGGTTTTCTTCTTCTTCTTCTGCAATATCGGCATGGATATCAGTGCTGCCACAAAGCTGTTCCAAAGCCAGGTTTATTTGGACACATTGATATCATTTGAACATTTCTCCACGATAGTATTTTCTTCATATTAAAGCTACAGCAAAGATTCTCAATCTTCATTATTTAAAAACAATCTCCTCTGTTTGATTCGCTCTCACATTTCGGGCTGCTCCACTTGGCTGATTGTGATTAATGAAATTATCCTCCCCATCATCCGTTCTTCATTAGCTTCATTTTCTTTGTTTTGGTTCAAGCTGGGTGCCCAGTTGCATCTTCCTTCCCTGATCCAAGAGGAAAATTTCCTGCCTTCAATTCTCAAGAAACGATGCCATCTATCCATCATACTGAACCTCTGTGACCTATTTTATTTGTGCTTATTAAAAATATTCAAAAGAATCCTGATTAAAATAAATCCCAGGCCAGGTGAAATGCAAATTTCCTTATCTCCCAGTAAGGGGCTTTTATACTAAAAAAAAAAACCTTGCTTTAAAATTTCTCTACCAGGTCAATAGGCAGTAGCTCAAAACAGCCAACTCAAAAGTAAGATTGCAAACTGGATGGTTGATGAATAGATAATCACAGTTGTTTCTGACATTCTAACAGAAATATAGGTCACTCAGTCCTACTTTTATATTTTCAGAAAAATGAAAACTAAAGGGAAAAATAAACCTCTTCTGAATTGGGCTTATTTTATGGTTATGTCCCAATATTTTTCCCCCCCTAACATAGTCCCATTTCAATCTGATGGATTCTTATTTCCATCATTGATAGACTATAAAGTCATTGGCTCCTCTGGCTGGAATCTAGGGATGATTGGAAGGATTTCATGGTTAGGAACACTGTCCTAACATCTAAATATGCCTTATAATAGACTGTTAGGACATAAGTTTAATATTGAAATGTCGGTATCTTATCCCCTTACGAAGCCTGAAGAATTGTACTTAACTAAGGTTAGCAGTCCCCAGTACAGAATTTTTTGCTTGAACATTCTCACAAAACTCAGAAGTAATACAATTTCAATTCATGGTAGCTAGCATACAAATGTGCAGATAAAATAGTATATGCATTAGAACAGGGGTCTCCAACCTTTGCAACTTTAAGTCTGAAGGACTTCAGCTCCCAGACTTCTCCAGCCAGCTGGCTGGAGAAGTCTGGGAGCTGAAGTCCTTCAGACTTAAAGTTGCAAAGGTTGGAGACCCCTGCATTAGAACATTGCATGTATTTAATGACTCATGAAGATACTGTGTCCTGCAAATTATGGTAACTATGTGTGATACTCATGTGTGTGATATGCAGTCCCAGAATGTCTATCTATAAATGCAGGTGTAGGCAAATCTGTAGTTTTATAAGGGGCAATCTCTCAGATTCAATTAACATTCTATTGTGCTTCTGCAGAGGTTCTCAGGCACCAGTCCCATGCTGCTAGCAATGACATACTTTCAGTTCGGATATAGCTATGGCGGCACTAGACATAATGTATCATTCTGAGGGATTGCAATTATCTGTCAAATTATAAACAGAAAAGGACATATTGCAGCAAACATTTTCTCAAAGCGATTAACATTATTTCCCAAAGCTACCAACCATCAGCTGGCTTTCCTTCGCAATGTCCCACTGCAATTCAGTGAAAAGGGATAATGGTGGTGCACAGCTTAATTTACACAGAAGTCCGGTGTTTCCTTTTGCCCTTATAAGCAGGAGTGAAATTCAGCAGGTTCTGGAGAACCAGTAGTGGAAATTTTGAGTAGTTTGGAGAACTGGCAAATACCAACTCTGACTGGCCCCAGAGTGGGGTGGGAATGGAGATTTTGTAGTATCCTTCTCTTGCCATGCCCTCCCAAGCCACACCCACAGAATCGGTAGTAAAAAATAAATAAATTTCCCCACTGCTAATAAAGTATTCCTGGAATAATAAGGCAGATCCTTACCAAACATATTGAAAAGAGATAATTCCAAGCTTGATTTAGAAATACTGCATAGTTCTGATATCGGAAAGAATATCTGAGTGAATTTAAAATAGACATACCAGCTTCACAAGTGAAGAACCATAAGACAAGAACCAGTGGGTGGAAGCTTTACAGAAAAAAATAAAGGTGATTTCCTGCCTAAGCAATGGAGCAGTCTGCCTTCTGAAATGAGAAGGTTCTGTTAGTGAAGGTTTTAAAAAAAATTGCACACCTTTTTGTCCAGAATGATATATGGATTTCTGCACTAGGCAGGCAACTAGAAGAACTCCAAGTTCCTTTCAACTCTGTGATTCTAAGAACTCCCAATATATTGTCAACTGACATATGACTTCTTTGAATATCCACAGGTACTTCAATGAATGCTCATTTTTTGCAGGAAGGGCACAGTGGCAATCCTTCTTTGAACAGGACTTTTAAGTCCATTCTATTCTTCATTGGCCAAGACCATGTCTACCTCTGGAAAGTACATTTTGAATGGCTGCCCACAAAATGGAAGCCTCTAAATACAGTAAGGGTGGCCAGTTAGATGCCTGGAAAGAAGTCCATGATTTAAAGAGCTAATTATGTTTAGTCCAAGAAAAAAATTAAGAAGTATTACTAAAAGATTGATGTTAACAGGAGAAGGGATGGATTTGTTTAATTTCCAGAGAGGAGTACTTCAAACAGCAGGTAGGAATGACAGGCTAATAAATCTCAATTAAACATTAAGGCAAAAATTCATAGCAGGGAAAGCTGTTTGACAATGGATCAAACTGCTTAGGCTGGACATATTTAAGCAGAGGCTGAACAGATGTGAGTGCATCTGGCGTGCTACATCCCGGATCAAAGAAATGGATTTGGCGGCTTCCAAAATCCTTTTGAATTCCACGATTTAGAGAAATTAGTGTAATTGATTTTTAAAAAAATACTTAAAATAGAAAATAAGTCCTTTTTAGAAAACAGACAAAATAATGAAAGAAAAAAACCAAGAAGGCATCTATACATCCTTTATCAGAAAGGCTCTTCCTTGTGTATCTCTCAGAAACTTTTGATTCAGCTAAAACACCATTATGTTTGAGTATCTATTGTTCTAACCTAGCAGAATACATCTTCTGTTCATCCATGACTTGAAATTTCAAGACCTAAGTGCCATTTGCCCACAAATTGTTCTCAACATTATTCAGTGGCATTTAAACAAGCAATCTTTATTAGTCACTGTTGAGGTAGCTATGAAAGAGAGGCAGACAAATGGAATCTATGCTTTGTTATAACTAGGCTGTTCAGGTGCTGCCTAGCCTTATTTTCTGTCAAAGGAGCTGTTGCTCAACAATTTCCCCAATCCACGATCAATGAATCAGTCAATGCTCTAATCCTGGAACAGAGTCTTCCTCCAAAACCTGCGCAAAGGTGTTTGAATTTTCCAGGGAACATGTTGAGATGACTGTAATAATGTAGCTTCTCTAATGTGACCTGACTCATCCAGGATGTTTGTGGGTGGAGTCAAATTGCATTGAGTGTTGAGGAACACCAACTAACCCTTTCCCTGCCCCTTTCCATGAGGATGATTGCTGTGCTGAAGTAGGAAGAATTGGAGCCACATGCACAAGAGCCCCAAATTAAGTATTTTTTTTAAAATAAATAAACAGTTGACGTTGTGGTCAAAACTTTGCCCAATAACTTTAGCTCTTTCAAATTACAATGAGCCAAACTACTAAGTACAGTAGCCAAAAGCAGCTATATTTCAACTTTGAGAATATTCCAATTAGTCTCAAATCTCTTTAATCATAGCACAAAGATGACCCAGGACTATTTTTAAATGACAGGTTCTTGTGATTTTTGCCTTCAGTTCATCCTCCAGCCCACAGCAGAAATTACTTAAAGCATTATTTAGCTCTTCTAGTTTTAAAGTGGTGTTTCTATATTTCCCTATTTTCACAGCAGGCATGATTTATGATGCTTCCTCAGAGAATAATGCAGTCAGGGCCTGAGATCTGGCCAGCTTCTATAAGGCGTTGGGTCACTAGGCACATGGCCTGTGCCTAGTTTGGGCCACGGGAAAAATCAGGCATCTGGTTTCTGTGGCAGGATCTACCTTTGTAGCCAGGCTTCTTATACTTCTGGCACTAATGTTCTGCCCAGTACATCAATTTAAACTGGGAGACAGCCAGATACCATGAGTTGCTGATTCTCGGTCCAAGTCTGCATTACAGATTTTCTGCTGCTTCTGTTGACAAGGATATTGGGGTGTGTATGGGGGTGGGTGGGAGCACTTTTTGCTCTATTTTTTTTATTACTGGAGTTGGGAGTGCCATTTGGCCTATTCCTGTATCCTGTGCATATTTCATCAACAGCTTCTGGATGTTGCAGCTGCAGGCAGTATGGCCAGAACCTGATTCTTTGGTTATTTGGTTATTCATTGTAACAATCAAGAGTGGTTTTGGAACGGGAGATTCTGGTTGTAAAAGATTTGTTTATTGATTAGATTTATAGGGCTGCTCAACTCAGACTAGAATGACATTAAGTGGCATACAGCAAAAAGCCAACAACCCATCCCCATCGCATAACATCAAAAAAGCTACCCAATATATGAAACATAAAATGGCAACCGACTGTAATAATTAAACAACTGAAAGACTGGATCTAAACACCAAGAGAAAAAGGCAGGTCTTAATGGCTTGTCAAAAGTCAATCAGAAGTGGGGACTGGAGCATATTGGATGGGGATGGAGGGGATTGGTCCAGAGCACAGGGCAAAAGGTACACTTCTGAGGTCCTATAAGATGGATGGATTTAAAACAGGAAATCTAGAGCATGGCCTACCTGGAGGAATGAGTGTGGAGGGAAGCTATTCTTGGGTGAAGTCAATGCTACAATGTACAACCCCATTATTGTACAATTTGTAAAACTCTGTAAATGGGAGCATGTGCTAATATAACATCTGTATCTCTGCGAGTTTAAGATAGTGTTTCTCAGCCTTGGCAAGTTTAAGATGTGTGGACTTCAATTCCCAGAATTCCCCAGCCAGATGCACCTTAAAGTTGCCAAAGCTGAGAAACTGGTTTAAGAAAATAATCTGCCTTGCTGTGCATTGGACTTTGGACTTCATCTCATCTTATTTCTTCCTTTACCTTTGGATTTGCTCCCTGATTGCTTGCTTAGATTGTTGTCTTGCCTGTTGGGCCACAAGGACTATACAGTCTTTTCTCAGATCTAATGGGAGGTTTTTTCCCCCCCTCGCCTAGTGTGTGGAAGAGATTGAAGCTACTTATCTATAGCCTGTGACAGATTTATAGCCTGGTAATTTACTCTTTGGCTGGCAGCCAGCCAGCCATGCTGGTACAGAAAAGCTTATTACCAGCTGCACCATTCACAACAAACTGCAGAGTAAGTATGTGCAAACCACAGAATAAGTACAAGCAATTACACATACACACTTCTGTCCATGCAAATCACCACAGAATTCCAGTTGAAAATATTCTAATATGTCACAGGTACAGAAAAAAAACCCTCCTCTTGCATCACTCATTAATCCCTCCTTCTCTTGCTCAATCTTTGCAAAGAAAGAAAGAAGGAAGGAAGGAAGGAAGGAAGGAAGGAAAGAAGGATGGAAGGTTAAATATGAGGGGAAAATGGGAGAATTAGAAATGGAAAATGACATTGTTTGAAATTCTTTCTAAATTCCAGGACTGAATCAGGTTGATTTCCTAATAAATGCTAGATCAAGAGCAACCTTTCTTGGTATCACATTGGCTTCATGATTGGTATTATGGAATAAGGAAACTGATATAATATGTTCACCAAATGCACCTGATCTTATGTATTACATTAAATAGACTAAGAGAAGATTCACCTTTGCTTCTTAGCATGTTCCCTGACATTGCCCATCTGGCAACTTGCTTGTTGTTGTTGTTTTTGAAAATTTAAAGATGTTGAACATGTTTTTTTCTGGGAGCTGAAGTCCTTCAGACTTAAAGTTGCAAAGGTTGGAGACCCCTGATTTAGATGCTGTCAGATTGGGATACATAAATGACTGTGAGGAAAAAAACATATTAACTGTAAACAAATCCAATACAAAACATTTTTCCAATTCAGATGTCAACAGGTCCAAAAAAAGAACCATCCAAAGTATCACATTCCACTTTAATTCAGATTGAATGAACCAGCTTTGCATTCCTTTCTTTTGGGTAAAACAATCTTGCTCTTTAATCCATTCAGAATAGTTTATCTTGGTCTCAAATTTCTTCTAAACTTTAAAATGCCTCTTTTGTATGTCCAGCAGGAAGAAATTATTCCAATTATTCTTTGGGATTGGGATTCTTATTTCCTTAATTCTAAAATCCTCACCTGATTTTTTTTTTTGGTATGTTAATGACAAATTCATATTCTCAGATAAATTTTGTTGCAAATTCTTTTCTATAACAGCTTTATCTGGGAATAGACTGTTCCTAAGAAGAGACAACACAGCTGACATCAATGATTCAAGAACGATGCAATTCCTCAAAAATGTCTTTGAATGCCATTACAAGTTGTTATGTCTCCAATATAAAAAAAAATTCTTTCCAATAAAAATATATTTAGTCTTTATACTTAATTTTAAAGTCTGAATATTCCAAGTCCAATGTCTATATGCTTGCAGATCCATTAATCTGTTTAAAACTTTCTATAGCCAAAACCTTGTCTTGCTTTTTGCTGTTTATTTTGAATTCTTAGAACTCATAAACAAAGTTTCATTTTCTTAATTTAAGGATGGAAGGTACTCCCCTGGTGTTCTAACTTTGTTATTTTAAACTAGCCGTTCCTGGCCATGCGTTGCTGTGGCCCAGTCGGGTTAAATGGCCAACCAATCTGTGTGTAGATTTACACCTGCAAACACAAACACGTACACGCAACCACCATATAACCCCCAACCTATCTACCTACTGTATTTCTCCCTCCCTCTCTCTCTCTCTCTCTCTCTCTACCTACCTACCTACCTACCTACCTACCTACCTACCTACCTACTGCATTTCTCCCTCTCCCTCTCTATCCCTCTACCTACCTACCTACCTACCTACCTACCTACCTACCTACCTACCTACCTACTGTATTTCTCCCTCTCTCTATCCTTCTACCTACCTACCTACCTACCTACTTACTTACTGTATTTCTCCCTCTCCCTCTCTATCCCCCTACCTACCTACCTACCTACCTACCTACCTACCTACCTATTTCTCCCTCAGAGTATTTTATGTCATAAAGGATAACATAATACCTGTGGCCCACTGCTCTCTCTATATCCATCTACCTATCTTTTTTACAATTGTTTACATTTCCATTGCGTGTACCTGACACAGGTGTGACATCTACACAATCTATATATATATCATTGGTGCGGTACGTGAAAGGAATGTTGTGTGAAAATTTGGAAGTGATCGATGCAGTACTTTCGGAGATTAGCGGTTTTGAACAAACTCATAGTTGCATTTTTATTTATATAGATGTGTACCTCTTTAAAGTAGCCATATGCAATTTCCAAAAGTGATTAGCAAAGGAAGTTTGTAAGGAGTCCTTTAAAGGCTCCTACTGCAGCTGGAGCAAGTATGGTAAATTCCTTCAGCTATGTAGTCTCCCACCCTCCAGTGACTGTTCCTTGAAGTCTCCTTGTGAGAAACAAGTATATGGAGTGAAGCCTGGGCAATCTCACATCCTCTTTTTGTCCAGAAGGATCGAAGGGGCTGATCTGCTTGTCAGCTCCCTGTTCTTAGCCACAATTTTCAGCTCTGTCTTTCCCACCATTCATCACAAAGTCATTATTTATAAGTTTCAAGCTTATCAATGTATCCATAACAAGTAGAATCTTGTTTTGAAAATATTAATGTTCATTGTAGGGCTTATATGGAAAATATGATGGTCTTTTTTGCAATGCAGAATTATATATTTGCTCTTCTGGGCATGAACCGACTAGAAATAAAATCATTAAGGCATCCCTTTTCAAATGTTAATACTTTCCTCTGCTTTGACCATCATGATGGATCTTGATGGGTTAATTCCTCTGCTTTTTATCCCTCCCATTTCAGGGAAATGCAGCACCTAATGCTTTCTGTCCATGAGTGGGGCTTTGACAACACGCAAGTTCCCACTATCAGACAACTTGTTTGAAACCCTACATTTTCACTCCACCTTTTTACTTGATGTCTGTCTTTCTGGTACCAGTAGGATAGGAAGGAAATGTTCACAGTTGTACATTTTTTGTCTTAAAGGGGGTAGTAGAAGGATGATCAATTTTACCTGGTTTTAAAGGTTTCTATTTCACTGTGGACTTGTGTCACAGCTGAATCTGTCAAAAGAAGGAACCCCCCTCCCCATTGCAATCTTTCACCATGGAAGTAGTGACCAGTAACCATAGGGAAGGGGGTTGTTCCTGCCCCAGAGCACAGTAGTGAATTGGCACAAAATGCTTTTGGCATTTGCCACAATGAAATGAATCGGCATGGTGTACACCACCAAAAATATCAAATGCCACTTTTTATGTATAGCAGGAAAAGACAGAAGGAAATGGCCTTCCCAGTGGGTTGGGAATAGGTACAGCTGGACAACAAAATTTGTCTTGATTATTGCTAAAAGATTAGCTCTTCAACATCGGAAAACAAATATATGACCCAAATTATTCATTGCATCAAAGATATGATGTTACTTTCATTCTATGAATGAGATTTCTATAGTATGCTCCATCCCATAATTGGATAAATCAGGTTGTCCTGATAGACTGGTCCCACCGGAAAAAATATTTGAGATTTGTATAAACAAAGATTAACGGTAAAGTTTCCCGTCACACATAGGTGCTAGTCATTCCTAATTCTAGGGGGCAGTGCTCATCTCCATTTCAAAGCAGAAGAGCCAGCGCTGTCTGGAGATGTCTCTGTGGTCATGTGGCTAGCATGACTACATGCTGAAGGTGCACGGAAAGCTGTTACCTTCCCACCAAAGGTGGTTCCTATTTTTCTACTTGCATTTTTACATGCTTTCGAACTGCTAGGTTGGCAGAAGTAGACAAAGGTTATGCATGGACAATTACAGTGAAAGATGCTTCTCTTTAATGAAACTGTTATGTGAAATATCTCACATCTTTGCATCCATATATGCATGAGAAGGGCGTATATATAGAATTTATTTTGTTGTAATTGCATTTTTATATTTTCCAGCTCTTGCTATTTTTACTTCATTGAATAAAACAAAGAGCCTGTATTTGTGTGTATATTCATTATAGCAATAGCACTTAGACTTGTATACACAACGCCATAGTGCTTTACCACTCTCTCTGAGCAGTTTTCAGAGTCAGCATATTGCCCCCAACAATCTGGGCCCTCATTTTACTAACCTCGGAAGGATGAAATACTGAGGCAACCTTGAGCCAGTCAGGATCAAACTCCTAGCAGTGGGTAGAGTCAGCCTGCAATACTGCACTCTGACCACTGCACCACCTTGGCTCATATCTCTACAAAACGTTCTATGTTTGCATCATTATATAAGGGACCAGCATATGTCCATGGACTGACAACCCTTTTTGTTCTCGTAATTTATCTCTTTTCTTTGAAGTCCTCATCAAGTCTGTCCCGCCACAAAATTCTATTCTTCTCCTTCTTCTGTCCTACTGACTCTTCCTTCCTATATTTAGTTGGGATTCAGTCCTCATTCATTCTCTCTATATAACCAAACCATCTTAATGTATTTCACAATAGAAGAAATATATACATGTGTGCAATTGCAAGAAATGAAAGATTCTTGCAATTCAGATTTATTTTCTTTTTATGTGTTTTTCATAATTGCGATGAAAGAACAACATATACCCTAACAAGAACATTAGAAAAATGTTAAAACAAAGAATAAGTACCGTAAGCATTTTCCATCCCACTTGGCAGATTTCCCTTCATTCTTAGAAAAATGAGGAATAATTGAGCATGTATAATAATTTTCCCTACCCAGCATTATTAAAGCCAGCATTAATCTGTGAATAGTTTCTATCATTCCATTCTGAACTGTTTTGAGGCAAGATTTTAAGGTTAATGTCAGACTATCGATTTCTTGCATACTATTCAGGATCCTTAACTAAGCCATAATCCACAATCACTCCCACTTAGGGACTGATGTCTGCTAGGCAGTATGTCTTTCCATCTGGGTCCTTTTCCGTAATAGCAGCTGCATATAACTAACAAGTGCATCATGAACTCTTTCACATGGAGCGATTCAAAAACAAAAGAAGTGCCAAAACAGAAAGTGCAAGAAATCTGGGCCAGATACTCCATTGGGAATAAAGCTCAGTAGCTGCATTCCAGAATATTTTTCAGAGTCTAGATCAACTTGAGTTTTAGCTGCTCCCCCTATTGGAATTTGAGAAACACTGATACTTTCTGCTATATTTCATTTATTCCCAAAGCCACAGAATCTCTAGAAGACCTTTAAAAGAATTTAGTTCTAATTACCCTAAGTTATACCAAAAGGAAGCGACAGAAGCAGCCCTTATTCCATCTTTCCTAAGAAGCTGTGACTGAAGGAAGCATTGTGTTTCCTTAAACCTTAGAATAGTTGCCAGGCAACCAGGCAACACCTGTCTTTCTGGAGTAAAAGATGCAGTTACCAGGGCAACAGCATCCTGTCTTTCCGAATACCGTCCTGCAATGTGGAAACTGCAGTTTCCATAGTAATCTTTTTGACCTAATTAATTCTTACTTGTGTGATCTAATTGTATTTTAATATTCACTTTTGTTGGCTTGTTGTTTCCAAAAGCCTTTTCCTCCAAGCCACCTCTTTTCCAGCTCAAAATGCAGCTTCCCCACTCGCAGACTCAGGGCGTAAGAGAGCTGCAGAAGCGGCAAGCAAAGCAGGTGTTTGGGAAGTAGTTACCCGGGCAACAGAACCAGGGCGTTCCGGAGGTGGTTGCTATGGAGAACTGGATGCTGACGAAGGCTTGGGAGACTGAGAAGACAAATTGCCCTCATCATTATCTCCAGGCTTGTCAATCATACATATTCACTTATTTACCTCCGAGAGGCAAACAGCACTAGGAGCAAAGAGCAAAAGGAGAACGTGTGTGTTCAAGGCAGCAACGGTGCCAGTGTTAAACTTCACACCAGGAGAGACAGTCAACATCCAGGATGGCAACCATCACCTGCAACCGGTTTACAGAAGAATATCAGCTCTTCGAAGAGCTGGGGAAGTAAGTTTGAGAAAGATCTGGGGAAAATCAACAACAACAACGTTTAATCTAATAGCAAATGTTGGGTTGTGCAGAAATGGGGGTGGTTGATCAGAATAAGTGCAGCTTGTATCTCAAGGCAAAGAATGTAGTGAATAACAGCCACAAACTCACAGGAAAGCGGGGAAATGCAGGCACTAAAGAGAGCAGAAAGTGTGCACTAGGAGAGAGAGAGAGAGAGAGGAAAAATCAGGGAATTGGCAAATATTACCAGCCTGCTGTTAAAATTAAGGCAGTGGAAATAAGCATGGGAAGGTTACAACTGCTTGCTGACACTGTTCTCTTATTGGAATGCTTGTTGGTTCAGCCGGTAGTTCTGAGCTGTCCCAGCCGGAGAGAACAAGGGATCTATGGTCCTGTATAACAATTCTGTCGTGTTGTGAATTTGGGAGAAGTTTATGCTTCATTTGTCTAGCAAGAGCAACTTCCCAACGATGGCAGTCTCTTCCCTGGGAATGGTCAACCCCCGTCCCATTGCTTTTTTTTTTTTAAACCCTACTTCTTGTGAGATAGTGATACAGCCACCTTGAAATCTCTGAGTAAAAGCACCCAAGTCAGTGCAAGAGAGCAAGAGAGTGTGCTATTTGGGTGCTGCAACCTTGCAACAAACAGATGGGTCTATGTGTTTAATTTTGCATATTTCTAGCCTTGTTTTTGCACGCACAATTACACAAGCTTCTGTTGTACTGTGAGTTTGCATATGTGTTTGTCCAAGCCTATATCTGTGTGCATAAGAATATGTGCGTGTTTATATTACGATATTGTTTACTCTCAGTGAAGCAAGTACAAAGTCACTTTATTTGATTGAATTTCTGGGAAGCTAATCAAGAGCTATGTATGACTTTAGGGAGACAGTGTTTGGGATTATATGTATTTCATTCTTTAAAATGCATCTTTATAAGGCTAAAGGACACAATTAGTTATGTTCTATTTTCAACACTGGCAGGATTTCTGTCTCTCTAAATGATGCCTGAATATTTGTGTACTTTCCCTCCCTTTTTTTGGAATCGTGTATGTATTTTTTTGATGTATTTGCTATTTTCACTGTGCGTCTGTAAATGTATTCCTTTGTTTCAACTTTTCTGTTGTATGTTTGCATAGTTTTGTGTTTGCAAAATATTATGGAAATATGCATTTTGATTTGAATGCGTGGACGCTCTGTTTCCCTAAGAACACACATTGCTACTTTGCATCCATACATGCATTTGTGTGGAAGTATTAAGGTATTTGCAATTTATACAACAAACCAAACTGGGGGGAGGGGGGGAAATATATAGGATAAAAAATCATCATAAAGAGACGAGGACATTTAATTCCTTTATTAGCACATGTCAATGTAAACAAAGGGTCAAGATAAAGTGTGCCAAATTCCATGCAAGTCAACTTCGTAAAAGTTGACAAAATCAAATGGTTCAGATATTACTGGTTTACATTTTTTCACCATTTATATTCACATACACTTTAGCGATTAAATCGTGCATGGGTGGATGGTAGATGAGTCAATGAGCAGGTCTCGACAATAAATGGAGACATACTGTATATTATTCCAATCCTTAACAAGCATTCTTAAGCATTTTTTCCCCTTTAATATGCACCTGGAAAAAAGTCATGCTCAGTTTGTCAGGTGATTTCTAAAATGTGGACTAACTCTCCTATGGGATATCATTTGCAAGGGTTATTTGGACAGGAATTTGGCAGAATGTGCACCAGAGTATGTGCAAGAGAGCGATGTTTCAACGCCGCATGGCTCAGAAAGAAAAAAAAAGTGGGCAGCATTTTGAGTTCTGCAATAGTGATTCAAAAAGTCATTGTTTTTGGGTAGCCACCAAAGTGCTATTACCATTTGTGTTTTGCTTCCTCTCTCTTTCTGCTCGGATCCTCATTCACTCTCTATTAGTTCACTCAGGAATATATATATATATATGGACAATTGGGTGTGGTGTAGCTTCCATTTTTCTCTTCCTTTATCCTAGCACAGGTGGGAGATGGAGATGCAAAAGAAGAATGTTATTGCCATGGAAGAGCCCAGCGACAGTTGAATGTTTTCATGGCAATGAAATGTTGCTGTTTATGATGTGCGTGGGTGGGGGTGGGGCGGGTGGGAGATATAAGTTGCATGAGGAAGACTCTATCTTTGTACATCTGTACCTAAATACTGTGCATTTATTGCCCTAAATATCCTATAGTCATTTGGTCTTGTTAATGTCATCTAGCTATTGGTTCACATATTATTCAATCTTATTGCAAATGCCCAAATCCTTAGCAAGGAGGGTCAAACCAAGAGAATTTTGTGGAGGGGATCAACTTAACTTGAGACAAGCTTATGGAATTGTCCTGCGATAACACATGTAGGACATTGCTAGAGATTGTCTTCTGTAAAACACAAAGAATTATGTATTTACACCATGAATGTACATCCATAAACATCTGTATTGGCTATTTATGTTCTAGTCCTTAAACTGAGAACCCACTGTTGTGAAATGTGTAACAAGAGAATATATAAGGAACTAAGGAATTAGGATTTAATTTTGGATAAGCCATCATTGGCATTATCTACAAGTATTTATTATTTTGAGAAATATCCAATGTCATGACCTCCTCATGTTATTTCAAATGCGTAACAAAACATATTATTTGGAGAGAAAAAAAACTTTTTAATTTTACACCATAATGAGCTTCTAAATCCCGCTAGATTTAAGATGGAAACAGTCCTATAGTCAACTGGATAGACTTGGCTCTGTTATTCTCCCATAGCACTCTTTTTGTTTGGATGTTTCAAAGCTTGGTATATCTTCCTCTCTGTCAGTGGGGACAGTGGAAGGGAGCAGATCATGTAATGTATGCAATGGCTGGTGCTGTGCCTTTTACATACTTGGAGTATGTCACTGCAAGCATATAATGTGGAACATGCGTCATGATGTCAGAATGCTTGTGCAGTCATTTTGATGAAACTTAGCTACTGTGGATGCCTATGATATAATTGGGTGTTCGACAACTTTTCCCTACCAGTTATCCTTTATATTTTTGGACCACGATTCCCATTATTAACAAATAGCAAGGTTAATATACAGTACCTGCAAAACATCAGGTTGGAGAAAATTGCCCTACAGTCATATGCTATTATTTGCCGGGTGGTCAAAGAAGCTGTCAATGCAGCTCTTTATGTTATATAAGACAAATACACTTGAAGTTGAGAAAGCAAAATAATGTTCTAAATTTATATTTGGCATGCTAGAAACAAGGGGGAAAAGCAGATTGAGTTAATATCTTTCCAGGCTCTTCTGCTGTGCAAAGTATTTATCATTGAAAATATTTTTGCTCAGTAATTATATTTCTAAATTGGCTGTGTATTGAAGGATTAATCTAAATTTAAAAAAACAATTCTATTTATCAACAATTCAAGATATGGGTTAATTAAAAAGGTTTTCCAATTGATTTTTTTTAAATATGGGCAAAGGTGAAAAAGGCTTTCTAAAGTGATCTTGAGAAAAGGTAAAAATCACTTTCTTTCTTTTAACATGTCTTCTGTTGGAATCTTAATAACTGGAGAAGTTTGCAGTATATTCACACTATACAAAATGGACTTGCATCAGATCCGAAAGGCATTATCTCAATGTTTTATGTAACAAAAGTAAAGGTAGGGTTCTGTTAGAATGGATATAACACTATGATTTACATGACTGTGTCAAATGTCTTTCAAGACAGCATCAAATTAATCTTTAAGAATGCTCTTTCAAGGCAATCACTCTTGCAGTTAAATTATCTATACTGGGTAAGTAAGACAGTTTCAGATAGTGTTCACAGAAATATTAGGGGAAAAAACCCAAGAGATGCATTGAGTGGTGGAAACTAATCAAGGAGAGAAGCAACTTAGAACTAAGGAGAAATTTCCTGACAGTAAGAACAATTAACCTCTGGAACAGCTTGCCTCCAGAAGTTGTGAATGCCCCAACCCTGGAAGTCTTTAAAAAGATGTTAGATAGCCATTTGTCTGAAATGGTATAAGGTTCCTGCCCACGCAGGAGGTTGGACTAGAAGACCTACAAGGTCCCTTCCAACTCTGCTATTGTATTGTTTGTCTGAGTAAATATGATGCCTTGTTTTAGAAGCCAGAAAGGTGATCACATCAAATGATTACTGATTAGCACATAGCACTAAACTAGCCCCATAGATTCATGCTAGAAAGCTCTCTTGCTAAATAAATTATTTACACTTTTATAATCTTGCTTTTCTCTGATAAAGAGTCCCAGAGCAATGAGGAAAATATCATCAGGTCAACAGGCTGTACTCAATGACTCATTGGATTCTTTCCAGATGTAAATTTACAGCTTATTACAATATTGAAATATGATTGCATTCATTTGTTCAACTATCTAGACTCATACAAAATGAGTTCCCAATGGTTCTAAAGCAGTTCACACAAACTCAGGATAATTAGAGAATTCTGAATAACCTATCATTAGTTGCCAGCTGTTGCCACTAGCTAAGCTAATGTTCCTGACAGCAGTCTTTTCAGCCAGCAAATCAATAATAAATTTACTGTAAGAACATAAGGATCTTGCTAGATTGGGCAAAATCAAATCCAGGATCTTGATTTCCATGGTGACCAACTAGGTTCTCATAAAAAGCCACGCAACAGCAAAAAACAGTAGTAATTCTTTTCCTGCTTTTAAAAAAAAATTTAACTTATGCCTGCCAATTCTTCATTCATACTTCTGTGAGAATGCTCACATGTTCTTGTCACAAGGCAAAAGCAGGAATGAGGAGCCCAAATGTGTTGTGTGCATATTACAAATTGATACACTGCATTTCAAATAAGGAGGAATAGTTATTACTGAACAAAAATAGTTCAAATGATAATAAAGTCCCAAATTTATTTAGATTTTATGCTGCCAGTTGCATAAGACCAATGTACAATAAAATTAAAACAAAATATAACATATTTAATATGTAAATATGTGCAAGAATAGTAAAACAACAGCAACACCCAAACACTAAAATCTCCATGGTAAGGGCATGCATGGTAAGGTCATACAAAACCTAAATTTTAATCAACCTCGCTACTATTCCCATAACTCATGCTATCTTATCCCCACATAGACACATAAACACACAATAAGAAACTAACATCAGAAAGATGCTATCAACAACAAAAAGCTTCTGGCTCAATTCAGTTTTTAATTGGAAGCAAGGGACTGTTCTACAATATTGGAGCCACTATAGAAAAATACACCTCTCAAGGCTTTCAACACACACACACATACCCTCCCAATCTTATGAAAATGCTAGATCCTCAAGAGGTTTTCCAGCTCTGCTCCAGTAGATCAGTTTTAATGGGAGAATGCAGTCCTGGGGCTGCTGTAGGACAGAGCTGTCAAACCCGCGGCCCACAGGCTGGATGCATCACGCACTGGCCACACCCATGCCCGTTTTAGCAAAGGGGAAAAAAGTCCCAATATGTCAGGTGATGACACCGTGACCACACGAGTTTGACACCCCTTGCTATAGGAGATGAGCAGGCAGAGCCCAAGGACAGAGTCAAACACATCATCAGTTTAGAGTCCTTATGTTCTCACAAGAGATCTAAATCCAGCTCCTCATGAATCCTGTTGTCCCTTATTTGGTGCCAATTTGATTTGACCATTAGTATATCAGATTAATGTCAGAAGTTGAGTTCAAGATACTAAATGTTTATTACACGCTACCTATACACAAGAATCGGATCTACTAATGGTCAAACCAAATTGGCCCTAGATAAGAGTCAATGGAATTCATGGCAAGCTGGACTTAGGTCACTTGTTGGGATGTAAGGGACTGTCGACTGATGATGTGTTTAACTTCCTCTTGGGCTCCACCTGCTCATCTCCTATGGATGCATTGGCCCAAAACACAAATGTCTTTATACAGTGGTGGGATCCTTCTGGTTGAACTACTGGTTCAGTGATTGTGCACGAGCCTGACGCACACTGCATGTGTCTGCAGTTTTAAGAAAACTTACCTTCCGTATTACTGCTGGTGAGTACCACAGCTGAAATGTGGCAATCACCTCTGCTGTGCAACTCAGCTGAGAATATATACATAGGTGAGTAAAGCGCAGGGGCAAGGGGGGAGCAGCTGATTGTTGGAGCTATCGGTTCGCCCAAACTGGTTCGAACTGGTAGAATCCCACCCCTGGCTTTATAGGTCAAATTCAGCATTTGAGATTGCACTCGAAAGCCTATTGGCAGCATCTAAGCATTTTATTTTGTACAAATTGCAGCTTTCCAGTGGCCTTTAAAGGCAGCCCTATATAACACACATCACACTAATTTAATTGTGTGATAATGTGGCATGAATTATTATTGTGGAATCTTCAAGTTCTGGACAAGGTTTGAAATGCTTTTTAAATACCAGGTTAGAAAGCAAAAGACCCCAAGTTTAAATCCCACCATAGCTGTGAAAGTCAACTGGGTGAATTTGAGTCAATCGCTATGTCTCAGCCCAACTCATCTCATACAGCTGTTGTGGGGAAAATAGGAGGAAAGTGTGTTGGATATATTCGCCACCTTGAGTTACTTATGAAAATAATAAAAGCAGGATACAAATGAATGACTGGATGGATGGATGAATGAATATATGAATGTTTACATATACATACACACACACACTCATACTAAAATGGGGAAGAATATTCATTACACTAGTGCCTTGACATAATTTTTCTCATTGTTGACATAACCCATCACCTTTTCATTTTGATAGCCTTTCACTTATTTTATCTAGCGCAACAATGTATTTTCCTTGGTGGGTTAACCACATCTCTGCATGATATTCCACATGTAGTAGTTTTACGCTTAGCTTAATTACACTTGGCTTAATTATTTCTGGTAATTTGTATTTTTGCAGTGTTTCACACACAATCCCAAGATCTATCAGTTCAGACTCCATTTGTACATATTTGAAGTTAATATATTTATTCTCCATATATAATTACACTGTTACCTTTATTTTTTTAAATTTTATGGCCGATTTATCCAATCTAAAGCTATATCTTGGGATTTCATCACAGCTGTTTAATAATTTAGGTCATCAGGAAATTTGATTACTTTCCATCCTTCTCTTTAGTTAATTGTGAGCCACTTTAAAATCCCCGTCCAAATATCAAGCTGAATGCTTTGTTTGCTAGATACTAATAATTTTCATGATTCTTCAGGATAGACAGCGTGGGGTACTGCCCAATCTTAGAAAATGCCTTTGGGTCAGACCCCTGAAAGAAGACAGTTTTCAAATGGCAAAATAATAGTATGGAGTTTCCCCTAGTACAGGGCTGTCAAACTCCAGCCCACGGGCAGAATGCATCATGTGCTGGCCAAGCCCACACTCAGTTTTGTGAAAGGGGAAAAAGTCCCAATAGATCCTGTGACACACCCATGATGACATGAGTTTGACACCCCTGCTCTAGTAGAAAGCAACACATCAAAACAACTGCTGAAGCACTATGATATATTGTGCTTCCAGAACCACATTCAGAAGCTTGGTAAACCTGCCCTAGAATTAGGTTTGAATACAATGTTGTTTATCTGTCTGTAGCCTCCTGTTTAATACTGTTGAATGTGTAGCATTCAAGAAAACTATTTCAGTCAAAATTCTCTTAAGTTACTCTCTAGATGACCAGAGAGTTCTGCTTATTGTTGACTTATATGCCATTGCAGAAAAATAAATTTTGAGGTCTGTTAGCATATGTTGTGTGCCTCTTCTGGTGGTTAGCAGAAATCCTAAATTGTTCTATGTAGCAAATGACATATTCCCCTTAATGTTTCTATTCCCGAGTAGGACAATTCTCTTTTTCTCTGTAAATTATTGAACTGAACATCCTTCCAAATGTTGCGGTACTTCTTTTTTCAGCCATATGTTTTCTCAGGCTTCCATGCGCGCCTAAAAAATGGGAGAGTTGTGTGTGTTTGTGTGTGCTGCTTTAAGGAGTTGACTTGTGAAACTGAATGCAAGTCATAAACTGAAGCAAATTAGAAGTTGTTTCAACAAAGATGCATTTCTTGCATTCACACAAGAGCCAAAGTACTTTTTCCCCAAATCATTTTCAAGGTAGGTGTGGCCTAGTAAATTGGCATTTAACAATGTACTGTCCCAGAAGTCTAATCCAACCTAGTGAATTCTGAATACCAATAACTGTGCTGAGATTCAGATGCAAACATTTCTTCTTAGCTTCTGCCTCAGAGCTGTCCTTTCCTGCACAGGAGGAAGAATGAACAGTTATCTCTCAAGGACACTTCAATGGAGGAAGGTGGAGTAAGCGGAAGCTCAGAGGGTTTTTAGGTTTTTTTTAATGTAGAATTTTAAGGGGTTCTGGGGCTGTAGATGGGTTGGTAGAAACTAGGGAGGTGGGTGGGGGGTATAACCCACAGGGTATTGTGTACAGGCCGGCTTGTAATCCCGACAGGGAGGACGTGGTGTCCATTTTAAGGGGGGGTAAGAAGGTCATTCAACCAGAGTGTCATTCTATCAGGACAGTGTGTGGGAGGGGTAGGTATGGCGGGAGCCGGAGACCAAATCAGTTGTTGGGAGCGCGCACTCGCTGTTTACAAGAGGTTGCGCATTCTGATCTCCATGGCTCTTCTTTCAACACAGGAGGTCAGAGTTCCCAGGGCCGGGGCTCGAGGCTGATGCTGCTCAACGCCAGGTCCGTTATCAACAAGGCCCCCCTCATCCATGATTTGGTATTAGAGGGGGAGCCAGACCTGGTAGGTGTCACGGAAACCTGGCTGGGTCCCGAGGGGGGGGTGCCCCTTGTGGAAATGTGCCCGCCAGGCTACCAGGCATTCCATCAGCCACGAGCCCTAGGCAGGGGTGGGGGGGTGGTTATTATGAGGGAGGATCTAGCTCCGAGGGAGACTGCTGTGGTGCAGATCGCAGACTGTGAGGCCTTAGGTATGAAGTGGGGCCTTGGGAGGCAGTTGGGCTTGTTGATTGTGTACCTGGCTCCCCGCTACATCTCAGCAGCCCTGCCCGAGCTCCTCGAGGTGATAGCCGAGATGGCAGTTGAGACCCCCAGGCTTTTAGTCATGGGGGACTTTAATCTGCCATCGGTAGGCAAAACCTCTGAGTTAGCTTGGGAGTTCATGGCCTCCATGACGGCCATGAACCTGGCCCAAGTAATTCAGGGCCCCACTCACACTGGAGGCCACACACTGGATCTTGTCTTTATCTCCGGCCAGTGGAGGAGTGATCTGGGATTAGGGGACTTAACGATCACCCCCCTGTCATGGTTAGATCACTCTCTTTTTCGACTAGACTTCCCAACCGCTACATCCCACCGCGGGGAGGCGGAACCGGATATTCCACAATGGTTCCGCCCCAGGCTCCTGATGGATCCAGAGAGATTCCAGATGGAGCTTGGACCAATACCGGGAACCCTGACCCGCGACTCGACTGAGGTCCTGGTGGCCGCCTGGAATAACGTGGCCACTTGGGCCCTGGACCGGGTCGCGCCCTTGCGGCCTCTCACGCGTCGCCATTCTGTCCTGGCCCCTTGGTTCTCCGAGGAGCTGAGGGCATTGAAGCGACGCAAGAGATGCCTGGAGGGTATTTGGAGATCCACTTGCGCCGAATCTGATCGAACAAGCGCCAGGTCCCACTTAAGGACCTACCTCATGGCGATAAGGGCGGCGAAATGTAATTATCTTGCTGCCCTTATCGCATCCGCAGATAACCGCCCTGCCGCCCTGTTTAGAGTAACCCGCTCCCTTCTCCAACAGGGGCCGTGGGAAGCTCCTTTACAGGGTCGTGCAGAGGAGTTCGGTCAATATCTACTGGAGAAAGTCGCTCAGATCCAGAGCGAGCTGATCTCCAATGAGGTAGATCCGGGCAGGCAATTAGGGGCAGGTTTTGAGACCGTTTTATGGGAAGACTTTGACTTTGTGACTCCTGATGACATGGACAAGTTGTTGGGACGACTGAATGCTACCATATGTTTATTGGACCTGTGTCCCTCCTGGCTAGTACTGGCCTCCTGGGAGGTTACACGAGGCTGGCTCCAGGAGATAGTGAATACATCTCTAAGTGAGGGGTCTCTTCCGGCCGCCTTGAAAGAGGCGGTGGTGAGACCCTTCCTCAAGAAGCCCTCCCTGGACCCAGCATTATTGGCTAACTACCGTCCAGTCTCCAAGCTTAGCTTTCTGGCTAAGGTTGGAGAGAGTGTGGTAGCTCAACAGTTCTCCCGACACCTGGAGAAAACCGTCTATCTAGACCCGTGCCAGTCCAGCTTCCGTCCCGGGCACAGCACGGAGATGGCATTGGTCACGTTGGTCGATGATCTCTGGAGGGCCCGAGACAGAGGTTGTTCCTCTGTCCTGGCCCTATTAGACCTCTCAGCGGCTTTTGATACTATCGACCATGGTATCCTCCTGCACCGGCTGGAGGGGCTGGGACTGAGAGGCACTGTATTGCAGTGGTTCTCTTCCTACCTCTCTGGCCGGTCACAGTGTGTACTGACAGGAGGGCAGAGATCGACCTCGAGGCCCTTTTTATGTGGGGTACCTCAGGGCTCGGTTCTCTCACCCCTCCTGTTTAACATCTACATGAAGCCGTTGGGTGAAATCATCCGTGGCTTTGGGGTAGAATACCATCAGTACGCTGACGACACGCAGCTGTACATTTCTACCCCTGGCCACCCCAACGATGCTGTGGAAGTGCTGTCTCAGTGTTTGGAGGCCGTGCGGCTCTGGATGGGGAGGAACAAACTCAGACTCAACCCGTCTAAAACCGAGTGGCTGTGGTTTCCGGCATCTCGATATAGCCAACTAACTCCATCGTTGGCTATCGGGGGCGAGTCATTGGCTCCCACAGAAAGGGCCCGCAACTTGGGTGTCTTCCTGGACTCACGGCTGTCCTTAGACGATCATGTGATGGCCGTGGCCAGGGGGGCCTTCTATCAGGTTTACCTGATACGCCAGTTGCGCCCCTTTCTAGATTGAGATGCCTTACGCACGGTCACTCAAGCCCTCGTTATTTCCCACCTAGACTACTGCAACGCCCTCTACATGGGGCTCCCCCTGAGGTGCACCCGGAGGCTCCAACTAGTGCAGAATGCAGCCACGCGGGGGATTCTGGGAGTCTTTCATTACTCCCACGTAACACCTCTCCTGCGTGAGCTGCACTGGCTGCCTGTGGTCTTCCGGGTGCGCTTCAAGGTCGTAGTTACCATCTTCAAAGTGCTCCATGGCTCGGGTCCTGGCTACTTGAGAGACCGCCTCCTACCACATTCCTCCCTTCGACCTGTCCGCTCTCACAGAGTTGGCCTTCTCAGGGTGCCGTCAGCCGGTCAATGCCGACTGGTGACCCCCAGGGGAAGAGCCTTCTCTGTGGCGGGTCCGACACTCTGGAACGACCTTCCCCCCGATATCCGCACTATCACGGACCTACGATTCTTCCGTTGGATGGTAAAAGCTCATTTCTTTCATCTAGCCGGCCTGACATAGATTAGGGAATTTTAATTCGTTATTTATGGGTTTTAACTATTTATTCAATTTTAGCACAGCTGTATTGGTTTAATTGTTTTTTAAATTTTGCATATTGTGGGGTTTTACCTTTCTGCGCACCGCCCTGAGTCCCTTTTTGGTGAAAAGGGCGGTATATAAATTGAAAATTGAAAATAAAGTAAATACACGGCAGTATAACAAGTTTAATAAATAAAATTAGAAAGAGGACAACAAAACCTAAGAGGCTGGTTAATGATTCCAACTCAAGGCACATTGATTCCCTTTTCCTGCATTCTCTTCTTTCACCTTTCCTTTATAGAAAGGCTCAGGGGTATTGCCTACATTAAGCAACAACTGATTCTCACAGTCATTCTTGAGCACGGTCTTAGTTTTTCTCCCATGTCAATGTGTTAGTACTGGTACAATTTTGTTTGGTAGGCATGTTGGTGTGCCTTTCTGTCCACACCTTTACTCTTCTATTGTGAGATAAGTTGGGGTTTTTTTTAATAGTGCTGTATCACAAGTTGCGATAGAGTTGTGGTGGCACAGTGGTTAGAATGCAGTACTGCAGGCTACTTTTGCTGCCTGCGGCTGTCTGCAATTTGAAAGTTCGAATCTCACCAGGCTCAAGGTTGACTCAGCCTTCCATCCTTCTGAGCAGAGATGGGTTTCTGCCGATTTGGCCTGGATCAGACGAACAGGTAGTGGCAACGGTGGGAGGCTCTGCTCATCCTTCCGGACGCTTCTGCAGATGCACAGAAGCATCACGCACGTGTGTGCACACAGAAGCAAATCTGTAGTATAAAAAAAAAAGGAAATCCACCAGTGCTTCTGAGGTCGGTAAAAATGGAGACCCAGATTGTTGGAGCCGATATGCTGACTCTGTAAACCGCTTAGAGAGGGCTGTAAAAGCACTATGAAGCGGTATAGAAGTATAAGTCCACTAGCTAAGTGCTATTGTTATCTGTAATTGGAGGACACCATGGGTAAATGGGGTGCCGGAAGAGATGGAGAGACAGGAGGAGGCCAGGATTTCTGTGTGTAATAACCAATTTCTGCAAACTGGCTAGATAATAGCCTTGCCAAGACTGCTAGCTTTGTTCAGAAAGTTTTTGTAGAGATCTTTATCAAAAGCTTTGTAAAAGTTCAATCAATCTCTACTGGCTCAGAAAGCCACTTGCTTATGAGACTCACAAAGAAAGCGCAAAGGGGAATGAGACAGGACTCGCCTTTACAATGTTTACCATTGCTCATGTTTGTCACAGGAATTAAAGTAAATGAACAGAGACAAGCTCCTTTAATTTGGTTTCATGTTTGGCTACGCTTAAAAAAAGAGAAAGAAAACCAAGGATCTCGGTTCTTTCTACTTGAAACACGATCATAGGGACAAGGTTGCTTTTGTATTTGCAATTTGAATTAGATTTTGTTTCCTGGCCATGTCTTCCTTTGAACTTACTTCATGCAGAAAATTGTCTCACTTTAAACCACACAAGGGATTACTATTGGATTTCAGCAATTTGTAAAAAGAAGAAGTAAAAAGTCTATTTTAAACTCCTTATAAGATTTTTTTAAAAAAATATTAAATATCGATTGGTCCCCCCCCAAAAAGAAAAAAAAAATCCATATTGTTTTCAAGCAAGGGATACTTTAATTATGCATGATGTATTTGCTCATTATTATATACAAAGAACTTTGCAATTATTTAAAACTCTAGTTAAAAGACAGCATTTCCATTCCTGGTATGGCCACGCTGTGTATGCAATTGCTTGCATGCGTTTGTTTTATTGTTTTAGTATAGCACCTCCCTCTCTGATTTTGAACCTGCCACCTTATTGTGATTTAACTGCGTAAAATCACTAAGTGTGTGAGTTGGATTTATTTCCTCTGCACAGTGCATACTGGTAGAATTAAGCATCAGAGAAAAAGTGACAACACATTACTCAGTGCAATGCCTCCTGGCACAAGAGTGGGTGTATCTAAATGGTTGTCCCACTCCTCTTCCCCCGTCCCCAAGCATGAGAAGGCAACCTTCCCAGAATTCACTGTTTCCCCAGTCCTCAGATTTGACAATACGGCCAAAAACCCAGCAGCCTCTTTTCATTGGCAAAATGAGAAAATTGGCTTCTTCTGGACGAACTTCTGTTAAGACCGTGGAATCAAAGAATGGAGAGGAGCTGATTTTTTTTTTAAAGAAAAAAACCCAGATGGTTTTGCTCCCTAATAACTGTCATAATGTACTCAGTCACTTGGCCCCTACTGAGAAATAGGAGAAGGACAAAGGAAGTGAGGGAAGAACGTAGACAGGAACGAAGAGAGAGAAACCCATTGTGCATAAAGAAACTGGAGGGGATCCAAGCAGGGGGAAGAGAGAGAGAGAGAGAGAGAGAGAGAGAAAGAGAAAGAATAGAATAACTCTTGCTGAGTTCTTGGAATCCACCCCCACTGGCAGGTGAAAGAAAAGGCTAAGTGAAATTATCATGAGGCACCATATAATCAGGCACCTCATTGCAGAGATGTAGGGGGGGGGGGGAAGAGAGATTTGCTTAAAAATAAGAAGAAAAAGAATATTCCCAACCCACACTCTTCTTGCTAGCAAAGAGACAAACTCTTAAAATGGTTTCATGGAGGAGGAATGCAAGGGAGGCAGGCAGGCAGCCTCCGAGCCAACAAGAGAAGTGTGAACAGGGGAGTAGAAAATGGTCTTTGCTTCCAAGATGCTGCTATTGCAGGGATCTGCCAGCTCCCAGAGTCTGAAAGCAAAGGGAAGCCCCCTGTTTTCCCATCTCAAGGCAGAAATCATTGATAAGAAAGAACAGCAGAGTTTATTGGTAAAAGTACTAGGCTGAGCAAAGTAAAACAGAACAAACCGTGCTGAAAAAGCCACAATAGCCCTTCACCTATTGTGTCCACCCACATGTTCGGAATGCAGCTCCAGTTCCCCAAGGAAGTTGCGATCTTTGGGCTTTTTCCACCTGTCCTGGGTTTGCAGAAAATGATGCCAGCATATCTCTCTCTCTCTCTCTCTCTCTCTCTCTCTCTCTCTCTCTCTCTCTCTCTCTCTCTCTCTCTCTCTCTCTCTCTCTCTCTCTCTCTCTTTCTCTCTCTCTCTCTCTCTCTCTCTCTCTGCTGCCTCTATTTTAAATTATTGCAGTGAAGTTCCTCATTGACAATGCCTAGCAGATTTTGAGCGCCTTGTTGCAGTTCTTCAAGGGTTAGGAGAAAAAAGGAAGACAACTCTGTTCAACCCAAGTACCGCTAAGGATCCTTTGAGATTATTTTTATTCCCTCTATTTTTCTGCAGACTAGCACAAGTTTTAGCAGACTGCGGCTGACCTCAATAAAAGCTAAACAGGGTTAACCTGGCTAGGTTTTGGATAGATGGCCACCAGGAAATTTGGTGCAGAGTAACTTGGAAGTTGAAAAACAGTAACCTGGAAACAAGGCAATGACAAACCCCATCCATGACTTTGTTGGGAAAATCACATGAGTGTGACCAAGAGCCAAGCTTGGCACAAAAGTTGACCTCATCTGTCTATCCATGCTAAAGGAATGCATAATAAATAAGAAAACCGCTTGGCTGAAATTCACGCAGAGCATTACCATTATGGCATCAATGAAGCAGAACTGGTTGCTTTCGTACAATACAAATGCCTAAATAAATCATACAATGACCTAGTTCACACAACATGTTAAGGCAGTGGTTGTCTCCTCCCAACACTTTTTCAACTGAGATTAACAAATTGTGCAGACTCAGCTAGTTTGTGTGAGATTCATTTTATTGCAACTGGGGTGTGTGTGTGTGTGTATCTATTTCAGCCTTTGAATTCCCCTTTGTAAAGGGGGAAGGCATGCATCTCTTTTGGGGAGGGTTCATATCTCTGCACATATGGTGGAATTGCCTTGCTCAGTACAATGCTAATAAAATTAGTGGTTTTCCTTGTTGCTACTACTACTTACTTTCTTCTTTTACCCAGAAACCTTGAGGGAGTCTTGTAATTTAGAAAATAAAATAAATGGGATGTTCTTGTCATGCCAAACCCCAACAATGTTTCCATCTGCCCATTGAGTTGACAAGTCTGGTGGGCCATAGGCAGTATCAAAACCAAGGAACTCAACCAAAGGCTATGAGGATAAGTGATGTCAGATGTGATTGGATTAAAACAAATAAGGAATTCTGATTTGCTCTACTTTGCCAGATGTGGTTTGGTTTGGTTATAGTAACTTAATAAATACACTTATATTTTGTTTATTTCACGTAAGCGATCCTAGGAACATAGTAGTAAGAAGTACCCAAAGAATAACTGAAAGTGAAGAAAAGATTGCATTGTATCTCCGGAGAGAAGAATTACTTCTTTTCACTGGCATTTTGGATGATGTATTCAGTGTTGCCGCCTCAACTGAGAATGTGAGAAAGCAATCAGTCAGGGCTGTGAAGTGGTCACTTCAGGGGCAATTTGAGCTTTCTGAAAGGCCTACAAAGAGTTAGTTAATAATAATAATAATAATAATAATTTAATTTCTATCCCGCTCTCTCTCCCCAAGGGGACTCGAGGCGGGGCACAGGCAATTAAAAATACAAATAGACCACAAACAAATACAAAATACAAAGTTAAAAATAAATTAAATAAATCCTGCGCTAAAACCCATAACTAGACTAAAAATTACCCCTAAAAAACCCTGACCTAAAAAGAGACTACCCAAGGCCGGCCAGACGAAAAAAGTGCGTCTTTAATTTTAAGCGGAAGGAGCGGAGGTCCGTGGTTGTCCTGATATCGGGGGGAAGGTCATTCCAGAGGGCTGGGCCCGCCACAGAGAAGGCCCTTCCCCTGGGCGTCGCCCGCTGACAAAGTCTAGTGGACGGCACCCGGAGAAGTCCCTCTCTAGTTGTTCACTGTAATTCTATTGCTTGTGAAAAGGGTGGAGTTTGTGCATATGTCTGCCTTGCATGGAGGGCAAACTGCTTTAGCCAACACTGAGTAAGGGTCTTGGGAAGGAGAGGATGATATGATATACTATGTCTTGCCTTAGAAGATTTTCCTCAGATCTTCCTCATTCCCCAGAAATGAGATACTGCTGAATATGCTGATCAGTATAACCAGGAGCTTCCCCATCCACAGGGAGCACTCCCAAAGACATTTGGGAATCAGCCCTGAACATTAAATGTCCACATAAAGCAAAAAATACTGCTGTTCCTTCTCCTGTGAAGTTATTCTCCTAACATCTTTCTGTTAAGAGGTTGCTTAGTGGAGCAAGGTGGCAGATGAGATGACCTATAAAGTGTCTTCTAACTAACACAGCATTATTCTCACAACATCACATAAATATTTAGTTTCCTAATGCCACTTTCAGGCCTGGTAACTTGTAACCGGATCATTTGGTGCAGAACATTCAAGCCCATTTTGCACATCAGGCTTATGGGGAGGCGTGAATGCCCACATAAATCAGCTCCGTTTTTCTCCCTGTGGGCTGTGGTGAAGACAGTTCAGAAGAAAACATAAAGGAAAAGGGAACTCTGGGAGAAGTAGATATGAAGGAGAGATTGTATGTAAAATTTCCCCAAACTTAGCAGATATCCATTACGATTTCTTCTCCCAGCAAATGGCTGCTTCAGAAGGGGACAATCCCTTAGGAATATGGAAGGAAGAGCCTCTTGGGAGAAAACTATTCGCTTCTCCTTTCCTTCAGCTTCACGTTTGCTGCAATTTCAGAAAGAAGCAGCCTTCTTTGAAATATGCTATCCCTTGATAAATATAAGGATATACGCTTTGTTAGATCCTTTAATTCTCAGCCCTTCCATGGGCTGTTTTATTTCTGTGTTCATCGGGAGAGCTGCATAGAGAAGGTATTGGAGAAGGAGGGGCAAGGACTAGTAGAGGAACATACAGTATTCACCCACAAACTGCAAGCATGTCTGAATGCCAATCGAGACACCTCACCCACTCAACCACCTACATGCAAATTAAAATATGAACACAGTGAATACCTGTCACAGAACACAGCTCTTCACACAATATGCTCTTGCATACACATCCTTCTGGTTGCTTCCGGAACATGTACACACACATAACACACACACACCACTTTGAAAGAGACAATTCTGTTCCCTTTATATATAGGCTAGCTGTAACTTGTCATTCACCAGCTTTAAAACGCTGGTTTCATTAGTCGTTTCATCCCATCTTGCTGAGAGTTGACATGATTCACACCAGGTATAAATGAGCTGAAGTTTTAAACAGAACTCTGCAATTTTAACACTAATTTGTTTGCAGGCTACAAAGAAGGCATTCGCCAAAAGAGGGGCGGGGGAAACCTACTCTCATGTGACTAAAAGCAATATTTAAAGGGCTCCTAAGTTGGAAAAAAGTGCATGAATTCCAGTTAGAGTAAGAGATAGGACTTTCAAAAATGCTAAGAGTTTAGTTGGTCTGTTGTTTTTCCAGATGAGTCTTAACTAAGGTGACCAGATTTCTACTTTCTTAAAGCGGGACACCATCGACGGGGGGGGGGGGGGGGCTTTCCCAGCTCCTCGCCGCCCACTTCCCTTGCTGGCCGGGGTGCATGCAGGCCAACCCCCTCCCTCCATCCCCCCCCCGAGCAGAGCACCTGCAGGTAGGCGTCTGGTGGGGCGGTGGGGCCGGGCAGGTGGCGGGTGCTCTGCACGCGCTCAGACAGAGGCACAGGGCACGGGCAGGAAGCGGCGGGCTGGCGGGCAGGCAGAAGGGGAGGGCCGGCGAGGGAGGAGCCAGACAGGCACCAGGCGGCAGAAGAAGAGGAGAGCCAGCCGGAGCCCGCGTGACCCTGAAGTTTCTGCTGTGCCGCCATGAGCTGAGAATGGCCGACTGGAAGCCCCAGCGCCGCCCGCCCGTCCTGCCATGGGCGCCAGGGATGAGCCGGGCGAGGCCCTCCCGGCCCTCCCCTTCCACCTGCCTGCCAGCCTGCCGCTTTCTGCCTGCGCCCCGTGTCTCTGTCTGAGTGTGTGCAGAGTGCCCGCCGCCTGCCTGCTGCCTGCTGCCGCCCCAGGCAAAAAGCGGGACATTTTGAAGAAGCCGCGGGACGCGGGACTAATTCTTTGAAAGCATGATTGTCCCGCCAAAAGCGGGGTGTCTGGTCACCTTAGTCTTAACTGCTGGTAACTTCCTGGACAAATTCCGGTAGTATTCTTGGAAAGATTTTAACAGCTCTCTGTTTCCTGTTCTTGTGTAAGAAATGTATTCTGATTGGTTGTCAGACTCCCATGGGACCATGAAGGGGCAACTCTCTAGGCTGTGTTTTGAATCCCAAGTTTGGTTGAGCTCTCAGATGCCATGTGGTGAGTGGGTAAAGACTAGTCATACCTTCATCCCATGACTTGGAGCTGAAGGGGAGAACTCTTTATTATGTAAAGGGTTTGGCTTGGGCACTTTAATGGCCCATTAACGAAGGGGGATGGGCAGGAAGCTGCAGGGAGTTATTTTGTCTTTAAAACATGTTCCTCCCTTTTTTACATCCAGGGGGAATGTAATATTCTGTCTTTAAATATTTCCTAGGACATTTCATTTTTCTGGGAAAGGGATGGATGATTACTTTCCACTCCCAGTCTGATTTATATCCAGGTATTTTAACTGCTGCATCGAACTGGCTCTGATGTTTACAAAACACGCTGATTCCCCTGCCCCCCCCCCCATTATTAGAACATTGACAAGTATTGCATCTAGGCCGCTAGCATTTGTCCTGAATCTTATTTAAGCTAAAAGGGAATCTCCAGAAAATCCCTGATCAAGATAGGCCTGACTGGAAGCTCTGCTGTAGAAGGACTGGTGATGATTACTTGTTTGCTCATCTGCTTCTTTTGGTCCTCCTTAAAAACAATGCTGTGCTTCAGCTGATGGGAAAGACTGGGCAGTGGCACATAGCTCTACTACAGTTCATGTTTCAGACAAATATGATTACCCTCAGTGAGTCTGCAGTGGCCAAGACCCAAAGTGAATCAAGAGACCATTTTATGAAGGGCCGTCTGCAAGCTCCTTTGTTATCAGCGAGGAAACTGGTTCATAGAAAGGCAGTAAAAAAGGAAGTGAGGGAGATTCTGCCCTTATACAACTTCGAGTTATATTGGTGATAAATAGGAAATAGTTTAGTTGTTGGGATTTTTTTTTTCAGCCCCATGCCCTTTCTTTGCAATCATTCTTGCCAAAGACACTCTAAGAATTGCCTTTGAAAGAAGAATTACTTTCAATTTAGGCAGATGCCAAACAGTCTGACAAATAGCAATCAATCTGTTTAAAGTAATGGTTTTGCTACTGCACATATGTACATAAAGACTTGCAATTCCTGATGTCCTGATCATTTCTAAATAATAAGAATATAGCCAGGAAAGGCATATAGATTGCCTTGATTTACAGCCATTTGTTTAACCCTTTGAAGTTACAACACCACTGAACAAAGTGACTTATGACTATTTTTCACACTTCAAACCATTACAGCATCCCTGTGACCACAAGATCAAAATGCAGATGATTGGCAACTGGCATGCATTTATGGCTGTTGCAATCTCAAGGTCATGTGACCCCCTTTGTGACCTTCTGACCTGCGAAATCAATAGGGAAGCCAGATTCATTTAATAACCATGTTACTAACTTAACAGCTGCTGTGATTTTCTTTGCAATTGTGGCAAGAAAGGTTGTAAAATGTAGCAAACTCACTTAACTATCTCACTTGGCAACAGAAATTTTGGACTCAGTTATGGCCGTAAATAGAGGACTAGTTGTACTCATCTTTACAAAGCAATGGTCAGTCTAAAGTCATGTGAGTAAGGTTTTCAGCTCAAGACTGTGTGGCAAGAGTAAGGAAAGTCTACATTAGGAATTAACATTCCAGCTCCTAAACTCACATCCAACAGCAATAGAACTGAATCCAAGTCTAATTGAACATTCTTTAAGATATCCAGGATACCAGACGTAAAATCTCCTGTGGTATCCACCTCATTTCAAAATAAAAATAAATTTTCATAAAGGCAACCCTCCATTGGGTCACAAAATCAGTACATTCAAGCTTATTGTCCCAACTTCATGTAAATAAATTCATCTTAATTTCATTAGCTTCCTTCCGTTTCTTATAAAAGTGGATTAGTGGCTTCCAAAATGTAACTGAATTTTACAATTGAAAATCTCTAAGGATAGCAGTATCATCAAAAACAGACGGTCCAAGCTGTAAGTGCTGAATAAACTGCCAATGTATATCCTTAACTAAGCCAAATAATACAAAATTCTATCAAGGGATTAAAAGTAACTACACCAAGAACCTAGTTCAAAATTGTGAGAAGTTACATTTAAAAAAATAAATAAAAATCAACTCTTTTTAAACTGGGATGTCCTCAATAATGCAACTTTTCTATTAAAGCTACCTATTCAACCCAATCTTTTTCATCTTGCATTATTACAAGAAGCCTTGTGTTGCCTTCCCTATTCTCACCTGATCCTCTGCTGCCAAGCTAGAATAGAGTAAGAAGTAGCTCTCCATTTGCACAGAACTCCAGTTTTCTGTGCATATGTTTGCATTAAGGAAAACCAAAAATACATGGGAAAATATATCCATTTTCTCTCAACTCTAGGAAGGAAGGCGAGGACAAATCACTTCCAAAATCTTGCCAAGAAATCTGCAGATAATTGGCAGGAGTCAACACTGACCCGAAGACAAAAGTAACAACAAAAAGGATAAGGAGCAAGAGCTTATCCTAAAATCAGAGCTATATCCTAGTATCAAGAGCTTATCCTAATATCAGAGCTATATCCTAGTATCAGATAGTCCCATCGCTGAGCTGAAGTGCTCTTCACCCAACAGAAAGCAGTAGCCTGAAATTTGCTGTCCCAATTGCCATTTCCTATCTCGGCTCTGTTTTCCCTCTCTAATTGACTCCTTGCAAAGTAATCGTGCAATCTAAGATACCACGGTTACACCGAACAGACTAAGGAAAAGGTGGGAAAGAGTTGCTAATTCCAGATCTGAAACCTTCTGCAGGCTGAAAATGTACCGTATTTTTCATACTATAAGACGCACCGGTATATAAGATGCGCCAAAATTTCGAAGAGGTAAATAAGAAAAAAAAAGTTTTTGTCCTCCAGGAGCACTCTGCAGGTTTCAGCAGGGCTAGCAGAAGGCCAAAATCCCCCAGGGAAGGCAAAAAAACAGGCCACTTTTTGCAAAACCTGAATCATTTTTGTCTTCCCCAAGCTTTGCTGAAGCCTGCAGAGTGCTGATGTGGACCAGGAGAAGGCAAAAATCTCTCCATTTTTGTGAAAAACTGTCTGGTTTTTTTTTGCAAAAAATGGGATGTGGGAGCGGGGCTTCGGGAGGCCAAAAAAGGCTGTATTCGGTGGATAAGATGCACCAACATTTCCACGCTCTTTGGTGGGGGGGGGGGAAGGTGCATCTTATACTCTGACAAATATGGTACATTTCAAAATAAATATCTTGGTCTGAGTGAAATAAGAGAGCAGCTTTGCTTCCATAGGAAGTACCAGCTCTCCATTCAAATAATCAGCATTATTTTCAGAAGCACTTGTACCTTGGGAGGGAACACATCATCATTATAAGTGCTGCTGTGGAAGAACTATACAGCATGGGGTGGAGAAAACACAGGACTTTAGAATTCTTTTCTTTCTGACTGAAAAGCCACTAAAAACGGGCTTCTTTCTTGAGCTTTAAAAAAAAAATCACTCTTGTTCCCTTCCTCTCTTATCCACAGATGTCTCAGTCCAATTTCCAGGTGCCTCCGCTAAAACAGCTTGTCTTTTGGAATCTGTGACTTTTCAAGTAAATTTCACCCTTTCACCTTCACTCCCTTCATGTTCTAATTTTTTTTAGGCTGAAGAGTTTAGTTTTAGTTTAGTTTAGTTTATTTCGAATTTATATACCGCCCTATTCTCCCAGATGGGACTCAGGGCGGTGCACAGAAAAGGTAAAACCCACAACAAGTACAAAAGTATAAAATAGAATTAAATAATGACTCTGTGCTAAAATAATTTACAATTATTAAAATCCAATTAAAATTACTCATTTATCTGTCTGTGTCAGGCCAGCCAGGTGGAAGAAATAAGTTTTAAGTGTCCGGTGGAAGAGGCGCAGGTCCGTGATGGTTCGGATGTCGGGGGGGAGGTTGTTCCAGAGGGACTCTGGACCGCCACAGAGAAGGCCCGTCCCTTGGTGGTCGCCAGCCGGCATTGACCGGCAGACGGCACCCTGAGGAGGCCCTCTCTGTGGGAGCGGACAGGTCGAAGGGAGGTATGTGGTAGGATGCGGTCTCACAGGTAGCCAGGTTGTTGGTTGTTGCTATGAGCCTTGTTTACTTTGTATATTGTAAAGGCAGAGATAAACATTCTCCCAGAATTGTTTTAGATCAGTGGTTCTCAACCTTCCCAATGCCGTGATCCTTTAATACAGTTCCTCATGTTGTGGTGACCCCCACGACCTCCAGTGGTGTCTCAGTTCATAAGACCATCAAAAATATGTGTTTTCCAATGGTCTTAGGCGACCCCTGTGAAAGGGTCGCTCGACCCCCAAAGGGGTCTCGACCCACAGGTTGAGAACCACTGTTTTAGATGATGCCATACCAAATTTCTGCAGTTTACATCCTTTGGAAATATCTACCCATTATATAATCTCGGATGTTTTCTGTATAAACACCTTCTTTCCATGTAATAATCCCAAATATTATTACTCAAAACTATTAATTATCCAGGGGAACCATGTTCCTTGTTACATCCCCCTTAGAGTTCAGGTGGTGGTGTTTTTTTTTTTGTCACATAGCAGGAATTTTTTCTGTGTGTGTGTAAACTTCTGAAGTTAAGGGGTGTTGTTGTTACCATCTCCTTGCATAGAAGAACCGAAACACATCCGTTTAAGAAAGAGCCTCTTCTTAATATAATTTGCATTGCCATGGCAACTAGTCTCCAGCCATTAAGGAGCCTCTTTACAAGTTTGCAAAAACCTGTGGTGGATGGGCTATCTCTTCTCTACAAGAGCTGCATTGTTATACTTTTGCTTTGCTAAAAGTCTCTGCACGTTGTTGCCTTTAAGATTATTACACTAGAATGAAGTCCCTCTGGAAGACATGCTTCCTTCTGGGTTGGGGTAGTCCCAATCTGTGGGAAATCTGTGATGTCACCTAATTTGCATTGCTAACCATCGAGATACAGGAGACAAGGAGCGGCTATGTACAGGAGCAGCTGCTTATCAGCTGTAGCTAATGTGTCATGCCCCAATTACAGTGCACTTAATCTAAGCATGGCAGGCAGATATGAACAGCAGTAGGGGCAATCCTGAATAGGAGATGGAATCAAGAAAATGGATATTATGAACTCAATGTATTACAGTTTTAGGTGGGGATTGGAACGAGCAGCCCCATGGTCAAATCTAGCATGGCACCACAGGTGCAAAGCAGCTGTAAGAGAGCTATAGCTCTGAAGAAGTAGTGTGTGCAGTTGGAGCTTGAAAGCATTAATGAATTCCTCTGGGAATTGAGTATCATCTTTGCTTCCACCCACCTGCCCTCCTACTCCAGCCAGGTACTGGTGCCTGCTAAGGAGAAATTGTCACAGAAAGATTCTCACTTCCTCCTCTCCGGCTGCTGGAAAAGCAGAGATGATTTAGACAAAAGCATAGAAGAGGATGGGGGGAATGGAAAGGAGGCAGTAGCTCCTCCATGGAGAAGAAATGAAATATGCCTTTGCCACCATTCAAATTAAAGCTTCGGTCCTCTGAACATATGGAGTATTAATTATCTACATAATTCACTGGCAAAGAATACTGCCTGGCTTCCCACGGTGAAGAGCAGGCAAAAGAGGATCTCAGGCAGTGAAGGACTGTTCTTGCTGTCTTCTGCTCTCCTGTCCCCTAGGCCACTTCCAGGTCTAGCTATCACGTGACCAGGAATGGTGGTTTTGAGCCAGGAACCTTTGTGTGAGGATTTGCTTCATTCTGCCAATTTCAATGCACACGTGCTACTTGTTCGTACCCTGTTGGGTTCCTATTTGAAATAAGGTTCCTATTTAAATGACTTCACCCTTTTACCCCAGTAGGAAAATCAATTAGTCATCCTTATCTATGGAGCAGGCTAGTGGGAAGAAGGCAGAAGAGGGCAGGGTAGTGCTGAAGATAGTAATAGTAACAGTAATAGCAATAGCAGTGAGACCTATATACAACTTCACAGTATTTTACTTTACAAGCCTGATTTGCTTTAACAATTTGCTTTTCAGACAAATTATCTCTGGCCTTTTAGGGGAATATAAACAAGAAGGAAAAGGCAAAAAACAACAAGAAAATAATCCTACAAAGTTGAAACAGTCACATTTATACAATTTGTGGAAATTATGCTGCTGGAAGTCAACCAGAGGCCCATAACTGTGTCAGATCTGTTGTCTGGGCAGTGAACCATCAACATAGTCAGCCACAAAGGGCATAGTAGCCGTTATATTGAGTACCCTTAGAGGCCACTAAATAGAGAAGACCAAGTTTAAAAAGCACCTGATTTTATTTCCATTGGATTAATTAATTAATATAATTGCATGCCATATACGTAATTAACCATCCTTTTCTTAACATTCACAAAGAATAACTGAGATATGCTGGAAGCTGTATCAAGCACTTGGGCGACTTGCAACATTCCTGTGGTGTTCTTATCCTCACTTAGCAACAATGCTGTATGTTTTCCCATACACACGATGAACAGTTAAAGGACCTAAACACAATGAAATTTTATTGCACGATTTTTCAATCTGACAAAACTTTTTGTTTTCGAAGGGTGTGTGTGTATGTGTGCGTGTGTGGTGGGTTCTGGATGCCGTTGCAACCGGTATGGTGCAATGGGGCTGGGCATCCATCACATGAACATGCGCAGCGAGCGCATGCACCTTACCACCCGCGACACTCCATGACGCCTCCATGACATTCCAGCTGCTCGGCGGAGCATCGCGCAGGCACTATACGCTCTGTGTGCATGTGCGTAAGTCCTGAAAACCTCAAATACTGGTAAGGAGCTAGGACGGGCGGTTGGGACCTCTGGAGCACCGTACCAGAACGGTACCTGGTGCTCCCAGCAGGCACCAGTATGCCCGTACTGGGGCATACCTGTCATAACCCACCACTGGTGTGTGTGTGTGTGTGTGTGTGTAAAATGGAGGGAGATTGTTTGTCTAAAGTGTCTCAGCCATTCCCTGGTTATATTGTTTAATTATTATATTGTTTGACCGTGTATCAATAATACATGGGCAAACAATAGATACAAACTCAAAGTAAACCGCTCCAAACGCAAATGTAGAAAATACAACTTCAGCAACAGAAGGGTCAACACCTGGAATGCTCTACCTGACTCCATTGTTATATCCTCAAACCCCCACAGCTTCCACCTCAAACTGTCTACCATGGACCTCACCCTGGTCCTAAGATGTCCGTAGAGGGGGTGGGCATAAGAGCACCAGCGTGCCTATCGTCCCTGTCCTACTGTCGACATTTATTTGTACTCATTTCCTTTGTTCATGTCCATGTTTATACTTATACCTGCTATCTTGTACATGTTTGATAAACTAAATAAATAAAAATATTCATTTTGGGGTGGATCTACCAGAACTTTTTCCTAGCAGAAAGATGTATAATAGAAGGTAGCCTGGTGTAATCTGGCTGTGGGGACTTTTGCTAGTAGCATGTGGCAGGCTGCAGGCTTCTCCTTAAGTTGCCATTTCACTGCTAAGCATTTTGCTTTTGAAAATATTCTCGTGTGGCTCTTCAAACAGTCTCAAATCACTAGTGCCGTGATGGCGAACCTATGGTATGCATGTCACAGGTGGCACATGAAGCCATAACAGCAGGCACGCGAGCTGTTGCCCTAGCTGAGACTAGAACACACCAGGCTCCTGGTTTCTAGCCTGTTGCCTTCACCACTAGACCATATGAATATTATAGTATTATCATATATTATATGGATATTATAATAATACTATATATTATTATATGAATACTTTATACAAATAATTTGGTAGGTTCCAGTCAGGGCGTCAGATCTGCTCTCACACCGCTTCAACCCTGCTTTGTGTTGATGGCAGCTTGCCATAAAGTGTGGGGAGGGAGAATAGAGGGATATATGGGGGGGAGGGTTGACAGAAATCGGAGGTGCCAACCAGAAACATTGGTTGAATGATCCAAAGACATAGGCATGGGAACGGAATGCGAGCGTCCATCAAAGAGGCGCCAAACTTTACATCTGTTACCAAAACAACTAATTTGAACCCCATTGGACACAAACAGGAAGGCCTGGGTGAAGGGAAAAATACTAGGTTTACATAGGAATTCTTCCCCTTGGCTTTAGTAAAAGCATACCTTTCATTGCAAATGGAGTCGAGAGTCTTTCTTTCCTAAATGCCCAAGGCCTCAACAGGATCACCATAGTGACTTCTTCGCCTCCCCCTTATCACTAACCCATGATAAGTAGTTTAGTGATAATATCCTTGTCTTCCTACCTCTATGCAGTAAATTATGTAATAACTTATCAGTGGCTGCCCTCAGTTTCCCCAGAATTCATAAATAACACATATCCCCAAATCTGATTCAGCTGAATAGGCTCAGTTGAGCATTTGTCTGTGTTCTAGAGTTGATCCGAGCACTCATGTCAGCCTGAGGAAGGAAATCATGGGCTTTCTGACTGAAAGTAGCAGGCTATATAGATAAGGACTGAAAGGTCACTTGGCAATTCAACTCAACTTTCCTATCAAGAGTCAGTACACTTGTAGCACCTTATACTGACAAATTTGTCTGAGAGCTTCTGGGAGAAAACATGTTTCCTAGTAAACAAGGAATAGAAATAGAAAGGAGAAAAAAGAGAATACTGGAATCCCCAGTGAAGATTTGGTTGGGTTTTTTAAAACTATTAGTCAGGTCTGGCAGGTTTTGGCTTGATGCCCCTTTCAAGGAACTATGAAAGACAAACTTAAAGACATGAAAACATGTAGTAAATATTAACACATTTGCAATGCAGCAAAAAGATGAAAATGTTCACTTGCTTTTCAAGTACAGTGACTTAAAAATATCTGCATTATTACATAACTGCCATCAGAAACATTCTAAAAACATTCAAACACATTTTAAAATTGTTTGTTTGATCTCTCTAAATCTAAAAAAAGCATATGATGTCAAAAAGGGCTAATACATATTCACCCTATCAAAAATAAAAGCCAAAACATTCTAAAACCACTTTTGTTATTCATGGGCATTCTTTCAAACAAGCATAGTGTAATTGGTTATATAAGCTACAATCAAATTCACGTATCTTCCATAAAACTAGACTGTTTTGATCTCAAAAATATGGTGTGCTTATGTCAATTTTTTTTTAAAGTAACCTACTTATCAACCGTTAGTGATAACATCCTTGCTCACCTATCTGTGGACTCAGAGTGAAAAAAGTACTCTTGTACATATTGACATATTCCTGATCTATCTAAAAACCTTGGCAACTATGCTTTCCATTTAAACAATGTAGTTAAAACACAAACAGCTATTTTAAGAACAGACATAGCCCTTATCATTCTAAAAAAGTGGTTGCGACCTACTGCATTAAAATCTGAAGGCAAAATGGATAGAGAAAGAGTAGCTGTTATAAAATGGGACATTAATAAGTTATATGTATTTCCAGCTAGTACTGACACATTCTTAAATGAAAGATTTATTTGTCTCAATGAACAACAGGAATAAAAAATATTTCTGGTGAACAGGGAGGTAATGAATGGGGGAAGGGAGTGGGAGGGATCTCAGTAGTGGTGGGTTTCAAATTTTTTAGAACCTACTCTGTAGGTGTGGCCTATTTTGTGGGCGTGGCTTGGCAGTCGTGACAGGGTGGGAGTGGCCACCTTTTAAAATGTGGTGAAACTCATTTAACAACGCTCTTGCTTAGCAACCAAAATTTTGGACTCAATTGTGATGATAAATTCTTTCTTTCTTTCTTTCTTTCTTTCTTTCTTTCTTTCTTTCTTTCTTTCTTTCTTTCTTTCTTTCTTTCTTTCTTTCTTTCCTTTCTTCCTTCCTTCCTTCCTTCCTTCCTTCCTTCCTTTCTTTCCTTTCCTTTCTTTCCCGTTGGGTCACTGGCAGCGGCGGGGCAAATTTACTTCTGGGTCCGCCGGTGGAACCCCCTCTCACCGGTTCTCTAAATTTCACCAACCGGCTCTCGCGAGTAGGTGCGAGCCTGCAGAAACCCACCACTGGATCTCAGAGTGAGAAAAATGGGGAAACAGAAGAGCTGGGAATGGGAAGAGAGAATGAGAGAGTTGAAAACAAAACAAAAAAAGCTGTAAAAAGCAATTATTAAATCAAGGAAAGATACTAGATGTCTCCATTCAGTCCTGCAGCGAGCAAGGCTGCTTAGTGTCAGGATCCATTTAATCTTTCTTCTTAATAAGGAGATTACACAATTGTTCTTATTTTGCTCCATGGGCCAAGAGTGTAAATCTGACATTGGATTTTATTTTCTGTATAAAGTGGTTGACTTAAGGGAATTAATAAGAAGCCCACAGAATATGAGCGGATTTTATTCATTCCTAAATTATGTAATTTTGATTTGATTTGGTTTCTTCGAGGAGGCATGAAATAAATTAAGCAAAATAAGCAAGCATATGTAAATCTTCTTAATTAGACAAAAGCTACCAAGCTCACAGACTGCAAATTGGGGGGCAGAATATAGTGTTTGATGTTGTCCCACAAGCTTGTGACATAGATGTGCAAACATATCCTTAGGCAACTGCTGTATTTGTTTGTTCATGCAATTTTTTAATGGCTACCCAAATCACCAATTATGACTTTGGGCAATGAATGTAGGTTTTAAAAGACAAAAAATAATGCAAGCAATGAACATAAAAAATACAGAACCACAAAATGAAGCATGAGACAGCTCATAATGAGGTGGATGGATTGGAAAGGAAGTACAATGTGTACAGCAACCCAAACCATTCACCAGTTGGTCTCACCCAATGTCCTGTCTTAGGGCTGGACAGCAGGGTGGGTGTGGAACACATTTGTTAAGCTTTATGGAAGAAGAAAAAAGGGACGCAGTGGCTCAGTGGTTAAGACTGAGCTTGTCGATCAGAAAAGTCGGCAATTGGGCGGTTCAGTCCCTAGTGCCACATAATGGAGTGAGCTCCCGTTACTTGTCCCAGCTTCTGCCAACCGAGAAATTCAAAAGCATGTAAAAATGCAAGTAGAAAAATAGGGACCACTTTGGTGGGAAGGTAATAGTGCTCCATGCACCTTTGACATTAAGTCATGCCAGCCACATGACCATGGAGATGTTGTTGGACAGGGCTGGCTCTTTGGCTTTGAAACGGGGATGAGCACCGCTCCCTATAGTTGGGAACAACTAGCACATACGTGTGAGAGGAACCTTTACCTTTTACTTTTTTATCGGAAACATCAAGGTTGGGACCAACTGAATATCAGGACTATGCTATTCTCAAGGGCAAGCTTCATGAATGAAAAGGCATGTGTCTTAAGTCCCACTGCATAACATTGTTTTACAGATGAAATCCAAAACATTCCCTATGGGTTGGATGTCATGGGATGAGCAGACACAACTGATGATAAGCTCTTCTGCAAATAGCTATGCCCTGAGCCATGCAGGATTTTACACCTTTACACCAAGCACCTTGAATTGTATCCAACACCTACAGGATGCCAATGTCACAAAATAATAATTCCCCATGAATATACAATGATGTTCCCACAACTATCTATGCTTTTACATTCCAGACCAACTGTAGTTTTTGAAGCTACAGGGGCAGATAACCAAGGCTCGAAAGACCACAAGCAGTGCTTCCTAATCCTGGAATGGATGCAACTAGTATATAAGATGAGTTGTGTAGAAGTCCTCCTGCCACCTGCTCTTCAAACAGATCTACCTGGAGGAATGTAACCTCATGTAGATGGAGAAAATTCAGATGCCAGGGACCCCATTGCAAGGGTCTGTAATGAACTGTGAAAATAACATTTTGAGACTGGAGGAATGCAGTCTAGGCTGCAGCCTAGACAATGATCTCAGAAGAAAAATATGAGTCAACACAGGAATAGGGATGGAAAGCATCTCAATCCTGACTCTCCATAGTTCTCTGGAATGTATAGTTTGGAGAAGGACTTTTAAAATTCTATAACTATAAAGAAAGTATTTATTTATTAATAAATGTATACAGTAGCCCAAGTCACACAGAGTGACTCCTGACCACTCTGAATGGAGTTCCCTAGACCAGTGACAAAACCATATCTTCAAGGCCTTGAGGAAGAACAACAAAGTGAAGAGCCATCTTATCTCTGGGGAATTATATTCCAAAGGGGAAAGCCATCTTATAAAAGGCCTTTTTCCTAGGTCCCACCAGATGTACTTCCTTGATAGTTAGTGCCCTGACTTCTTGGTCTAAATAGGCTAGGTAGATATAATTTCTTGGTCTAGATTAACTTGAGGAGCTGACAACCCTAAAAAAACCTAAAACCCACAACTGGATTGAGCCAAAAACCTTTTATATTCATCCCCATTCAGCTACTGGGAATGAAAGCTGATGGCACACTTCCGTGGTCCTTGATACATTTGTATATCATCAGTATATGATAACACTTAATCTTGTACTTATGGATAACCTCATCCAACAACATTATGTTAATATTAAATGGGAAAGGAGACCATTGAGCCCCAAGGAACCCTGCAAAATAGGAATTTAGAGCTAGTTCAGCCCTTCCTACCAACACCATCTAGTTTCTTTTTTTTTTGTTTAAAAAAGTTTTATTGGTTTTAACAATTTATAACAGGAAAGGGGTAGATAAGGTGTTAGATAATATTTTGGAGCTTCCACATCGGGTTTGATGACCTCCTCCGAGTCTTCATACATATTCCATTAAAAAAATATATTAAAAGGAAGGGGTACATACATTTTAAAATCATAAATTTTCATATTATTTTATACACTCAATTACTTTGTACTATTGACATCCGTACAGGAATTACCATCATAAAAAAATATATAACAAATTATTTTTGCGATCTGAGCCTCTTTGCTATAGTCTCTTCCTCCTCCCCCCCCAACAGCAGGCGGACCCGTGGCCCCTCCCGTTCCCATCTCATCATCATCCAGGATTGAGGAGTGTTTTTTAAGAAAATTATGCGCCTCTTCAACTGTTTTGATTCTAACTCTTCCTCCCTCCCAGAATACCAGCATCCCTTCCGGCATCAACCACTTGAACCACACCCCCTTTTTGAATAATTTTTTTTGTTAAGAAGGAATAATTCCTTCTTATATCTCGTATTTTCTTTGGGATCTGCTTCAATATGGCCACCTCGTTTTGCTGATACATCAAAGGGCCCCCTCTCTGCGCTCTCAGTATCTCGTCCCTCGTTGACCTTCTTATAAATTTAATATGTATCTCTCTGGGTACCTCATTTATTCTGGCAAATGCTGAGTTAATTCTATAAATCAAATCAATGTCCCCCAAATAAATTCCTTATCTTTCTTAATATAATCCGCTAACATAGTAGCCATCACCTCTTTTAAATTTTCATTCGGTAATTCTGGAACATTCTGAAATCTTAAAAAGAAAGACATGCGTTCAAAATCAATTTTAGACATTTGACCAGTAATATCTGTAAGTTCTTTCTTAAAGTCTTTTATCTCTTCCTTCATCTCAACCGCCCCCCCTTCCAGCCCCTCAATTTTTTGTTTATTATTTGTTATTTCTCTTTGCGCCTCCAATAATTCCAATCTTGTGCTTAAATTGTCTTTCCGGATTTGTTGCATTTCATTCATTATTCTTTGAAACGTCTCCTCTATGTTTAATGGCTGAGGGCTTGGGCAACACCATCTAGTTTCAAAGGAAACAAAATCATGCCCCCAAACCCTAACCCCTAAAGCTGATCCTGAAGGGTAACATAATCAGTAGTATTAAAGACCATTGGAATGGCCAGAACCTATAGCCCAGTCCCATCAAAGGTCATCTGTACATGCAATCAAGGTAATTTCCTTGCTATTTCCCAGCCTCATACCCATAAAAAAGGACCCACATATTATTTTTCCCAATGTCCTTGTGAGGTATAAATTGACCTCAACAAACGGTCTTAAAAAGGCAAGATTAGAGACAGAACAAAGTATTGTCCAGAGTGGTGGGATTCAGAGATGGCCTCCCAAGTAGGGTAATGTATCATTCACTCTGATTTAGAGTTGATATCCATCAGGGGACTGGAGCAGACCAATTATATTTTCCCAGATCAGGCTTTTCTGGAATACAAACAAAGGGAAGAATTGAGCTCAATAATGCTAGAGCACTAGGTTAGGAACTGTAAGGGACTGTAAGCAACTTGGATGGATCTCTGTGTTTTGGCAAATGTTTTCACTCAGCCTGTTCAGCCAAAATAGATGCATTGTCAAACCAGCTTTAGGCTTAGTCCTCATTTTGCCTGTAATGCAGTGGGTACTTCAGGGCTGCAATTTGAGAACTCCTAACTACGTACAGATTACAAAGCGATGACTAAAAGCATGTAGCATAATTTATTTACTTCTTACTCAATCCTAATTCCAGCCTTGTTCATTTATCATTTAAGGGTGTATGGTACTGCAAAGTTAGAGACCCTCAACCGCAAAGTGTTCTCTCCCCAACCTGAAACTACTGCTGTTTTCAGGGAAAAACATTTGAAATCATTCGACATGTTATCCAGTGGAGGACTACTCAGCAGAAAGAATGACATGATCATGAAGCTGGAGTCATAAGTTTCTAATCCAGTGGATGGATGAAAAATTCAGAAAGGAAGAGGCCAAGTTTCGTATTAGAAACCTCTGGGGAACAGAACAAACAAGTCAAAGAGATGCCTCTAGTTGTGTGATTGAAGCCGTATTCAGTTTTTACGTAGAGCATGTGTGCAACACACATAGAAGAGGGTTGAGGCTTTGTAGAGTCAGGTCTACCATTTTAATATTTTTATTCTCCCCTTCAGACAACTATCTTACATTCACAGTACCCTTAGCACTCTGGGAACCGATTACTTATGGTGACGATAGATAAGTCGGATTAAAAGAGAACTGGAAGAATGTTGAGCATTACATGACCTTGGTGAAATTCAGTTTTGTGTGTCTTTCAATAGAACATTTCCACAGAAAAGTTTAATTTGTCTTTGCAGCTTGACAGGCTTCTAGCTACATTCAAGAAATAAATGGAAACCAAACAGTTCTTTGAAGAAACTCATAAAATGGCAACAGAACTGCATTATCCAGAAACAATAGTGTAATTTTATTTTTATCTTAGTGTGGGTAGATAGAGTCACCATATTTTATAACCTTTTCCGAGAAAGCCGAAGTAGTGTGGATTTTTCAAAATCCAGATTGGCACCATTCTTTCTTTCATTAAAATGTATTGCACGTGGCACATATTGCAATATGTGCTGAGAGACATTTGATAAGACAGAAGGCATTGAATGCTTTCCACCAGTGGAAAAAGTCACCATTGAGGGTGGGGTGGGGAAAAGACAATGCAAAATACTCTGAATGTGCCAAATGTTTGATGGCAGGGAACAAATCGTTGCTTTCCATAATAGGAAGATTCTTTTCTTTGGGTTTTTCACATTATATTCCCTCCTTCAAATGTCATTTGAGTGCAAATACATCCCTGGTTGGATCAAATGCATGTTGGCCATGAAAGACATCCCTAACATCTGTACTTAGGAAGTCTTTTTTCCTCACTTTGGTCTCAAGACATGTGTGCCTTCATTGTTCTTCACACATTGTTCTTCACAATGTGGGAAGAATTCAGAAAGAAATCGTCTCTCTTCATAAATTTGGTTCTGTTTGGGAAAGCTATTTTTTTCTACCATATTTCAATGTTACGGCATAAAATTTCCTGGAGAAAGAGCAAGATATTGCTATGATCCATATATAAATACCAATTTCCTGTCAATTTCCTGTCTCAAGTTTCCCCACCTATGAATAGCATCTGGTTTTTGGGGAAAAAATCATTATATTTGTGAAGTTCTTTCATGGTGTCTATTAAGGATCTCCTGGCCATTTCTTAACAATCCATTACAATTGAATCTCAAATGGGAAATTCCTAGGGATATTTAGATGATGGCAGCTGGGGCTTCAGCCATGCTGCTCTTAGCACTGTTGCAGAATTATAACTCCAAATTTCCTGAAAGATTTAATTCCTGTATGGAAGAAGTCACTATTTTTTTCAGGGAGCTTCATAACTTCTTTTCAATTTCTTTTGGTGGTACTTTTCAGCTAGCTTTATTATACAATCACAAATGACCCAGAAGGAATGAGAAGATGAGTAGAGCAAACTATTAACGACAAGGGTAGAGGAGAAAGACAGAGATAGAGATGACAGAGATGAGATAGAGGGTAGATAAATAATGTGTGTGCTTGCATATTAATGGATGGATCAATGGAAGTGTATAGAATGAAGGCAAGTGTATAGGATACGTATGAGGAGCAGAAAGATATTATGTTCAAGGATGACCCTAAAATTGATATAAACTGGCATTTTGCTTTTCTATGGGTAGTTAGCTGATCATTTTTTCAGTAGCAACATTGTCTTGTCTTCAGTGGTATGAGCAAGCTATGTTTTTCTGATCTCCTTCCTATGCAAGGTATAATCAAATATGTGGTTGGTATTTGAAATTCAAACTCAGTTTTTGCTTTTAACTTAGTTTTGGAAGACAAAGAGGCTTTCTTTCATGCTTAAACAGATATCAACAGGAACCATTTTAAAATTAGTCACGCTCCCAAGATATCATATATCTTTCTTCTCTACTTTAACAGGTATTGCATGAAAAGTGAAATACCCCTGTCTATAATGAATTAGACAAAATTTGATAATTATGTATTACAATCTGTGGTTCTTCAAATTTTGCACTTGGAGGGCTGTAGAGTGAAATTGGGTTATTGATAGTTACTGTTCATAAGTTATAGATCAATTCCAGAATTGGGTCCAGAACACTCTAACTTCTTTAGTAAACAATAAAAAGTGAATTACAAGATCCAGCACTACACGCATTGTATAGTCTTGACTCTTGTAATTCTCTTACAATAATAACAGCGTAAAAAGAAATCAAATACCTAAAGCCAAATAATATAACAACAATAAAGTAAAATAAATAAATAAATAACATATGTATCAAATATCAAAACATTAGATATTAGTCAGAATAATGTTTGCCAGCTGAGTGTACAAGTAGCCCTCCACTTATACCCATGAATGAGTCCAGAATTTCAATTGTAAGTTTTTGTCAAGTTGAGGTAACACATGACTAAAATCAAAGTTGCAACCATTATTTATAATAGTTGTTAAATAAACGCCGCAGTTGTTCAGCAAATGCTGCAGCCATTCAACAAATCCATTTTCCCAATGGGTGCAAACACTAGAAACTGGCACAAAAGTCTCCAATTACGATCACATGACTGCAAACATCCATGAAATGAGCTGGTTGCTCTATGCCCAAAATGTGGTTACAAGATCATGGGTGTTTGTGTGGCTGTCACAACTCTGAAAAATGGATCATAAGTAACTCTGGAGAGATTTGTTGTAATTTTGAACAGAGTTCTGGAATGGGCAGCTGAGAAATGAGTAAGGGGGAATGTTGGCTGTATATGCTGCTTCCTAGGGAGGAGGCAGCAATTTCCAGATAGTGGACCAAAACAAGAGAATGTGTGATCCTAAACTGGATGGGGGAGGGAGGAAAAGGATCAGGGTAACCACACCCTTGAATTTGCCAGGGTGTATCTATTATGTCAGAAAGTTATGGCTTTAGTCTGGCAAGATTCTGTCTATTAGGTGTAAACTAATAAAGAACTGGCCTTGACTGGCTCTCACTGTGTCTTTGGGCATAGGTCTTACAATGATCATTAAGTGACTGGTCATAAATTGAGGACTACCTGTAGTATCAGAAAGTCAGTTTGATGTAGTGATTAAGGTACCAGGCTACAAACTAGGACACATAAGTTCTAGTTCCACTTTAGGCATATAAGTAGATGCAGGACTCTGGGCCAGTCCTCCCTCTCAGCCTTAGGAAACAGTCAATGAAAAACCACTTCCAAAAAACCTTGCCAAGGAAACTGCAGTGACTTGTCCAAACAGTTCTTGGAGATCCCACTATTAAGATGGAAATACATCATCTTTGGTTTTTGAAAGGGTTGTCAACTCCCATACAGGGCAGGTTCATGCAGTTGAGCTCCTCCTGGACTTATGGCTTCTGATCCAGGAGCAGGTAGAAGCCAAGTCCAGGAAAGCTTTTGCCTAGTTTTGTCTGGCTCATCAGTTGTCCCCTTACCTGAAACAGGATGCTCTGAGGACGGCCACACATGTTCTTGTCATGTCCAAAGCAGGTTACTGTAATTCACTGTACATGAGGCTGCCCTGCAGACGTTTTGGGCAGTCTCAATACTACCACATTATACCACTGCAGCAAGAGCTGAAATAATTGCCAATCAGTAATGGTATCCTATTATCTTCACTACTGGTTCAGTAGTGGTAGTGCGCATATCTGGGCATGCACAGAAGGTCCGTGACGATGTCTGGGTGGGTGGGTAGAGCCTTGCGCCGCCACCACTACTGGCTCGCCTGAACCGATGCGAACTGGCAGCTTACCACTTCTGTTGCCAGTGTTTTGAATACAATTTAAGGTGTTGGCTGCTACCTGGAAATCTCTATATAAGGAGTTGTCTTCTTGGCAACATTTCTACTTTCTGTGGCTGAAAGAACTAATTGGCCCAAGACATCCAGCTGGCTTTGTGGATAAGGCAGGACTAGAACACCAAGATTCCTGGTTTCTAGTCTGACATGTTAACCATTACACCAAATCCGCTCTTGAGAAGCAGGAGGGGGCTGTTATAAAAGGATCGGCTCTAGGTGACACGTATGCTAGGTGTACCACTCTTTGGCCAAACTTCTCACATATATATTTGTTTTCATTCTTGCAGAGGTGCTTTCTCCATTGTCAGGAGATGTGTGAAAGTGCTGTCAGGACAAGAATATGCTGCCAAGATAATAAACACCAAAAAACTTTCTGCTCGCGGTAAGTACTGTCTGCCCCCAATACTGTTGCCTTTATTTCATTTCCAGGCCATGAGTGGCATTTAAGCTACATCAGTGTTTAATAGTCTTCTATTTATTGAATCTGTGTAAGAAGAGCTTCAAGAGGCACAGTTTACGCCAGGGGTCACCAACTCCTGGACAGCAGCCCACTACTGGGCTGTGGCCTGTTCAGAACTGGGCTGTGTGAGCAGCTAACTGGCGCATGCATGCATGCACTATTCACACAAGCAGTGGGCCAGCGCGCGCACACACACACACACACACGCACACCAGTTTGCATGGGTCAGTTCTCCTCTTCCCCTCCCCACAGGCTGCCAAACTGTAAAAATTGGAGACCATTATTAGCATGGAAGAAAATTAAGTCCCTGGCAGCGGCTGGGTGCAGAGGTGAAAACTGCAGGATAGGGATTAATAATGGGAGAGAAAATGTGGTGCTAGTATTATTTTCTCTAGGGTACACTCTTTTTTAAAAAATAATAATAATAGAGCTTTATTCCCAGATTTTCCAAGCACAAAACTCTTTGGCATAACTTTTCCAAAATATATTTTGCTTTTATCACTTTGAAAAAAACATTGCTTCCCTTTGTGCCATGGTAGAATCAATACCTGGAATCTGTTTTCATTGTTGAAGAACAATATGTGTCAAAGGCTGCATTGCCCAGATTAGGGGTGGGATAAGAATCAAAGCTAAATTTGCATTAACTTCATTCACACTGTCACTTGTTTCATTTAAATGCAGAAAAAATGAGTCTTACACAGTCATGTATTTAATGTTTTTCTTGGACACACATTTATTTATTCATTTATTTGTTAGGTTTTTTATCAAAGGTAGTACCAAGCAGTAGGTGCTTCGGGTGCAATTCTAAAACATCTGGAGCATTCCTCGAATACCAGAGGCATTGACAAAATCACCACCAATCAATTGCAAAAAGAAACTTTACTTGGAACAGCTTACATCCTGCAACAATACCTTTAACACCATCAAACAATCACATTTGCCTATCCCAGGTATTTGGGAAGGATTCAATAGGTGGACAATAAATACCAGATACAATATAAACACCTGGCTGACCAGCCACAATGCTAACATACCACAATAGGTAAATGTTAGAGGTATTGGCCTTTAACATTATTAAATAACATACCTACCGATTCCATGTCATTGGGAAGGTAGACAAATATGCCAAATCCATTCTAAATAACACACTGATTAGCCACCAAATGGTCTGCTTTACTGATGGGGATTAGCCATATTAGTGGAAGTCATTGGGAATAGGTGATCCCAAAAAAAGTATCTTTCCATGTAGGGCTATAAAAGAGATACCCAGCAATTTGAGTAGCACTCAGAAGCATGCTGGGCAGAGGCGTAGCGTGGGGGGTGCAGGGGGGGCCGGCCGCACCGGGCGCAACATCTGGGGGGGGGCGCGCTCCAGAGACCCAACTCGGAAGCTCTCCTCCGCGGGTCTCTGGAGTTGGCGGCGCCGGCGCCTAGGCGCTCCTGGGCCGGCGAGAGTCGGGGAGCGAACAGCGGCCAGTAGGGGCCAAACCCTCCCGGGCCATCCCCCGGCTGAGGCCAGCGCCGGCTCCTCGCACCCGCCTGCGCTACCCGAGGGGGCCAGGCGAGACTTAAAGGCGCAGGTCTTTCGAAGCAACGGCCGTGCGGAGGCCCTGGAAGACTCCTCCGTTCCGAGCCAGCCAGAGGAGCGGCGACCTGGGCCCTGCAGCGGCCCGGGAAGATTCTCTTGCCCCAGCTTTCGGGCCGTCGCCCTCCATAGAAAGGAGCGTCGGGTGTCCCAGGCCCGCACCACGCAAAGGGTGCCCGCTTCTCCCCAAGGCGAGGCAACGAGTGTCGGACCCGGATGGCTGAGCCCTTTGGGCAGCGGCTGCCCGCCGGATCCTCGCGGGAGGTGCGTGGACTCGACACCACAAGAAGAGCTGCCTCCCCCGAGTGCTAAAATCCACGGGTTAGGGGGCGCAAATTACTTGCCTTGCCCCGGGTGCTGACAACCCACGCTACGCCACTGATGCTGGGAACGAATGCCGCTTACATAATAGCAAAGTTTGATGATGGATGTATTTGGTGCTCCCAGTACTGCATGTTTCACTGCATTCTAGGCCAACTGAGACTCTGAATGCTCTTCAAAAACAGCACTGTGTAAACTGTGTTGCAATAGTTCAAATGAGAAGTGATTAAGGCATGAGCGGTGGTGAACAGTGTCTCCCAACCTAGAAACAGGCACAACTATTGCACAAACTGCAGTTGTGTGAAGGCCCTTTCAGTTATATTTGCCACCTGCTCATCAAGCAGTAGCATGAATCCAAAAGGACTCTGAGGACACATAAATTCTCCTTTTGGCCGTATGTTATCCCATCCAGAGTTAATGATGACAATTACTAGATGCAATGGGCCCTAAAACCCACAGCCATTCAGTCTTGTCAAGGTTGAGTTGAAATGATTCTTCCCCATCCAGACGCGCACAATTATCATGCAGTGGGAAACCAACAGTTTCATGTAAATATTCAATAGAACGGGAGAAAGAATCGAGACCTGCGGCATCCTACAAAGCAGAGCTCCTCCTACCCGTCCCAGAACAAATTGATATTGGAGGAAGGAGGAGAACTCCAACTCTCAATCCTCTCAGCTGTTCCAGAAGGATATTGACGATATTGAAATGGCCCTTTAGAGCTTCAAGCCCACCAGTTCATCAAGAAACTTTTCCCCAAAAGGGAGTTAGATGAAAATGACCTCTGGGACAGGGGATAGAACCAGAGATGACTTTCTGAAGAAGGGGCATACCACCACCTCCTTTAAGCAGTAAAACTATCTCCTCCAACCACTATTGTCCTGTGGGCACAAGGTGAAATTATTCAAGAAAAGATTTTGGAAGACTATTTTGAACATTCTTAGAATTTAACTCCCAAAATATTTTGAACTATACATAATCTAAGGCCTCAGGTTGTTTCCTTTGCTCTAAAAAACTTCTTCCCATCCTTTCTCAAAATTCTAGGGATCCTTATTTCGTTCCCCTCTTCTAATTACCAGCTAATTGTTGCCCTACCTTTCTGCCCTTCCCATCATTTCTTGGACAAAATCAAGCAATTGATAAAGGGTGTTTTATAAGATGTCACCATCACTGTCATCAATTTCTTTCTATGGCAGGTTCTATACAACTTCCATGGGATTCAGGTACAGGATAAGGAGCCACAGAACATCAAGAAGTGATATCACCTGAATGAATGTAGCCATCATATTTTAGCCCATGGGTGGGAGGTTATGGATAGGAATAAAACACAAAACACAAACACTCTTTCTTTTAAACTGTCAAAACTAAAAACAAGCCTTGAAATATGCTTCTTTAGGGGAAGGGTTTGCAGGTTTTAAAGGAAGAGAATGGGAATGGGAATACTCTGGGAAATAAGTTACTAACATTCCTACCCCTATCTCCTTTCCCAAATCCCAAATGTTCCAAAATTAAGCCATTTGGACAGATTGGAGTGGGAAATTGTGGAAATTTAAGAGTGAGAGCTTTTTCCAAGTCAATTCACTATTATTCCACTGAGGCTTGGACAGTGATGACTTTAATGCCAGCAATTAGCCTTTTGCCAAGCTTTAGAAAAATTATGCCTTAGGTCACAATATAAACCCTTTTTAAATTGAGGTTTGGAGATTGGTCCCAAGAACCGAGAAGGCCTGGAGGAAGTGTGTGTGTGGCCAAGAGAAATAGCACAATGGATTAAATTACCCTAATTATTGTAGGTTAAATTAACTGAAGACAAGTAATGTATTTATTCTCCATAGCTTCAATATTTTTCCTTGGCTGTCACATTAAGTATTTGAATTCAATAGGAGTTTTAAGAACTACATTCAAGACATAGGGAGGGAGACCTTCTGCCTTTGATTCACGCAGAATAACTGTGATCCCACATTGCCTTCTCTCAATCTTTTATGGCATAAGAAACAGAAATGTTTTATTCTGTGAGGGAATTAAAAGTCAGCCAACTGTTTAATTCTTGCTGCTCCAAAGTAACTTTTTACTTGATCAGGGTTCAGTTCAATATCCAATTTGCTAGATCCTCCAAACTTTTAAAACTCTTTGTTCTAATGAGAATAGCCTTTGGAACTGTCACCTTTCTGCCTTCTTGTATGCGAAAACGTGCTCTTTTCTTGGTTTCTCCCGTACCTTTTAAAGAATGTAAAATGAAGGGTGTTTTTACACATCACCTCTGAATCTCTACTGCAATATTCTTGATAATGTGGCAGAAAAACAAGAGAACATTTGTAGTGTGAATAAGCATTCTGGCAATGTAAGTTCTACATTTGCATTAGAAAGCTAGTTTTAAAGAGCTACTTTAAGTCTCAAGTATGAAAACATCCATATAATTCTCCCCCCACCCCACCCCCAGCATTATAGAAATGGGCTCTGGCTGAAGATCTTTCCTCACTTGCCTCTAACCATAGCACTAACTTGTCCTTGCAAGGAGTTATTCTGCAGTAACGCCTTGATACTGCTTTTGTCTTGTCTCTAATCTACGAATAATATAAGTGAAATCTCCCAAAACTTCACTTGGCGTTAAAGTAGCGTTTCCCCCCTTTATTTTGCCCCGCAAGATTCAAGTGTTCTCAAGCTGTTCAGTTTTGTCACCTCTTGTGTTGGGAAAAAGTCATCTGGCTGGCAGTGAATGGGAACGGAAACAACCGAGGCAGGAAAGAGATTGGCAAGGGGAGAGGGAAAATGACATACTATGATAATTTTGTGATGACCTACCCTTGGATTTCATTTTGATTCATCAGTGGGGAATCAGTCAACTGTCAGAGTTCACTCCCAGGCATGGCAATAAATCTTAACACTCCAGATACTTAAGTCCATATTAAGAAAGTAGCTTACAGCAGAGACACATAGCGATTAGATAAGTGCTTTAGGGAAGACCAAAAAGAAGAAACATACAGAGAAGATTTGCCTACTGCAGAATGCAGAATCTGAGACTTTCGTTTGTCTCCTCTAAGGCATTTTCTCTCACCTTTTGTGTCAAGGAATTTTTGACCAAGGTTAAAACATCTGCTGAGAAATTAAGTAAACAATAATTCATAATGGTTGTGTCTGGCCTGAGAAACACTGCTTCAATCCTTATGCTTCCTGATGGGATCTCTTGTGCCCTGCAAGCAGCCAGTGGAGCTAGCAGCAGATTCGGACAGTGAGGAGGTTAGGGAGGAACATGGGCCAGTCCTGGAGTCTGGAGAAGGCTCTGATGAGGGCTCTGTGTCAGAGGCAGAGAGGGGGCCAGGGCCATATGCCAGTTATCAGCTGCCTTCAGAGTCAGACATCAGTGAGGCAGATGAACAGTTGGAACTTGTTTCCAGTGTGCGCATGTAGAGTTGCCAGATGAAGGGAATAGCTAAAGAACAGGAGTCAACTTGGGAGTAAGGCCACAGGTGGATGATAAATGGCCCCTCCCAGAGGAAATAAAAGAGAAGTGAAAGGAAGTGGAGTTGTAGGAGACAATTTGTTCACTTAATTGCTCCATAACTCTCTGAGACTCCTTGCAAAGTTTTGCAGATATTGGCCTATCAGTCCTCCAAGCCAGGTAAGGTCTGTGTCTGTAAATCCTCCCTTGAAAGACTTTGCTGGATATGAATGAGAAGAATTCACAGTAAATTAATAAAAGGGGTTTTTGTCAGGACCAGGAATTTGCCTAGGTCAGAACAGAATCTCAAGGAAGTTTGTCTTCCACTCCATGTGCAAAAAGGCTCATTTTCAATCTCTGCTATCTCCAATTAAACACATCTATGCCAAGCAGCCATTAATTATCTGACTAGGGTTGGTGGGAGCTGTAGTCCATCTGTGAGATGCTATAAGACTTGGTAACTTGGCATGTTGGCTGGGGAAGTATGGGAGTTGAAGTCCACAAGTCTTAAAGTTGCCAAGTTTGGAGACACCCCTGTATTAGGGTTTCTATATTTTCTTAAAGAAAGGATCATGGTCAGTAGAAGAAGGTTACTCCCCCTAGTCATCCAAAAGGCTTTCTTTCAATTCAGGATGGCTTACCATTGGCTCCGGAAAACAAAGCATCTATATTTACTAATCTTATTTTTAAATGTTGCAAAACAGATTAATTTAAGGCAGCAATAGAAGCCTCCAAAGGGAAAGGGATGCAGCGCCAATGAAGCAGATTCCGTTTACCTGGAGACGAATAAGCAGAGAGAGAGACACACACAATTCTTAGTCAAGGAGCGCCTCAGGCTTCGGCTATGTCACAGAGGACTGCCTAGAAAGCACAGCTGCCATCCAGGTGAGAGGAAGCCCAAGAGACAGTGCCAGATTGTGCGCAATGAACAGCAAAAGGCAGCTGAAAATGTACGCAGGCCAGCAAAAAAACAGAGGGTAAAAAAAGTCACATCTAAAAGAGCTGCTTCTCTCCCCCTCTCCCACCGCCACCAGTGAAAGATCTATGATATTAACAACTGTAATAATCTTTTCTTTGCACATGAACTCAGCCAAATTTCAGAGAGACAAATGAAACTGTGCAAGAGTGAAAGGAAATTCTTTAAGATATTAGAAAAGTGATTTAAAAAAAAACACATGGCCTTTATCTTCCTCATTGTTTGTAGACAATTTCTTGATTCCCCCCCCCCCCTTTAAAGCAGACCCTAAACTGTACTTTGATGCTAGGAAAGAATTGATACGGGGGGTTGATCTGAGGGTGAGAAGAGGGAGCAGTGCTTCCCTTACTATCAAGCACGTGGTTGAGTGACTGAAGGCTAAAATGCATCTGCAAATTATTCATGAGACTGTTGCATTGAGGGGAAAATGTGTTTGATTAGAGGACTGAGAAATTAGAATTTATTAGTAAAGAAGATCACTTATATCAAGGTAAGTTTAATTTAAATAATTTATTTCCCATCTTTATTATTTTAAAATATAACTTAAGGCAGGGAATATAGCAAATGCATCTTTCTCCTCCTATTTTCTGCACAAGAACAACTCTGTGAGGTGGGTAGGGATGAAAGAGAATGACTGACCCAAAGTCACCCAGCTGGCTTTCATGGCTAAGGCAGAATTCACAGTCTCTTGCTTTCTAGCCTGGTGCCTTAACCATTAAACCAAACTGGCGCTCCAATTAACATAGTGATATGATAATGAACTGGCATGATGAGAGAAAAATGTACGAAAAATCCAAAACTTGGTAGGCGGTTGATACTTTGTGAGCTAGGGTCTGATAAACAATGAAGGCAGGTTAGAAATACTATTGAGCCCCCTCTAGATTCTGCCTGCTATGGAGGAACTACTCAGGTTATGAACTGCTTCTCCATGCAGCAGTAAACCCAGCAGACCACAGCAGGGGTCTTCAACCTTGGCAACTTTAAGACTTGTGAACTTCAGCTCCCAGAATTCCTCAGCCAGCAAAGCTGGGAGTTGAAGTCCACAAGTCTTAAAGTTGCCAAGGTTGAAGACCCCTGGACCAGGGGACTCCTCTAAGCTTTCACACATCTAGTGAGATGCTCTCTGTTGCATGTCTACCATTGGACCTTTTATTGCGAGTGGTTGCTTTCTTCACAAAAAGACTTCTTGGTAGAGGGAGTGGGCTGTCTCACACTAGCAGGAGCTGCCGACTTAAAATGAAGAGTGACATATTTCCAAGTGAGCCATCTTTTGGGGTGGGGAGGATGGGCAAAAGATACTCAATTGGACATGGATAAAACCATCAACACTTTTGCTTTCATCCTTCTTACTCCATAACCCAAAAACGATGGTGAAGGCTGATCTTATTTGGACGTTTTCAGGCATGCTTGTTTTAATTTAGATTCCAGCATTAAAGAGGGGATCAGACTTAAAGGCCTATTCTATCACTCTATTTTTTCATCTAGAAGCATTATGTGGTTTTGTCAACATCATAGATTGGTTTAATGCTAAATAAATAATTTAAATAATAACCTGTTAAAGTGTACTCCATTAAGGGTAAGACATGGATGATTAAAATGATAAATTATTGATATGTACACACAGACACCAACGAAAAAAATCTGAAGGGAGAATACAGAACTTGATTCGGGATAATATCTAAATTAAAAACAAGGGCGGAAATTACAAGTGGGTAGATGGAAAGATGGCTCTACCTAAGGAAACTATTGTAATATGTGTTATATATCAACAATGGCTTTAAATGAAACAATTTCATGAAAAGGAACAGGGCATAAATGAATGGGCTAAAATGGAAAAGGGGAAATGGGGAAGGGAGGGGAAAGGACCATGAAGTAAGATCAAAATTTGTTACAATAAAAGAACAGAAATTACAATCTGCCATCAGGAATGTAAACCTATTTAAAAGGTTCTTGAGAAGGTCCAGATTCCAAAACTGATTTGGGGCATTTTGAAAAGAATTGCATGTTGGTTTAAAGAACCACAGAGCCTTGTGGTTCAATTCAGAATCCACCAACTCATTTTTATATGAACCTCATTTTAGTTTCTCTAATCTAGATGGTGGGGTCCTTAGTTCTCTCTGAGCTTGGTTGTTTTCTTGCAGATATTTCATTACTAGACTAGTTGACGTCATGCTAGCACTGATGATGTTACCTAGTTGGGTAATGAAACATTTACAAGAAGACAACCAAACTCAGAGACCACCAAAGACCCCACAGTTCAACCCTGAGCCACAAATATTCTCTTCTGTTGGCAGCAATCTATTGGACATCTTACAGACCGAAATGCGCTTAGTTCTAAAATATATAGTCCCTAGTACTATCCTATTATAGGACACCTACTGTCTGTTATTTAGTAAAATAGCAAAGTTCATGCTGAAACATCATTATTTTCTCTTCATAACTGCAATTACCACTTGTTTATGTCGGAAAACGTTACCAGGTACAGAACATTCTTTTATCTGCAGGCATTTTATCTGTCCTAACAATAGGAGTCAAGCTAATAAGCTATCTCTTGCGTTTGCTATTGTTAATGGTGATTGTGCGACTTCTTTCTTGCAATCACTGCACAAGCAGGTTACCAAGTCTGAAAAGGCAACACTGCATTAATATTGTTAATAATTGCTGGATGGATGCTAAAATCTCTCATCTTTCTTCTGCTGAAGCTTATTTTGTATCAATGAAGAAAAAAAGAACATGAAAATTTGAATACATTCTTCCTTTGTTCTGCCTCTCCTCTTAAATTTGCATTTACTACTCTTTCTAGCTCTCTACAGGGGGAAAATGAGTAGGTGTGACAAAGTGATAATTACTGAAGGAACATTATCAGTCTGTATTATGAAGCAGGTTTAGCAAGCTTAGTGTTCTTTTTTTAAAAAAATCTAAAAAACTCATCCCCCCTATAACAAGAAAACTAAGACAATTCTGCTTCCTTATCTTTCTCTACAACACACATTTCTTATAATTATTTGCAGTTTTTTCAGCATCACAATATGCCACCATTAATCAGATACTATATGAATGTTCTGTCTCATCAATGTGGGGGCACATCCACGTATTCCCTGGAAACTATACATTACTTCCTAACATGTTTAATCCCAACTGTTCCATTCTTTCTCAAATTGTGCACCCATTACACATGAAAATACACACTCTTACATTTAGTTAGTCCAAACAAAGTTAGGTAATTCATTGATTTGATTCTGGATTCAGTTGCTGCTTTTGGGATTGGCATAAATAAATTAATCCGACACTCACTGTTAAGAGGAATAGAGAATCCTTAAAAAAAAAATATTAAACAGCTATATAAACCCACTGATTGGGAAGCAATTCAGTGGTGGGTTTCTGCAGGCTCGCACCTACTCGCAAGAGCCGGATGGTGAAATTTAGAGAACTGGTGAGAGGGGGTTCCACCGGCGGACCCAGAAGTAAGTCTGGCCTGCCGCTGCCAGTAACCCAATGGGAAGGAAAGGAAAGGAAGGCAGAAAGTAAGAAAGGAAAAAAGGAAGGGAGGGAGGGAGGGAAGGAGGGAGAGAGAGAGAGAGAGAGAAAGAAAGAAAGAAAGAAAGAAAGAAAGAAAGAAAGAAAGAAAGAAAGAAAGAAAGAAAGAAAATTTATCATCACAATTGAGCCCAAAATTTTGGTTACTAAGCAAGAGCGTTGTTAAATGAGTTTCACCACATTTTACAAGTTGGCCACTCCCACCCTGTCACATGACTGCTAAGCCATACCTACAAAATAGGCCACACCTAGAGAGTAGGTTCTAAAAAAATTTGAAACCCACCACTGGAGCAATTCCTCCTGATCTGGGAGCTACAATCACATTTTATGTTTTTAAGTTTAGTTCCAGCGTATCCTTTAAGATCTGACAGGAACAATATTCTGTGGTGGAATCTGGTGCTGATTTGAGAGGAAGAGAGAAAAGGTTGCCTAGTCTTGAACCACTGATGAGGAAGAAGTGGCTAAAAGGTGATCCTCTCTAAAGCTTCTTCACAGTGTTTCTCAAGTATTTTCTGTAGTGAGTTGTATCAGTCCGACACAAATCCCTGTCCACAGGCAAGTAATAATAAACACACCCCTCCGATTAGCTCCCTTATGTTCCTTCAGGTTCCTTGTGCCTGACATATCCTCATGGAAAAGCTGAAGTCCCATTTTGCTACATGCAGGCAGGGTAAGGCCCCGCCCTTATTTTGATTGTTCATGCACTAGAAAACAAGAAGGCCACCTTACACTTAAAAGGAGTCCCTAAATTAGAGTTTCAGTGCCAAAGCCTGCAAGCTTAGCTCTACATAAATCTCTTCATCAAGAGTATTGACTGGAAGCCGGGTCTTAGTAAATTATAAGCTTTTGTTGTTGTTGATTGAGCGCATCAAGCAGATTGTGAGATGCGACCCAGTGAGATTTAGACAGCCTTCATTTTCGCTTTCTAAAAAGAGAAGCTTTTATCTATTGAATGTGATTTTCCACTTGCTCTTTATATAAGCTACTGTAGAAGAAAGCTGACACATGCCCAAGGTTTTTTTTAAAGCAATATTTCCTCTTCTGTTAGAAAAATTTTAACCAGTGGATCTCAGTTTGAGGCAAGGAGCTCAAAACATTTATTTTGGCATAAAACTTGTAATTGCTTTTACATTGAACATTATTAAGTCCAAGATTTAATGTCTTCACAAATCCAAACAATCAACAAAGCTTTGAACGATTGGTCCTTTCTTTCACAAAATAATTTGGTCCCCTCTAACACTTTGCAAGACTGGTTCTTTTCTTTCTGTTCCCAATACTGGGATGATAACAGCAATTAAAATATTCCTGTGCCTTTCGCAGGGCCAGTTTATGTGGCATCATAAAGCTTTCTCTACTTGCATCTACTGATGATACAAACAAGCTCACCAACATAACTGAGAGTGTTTAGCTGTATCCAAGCCATAGATCATGTAGCAATTTGCAGCATTTTTAATATGATCATAGAATCATGGAGTTGTGAAGAACAATTGAGGTCACCACATTGAAGTGCCTACTCAGTGCAGGAATCTAAATTAAATCATCCCAGACATATGGGTATCTAGTTTCTGTTTGACCACATCCATTGAAGGGAAACCCACCATTCTCCAGAGAAATCAGTTCCATGTTTTTAAGCTGCTCTTACTTGTCAGAAAATTCAACCTCCAGTTGAATTGGCTTAACTGGAATTCATTTTTTTATATCTTGCGCTCTAAACCACTGGAAAACAGGTCTTGAACTGTTTCTGTGTGATAGTCATAGGTGACACATTAAAACCAAAATGAACCCCTAATATATCGTTCTCATCACCATCCACTTTATCTATTACTTTTAGACTGATAGCCAAGGATCTTTGTTTGGTCTCCTACTTGCAGTACATTTCAAATATCCTGAGTAGAGCTATATAAAAATTATAGCAGAACAATGAGTTGGCCTTTTATTGCCCTTCCTGGGAGACTAATTCATGATTCCCACCTCTGTAATTTTGACAACCAGAAGCTCAAGCAATGGTCCCAGTTGACCCCTTGGGAATTAGCCTACTAACCTTTCTTTTCGCAGCTTAGCTTGATGGTTTCTATTCGAGTTAGAGTTTAGAGTTTATTGGTTTTTTATACCGCCCTATTCCCGAAGGACTCAGGGCGGTGTACAGCCAAAATAAAACAGATATATAAATATATAAAAACAAATATATAAAAGTTATATATTCTAAAAGCTTTTAAAAGATATAATTAAAATATTGGTCGAAACTTGGAAAAAACTCAAACTAACCCTGATTAAAATAATAGAAATTTAAATTTAAAAGTTTATGTTTAAAAATTTAAAAATCATGCTTTATGCCAGCCCGGCTTGTTGAAAGAGAAAGGTTTTGAGACCACGGCGGAAGGTGAGTAAGTCAGAGATAGTTCTTAATTCCGGGGGCAATTCGTTCCAGAGGGCAGGTGCTCCCATGGAGAAGGCTCTTCCCCTGGGTGTCGCCAGTCGATATTGTCTAGCTGACGGCACCCTGAGGAGACCCTCTCTATGGGAGCATACGGGCCGGTGGGAGGCTCTCGGTGGCAGAAAGCGATCTCGTAGGTACCCAGGTCCTAAGCCATGGAACGCTTTAAAGATGGTAACCAACACCTTGAATCGCACCCGGAAAACCACCGGAAGCCAGTGCAACTCGTGCAGGAAGGGTGTTACATGGGAGCGTTGCATCGCCCCCATAATTACCCGTGCAGCCGCATTCTGGACCAGTTGAAGCCTCTGGGTGCTCTTCAAGGGGAGCCCAATGTAGAGAGCATTGCAGTAGTTCAGACGGGAAGAGACAAGGGTGTGAGTGACTGTGCGTAGGGCATCCTGATCTAGGAAGGGACGCAACTGGTAAATCAGGCGAACCTGATAAAAAGCCCCCCTGGCGACAGCCGTCATATGATCTTCCAAGGACAGCCGTGTGTCCAGGAGGACACCCAAGTTGCGAACCCTTCCTGTGGGGGCTAAGGTCTCACCCCCCATAGCCAGCGATGGAACCAGCTGACTGTAATGGGATGCCGGGAACTACAGCCATTCGATCTTGGAGGGGTTGAGCCTGAGCCTGTTCCTCCCCATCCAGATCCGCACAGCCTCCAGGCACTGGACATCACGTCAAGGGCACCATTGGGATGGTCTGGGGATGAAATGTACAGCTGTGTATCATCAGCGTACTGATGGAAACTTACCCCCAAACCCCGGATGATCTCGCCCAGCGGCTTCACATAAATGTTGAACAGAAGGGGCGAGAGGACCTACCCCTGGGGCACTCCACAAGTGAGGCACCCTCCCACCCACCATACTGATGGAGCAACCTTTACTAGTCTGGAACTTAGCCCCCTCCCTGACCTCTAATCCTGCACCTTCAATGCCGCAGCCCTCAGCCGGGCCCAGCACTGACTCTGGTGGATTTCCCCCCAAACCCACCCGGTTCATATAAATAGCCCCCTCCCTACTACCCCTTAAAATTGACTTAAAAATCCCTTTAAAAACCCCCAAATGTTCTTCCGCATTCTGTGCCAGAATGATATTAATATCAAGCAGGTTGCATGTCAGAAGGAAAAAGTCTCTAAAAGAAAAAGCTTGGGATTGTTCAGAAGAGAGATGACAAAACCCTTCCACTGTGGAAACTATATTGACTGGAGATATAAACTAGAGTGGCTGCATTATGTTTCATAACTGGATGCTGTTTAGTGTAGAGCATATGAAACTGAATTGAGTTTTATATAATGCATTTTGCACCCAAGGTACCAAAATACTTTATAAAGCAATGAGTAGGAGCAGTAAGTGTGTGAGTAAATAGCACAATCTGTGTGTGTATGGGTGCAGCTGTCGCTCAGATGCAGTTTTATAACTTTCCTTATTGCAAAAGGAAAGAATAGCCCAAGGCCCACTCAAATATTTTCCTCCTTGTAATTTCCCACAAGTTCTGAAAATTTCAATTGAATAATCAGCGAAGCAAGCTAGGCTGATTTGCTCAATTGCCAATGAATTATTATATAAAACTGTCATTTATATAATGTTGCAGTCTTACTTGTTGCAGCTTTAGGGAACTGGACTTGAGCTTTGAAAAATCAGTTGCAAGATGTTTACTCTTTTCTCATATCTATTTTGCTGAATCCAGCTGAGAATCTGGACAGCTTGCAAAAAAAAGGAAAGAAAATAATACGTATTGTTGTTGTGGCGTAATAGATCTTTTGTGGTGCAGTTCACCAGATGTAATTAATAGCTCTTCTATGAAAATTAGCCATCAGATTAAAGCAATACCTGAAAATATAAATGTACAACAGTAAAATGTGGATGGAAATATTATTCTGAAAATGCAAAAACACAAAATATCTTCTTCCTCCTATTCCAAATGTTGTTTGGCCACCCTCACTGTTTTCCTAGCCTGATGCTCTCTCCACTGCAGTCAGTATATACCAACAGTACAAGGAATCCATCAGAGAAGTGGTGAAATTAAAAAAAAATTACTAATGGTTGTGGGTGTGGCTTGGTGGGCGGGGCAGGGGAAGGATACTGCAAAATCTCCATTCCCACCCCACTCTGGGGCCAGCCAGAGGTGGTATTTGCCAGTTCTCCAGAACCTGTCAGAAGCTTTAACAGATTAACAGAGTTGGAAGGGACTTTGCAGGTCATCTAGTCCAACCCCCTGCCCAAGCAGGAGACTCTACATCTTCCTCTACCTAGGATTGAACTCACAACCTCCTGATTGGGAGGTGAGAGCTCCACCTCTTGGCCATAGCAGCTTCACCCCTGTGTCAGAGTGTGCTTGGCTCAGGCCCCTCTCAAACCCGAAGACAACCTTGTTCTAAGAAGAAATGAACATAATAGTAACCATTTATGATCAACTGTCCCTCTTCTGTCTCTTCTGTATATGGCAGTAGTGTCCAGCTTTGCATTAACGAAGGCCACCTTTGGTCTATGAGTCATGTGTCCTGAGCAATGGTTTTAAAAGTCACAGGGGTTCCAACCAGCAGGAATCAGACAACTTACTCTAAATTAAATTTTGATGGCTAGATTCAGTGCTGTGGAAATATCCCAGGCCTCTGTAGATTATTTTTTTTTTATTTATTTTTTTGTAATACACATTAAAAAACCAACTAGAAAAGACCACTTGGTTGAAGTCATCTTTTTTGGGGTGGGGGTGGGGGTTTGACTCTGCCTTCTGATGCCCCTGTCCCTAGCTGTGCAGCTGCCATTTCAGTAGTTGTCCTGTAGTGTAATAAGAGTGTGTGATGCAAAACTAGATTTAAAACACACAAAAAACCACAACACTATTATTTTTATTTTCCGAGCTACTTACTTTTCTGCTGTACTGTTGCTGTTTTTAATCACTCCATCAATGGACTGTTGAAATGCTAGAGTTTTCTTTTTTTCATTTTATGGGGCCCCAGAGAAATGAAGTCATTTAGTGATTTAAATGATTTTGCATCGTTTAGTCATTTGGGTTATTTAGACGCTGGAATGAAATTCTACCACAAATAACAGCAGGAATGATGAAAAAAAGTCCACCGATGAGCTGGTTCATTAAAAAGGCAGTAAAGGGGATAGTTCAGGAATTATTTAAAAAAAAACCAATATATTTAGTAAAAAGTTGCTCCTGGTGGGGACTATTTGCATTTGAGGCAAACAAAATGTAGCAGACTATATTTGCTATTTTTGGAAAGATTGTTCAAGTGTGTTCTTCATTATCCCATTGCAAACCCACATGTCCTATAGGATTTATCTGTAGCAAGGCTAGCAATTGTAACTGATTTCCTGACAGGGTGAGGAGGGTGAAGAAGCAGGAGTGTCCACTAATTGACTGGTGGGTTAAACACTGTCCAAACCAAAGCTGTGGCCATCGTTATAGCCAAAGTGGAGAAAGGGGTTGAAATGCAAAAAAGAGATTTCTTACGCCAGCCTCATTTCCAGCTGGTTTACATCTGACAGACAAATAGCTTAAGGCTGCAGTGTGGAAAAACAGCATAAAGGGAATATTCTATACGAGAAGGCTGCCGTGCAGAAAAGTCTTCAAGCTTCCTACATGGCAGCAATGCCAAGAGGTCACTTAAACCACATTTAGCAGGCCTGAGTGGCCAGAAAGATGGTGACCAGATTTCTGTCACCAATATCACCTCCCAAATGCAGCACAGATGACACATGAAATGGCGGAGCCTGTGGGAAAGGAATGCCTGGAGCCTGTGGGGCTGTGGTTTGGGGGATTCGTTTTGACTTGTTTCTGAAAATTCAAAGTGGGGGCGTTCCCTTCAGCAAAGCAGCAGAGTGTTTAATTAGCATGAACGAGAAGTCTGGAAACGGGTAAAGCTCTTCCTTTGTTTCTTCATGACACCATTATTCATCTCTCCCAAAGGTAAAAAAGAATAAAATAAAGGAGCTACTTTCAGAAATAGAACAGCATTTTACAAGCTTCCCACACACAGTTCTGCCAAAGCAACACACACATTCCCCAAACCACACAACTGCAGATCTTCCACACTGGATCACCAATTAGGTTTTGCTCCTGGTCTAGCCCCCAGCTCTTTCCTAAACGTGTCCTTCTACGAAACAGGAATATTGCTCTCTATGGTGATCCAAAGATCAGTGTCATGTAGTGCAGGGGTCTCCAACCTTTGCAACTTGAAGTCTGAAGGACTTCAGTTCCCAGTTCCCAGCAAAGCTGGCTGGAGAAGTCTGGGAGCTGAAGTCCTTCAGACTTAAAGTTGCAAAGATTGGAGACCCCTGATGTAGTGAACAAGTGTGTGTGACATCAGTTAAGGGAAAAAACTGACTTTAGATGTGCTAGGCTGTGACCGTCACTCAGGTTTTCTCCTGAATCTGTTAAATCCATCTCGTCTTGTCTCATGTCAGAAATGCAGGAAGTAGAAAGGGGGAAATTATTAATTTACATTTAAAAAGATTAAAACCACAATTTATATGCCAGGATAAATCCATGGCAGATCTTCATAATTTGGCAATAGTGTGCCAACTGAACTATGGTCACTGCAGGACCTGAGGGGACATTCTCTTGCGTCTTTCCATTCCCACCCATTCAGGGAAGGGAAGGCTTTTGGGTTGGACTCTCTACAGGCAGGTCTACCAATATCCCTCTTCATTTAGGGATAGCTCCCCCTCCCTCACCAGTTGCCTTTCCTTTCCTTTTCTTCATCTTCTCAGATATCTGCAGACATGGATTCCTTTCCACACACCCCTTCCCATGTTCTCTGCTCACTAAGACCGATCCTTTGTTTCTGTTTCCTTTATTGGACTACTATTGCTTTAACCCTAAAAGGTTTAAAGCAAAAGAAACAGGTGGTTTGTTGATTCCACTATGGGTCTATTAAAAAAAGTAGTATTCTTTGCAATGTTGCAGATTTGTTCCAAAATGCCTACACTGGAATATATTATAACCTATTATTTTAACCAAAGGAACACTTGCAGTACTGGGCCATTGACACAGCATTGAAAAGAAAACAGTGTATGCTTTACACCAGAGCTGTGGAATTCCTGGCCCACAGGCCGGATGTGTCACCCACTGGCCATGCCTACGCTCGGTTTAGCGAAGTGGGGAAAAAGTCCCAATACATCACATGCTGCTGCTGTGACAATGTGAGTTTGACAGCCCTGCTTTACACAGAATGCTGAAAAACAAAAAAAGGTATCTACATGGAGGGTGGAACAGAGGTGTGCGGGCAGAAGATGTGGGGAGAATATGGCGGCCAATGAATATGTCAGCCTTATGAGGTAAATCAGACAGGAAACGTGACCAGATGAGCTAATTCTGCTTTATTGTAAAGTTATATTAACAGAATATTGCAAGTCTGAAAGTATTTCTCTCCTCCATCCTTTTTACAACCTCAAAACTAGAAGAAGGTATCTTCTTAGCACTGCGCACATTCCTGCCTAGGCTTGGCTGCCTTTTATCTGATCATTCCCTTGGATGATGATGATGATGATGATGATGATGATGATGATGATGATGATAAGGAGGAGGAGGAGGCGGCTACTAATTAGTTCAGACTGCGGCAGCCAAGCAGCCATAAATGAAAGTAATGACTTGCTGGAAGTTCTGATGTTTTGTAAACTCAGACTAGACACAATAAACTCTTATGAAGAATGTCGAATTGCAACTCTTATTAAACCCAAACAAAAATTATGATTGGGATAATGAAACCTATACTCCGCAATTTGGTAGGATGTCCTAAGCCTGTGGAGAAATGGCTACTTGTAAAATGTTTAGAAGAGGAAACATAAATCTTCCAGTTTGTAAAGTGGATATGGATGAAAGCACCAAGAGATCATTAAGCTGTTAAGGGAACTTTTGCTGAAATGAATAATAATTTTCTCTGACAATGCATAAGGACAAAGGCCTGCACATGTGCAGTTAGTTAAGATTCATAGCGGATGCACTTCCCGACTAGAATTGACAGGAAATTGATGCTTCCTTCCTTCATATTCTTCCTGAGGGCTTAGCTAGATATATTAAATAATTGTGAGTTATATTAAACTGATGTTAGCAAACTGGAAGAACTGAATTAAATAAATGAGAACATATAATGAGGGAATCAAAACCCACTTTTTAACTTACTAGACTTTCTTGCACTGAAACAGTTTTAGCGCTTGACTAATCCCTAAATATAGGCCAAGGAGAGGTAGTCCTCATCTTATGACCACAGTTGAGTCCAACATTTCTGCTGCTAAGCAAGACAGTTGTTAAGTGAGTTTTGCCCTATTTTATGACCTTTCTTGCCACAGTTAAATGAATCACTGCAGTTGTTAAGTTAGTAACACTGTTGTTAAGTGAATCTGGCTTCCTCATTGACTTTGCTTGTCAGAAAGTCACACAAGGTGATCACATGACCCCAGAATACTGCTACTGTCATAAATACATGCCAGTTATGAAGCGTCCCAATTTTGATCACATAACCATGGGGATGTTGCAATAGTCATGTGAAAAGTAATCATAAGTCATTTTTTTCAGTACCATTGAATCTTTCAATGGTCACTAAAGGAATGGTTGTAAAGTCTGGCCTAATTTATTTCACTTAGCCTATAGTCTGAAGCTCAAATTGTTTTAATTGGGTTTTAAATGGGGTAACAGTTTTAATGATTTTAAAATTTTAGCACAGTGGATAATTACCGTATCTGCCGGCGTATAAGACGACTTTTTTGCCCTGAAAAACATGCCTCCAAGTGGGGGGGTCGTCTTATACGCCGGGTCATCGCGAGGGAGACTTGACAGAGGGGAAAGAGGAAAACATCGCTCGCGCGCGAGGGAGAGACTTGCATGGAGGAGAAAGAGGGGGGGAAAGAGGAAAACATCGCGCGCGCGAGGGAGAGACTTGCATGGAGGAGAAAGAGGGGGGGAAAGAGGAAAACATCGCGCGCGAGGGAGACTTGACAGAGGGGAAAGAGGAAAACATCTCGAGGGAGAGACTTGCAGGGAGGAGAAAGAGGGGGGGAAAGAGGAAAACATCGCGCGCGAGGGAGACTTGACAGAGGGGAAAGAGGAAAACATCTCGAGGGAGAGACTTGCATGGAGGAGAAAGAGGGGGGGAAAGAGGAAAACATCGCGCGCGAGGGAGACTTGACAGAGGGGAAAGAGGAAAACATCGCGCACGAGGGAGACTTGACAGAGGGGAAAGAGGAAAACATCTCGAGGGAGAGACTTGCAGGGAGGAGAAAGAGGGGGGGAAAGAGGAAAACATCGCGCGCGAGGGAGACTTGACAGAGGGGAAAGAGGAAAACATCTCGAGGGAGAGACTTGCATGGAGGAGAAAGAGGGGGGGAAAGAGGAAAACATCGCGCGCGAGGGAGACTTGACAGAGGGGAAAGAGGAAAACATCTCGAGGGAGAGACTTGCATGGAGGAGAAAGAGGGGGGGAAAGAGGAAAACATCGCGCGCGCGAGGGAGAGACTTGCATGGAGGAGAAAGAGGGGGGGAAAGAGGAAAACATCGCGCGCGAGGGAGACTTGACAGAGGGGAAAGAGGAAAACATCGCGCGCGAGGGAGAGACTTGCATGGAGGAGAAAGAGGGGGGGAAAGAGGAAAACATCGCGCGCGCGAGGGAGACTTGACAGAGGGGAAAGAGGAAAACATCGCGCGCGAGGGAGAGACTTGCATGGAGGAGAAAGAGAGTGATGTTTTCCTCTTTCCCCCCCTCTTTCTCCTCCATGCAAGTCTCTCCCTCGCGCGCGCGATGTTTTCCTCTTTCCCCTCTGTCAAGTCTCCCTCGCGTGCGCGATGTTTTCCTCTTTCCCCCTCTCTTTCTCCTCCCTGCAAGTCTCTCCCTCGCGCGCGCGATGTTTTCCTCTTTCCCCCTCTCTTTCTCCTCCCTGCAAGTCTCTCCCTCGCGCGCGCGATGTTTTCCTCTTTCCCCCTCTCTTTCTCCTCCCTGCAAGTCTCTCCCTCGCGCGCGCGATGTTTTCCTCTTTCCCCCCCTCTTTCTCCTCCATGCAAGTCTCTCCCTCGCGCGCGCGATGTTTTCCTCTTTCCCCCCCTCTTTCTCCTCCATGCAAGTCTCTCCCTCGCGCGCGCGATGTTTTCCTCTTTTCCCCTCTCTTTCTCCTCCCTGCAAGTCTCTCCCTCGCGCGCGCGATGTTTTCCTCTTTCCCCCTCTCTTTCTCCTCCCTGCAAGTCTCTCCCTCGCGCGCGCGATGTTTTCCTCTTTCCCCCCCTCTTTCTCCTCCATGCAAGTCTCTCCCTCGCGCGCGCGATGTTTTCCTCTTTCCCCCCCTCTTTCTCCTCCATGCAAGTCTCTCCCTCGCGCGCGCGATGTTTTCCTCTTTCCCCCTCTCTTTCTCCTCCATGCAAGTCTCTCTCTCGCGCGCGATGGTTTCCTCTTTCTCCTCTGTCAAGTCTCCCTCGCGCGATGGTTTCCTCTTTCCCCCTCTCTTTCTCCTCCCTGCAAGTCTCTCTCTCGCGCGCTATGGTTTCCTCTTTCCCCTCCGTGCAAGTCTCCGCGCGGATGGCTCTGGACGCCATCCGGGGAGAGGTGGAACGTGAAGGGGACAGCCGTTACCACAGAGCGCACGAGACAGAGAGAGAGGCCCAGAACGAGAGTGTAACAGACACACAGGGGAAAGAGACAAGAGGGGAATGAGGAAACCATCGCGCGCAAAAGATAGCCACGCGCGTGCGTGGAAAAGCGGCAAGTCTCTGCGCAGCTGCGGATGGCTCTGGACGCCATTCGGGGAGACGAGGAACGTGAAGGGGACAGCCATCACCACAGAGCGCGCGAGACAGAGAGAGAGAGGCCCAGAGAGAGAGAGAGAGAGAGAGAGACGAAACAAAACAAAACAAAACAAAGCAAAACAGGCCACACCTTCCGGCTCTCAAAATAAATTCCAGTCATTGTATTGTTGATATTTGTCCAGCAGTCAAACTCCTATCAACCCTATCATGGCACCAAAAAGAAAGAAATATGAGGCAAGTTTTAAACTTAAAGTTGTAAACTTTGCCAGGGAACATAATAATTGTGCTGCTGCAAGACAATATGGAGTAACAGAAAAGATGGTTCGGGACTGGAAATCAAATGAAAAAGCATTAAAGAGTATGCCAAGGGATAAGTGTGCATTAAGAAGAGGCATCGCACACTGGCCAGAACTTGAAAAACATGTAGCAGATATGGTGGCTGAGCATCGCCAAAACGGTTATGTGGTGACACGAAATAAAATACGCTTGTTTGCACTTCAGTGGGCCAAATCTAACCCCGATCACAGCAACAATTTTAAGGCCACTATATCCTGATGTAGTAGATTCATGGCAGGCATGATCTGGTACTAAGGCAAAAGACAAAAATTGCCCAAAAATTACCTGCAGATCTGGATAATAAAGTGGATAGTTTCCATCGATACGTAATAAAACAGCGCACTAAACATGGCTATGCGCTAAGTAATATTGGAAATATGGATGAAACTCCAATGAATTTTGATATGATTGGAAATAAAACTGTCCATCATAAAGGTGAGAAAACTATTTTGATAAAAACAACAGGACATGAGAAGTCAAGTTTTACAGTGGTACTAGCATGCACAGCTGATGGCAACAAACTGAAACCTATGATTATTTTTAAAAGGAAAACCATGCCAAAACTCAAGTTCCCTGCTGGTTGTTTTGTGCACGTGCATGAAAAAGGCTGGATGGATGAGGAGGGTGTGAAACTATGGCTGGATAATGTATGGAGCAGACGACCAGGTGGTCTACTTCAAAAACGTAGTCTACTTGTGTGGGATATGTTCAGGGCTCATTTAACTCCCACCACCAAGGAAAGGCTTGCGAGAATAAAAACAGATGCAGCAGTTATTCCTGCAGGATTGACATCATTGGTACAGCCCCTGGATGTGTGCCTAAACAAGCCTTTTAAAGATCGCATTCGAGAACAGTGGAATGAATGGATGGTTAGCAGCGAAAAGTCATACACAAAAGGAGGAAACATGCGTGCTCCACAGTTGGATGTTTTGTGCCAATTTGTCATAAAAGCCTGGAATGATATTGATGCACAAACAGTAATCAAGTCTTTCAAGAAGTGTGGCATATCAAATTCATTAGATGGTATGGAGGACGAGTACTTGTGGCAAGATGAAGATGAAGAGGAAGCTAAAGCTGAGGCCACATCATCTGACACGGAATTAGATCCATACGATGACTGCCTTACAACTGTATCACAAGATGTCATTGATGAACTTTTAATATCAGATGACGAACAGGAGTTTGAAGGCTTTTAAAGGGAAACTGTCACGCCAGCAAACTTGCCCGGCACTTGCTCTCTCCCTCTATTTGTTATCTTCCTTCTATCATTGACAGTTCCAGTTTGGTTAACAGCTTAGAAAACAAACAGCATGGTAGCTCCCATAGGTTTATTGTTCCATTCAGCTTTAGTGAATTAGCCTCTGGCATTTACTATTGGCTGGTATAATACAGGAGGGGGAGGGGTCTTAGCCACCCTCACACTATTTACCTTATGAACATTCCTTTGGGAGCTCAGCAAGGTCTGACGAAGGGGGCATGTCCCTAGAAACATGTTACCTATCCCGTGGTTTTGCTGATCCAATGTTTATGCTCTTGATGTGCAACTTGCACTGTTTTATGTTTACTGTATGTGTTTGATAACATACAGCCTTGTGACAGTTTTCCTGCATGTCATAAGCATTTGAATATAAATTAACATGTTGAAATCAAATCTGATGTTCTTTTACGTTTTATTTGGGGTGTGGAAGGTGTGCGGAAGAGGGGGTAGTCTTATACGGCGAGTATATAACAAACTCTATATTTTGAGTGGAAATGATGGGGGGGTCGTCTTATACGCCCAGTCGTCTTATACGCCGACAAATACGGTATTTAATTCGGTTTTAATTATTTATAATTGTTATGTTTATATGTTTTTTAACTTCCTGTGCACCGCCCCGAGTCCCTTTGGGGAAAGGGAGCGGTTTATAAATCCAAATAATACTTGTCTGAGAAATTCCGTGTTGGCTGAACGAAAACATCTTGCCAAGGTTATCTTCTTATCTTTTTTTTTTTTTTAATTTTACGCTGGCCATAGGGGGCGAACATCTTGCCCCTGTGGATGGGGCGCGCAATTTGGGTGTCCTCCTGGATACCCGGCTGTCTATGGAAGAGCAAGTGACAGCCGTGGCCAGGAGGGCATTTTACCAGGTTCGCCTGGTTCGCCAATTGCGCCCCCTATTGGATCGGGACGCCCTTCGCACAGTCACTCATGCCCTCGTGACATCCCGACTGGACTATTGTAACTCTCTCTACATGGGGCTCCCCTTGAGGTGCACCCGGAGGCTTCAGTTAGTTCAGAATGCGGCCGCGCGAGCAATTATGGGCACCTCTAGGTTTGCCCACGTAACACCGCTCCTGCGCGAGCTGCACTGGCTACCTGTCGTCTTCCGGGTGCGCTTCAAGGTGTTAGTTATCATCTTCAAAGCGCTCCATGGCTCGGGACCTAGCTATCTGCGAGATCGGATCCTGCCCCACACATCCTCACGGCCGATTCGCTCCCACAGAGAGGGGCTTCTCCGGGTGCCGTCCACTAGACTTTGTCAGCGGGCGACGCCCAGGGGAAGGGCGCTCTCTGTGGCGGGCCCGGCCCTCTGGAACGACCTTCCCCCTGATATTAGAACGACCACCGACCTCCGCTCCTTCCGTGTAAAATTGAAGACCCATCTCTTTCGACTGGCCGGCCTTGAATAGTTCTCTCTGTCTTTTAACTACAAATATTTTAATGGGTTTTTAATTTATATTTTTAGCACGGGTAATTTTATTTAATTCTATTTTAAGTAATGTTTGTATTATTGTATATTGTTTTTAATTATGCCTGTGCACCGCCCCGGGTCCCTGTGGGGAGAGGGTGCGGTTAATAAATCTCAATTTATTATTTATTATTATTATTATTTATATTTTACAATATTCCACCCAGTGCTATACAAAAACGAAAGGAAGAGTTGGTTCTTCGGATATCTTCAGTTATCTTTAAGATCTCCAAAATCCACGTTCTCTGGGTACAGGTATTCTCAGACAAGGACCTACCCATCGAAACGATCATAAAACGCAATCCTTAATGGATGGGAAAAACATCTTACAGACGGTAGTAACCGGTCTGGCCAGCAATTTCTGTGCAAATAAATAATAATAATAAAAATTAAAAAAAAAATCCAAATAATAAACAAACAAACAAACAAATAAATAAAGTTGGGAACTACCTGTATTTCCCCCCCCCCCATTTTTAAAAATACTTGTGGCTACAATGGGCTCACATTCAGGGATCTGTCAAGGGCTATGCACTATTTAAAAAAAGAAGAAGTAGCACAATCATGCAGAATTATTAAATCCTGCTTATTAACCTCACTCATTTTCATTTGAGATCTCATGAAGGCTTAGAAATGAGAACTTACAAATCTTTAGGAGGTGATAATCTTATGAGAGTATCTGGGAATGAGGTACAAGTAAGAACCGCAGCCGCAGTAACAGTCTGATAAAACTTGAATCTGAAAGAGGACGGTTGGCAAAAGCATCTCAAAATGGACCCTCTGTAGTTTACAGGCGAGTAAAAGGGAGGAGGGAGAATGTACTTTCAGATTTGCAAGAGGTGACCACGCCCGTTGCCTCCTGCACCTCAGTAATCCCCCAAAATAAGGCCAAGCGCTTATTTCGGGGTCAAAAGAAAATAAGACTCTGTCCCCTGTCTTATTTTTGGAGAAACATGGTGTGTGTCTCTTTCCGTGTGTGTGTCTGTCTGTCTGTCTGTGGGTGTGGGTGTGTATCTGAAAGAGGAAGCTTGCGAGTAGAAGGTTGATACTATATAGAACAAAACTGTGACTGAAAATTGTTGTTCTGCTTCGGATACGACAAAGCCTCCTCCCAGAAGATAACAAGGAAAACAGGTTGTGAAGAGGATAATGTATAGTGTCTCAGACAATACTGTGGACCCTGCTCAAGCAATGTTTATATGCTATGCCCTGGATAGAAGGGAGTGAACTGGCAGAGAAGAGCAACAAAGATGATTAGGAGACTGGAGACTAAAACATATGAAGAACGGTTGCAGGAACTGGGTATGTCTAGTTTAATAAAAAGAAGGATTAGGGGAGACATGATAGCAGTGTTCCAATATCTCAGGGGTTGCCACAAAGAAGAGGGAGTCAAGCTATTCTCCAAAGAACCTGAGGGCAGAACAAGAAGCAATGGGTGGAAACTAATCAAGGAGAGAAGCAACTTAGAACTGCAGAGAAATTTCCTGACAGGACAATTAATCGGTGGAACAGCTTGTCTCCAGAAGTTGTGAATGCCCCAACTCTGCAAGTCTTCAAGAAGATGTTGGATAGCCATTTGTCTGAAATGGTATAGGGTTTCCTGCCTAGGCAGGGAATTGGACTAGATAACCTCCAAGGTCCCTTCCAACTCTGCTATTGTATTATTGTATGAATTATCTTCTCTGCCATCCTCACCACTCTCTGCACTGTCTGTCTGAAGCAGAGCCGAATAGTAAGCTGAAACACGTGAACTAAGCATAACTAAATTTAGTTTACAGCAACACCATTCACCACACCTTTTCCTAACTTTCTCTTCTTACAAATCTCTCTTGCTTACACTACACTGTATCTATAGACCATTTCATACACTGGCTTTTATTTCTTAAGTTTTTTATTTGTCTCCGTTTCATGATCTCATCAATTCCATCCAAGCACACATTTCTCAGCCTCCTTTATATATTTGTTTTACAGTTCAGTTCTCATTCATTGTCTCTACATTACCAAATAATTTCATCAAACATCTTCCGGTCTGGTCACTCATTTTTGTGCTCAGTCCACATTTACTCAACACTCATAAACACTGGATTTCTTCTTTTTACTGCATTTTATCCAGTTCTCACTTTCATACAACAGAAGCATGCTTTAATAAACAGCCGCTTTTGCCTTTTTCAATAAACATTCATTACTCACAACAGATGGCACATTACCTGCTATGTTTCTAGCACTATCTCTATGTCTTAACATTTTCCTATCCATATGCCTCTCTTTAAATATTCTCCCAAGATACACAGATTCATCTCTTTCCTTTATTTTTTTTTTACTATTTACATATAACTTACACTGCATGTTATACAAGGAACACATTATACTATGTAACACATCCAACAACCAACACACCATTTTTCTTTGACTTCCTGCTCAGTGCTGAACCATTTGTTCTGTGGTCCACTTATTCCCAAACATGTTTTACTTCTTGCCTTCACAATACTAACAATTGTAAGTTCTAGTGCTGTGGTGCAATTCCATGGAATCACTGACACAACGATAGCCTCCATACAACCTAGAACTAAGGAGAAATGTCCTACCGGTGAGAGCAATCAACCCATGGAACAACTTGCCTTCAGAAATTGTGGGTGCTCCACAGTGGTGGGTTTCTGCAGGCTCGCACCTACTCGCAAGAGCCGGTTGGTGAAATTTAGAGAACCGGTGAGAGGGGGTTCCACCGGTGTACCTGGAAGTAAATCTGGCCCGCTGCAGCCAGTGACCCAACAGGAAGGAAAGGAAGGAAGGAAGGAAGGAAGGAAGGAAGGAAGGAAGGAAGGAAGGAAGGAAGGAAGGAAGGAAGGAAAGAAAGAAAGAAAGAAAGAAAGAATTTATCATCACAATTGAGTCCAAAATTTTGGTTGCTAAGCAAGAGCATTGTTAAATGAGTTTCACCACATTTTAAAAGGTGGCCACACCCACCCACATGATGGCCAAGCCACGGCCACAAAATAGGCCACACCTACAGAGTAGGTTCTAAAAAATTTGAAACCCACCACTGGTGCTCCATCACTGGAGGCTTTCAAAAAGAGACTGGACAACCATTTATCTGAAAGGGTATAGACCAGGGGTAGTCAACCGTTTTATACCTACTGCCCCCTTTTTACTTTTATTACTTTTACTTTTATTAAATTTATATACCGCGCCACTCTCCCAGAAGGAACTCTGGGCGGTGTACAGGAAAGATAAAAATACTCATATAACAAATACAAATAATAAATATGTCATAAATATTCTAAAAGCTTATTAAATTAACCCAACCCTGTGCTAAAACCAATTTAAAACCCCTTTATTAAAACCTAATTCAATTTAAAACAAGTTGATAACATAGTCTCGGAAGTTAAGCCAGGTTAGTAGTAAAATTTTCTAACCGCCCACCGGTTCCACAGTAATGGTGATTTATAAAGTAGGGAAGTCAATTAAATTAAAAAAAGGAAAGTGCTTCAGTATCGGACAAAACTCCTACTGCCCACCATGAAAGCTGGAATGCCCACTACTGGGACCAGGTTGACTACCACCGATATAGACTCTCTTCCCTGAGCAGGGGGTTGGACTAGAAGACTCCAAACGCTATCATTCTATCTTCTAATGAATTGAAGGAAGTCTCCTTTAAATGTAATTCAATCACCAATGAGAAAAACAAGGGAACTGAGAAAGGGATTAAAATAACTGTCCAATTTTTAGGGAGTATTACAATATTAGCAGAAGCTGTTGAGGATCAGAATGGAATAACCCCAATAACCCTAAAATGCCTCTTAATACTTCTGGTCTTATTTTGCCTCCAAAATTAGGGGCTGCAAAATACTTTATACATTTTGAGGCTGCTGTGAGACTATCAAAATAACAAAGAAATCACTACTTTAATACCGGTAGAGCCAAGGATAACTTAGCCCGCCAGGTTACCGCGCATTTCATCAGTCACGGGCCCTAGGCAAGGGTGGTGGGGTAGCGGTCATTGTGAGGGAAGGTCTTGAGCCGAGAGAGACCACTGTACCACAGATAACCGGTTGTGAGTCCCTGTGCGTGAAGTGGGGCCCAGGGAGGCAGTTGGGCTTGCTGATTGTATACCTGGCTCCTCGTTATGCATCAGCAGCCCTGCCCGAGTTCCTCGAGGTGATCGCCGAGATGGCAGTTGAGACCCCCAGACTGTTGGTCATGGGGGACTTTAACTTGCCATCGGTAGGGGAGACATCCGAGGTAGCGAGGGAGTTCATGGCCTCCATGATGGCCATGGACCTGACCCAAGTAATTCAGGGCCCCACACACGAGGGAGGACACACACTGGATCTCATCTTTGTCTCTGGCCAGTGGAGGAGTGATCTGGGTGTAGGGGATTTAGTCATCACACCCCTGTCATGGTCAGATCACTCACTTCTCCGGCTCGACTTTCCAGCCGCTACTCCCCACCGCGGGGAGGCGGAACCGGAATGTCCAAGATGGTTCCGCCCCAGGCGCCTGATGGAACCTGATAGGTTCCAGACGGAGCTTGGGCCATTTCCTGTAGCCCTAACCCGCACCCGGATGGAGGACCTAGTGGCTGCATGGAATAGTGCGGCCACCGGGGCCTTGGACCGGGTTGCGCCTTTGCGGCCTCTCTTGCGGCAGCGAACCACCCAGGCTCCTTGGTTTACTGAGGAGCTGAGGGTGATGAAGCGCCACAAGAGACGCCTAGAGAGCAGGTGGAGATCGTCACGCTCTGAATCTGACCGAACACAGGTGAGAGCCCATTTGAGGACTTACCTTGTGGCGTTAAGAATGGCCAAGAGTCAGTATTGTGCCACTCTTATTGCGTCCGCAGATAACTGCCCTGCCGCCCTGTTTGGGGTAACCCGCTCCCTCCTTCAACAGAGGCCGTGGGAAGCCACTTTGCAGGATAGAGCAGAGGAATTTGGGGAGTATCTGCAGGACAAAATCGCTCAGATTCGGAGCGAGTTGGTCCCCACTAGTGGTCCAGAGGGGACGTCGGAGGCGGGTCTTGAGGTTCCATTCTGGGAGGAGTTTGACTCTGTTACTTCCGACGATATGGACAGGTTGCGTAGGCGACTGCGAGCTACCACATGTTTACTGGACCCGTGTCCCTCCTGGCTTGTACTGGCATCCTGGGAGGTTACACGAGGCTGGCTCCAGGAGGTTGTCAACGCTTCTCTTAGTGAGGGTTTCTTGCCTGCCTCCCTTAAAGAGGCGATGGTGAGACCCCTCCTGAAGAAGCCCTCTCTGGACCCAGCTTTGTTAGTCAACTATCGTCCCGTCTCCAACCTTTGCTTTCTGGCGAAGGTTGTAGAGAGTGTGGTGGCACAACAGTTTCCACGCCACTTGGAGGAAATTGATTATCTGGACCCGCGCCAGTCCGGCTTCCGGCCCGGCCACAGCACGGAGACGGCATTGGTCGCATTGGTGGATGATCTCTGGAGGGCCAGAGATGGGGGTTGTTCCTCCATCCTGGTCCTATTAGAGCTCTCGGCGGCTTTTGATACCATCGACCATGGTATCCTATTGCATCGACTGGAGGGGTTGGGGGTGAGGGGCACCGTTTTGCGGTGGTTCTCCTCCTACCTCTCTGGTCGAGCGCAATTTGTATTGGCAGGGGGGCAGAGGTCGACCTCGAGGCCACTCACTTGTGGGGTGCCACAAGGGTTGGTTTTCTCGCCTCTCCTGTTCAATGCATATATGAAGCCGCTGGGCGAGATCATACGTGGGTTTGGGGTAGATTACCATCTGTACGCGGATGACACCCAGTTGTACATCTCTACCCCAAACCACCCCAAAGATGCCGTCGAAGTGATGTCCCGGTGTCTGGAAGCCGTACGGATCTGGATGGGAAGTAACAGACTCAAGCTCAACCCGTCCAAGACTGAGTGGCTGTGGCTACCGGCGCCCCGGTTCAACCAGTTGATTCCATCACTGGCCATTGGGGGCGAACATCTGGCCCCCGTGGATCGGGTACGCAATTTGGGCGTCCTTCTAGATGCCCAGCTGTCAATGGACGACCATGTGACAGCCGTGGCAAGGGGGGCGTTTCACCTATTGGACCGGGACGCCCTTCGCACAGTCACTCATGCGCTTGTGACGTCCCGTCTAGACTACTGCAACGCTCTCTACATGGGGCTCCCCTTCGTTGGTTCAGAATGCAGCCGCACGGGCAGTTTCGGGAGTCTCTAGATACTCCCACGTAACACCTCTCCTGCGCGGGCTGCACTGGCTGCCTCTGGCTTTTCGGGTGCGTTTCAAGGTGTTGATTATCATCTTCAAAGCGCTCCATGGCACAGGACCTAGTTATTTGCGGGATCGTATCCTGCCCCATACATCCCTTCGGCCTATTTGCTCACACAGAGAGGGACTTCTCCGGGTGCCGTCCACCAGGCTGTGCCAGCGGGCGACGCCCAGGGGAAGGGCCTTCTCTGTGATGGGCCCGACCCTTTGGAATGACCTTCCCCCTGACATTAGAACGACCACGGACGTCCGCTCCTTCCGCCAGAAACTCAAAACTCACTTGTTTCATCTAGCCGGCCTGGCCTAATTCCAGCTTTCCCACCTCAGTCTGTATTTTTAAATTTTGCGATTTGGTTTTAAGGTTAAGTTTTTAATTTTTATAAATTTGTACAGGAGTTTATTTAATTCGATTTTAGTTTTATGTATTATTGATTGTAATGGTTTTAATTTGTACCTGTACACCGCCCCGAGTCCCTCCGGGGAGAGGGGGCGGTCTAGAAGTCCAATAAATAATAATAATAATAATAATAATAATAATAATAATAATAATAATAATAATAATAATAATAATAATAATAATAATAATAAAAAACCTGAAACACCTCCCCCCACCCTTTCCAAAGGTGCTTTTTCCAAAAAGTAACTGGACTTTCTGGGGGTTTTTTCCCATTGAAAATATTTCGTTTCTCATCCAAGAAGCACATCCAACTGAAGAAGCTTCTTAGATGAGAAGCAAAATGTTTTCAAAGAAAAAAACACACTCCCAAGATTTCCAAAAATTGGAAAAAGCAGCTCTGGGACAGCAATGACCAGAATGATTGAGAATCTCCATAGACATTAAACATATCTCATTTATGGCTGGAGAATTTGAGCAAGTGAGGATCTGGCCATAATCAGGAGTGCTACACCAACTATCAATCCCTGCTCCAACCAGGGCATAACATTCTCAGAACTCAGTTCCCCAAATTTTTTAAAGTTTAGAATGGATGTCATCAGAATTTAAAGTTAAGCAGCTTAAATGATCTGTGCAATCAACAAACCACTGGACTCAACCCAATTTGATTTGTGAAGAGGAAGTTCCCTTGTATATAATAAGATATATTGGGTAGTTGGTTAAATGCTCTGCACCATTTCCTTCCACTACCTCAAGTGTTGATCACTGCCACTATGCATTGTATTGTTGCTGACAGAAGCACTAGGGATAGTGCATTGCTTCCATTGCCCCTTTGTCTTACATTTTATAGGAGGCAGGTGGCTGTTGCCCTTTCTGTCACCTGCAGACATAAATTATTAGATTCCCAAAGAATTACTTGCCATGAAGCTGAAGGTTAAGGGGATGCCCATTCATCTCCCTGACACCCTGTGCAACAGAGTTCATTGGACTTATAGTGGCAGGTAAACTACAGAAAAGCATCTCAGGTGTAGACCCAGATGCTCCTGTGCACTCTTTCTCCCTGATCCTTTTCTCTTGAAATGTGGTTGCTTTTTAAAGGTTAAGGCAGAGAAAGCAGGCAATGTGTCCCCTGAGAGCAGATGGTGCAATTCCTTTACAAGTTGCACACTCCGAGTTGAACGCTTGGCTGCTCTGTGTTTGTACAAGCTGGCAGTATTCAAGGAAAAGAAAACACGAAGGCTTTAGGAAGGACCTGATTGACTTGTGTTATTTCTTTGTTCTTCCTAATGCTTCCACTCATTTTGGTTACTTTTTAATCTCCCCCACCCCTCTTTGCTGAACCTTACATAACTGCATCCTTCTAGCTAAGAGTCTAAGAACGGCCCAACACTTATGGATAAATCTTTTGCAGCACTGAATCTTAAGAACGGTTCAGTCATAACAGGAAATGGCAGCTCTAAAGCTGCATTCTATTATTTAGAGAAGGGGGAATTGTAGAGACCTGAAGATTGTTATAGAAAGCTGGGGGGAAACTGTTCTACACACTGCAGTGACTAGTGAAGAAGGGAATGCAGTGCGTGATTTATTTATTTTATTAAATTTGTATGGTGCTCATCTCTTTACCAAACAGCTCTGGGTATCTTAAAATAGAATAGAATAGATAGATAGATAGATAGATAGATAGATGGATGGATGGATGGATGGATGGATGGATGGATGGATGGATGGATGGATGGATGGATGGATGGATGGATGGATGGCTTCCACTGAGGACCTGTATACTGCACAAGCCAGAAAGAGGGCTGAGAAAATATTTACAGATCCCTCACATCCTGGACTTAAACTTTCAACCCCCCCCCCTTCAGGACACAGCTACAAGACATTGCATACCAAAACAAATATTGGTATATGCAAAGATATTTTTCCTACTATGCCATCACTCTGTTAAACACATAATTCCTACAGCACTGTCTTATGCATAATGATATTTACCCATGTAGTAGGACTGTATTGCTATTATCCTTCTACTCATCTTTCCTATGTTCTCATCTTTCCTACTACCTTCTATTAGTATCTTATGATCATCACTTTTTGTTGGTATCTTATGATTTCTAATTGTATCTTACGATTTATAATGTGTGACCTATCACATGTGCTTCCAATCACACTTGGCCAATAAAGAATAGAGTATATTCCAGTGATGGCTAACCTTTTTTGGCTCGCCTGCCAAAGGTGGGGCGAGTTCAGGAGGGTCATGCATGGGCGTGCCACACCCATAATGCTATGTGCGTGGCCCCTTGCTTTGGGTGTGCTTTTTTTGCCCTCCCCTGACTCCAGAGGCTTTCTAGGAGCCTGGGGAGGGTGAAAACAGCCTCCCCCCCCTCCACAGGCTTCAGGAGCTTCCCTGAAGCCTCCAGAGGGTGAAAAACGGCCTCAAAAGAAGGCCTAAATCAGCTGGCCAGTGCACACATGCACGCTGTAGCTGACAGGGCATCGCCTTGCGTGCCCTAAGAAATGGTTCCGCGTGCCACCTGTGGCATCCGTGCCATAGGTTCGCCATCATGGGTATATTCTATAACAAAATAAAACAATTATAGAACAAAAATATTAATACATCAAACATTAAAAGTTAAAACATTAAAATTAATATTAACATGGTTTAAAAAACCCGAATGCTTGGATGCGTTGATGTGAGATCTTGTATTAGTCTAGCCATTTCCAGAATAGGAGGCCCCAATCAGGTCCCCAAAACAGTTAGCACAGGACTAACCAGGATTTCAGGTTCTTTCAAAAGGCCAAGAAGATGGGGATTGCCCCTTGGGGGGCATGCTATTCTAAAGAGCTATGGCATCTTATGGCCTCTTTGACTGTTACAATGCACAATCATGTTACTGGTGCACCTCTGCTTATCACCAAACAAGGATCATTTTTAATCATGCTTATGCCTTCAAGTGGACATTTATGTTAGGAAAAGATTATTAAATTAGTTTGATGTGCTGGCTTTCTGGATGATCAATTTTCGGTAACTTTATATGGTGTCTGACTCTTCCAAACTGCCAAATAATTTGAATCTTAATTTTTAATGCCAAATTTGAATCACTCCAGCCTATAAAATATCAGCTTTGGGCAACAAAGCACTGACTGCTTCATTACAGCTCAAGAAGTAAAATCCATTCATTGATACTCTTCACAGGTATAGTCCTGTTGCACTTTGCACATTCACAGGTTCCCAAAAGATGGTAGAATACAGTTTTAAAAATGCCTTGTTCATTGGTAATGGGCAGAAAATTACTTATCTCCTAAATTGTCTTTTGTGGATACAATGACTATTAGAATACATCCAAGGGCAGTAAAAAAAAATATTGATTTTACATCTATTAATCTACATCAAACTGATCACAGTTCTTTGGTGCGGACTCAATAGTCAGAATGAGATTTCAGTAACAGCATAAAGTTTCATCCTTCATAACTGGCAATTGTCATGCCAAGTATTGACGGGCTGGTGATTGATTCCTCAATCTTCAGTTGGCATCTCCTTGAATAAGTTACTCCCATAGCAGAAATGTGCTTGTAGGTATGTATTTATATAGGGTGTCTCTGGTTTATGTCTGTCTTTGTGCACTTGTGTTATTTAAGTAATATGTCAAAAACAGACCATGGGGAAAGGTAGACAACCTTGGCTTCCTTCAAGGACCATTGTAAAAAGAGAGAAATATTTAAGTTAGCTGGGTAGTTCAAGAACTAAACTCCTCCACATAGTTTCATTGTTCATTGCCATCAAGTGCTGAGAGCTTGCTTTCAAATTACATGAACATTATCCGGAAATTTACTGGCTTTATGAATTCCCAAGCAGAAAGTTCCCTGCTGCCCTGTCAGGCTTCACCATAACACCTCTTTCTGTTTAGATAAAGAGGGATTACCTCTGCCCCTTCACACCTCCCACACCCAGAAAAGTACAGATTCTGCCAGAGGACATAGGGCCCTGCTGTGTGTTACACTATAAATCATATTGTCAATTTCCTGTCACATTTGCCTTGGGAATTTTAAATGCAAAGATTTTTCCTCCTTCCTTCCTTCCTTCCTTCCTTCCTTCCTTCCTTCCTTCCTTCCTTCCTTCCTTCCTTCCTTCCTTCCTCCCTCCCTCCCTCCCTCCCTCCCTCCCTCCCTCCCTCCCTCCCTCCTCGGTTTTCAGAGGACCATAAGTATGTTTAGATGTGCGTTCATATATAGATAGCAAGAACGTGGGAAATCTATACTAGAACATGCGACTCTTAGAGTAACAAAACTAAGGTTTTGTGATAAATAGCAGTTTGAAACATACTTTTGAAGAAAATTTAAGCTAGTCCTGTGGCAGCAGGCATATGGAAAATGTAATATATGTATGCTTTCAATAAGCAGAGCTGATACAGGGCCAATCACAATTAAGCTTCACTTGGCACAGTTCCAGTGTCATCAGAGGTTAGAGTGTTAGCTAGTTTGGCAAGCTAGACTTTTGCATGCATGCCGATATGGAAATAATTATCATTCCTACAAATGCTGTATGCATCTTTTGATTTTCCTTTCATGCAAGATCAATTCCATCTCTAAAAGGTGGTGTCACCAATGGCAAATGTCAGTGGTTAAAGTGTAGTTAATGCCCCAATAATATTAGAGACAGAGCTGATATAAGGAAAAGAGGAAGCATAAGAAAGGGGGGAAAAGAGGGGGAAAGGAAGGGAACCATTTAATATAGAGTCTAGATAATGGGGTGACTTCCCCGTGGCCCTCTGCACCATTTGGCCATGTTTAGCATGCATAATAGGGATATTTTTTTACTTTCATATTCCCTCTCTCTATCCTTTAATATTGGTATAGAAAATACTTGAGTGATCTGTGCTGCCAATATGATCAAAACATCCTACATTATGGATGCAGTGTGTGGGCCAGGTATCTGAGAACAATTTCACAGTAGCAATTATGCTACAAAATCAATGTATGAATCAGACCTTTTGCTCAAGCTGTTAATGCTTACTTTTTTTTTATTGCCTAGATATTTCTACACTGGAACATAGAATTAGAGAAATGTTGGGAGAATATCCAGATAGGAGTGCAAGAGAGTGCAAGCATGCCACTTGTCAATAATAATGCATGACTTGTTTACTTCAGCAGGACAATGAAGCCAGGTGGTCAGCAAAAGAGGGCTTCCATTTGCCACCCATTTCATGGGCTCTCAGAAGTAAAACAACCAAGCTGTTTTATTGTTCTTATGCTTTATGAAAAGTAACAATTCCAAGAGGTGTTTGGAAAGTGCTAAAAGACAACAACACAGCAACCACCACCACCTAATTTATTTTAGAATTGTGATATCCTTGGTGTTCCCTGAGCTTCATTGTTTACCTGGAGATATTTGATTACATGACTGTGTAACATCTTAGCGCTGATTTTATTTTTATTTATTTTTATTTTATTTTATTTATATTTATATCCCGCCCTTCTCCGCAGAGGACCCAGGGCGGCGCACAGGAAATTTAAAAAACATACAAAATACAAAGATAAATACATAATTTAAAATATAAATTAAACTGTCTTGTCCTATGCTAAAAGCCAAATTTAAAATACCCAATTTAAAACTTTCTAAAAGTCCCCGTGGGAGGTTAGGCTAGGCCGGCTTGTTGAAACAGGTATGTCTTTAGACATTGGCGGAAGAGGCGGAGGTCGGTGATGGTGCGTAATTCGGGGGGTAGGTCGTTCCAAAGGGCTGGGCCCACCACAGAGAAGGCTCTTCCCCTGGGTGTCGCCAGTCGGCATTGTCCGGCCGACCGCACCCTGCGAAGGCCCTCTCTGTGGGAGCGTATTGGTCTAAGGGATGTATGGGGCAAGAGGCGGTCTCGCATATAACTAGGCCCCGAACTAGGCCCCGCTGAGAGGAATGGGGGGTTGCTCCCTGTTTATATACCGTATAAATACAGTGCCTACTCAAAAAAACAATCAAGCAGTAAACAACATCCTAATCAAGAACTACAAAGGAGAAAACAACACTCCCATCGACTACTGTATGTAAACAGAGAACAAACCCAGTGGTGGGTTTCTGCAGGTTCGCACCTGCTCACGAGAGCCGGATGGTGAAATTTAGCGAGTCGGTGAGAGGAGGTTCCACCAGCGGACCCGGAAGTAAGTCTGCCCCACCGCTGCCGGTGACCCAACAAGAAGGAAAGGAAAGGAAGAAAGGAAAGGAAAGGAAAGGAAAGGAAAGGAAGGAAGGAAGGAAGGAAGGAAGGAAGGAAAGAAAGAAAGAAAGAAAGAAAGAAAGAAAGAAAGAAAGAAAGAAAGAAAGAAAGAAAGAAAGAAAGAAAGAGAATTTATTATCACTATTGAGCCCAAAATTTTGGTTGCTAAGCAAGAGCGTTGTTAAATGAGTTTCACCACATTTTACAAGTTGGCCACTCCCACCCAGTCACATGACTGCCAAGCCATGCCCACAAAATAGGCCACACCTACAGAGTAGGCTCTAAAAAAAATTGAAACCCACCACTGAACAAACCCCACTCCTTTCTAGTACTGAAAGTATTACCTAGTTGGGTAACAAAATGTCTGCAGGAAAACAATCATGTTCAGAGAGCACAGACTTCACAGTTCAACCCTGAGCAACATATATTTCTGACTATCAGTTTAGAAACCCAAGACAATAAACTCAAAACGGAAAAATTTCAAAAAATGGATTTATGGCTGGACTCAGAAATGCACATGAAATGTGCAAATAGCCACACCTCTTCTCTTCCTCATCAGGATAAACCATGGCTTTTAGCTACTGTATGGTTTACTGAAGGAACTATACATCATGATTTACAAGTTTGAATGGCTGGGTTCACACAACTTTCTAATCCAATTAGAGCCACATTGTGGCTTGGTGCAAAGTGTGAATGCCAAGAAATAGAGATTTTGTAGAGACTATTTTCCTCACAGTTCTGCCTCTCCAGGATAGAAAAAATAACTTCACTAGGTAGTGGCTGGGAACTTAGAAAGAACACCCTTGTTAATTCTATGCTTCCTTTTTCATAATGATGTGTACCCCAGCTTTTGTTTCCTAATATTCTGCAGACATTTCTCTCAATATCTGACTTCTGCTACCCGCCGGCTGCCTGCAATTTGGTAGTTCAAATCCCACTAGGCTCAAGGTTGACTCAGCCTTCCATCCTTCCGCGGTGGGTAAAATGAGGACCCAAATTGTTGGGGGCAATACGCTGACTCTGTAACTCACTTAGAGAGGGCTGTAAAGCACTGTGAAGCGGCATATAAGTCTAAGTGCCATTGCCAATATCTTCTCCGAAAAGCGCTGTAACTTTTCCCAACTGTGCCATTGGAAGTGCCTTCCACAGTGGGGAAAGTAGATTCCACTGTAACAGTGTCACATGGGACGTGCAATATTTTTTTGACTCTCTTTTATAAATAAATAAATAAATAAATAAATAAATAAATAAATAAATAAATAAATAAATAAATAAATAAATAAATAAATAAATAAATAAATAAATAAATAAATAAATAAATAATCTCAAAGAAGACCTACAGAACTGAATATGCATAAGTGACTTTAGGCTTGAAACTCGAATTGTCATAGTTACTTTTCTATATATTCTTTTTTCTACATCCTCTTAACACTTAAAGAGTAGGGTTTTGTCCCCCTTAGCAAGACCTAAATCCAGGGAATGCATCTCCTACTGCCATCTTATTTCACAACGACAGACTTCAATGGCTCCCAAAGAAAAGGAGAAGTGCTACTGTTTGAAGGAGAAAACCATTCTTACTATTTCAGTGCTTAGGAAAGGAGTTAGGAAGCAGCATCTAGTTCTGATGTTTTGAAACACAAATAGCCGCACAAAAGAACTAGAAACTTCTTTTCGGTGGTCAAGGATCTTACACTCTGAATGTTGCTTAAGAAGCACAAGACCTCTGGTTGATGATGCAAAATGGGCAGGCAATTGGAGACATGTGTTTATGTGAGACAGAAAGCTTTGCATTGTTCTCCTACTTCAGGATAGACGCATCCTTTAATAGAACTGTGCTTTTCTTAGCTGGGATGACAATGGGGTCCTTGAATACACTATGACCCATGCCAAAGCTACAATATGTATTTTAATCCCTGCAGTGTGATTTTCCATTTTGTTCCTGTTTTGGCAGCAATGCATTTAAAAAAAAATACAGCCAATTTTAGAACTTACACCACAGTTTTACTATCGGTAATGTTGTATGTTTTCTGCAATCCTGATCAGAGGAAACTATGGAAACCTAAAGAAGGGTTGTTATGGAATATAAAAGGAGGCGTTGGGGGCTGCGTTCAATTGTAAGGCTGTGATTGATAGATGAGGTGGATGGGAGGAGGTAGGACAGACTTTCTCAGCCTGGCAACTGCAAGATCCATGCAAAGTCTGCCTCTTAAAATTCCCAGTTAGATTGGCCACTGGCCACATTGGCTAGTACATGGAATTACAGTCTCCATAGGTTTGAAAGATCCTAAACTGAAAAGCCATGATCACTTGCTTATCAGATGTTTACTAAAATGTGCCATATTAATTACTTATCTAACGCTTACGTTTAGAGCTCTTGCCTCACAAGCAGGAGGTTGTGAGTTCGATCCTAGGTAGAGGCGCGTGTAGGGTCTCCTGCTTGGGCAGGGGGTTGGACTAGATGACCTGCAAGGTCCCTTTCAACTCTGTTAATCTGTTAAAGGTTTTCCTCTGATTTCTTTCCTCTTTGAATACAAGGGAGGCAGCATAATCTACCGGCATAAAATATTCACTCTGAAAAGTCTTTCACATCCTACTGCAATTTTGCAAAGCAGCGATGCTTCATTGGCTGATTGCATAGTGCTATTGCAGCCCAAATCAAAAGTTTTGTTTCTATTTTGTAGCATTCTAGATGCTTCCAGATGGGCACTTTCTAATGCTATAAATCCTGAGGTTCTTTCCCTCTGTGTGTTAGGAAAAGGGCAGAAGTGGAGGGAAACATGGAAGGATTATAAATGAGAGCCCTCCCACAAGATTCTCTGTCTGAAGCAAGGCTATTACACAACCCAAGTCTTGTCTAGAAATTGGCCTTCTGTGGAAGAGCACTTGATGGGGAAATGGGGGAAGATTTCAAAAGTAGCTGATGGATCACCTTTGACTCCTTGTAGGAAAAAAAAGGGTTTCTTTGGGATTCTGTAAATACATTTTGCTTTCAGACTATAGTTACTGAGTTTGAGTTTGAGTTTATTAGTTTTTTTATACCGCCCTACTCCTGAAGGACTCAGGGCGGTGTACAGCCAAAGCAAAACAGATATATAAAAGTTAAGAACAGTTTAAAAAAAAACATATTAGATAATTTGGCCTCTCATAAAATTAAAAAACCAAGAAACCCGATTAAAATTAATAAAAATTCATATTTAAAAAATTCATTTTTATGCCAGCCCGGCTTGTTGGAAAAAAAGCTTTTGAGAGCACGGCGGAAGGTGCGTAAGTCAGGGATAGTTCTTAATTCCCGAGGCAATTCCTTCCAGAGGACGAATTGCTGTTTCACCTTCTCAAGGACCCCAAAATGAGCTTGCTTCCATGGAAAAGATGAAGCAGTATATATTAGCAAGCTACTGTAGGTTTTTGTCCTTGAATTCCCAGGCAAGCTGCAACTGAGACAAATCTTGAGACAGAAAGGTTTGTTTCTTTCCGCAGATCTCCTTCTCTGCAAGAATTTCTGACAGGCTGATAACCCTGGTCAGTCCTCACCTAATCTTCTAGACCAGGACTGTCAAACTCCTGGCCTGCAGGCCAGATGCATCACACGATGCCCATGCCCAGTTTAGTGAAGGGAGAAAAAGTCCTGCTATATCAGGTGAGGCCGCCGTGACGATGTACATTTGACACCCCTGCTCTAGACTCTCTTGCTTGGGGATTTTCTAAGCATCCCCCCTTTTAGGAAAATAAAGAATAGAAGTATGCAACTGTTTGAATCTTCCAAAGCTTAAATATCCCAGTTCTTATAGGTTGTCTTTCAGGAAAAAAAAGAATAGTATATCGATGGAATTAAACAATGGAGATCTCAGCCAGGAATTTTAAAACAAGGCAGTTAAATGTCACCATACAGAACAAAAGTCTATTTAGCAAAAGGAAAAGGGAGAAGGGAAAGCTAAAATCCTACAGCAGTGTTGCAAGACTGGCTGGGGAATTCTGGGAATTGAAGTCCAATCATCTTAAAGCTGCCAAGGTTGGGAAAAACACTGCACTAGACAGAGAATTTAAATCAAATGAAATTTAAAAATTGCTCAAAGATGACGTATACATGTTAACTAACTTGAATAGGACCTCGGCTTCCAGAAATAGTGTTTTTACCTAATAGAGCAGATGACCTATCAGGTTGCATGATTCCGAGACTGAAACTACCCATTGGGGTTTCTTTATGGTGCCATTTGACTGCCTTATAGACAATGGAAGTCAGCGAACCTATTTATTTATTTATTTTATTAAATTTATATACCGTGCCACTCTCCCTCAAGGGACTCGGGGCGGTGCACAGGAGATTAAAATAGAAAAATATAAAACGTAGCAAACAATAAATATTAAAAAACAATTAAATATCAATAACCCTGTGCTAAAAATCCTAAAAACTCTACCCTTTAAAATCCTAATTAAAACAATTTAGCATTCAGTCTGTAAGCAAAAATTAATTATTTGGACAAGATGTTTGTTAAGCTACCACAGCACTAGCTCTCTATAGCAGGGCTGTCAAACTCCAGCCCATGGCCGGATGTGTCACATGTTGGCCTCGCCAACACTCGGTTTAGCAAAGGGGAAAAAACTTCCCGATACATCATGTGATGCCACCATGATGACGTGAGTTTGACACCCCTGCTCTATAGTGAGTGGACTAAATCAGTGGCCCCCAACCCTTTGGGCACCAGGGACCAGATTCATTGAAATAGTTTTTTGGGTGGTTTCGCATGCTGACTGCATCCCACGGATGGAGCTTCGCTTGTTTCTGTGGTCCAGTTTCTGGCATGCCATGGCCCAGTGCCAATCCATCAGCTGGAGGTTGGGGACCCCTGGTCTAAGTCACTATCATTACTTCTCTTAAGGGTCATTTCCACTCCCTTAATGACTCTGCACTAACCTTATAAAATGACCTCTCTCTTTCATTTTAATTCAAATGAGAAAACTACAGCATCCTAAATACCTTAGAATGCCTCTTGCTCTCGCCTGCCACATTAATGACTCATAACGTCCTATGGCACATGTGGGTGGCTCCCAGCACCCAATTTGTGACCTTCTGAGAGCTTCACAGTGAATTTGGCCAGAGTGATTTTTTCCCCCATTTTTGACATTTTCTGAGAAAAGGTTGAACGGATGCTTGAAGCATTTTGTGCTTAAAAACCTCTGAAACAACTCTAAAACAATCACTGATCGTTTGCCTTAATTCTCACTGATGTTTCAAATGGCAGGTTTAGCCACCTGTCAAGCTGCCCAAGTAACAAGTAACAAGTGGCAGGATGCTGGGTGAGGTAGGAAGGAGTATTCTCAGTGCTTTTACTCAGTACAATCCTCCCTTGGCAAGCATTCTGTGTCAGCCTGGCTATTTCTGAATGGATGTACAGGACTTTTCTTCCTTGCTGACAGATAACATGTGCAAAGGGAACATAGGGTGAAGCATGGGAGAATGATTGATAGCAAGGCTGGCTGTAAGGGAATGGTGATACCAGCACTAAGCAACTAAGGCATAAAGTAACTAGGGACCATGCATGCTAGATCAAACTTCTGGGATACCATCAGTATGAATGGGCCACCCAGAATAGTAATGAAAACTATCACTGTGTTATTCAGTGCTGGAATGGGACAACTCGCTGTGACCAACTTATTGCAGAACAACTCACTACAAGGCAATTTAACAATTCAATATAATTATTTAAAATAAATAAATATTTTAATTTTTGTCATTCACATTTCATTTTGTCCCTTTTTTCCCATCTTTCTTTTAATTATTCTATTCCACCACTTAAAAAAAAATATTAGCATCATACTTGTCCTGGAAAAAGTTGTCCCGTGCGAGTTGGCTATGGGAGTTTTCCTGCAGCAAGTTGGCCATGGCAAGTTGACTGGGGCTAGTTGGCTGGGGCTAGTTGGCCATGGTGAATTGTCATAAACCCATTCAGTGCTGCCAAAGTTGTAATGGAAATATAATAGAAAGGGAAAAAACAGGAAGTCATCTAGTTCAGATCATTTCACATATTTATTTTGCAACTCTTAGACAACACTACAAATTAACTCAGTATTATTCTGATATTACACATCATGGTAAGGCTTGTTTTAGCCATAGTTTAATGAACATGTTTTTCATGTAAAGGCATGATTTAGGAGCATTAAGAGCTGTGTTCACACAGTGCTCCACTACAACACGACTGTAAAGTGTCATTTGGGAATAGTCAGTTGAGAAGTGGGTGGTCAGGCACCAGCAGGTTAACAGCTGGCAGAAAGGGACAAGGCTAGGCCAAAAAAAAATGTTCTTAAAGAGAAGACAAGAGATGAAATGGATTCACCTGAATCTTCCTGTCATTTTCCATCTATGAATGAAGAAGCAAGAAGTCTGAAATAGAAGGTTTATACAGATTGGAACTGTCTCATTGTCTGAAGACAGATTCTGGGCTTTAGCAAGATGACTCTATATCAGCATTTAAACCTAATCATTATTGGTTCTCAGTGTTGCTATGCAACTTCAACCAAAACCATTTCTTGATTGGCTGGACCTGCTCATGGTAACTTTGATGTTGCACTGGAAATGCAGTGTTCAGTCCTGCGATATGACTTTCTTTTTTGCCCCCATCTTCCAATTTGGCTTTGCTCTTCCCTGGCTTCCCAACTTGCCAATGATTTATGGCTGATTTTGGTCATAAAACAGGATGCCAAGGCTTGGCATCAGGTCTGGCACAGTGCTCCCGAGCATCAATTGGCTTTGGTGCCCATAACCTATCTAGCCAATGCAGAAGGGACATTGATGCAATGAAACTCTGCCAGTACTCTCAAGGCTCAAGAAGTCATGGATTCCAGGCAGGACAAGAAGGAACGGTGAAGTGACTTGCAACTTTGTGTTCCCGAAAATGGCAATATTTTCTCTGCCCAGCAAGATTTTGAGTTGCCAGTTCCATGAGTAAAGACTTGTGAATGGTAGTGTACAGATTAAGTTTGTTGTGCTAAGTTCACCCAAGACAGTGATTCCAGCATAATTACAAGACTGTTCACAGCTGCCTCAAGTGTCACGATACAAAAGCCTTCTTCAATGTTCCTTACTCATTTTCCCAAATGTTTGTCAGATGAAAGAAGAACATTTGTTCCTCCATGAGGTGAGAGAATTGCTCCTTGTGCTGGAGTACATAATGAGCAGCACAACAAGCTGCTTCTTCAGTGGCAGCAGATACAACTAGTTTGAACATTTTAGAAACATATTTTTTCTTACCATTATTTTTTTTTAAAGCACTATTCATAGGCATCTAATCTATCCCTGTATGATATGGAGAAATATAATTTCTAATCAACAAAGATGATTAGGGGAATGGAGGCTAAAAGGTTGCAAGAACTGGGTATGTCTAGTTTAATGAAAAGAAGGACTGGGGAGACATGATAGTAGTGTTCCAATATCTCAGGGGTTGCCACAAAGAAGAGGGAGTCAAACTATTCTCCAAAGCACCTGAGGGCAGGACAAGAAGCAATGGGTGGAAACTAATCAAGGAGAGAAGCAACTTAGAACTGAGGAGAAATTTCCTTACAGTTAGAACAATTAATCAATGGAACAACTTGCCTCCAGAAGTTGTGAATGCCCCAACACTGGATGCTTTAAAGAAGATGTTGGATAACCATTTGTCTGAAGTGATGTAGGGTTTCCTACCTAGGCAGGGGGTTGGACTAGAAGACCTCCAAGGTCCCTTCCAACTCTGTTATTCTATTCTATTCTATTCTATTCTAAATAAGAAGCAACAAGATGGTTAGATGTGGTAAAAGCCAGCGCAACATCAACATGGAAGTACAAAAGTCAGAGCTTGCAATGTGGCATCACCACGCAGGTTTTGCTATTTTGAATGTCCTTGTGGTGAGGAACAGATGCCTATGATTGTACCTATTCAAGTTCTTCTAGAGGACAAAATAAAAACTGCTGTGTTATAACAGAAAAGAATTGAAACAACACAGAACAAAACGCAACTATTATTTATGAATACACGGTTAACACTTCTGACCAACAGTGACTGCACATTTGAAATTACATGAAGTCCTGCATTTTGAGCACATAGTACTCATGAATATAAATAACATAAAATAAAATCCAATTGCTTTTATCCTTTTATACATACAGTGCAGCAAAATCATATGCACCTAATATATTGGAGTTAAATGCTAGTGAGGTTACAAACCTGTAGCCGTTTACTTGGGAGAAAACTCTTTTTAACTCTGTGAGGCACAAGATTACATTCACAATTACACTCTTTTCCTGAACAGGTGTATTAGTTCAATCTGTTTCCACTGTTTCCAATTCTGTAGATATCTTCTAAATAGGTAAAATTGCAAAGAAAACTCCCAAGTATTATTCCCAGAAATTGGGAGGGGGAGAGTATTACTAAATTCTGATTTGTTGCTGCTTTCCTCATCCATATCTATCTGTGAATGGCAGAATAATTTCATCAATATCCAGATTTCGGACAGAAGCCAGGACTATGGCTGAGGTATGCAAACATGAGCCTCGGTTGCTTGAGATCCCATGTTACCTCAAATTTCAACCTTCCACCCTTTTGCAATTCCTGGAGCTATCTGTGATGTGAAATTAGTGATGGTTTTTCCTACCATGCTGAAACAGAAATGCTAATGGATCATGTCAGCTATTAAAATGCAAGTCCCATCCCTAGAAGAGGGAGAAGAAGGCAGTTCCAGGCCCACAACCTGGCACTATCTTATTGCCTTTGACAGCCCTTAAGTCTTCCCCAAAACATCAAGTGCAGTCTCCCATGACCATCTTATCCTAGGTGTCCTCTTCCTGACTGGACTAAACTAGGCTTTTAAATGGCTGAAAACTAACATAATATGTGCTGCCCTCACTGGTTGTCCTTATCCAGGCACTGACAATATTTTGGCACAGTGAGCTGTCCATATTTATAGGCTACACTAAGGAAGGGATTGATAGATTTCCCTCAATTTATGTCTCTCTCTCTCTCCTCTAGTCAGCCCTTCAAGGCAGCCCATGCCAGGAAATAGACATCACAAGAATGACTGGAAGTCTGATGAATTCTTAGGGTATAAAAAGCCTGACAGAGATTCTCTCTTCCTTCTTCTTATACTGAAGAATCACTCCTTCTCTTGTTTTTCTGGGATAAGGTCACATTTTCATAATGGCTGTTGATTCCTTCTTCAAAGCTATTTGCATTCTCATTTATACCTCATTTTACCTTAAATGTAAACATCTAGCAATCACTTCCTTTAAGGAGAGCTGAGACTGGGAAGGCAAGGACTAGTTGGTTTAATACTCTGGGAAAACGTGCTCTGGTGTCACACAATTGCTTTTTATGGGTGTATTCAAAAAGACCCTGGCTGTCATTTGGTATCAGTAGGTTTAGGTTTAGGTTTTATTAGTTTTTTATACCGCCCTACTCCCGAAGGACTCAGGGCAGTGTACAGCCAAAGTAAAACAGATATATGAAGATAGATAGTAGAGCTCCCTTTACATGGATTTGATGCTATTCCAGTCCAATGCCTTGGTAATTGGCTCCATTTCCAAAGCTTTGTGGAACAATATCTGACATATTAGGGAGAGCATGAACAGGAAGTAACAGAGGGGTGAGGGAGCTGATTAGCAAAATGCCCATAGAAGACAATGGCTTCTATTAGATTTTTAAATATTAGATAATTGATAGATGACCTAATATTCACATGGAATTAGATTAGGATTCTTTAGAATTAGATCAGAAAGGACAAGATGTGCCTGTACTAGCCTAATTGGTCAATACAGGCTGCACTGATTCTTCCCGTTAGAAGTCACCTGGCTGCAGGATCTTTGGAAAGATCTCTGAAATGTGGCACATTACACCCAGGTGAAAACTACTTCTGCTTCAACATTATCATCAGAACAGCAAAGGATGATTTTAAGCTGCCTCTGGCATAGTTGGGGATGAAATGAAGCAAATTTTAGAAGGAGCTGGAAGTACAAAAGAGGTTGCTGGAGTACGTTCATGCCATGGTTAGATGTGAGTGGGGAAAAAGCCCTTGGTTCCAGATAGTAATTCCTGCATTTCCACCACAATCTGCACATCAACCCTAATATGGCTCGGCATGTCATGCAAATATATAAAGTTGAGTTTCTACTACACGTCATGCTAAGCCACAGCAATAGATTCTACACTATACTAGCTGGGTTGACTCAATACACTAGACCTTGCTCGAACATATATTACAGCTTAACCTGTCTTGCTGAGGCCAACTGCAAAACATAAAGCAGTGACCAATGAAGAGAAATGGTGAAGGGGATGGAATGCAATAAGCAGAACGAGATGGGAAAGATTAAGTGTTGTATTCTATGTCTAGTTTAAGGAGGAGGAGTGAAGGGGGGGAGGAATGCCGCAGTGATGAGTCTTTAAAAGTCATGTAAATGCCAAGAACTGAAAAAGATTATTTAGGGCTTTACATGGCAGGTGCGTAAGTAGAGATGCAGAAAGACTGAAATAGGAAAAAGTGTTAGTGTTCAATTATGAAAGAGCTGCCTGTCAGACTCAGTGGCATGAGATGATGGAATTCTGAAATAATTAAAGCTGCATCAGCTACAAATTGTGTTCGGTTGGGAAACCCAGCGTAAGCGGTTTGCTTTGGCCTCAACAAACCCTGCCACACTACAGCCCATTAGAGATGTAAATGTTTGGGTTCATTTTTCTCGTTTTTGCAGAGGTCCGTGGGAGGCAGTGAGTATGATGGGAAGCAACCTCCCCAGTGGGAAACTAGAGTGGGAAATAACTGCATAAAGATATGCTCCAGCAAAAAGAAATTGCCATTCTTCTTATCAAAAAAATTGTACAAAAAAGGGGTGTGGTTCAAATGGTTAATGCCCGAAGGAATTTTGGTGTTCTGGGAGGGGAATAAGAATAAGAATTAAAACAATAGGAGAGGCGGAAGCCTTTCTTAAAAAACATTCCTCAATCATAGAGGACGAAGATATGGGAGTGGGAGGGGCCGTGGCTCCACCCACTGGTGGGAAGGAAGAAGAAGAAACTATAGCAAAGAGACTCAGATCACAAAAATGATTTTTTCTTTTAAGTATTGTAATTCCTTAATGGATGTTAACAAAAACAAATGATCCAATGCTTGAATTTATGATATAATATGTATGTATCCCTTTCCACTTTTTATTGAAATTGTTTTTGTATGAAGTCTCGGAAACGACCACCATCTCCGACATGAAAGCTCTAAAATATTTCTATTGTACCCTACATACCCTTATCCCTATAAAATTATAAAACCAATAAAATTGCTTTACAAAAAAAAAGATATGCTCCTCTTGAAGTGGAGGCACATAGAGGAAAGAACACCCCCTTGTTCACTTTTCACTTTTGGAACACTGCCCTCAGATTGCAGTTCACACTATGGGACCTCACACCACAGGTGGGATTCAGCCGGTTTGGGCGAAATGGTAGCGGCAGCTGTGGGAGGCTCCGCCTGCCCACCCCGATGTAATGCACAAGCACTGCACATGCACAGAACGCAGTGCGCATGCGCAGATGAGGTATGTGCACTCACATTTGCGAACCCCATCTCTGCCTCACACCTTGAATAGTTAACTCTTTGTAGAGGCTGACATTAGCCCTATTTTTCTAACCTGGTTCAGATAACAACAGAATAATACTGGTGTCAATTGACATGTTCAAATCATAAATCACATTAACTTCTCCTGTTTCCTGAATTAGTGATATTATATAACACAGTCTGTGCAACCCCAAAATGTAGCTCAGAGAACGCTAACAACATGAAATACTGAGCTATACATACGTTTGCTATTGCAGCGTTCATAAATATTTAAAGGAGGAATATTATGCTCCCAGGAAATACATTGAATATGCCAAGCAGCCAACAAATTGCAAAGACACATGCACAAACTATCACATTATACAATGTAAAGAAGCAAATGCCTATATTTTACAGTGATGTTGCTAATGCAACTCCAAGGAGCTCAAACAGAGTTGAAAATTTGTTTGTCTGTCAATAACAGGAGGAGGAAAGCGACGCCTCAGTGTTAACACTACTAAGTTACAATTGATGCTGACAGCCCAAAATTTCCATTAATTCATAAACTCAGAGGGCTGACTCAAGCCATAAAGCATAAACCACAGTAGCTGAACTGACACTGTACCTAACATGATTTGAGTGAACATCCTGTGTTCCCTTTGGGTTTGCTGCTGGTTTTATCTTGTTCTTTATTAGGTATTACTGCTGGCATTTTTATTCTTTTGCATTGTACTCACCTTCTTCTATATTTTAAAGGAATATTGTCTGGACAACCTCCACTATTGAGGGAAAAACCAGCTTGTATAGTATCTGAATCCTTAAAGGATTTAAATGTCTGAGACTTCTATTCTGAATAGAAATTAAAAGCCACCTCTTAGAAATTTCTTTGCTCACCTTTAGATCGAGTTTTTGTTGTGTTTTCTGCTCACACCATGTTTGTTTATACTAGTTAATAAGGAGAATGAGTTTATTCCTTCTAAAATCATTATGAAAGTAGAAAAAAAATACACAAGGTCACGTCCTTAAAAGAAAAAGGTAATTTAAATTGATCCAGGAAAAAAAGTTTTCCACTCTAATTATGCATTCATTTTTTTTACCTGCACTGTTTTTAAATTTTCTTTTCTTCTTGCAGCAAAGGAGAAAAACACTTGCAGGGGAACAGAAGCACTGCTGTGCTTGTTACAATTAACTGATGGCCACCAAGGCTACACTCAAACTCTTATTGCTGCTTTTCCTCTGAATGTATGTAGAGCAACATGCAGGCATGCTGGGGGTGGACTAGGGGCTGGGTGGGTGTTCTTCCATCCACTAGGGAAAAATGTAATTGCTTTAAGCAATTACCTTCTAGTTACTGAGTTAATTTACAGAAGCACCAATTAAAATGTCGACAATTATAAAACCCTATAGCAAACTTAGGAGCAAGATCTAGAGGAAAGATCCTCAGAAACAACCATTTGAGCCAAGGTGGCGCAGTAGTTAGAGTGCAGTACTGCAAGCTACTTCTGCTGACTGCTGGTTGACTGCCATTTGGCAGTTCAAATCTCACCAGATCAAGGTTGACTCAGCCTTCCAAGGTGGGTAAAATGAAGACCCAAATTGTTGGGGCAAATATACTGACTCTGTAAACCGCTTAGAGAGGGCTGTAAAAAACATTGTAAAGTGGCATATAGGTCTATGTCTTATTGCTATTTCTTCTACATTGTTTCATAACATATTAGAAACTGCAGAATGGACATTTTTAATATGAGTTTAGTATGAGTTAAATCTAGCCGAGTCAAATACCTCAAGTTCAATCACAATAGTTCATGTTTATGTTGATTTGTATTACAACAGTAATGCTAAATCCATTTTGGTAACCCATCCTACAGGCAATAGACAATTTAAAATCACAGATTTCTTATTACCACCTAGTAATAGTGCAAACTGGTAAATTGGCTTCATGTTTTTCTGATATTGTGTTTATCTTCCCACCTTGAACTGTGACATGTGGGGCATATAAATTTAGTAATCCTGTTATTTTGTGTCTTTAAATCAGTGTTGGCTCTTGATGACTGCCTGGATTAGTCCCTGCCATTTTCTTGACAAAGTTTTTCAGAAATTGCCATTGCCTCCTTCCTAGAGCTGAGAAAGAGTGACTGGCTAAGTGGGACTAGAACTAGAACTCACGGTCTCCCAATTTCTATCCTTGGACATAAACCACGAGGCTAAACTCTCTACTAATATACAAAACCGAGAAAAAATGGTTACAATTTTTTTGTTAGATAAACTTTTATATAGCCCATTGTTTTAGACTTTTTGAAAGGAGAAAGATTAAAGAAACCTGTGCCCCCTTCCTCCTCTTCATCATGGTACGGTGAAGGGCTTTGCCCCTTACTATGTAATGTGAACTTGGACTAAACATCCAAGCTTTTAATCACGTTTATTTCCTTTCTGCATTGACCAATTTTAATATAAAATAGCATGTATTCTGATGGTCGTAAATGACAACTTGATCAAAAATATTCCTGGTAAACTTGGAAGGACAGCTGCCAGGCTCATGCTCACATAAATATTTCCTGCAATATATACAATACACTGCTCGTGCTGATAAAAGATTCCAAGGGTACAATACCGTAAAAAACAATAACAGAATGACCACAAACCAGCCAAATCATGTTAATCATAATAATAATTTATTATTGATAATTACAATGAGGAATATCATTCTCCATAATATTAATAACTTCCTGCAGGATGGAAACTCAATCCCCTACCATTTCTCAAAGATTTTCAGAAATTGCCTGATTTTAACAGCTTCCAGGGTTGTTGGCATAGAAAGCATTTTAGGCAGTTTTATTTTTCTTACACATAACAGATAGTCACTAAAGGACCAGTGGAAGGTTTTCAGCTATTTCAGATCCATTTGCAGAAAGTTTTTTAGACATGAAATGTTTTTTAAAGAAGAAAAGAGAATTGATGGTTTATTTCCATCTACCTGTTGGAATAGACATTTAAAAAGCTAACAAAATCATCAACTACAAAAAAAAATCACCTAAAAAGCAGAGCTACAAAGAAAGGGGTGTGATGTTCTTACTCATACACAGCTTAGCTTTTGATGTTTGTCACCTCTGTTATGGTGTGAGACTCGGTCCCCAAGCACTGAGGCACAGTTACAGCACAATGGAGGATTGATAGCTGTGTGAACTTTCTCCTATCTCATCTCAACACAAGCTGAGGTATGTTTACAAGTGACTCAGGGCAAATGGAATGAGTCAATTTTCACGGAGACATCATCTAATATTCCTTGTTTAACTTCCCAGCACAGCTTACATCCCTGGACTTTCTTGTTAGTCTTTCAGTTCAAGTAATGTCTGACTTTGCTTAGCTTTTAAATAATCAATCCCATGGAAGTCAGTGGACTTGCTTCAGAGTACACAATTCTAGGATTACTTAACAGAGGGCTGTAAGGGCTAACTGATTTCCACACCTGCACTTCTCCTGCAGCTATGTTTAGCTTAGACAAAAAGGTAAAGGTTCCTCTTGCACATACGTGCTAGTTGTTCCCGACTCTAGGGGGCGGTGCTCATCTCTGTTTCAGAGCCGAAGAGCTAACGCTGTCCGAAGATGTCTCCGTGGTCATGTGGCTGGCATGACTAAATGCCCAAAACACACAGAATGATGTTACCTTCCCACCAAAGGTGGTCCCTATTTTTCTACTTGTATTTTTACATGCTTTCAAACTGCTAGGTTGGCAGAAGCTGGGACAAGTAACAGGAGCTCACTCTGTTATGCGGCATTAGGGATTCGAACCGCCAAACTGCTGACCTTTCTGATCAACAAGCTCAGTGTCTTAGCCACTGAGCCTAGCTTTGAGATATTCTATGCTATTACCAGTGAATCCCTTAATCCCCTCAGATAGCTTTCTGACTGACTTTATGTAGGCGCTTCTAATGGTTGTTGTTTATATCCTATGTTAACCTTTCTAATCGCTTTCTGATTCTGTATTGTGAAGAGCGGTATACCTTTTCAAATGTTATTCACTGTTAACTGAATTTGCATGTTCTAAATCCCAAGATAATAAGAACAGGAGGGAATCACATTTGTTGTTGGGCATCTCTCTTTCTCTCTCACGTGCTGATTTTTGAATGTCTTTCCTGACAGATCATCAGAAGCTAGAACGAGAGGCTCGGATCTGCCGCCTTCTGAAACATCCTAATATAGGTAGGAAAAAGCTCTCTAAGTCTTTCTATGGGATTTTGCATGCTTCTGTTACACCTTTCTTTTCATTTCTGATAAATGACAGGAAGCCAACATCAGTATTCTCATACTGTATATTTCAAAGGGAAATGTTACCTGGTGCTGTTTGTTCATTCAGCAGTTTTAATTTTCTCCCATGAAGGCACGGGAGACCTTCTCTGGCAGCCTTTTCCAACTTATTGTACCCTGGATCTTTCGAGTTATAATTCCCATCCTCCTTGGCCATGTTGACCTGGGATTATTTCGGAATCTGCAAATGCATGTTCAATTAACCAGATAATGTGCTGTTGAGTAGAGATCATTAACATACAAAGATATTCAGCAAGAATTTTACAGTGATCTTTAGTGCTAGGGTTGTTTCATTCCTTTTCCTTTAATTGTTTTGCTCTTAAAAATATGGTGGAGAGTGCATTTCCATATGTATTCATCCCCTCCTTGTTTTCAGTTTCCTTTGCAAACACCCACACACACTTTCTCTCTGTGTGCATTAGTGTTTTGTAATACAAGGAAGGGAATAGGCCATAATTTGCAGTCTATGATTACAGCTCAGATCCAGGTTTATCAAGGATTAGCTTTGGTTTGAAGAGTCTTGGCAGGTTCTCTCCCAATGGACTTCCTTTTTTTTTTGTCATTAACCTCTTTTTTTTAAACTTATCCAGGTCTTTAACTGACCTGTGATAGTAGCCTTAATGCAAAGTCATTGTGTTAATTGGCGCTAAATATTTCTTTTACTGGACATATATTACCATACTTTGCAGGAGATGGGATTTAGTAGCAAGGTGGGCTCTTTCCTGCTGCCTCAATTCTACACATCTGATTTGGAGACAGTGACCCTTATAGGCCGAAGAAGGCCAAATGAACATTCCTATTGTTGCATTTCCCTCTTTTGTTTTTTCCTGAATGTGCTTAGTCAATGGGGGAGCAACCTACAGTCCTCTTGGCCAAAGCGTATGCTTCCTCAAAGGAACTTACAAGGCCTTTTCAAGCAAGCAATTCAGATGCCTAGTAAGATGGTCCTCCATTTGGCAAATTGCTGAATGGAGGGTAAATGAAAGAAAAACAGAACATTGGAGAGAGGGGAGTGGGGAGAAGGGAGAAAAGGAAAGATAGATTTTAGGGGAAGATGGGACTTGAGGAAAAGAGACAGTGGGTGATTCCTATTCACTTTTGTACCTGACCCTGCTGACTTTAACCTGGCCCAACTGACCTGCATCTCACACAACACTTATCTAAATAATATATTTCTTCTACTTAATAGAAAGAAATTTGAAAGAGGGTATATGGATTTGCACATTATGCCATGGTTTGCTTAACCATGATGTGTTGACTCACACTTGGCTGGAATTATAGAACACCCATGAGCCATGGTTTATAAACAACAGTGGGTTGAATTTATATAGCAGCAGTAAATGCCTTTATTGCAATAGTATTTTTCAATGCTCAGAGAATTGTGCCTATTTTAAAGGCACCAGGTCTTGCCAAGCAAAAATAAAATAAATGATGGCAGCTCATCTGTCCTGAATGAGGTTGCTATGCAACTCTTCCCCCTTTCCATTTCTTTTGCTTGAGCCTGTAGTAGTGGGAACAGCACCAGAGTGCAAACTGAACGCTTTTCAAGGCAAACGTCAGTAAAGAAAAAGATGACAGGAGTTCTACAAAGTCAGGAAAAAGGTTGGATTTCCTGTCATCATGGGAGAAGGGCACTGATTGATAAAAAGATAAAGGAGAGATTCATCCCTTAAGAATTTTTCCTTGCATCCTTTAGTGTTGCTCTAATGGCCTGAAAAGGCTTGCAGGCTTGGTGTTGTGCCTCGAAAGCATAAAGTGGCTTTTCATGCAAGAAGAAAAGCACAATTCACCTACTAATGTCTGCAGCTCAAATCCATATAAGGGGCCGAGGGAAGAAAAGGGCAGCCGTATGTTCTGTCCCCTTGGTCTCCTTCAGTGGTGGTATTCAGCCGCTTCGGACCAGTTCCGGGGAACCGGTAGTGGTGACCTGCAGGTGGGCCCAGCCACCTGCCCTGGCTCTATGCTGTCCTATGTAGCCACATTTTCTAAGCCACGCACATGTGTGCAAGCCACGCATCCCAGCAAAGCGCATGTGCAGAAGGTGCACATGCAGAAGGTGCATGGGTGGAAGGTGCATGTGCTCACAGTTTCAGTGTGTGGCGAACCAGTGGCAAAATTATGTGAAACCCTCCTCTGGTCTCCTTGTTCTCCGAAGCTCTTCTCACTGTTATAGAATAAATGTCCTTGATTTGAAGAGCTAGCTGGAATCTAATAGGGCTTTGCTAGAATGGATGAAAGAATGCACGAAAGTCCATGCAAAACAGACCCTGCTGGTCCCTTCATGTGTGCTGTGCCTGTAACACATGTCCCTAGTGTCACCCATGTTTCCTCCCTCCTTATTCTCTTCACCCATGCCCACGTACATGTACACCCATGTGGCCTCTGCTTTATAAATGATTCAGATCCTAAAGAGCCTGTCAGCTTGAATCTGTCTTGGGCAAATGCCAGTAGAGCAGAGTCAGGTCCTTTCCATCAAACGGAATCACAGACGGACGATCGCTGGACCAAGCGGCTGCTATGGCAACAGAGGCCTTTCTTTTTTTTCTCGTCCCTTTCTTTCCCTTGCCCTAATGACAGGAATGCTTCCTCAGATAAATAATAATGGGGGAGATAAATAATCTCATGTGGGGGAAGGAAGTGGTTAATAGCTCTTAATAGATCCAGGTGTATGACCTGGATCTTCAAAATAAAAGAGAGCCAATGAGACCATTATTCCTTCTCATCACTTCAAAAACTTATTGAGTGTGTCTGTGTGTGAACATTTTTACACTGATGTTTCCAAGCGACAAATCTGACCAAAATGGAAGAGAGACATTGACAAGGAAAACAAATAATTTTAATGGAAAGAACAGTAATTCAATAAGGAGGGCACCACAGGCTTTCTGAATGCCTGCGGGTAATTAGAATTAATTTAAAACAGATAAAAAAAATCACAGCAAGACAATGTGCTTAATGAAAAAATAAACAGCATAAACCATAATAATATCTTGGCTCCATCTGGCACTAAGTTCAGATCTCTGCCAGGCTATTTTGGTTTCTTGAAGACGTGTTGTACATCCAGGTTGCTGCTTTTTAAGGCTTTCACCTATTTTTACCAGCTGTTTGTTTAAAGTAGCTCAGCACACTGAAGCCAAACTTGCATCAAACTTGGTTTGGTTATATCTTTCGTAAGTAAAAAAAAAACCAAAGCACTACATTCTTCAGAACAATTTTTTTTTAATGAAAAAAAAGTTTTATTGGTTTTTACAAAATTTTAAAAGTAGGAAAAAGGTATAAGGTGTTACAGAGATATTTTGAGGACATCTATGTTGGAGGTGTCGGCCCCTTCCGAGGCTTCTTACAAAAAAAAATAAGATAATACAAATCATTTTTCATTTCCCTACAAAGTGGAAAGAGATACAAATATATCATTTCATATTCATGCAATCAATCATTATTTCTATAAACATCCAGATAAAGGTTACACTATATAGAAGAAAGTCATTTGTGAGATCTAAGTCTTTTAGCAATTGTATCTTCCTCTCCCTGACCTCCAGTGGGCGGAGCCGTGGCCCCCTCCGTTCCCCCATTTTCATCCTCCAGGATTGAGGAATGTTTTTTAAGAAAGGCTTCTGCCTCTGCAATTGTTTTAATTCTTACTCTCCCCCCTTGCCAGAACACTAACATTCCCTCGGGCATCAACCACTTGAACCACACCCCCTTTTTATATAATCTTTTTGATAAGAAGGAATATTTCCTTCTTATTTCTCTAATCTTTTTCGGGATCTGTTTCAAGATGGCAATCTCATTCTGTTGATATATCAAGGGACCGTCTCTTTGTGCTCTCAGGATCCCGTCCCTTGTTGACCTTCAGAACAAATATTGACTGCTCATATGGGGTTCTAAAAAGGGTTCACTTATAATAATAGACTTCACTCAAGGAGTCTATACAAAAATGATATTTTTATTATTTATAATTTAATATGTAGCATAATTTACCATGTACGCGTATATAACCATCTAGACCAGAGGTTCCCAAACTTGGCAACTTTAAGACTTGTGGACTTCAACTCCCAGAATTCTCCAGCCAGCATAGCTATGCTGGCTGGAGAATTCTGGGAGTTGAAGTCCACAAGTCTTAAAGTTGCCAAGTTTGGGAACCTCTGGTCTAGACCCTGCCTTCTTATCTTCCCCTCTCTATTTTTAAACTTGAACTTGATCGATGCTGATAAATCTGTGACAAAAGTCAATGTTATCACTATCCAATTAACATTAAAAAATAATGATAGTACAACTATTATTTTTGATTGGTTTTTTCTTGTTAACTCTCCTTGCCTAGCTTCTCCTGGGAGCATAGAATAAAAACATGCATTAAACTGATGATGAGAATGACAACAACGATCACGACAATGATGTTTTCTCTTTTGAATTTTGAGAGATGCAGTTCATCTGAAGGATATCCAATTGGAGAAGTTGTAATGCACCACTTCCAACATCCATCCTTTCATTTTGATCACCATCTCCCTCTCGCCCTTCAATCACTCTCTTCATATTTTTTTTAAATTAAATTTATACCCTGCCCTTCTCCAAAAGGACCCAGGACGGCACACAGGAATTTAAAATACAATACAAAATCAAGTAAAAATTTTTAAAAACTTATTTGATACCATCCTGCGCTAAAAACAAATTAAAATCCCCAAATTTAAAACTGTCTAAAATAGTCATTTGTGGAGGTTACGCTAGGCCGGCTAAATGTCTTTAAACACTGGCGGAAGAGGCGGAGGTCGGAGATGGTGCGAATTTCAGGGGGTAGGTCGTTCCAAAGGGCAGGGCCCACCACAGAGAAGGCTCTTCCCCTGGGTGTCGCCAGTCGGCATTGTCCGGCCGACGGCACCCTGGGAAGGTCCTCTCTATGGGAGCGTATTGGTCTAAGGGATGTATCGGTCATCACTATTTATGTATGAAGAGTATAGGAAATATAAAGGCTCTGCTGCTGTAAGTCAGTAGCCTAAGAATCCAATGATAAAATATCAATGATGGGCTATATCAATAGGTGAAAAGACAGTGGATGACAATTGTGGCTTCCATTTCTTGAAATGTTTATTGTACGACTTTACATGTGTATGCAAGTCCTCGTGTCTTCTTCACAGACATGCATACATATATACAGTTGTACAATAAACATATTAACAAGAAGGGTTACTAAATGAATGTTGCAACCGTATTCTACTGACTTCATCATTTCTTGTCAGCTCTTACTATACTGAATATACTTGATTTACAATAGCAGAGTTGGAAGGGACCTTGGAGGTCATCTAGTCCAACTCCCTGCCTAGGCAGGATGTGTTATGTGTTATATGTATGTGTTAATTTCTTTTTAGCCTTTTTCCTTTATAATGTTATAAAATAATGTGTATGCTTTCTTTTTTGTTAATTTAAAAAAAAGGAGTTCAAAAGACAGGAGAAATCATAACTTTTAAAATATCCTCACTCCCCCAAAATGTGCTTTCTCTGGGTGACTTCCCAAAATAAGTTTCAGCACCGGACAATGCTGTAGCCATGGCTTTTCTGTATTCCAGAGGGGATAAGATAATTAACATTGCTAATGTTTCAATATATCTAGCGGAAGTTTTAGCTTCCCCTAAGAGAATTGAGTACTTCATCACTCTAGTGAGAAGCATTTTGGAGATTCAGTTGGTTCCTCTCCATTTTTTTCCTCTGCAGTCATAAAAGTGTTTTTATTTTTATGAACAGAAACCAAGATATGTTAAGTAGTGTTAAGTACACTACAAGATCACATAACAGGCTGCTTTTTCTAGGGTGGCCAATTTCCAAAGGCAATTAAGTTCTGCAATTTTATTTATTAATTAGAAGGATACATTTATTGTGTTGTACACAAAAGAGTCAGTAGCTCTGCTCATTGTTATTTTATTTCATCCTCATTTTTTTCTGAGCATTTTCTCTTAATTGTTAAAGCTGTTTTATCCCCAAACACTTTCATCCTTTCTTTTGTGAAATGACACATTATTTTTATTTCCTCCCTTGTTTAGGTGATCAGAAACAATGGGGTAAAACAATTCTCCAATATCCTTAACAGTTTTTGTGGGAAAGATGTAGCTTCCCACGATGTCCAGAGCCATAAACAAGCCAAACACATCTAAACGTGGATAGTTACATAAACCCAGCAATACTGTTTTATAGGTTATTACGCTCTGTGAGACCATGCTACTGGGATAATTCAGTTTGCAATGGTTTAAATACTTTACAATGCTTTGGTAAGACCACACTTGAAATATTGCATCCAGTTTGGGTCACCACAATATAAAAAACCTCTTTTATACATTTTATAGACTCTAGAAAGAGTGCAAAGAAGAGCAACAAAGATAATTAGGGGACTGGAAGCTAAAATATACGAAGAACAGAGACCGCCTCCTGCCCCATACATCCCTCAGACCGATACGCTCCCACAGAGAGGGCCTCCTCAGGGTGCCGTCGGCTGGACAATGCCGACTGGCGACACCCAGGGGGAGAGCCTTCTCTGTGGCGGGCCCAGCCCTCTGGAACGACTTACCCCCTGAACTCCGCACCATCTCCGACCTCCGCCTCTTCCGCAAGTGTCTGAAGACACACCTATTTCATCTAGCCGGCCTAGCGTAACCTCCATACTGACTATTAGATAGTTTTTAAACTTGGGATTTTAACTCGGTTTTTAGCGCAGGGTTTATTTATTAGAATAAGTATTTTAAATTTCATATATTTTATATATTTTGTATGTATTTTAACATCCCTGTGCGCCGCCCTGGGTCCTAACAAGGAGAAGGGCGGGGTATAAATTTAATAAATAAATAAACAGTTGCAGGAATTGGGAATGTCTAGTCTACTGGAAAGAAGAATTAGGAGTGATATGATAGCAGTGTTTCATTGAGCTACGGTGGCTCAGTGGTTAGAGTGCGGGCTAATTTTGCTGACTGCTGGCTGGTTGCAATTTGGCAGTTCAAATCTGATCAGCTCAAGGTTGACTCAGCCTTCCAGACTTCCAAGATCGGTAAAATGAAGACCCAGATTGTTGGGGGCAATATGCTGACTCTGTAAACTGCTTAGAGAAGGCTGTAAAAGCACTATAAAGCAGTATATAAGTCTGCTATTGCTATTGCTAATGCAATATCTAAGGGGCTGCCACAAAGTAGAGGGGATCAACCTATTCTCCAAAGCACCTGAAGGCAGGACAAGAAGCAATGGATGGAAACTAATCAAGGAGAGAAGCAACATAGTATTAGGGAGAAATTTCCTGACAGTTGGAACAATTAAACAGTGGAACGACTTGCCTCCAGAAGTTGTGGGTGCTCCATCATGAAAGTTTTTAAGAAGAGATTGTGATCCTTTGTTCGAACTGGTATGGGGTTTACTACTTAAGCAGGACTTGACTACTAGAAGACCTTCCAACTCTGTTATTCTGTTATTCAAAGTAAACATCCAGCACAAATACAACTGAAAGGTCATCCTACCTTCTGCGAGGGTCAGCTTTTTCAATTTAGTCACTGCAACTATACCTAATCACAGTAGCTTGGTTTTTCAAAAATCTGCAGATAAAGATTCCCTAGGATTTATTTTACTTCATTTGCAGTTTACTTGCGTACCACTTTCTTTCCCATTGTTCAGATTTGGCGATTTGGCCACATGATCAAGGATGGACCCTGCTTCTTACTTTGCTCTCCTGAAAGATCTAAATCTGAACCTAACAAAATGGCAGCACTTTTCTGTTGAGTCAGACGGGATTGTGTTAATATAATAGCCTACTAGTTAACAGGTTGCTATTTATACCCAGAAAGCTATTCTCCTTCCCCTTCACACCCCCATAGCTCGCTGCTGCTTGGTAAATTCAAAGATACCGTTCTTTATGACAGCAGCATAAGTAGGTTGACTATTTGATTGATCTAGAAGGATCCAGAATGCAATGCTGGAAATGTAAGGGCAAACTGACTCTGGGAGGACTGAACTTTCCACATATTGAAATAAATGACATGGCAGAGATTACTATCTAAAGCAAGGATGTCAAACTCAAGACCCAGGGCAAGATCCGGCCTGCGGGGTACTTAGATCTGGCCTGCAGGGCAGTGGTGGGATTCAAAATTCTTTACTACTGGTTCTGTGGGCGTGGCTTGCTGGGCATGGCGTGGCTTGGTGGGTGTGGCAGGGAAAGGATACTGTAAAACAGGGGTCTCCAAACTTGGCAACTTAAAACCTGGAGGAATTCAGCTCCTAGAATTCCCCAGCCAGCTTTACTTGCTGGGGAATTCTGGGAATTGAAGTCCTCCAGGCTTTAAGTTGGCAAGGTTGGAGACCCCTGCTGTAAAATTCTCCATTCCAACCCTACTGCAGGGGAAGGTAACTGCAAAATTCTCATTTCCTCCTGATCATCTGGGACTCGGGAGGCAGGGAATAGTTGGGGGCAGGAGGTAGTCAGAATTTTTGCTACCGGTTCTCCAGAATTGGTCAGAACTTGCTGAATACTATCTCTGCTGTAGGGCCGCCCTGGAAACAGAAAAAGGACCAGCCCTCCTGAGCTCCATTTTCACTGGCAGATGGTTGCAGGAGGCAGCTGAAAATGGAGCTCGGGAGTTTGTTTCCACTGGCAGAGCGCTCGGGCCAACACAGGTGCCCCTGTTGAACTGGCCATGGCCAGGGTGGGCCCCTCCCTCAAGGCCAAACACAATCCTGATGCAGCCATCAATGAAATCGAGATTGACACCCCTGATCTAAAGGGGTAAGAAACTATTAAATGAAAAGATTCATGTTACCTCATTGTACCATTCACCCTATGAAGGAAATGACAATTTCACTGAGTTAGAATCTTATGGTACAAAATAATAATATTTGCTTGATTCAGAGTGCAATGAATAGGAGAGGTTGTGTTTGTGTAGCACCTTTCCTGCTTTACATTGTAGTACATACAATCACTGCCGAGAAGGTCAAGTGATTAGAAAGTTAGAAGGTCCCACCTTAGCCATGAAAGCCAGCTGGGTGGCCTTGGCCAGTCGCTTTTTTCTCTCAGCCCAACCCACTTCACAAAGGGATTGTTGTGTGGAAAATAGGAAGGAGATGTGTTGAATGTGTTCATCACCTTGAGGTATTTTGTAAAAATAGCAAAGATGGGATACAGATAAAACCATTAAAAATAAATTAAAGACGGCAAATGTGAAGCCATTTATTTCATTGTTTTGCTCTTCAATTTAAAGGAAACGTCAAAAGATAAAATAAAGCACAGAAATAAAAAGAAATTAAAGAGCAATAACAATAACCATGGAAAGATTAAATTAAAAAGAGCAATAACGATGGAAAAAGAAAAGAAATTGGAAATATGCACATATATGTACAAGCATTTAAAATGGATGTAAAAGGCTTTAAAGATCCTGATTCAATATTTTTACATAGAATATTTATTCAGGTGAATGTAACCTCTTAGGAAAAACATTGTTAATAGAGCTAAGGGGTGGTGACTAGATTTGAATAAACACATTCTTATTTTTACAAGGTTTCAAAGCTCTTCATTGTTGTGCTAATTTTTTGGCCAAAGCACTTTCCTACCCTTTTAAATAGTTCTGCTAAAAAAAAGAGAGAGATGTACTTTTCTGCTACAGTGTTTTGTAATAACAAACCTAGTAGCTGCCAAAGGAATTAAATTAGTTTCTTATTCCATCCATAAGCATGCACAATAAGCTAATGGCAGATCTCATTGCCAAGAATTGCTATATAATTTTCTTGGTAACTTCAACAACTTCTAAAGGTAGAAGGTATGCCTGATTGTATACTGCTCCCAAAACTGAGATACAAGTAATCCTCAACTTATAACAGTTCATTTAATGACCGTTCAATAGAGCAGAAAAAAAGTGACCGTTTATGACCGTTTTTCACAGTTACCACCTTTGCAGCATCCCCACAATCATGGGATCAAAATTCAGATGTTTGGCAACTGGCTCATATTTATGACCGTTGCTGTGTCCCAAGGTCATGTGATCCTCTTTTGTGACCTTCTCACAAGCAAAGTCAATGGGGAAGCCAGATTCACTTAACAACCAGGTTACTAATTTATCAACTGCAGTGATTCACTTAACAGTTGAGGTAAGAAAGGTAGTAAAATTCTGTTAACAAATGTCTCAGTTAACAACATAAATTTTGCACTCAATTGTGGTTCTAAGTTGAGGACTACCTGTAGTTTATTTGAAAGACTTAAAGGAATCAATCAACTCTCCAACTGCTGCAATGATAAATTTGCTGAATGCTTTGAAATCATTTACATCTTGGATCCCACAGGAAATACAATTACCATATTTTTCAGAGTATAAGATGCACCTTAGTTTTGGGGAAGGAAAATAAGAAGAAAAAACATTCTGCCTCTGCCTACCAGCATCCATGATATTCAGCTGACACATGGTAAGAAGGTCAGCCAATGAATAGGCATAGCAACTAAATCAGCCAGTGAGGGCTATTTGGACTCTGAAATTTGCCATGTGAGCAACAAGGAGACAGGAAAGAGCCTGGCTTAGCACAGAACTGAAAGTGAAACTGCTTGTGTTGGGCTTGTATTTACTGCTACCTTGGAAAACCTGCTTTTGGTAATGTGTTGTATATTATTATTATTTTGAATCCTGCTGAATCAGTTACTGTGCTTTCTGAATGTGATTGCTGCTGCAAATTCTGACCAGCCAGCACTTATTGCATCCTGATTCAGCACAGCTGATTGGTGGGTGGATCAGACTGTCAGAATATCCCCAATCAACTGTTCCAGGCTTCAGGGATTGCCACAGACCATCGCTGCCTCCATGCCTCGTGTTTTTGGCCTTTAATGAGGGTGGGTGGGGCTACGTTCAATGTATAAGACACACCCACATTTCACTCTCTTTTTGGAGGGAAAAAGGTGTGTCTTGTACTCCAAAAATACAGTATATTAGAAGTGAGATTTATACTCCTTTTTTGTTCAGATTTATTGAATATATTCTAAATGTTGAAGTGTGAGGATGCAAATTGGACAAATGTTATTAATTGTTATTCTCAAACTTCGTTGTGCTCAATCTTTGACTGTCTTGGTTTGCTAGATTAGTGAGGAGGTAATGGCCACAGGGATCCACATTATTCTTAATTACTCATTGAAAGAGGAAGAGATAGAAACCAGATTGCTCCTGAAGAAATACATTTGGATTTGGAAGTAATGATTAGTTACTAATATCTTTTTGAGATAAGATACTTGAGTAAGGGATTCCATAACAGTCTAGAGATTTTTGATGAAGTTGACATCTTCATCAATAGAGTGAAAAATCAGGCTGAGTCTTGGGACAGAAAACAATTTTGTTTGCCCTGCAATATGACATTTGCTAGTAGACAGAAAAGAGAGTGTAATCCTATTGATTGTTTTGACCACCCCCCACCCCCCACCTTCAGCATTATTGATCTTGGTAATAGATTCTAAATATACTCTCCAGTTGAAAGTTAGAGGGCTTTGTTTTACTTCAGTTGCTACTTGATCGCCATGTAAGAAAAGGTGGAACTGGAGGATTATAGCTTTACTCTGTGGCAATTATTTCATGAAATTCCTCAGTCCCCCCACCCATTTTATTTAATATCTAAAGGAAACTGTTGAGGGAAATTACTTGACAACAATAGATTGAACTTCAATTGGAAATCTCTCGATTAGATTACCGCTATTGGAAGAAATGTCCATTTGGATTCAGTTCCAACTGGGCAGAAAGAAACTGGAAACATGGAGGCTATTTGGAAAGATGGTTTAATGGTGGACAGGACTACATGGTTTGAGGTCCTGGGCAAAAAGAGCACATGGGAGAGAGAGGGAGAGAGGGAGAGAGGGAGAGAGATTTATACCCTCTCTTGGACCTCACCTTAGAGCAGAGGTCTCATTCTCATGGCCCGTGGGCCAATTGCGGCCCGCAGGACGGTATCTTGTGGCCCCCACCGTGATATGAAAGTATAATATTATACTTTCATATCATGGTATATTATTCATATCAAGTATATTATTATACTTATGTGGCTCAGCCTCACCCAGCCTCTGCCTCCAGCGGCCCCCAGATAAATTGAGTTTGAGACCCCTGCCTTAGAGCTTCCTGTTCTTATGTTAGAAATGTATTCTGATTGGTTGTCAGACTCCCATGGGGCTATGCAGGGGTAACTTTGTAGGTTGTCTTGAGTCCCAAACTTGACTGAATCTTGCTGGGTGATGTAATTTTTCCAGCTACCATGTGGTGAGATGGGTAGAGAACTAATCCTATCACCCTGGAGCTGAAAGTCTGTTGTCTTGTAGATAGGCACCAAAATATCTGCTAGGTTGGGGCAGGGAGCTAAGGCTCTGAGTTTGTCTTTAGAAACATGTTTCTCCTTTAGGGAATGTCTAATATTCTGTCTTTTTAATATTTCCTAGAATATTTCATTCTTCTGAGAGAGGGATGGGTGCTAACTTCCTACACTACAATGTGTTTTACTTTTGAAGAAGTCTGATAAACTTCTGATAGATTAAAAAAGGGTCCGGGAAACATATAGGGATTGGCCTATATAATAATAATAATAATAATAATTTTAATTTATATCCCGCTCTCTCTCCCCAAGGGGACTCATGTAACATAGATGTACTTGTCAGCTGCCATGACTTAAATCCATTTATAGAGCCATTTCAAAGGACTGTTGATATAGTGATTGTTAAGCAGATGAGAACATAATAAATAAAACAATAAAATATTCATCATCCTGCTTCCATAATAACAGATGCTTGATGCTTGACCCTAAGCATTTTTGCTGTTATTCAGCAACTATTATTTAAAAGAATGCTACTTCTAGTGAATAAACACATCACTCTTATGACTAAACCATTAGTAGTTAATTTCTCATTCAAAATGATGAACTTTGCTTCTCTATAAGTTAACTATGTGTCAAATGTTATCTCTTCATCTCGTTTAAATATTCATGGGACAACCCTTATACTTTCTCCATTGGTAGCACAAACGTCGATAATACTCACTTTACTGCCTTTATCTAAGCTGTTATCTCTACATTGCAATAATATATCGTAAGATAATTGCTTCAATACTCAGTTGGGTTTAGTTCTTCCTATCTGTTCTGCAAAATTTTCTAGAATTGTGCATAGAATTATATAAAGACATGATAATAATGCCAATTGTATTTTCAATTCTCTTCTTACTGATGCTTATTATATTTCTTCCCTGTTTCATTGCAAGGTAGAATTGGTTTATTAAGTTGTCTTCCATAACTTCAGTGTTAATTGTTTTTCTTTTTCTTTTGAGAGCTCAGTTAAAGAAAATATCTACCAATGTCACTCCTCCATTGCCAAAGAATTGTAATAGTTTAACTAGACAGGACTTTGTAGAAGGTAATTGGATTCTTCAGTGAGTTTTATTGTACATATGTATTTTTAATTATAAGTGATTAAACCTATCTTTAAAGTATAAAGCTTGTACTTTCCTGATTCATCTCCTAAGTGTCAAATTTCTTTTCAAAATTTGACATTACATGGACCAATTTCTAATTTTCTGAAGCAGAAACCCATCTTTCCGTTGAATAGTACATATCATATAATGTGAAGAAGCAGCTTGTGTTGCCGTCATATGATAAATCATTATCATTATTCTACAGATTTCCTTCATTATAACAATTAAATACATTTTGTAAGCGAATGTGTAGAAGCCCATTAGGTACACCTTACTGTCGCATTCTTATTGCAGATCAGTTATTTTAAGAAAATTGAGAACAAATGGTTTTCTTCCTTCGTCAGTTAACTAAATTAACAAACATTACTTGAACAGAAGAATAGCATTAATCTTTTGAGGTGTGAAATCCAATTACACAATCATTTGATTCTTCTCAAGCTAACAAGCGAAAGTTATGTAGGTGCTGCTTATAGCCTATCTACAACTGTTTCTATGATCACCTTCATTTCCTTACTCATTATTATAATTTAGACTGAAGATGAAGAAAAAGCTTTGACGTTCCATTAAGGAGACAATATATTGGGAGAGCACCAGGTTGGGAAGTAGTAGAATAGCTCTGTCAGGGTTCCAAATAACATCCCCAATGAACAAAGACTCCAAGGCTTGAGATTCCTCAAAGTCCCATTTTATTAGAGATGTCATATTGGCACATCTGGGAAAACCCGAATCTGAAAGCTTCCAGGTTTTCCTTACCCAAGTGAAAATTCCAAGTCTCTGTCCAGCACCCACATGTCCATCACATGGTCCAATGAGGCACCATCACAACTGGAGATGCCTCCCAGTCACGCCATTCAAGATGCAGGGCAAAATGTCCTTGAGTCTCTGAAAAAGGAATGTTATTTAGGCTATATATCTCTCATACTCCATATAACCCCCCCTCCCATTTTCCCACAGCAGAAAAATGTGCTAGGCCTGAATGTCCAATGTAAAAAATGGCTTCCAGGCCTGACAAGCTCATCCTTTTGGGCAACAAAAACCGTCTAATCTCTATCCATATTTATATGCAGCATTTATGGCAAGTTTCATAACCTAGTTGTGAAACTTGCCCTCTGACCCCTTCTTTATGCTGCTCCACTCTTCCCTCATCATGCCACTATAAGCAAATGCTTAGGGTCTCCTATGTGGGCCTGCTAGCCCTGCAGCACCCATGAGCAGGTGTAATTTTTCTAAAGACTGAAGGCCTGCTGTACTTGGAAACCTCCAGGTGGCCCCTGTCACTGCTTTGACTCTTTTTATACTACTGGGCCAGGTTTAAGGGATAAAGACAATGGAAGGTATTTATTTCAGAGTTCAAGAAACTCGTAAATAGACGATGCCAAAGTATGGACTCAGTTGTACAGGAGTTGTTTCAGCTATGATTCCCACTTTGGGATGGCCATAAACACCCAAGATTCCTTGTTCCTCACCTCACTCTAAACTAAACAGCCCAGATTTATTGAGGTCAGGCTTAAGAAAATTGCCTTTTAAACAGCTGCTTCCCTTCCTCGTACATTTACGCTTTTCCATATGTTGAAAAGCTCCTAAAAGATATGTGCCTAGGAGTGCCATTCTAGGTCTAAAGCAGGAGTGTCAAACTCAAGACCCACAGGCCAGCTCTGGCCCAAGGAGTGCTTAGAGCTCATGGCCCATGGGGCCACCCTGGAAACAGTGAAGGAAGGCTCACAGCCCTCCCGAACTTCTTTTTCACTGGCAGAGGGTTGTAGGAGGCCGCCACAGCTGAAAATGGAGCTCGCAAGCCCATTTTAGCTGACAGAGCACTAAGGCCAACACAGGTGCCCCCAACACAAGTGATGTTGAGATGGCCACACCCATCCTGGCCATGCCCATCCCAACACTCCGAGTTCAAACACAACCCTGATGCAGCCCTCAATGAAATCATGTTTGACATCCCCTGGTCTATACTGGATGAATACTATCTTGGCAAGTCCTGAACCTGCTTCCCATTCAGGTACTTGTATTTGCTACAAGGCCTTTATGTTATCCACTTTGTTCATCTTTTAATGGTATGCCCAGATAGACCCTAATATTAACCATTTGAAGCTTCACAAAATAGATAATTTTCTAGAACTGAAACCAAGAGGAGTGAATAACAATGTCCTCTCCATTCTACTCCACTCCACTCCCTGCTTCCACCTCTGCTTTCACCTTGCCTTGCCTCGCCTGTTTCTGGAGAATTGGGATGGCAAAATTTGATCTGACTTGGTCAAAGTTTATTTTTAGATGAGAAAACGTGATCTTCTATCATGGTCTGATGGTGACAGAAGTGGTTTTGGCTTGGTTCATCTAAACTGGTAGTGGTGTACTGCCCTGGGTCGCAGAACCAGCAGCGACCCAGGCTGGCCATGCCTCCAAACCAGTTCCCCGGTTGCCACAGTCGCCACTGCCATCTTGTTTTGGAGTTCTGCGCATGCGCAGAACAATTTCTATTGAACTGCGCATGCGCACGAAGCGTGTACATGAGCAAACCAGAAGTAACGCCGGCTAGAACCCACTTCTGAATGGTGGTCCAAATCAAATGCTGCTGCTCATGCTGTTTGACATTTATGGGTATAAAATATGTGAGACAGAGGACATTGGACTAATGCAGGGGTCTCCAACCTTTGCAATTTTAAGTCTGAAGGACTTCAGTTCCCAGACTTCTCCAGCCAGCAAAGCTGAAGTCCTTCAGACTTAAAGTTGCAAAGGTTGGAGACCCCTGGACTAATGTATCCACCCATCCCCAACCCCCCAAAAATGAAAAACCAACAAGGAAACAATAAGAGCACACAGAGGTAGAAAGATAGGATAAGCAAAAATATTATTAAACTATACTGTTTACTATCATTGAGTTGCCTGTCATTATGTGCACATGGAACTAGGGAGCAAACAGACAGGATTAACAGCCATGTCTCAAATCTTCAAATGTACAATGGAGAATGAGGAAAAAAAGATCCATTCAAGCACAACAGAACTCATAAATCCCTATAATAATTTGCAATACTATCATAAATTTCAGAGAAAATTCAGCGCAGACTGGCTCAAGATGACAATATTTTACCAAAGGTGATGTTTTTATAGCTTAGAAGAAAATTTCAAGGCATGCTAAAAAATAAAATACGTTGCAAGAAAAAAACATATCATGTCATAGGAAATGTTCTTCACTAAAGCATCTAAAAAGTGATTTTTTTCCCTTTTTCTATCATTTATCCTACCTTCTCATCTCCTAGAGGTTGGTATTCTATTTTTTAATCTCTGCCACATTTTCCTTATATAACATTTTATTCCTCTGTGCAGTATAACGATTAAGTATTTATAAAATGTTTGTCCAAAGTGCCTCACATATATTATTAATTAGCCCTTGAAGAAACCTATAAAGTAGACCAGTTTAGTTTTCTAGTGGCTCTCTATTGCAATGATTAGATAACTCAGTTATGTCCAAAATAAATCAAACTGTATTATGGTCAGGGGTAGTGTAACCTTTACGTATTGACATATACTTAGAAGAGTATATATAATTGTATTGTGCTTAATCATGCATGAAAATTGATACAATAAACGAATCACTCCAAGTCATATTTGATCTTGAAGCTTTCAGGAGATGTATAAAGATTTGAATTATAAATATTGGAAACAAGGACGTTATGAAAGAATTGATTTTCATGTATGCGGTATGAAAATGCATGCAAGGGAAAACTGTAAAATCATATATAAATCTTGTTACCTTTTTACACACTAAGCCAGAAAAGTCTGTGAAGAATAAAGAAAATTAATCACATATATGACACAAGATGTAAAATATTAGAAAAAATTCAAATCCCGGTACATAAAAAAGTGGGAATAAAAACAATGTTTGGATATAGAGTAATAACACTTAGGAGCTAAATAAAGATGACAGAAGCTAATAAAAATAACAAAAGAACAGACGTGCAAATTGGACTTCAGGAGAAAAAACATCTATATCATACTGAATTATGCTAAAGTTGTTATATAATAGTGATCAGTGGTGGTACTTTTGTTTACCCACAGAATAACAGCAGGGACCTTGGAGGTCTTCTAATCCAACCTCCCTCCCCAGCTCAAATAGAAATCCTATTCCTTTCAGACAAAGGGTTGTCCAATCTTTTCCTAAAAACCTCTAGGGTTGGAGTACCTACAACTTCTGGAGGCAGGTTGTTCCACTGATTAATTGTTCGGTCAGGAGATTTCTCCTTAGTTCTAGGTTGGTTTTCTTTTTGATTAGTTTCCATCCTTTGCTTCTTGTTCTGCCTTCTGGTGCTTTGGAGAATAGCTGATGCCCCTCTTCTTTGTAGCAGCTCTTAGATATTAGAACACTGCTCTCATATCAGTTGTATCTTAGTCCTTCTGTTAATTAAACCAGACATTCTTGCAACCGTTCTCCATGTTTTATCCTCCAGTCCGCTAATCATCTTTATTCTTCTCTTCACTTTTTCTGGAATCGCAACGTCTTTTTTATATCACGGTGACCAAAACTGGATACAATATTCCAAATGTGGTCTTATCGAGGCATTATAAAGTGTTACTAAGCATTTATGTGATCTTGATTCTATCCCTTTATTAATGCAGCCCAGGACTGTATTGGCTTTTTTGGTAGCTACAGTACACTGCTAGCTCATATTTAAGTAATTGTTCACTAGGACTCCAAGATCCTTCTCAAAGTTACTACTGTTGACCCAGGTACCACCTATTTTATACCTGAATTTTTGTTGCCTAAATGTAGAACCTTACTTTTCTCACCATTGAATTTAATTTTATTAGATAGGGCTCAGGGTTCAAGTCTGTTGAAATCCTTCTACACATTTTATATAGTAGATTTTCTGGAGTATTGGCTATTCCTGGTAGCTCAGTGTCATCTGCAAATTTGATGAGCTTCCTTTCTTTCCCCTTGTCTAAATCATTTGTGAAGATATTGAAGAATGTTGGGCCTTAGAAAGAATCTTGAGGTACCCCACTCCATACATCCATGTAGATGCAGTTCCATTAAGGACTTTGAGTGCACACTGACACATTGAGTCCAATTAGTCAGCCAGTTACAAATCCATTTGGTGATGATGCTGTTTATCCCATACTTTTCTATCTTATCAGATAATAGGTTGTGATCTACTTTATCAAATGCTTCATTGAAGTCTAAATATATTATATTATTGGCAGCATTTCACTGGTCCACTAATGTTGTCACTTTGTCAAAGAATGCAATAAGATTTGTCTGGCATGATCTGTTTTTGACAAACCCATGTTGCCTTCTGGTTATGATTTTGCTTGCAACTAGCTGTTTGTAGATTTGTTGCTTTATTATATTTTCCAGAATCTTCCCAGTTTCCTGGATCCATTTTTTCCTTTTTTAAGATGGAATTATATCAGCCTTTCCCAGTGCTTCAGGATCTTAAAAAAAATATGGTTCAGTAGTTCTGAGATCATGTCTTCCAGTTCCCTTAAAACCTTGGGGTGTAACTCATCTGGTTGATTTAAACTCATCTAGAATGGATAGGGGTTGTTTTAATCATTTTCTTGCTTATTTTGACTTGCATTCCTAATCTGCATTTTACTGAGGTTTTTTTAATAGGTTAGCCTTTATTCTTTTTGTGTAAAGATAGATGCAAAAAATGAGTTAAGCAGTTCTGCTTTCTCCCTGCTGCTCCTCAACTTGCCATTTTATCCCATTAATGGACCAAATATTTCCTACCCTCCCCTTTGTTTTTTATATGTTTTCCTGTTTTCTATGCACACATAGACACTCTGGGTTGCTGTGCCCTGTCATTTGCTCCAAAGAAGCCCTTCTCCTTCTCCTTTGAGAAGAGAAGCAAGAAGAGGAAAGTCCTTTTCAGTGAAAGACATATTCTACTAACTTTTTAAAACATGAAAATAACTGAGAGCAAAGTACAGCTGCTTACCTAGTAACAGAGAATTTGAATAAAGACATTTCTAGATAATAATTTACATTCGTAACTTTCCATTTCCAGATAAACTGTTGTCCATCTTGAATAGAAAATTAGGAAACACAATGCAGAACTATGCCAATCTGTAATAACATAACCCCTGGTGGTCTTCAAGAAGATCTACATGCTTCACCAGAACATGTCTTATATTTACTAAACCATTTGCCTTTCAATTTCTAATGGGGGCCAGACCAATTTCATCAAAATCTAAAATAATTGCACTCTACCCCAGTAATTCCCATCTGTGTGAAGAATGTTTTAAACTGAAATGGAAAAGCAAACATTTTAAAGAAAGATTTTCTGTTATTAACATTCAGAACTTTCGGAAACAGCACATAATTGCTTAGATTATCAAACCCTAAAAGAATAATTTAAGAATGCATTAGTGGTAGTGTGAATCAGTTTTTAGTGCGGAGGAATGTTAAGCTTAATGTATTTGTAACCAACATTTTAAGATCTTGTGATCCTGAAATATTTGCATTTACTAGGAACTTTATTTATTTAGTGATTATTTAGTGATCATATTAAAATTATTAATAAACGTGAGTAATGTACAAGTTATAGTTTCAAAATCAACAATAACATAAATGTCAGGCCTGCATCCATATTCCCTTTTGGATCTTTGGACTGCCACACTTTATATTATTCTACTATGCCATTTCTATTGTGGGAAAATGGGAAGGGGGATGGTATGGAGTTAAATGTTATGTAGCCAAAATAAAATTCCTTTCTAGAATCCAAGGTCATCCTTTGTCTCTACACCTCTGCACCTGACCGGAACTGGATGAGTGGAAGTGGCAGTGGAAGATTGGACCATGTGATGGACTTGTGGGTGTGGGGGGGCAAGATCATGAACTTTCAACTGGGTGGGGAAAACCGGGAAGCTTTCAGATTCGGGTTTTCCCAGATGTGTCAACATGGCTCTCTTAATAAATTGGAACTTTGAGCAATACTTTACCTTAGGCTCTGATTTAATTTTGGGTGCTATTTGGAACCCTGACATTAGCCCGAATTCGGGAGTTTGGCTGATCCTCTAGCTAGGATTCTGTCCAGTTCAGCAAACCCCCAAATGCCATCCCTGACTGACCACGCCCACCCCACCTTGCCGTTCCCACCGCCCCCCCCTCCCTGGAATCTCCTTGCAGCCCATTCATCATGCCAGGTAAATGCAGGGCCTGCGCAGAGGCTTGGGGAGGGAGAGAAATGGGCCTACCAGAGATTCCAGAAGTCCGGAAATGGGCTTGCTTCTAGCCTCCGGAGGATCTCCAGAGCCTGGGGAAGCAGTTTTCGCCCTCCCAGAAGCTCAAGGAAAACCTCCGGAGCCTGGGGAGGGCAAAAAACACCACCACCTGCCATGGTGCAGGAGGCCGACTAGGCCACGCCCACCATGGCCGTGCCCATCCAGCAACGGGGCAGCAAAACCCATTGCTACAATTTCTCAAGCTCACCCCTGAATGTATAGATAGATGTAGCTGCATAGATAGATGTAGACATAGATCAGTGATGGCGAACTTTTTAGGCACCGAGTGCCCAAAGTGCATGCGCATGCCCAAACTGCAAGGTTCAGGTGCAGGCACATGCGCCCCCCCCCCATGCATGCACAGCAAAAACCCAAAGATCAGCTGGCGTTCATGCATGGCATAGACCCGAAACAGAGCTGGGGCTCTGTGTGCCACCTCTCGCACGAGGGCCATAGGTTCACCACTGATCTATAAAAACAAACAATAATTTCTAGTTCAGTAAAAAGATCGTTCACTTGATATTTTTTCTTTGATCAGCTGAACAAATTACACATGTTTCAAACATATCTAATTTAGGAACTTAAAAGTATGACTATATATGTAGCAGATATGTGTGCCCACAGAGAGGGCTGTGCGTGCCACCTCTGGCACACATGCCATAGGTTCGCCACCACTGATATAGATGATACAGATATGGATAGAGATATAGACACACACACACACACACACATGACTGATAGGTCAGAAAATATCCTGGAGGAAGAGAATGGCAACCAGACTCCTTCTGCTGTTATGAAAACTTCATAGATGTATTTACCTGGGTTGTCACAAGCTGAATCTGTCTCAAAGGAGAATTACATTTGCTTTTCTAGCCATAGCACAGAACAGATAGAAATATGTATTACCTTTTCAGGGGTAAATCTATAGAGCTAGATTGGCATCCACCTAAAGAAAGGACTTTTCAAGGGGTTCATTAGTGCAAGCTCTTTCAATAAGCATTCTTTTTCTTTTTTTTTACAAAAATGTAAATTTTAAATTTCCTGTAATTAATTAACCCCAATTGTCTTTCTTTATGTATTTTTCACTATGCTATTCTTATGAGGGGAAAGGCCAAATCCTATTATCATTTTAAGGACGTGGTGGCTCAGCGGCTAAGATGCTGAGCTTGTCGATCAGAAAGGTTGGCAGTTTGCCATTTTGAATCTCTAGCGCCCGCAGAATGGAGTGAGCTCCTGTTACTTGTCCCAGCTTGTGCCAACCTAGCAGTTCGAAAGCATGTAAAAATGCAAGTAGAAAAATAGGGACCATCTTTAGTGGGAAGGTAACAGTGTTCCATGCACCTTCAGGATTTAGTCATACCCGCCACATGACCACGGAGACATCTTCAGACAGCGCTGGCTCTTTGGCTTTGAAACGGAGATGAACACCGCACCCTAGAGTCGGGAATAACTAGCACATATGTGCGAAGGAGAACTTTACCTTTACCTATGATCATTTTAATGACAAACAAGGTGGGGGAAGGCGATTTTGGGATGTTTTTAACCTATTAGCTGCATTGGTTGTATGGTCTGGTATGCTCCACATTTTGTTTCCACATTTGTTCAGAGTTACAGTTGAAGTAAAGGGAATGTCACTTTGGACATGGAAGCCATCTCCAGATAGGAAGTGGGGGAATGGAAGATTGACTTGATAACTGGTGTCCACAAGAATTTGTCAGAGAATATCAAATTAAGCCATCCTGCCTGCTAGAATGCTGTGATAGTAAGGTTTCTTTTAAAGATGAGGTACCCTGCCAAGCAAATTACATTAGCTCTTGTTGAGTAGAAAGCATCTACTTGATCTATTTGATCTCTCATTGTTGGATTCCAAGGATAACATTCTGAAGTTTGAGTATCCTATTCTAAACCTGATTACAACACTTCTGAGAATCTCCTCAATTGCCATTTGGAAGATGGGGAGTTTCTGAGTCATTATATTATTCAGCTTTCCTCTTGATCCAACATGTTACTAAACAAAGGAAACTGGATAAGCTATAGCGGTTTCCAGATAAAATTGCTGAAAATTACAATTACGATTGATTCCCAATATTCTCTGAGCAAGGTGAAGTTTCAGACCTGCAATGCTTTTGTGTGATTGAGTTCCATATAGTCGGAATGCTTTAAAATATATCTATTGAATTAAAACCTACAAGCCTAGGAACCTATCCATGGAAATATATCAAATACCCAGGATTCCCTTGTTTTAAATTAAATTAAAATGTTTTCATATATCTCTGATGTGCATTAATGATTTCTCCTGAATATAAACTAACACTTAAATTGCAACACATTTTAATGGTTAATTCATTGTTAAAGGAAAGGTTTCTAGGCTAGATCACATACATCTCAGCTAAGGATTCAAGCAAAGGCCGGTTGACTATTTTATGGCAACTTAGAAGCAATAAATATTTTCCTATTTTAATTTAAAATCATACAGCGAATCAAGGTGTATATTGTTTTTTGAACCAGGCCAAGATACGAACAATGGTAAAGCAACATTGCAGCACATGCAATGCATCTTTTGTTGTAATAGCTTTAAACACACGATACAAAGATCCGAAAAATGTTACTGACTAATAGAAGCTGAATGAATTGAATATTTGAATTGAAACAAGTAAGTTCCCAATTCTCAGCAACAATACTAATACCATTAATCCACAACTGGACACAAATACAAAATACCCATCTATTGGTCCCACGTCTGCTTTCTGCCTTCTCTTAATTTCATACCTCCTTCTGCTCTTCTTCGTACTAAATCCAAATTTTGTATTCTTTTAGTTTTACAGCCTGATATCATCAATATTTCCCATGGAAATATTGCAATATAGTCATTGTCTAAAAGAACATCTGTGTGTTTGCATCCTCCAGATATATTTGGATTTCAACTGCTGGCAGTACTGAAGACTGAGAAAATGAAAGAGATGGGTTTCAATATTGTTTTATTTTCTGCTCTTGTATTTTCACATTATAGCAAGGAAGGGTTTTATTCAACTACAGAACTGAAAGGTTAAATTGTTGTTAGAATTCTAGAGAATTTCAAATATTGGATAAAGAAATAATAATTATAATATTTTATGGTGACATCTTGAGCTCCATTTAATCCAATTGGCATTGACACTTGTCAATGACCACTTGTCAATTGCAAAAGGTAGCTTTACTTGGAACAGCTTTCAACCTGTGATAATAGCTATCAAACAACATCAGCCTATCCAGGTCCTTGGGTAGGGCTCAATAGGTGGGCAAAATGCCAAATCCAGTCTAAACAACTATCTGACTGTGCAATCAACCAAAATAATAGTCGTAATAATAATCTTAAATTTGTTTTATTTTTGCAGTGAGACTCCATGACAGCATATCAGAAGAGGCACATCATTATTTGATATTTGACCTGTAAGTAATTACAGAAAGTCCAAGCATATACATGTTGAGAGTTCCACGAAATAAAAAGATTATAGACACATGCACGCCTACTTCATCTTCCATAGGGTGCTTTTGCTCTCTTGCTGTGTATGGTGTGTATACAGTTTTTTGTTGTTCTGTTACCAATCTTCCAAAAATCAGGTTAGTGCTACAAAAAACATTAGCCCCCATTTGATGAGAAACCATAAAGTATCATAAATGTTTGGCTGCCTAGTGATGGCAGCCATGAAGTTTTTTTAGTTATTGATATGGAAGTGGTTGCCGTGGACTTTTTCTGGAATGGTTTTTCGATTTTCTGAACTATCAGTTGTGAGTCAAGTACAACAAGGGCAGCCATTTAAAATCTATCCTCTGTTTCTACTTTGAGATGGTGGCACTCATTCTTACATACCTTGGCCCTATAGCTTGTGCCCCATTCTGATGAGAAAGTAGTAACTAAGGGGTTTAGAAGTTAGAGCTGTTTCCTGCAGTAGCTAGTAAAAACACACAGTGCCACCATTCAATCTCTTACTCCTCAAGGCATTTCTCATAGTTAAAAAAGATGGAAAATGGAGTAGGATAATTAGTGATGGCCCCAAATGGAGAATGGCAACATCTGGAATTTTCATCAACTCATGAAATGATTGCATTTAAGTGCCCCCTTATGAGGCATGCAGCTTTAATAGAATTGCCATTGCTCTTTATGCAGATCAGTCCTTCAAAGTTATTAGAGCAAAAATTAGCATCTTTAACATGGAGTCCCTGGAGAACCAGCTGTTCTTGCACTGTTCTCTCCATTTTTTTTATTAGATCCTGCCTGCTGTTTTGGAGTAGATTCATTACTGTAAAATTCACATAATCCAAACAGCTATTTTATTCTAACCTTTCTTCCCAGAGGCTTGGTTTCTTTATTTCTGCCTCTACCAAGAGAGCAAGATTGGGATGGAAATGGGGTCTTTCAATTCCAAGAAGGTATGCAATTAAACAAGCAAGAAACACTGAGTTGGCAAACTCTAGGAAGAAGTCGATGCTCTGTAAGCCAAGAACAGATGCCATATAGTTCAAGACTTTAAGATTACAAGGATACAATGAAACAGGCCAGTTTGTAAACTGCTTGTGGCAGTGTTTCCCAAGCATGGCAACTTTAAGACTCATGCTAGCTGAGGAATTCTGGGAGTTGAAGCCACATATCTTAATACAATACCACAGGGGTCTGCAAAGTTGGCTCTTTTAAGACTGGTGGACTTCAACTCCCAGAATTCCCCAGCTAGCCTGGCTGGGGAATTCTGGGAGTTGAAGTCCATCAGTCTTAAAAGAGCCAACTTTGCAAACCCCTGCATAGCACATAGACTTATATACCATGTCATAGTGCTTTACAGCCCTTTGTACGTGGTTTTATAGAGTCAGAATATCACCCCCCCCCAAACAGTCTAGGTCCTCATCTTACTGACCTCGAAAGCATGGAACCTTGAGCCAATCAGGATCGAACTCCAGTCTGTGGGCAGAGTTTTCCTGCAATACTGCATTCTAACCGCCGTGCCATCATGGCTTAGCACCATGTTGCCAAGGATGGGAAAAACTGGTTTAGGGGATGAAAAACCTAATAATTTGCTCACAGATAACAGGGTATAGAATTTGTGGTGCTGAAAGGCAATTGCTCTCTCCATAAATGGCCAAGACACTATGCAAATAAAACAAAACAAAATGTATATTTGATGGAAATCTCATTCATGCATAAAAGAAAGATGAGGTTATATGTGTCAAATGCATGAATTAGGTTTATACTCCTTCTTCAAACTATGTTCATTGAAGAAGAAGAATTCAAAATCCATAGACATTTGGTTTTTTTACCAACAATGAAGATTTTTCTCCCATATCCCAGAGAATCCACACTTCCTGCCATGTTCTGTTATATTGTCCTGACTGCAACACTGATTACATAATAATAATAATAATCTTTATTGTCATTGTAACAATATTGTAATAAAATTACAATGAAATTGGTTGTTACATCTAATAATCTAATATTTGTAGCAGGAGTGGGTTGCTGCCGGCGTTACTTCTGGTGCAGTGTGCACAGTTGCCTATAAATAGGTCTGCGCATGTGCAGAACATTAAAAATATGCCAAAGAAACCTGCTGCAGAGACCAGGGAACTAGTTCGGAGGTGTGGCCAGCCTGGGTCGCTGCCGGTTCTGTGAACATTTCACTACTAGTTCACCTGAACCGGTGCAAACCCGTAGCAACCCACCTAGATTCATTCTCTTAATGGTTGTTCTTGTGGCACCAATGTAATTTTATTTCTCTAAATTTTGCCTTAATATTGGTAGAATATGTAGTACATTGAGATCATGTTTTTTATCATTAACCGAACAGAATAACAGAGTTGGAAGGGACCTTGGAGGTCTTCTAGTCCAACCTCCTGCTCAAGCAGAAAACCCTATATCAAGGCTGTCCAACCTCCAAGGTTCATTAGTTTTATTACAATTTTTATTTGTTGCCTTAAAACTTCTCATCTTTTTGAATTAGTCAATGGCCAGATTGATTGATTGACCCCAGCCCCCAATCTCTCAGCTCTAAAGAACCCAAGTACCCCTCTCAACCCCTACCCCCCACTTGATTGGGCACCTGCCATTCTTTATCCAAATATAATGTCAAGCTCTAATTACCCTTCAAAGCTTTAACTTTTCACAGTGTTTTATTCAGTGCATTCAGCAAACCCAATTAATGTTCGTTCACCTTTAATGGTTGCGCACATGCATTATATTCAGTCATTTCCAGGAAAGCTCCTGCCCTTGAGGGAATATCTAGTTTTAATTCATGCTTTTTAAAAATCCTATCTAACTTCATTTTGGTGATCTCAAAAAGTATCCAGGTAGAAAGTAAAACTATTCTGAACAGCCTTGCTGTTTTGCCATTCCATCATAGCTTTGCATATGCATAAAACAGACCTGTTAATCTAGCATCGCATGCATTCGTTTTTTTTAAAGACCCCTATTCTTATAACCTATCTTACCATGAATATGGCTAGTTACAATAGCCTTCAGATGTGTATTTATATATTAGTATCTTGCTTTATCAAACACATATGTATTTCATAGTTGCTAGTTTATTATGGTATTACAGGTAGTCCTCAATTTATAAGCACAATTGGGCCTCAAAATTATGTTGCTAAGTGAAACATTGGTTAAATGAGTTATGCTCATTTTAGGACTTTCCTTGCCACAGTTGTTAAGTGAATCATTGTAGTTCTTAAGTTAGTAACGTGGTTGTTAAGTGAATCTGGATTTTCCATTGAATTTGCTTGTTAGAAGGTTGTGAAAGGTGATCCCATGACCCTGGGAAACTGCAACCATCATAAATATGAGTCAGTTGTAAACTATCTGAATTTTGATCACATGACCATGGGGATGCTGCAACCGTTGTAAGTGTAAAAAATAATAATAAGTCACTTTTTTCAGAGCCGTTGTAACTTTAAATAGTCACTGAATGAACTGTTGTAAGTCCAGGACTACCTGTATATATCAGTGAACAAAAACAATAGAAATATGTTGCTTCCTACAGTCAATCACTAAATTGAAAAATAAAATCAAACCCCAATATATATGAGCACGCATTTAGGTCAGAATAACCATGCTGTGTAAGACCTGGTATCGGTTAAGATTGACAGGGTTCATCATGAGATTAGGAGCACAGAATGAGCCCATTATCCTCTACAATTCAACCTGCATCAACTAAATTCTTTCTTTCTGGTACTTACCTAAATTTGGGTCAAGGTCCTTACATAGTACATGTGATTGTTTGGTGTTGTCAATCATTGGAAGCTGATTCTCCTTTACTTTCTTTTCAGTGTAACTGGAGGGGAGCTGTTTGAAGACATTGTTGCCAGAGAATACTATAGTGAAGCAGATGCCAGGTAGGTACTGGAAGGTAACGAGGTAACAGACTAAGACAATGTTTTCCAACTTTGGCAATTTCAAGATTGGTTGATTTAAGGAACTTGGTGGAACTTTCAGAATTCCCCTGTTGTCAGGCAGATTGAGAAATTGTTGAAGTCCACACATTTTAAAGTTGCTACGGCTGATAAACACTTATCTAGAAAAACTGGTTTCTAAATTTTCTATCTGAAATTGATAGGAAAAACATTACTTTTTTCACTTATAAAATTTATTTTCAGCTCTTTGCTCTGTTAGGTCTGCCTGTTTCTTCTGTTAGGACTACATTTCAACCATTAGTATACTAGGCCTTTGTTATTCTTATTTTCTTTTTAGAAAAGCAGCAATCTGTGATGCTGTATATCTCCAAGCTTTGATTTTACTGAAACAAGACAAAAAATATTGGTTTTAATCACAGGTGGGCAAAGGCTTAATGGGGATTCAGATAGCTGCAGGCAATTAGCATGTTTTGTGGTCAAGATTATACAGAGGATCACACATCGTGCTGTACTGCAGTTTATTAAATGAGTTCACACAGCATATTTATTATAAAGTATGATTTATACAAAATAGACCAGGTTTACATAACATGTTAAACTGAACTCAACGAAGCCGTACAATGCTTGGCACAATCTGTGAACCCATCATAACTAAATTGCAACTGAGATCTTCAGCCTTCTCTTGAAAAAGGAAAATTCTCTAGTCCAAAGGTCTGCTCCCTTTCATTTGGATAATCAAGAATAATGTATGCCTTTCAATCTCCCAAATAATGAATTTCCTTTTCAGTTCAGTTCATTTTTATGGTACTTAATTTGTATCTGAATTTCCAATTTAAATGTGATCATTTAAAATTCAATGTAATGCTGACATAGGTGGGTGTTGGGCAGGTAAACGTTTCCTCCAATTTGTAAAGCAAATTCAAGATGAGCTCTGTATCTAACACAGAGGAGATAATCCATGAGATTGCCTTGCAGAAGGTAAAAGATACCCAATTCAATGCATACAAATTTGCTGCAGGCTTGAAATTCAAACCCAATTGCATTTTAGCATCTGTGAATCGAGTCATTTCATTTTACAGGTGGCTCTTCTGTCTGTTCTGCCACCTGTGTCTTTATGTTTCCTGCACGATGCCTATACCTCATCTAGCAACCCTGGTGAGATCTACCAACAAAATGGTTCTTATGGCTACCATATCAGATCTGCCAAATGTTAATGAGCACTAGATGATGCCAAATAGCGGGGCCTCCGCGCTGCTATCTCATTGTTATCTGGAGTTTTGCAGCCCAGTATTGGTAGCCCTGTTGGGATGGTCGTGTCATCTAAAATCATCATTTATGTGAGAATATTGTTTTTGCTATCACGTCATTAAGAAATCTCTAAGTTCTTTTTGTTTGTTTCTCACAGAAAGGAGCCTTAGTAACTCTAAAGATTCCCTGGTGGGTTTTCATTACACAATCAGATTTCTCTTGGTTAAATAAAATTGTAATGAAAGCTTGTTCTGCTTGCTCTCAGCAGAAAAGCACATAGGAAGATAGAAAATGAGAGGAGGAGTGAAGCATGAAATGGAGACCACTGAGAAACATTATCTCGGGCCATTACCCATAACGAGGAATATGACTTAATGTGACAATGTTTCTTCTTCCTAGCCATTGTATTCAGCAGATCCTGGAAGCTGTCTTGCATTGTCATCAGATGGGTGTGGTACATCGGGATTTAAAGGTAAAATATTTATACATTGTAAAATTGAAAGAACTTAAAAGCATTCCTCTGGTTAAACTTCCTTCACAAAACCTAGAGTGAAAGTGTAGTCCATGAAATAAAAATCTCCTCTTGTTAATGTGCAATTTAAACTGCTGATTTAAGCTCTTATGGCCTGGCACCTGGATATATATCTGCAGGATCACTTACTAATACCAATAACAGCCGAGCCAATTCAATCAAACAGAGAGGAACTGCTTCAGATTCCGGGTCTCTCTTTGCTATCGTTTGAAAAGCCTGTAAAGAAAGTCTTCTCTTGATTTTAGCAAGCCATCTTCATTTTCTATTTTTACCACTTATAGCTTTCTGTGTGGCTCCAGTTCTTTAATTGTCTTATAATTAGATTGATATTTTATTTGGCTTTATACCTTACATAAACTGCCAGGAATCTCTGGACAGCAGTGGGTAATAAACAAAGACCCTTATGCAATTGCCTACTGTGGAAGGATTTTTCCGTTTTTTCCGGGGCCTGGAGTCTCTGTAGTGCTCTCTTCAAGTAGACTGTATGAGGCAGGCAGAATCCCCCTGAAGTAGATTGTCCAAAGCAGGGGTGTCAAACTCAATTTCCTTGATGGCTGCATCAGGGTTGTGTTTGACCTCGGTGTGTGTGTGTGTGTGTGTGGCTAGGGGGAGTATGGCCAGGTTGATGTCATTCATGTTGGGGGTGCCTGTGGTGCCGTGAGCACTCTGCCAGTGAAAATGGAGCTCGGAAGGGCCACACGCCAGAGCTCTGTTTTAGCTGGCAGAGGGTTGCAAGAAACCATGATGGCCGGAAATGGAGCTCAGGAGGGCCATGCGTGGTCTTCCTGAGCTCCATTTTTGCTGTCTGAGGCACTGTGGCTGATCCTTTGCTGTTTCCAGGGTAGTCCTGTGGACCAAATCTAAGCACCCCGTGGTCCGAATTTGGCCCAGGGGCCTTGAGTTTGACACCTCTGGTCCAAAGTAAAGGAGGATTTAAGACTTAAAGTACATTATAGTTAACAATCAGTACTTTGAATTGGGCTTGGAAGCTTACTGGCAACTAATGCACCTTCTGCCCGGTCAGTGTGGTTCTGTTGAATTGTTGGTCAGTAAATTTGCAATCACATTCTGTTATCAGCTGTAGCTTCTGGGTCAGTTCACCACCAGCCCCATGTAGAGCAAATTGCAATAATCTAAGTTAATAGTAGCCATTTCAATGTTATTCTGACATATCATCCTTATTCCCATAGAATTTATTTATTTATTTTTATTTTTCGAATTTATACCCCACCCTTCTCCTTGTTAGGACCCAGGGCGGTGCACAGGCATTATTAAAACCACGATAAAAACAATATACATCATTAAAGCATATTAAATTATTAAACCCGTGCTAAAACCCATTTAAAACCCTGCCAAATTGCAATTTAGACATAAAAAGTCAGAAACGGGGGGCTATGCTAGGCCGGCTTGTTGGAATAAATACGTCTTAAGATGTTGGCGGAAGAGGCGGAGGTCCGAGATAGTGCGAAGGTCGAGGGGTAGGTCGTTCCAGAGGGCTGGGCCCGCCACAGAGAAGGCCCTTCCCCTGGGTGTCGCCAACCAGCATTGCCCAGCCGACGGCACCCGGAGAAGACCCTCTCTGTGGGAGCGGATCGGATGAAGGGATGTATGGGGCAGGAGGCGGTCTCGTATATAGCTAGGCCCCGAGCCATGGAGCGATTTAAAGATGGTCGTCAACACCTTGAAGCGCACTCGAAAGGCCACAGGCAGCCAGTGCAGCTCACGCAGGAGAGGTGTTATGTGGGCTTGCCTTGGGGCATCCATAATCACCCGCGCGGCCACATTCTGTACTAACTGTAGCCTTCGAGTGCACCTCAAGGGGAGCCCCATGTAGAGAGCGTTACAGTAATCCAGCCGGGATGTCACAAGGGCTTGAGTGACTGTGCGAAGGGCCCCCCGGTCCAGTAAGAGGCGCAACTGGCGTATCAGGCGTACCTGATAAAACGCCCCCCTGGCCACGGCCGCCACATGGTCCTCCATGGACAGCCGGGAATCCAGGAGGACGCCCAAGTTGCGCGCCCTCTCCACGGGGGCCAGTTGTTCGCCCCCAATGGCCAGTGTTGGACTTATCTGTTACAGTATTTCTTTCGATGTTCTCTCACTTCAGTTTCAGTTCAAAGCATTTCTCACTTTTATTCTGAATTCCATTTGCTTAATTTTTGTCTTAAATAATTTTATATTTATTAAAATACTGCATTTTCTCTGCCACTTTTAATCTTAATTTCTTTTCTCCCATTTGCAGCTTCCATTTTCTGTCTTAATGCATTGTATGGCACAGTTCAACCTCTTTTTCTTTGCATGAATCAATCTTTCTATACATTGTGTCTCATCCACGGCCTCTTCTCTTCATCTTTTAAAATGTTATTGCACTTTTTTTTGTTCATTAGCCTTCCTATTAAAAATATATTTATTGCTCTCTCCACATTTCCCAGAAATATAGATTTGTCTTCTTAGAGCTGTAAACGGGTGAGATTCAGCCAGTTCGGACCAGCTTGGGTGAACCAGATGTTACTTTTAATCTGATCCACCAAACCAGTAGTTGAAAGGACTGGCTGACCCTCCCCTCCCCTCCCCAGGAGTCTCCACGTGGCCCATTTTGAATGTCAGGTAAGTACAGGGCCCACGCTGAGGCTCTGGGAGGGCAAAAAATGGGTCTACCAGAAATACCGGAAGCCTAGAAATGGGTTCGTTTCTGGCCTCTGGAGGGCCTGCAGAGCCTGGGGGAGGCCATTTTCACCGTCATGGAGTCTCAAGGAAAGCCTCCGGAGCTTTGGGAGGGTGAAAATGGCTCCCCTCCCCACCATGGTGCAGGAAGCTGACTAGGCCACGCCCCCCATGGCCATGCCCACCCAGCAACCAGGCAGAGAACTGCTTGCTCAATTTTTTCAGTCCCACCCCTGGATGTAAAGGTGCACCAAGTTTAATGTTCTGTTTATTACACTTTTGCATCTCAGTCACAAGAGAAAAGTGGGAGCTTTTTTCTTTTGCATTTATATTATTTCCTTCTCTTTTTTCCCCTCTTAAAGCCAGAGAACCTCTTGCTGGCCTCCAAACTGAAGGGAGCTGCTGTTAAACTAGCTGACTTTGGTCTTGCTATTGAAGTGGAAGGAGAACAGCAGGCCTGGTTTGGTGAGTAGAAGAAAACTGGGCTTACAGAGGTTCCATTTTGTGTGTGTGTCTGCGCGCGCACACATAATTGGGCAAAATACATTTCTCTCTCTCAGTAAAATGAAGCAGGGCATTAATTCTGCACTACTGTGAATTGGTAATTTTCTACAAACTAAAAATGATAGATTAATACTTTCCTCCGGTTGTTGTATTTTTTCCCTTCGTACTCCATTTTAGTTTGTATTCATGTTTATTCTTGTTTGTTAAAACTTTCAATAAAGTTATATTAAAAAAGAAAGAATGTAAACTGGTATAAGGCTGAAGCCAGCAAGTCAGGAATCAATACTTTATAATGCCTTGGTAAGGCCACACTTGGAATACTGCATTCAGTTTTGGTCACCAAGATGTAGAAAAGACGTGCAGAGAAGAGCAACAAAGATCATTAGAGGACTGAAGATTAAAACATAAAGAACAGTTACAGGAACTGGGTATGTCTAGTTTAATGAAAAGAAGGACCAGGGGAGACATGATAGCAGTGTTCCAATATCTCAGGGGTTGCCACAAAGAAGAGGGAGTCAAACTATTCTCCAAGGCACCTGAGGATAGGACAAGAAGAAATGGGTGGAAACTAATCAAGGAGAGAAGCAACTTAGAACTGAGGAGAACTTCCCTAACAGTTAGAACAATTAGTCAGTGTAACAGCTTGCCTCCAGAAGTTGTGAATGCCCCAACACTGGAAGTCTTTAAGGAGATGTTGGATAGCCATTTGTCTGAAATGGCATAGGGTTTCCTGCCGAGGCAGGGGTTTGGACTAGAAGACCTCCAAGGTCCCTTCCAACTCTGCTATTGTATTGTATTGTATTGTATTGTATTGTATTGTATTGTATTGTATTGTATTGTATTGTATTGTATTGTATTGTATTGTATTGTATTGTATTGTATAATACCTCCCAGTCTGCGAAGAACCATATCTCAGCTGCCCAATGCCACCAAGGAAACCACCATGTACCTGTTAATTTTACATAGCAAGGAGGAAGAATCCAACAGTTTCAATACTGAAGTGCACTGTATATGTGTAAAAACTCTGTATTCTCTGCTCTGAGAGGCTCAATCAGCTGCTGTGTTTAAAGCTTTATTCTGGCCAGGTCATTCCTAACCATCTTCTGCCAGGTCAAACTAAAGGATTAAACTTTTGGAGAGCTGTGATAAATGTATGAGAATCACATATTGCTGAAATAGTCTGTATTCTAAAAGTAATTACTTCAATGGAGTTTCTGTTTCGGAAAAAAGTCAACCACCCTGATTTAGACTAATTAAAAGTGCTCTAATTTAAAGGGATCACAGAAACTGATATGTCCACTGTGGTCATATTAGTCTTCCCCAGTGGCATTTATTGAGACATTTCTTTCTGTGCCTCTGTGTGTATAATATTATGCAACATTAAAGTCAGCTACGCTCCAGTTGAGAGAACGTATGTGTGTACATACAGACAGACATAAATCTGGAGTACTAGCTGGGGTTTAATTAAGTCATAATAACTGCAAGATGATTAGGTCATCCTAATGTCTGTTACTATTGTATCTTTAAGCTGTAGACACAGGCTGTTAAGGGAATACCTTTATCATTCCTAAGCCATAAATACATTTTGCAAATACACTAGTGCAGCCCATGCTTCTGCAACCAAAAAAAAGGTCCCTGAAGGATCTTGAATAACGAGGCTGTAAAAGATGATTGCTTTGAGACTTCACAGAGCTGTCGTCGGTTTGATCTGATAGCGCTCGTCTAGCTGGGCCAGCGGTAGGACGCATGGCGCTTTCAGTTGGCCGTTGCCTGTCCTTCATAATCCCTCAAAACACACTGGAGGATGATTAGTGATCCTCTTCAAATCTATGAGACTTGCAGCTGTGAAAATCAAGAGTGAAATCATTGCTTGACTGCCAAAGGCCCCGCTGCAATAAATATCCTCCCATTCCAGAGGGGAAGAAAGCAAAGGAAGACAAGACCAAGGCCTGCCTGCTGTTTTTGTTTGCAGGCTAACAAAAGTTTGTCATTTTCCAGAGATAGGAAGCAATCAAGCCAGCATTCCCAGTACAGGACTTTATAGAGTGAACTCAAAACCAGGAGGAGGAGTTCCCTCCAGTGGGGAAATAGATTGCGTGCAGTCACAGCTTTAGGGGAGAGAAAAATAGGGCTATTTGGGAAGCATTTGGGAGTTGCAGGAGCAGTAAACCCGGATCCAAACAGAGTAGAAGTTAGAAGAACAGCTCCCATAGTATGTGTGTCATAATAGAACACGAGGCTCGGGAGATGACAATTATCCTTGCTAATTCAGCTCTTCATATTTATCGTGCAATAAGAATTCCCAAGACTGAGAATTGTTCTAAATGAAAAGTTGTTGATTCTCCTGGGGGCAAATAGTGTAATTAGCTGTCTCTTTTGACCATTAACAGGTTTTGCAGGCACTCCAGGTTACCTTTCTCCTGAAGTGCTCCGGAAGGATCCCTATGGCAAAGCTGTTGACCTTTGGGCATGTGGTAAGTGAAACCTTATTTCAAAGGATGCTGAAGACAGTAACTTAGGGCAGCTGCCCCCAAACGTTTGGGCACCAGGGATCGGTTCTGTAGAGAGAGGTTTTTCCACAGGTAGAAGGCGTGGTTTCATGTGCTGCCTACATCCCATGTCCCATATGTGGCCTGGTTTCTGGCATGCTGTAGAGCAGTATGCAATATTTAGTCAATGGACTGGGGGTTGTGGACCCCTGACTTAGGAACAGAAAGAGCGTCCCATGGGATCTACTATCAGGTTTTTGTCTCTTTGTAGCTTGTCCATAGGATTGGCTATTTATGAAAATATTTAGTGGAATGCCTTCCCCAACTGCTGTGTTCTATATTTATTTTATTTATATTTATTTTATTACATTTATATACCGCCCTATCTTCCTGACGGGACTCAGGGTGGTGCACAGGAAATGATAAAAGCAATAACAATAAATACAGTAAAAATGGTAAAAATAGATTAAATGTGAAAACCCGTGCTAAAATTGTAATTAAGAACCCTTACTAAGATCACATTTAAAACAATGCCAGGCCGGCCGCATGAAATAAGTGTGTTTTTAATGCCCAGCGGAAGAGGCGCAGGTCCGTGATTGTACGAAGGTCGGGGGGCAGGTCATTCCATCGGGTGTTCAGAAATCACTTTGGTTGGGGAGGGAGGAGAATAAGCATTTATTTATTTATTTATTTTTTATTTTATTTTATTAAATTTATACCCCGCCCTTCTCCTTGTTAGGACCCAGGGCGGCGCACAGGCATTATTAAAACCACAAAATACAAAATACAGTCTATTACATTTGAAATGTAATAGACTGAAGGGCATTAATTTGGAAAAGCTAGAATCCATATTACAATTAACCCAAGTAACAGGTTAAAATGAAATCCTATGAGAACAAAATATGAGCCTGCAAGTCCCTCCTTTGAGTTGTTATTCCCAGACCTTTTTGTGTGTGTGCTTATTCTACATCATGGGCCCACCCACAGCACATCCCTGCCCACACTCCATAACACATGTGTGCCTACCCAGGCAGGCCATAGCACTCTCCTGCCTGGCCATACTAAAACAGCTGGCTGTGATGTTGCACTTTAGGATGTTGAATGACAGAAATTATGGTCCCAATTATCCTTGTTAAGTAAGAACCTCTGTTTAGTTATAGACAGTGCAGATGTTATCAATTTAATTACAGCATTAAGAGTTTTTGCTCTCCAACATGCATCAGAGCAGTTTGATGATATATGCAAAGTTCTCCAACTGAGTTCTATCTTTTAAATGAAAATAATGTATGGACAAGATAAAACACCTTGGTTCCAACATTCATTCTTGAAGAACTTCTCTCCATTGAAAACAGTAGCCACATGTTCCTATGCTTTGGTTTCTCGTCAGTAATTAAAAAATACTAGGACAGATCATCTAATCCCATAAGAGATAAAGGTACTCAAGAACTTTTTATGAGGAATGCTGTCAAGGCCTTGTGAAAATCTAGATATGCAATGTTGACAAGATCTCACCATCCATGGCCTGCTGGCCTGCAAAAACTCTAAATCAGGGGTCTCCAACCTTTGCAACTTTAAGTCTGAAGGACTTCAGACTTAAAGTTGCAAAGGTTGGAGACCCCTGCTCTAAATGATTCATGAGACAGATTCCCCTCTTCAGAATCCATGCTGGTTTTCTTTCAGCAAGACTTATCCCTCTGTGGGCTCAGTTTGTTTTTGGTTTGATTATAGTTTCTTCCAATTTGCCTGGAACATGTTAAACTGTCTGGGCTGTAATTTTCTGGATCTCCCACAGATCCCTTTTAAAATATTGGCTGAAGACAGTTATTAATGCTTCCTAGGTCATTAAGGCTTGCTTTCTCCAGCACAGGGAGTGACTATTCCTGATTCTTAGGATTGACTTATTGTAATAAATCCTTGTCAAAATCAAATCATTTATTCCAGCACCCTATTTCCATAGCAGAGCAAAACAACTTAGTTGAGGAAATACTCTCATTCCTAATGTAGCCATTATGTCAACAAATTATAAGGGCAGACTGGATTGCCCTCCTTCCTGTTACGCTGAAAGGAAGCAAGGAAGGAAGCCAGAATCTAGTGGTTTAAATTTCCTATAAATAGGTTCCACATCTGAAACCAAACTTATTTGCCAGAAATCTGTTGTTTTTACTGCAACCTTGTTCCTAATAAATCTTAGTAAGCAGAGAAGTGTTCCTTGTTATTTCACCGCCATTCTGATAGATGTAAGGAACAAAAGTCATCCCATTTGTAATTTAACACCTTTTTATAACGACGTTCATAATAAAAATATTTAAGTGCTTTCATGCTGCAGATTTTTTTTAATGACAGGTTGACATCTTTTCCTCTTTCCTATTTAATATTATCTATTTCCTTAGCTTTTTATGAACTATAATTTTGTTGTTTTTATCTCATGATTTATTTTGATTGCTTTTATTTAGTATCCTATTATGATTTATGTTGTTTGCTTATTTACTGAGTTTGTATCTTACGATTGATGATGATTATATTAATATAATCATGATTTATCACTTATAGCTTGCCAGTGATGAGAGCTTATGTACCAGAGACAAATTCCTTGTGTGTCCAATCACATTAGGCCAATAAAGAATTCTAAAGACTAGAGTTAGGGTTAGGGTTAGGGTTAGGGTTGCTTTGTCGACACCCAGGGGGAGAGCCTTCTCCATGGGAGCACCTGTCCTCTGGAACGAATTGCCCCCGGAATTAAGAACTATCCCTGACTTACGCACCTTCCGCCGTGCTCTCAGAACCTTTTTCTTCCAGCAAGCCGGGCTGGCATAATTTTTAATTATGAATTTAAAAACATGATTTTTAAATTCAAATTTTTATTAATTTTAATCAGGGTTGGTTGGTTTTTTTTTCACTTTTAGGCCAAAGTTTAATATGTTTTTAAAACTTTTTTAACTTTTATATATTTGTTTTTATTCTGGCTGTACACCGCCCTGAGTTCTTTGGGAGTAGGGCGGTATAAAAAACCAATAAACTCAAACTCAAACTCAAAAATAAAAAATTGAGAAATGTTAACTTTTATTTTTTCTCTCCTCTACTGATATCCAACCCCACTTGGACACTTATTACAACAAAAATAAAAACCAGTGTCAGAAGATCATTGCTTTCAATAGGTTCGGCTCAGCTTTTTTCTCAGACATTGGGCTCTACATGCTTAAAGCTGGAGGACTTTAAAATGTTCTTTGAATTCTCCATTGATGGGGTACTAGCTGAGGTGGCACAGTGGTTAGAATGCAGCACTGCAGGCTACTTCAGTTGACTGCTAGCCATAGTTCGGCAGTTCAAATCTCACCAGGCTCAAGGTTGACTCAACCTTCCATCCTTCCGAGGTTGGTAAAAGGAGGACCCAGATAGTTGGAGGCAATATGCTGACTCTAAACTGCTTAGAGTGGACTGCAAAAGCACTATGAAGCAGTATATAAGTCTAAGTGCTATTGCTATTGGGAGAAAATGCAATCATATAGAAAGTGATTGTCAAAGAGGTTGTTCCTCTATCCTGGTCCTGTTAGATCTCTCAGCGGCTTTTGATACCATCGACCATGGTATCATGTTGTGCTGGCTGGAGGGGCTGGGGGTGGGGGGCACCGTGTTAGGGTGGTTCTCCTCCTACCTCTCCAACTGGTTGCAATTTGTGTTGGCAGGAGGGCAGAGGTCAACGTCGAGGTGCCTCACCTGTGGGGTACCACAGGGGTCAGTCCTCTCGCCTCTCCTGTTCAACATTTATATGAAGCCACTGGGTGAGATCATCCGTGGTTTCGGGGTAGAGTTCCATCAGTACGCTGACGATACTCAGCTGTACATCTCTACCCCGGACCACCCCAACAATGCCGTGGAAGTGATGTCCCAGTGTCTGGAGGTCATGCGAGTCTGGATAGGGAGAAACAGGCTCCGACTCAACCCCTCCAAGACCGAGTGGCTGTGGCTTCCGGCGTCACGATATAGCCAGTTGGTTCCATCTCTGGCTATTGGGGCGAGTCATTGGCCCCTACAGAGAGGGCTCACAACTTGGGTGTCCTTCTGGACTCACGGCTGTCTTTAGAAGATCATATGACAGCCGTGGCCAGGGGGGCTTTTTATCAGGTTCGCCTGATATGCCAGTTGTGCCCCTTTCTGGATCATGATGTTCTATGCACGGTCACTCAAGCCCTCGTCACCTCCCGTCTGGACTATTGCAACTCTCTCTACATGGGGCTTCCCTTGAGGTGCGCCCGGAGGCTCCAGTTAGTTCAGAATGCGGCTGTGCGGGGGATTTTGGGAGCTTCTAAATGCTCCCACGTGACACCTCTCCTGCGCGAGCTGCACTGGCTGCCTGTGGCTTTCCAGGTGCGCTTCAAGGTACTAGTAACTACCTTTAAAGCGCTCCATGGCAAGGGACCTGGTTATCTTCAAGACCGCCTCCTGCTACCAAATACCTCCCACCGACCAGTTCGCTCCCACAGAGAGGGCCCCCTCAGGGTGCCGTCGGCTAAACAATGTCGGCTGGCGACCCCCAGGGGGAGAGCCTTCTCTGTGGCAGCCCCTGCCCTCTGGAATGACCTACCCCCTGACCTACGGATGTTCACCGACCTACGCCTTTTCCGTCGGGCCTTGAAGACCTATTTATTTCGTGCGGCCGGCCTGGCGTAGTTTTTAATTTGTTTTAGCAGGGATTTTAATAGGGGTTTTAGGACAGGCCAACTATTTCATGTATTTTTAATTGTATTTTATGTTTTATATTATCGATTTTACCTGCCTGTACACCGCCCTGAGTCCCTGTAGGGAGAAGGTGCGGTATATAAATTTAATAAATTCTAATTCTAAAGCTTTCTGACTTTTTAGCCAATCACCAAGAGAAGACAAGTCTCCTGAAGCCTGGGCTGTCTAATAAACCTGCTAGAGGTAATCCTCGACTTACAACCATTTGTTTAGTGACCATTCAAAATTTGAATGGCACTGAAAAAGGGACTTATGATCAGTCCTCACACGTATAGCCATTGCAGTATCCCCATAGTCACGTGATCAAAATTTGGGCACTTAGAGACCTGCATGCATTTATGACTGTCCCAGAGTCATGTAATCACCATTTGCAACTTTCTCAGCCGACTTCCGACAAGTAAAATCAGTGGGTGAAACCATTCACTTAACCACATGATTCACTTAACAATGTGGCAAAAAAGGTTGTAAAATCAGGCACAACCGCCCTGCTTAGCATTGGAAATTCTGGTCCCAATTGTGGTCATAAGTCAAGGACTACCTGTATCTATGTGTAGAACTATAGCTAACTATTCCTTCCACTAGGTAGATAAATGCAGTCACTGCTATCATTCAGCGAAAAGCCAATGCTAGAGATATTGTTACAAATTTTCATGAGGAATTGTGGGTCTTGTTTTCAGGCAAATGATGATACTGATGATTCAGACTGAACTGCAAAGAGCTCACACTTACACCTGAATCCTTGACATTTCAGTTAAGAATTAACCATTTTATACAACATCGGGATGATGTTGGCAATACAGGAAGATAATCAGCTCTTGACTCATCTCATTTTTTTTTTAATCTTGCTCACCGTGTAGGCCAATTCAGATCTCCTGTGTCAATCAACACCTTTCCACTAGCTTATGTAACAATGTTCCTTCTGAACACACAGGAGTTATTCTCTATATTCTACTGGTTGGCTATCCTCCTTTCTGGGATGAGGATCAACACCGATTATATCAGCAGATCAAAGCTGGAGCCTATGATGTAAGCGATCCTCCTTTTCCTATTCTTCTTCTCTCTCACCTTAATTTGTTTTAATAACTTTTTCTCACTTGCTTTATTTATGCCCTACCATATTGGAAACCAATCTAAATATTAATCTAATGTTGGAATTAATGCGTTGGCTATGCTCACATCCATTGGGACTGATAAACCATCGTTCTGAACTGCTGTTCAATACCAGTTTCATTCAGTTCTAGCACATGTGAAGAATATAGAGAGCTCCTGAAAGCTGTAATTCAACAAGATTTGAAAATCATAGACTCCTATTCCAGATTAATGTTCCTCTCAGACTATTTTATATTGTGAGCTTATCATGAAGGAAGCTGGACCTTCTATATTTATTTAACATATTTCTATGTCACCTTCATCAGAAAAGTCTCTCAGCAGCTTATGTAGAACAAATGCCAATTTAAAGGTCTACAATATGAGTAAAACAATTACAAAACAATAGAAAAATAGAAGTGACTGTTTTTATTGTATCAGTAAAAGGGAACACATGAGATTATAGTAAGGAAGGAACAGCAACAAGGAGAGTTTATGAACAATGGAACATCTGCTGGAACATGGCCTCTCTGCGTGAGATGGGGGGATTTTTCCTTCCTGTGACAGCTCTGAATCAAACAAATCTGTTGACTCTGTGGGGAGTTTTCTTTCTTTTTAGGGGAGAGTTTAGGTTGATAAAATGACCTCTTTGATCCCTCTTTCAAACCGGTGGTCTCTCTGTCCAGAAATTGGATTTTGCTGTCTTCAAAATAATGTCCTGAAGAGTGGCCATCTATATTAAAATTGAACAGTCCTCTTTCAACAGAGGGGGAAGTGATACAATACCACCTATCCCCTGTGTACCACACAATCCATTCAGCAGTCCCAAGAAGGTTCCACATCCATTTGGCCGCTGATTCAGGTGACTCTGAGGGTACAGATAAACCCCCAAGTGGCCTCAACAACTCTCAGAAAGTAACAACTGACCTCAAAGTGCTAACAACCAGATGACTGCAAAGAATAGAAATCTTTCCATTTCCCACAATTCAATCAGAACTGAAGAAGCTTCTTGAATGATAATTAAAACATTTTTAAGGAACAAAAACCAAGCAAGTCCAGTTGCTTTTTGAAAAATGGGAGGTTGATTGAGAATCTCCATAAATTATCTTATCCCATTTCAAACTGCTTTGATGGTGGGCTTCAGGCAGATTTGATCTGCCCGATGATGATTTTTATCTAGGAATTGATAGATGGAGCATGAATTCATTGGTTCCCATTGACATCTCAATGAGCTTTGATATCCTCTAGATCAGGGGTCTCCAACCTTTGCAACTTTAAGTCTGAAGGACTTCAGCTCCCAGAATTCTCCAGCCAGCTTTTTAAGTCTGGGAGCTGAAGTCCTTCAGACTTAAAGTTGCAAAGGTTGGAGACCCCTGCTGTAGATCAGGACTGTCAAACTCCCAGCCCATGGGCCAGATGTACTGACCATACCCACCACCAGTTTAACAAATGGAGGAGGAGTCCCATACGTCATGTGATGTCACTGTGATTACATGAGTTTGACACTCCTGCTCTAGGTCATCTGAGAAACTTGGAAATAGGAAGCACAACTTTGCAGTGAACCTATTGCTATCTCTCTCAGGTAGATTTCAGATAATGCTGCATCCTCAACATGCAAGCTGTGATATGGTATCCTCCAGAGCTCCGTTATGTATCTTATGCTTTTCAACATCTAGAAGAAGTAGCTGGAGGGAAATAAACAAGAGAGCTGGAGCTGGATGCTATTGTATGTTGATGATACTCTTTCTCCTTAATGTTTTTAGGAAATGGAATGACTCTCCTGAATGCCTTCTTGCACTTAGTAAAGGTCTGGATGGGTGATAATTTCTTGAAACTGGACCCAGACCAGAGAAAAGTGCTCAACATGAGGCCCCTATTCTAAACCTGACTCACTCTCTGATTTTCAAGGTTAAAGTAAGCCCAAATGTGCCTTTGAAAAGCTCCAGAAAATATACCAACCATGTTTGTCTTTCAAAAGATAGTGACCTTAGAATAATAGTGTCCAGATTGATAACAACCAGATTTAAATAGAGTAATACCCTCTGTATGGATCTGTTATTTCTGTCTAGTGTGCAACATACTGCACAAACATGTCCAGGCAGTCAACAGGAGTTTAAAAAAACTAACTTGAAAGTGTGCATGCACTAACACATACATAAGTTATCTTCAAAGCTTTACATGATTTAGTTCTAGGCTATAGTTTTCTCATTGAACTTCCACACTTCCCGAGAACTGCTGCTGTGGCCTAGAGGTGCAGCTCACCTCCCAATCAGAAGGTTGTGAGTTCAATCCTAGGTAGAGGCAGATGTAGGGTCTCCTGCTTGGGCAGGGGGTTGAACTAGATGACCTGCAAGGTCCCTTCCAACTCTGTTAATCTGTTAGCTTGTAAAAACATTTGCCTGTAATTCCTATGGTCCCTTCTGCAGTAATGCATGATTGAAGCTCAGCCTCTTGGAATGCATTCTCTGCAATATGGACCAACCTAATAACTTTATTAGTCTTTTTAAAAGACCCTTTCAACTCATCTTGAAATGGGTGAATGGGCGAAATGGAGATGGGCAGTCAAGAAATATGAAATATAAATAAATAAATATTTTTGTAGTAAAATATTTTTTAACTGTTGTACTAATTTCCCCCTAGTCAGCTATGTACCAAGGGAAAACTCATACATGACATGAACATCTGATTTGTTTTTATTGCTTTTAAAATAATGACATAAAATAAAGAACAACAAAAACACAAAGCTAATTTAGATAAAAAATACATACATCTAGATTTTTTTTCTATTTTCTTTGACAATGTGTGTATACAGAATATGTACTTAATACCTGGACTGTGAATCATTTGGGGCTTTTGGTTACAATTACTGTCTCAGAGAAATACATCGTGTCATAATTCTCTCCTGCAGAAGAGAGAATGAAGAGTTTTATCTTCTTGTACTTGCAGTTTCCTTCTCCTGAGTGGGATACCGTTACTCCTGAAGCAAAAGACCTCATCAATAAAATGTTAACTATCAACCCATCCAAACGTATCACAGCAGCAGAAGCTCTGAAGCATCCATGGATATCAGTAAGTGCAAAGTGAATCATACTTTTATTAGTAGATGCCTGGTGTCAGGTTTCCAAATAGCATCCAAAATTAAATCAGAGTCCAAGGCAAAGTGTTGCTCAAAGTTCCAATTTATTAAGAGAGCCATGCTGGCATATCTGGGAAAACCCAAATCTGAAACCTTCCCAGTCCCCCCCCCACCCCGTTTCCCCCACCCAGTTGAAAGTTCATGATCTTGCCCCCACACCCATCACATGGATCAATCTTCCACTGCCATGCTGGCAGTTCCACCCATCCAGTTCCAGTCAGGTGCAGAGGTGCAGAGATAAAGGATGACCTTGGATTCTAGAAAGAAATTTTATTTTGGCTACATAGTATTTAACTCCATACCATTTCCCCCTTCCATTTTTCCACAATAGAAATGGCATAGTAGAATAATAGAAAGAGTGGCAGGCCAAAGATCCAAAAGGAATATGACTGCACGCCTGACACCTGGATTTTGATAATCTCCAGGTGATGGTGTTCTCCCATTTTAAGTGGGAGGGGTCCGCAACATGAAAGCCCAGGGCCTTCTAAATCCTTCCATTCAAGCCCTCCAAAATGTTTCCTTTTGAATTCTTGAGAAAGTTGCTCTCTGAACTTCTCAGAGTTTTTGGTAGTTGACACAGGGTACAAATTGAATAAATAAATGTTGTAGTGCTTAAGATTAAAGAAAGGGACTTTTTAAACACAGAAGTAACGGTCATGTTGAGTGCAATTTTAATTTAATTTAAACTTAATTTCTTAAAGCAAATTGCTGAAGGAACAAGTATGGCTCTTGACCACAAAAAGTTAGCCTCCAAAAGTTCTTGTTGCAAGGAAAAATTATACCTTCCTAGTAGAGAATATGCAAAACTGCAGAAAATTATGAAAAGCATATGAGATCAGTCAAGATGATACTTCATTGCTCCGTTAAAACACCACAAAATTTAATTGGGCTAAACGATGAGTCTTTTTGCAACATTAATGTGGAGCAACATTAATGTGGAGCATTCTGCCACAGGTTGTCCTAGTAGAGCCACAGGAGGGTGTATGGATGTCTTTCAATACTTAATCACTGCCTTCTTCATATCACCAATATATTTGAGTCTCTGCAGAAAAGCCAGCTTGTAATGTCCTTCAGTTACAGCAACAGTGTGAAACTAAAGAACAGAAGCTGGCAATCCTGTTTCATAGATCATATTTACAATCACACAAGGAAGCACAGCTATAAGCTATAATCACACAATATAAGTTCAGGTTTCTAAAATAAAGAAGAGTTTTGTACTCATTTCCATTTCTAAGCATGCTTTCTTTCTATCTTTTAGCACCGCTCCACTGTGGCTTCTTGCATGCACAGACAGGAGACTGTTGATTGCTTGAAGAAATTCAACGCCAGAAGAAAGCTAAAGGTAATTATGAGACTTCCCTGTTTCCTTAAATGGAAGTTTCCACTTTCATTTGTTCTCCATCCATCTTGCATATGGCTCCATACTAGATTTCTTGCAGGTTTTTATTTATTTATATTCTACAGATCCAGATGACATCACCTGCAAGGGGTAATTTTTTTATATTTTCTCATCACTCGTGGTCATATTCTTTACACGCACGCACACACACACGCACACAAATCACCAAAGAGGAAAAGACAGACAAAAGAAGGGGTTTAAACTGGACTATATTTCTGTTTGTATAACTAAATTAGTTTCTATACATGAGATAGATCTGTTCCAAGTATAGACAGACAGTATTAATCCCACGGCCCTTAGTTGAGACAGAAAAATCATTACGAGTTTCACTGTGGTTCTTTTAAAAGTTCTTATCCAAATGATCTTGTTCATCTGAATTTGAAAAACTAACATTTGGTCGTTTGCGCACTGGCTGAAAATTTTATAGAGATTTAAAAGTTTTCTAGACCAGGGGTCCCCAACCTTTTTGGCACTAGGGACCGGTTTCATGTAAAAAAAATTCCATGGACCGTTGGGAGCCTCCAGCGGGTGAGTTGAGTCACATGGGCCGCGTGCGCGTTTGGCGGTCACGTGCAACTGGGCGGGAAAGCTGCCAAGGGTCCCGGGCGAAGGATCCTCGGCTGGGGCAGGGAAGGACAGGCTGCGTCCCGGGCAGGAGGGCCTACCAGCCCCTTCCCCCCGCGCAGGGCCGGGTGGTGCCCCGAATCCCCCCAATGCAGGCCGTTGTCCCTGTCCTATCCCTGGGGAGCGCCCTGGCCAGCCGCCAGGATAGCGGAGCGTTTGCTACACTTTCCTAAGAGTTGCTCTACTCTCTCCGCTGCTCACTCCGGCCCGGTTACTATCAAGCCACGGACCGGCACCGGTCTGCGGCCCAGGGGTTGGGGACCCCTATTCTAGACCATTGTTTTGCTAAAATAAGGAGGGCAGACAGATTACAGTTTAATAGGATTATTTCCTGACTAAAGATCGAAAGCAGTTTAATAACATCACCTAGGCATCGTTGATACAATATAATCTGTAACTTTTAACTAAAGTCTTAGAAGTAAATGTAATCACTTCTTGAGAGATTTCTGAAAACTGATATTAAGTACAATTCAGATAAATTGCATTCTTCAAAGGTCTGCCTTTGCAATTTATCTACTTTTCACTCCTCTGGGTGCTGCTGTGGGTAGGAAAAGGTTCCGTTAGGAAACTTAGCAATAATATCATTATCAGTTTCAAGATTCAATGTTTTCTTGGATTATTTCTACACATACATTCTATGAACTCTTGCAGATTTCTTGCCTTTGGGCTGGACACTAACAAAATTACTGACTAAGTAATGGATAGTGATCTGTGTTGGCTTTTTATACAGAAATCTGTTGATTCTGATAATGGAATTTCTCACTAGCTCACATAGTTGATTGAAATATTGAGAAATTGTGGGTTGTCACATGGTCAGCCAGATATTTAAACTGGATTTGGCATTTTTATCCACCTATTGAGCCCTTCACAAGGACTTTAGACAGGCAGATGTTGAGGTTTTATGGTATTAGAGGTATGTCACTAGATTATTATTATTTATTTGTCAAATTCAATTGCTGCTTATCTTGCTTTGGGACTAATCTAGGAGGCTTATGACAGTAAAAACACAGAAATGGCAGGAGGTGTCAACAGTAACAAAATAGTAAAACAATAAAATAAACAATGAAAATACAGAAATACAAAATTAAAATAAATGCTCAACAGAGGAGAAAGGACAACAGTCAGTAAACAGTAAAGACACAGATTCATTTGACTTTTTTGTCCTGTGCCCCAGAATTATATTTTGATGAACATTTCAAATCTAGCCATCGCTAGAATAACAGAGATGTAAACATTGTATTCTTATGCTAAATCAGTTTTATTCAGTGGAAGTATATCTTGCTTTCCCCCCCTGTAAATGCTAAACCAATTGCTCAGAATTCCCCATCAAACATATGTGGAACATTTCCTTTTCCTATTAGAAAGGGACACTTCCTATTAACAAGCCCAGCATTAAAATAGAATTCTGCGCTATGGCAGTTCAGGCACTTATAATAAACTCTTTTATTGACTTACAGGGAACGGCTCTGGATATGTTACTTTAGTAACGCATCGAAGTCTTCCCCCCTTTCAAATGATTGTGATGAGGCTGATCTATGGGACAATATGCTTGAGGGCTTTGTGTAGTAATAGTATAGTAGTGGTAATTGTGGCAGCTTTTATTTACAGCTGTTAAATTGAAATGGAGGAGAAATATATGCTACCGATGAGTCTTTGTCAGCATGCCCAAATGTTTGTTGTTTTTTTAAAATGCTGAAAGCGGAATGAGTGGGACAGAATGAGTCCAACGCAGGGGGTTGGACTAGAAGACCTACAAGGTCCCTTCCAACTCTGCTATTGTATTACATTATAGTGCAATGCATTTTACTACAATACTGAAGGTGGAAGGGTGTGGGATTGGTTTTTTGTTGGGATAATTTCTTCTGTTCTATGACCTGAGACAAATGACAGATGCATCCGAAGAGTTTTAATCTGTTGAATGTCTCAAAGATAGATGGCATGTTTGAGATTACACTTGGGATACTGTAGGAAATCCTCTTTAATACAGCAAGACATTTATCAGTTACTCTGGTCCCATCAGAGCTCAAGCGTTACTTGTTTAGTGGAGAACAGAGTTTCATTAACATTGGAAGGAAAGCTTTTTAATCTCTATATAAGATAGCTATAATAAACTCTGTGTCCACCATTTGGAAACTCGCAGTTAAAAATCCCTGAGCTAATATCCAGTGACTTGATTTCTGCAAACTGTTTGCTGTTTCTATTAATATCTTCCCTGAACTATATTCATCCTGCCCTGAAACAGGGCCAAAGGTACATTCCCCTTGTAGCTCAGCCAGCTCCATTTTTCACGGGATGTTTTTAAGAAAAAGGAGACATTAGAGTGGGCGCGGGGGTGGAGGGATAGCCCTGATTCTAAATCTAAGTCCTCTTTCCTTTTTGTCTTTTGTGTGTTCCAGGGTGCAATCCTCACTACAATGCTAGCAACCCGTAATTTTTCTGGTAGGTAACCCAATTCTATTTACTTGCTACCTCGTCACTTATTAGCTACTAACATTGGTTAGAAACTGTGGCTGGTTGCTGCAGACTTCTACAAGCAGGCTTGGACATTTTTTATGTGATGCCCAAATGACATTTTTTCTGTTTGTTGAAATGCTCATACAAGAAAAAGAAGAGAGGGAAAAAAATTAAATTTATGTTGTAGCCCATACATGATAGTGGTGACCTGAGGAGAAAGGTCTGAAGATCTTATGTTACAGTGTGTATATTCTTGGACTGTGACTTAAATATACTACCAATCTAGCAAGTGATCTGACCACCTATTTCCCTTACTGTATTTTAAAAATACCCCTAACAGTTCCCGTTTGAATATGGAAGTAAGAAAAAGTTTCTTTGTCAAAAGAATCCATGAAGACATTTAATACAATCTGCACATTCTGTAGCTCTGCAGGAGGTAGTACTGAAAATGTTGGCTTCTTAAAATTAATTCCTTGTAATTTTGTAAAAAAAAAAAGATTCTTTTATGCAGGTTAGTATTCCTAAACAATACGAATAATTTTTCCTTCAATAACCCACCCCGTAGCCTTTTCTTCACTTAAAGCTGAAAAGCCACTGTAATTAATTATAGCTCAGGCCCCAATTCACAGAGTGTGATAAATGTAAACTCCCTTGGATTAACAGCTCATCAACATAGCTTGAGGAACATCAACTAATCATTTCCAAAGGACATATCTGCATATCATTGCCTGTGTCTGAGGCAGACCAGGGATAGCTTTAAGTGTTCCATTCTGAGAGTAATGTCGTCTCTCTTATCCAGTCTCCATGAGTTGTGTGTAGGCAAAGTTGGACATGTTGATGCCATAGAAGAGGTGGCCTAAAATGACTTCTTCCATTCTGATTATTTGATTTATATAGCCATCCACTTAGCACATGACTTAGAGCAGCATATATCATCAATAAACAGCATATATAAATAAACACAAGAACAAATAATAAAAATAAAACACAAAAACATAAGGCCATAAGGTGCTTGGAAAGAGTCATCCTATGGGATCATGCCATTCTGTGACCCAGTGCCTGGAGAAAGAATTAAGGTTACTGCCTTTCAAAGGCAAGATAGAGCTGGGTCAACTGAATTTTGAGAGAAATGCTGGTCCAAGGATGGAGGTAGTGAGAGAAAGAATATACCCTGGGTCCCATCAAGTGACATTGGCTGAGCAATAGAATCTAGAACATTCTGGACCCTGTCAGATCTTACCAGAAAAGCAGAAATAAATGGAGCTCCAAATATGCTTTTCAAAAGGCAATTCTGAAGAAGCTTCTTGGATGAGAAATGAAATGTTTCCAAGGAAAAACAAACAACCCCCCCCCAAAAGAAACATTTCAGAAGTTGCCTTCTGAAAAGTACCTTTGAGACAACAATGACCTAGATGATTCAGAATCTCCATGGACAAAGGAATGTAGCATTAGAAAAACCCCTACCCCAACTGGTTCTGTGATCTTCCTGTGGAACCATCACCTTCCATCCCATTCCTGATTGGTCTTCCACCCTCAGCCTGTGAGGGAGTCTGAAATCCAGCTTGCTTGTTTCTTCTTTAAATGGGTCAATCACCTATCCATTGGTTGACTTAGAGACCTGGTCCTAAATGACCCTCCTTTCAAGCAAGTAACTGAATGTGTTGAAAATATTTGTCTTTTATATTCTGTAACCTGCCTGGCAGGGAAAGCCCTTCCTAGTGGTCACAATGAGCAGTATCAGGAGCCTTGTTTCCATGCACCCACTCCTCTGGTAATATTAGTTTACAGCTCCCATACCAATCTCCACAGCTCACCCCCTTGTTCAAAATCTAACTGCTCTCCAGCACTGATCCAGCAACAGTGCAAATCTAGATGACTGCTGAAGGGGAGCCAATATTTTTTTTAAAGAAGAACTAGACAAAATGACTTTTCCTGTCATCATAAACTGACTGATTGATCCCTAACTTTTAAAGAATTAAAAAAAATAAGTCCAATGGGGCAATGGGGCAATAGAAAAGGGGGAAAATGCTTGGTCATGGCTTAACCAGAGTATTGCCTCTGCCAATTTTCAAAGGCAGGGGCAGGAGTGGAATGCAGGAGTTGGGCAGGAGTGGAATGCAATCAAGGAAACCAAAATTACAGCTTTTACTACAGAAATGTGTGCTGTAGGGCACTGGCAGAAACCTTCTACAACATGCTATGGAGATAGCAAGACTTAGGAAAGGACCCTGGTTAAGAAAGAACATAGTAAAGCAGGTGTGTGAATGTAACCTAAGTCTGGCTTGCATAGTAACTCATATAGATACTCACTAGGGAGATTAATTCAGGCACTAGCATCTTTCTTCCACCATGTCATATTAATAAATAGATATTGACCATTTTGTCTGGTTTATTAAGTGAAGACAAAATACAAAAATACTTTTTTTGCACATTGATAGAAAGGCTGTGATAAACAAATCAATCAAATTCCCATCCCTCAATAACGGGGCATTCAAACCATCATAATTATTTATTAATAGGAGTTTGAAAGAGCTCAGATTAGATAATAGAAAGTTCATTGTACACTATTCTGTGAGAATGTTGGGTAGCAAGGTTATTAATCAGAGGGGTTTGCCCCAGAATACACCATCCTGTGAGATGAAGCTATATAATAATAATAATAATAATAATAATAATAATAATAATAATAATAAGAAGAAGAAGAAGAAGAAGAAGAAGAAGAAGAAGAAGAAGAAGAAGAAGAAGAAGAAGAAGAAGAAGAAGAAGAAGAAGAAGAAGAAGAAGAAGAAGAAGAAGAAGAAGAAGAAATAATAATGAAATATCGCATCCTGTCCATCGAAACTACACGGCTATAGATGAAGCATGTCACAGTGACACCCATTGTCATCGGGGCACTTGGCACCATGTCCAAAAAATTTACTAAATATATCAGCAAATTGTAGCTTCCTGCAATAACACCAGCGGAACTGCAAAAAACTGTGATACTTGGAACATCTTACATTCTAAGAAGTTCATACCTAGGATGCTGGCAGCAAACTGTATCAACCATTAGCACCAGTCAATAGTATTTGCAATGCATTTTTAAATGTTCAGTTGGCTGAGTTTCATGTTTTATGAATAAAGTAAATAACAACAACAACAACAACCCTAACAGTGATACTCATTGTCATCATTGGTACCATCTACAAGAATTTTACAAGATACATCAACAAATTGCAGCTTCCTAAAATAACTCCAGTGGAACTGCAAAAAACTCCTCTACTCGGAACCCTGTATATTATAAGAAGGTACTTGGTTGATACCTAGAATGCTGGCAGCAACCCGTATCAACCATTAACACCAGTCAATGGTATTTGTAATGCATTTTTGAATGTTCAGTTGGCTGAGTTGCATGTTTAATGAATAAAGTATAATAATATACTTTATATAGAATGCAAGTACTAGGATAAAAATATTTCCTTCCTGCATAAGAATTGCATAGAACTAAAAATATTTAATTATATTTTTAATTAATTTGTAATATGACATATAAAGAGAATACAAAAGTAAATATTAGGGAAATTAGGGAAGAAGAAAAAAGGAAGTGGATAGTGAGCAAGGTTGGGGAAAGGCATTGACTTTCAACTCCTTTGGTGCAGTAAAATAAGGCATTAACTTCTACCGTCAACTTTTTACTTTTTCATAATAATATAAACCAGAATTAAGTTTTAAAAATCATTGTTCAGGAAAGTAAGGCAGTTTTATGGGATTTTCTAAAGGAATCTTGAATTTACGGGGAATCTTCTAAAAACAGCTTCCATTTGCTAAAATTTCACATGAAGAAAAATGGATCCACAAGAAATGTATTTGGAAAGTTATAAAATGGCTTTAAAAGAGAAATAAAAAAATTATGGAGGATTATATTTACGTTGGGTTCCCAGTATAGGTTTAGAGCCACTGAACAATTTACTGTCCTTACGTTTTTTGCACTTCCTAGAGTCATCTCAATTATTGTAAGAAACATTGTAAAAAAATGCTGAACCATACAGACATTTGCTCTCGTCTAACAAGTCTCCCTTACATTTTTAGAACTTGATTGATTGGGACAGATACCCATTTTGGAAGGAACAATTGTTATGAACAGACATTATTTCATTAAGGCTATTTCAGGGTCTCCCCCCCCCCCCAAGCAAACAGATTTCTGCTTAGGAAATTACAATATGTTCAGTTCTCATTCTCATGTACAGTATATGTGTCACTGTGGGAACTGTTGGATGCAAAACCATAATTGGCTGTTGTTTTTACATATCAGCTCATGTAATAAAGTATACATAGGTGGCATTTACATGTGACAATATGTAATTTGTTAAACCCAAGCAGTTAAGAATTTCAGCAAGTAGAAAATGCATTGCAGAATTTTTTAAAATCGCAAGCTGTAGAAAAATATAATACACTTAGAAGATTGTGCAATAGACGTGTATTTGATGGAATAAGAGCATTTAAAAAGATCACAAGAAAAACATCATAACAACTTGAGAAATAAGAGAGGATATAGAGCTTAACAATCTAAGGAAACAAGTTTTTTTTTTAAAAAAAACCCAAAATCTGGAGCTGTGGAAAGGTTAATTGGCTGAGAATACTGGAAATGTTACAGGTTTATCACAAAGACTAAAAAAAAATTCCAAAACTTCACACAGTATGAACTTTCTATCTAGCATGCACCAAATATAGTAATCCAGGTCTGCAATGGCAATGGGACCGGGATAGAAAAGAAGGGACCTGTTTTTTATCATTGTCAAAATGTGGGCTGCAGCTGTCAGGATGTCATAATTGCAGCACGTGATCTACACCAGCATGGGGGACTAAAATTAGCAGGAGAGCCTGAGAGTGAGAAAAGCAGGCAGGCAAGAGAACACTTATCTACAGTTGAACCATTTGTGAACCGATCTAAGAAAAAAGTGAGACCAGCAAATTTAGAAAGTCGAGTGGTTTCAAAGAGAAGACTAAATCATTATGGCCATGTGGTGGGAAGATCCTTAGTCCTTTCAAGAAGGAATAAATGAACTTCACAGAGAATGCTCCTTCGGATCGCCAACATTGCTGGGCTCTGCTTTGACTTCTTCAAAAACTTGGGAACATGATTATAAGTGGCTGTGGCTTGTTTTGTTCAACTGGAAGGATAATAGTAATCCAGTTTGCAAGCTTCATGGGTTTCTGAGAGACTTCCTTCCGACTGCTGGATTATTATCAGAGAATGCTGCAGCACTGATTGTGTGGTTTTCAGTTCCCTTGTCTCCTGCTCTTAGACAGTTCTCCTCATGTTGCTGATTCTCAGTTTTCTAACTCTGGTATCATGCTTATGCCTCTTGACCTGGTACCTTTTCTCCACAGGAGGGAAAAGTGGTGGCAACAAGAAGAATGATGGTGTGAAGGTAAGTCCTCTTCATTTCTGGATCCTACAAGATGACAAATACGCTTGGATGTCTTCTCTAGTCATGGGTCCCAGCGTGGCCCAGATCTTCTGCTTCACGTGTTTCTCAATTTTTAGACACATTTTTCACATTCTTGCCTTTTCTACAGAAAACAAAACTGAAGGGAGAAAAATTATATCTTGTAAAGCTTAGGTATAGTAATGGTTGCCTCGGTTTATCCTCAATTTGCTTATTTAATCCATTCCAAAATAAATGTTAAAAAAAAAGAATTAGAGAGCAGAATTGTGAAAAGACAATAATAGAGAACTAAGCAACATTTTGACCTGCTCATTGAGGCTGAGAAATATATTCTAACAATTCTCTTTCCATTCTTTCTTACTTTTATACATTGGAGAAAACATTGTGCCTTTCTTCTAATCTTCTACATTTCAATATTATCAAATAATTATATGATTACTTAGAAATAATCTAGGTTCAGAACCGATTTAAGTTTTCAGAAGTTATAGTGATACTGCCTTTTTGTAGAACTGTAATTCACAATTCCCCCTATGGTATTTAATATCTTAGAATATTTCTGTGGCTGTGTATAATCTCACAATATACCCTGGTGTGAATTCCTCTTGATCCCCTTAAATATTAGTTCCTAGTGAATTATCTTTCCAAGCAAAGGAAGTTTTTAAAGGAGGAGCCCTTACCACTTTGCAAAGACAGCTGTATTCTACACTGCCTCTGGCATTTCTACTCCCATGTAAGGGCTGTCGCAAGGAAGCCTAAGAAAAGAAATAGGAAGTTAGTTTAAAATTGGGATTAAAAATACCACAATTCCCAGTGATCCCAGCCAAGATGGCCAGTGGAGAAAGTACATGGTGATTTGATTTAGCAAGATCTGTCAGATACAGTATTTTGCTCCTTGCTTAGGTTTTGAACAGAATCCCAGCTGTTCTCTTTTTTTTTTAACCTGAATAGCTTGATGTGCTTTTTAAAGAAAATTATACTCTACTACATTAATATGATAAAGCAGCTTTGGAAACATGAGATAGATGAAAGAATTCAGAGATTGTTGTCACTCCTGGGTCTAAGGAGAAAGTAGTAAACCCAGGAACAATGCTTCTAAGTCTTTGGCTTTTGTAAGGCCATTGGCACTTTGAAAACTGACTTTAATGAGAAGCAGATTCAAGCATGAACACCTTTTTAGCAGTAATACTACTTCCATTGCTCAGCCCCAAAGTATTTGAGTTGGAAAAGAGTGTAATGTAGCTGTGCACTGACATTATTACTGTTTTATTTTCTGGAAACCAAACTGGAATTTTCTGGAAAGGTGTCTGGCAATCCTTTCACAGTTCAGTTGGTGACGTGATGGTGGTTTGAGGGTGTGGAAAGGAATGCAGTTTCAGAGAATGACCATATATATGCCTTGGAGATTCTGACAACAGGACTAATGGGCTAAGATATATATTTATGCTGAGGCAGTTGGCTGTTCCTTGTGCTAACAGCCTCTCCTGGTGCTCTCACTGTTAATTCCTCTCAGAAACTAACCCAAAGAATCAGTTTCTTCCTTTACAATAGTTAAACCAGCTTGCTGATATATTCTTGTACTTTCCCCCCTCTTATTTCTGTATGCAGTGGAGGAGTTTTTATTCGTTTTGTTTCAAGGCACAAATGTCAGATTCATGGCCATAAGATTTCTGTATTTTTCTTTAATAAAATCCACGGCTTGATAAACTGCTCCCAAGAAGCAAATGTTTTAAACTTGAAGTAGGATTCTTTCCATGAATAGTCCATTTTAGAAAGATAGATATTCTTGTTTGGATATAACAACAGCTCATTTTTTTTAAAAAAATACCTTCTTTTTAACCAGCGGCTGCACAATAATGTTTACTGTCCCATTCAGAATCACATCTCCACACACCGAATTAATGCAATCTCTGCACTCCACCTTGTCACATCCTATGTCCTAAATTACTAAGTTCACTTCCCTGTACTGTGTTCTTTTGACTGTATGTTTGTCCTACTTAAATGAGGCCACTGCTTTTGTGTTGCATCGTGTTATGTCTGATTACCTTTATAATTATTGTCCAGTAAGATTTCCTACTGTATCTTTTACTAGGTTTTCAATGGAATTACCATAGATCAGTGATGGCTAACCTTTTTTGGCTCGTGTGCCAAAAGCAGGGGGAGCACAGGGGGGTCGTGCGTGGGCATGCCATACCCATAATGCTATGTGTGCGACTCCCTGCTTTTGGCGTGCTTTTTTTGCCCTCCCCAGGCTCCAGAGGCTTTCTAGGAGCTTCCCCGAAGCTTCCAGAGGGCGAAAAACATGCGAGCTGGAGCTGACAGGGCACTGCCTTGCGTGCCCTAAGAAATGGTTCCACTTGCCACCTGTGGCACCCGTGCCATAGGTTCACCATCATGGCCATAGATCATAGCCTAGCTAGAAGATAGTAGGATCTGTTCTCCTTTAAAAAAAAAATTCAGAGGACAGTTGTGAAGCAATTGTTTAAAGCAAGATATGTTATACATAGATGATAGAAGAAAACGAGGATCCCAGATGCCAATGGGAATGAATTGCTATTTCTAACCACATGATCTGAAACATATCATAATTTAATTTGCAATACTCACATTTGAAACCAGTTTCTAAGTGTGAAGCACCTGAAGTGCTCAGCTGAATCCACTATCTGAAGTGCTGAGATGCTACATCCTTTCGGAAGGGTTCTACTTTCTACCTTGCCTGAGTAGGCATGTTCAAAAGAATTGTGCTAGGATTGCTGCTGAAGCAAAGCAAAATACAAAAACCAAAACTGGATAGTAATGATGATAAATAAGAGGGAACTTCAAAACATTTCTGAGTGCTTAATAAACTTCTGAAATGTAGCATGTCAATTCCCTTCCAGTATGCAGTGTGAAGTAATTTCATCAAGAATTAAAGGCAAAGTTTTAAATTATATTTCTTGGGTTATTTCTAGGATAGTGCTAATTTGTGGTGTAACATGAGTCCATGTCTGCAGTTAATGAGAGGCTGATTTTAACCATTTAGTATATGGGTGATTTTTGATGCCATTCTGAGGTTATATAAAACATATGCATATGATCTCTGCTCCTTAGATTCTAATTTTTTGCAGTTAAGCATTAACCATATAGAAAGAAACTATAGTTTTAGTCATCCTCATTTTTAAAAAAAAATTCTAATGAAAACGTGTTAACACATTCCTACATAAGGTTAATGATTACTGCACTTTGCAGAAATCTAGGAAAGAAGCAAACATGATATGAATAGCATCTATTTGTTATTTTTGTTTTCAAATAAAAAAAAGCATAGCAACCCTCTTTTTTTTAGTGGGAATGAAAGTACTTTGTCATCATTAAAATCCAGTTTCCAGATTTTCCTCTTGGGAGAATTTGTCTCAGGGCCACTACAGTCTATATCAAACTTATAGTTTTGCTACCTGGTAATCACTGCAGATGCATAACGTGGCATCTTGAAAAGTGACTGTGTGGGATTGGATATGCTTCACATATCCATGCAAAATACTCTGAAAATGTGTTTTTAGAAGAGTACACCCATTAATCATTTTATGGAGCAATGGATTTCAGCTGCACCAAATGTAGAGTTTTAAGTTTGTAAAGTAAGATGCTTTCAGCTTTCAGCACTTCACCAATTGTTTAAGAAAGATTCAGATACTGGTGTTGTAACATGTCCCGCCTCACTAAATTGAGTTAGAGGGTTGTTTGAATTCCTTCTAGCTTATCTTCTGATTCTAAATGAACAGTTTTTGCCTATTCTACTAGCAGGATTACAATATTTCCTCTTGGCAAGGCAGGTAGTTTTAGTGTGACATCTAATGTGCATTCTGCTTGGAAAATTTCCACTTGGAAATATTTGCTTTGGCTTGGATAAGAAATGAACTAAATTGAGAATTAGATGTCAAGGCTGTGTTAGGGTAAGATTCATAGGCAGCAAAGATGAATAGCACTCAGGGTGCGCTTTGAACCATGTTGATTGAATTGTTCCTTCTGTGGGAAATTTTAGACTAGCATGCTGCGTACAATGGTTGTTTTCTGTCTTTATTGAAGACTTTGAACTCTTCATTTAAGCATCAGGCTTACCCACAAGAAAACCCATCTTCTTAGAGGGATCACCCCAAGTGTCCCAGGTTCCTTGGCATCCCATGTTCTGCTCACTTCTTTCTTTCTCACTCTGTGTCTCTTCTTGTCCCATCTCTTCTCCTTGTTTTTCCAGAAAAGAAAGTCCAGTTCCAGCGTTCAGTTAATGGTGAGTGTCCTTTGTCTTCCTCAATGCTGATAATGTTGGGCCTCTCAACGTCTTCCAACCATTCCTGTTCTTAGAAAGCATAGAGGGTTGGGTTGAAGGTTGAACCTCTTCGGTGCAGCATCTCCCCTACAAATCCCATTAAACAGGAATGGATGGCACAAAAGAAGCTGAAGCCCACCGAAGAGCACTGAGAACCTAATCTGAATTTCTAGGGAAAGGTTTTCAATGGTGCTTGTCATTTAGCAGATGTGCAGACTACCTCCATCCAAGGAGACATGAAGGAAAAGGCTATCTAATATGGCTCTGCTGGAACTGTGCAGTCACAAGCAATCAGACAGCTGATGAAGCTTGGTCAATTTGTTGTTTGAGACCAAGATATGTAAAAAAAAACCTGTCTGGTAGGACGAACGAGTAATCCTAGTATAGCTACCAGAGCTGTATTGTTGATAAAGTTGGAGAGTAAATGGCTCCCCTTTCTCCATGTTAATTTGTGTATCACTTGGCTGTTTATGGAAGAAAGTATGTGTCAGGCTTTGATGGTCTATGTGGGTCTTAGAAACCCTCTTTGTTTTACTGTACATTTCTTTCTTTACTATGCACTCAGTGTGGCCTCTTTCACTCCTGCACAGTCTCCCTCTCTCCCTCATCCTAGTTCCCTCCTGTTAATTTGTACATACTGTCTTTCACTTCTACACAGCCCTCTTATTCCTCCTTACGTTAGGAGATTTCGGGACCTTCATTCCTGCTATACTGATCGGTCTTTTTTATGATGGTAGACAATTGCAAGAAAGGCAATTACATTTTTACATGATAATGCAGTCGGACCTCCTGCTTAGTTTTGTAAGTTTTGGTTAGAAGTCAGGGGAAATGTTACAGATACAAAGGAAGCGCTGCAGTTGTTTGACCTTTACTTATGCTTACCTGGTTTTTGTTTCTTTGCAGTGTTTGATGCTGTTTGGGTAAAACCTTAATGAAAGGTTAACAAACAGTTCTGAAACAAAGTTGAAATAGTCTTACTTTGATCCAATATTTTGCTTTTTCTTTTCTTTTCTGGTCCAGGAATCTTCAGAGAGTACAAATACCACCATTGAAGATGAAGACACTAAAGGTACAATATAAGAATTTGGCAGAAGTAGTGTGGAATGGTTTCTAATCCTTTTGAGTCAATAACTCAGAGTTCAAATCAGTTCATTACTGAAGGAAACATTGGACCCAATTCTCATTACCCAAATACAAATAGTCTTGGCTAACGGAACAGTACAAGATTTTCCAGCAGAATATTACTTCCACTGTAATTTCAGTTCCTGAATTAGAGGACAATTAGATTTCATTCATACTACTTCAGTTCTGCTGATCTATGCAGTCCAGTCCCTAGGATTAGACAATGAGAAAATGTATAGGACAGATAGACTATGGGTTAACCCTCTACAACCTTGCTGTTGCAGTGTAGCTGTTGCACTGCAGGACTGAGACCATCACTCAGCATTGATCTGGGTATTTCCCCTGCTCTGCCCACTTCCTTTGATTCCTAGATATATCTGTCCACTTCTAAGGCACAAATATAAAACTGCATTCTATAGCTATAAAGCTAAATCAATGATTGTGTTGTGTTAGCACTGACTGTAAGCATTGATAAATTCACCAACAGTCAATTGCAGAAAGAACAGCTTCCATCCTGTGATAATATCTGTAACACCGTCAAATATCCAAACCTAGCCCAGGTCCTTGGTAAGGATTCGATAGGTAGACAAAAATGTCATATCCAATCTGAACATCTGGTTGACGGTGCAATGATCGATGATGATGATGATGATCATCATCATCATCATCATCATCATCATCATCGTCATCATCATCATCAAGCAAGAAAAAATAACAAAGTACCAAGACTTGCAAATTGAAGTTGAGTGACTGTGGAAAAAGAAATTGTGTGTTGTCCCAATTATAATTGGAGCCCTTGGAACAATACCTAAAGGGCTACCTCACTGTTTGGAAATTCTAAATTTATCAGACGTGAACATGCTGATTCTACAAAAAACCACCCTACTTGGAACAGCTTATATCCTCTGACGTTGCCTTAACAGTTCCTAGGTCCTTGGTTAGGACTCGAGCTGTTGAGCTACCAATCAGCCCAAAGACTGTGAATCTCACCAAAGATTACCCAATAATAATAGTAATCATACTAATAATAATTGTAAGATATGCACTCCACTCAGTTTCCCTAGCAAAGGATTCCTTTATGATTCTGCCTTCCAGAGGACTCAAAAAACACATTGAAGAGTTTTATACTTAGGAAGAGACATGCAAAAACTTTTTGGCTAATCCAACAAATGTGTGGATCCAGAGAAAGCATTCAGGGATTGCTTCATTTCTGTCTGGCAAATTGTTTAGGAATAAAATCTATATAAATGCACACAGCCTTGGCTGACAGTGATTTATTAACATATTTGTAAAACTTTGTAACTGAATCTTTACAGCAGATTGTTTAAAAGAACATCTAAGTGGATTTTGAGGTATAGGGATGGTTAAATGACTCCTTTCCCCCCTTTTCCTTTCTCCAAATTGCCATCCCCAATGACTTCTCTTTCTGGGATACAAAATTGATAGTGACTGGATTCATATTTGTTCTGGAGAATGGGGGTGAAGAGTATGTCTCAGTTCAACTCTGCTGGTTGAAATATTTTAAAAAGATGGTTTGGAATAAACATTATCAGAATATGCACAGAGAATGAGTTTAGAGTTTTAGTAAGAAGATTACTTTATAATGTTATATTACAGTTTTCCATTAATGAGAGGTAAATGGGAAACGATCTTCTCTTGACAAGCACTGAAACTCTCCTTAATTGTGATAGAGTTTGGAAACTTTATTTGCCCCATACAGTCTGATTAGAGTGACTGGTAATTATTCTGTGTTTCTACTTTTCTATTCTTGGCCAATCTAAAGACGTTTTCCTTTGGTTGACCTTGAAATGCAGTGGATGGGGGCACATAAGATTGGAAGCACCTGCTTGGCAACACATTTGGTTCAGCTTCTTGTGTCATTTGGTGGACAACTGATGCATGTGGGAAATTTTCTTCTGGATACTTCACTGCAATTCCTATCAAGACAAACTATCTACAATTGGGGAGATGACAAAGACCCATCATTTTTGATAGCCATTGATAGACTGATCTTCCACGAATTTGTCCAATCTCCTTTTAAAACCATATAAATGGGAGCCCCAGCTATGCACTGGGGGGGGGGGGTGTTATTTCCTTTAATTGTCTTAGAAATTTCATGCATTTAATTTCAATGAATTATCTCAAGTTATAATATTATAAGGAATGGGGAAAGCTTCTCTTTATCCTCACAAATATATGCCTTGGATATTTTTCTGTTTCTTCCTATACATTGCTTCATTTCAGTTTATAAAACTTTATTTGCTATAGTTTTTCCTTCTAAGAGAACTGCTCTGGATGTGGGTTTAATTTTTATATATATTTTCTAGTTTTTTAATATCCTCTCTTAGGTGCACCAGCATTGTGTACTTTCTGCAAATGTTGGTTTTTATATATTTTAATAAGGGAGTTACTGTGTCAGCAGTTCTAGTTTAAATTCCCTTTCTGATATTCTGAACATGGAATTTGTCTTCTTTTTTTCTCCTATCTTTCACCTTCTTTGTAACACACCAGTGAAAATACATACATGCACACACAAATATGTGTGTGTTCACTGGTGTTTTAGGAAGAAGGAGAACAAAGACAACAAATTCCATGCTCAGAATACCAGAAAGGGAAAAGTTGTGATGGCGCAGTGGTTGAGATGCAGTATTGCAGGCTAACTCTGCCAACAGCCAGCAGTTCAATCCTGACCAGCTCAAAGTTGACTCAGCTTTCCATCCTTCTGAGGTCAATAAGATGAGGAACCAGATTGCTGGGGACAGTATGCTGACTCTGTAAATCACTCAGAGAGTACTATAAAGCACTATGGAGCTGTATATAAGTGCTATTGATATTGTCAGTTCCCAAGGCTACATGTCTTCTTCTCATGGCAGCTGAGTTTGCTCAGGATTTTTTTGTGAAATACTTTGTTAATAGTTTAGAAATTCCAAGTATATAACATACCTGGCTTTATATAATACACACCAAGTTCCTTTGTTTGCTGATAACATCAACAACAAAATATTTGTACTTAAAACGTGGTTGACTTTTCAACGAGCTTCATTCTTCTAAGGGGTTACCTATTTTTCCGTGTAATAATACAGCCATTTCTAACTTATTTATCATTTCCACTATTGCCCCTGGCTGCTTTCTAGCTCTTTGAAACAGATACTGAGGTGGCAAAGTTCAGAATTGTTCTTTAAGAAACTTGGATTTCTGCACATGGGGATTTATATATTTTTAGTTTGTCAGGTTGACTTTATGTCCCATTTGTCTACTTTAATCAGAATAAAGCTGGAAGTGACCTTGGAGGTCTTTTGTCCAACCCCCTGCTCAAGCAAACCTATGGCAAACCTATGGCATGCGTGCCAAAAGTGGCATGCGGAGCCATTTCTGAGGGCACGTGAGCCATTGCCCTAGGTCAGTTGCAGTGCGTATTTAGCACACTGGCCACCTGATTTTCAGCCTTCGAAGGGCCTCCAGAGGGCCGGGAAAGGCTATTTTCGCCCTCCCCAGGCTTCAGGAAAGCCTCCAAAATCAGGGGAAGGTGAAAAATGGGCCTACCGGAAATGGCTATTTCTGGCTTCTGGAAGACCTCCGGGGAGCTGGGGGAGGTCATTTTTGCCCTTCCCAGGCTTCAGATGGGGGGGGGGGGGGTGCACACATGCGTGGAGGGTGAGGCAGTGGAGGGGTCATGCACGCATTCATGGAGAGTGTATGGGGGATTGGATTATGGGTGTGGGCACATGCATGTGTGCTATCACGCTTACATGCGCACTTTTGGCACCTGAGCCAAAAAAGGTTAGCCATCACTGTCCTATACGAGGGGCCTGCAAAGTTGGCTCTTTTAAGACTGGTGGACTTCAACTCCCAGAATTCCCTAGCCAGCCATGCTGGCTTGGGAATTCTGGGAGTTGAAGTCCACCAGTCTTAAAAGAGCCAACTTTGCAGACCCCTGTCCTATACCATTTCAGACAGGTGGCTGTTCATTCTCTTCTTTTAAACTTCCAGTGATGAAGCACCCACAACCTCTGGAGGCAAGTCATTTCACTGATTACTTGTTCTAACTCAGGAAAATTCTCTTTAATTCTGGATGGTTCTCTCTTTGATTAGTTTCCATCTATTGTTTCTTATCTTTCCTTCTTGTGCTTTGGAAAATAAGTTAACCCCATCTTCTTTGTGGCAGCCGCTCAAATACTGGAATACTGCTATCCTATCACTCATAGTCCTTTTTTCTAGACGTGCCATACCCAATTCCTGCAACTTTTCTTCATATGTTTTACTCTGCAGGGCTTTAATTTGCTTTCATTTCCTTCAGTCTTCCTCTTGAAAAAGCCAGCTTGAATACAAATATCTATACAACATTCTTGCCTGTAAAAGCAGAAGAAAATAAATGGTTTCATGTCATCTGGAAATTTGACAATCATCCCTTCATCTATGTCCATTTAAAAAAAAAAAAACTTGGCAACTTTAAGATGTGTGGACCTCAGCTCCCAGAATTTCCCAGCCAGTATGGAGAGGTTATTAATGTAGCCACCCATCTTCTAAACAGTTCTAGGTGGCTCCATATCAAAAGTTAAAGCACCATTTAAAACCATATTAAAACTATAAATCTAAACATTTTAAAACATTAAAAACAGCAACAAAAGTTGAAGTTCACACGCCTTAAAGTTGCCAAGCTTGAAAAATACTGGTCTAGATGCATAATAAAAATGTTGAGCAACGAAGGATCCAGAACAGATCCAATGGCATTCCATGTAATACTATTCTCTAAGCTGATGGAGAGCCATTGATAAGTACTTTCTGGGTGTGGTCATTCAGCCAGTTATAACTGTTATATCTTTTACCTTTTATCATTTTATTAGTAAGAATAACAGATACTTTGTCAAATCTGTTGCTGAGGTCAAGGTATACTATGCCCATGACATTCCCCCAGTTTATTAAGATAATGAGTCCATTAAATAGAACATATAGTTAGTCTGACATGACTTGCTTGTGATTAATCCATTCTGTTTCTGGCTAATAGTTTCATTCCTATCTAAGTGCTCATAAATACACTGTTAAAAAAATCTATTCAGTCAAGCTAATAGGTCTGAAATTCCTTCAGTCATACATATTCTTTACTTTTCTGAAACAGGGGCACCTTTTGTTTGCTCTACTTTTGCGAGATGTTACCAGTTTTCCAGGAAAGATTGCAGGAGTTGTGCAACCATCTCTTCTACACCCTTCCGCATCCTAGTAATTCATCCTGGAGATTGGAATTTGTTTAAATTTGCCAAGTATGCTTTTATCTTCCCCTTGTTTAGAATTAGCCGCAACTCCTCCCATCCATCAGTGACACTAGAGTAGTCTTTGGGGTGTCAGTTCCTTTCTGAGAAAAAGCAGACATAAACTATTGAGACATTTTTTTACTTTTCCTCATCTCCTATATCTTTCCTTTATGGATGCTATGTCCCTGGAGCTATGATGCTTCATTAGCAGGGGCTAACCTGTGTTTGGAGAGCTCTATCAGCCAGCTGATGCTCACCTTTTCTTCATGCTGTTCCTGGGTGGGTTCAAAGAAGATAATTCAATGAGCGTTCCACTTTCTGAATGACTCTTGTAACCCCTAAATGGAAAAATAAATTACTAGCCTTCCCATCCATATTTTCCAGTACGAGTTCTTGTGTTTGTTGACTTCTGGGGAAAAAATGTGATAAGAAGTTCTTCAAGGGAAGGTCAATTGTTTTTTTTAAAAAAAGCATTAAAATAGTCCAAACACTTCCCAACCGCCTTGCTGCTATTGTTATATTTAAACATCTGTGAAGGTGAAATGCAAGTACAATTTCGCTATTGGTTGCTTTTTCCAATAGCTGTGATCATAATTGCATGTTGCAGCTGTAATTGGATGGGGGTGGGGGAGAGGGATGCGTTCTAAACAATGCATATAGGAACAGACAAATTTCAAAAACATGATGCTAAATTATTCTTGGGAGATAACGGATTTTTGCCTTGAGCTCAGGGCCAGGAAGTGAGATGAGGCAAAAGTTTATGCAATGGGGAGGTGAACTACTCCCACCCCCACAATTTGCACAACTGCAAAGAAAAGCATCAGCTTTGCAGTACTTAAATAAACAAAGAAACCAAGGCAGAGCCAAAACCAAAGCTGAATTCCAGGTGAAGGGAGGTTAATGAGGGACGATGCCAATCTCCACATGGCACAAAACAGTAGTGCAGCAGTGGTGTGTTCCTCACCCTCAAAAGATGTTAAAGTGAAGGACAGCACACTCATTAATTTTTGGCTCTGTGTAATTGCTGCAGCAGTTGTTTTTACTTTGCATAATTCATTCTGGTTCAGATAGTTTTCGATATGCAGAAAACCCACCCCTAAGATACGGAAGATCTTATTTATCATCACTGTGGCTCAGTGATGGGTTTCAAATGTTTTTAGAACCTTTTCTGTAAGTGTGGCCTGCTTTGTGGGAGTGGCTTGCCAGCTATGTGACCGGGTGGGAGTGGCTTGGCAGTCATGTGACTGGGTGGGCATGGCTATCTTGTAAAATGTGGCGAAACTCACTTAACAACGCTCTTGCTTAGCAACCAAAATGTTGGCTCAGAAACTCTGGCATTTGAATCACACAAGTCTTAAAGCTGTCAAGTTTTATAAGACCCTTGCACCCCTAACCCTTTAGGAAAAAAACCTCAGGGGTGTTCAAACTTGACAGCTTTAAGACTTGTGGACTTCAACTCCCAGAATTCCTCCTCTTGCTCTTCATCTTGATGATGTGCGGACAGGCGGGAGGGGGGGGAGGGGGTGACTGGAACTGGTTCTAAACGGCACTGTAGATTTGTGGAACCTCTTCTATAGAAGAAGTTAGAACTGGCAGGAACCCACCCCTGCTGTGGCTGCTGAGGTGTCCCAAAGTCTTGAATATATCTTCAAAGGAGTAAGAAGTAGAAACTGGATCTTCCAAATAGTGAAATTTGATTTCTATGCCCAATCACATTCTATGCATTTCCTATGCTCAGCAGAAGCAGACATAAAGTTCTAAGAAGGGTTCCTTATCATTGTCCATTTCCATTCAATAGTTTCACTGTTTCTCTTCTCTTGTTTTAAATCCAACAGTACGGAAACAGGAAATCATTAAGGTGACGGAACAGCTGATTGAAGCAATAAGTAACGGGGACTTTGAGTCCTACACGTGAGTGTACCTGCTGTGTGTTTTGGTTCGTATAGAGGGAAAAGAACACTCCTCTCAGCTTGCCCAGTGTGTAGGAGTGCAGTTAGTAATTCTAAATGCCTTATCTATGGAAAACAGCATAGTGATGTTGGCTGGTTTTGAAATGTCAGCTTGCTATGAAGGCAAGCAAATTAGTGACTTTCTTTGATTAGTATTTAAAACACAGTTAGAAATGGACCTCGGGAACTTTCTATTTCTCTGTCCCTTGTAAATTATCTTGTTATTATCTTCCATCATAATTACAAAAAATGGATTGTTCGGGACCAGTGATAAATCTCAGCTGTTACTGCTGACTAAATTATGATTCCTGACTGAGAGGATGCACTGCATGAACGTATTAATGAAGAATAGGGGATAAAGACCTTGTTTTTTCTTTTATCCCTGAGAGTGAAGTTTTAAAAAAGCAAGTATTCAAAAACCACTACTAGTTCTGTAAATAATAAAGTAGCAAGGTGATTCAAACATATCGTTGTTAGAGCTTAGCAGACATTTCGAAAGACATATGGGAAACATTTTTAGAGATAATTCAAATAAGGCAAATTGCTCGTTCTTGCAATATTGTGGTGGAGTCAGACAATATTGACCTTCATTTGTAATCCCATGGTTTTTTCATTATTAAAAGGAAAGACAGAAAAGCTAATTAATGGTAGCAAAACATCCAAGAATTACAAGGGTACATCCTTGGTGGGTAATTATGAGTTAAGAGAGTAGTTTCCATACATTTTTTTATTTAAAAAAACCTAGTAGAATGTTTTATTTGGAAACAATTGTTTATTTTCTCCTTTTACTAAAATAGTTGCTTTATGGTTTATTTTCTTTTAAAAATGGATTTCTTAAACATAGTTCTATAAAGTCTGCCAGACCTTCTTTTTAAGAATAGTCAGAACAACATAAAATAATGCCATTATTAAATGGTTTAAATCATAAACCAATAACAAAACGGTAGCAAAGAATTTCCATCTAGAAGATTAAAAAACACACAACAAAGTGTGGACCAAGTACATCTACTGCTTGAGAATGGAAACCTTCTCTTTAAATTGTATCAGAAGTCAGCCAGCAGCAGGCTAGTTTTGTCACACAGTTGACATGGACTTTTAACAGATCACTGTTGCTTCTGAGAACACTGTGAGACTTGTAATCCGTCCTTCTAAAAAAAATACCCCTAAGCATATTATGTCAACCTATGTCTCAATATTCCAGCATAGAACTTATACATACATACATACATACATACATACATACATACATACATACATACATACATACATAGTACAAGGCAGTGGTGGGTTCTGGATCCTGTTCCAACTGGAACAGTTGGAACAAGCCCGGTGGCATCCACATGGATGTGCACAGCATGAACACGTGTGCCCAGTGTGCCCTACAGCGACACCTCCGCAAGCATCCGCGATGCTCCAGCTGCTCAGCAGAGCATCGCGCAGGTGCTGTACATGGCATGCGCGGAAGTTCCAAAGAGTTTAAAGACAGGTAAAGAGTACGGGCAGGCGAGTGGGCCTCTCCAGAGCACCAGAACGGAACGGTACCCAGTGCTCCGGGCAGACACCGGTACCCCCATACCGGAGTGTACCACCTGCAACCCACCACTGGTACAAGCTACTTCTAACACGGATGGCCACTTCTCTCAAAATGAGCCCCTGATCCTTCCATGCGACATACGAGGAAGGGACTTGGATCCCAAGTCAAACCAAATTCATATAACAACCCCCCACCTCCTCTCTTTGAATTCAGATTCAGTGTGCTTACCATGTTCATAATTGACCTTGTCTTGTCAATCAAAAGTCCATTGGATTGAGATGGGTGGCTATATGGGTTAATTGAATGAACAAATAAATATCCTTGGAGGCAGTGAAGGACAGTCTTTTTGGAGATATTAGCCTACATCAATTCACAGCTTTTTTTCACCCTTTTTCACTGATAGTTGGGTATAGTTTTATACTCTCACTTTGTATTCATCAGCATGACGAAAAGCTTCTAAATAAATTTGAATAGTGAGATAATTATTTTTCTTGATCGTCTCTACCTTTTCTCTAGTAAAATGTGTGACCCTGGAATGACAGCATTTGAACCAGAAGCTCTGGGGAACCTGGTGGAAGGGCTGGATTTCCATCGATTCTACTTCGAAAACTGTAAGCAACCTTTATGTTTTGAAAAGTTGCTGGACTTGGATTTAATTCTGTGTATGTCTCTGTGTGTGTTTAACCCCCAAGCAATCAAGGATGGAAAGGGGAGTGCATAGCTATGTATTTCTATGTGGAAGAGTGTTTTGCTTATAAGAGAGAAGAGTCTTCATATGCGAATTGAAGAATTAATTATACAGTCCATCTTTATTTATTTATTTGCACTATTTAAATACCATCAACGTACTTATTCCAACAAGCCGGCCTAGCGTAGCTCCCCGTTTCTGACTATATTTATAAATTTTAAATTTTTAGGGTTTTAAAGGTTTTAGCACGGGTTTTAGGTTAATTTAATATGCTTTTAAGAGTTTGTATTGTTTTTGTAATGGTTTTTAATGATGCCTGTGCGCTGCCCTGGGTCCTAACAAGGAGAAGGGCGGGGTATAAATTTGATAAAATGAATAAATAAAATAAATAGGCGTGCTGTTGCCTCCCAATAAGGAGATTGTGAGTTCAATTCTAGGTAGAGGCAGATGTAGGGTCTCCTGCTTGGGCAGGGGGTTGGACTAGATGACCTGCAAGGTCCCTTCCAACTCTGTTAATTGGTTAAATTTTAATTTATACTTTCTTGCTCCCTCTTCGGACTTTGTCCTTTGGAAAATGGCTTCTGCTGTGTGTATATTGGCTTCTGCTGTGTGTGCCAGTGCCTGGAAGCCGTACGGATCTGGATGGGAAGTAATGGACTCAGGCTCAACCCGACCAAGACCGAGTGGCTGTGGTTTCCGGCTGCCCGATTCAACCAGCTGATCCCATCGCTGGCCATAGGGGGCGAACATCTTGCCCCTGTGGATGGGGTGCGCAACTTGGGTGTCCTCCTGGATGCCCGGCTGTCCATGGAAGATCAAGTGATAGCCGTGGCCAGGAGGGCGTTTTACCAGGTTCACCTGGTTCGCCAGTTGCGCCCCCTGTTGGATCGGGACGCCCTTCGCACAGTCACTCATGCTCTCGTGACATCCTGACTGGACTATTGTAACTCTCTCTACATGGGGCTCCCCTTGAGGTGCACCCGAAGACTTCAGCTGGTCCAGAATGCAGCCGCGCGAGCAATAATGGGTACCGCAAGGTATACCCATGTAACACCGCTCTTGCGCGAGCTGCACTGGCTACCTGTCGTCTTTCGGGTGCGCTTCAAGGTGCTAGTTCTCATCTTTAAAGCGCTCCATGGCTCGGGACCTAGCTATCTGCGGGATCGGATTCTGCCCCATACATCCTCCCGGCCGATTCGCTCCCACAGAGAGGGACTTCTCCGGGTGCCGTCCACTAGACTTTGTCAGCGGGCGACGCCCAGGGGAAGGGCCTTCTCTGTGGCGGGCCCAGCCCTCTGGAACGATCTTCCCCCCGACATTAGAACAACTACGGACCTCCGCTCCTTCCGTCAGAAATTAAAAACTCACTTCTTCTGCTTGGCCGGCCTAGGTTAGTCTCTACCTCAGGGGTTAGGGAATGTTAATTTTAAAAATGGGGATTTTAGTGCAGGGACAGTTGATTTAATCTGTTTTTATTGTATTTATTTATGTATATATTTTATGTTTGTTTTAATTTTTCCCTGTGCACCGCTCCGAGTCCCCCAGGGGAGAGGACGCGGTATAGAAAAAAAAAATCTATCTATCTATCTATCTATCTATCTATCTATCTATCTATCTATCTATCTATCTATCTATCTATCTATCTATCTATCTATATACATATGTACTTATACACATGCATAGATAGATAGATAGATAGATAGATAGATAGATAGATAGATAGATAGATGATAGATAGATAGATAGATAGATAGATAGATAGATAGATAGATAGATAGATAGATAGATAGATAACAAATATAAATCATAGATTACTGATAGATGATTGATAGATGATAGATATATAAATTAGAGGCACCTTAGAGGAGTATAAGAGGCACCTTTTTTCTTCTAAAAAGAGGAAAATCTGGGTGGTCTTATACATCTGGGTGAAAGTAGCTTGAGAGTATCTTGAAAATCTGGGTGGTCTTATACATTGAATACAGCATTTTTTGCCTCCCGGAACACTACCCCCTTCACCAAACTGGCTGTGCCTAGCCTTATGGAGGCTTCCAGAGAGCTTCTGGGGGCTGGGGAGGGCAGAAATTAGCCTAAAATGAGCCTTTTTGCCCCTCCCCAGCCCCCTGCAACACTCTATAAGCCTCCGTAGGGCTATGCGTGCAATTTATTTGACATAAAAATGGCCCATTTTCGCGATAAATTGTACACAAAATCATAAGTGTTTTAATGTGGAGTGCATGTTTTTACATTCTGAGCCTGGGGTAAAAGATTTGCACAATTATTAAATTAAGCTTCTTAGACTTAAATCTGAATTGGAGCAGCAAAAAGCATTTGTAGTCAATGAATAATAGAAATACACCTTTGAAAGAAATATTGCATTCTGTTTTAAATGTGGCTGGAACCTACACTGAAATCCTAGCAAAATGCATTGCATACCTGTATTTTTTTCAAATTGATTATTTTCCCCACAATAGCACGGGTGCAATTTAATTTAATTTATTTTTAATATCCTGTATTTATTGTTTTTTACATTTTATTCCTTTCCTGTGCGCCGCCCTGAGTCCAATCCAGAGATATAAATTTGATAAATAAATAAATAAAATAAAAATGAGATAATAATCTACCAGGTTATTATCCTGAGAAGATCTTGGAAACTGCCATCACATCATTGACTTTCCCCCTGCCCCCATCTGCAGTGTGGTCCAGGAACAGCAAGCCCGTGCACACAACCATCCTGAATCCACATATCCACTTAATGGGAGATGAATCTGCCTGCATCGCTTACATTCGTATCACACAGTATGTGGATACAAGCGGGATCCCACGCACTGCCCAATCGGAGGAGACTCGAATCTGGCACCGCCGGGATGGCAAATGGCAAATTGTTCACTTCCACAGATCTGGAGCACCTTCGGTTTTACCACAGTAAGTCAGTCCCAAGCTATGCTGATTTCTATTATCGCTTCTCTTGGTACACAGGTAGAAGTATATAGGTGTGTCAATTTAAATATGGATTCCAAAATTCATTCTAAAGAAGATAGCAAAAAAAACCCCATATCAGTTAAAACCATTGTTAATGCATTCAACATATGAACATGCAGTATTGGTTCATTATCTGTGCCCAGCACCTGAAATTTAGAGCTCTAAGTGCAACAATGAAGCTGAACTAATGTATTATTGGGCTTTCACTAGAATGAAGTATATTTTAATGTACTTTAAATGGATCCAAGATAGCATAAAGATAACCCTTCCTCTGTTCATATCCTTCTCAGAAGCATGGTAATTTTTTCTCGCTTACATTAATATGTTTGAATAAAATTACATTTGTTAAATAAATAGGCGGTCCTTTTCTTTTTAAAGAAACTGCCATTCTTTCTGTTCCATTACTCTGTGTGTGTGTGTGTGTGTGTGTGTGTGCGCGTGTGCTTGTGTGTATGTATGTATGTATGTATGTATGTATGTATGTATGTACCGTATTTATTCGACTATAACGCGCACACGTGTATAACGCGCACCCCCTAATTTTCGATTAAAAATCGGTATAAAATTTTTATTTTATACCAATTTTTATAAAGCATGACTTTCGCCCGTCTCTTTCTGGGCTCGGCGCTTCTGCTTCCCGAAGCCAGCGAGAGCTCTGCGAGTGAGGGGGACGGGTGTGTGTGTGGAAGCGAAGGCGGGGAGGAGGAGCTGCCTTCCCGGCTGGGCTCCGCAGCTGAGGGGCGATGGAGCAAACCGCGTCTCTTTCTGGGCTCCGCTTCTTCCCCCGTCGCCGCCGCCGCCGCGCTCCCCGCCGTTCCACCCTCACCAGCCCGCCGACAGGGCAAAGGGCTCCGCAGCTGAGGAAACCGCGTCTCTTTCTGGGCTCCGCTTCTCCCCCCGCCGCCACCGCGCAGAAACCCGAACCCTCGTTTATAACGCGCACCCAAACTTTGAGTTCTTTTTTGGGTACAAAATTTTGCGCGTTATAGTCGAATAAATACGATATGTATGTAAGGTATACTATTTTGTGCTGTGGGGGTTTGACATTTTACAGCCTATGATGAAAGAATGATGACCCGGCTCTAAGAATTTGAAACATGGGGTTGGTTTTTTCTTTTTTCTTTTTCTTTTTAAATAAGAAACTTAGTAAACTATGTAAAATTCTTCATGGAGGGGTGGAAAAATTGTAGATTGGGGTTGAACAACACTAGACGATTTACCCATTAAAAGCATCAAGTGCTTAGCTCTGAAAAGTGTCGATTTTGCATTCTTCTGCATTCAGCCATGTTCCTGGAATTGATTTTTTTTTTCTGTTGGGTTCTTATATGTAACAACTACATGGATGTTAGGTACAATATGACCCTTTCCATGCAAAGTAGAGCTGCGCCTATTCATTTGGCCGCTATAGACGGGTAAGAATTTCATTAAATTAATTTATCAAACATATAAACATGCACAACTGTCAAGATGATTCCGTATTTGTCTACCAAGGACATTCATACAACGTTAAACAAGTGACAAAAATAAGGGATTATATGAGGCAAGAATGGCTAGCTGGGAACAACCCGTTTGAGAAAACAAGGTTTCAGTGGAGGAAAATTTGCCGATCCCTACCCACCAGCCCTAAAAAGTTGCAGTGAAACCCTTTTTTATAACTGGGTTGAAGCTTACATGTATGCTCTGTCTTGCATATTCTTTTATATCAGAATTTGAGGGTGGGATATACTATCTTCTCTCTTCAAGAGAAAATGACTTTTTAAAGCAGTTCTTGGGGCTGTGTGGGCCAAGCCTAACTGAACCTAATAGCACAGTTGTGGGGAACGATGGCTCCTTTAGGACCTGTGGACTTCAACTCCCAGAACTCCCATGCTGGCTCAGGAATGCTGGGAGTTCAAGTCCACAAGTCACAAAGAGGGCATCATTTCCCACACCTGTAATAGCAGCTGGTCATTAGGCAGTTCTTAGCAGGCTGTTCTCCTCCAGTCCCAGGGGATCATTGGCAAGAAGAAACCCTTCCAACATAGCAGCCAACCTCCTATACAGTACATACTTGCTGTTAAAGGCCACCTTTATTTCCCCAGATTGTGAAAGCTGAATACCAGTAGCAAACCAGGTTCCATATTTGTCCACAGAAGATACTTATAGAGCTTTAGACAAGTAACGAAAATAATGATATGGAGGCAAGAAAGGCTAGCTGCGAAAAATCAGTTTTAGAAAACAATGTTTGGTTGGAGTAAAACAACTATTTCTTTTTGTGTCTTTCAGCTGAAGCACCTGTCTTGCAGGCCAAGTTTCTCACTGCCTCACTACAAAAGGAAGATACTTGTTATCCTTTACCTAGGGAACTTGGCAGCTGGCTCTCCTATTTGTTTCTTGCTGGGAATTCCTTTTACCCTCGGAACTCCTTACCAAAATAAACTGAGCATTTAGTAGACTTTCCCCCTCCTGTTGCACCTGGTTCATGTTTGCTATTCTGTGCCATCCTAGTAGAAGACGGCATGTGTGATGGCCCTGTTGCAGGAAACGGCTTTCTGTAGACAACAAGAAACCAACATGGAAGAGGCTGAGATAAAGCCTTCATCAAATAGAAAACCAGCACTTTCCGGCCTCAGCCCCCCCATCTGCCTCCCCATCTCCTGGGAGTTATAAGCTACAAGTAGCTGCCCCTTCTAATGGGAGGCCATTGTGATTGGACCATCCAGACACCACGTGACGAAGCCACTCTGAGTCAATGCCAGCCATTTTCAGTTGTATCTGGAACCAACTGTCAACTAAATGTGATGTCACACACTCCTAAAACCAGGAGGCAGCCAACTAATTTATTAGGTGGCCATACGCATCTAGTAAATAACAAAATTATTTGGTTTAAACTATTAATTACATAAATTCCAAACAACTTTCTATTACTAGGAAAAATCTCTATGTTCACAAATGTTTCTTGAAGTGAATTAAGCTTTATTTTGAATGGCGTGTAAAATGTATCATTAATTTATCTTCCCATCAGAATATATTTTGGGATTAGGTCAACAGATATTCCCAACAATTCTAGCAAGAAAAATACCCTTTTCTTGAAAGGAAATGGCCAGTCAAGACCATGACTCTAAGTCAGTGTTGGCAATTTTCAGATCTGTGGACTTCAACTCCCCATCCTGGCTGAGGAATTCTGGGAGTTGAAGTCCACACATCTTAAAGCTGCCTATTTTTTTTAAAAAAAAACACTGTTCTAAATAACCATAAAAGAAATAATAGCTTGAAAATATTGAGCCCACAGCAATTATTTCCATGTTAGTTTTCACTATAGTGAGATATTTTCAAAATAGTGAAGTATATAATCACCACTATTCAATTTATAACAGGAGTTTCATTTATTTATGATCAGTTGGAAAACAGCTGCCTAAAAAAAGTGCTGTTTTGACTTCTCAGGCTACTAGGTTAGACTTTGTCTCAGCAAACCTTTAGTTTCCTTATTTTTAACAATGTGAATTTTATTTTCTCTCTGCCTCTCCAAGATGTGGATTCTTAACTAGACAATAGCAATAGCCGGGCTCCCAGATCTGGGCTATCTCTCTTTGCTACTACAGTATCTAGCAGTCAGCTGAATTTTGGTAGCACTAAGCCGTTAACAACCAAATAAATCAGCAAATGACTCCCAAAGCCCTCCCTCTACCTTCGTCCACCTTTCCTACATATAAATTTCAGGAAACATGGCAGCATGGAGGATACCGATGGGGTGGAAACAAAATTGCCCCTTAATTTGAAATAAAAATAGAAGCCAACCCTTTCCAGCAAAGATAGAAAATGCAAGCTTTACAAATGACACTTTGAGGCATTTCAATGATGCTTTTAACAAACAAAATGAAACCTTTCGCTATTTCTTGTACTTTGCATGCCTTTTTACAGGAAAAATGAAACCCGTGTTATTTCGTAAACTTTTGAGTATTGCTGAAATGAATCTTTATGTAATACCTAGAAATATCAACTGTTTGGGTTTGTGGTTGATTTTTTTTTAAAATAAAGTTGGGGTGGGGTGGGTGACTTAATATGTTATTGTTTACATTTGGAGTTGACTTGTGATAAATTGTTATGAAAAGTGTAAAAAGGTACAAGAAACTAAAAACGGGGAGGAAGGATGTGTGACATGGCCCTATGGAAAGGCAGAAAGAAGTTTACACAAATACAAGAACCCCGTCAGGGGTTCACTTGTTATATGCTGCGAAAGTCTGACAATCCAAACTGCACATCTGAATGGCATCATGAAGACAGAATCAATGTTGGAACAGTGGCAATACCTGTTAATACATCATGACATAAAAGCCAGCTTGAAGAAACAGAGAAATGGATTCTTCTTAAGCCTGTATAAATTTATTTATTTTTGAATGACAGAGAAAACATATTGAAAATGACCTGGAAGGCATCACCTACTTGCCTTCTAAGGATAGAAATAAGAAGCCTGATGATGATTATAATTATTATTTTGGCAGTCTCTGTTTCTTGTTCCCTTTTATTATTATTTTTCCAGCTTTAAGAGTCTTTACTCTTTGGTGTGAGATTAACTACCATGCACTTCTACTACCAGGGGAATGAACTTATAAATGGCACTTCCTTCATTTGCATGACATCTAACTTTATAGACCGCTATATGTATTTCAAAGCAAACAAACAATGCTTGTTTAGAAACAATTACAACAGAAAACGGATAAGCTTGCTGTATACATTTTGAATGATGTAGTTTTACTTTTTCCGTAAAATGCTTAGCTATCCATCTTCTAAGACAGTGTGAATACATGATGCTATAAAACTATGTTTGCAAAAAGGCAAGAATAATTTCCCACTGGAGCAGGGGGGAAGTGATGACAATTACAGGGCACCTACTTGATAGGTTTTGATTGCCTTAAATAGAAGTTTACTTTTTTACAAAGTAGAAATATACCATTTACACAAAACTGATAACATAATAGGATGATTCAATGCTCCTTTGGAGCTGTGAAGAATTATATTGAGATTATTTGAGTTGAGAAGGGCTTTTAGAGTTCAAGAGGTATTGTATGATTATATGGATCTGAATACATATTCATATTTAAACTACTTGGGTTTCCAGAACATTGGGGGGGGAGGCTTCCTTACTCAGTTCTATCCTGATATTTCACTTTAACATGGTCATGGACATTTATTTTTGAAGGGTCATTCTCCCACATATCATAATTTTATATTGAGCATCACTAAGCCTTCTACTCAGCCCTGGATTCCAAGAAAGAAATGGATCTTCTTTTTAGCTTGAATCTCCTTTTAACTTATTCATCCTTAAATAACTGGCTAGAGACCTACTCTTGTGCTCTTTCCTTGTTAGGCTAGAGACCTACCCTTGTGCTCCATGGAAATCCCAGTTTGGATAATAAATCTTAAACACTTCTCAGTGTTGCTAAACCTTAACAGCCTATCTTGCCTGAGTTTTCACTTGGAGAAAGAGTCTCCTACCCATGTTTACTATGAGTTGCCATTGAGTATCTTTCTTGTGGCAACTTAAAACACTGCATTTTGTAATATTTTATAGTTTCCATCGTCATTTTGAGCAATGCTTTGATAAGCTAAGAGAAGCTGGAGTCTACAGGAAGTTGAGTTGAGTTTTTAGTCTTCCAGTTAAAAACAAACAAACCCTGACAGACCGAAATGTATTTCAACTCCTTTGAGTTTTGCCTATTGCATCTGGCATAAGCACCTGCACTTTAATCCACCAGATTGCATTGGCATTTCTAAAAAAAAATTTCCTGAAAATTTTTTCCTGAAGGGAAGAAGTAGCTTACATCATTTTATTCTGCAAAAAAAAAAAACCATTTCTATGTTTATTTAAATTATTTTGGCAAGAGAATAATGATTTTGGTGTCTAACTTTTTCCAACACAATATCTTTGTTAATGTTTGGACATCATCTCATAACATTTCTCTGTCTTCCTTTGTCATCATATTTTTTTTATTCCTTCTAACAAAATTTACACCTTGTTTATATTTTTTCCCCACCCATTCCCCTAGAAATGTCATTGACTTTTTTTTCTCCCACCTTTCTTTAAAGGAGGGGGGGCTGATTTTTATAATCTAACCAAAATTGTCCCATACAGAAATATCACAATAAGATATGACTTTCTGGATATTGCATCAAAGTAATGGAAGCATATTCACTGTTTTTTTAAAGTAAAAATAGCAAACATTTTGAGCAAAAAAACAATAATTAAGAAACGACATGCAACAAAAGCATCATAAATGAAAGAATGACAACACTCAAACTAATTCAAAATCAAATCTCGTCCATAAACTGCAATGCAGGAAGTTTTACTCTTTATAAAAGTGGGAAACCAGGGCTGATGTGTGTGCTTTGTCTATTAATATTTTTATATAGCAGTATGGCGAGATCTCTTTCTCTGAAGATTTTCTAAATAAATCAATGTATCTATTTTAGCTCTAGTAAATTGGACAAAATGAAAAGAGGCCCCTCCAGGTGAAATAGTTTGTGAATTGAGAAACTAATTTTAAAAGAATAATGGAAGGATATTTTCTGCTGCACTATACATTTACCAATTCGTTATTTTGCAAATCAACTTATTTCTGGCTCTAGAAAATAAGCACGTTTTTGAATTTCATAGCTGATCTTATGACATTGTTCAGTGTCAATTAGGCTGGTGAGATTATTTCCCTCCCCTCTAAACAAATGGAGATTCCGAATGAAGATTCCATTCTCTTGGCTTCCCGCATGGCTGGGAATACAGGCTATTCCCCTCCCCCCCCCCCGTTATCGTCCATATTTTCCATTTTATTGGGATGGGTTTACTTCCTTCGCTTCAGTTCTTGCATGGCTGCAAACAAGCCACCTTTTGACTTTATTTTTTTCTGCCCTAAAATAAAATATGTGGGAAACAGTTTGGGATTTTCATTTTCTAAGTGTTGCACAATTTTATGACTTTTTAACTTTAGGGGGAAGTAACAGGAAAAAAGTTAAATGGAACTATGTGTATATATAAATATATATTCTATAAATAACAAACACACAATATATATGTATATATATATATGAAATATCTTTGGAAATATTTATTTCACACGAATGCAAAAAGCAAAAGCAAACTGAAAAAAAAAGCAGCTTTATAATGTAAGCAAATCAAAACTTCAGAGAGTTTCTCCCTCTTGTTTGCAACTTGATGTGACTGGAATACTCCAAAAAAAATAAAAATAAAAAAAATCTTCAGTATCTTTTGTACGTGAATCAGAATTGTAAAGCAGTGTGATCGTGTTGGGTTCTTTCTTCCAGTTTTTTTTTTTTTTGAAACTGTGGCTGTGAACAAATGATCACTGCTAAAATTTTATGCTATATTTTTGGGGTGAAGGGGGGAAATAAGGGTTGTCAAATTTATTCTTGGTGTTTAAGTGCAATAAAATAGCTACAAATTCTTGTATGGAAAATACTGATTCTCGTTGAATAATTCCTACAGTCTGTCTTCCGTTATTTCTTTGTCTGGGGTGGATCAATTCCAGATTCTATAACACTTGGTGTTGGAGGTTGAAACAACATTATCGTGTTCATCCCATTCCTGAGAGTGGGAATCTGACCTGACCAATGATTGGTGAAGCAGGTTTTATACTAAGTACAACAGATTTCCTTTCACGATTATATTATAGGATGACGTAAAACCTGTGTACGTACATCCTAGAGCAGGGGTAGGCAGCTATGGCAACTGTGGACTTCAATTCCCATAACTCCTAAAGGCTGGCTGAGGAATTCTAAGACTTGAAATCCACAAGTCATAAAGTTGCCATAGTTGCCCTTCCCTGTACTAGAGAAAAGTTTTAAAACGTGCTGTGTATGTACATGTGTAGAAAGTAGAAGGAAGAATCTGGTCTCAGATTAGCAAGGCAAAGTGATAGGCTTTTTAGTCAGTAGATCAATACAATACAATAGCAGAGTTGGAAGGGACCTTGGAGGTCTTCTAGTCCAATCCCCTGCCTAGGAAGAAAACCCTATACTATTTCAGACAAATGGCTATCCAACGTCTTCTTAAAGACTTCCAGGGTTGGGGCATTCACAGCTTCTGGAGGCAAGATCATGTGGTCAAAGAGCCATGAGATGCTGAAGAATCAGTCATTGGGGTCATTGCCTTTCCCTCTTCTCTCTTGACTGCACCCCCCACTCTTGTTTTATCAACCTGGATGTTCTTCACATGTATAAACTCTACCTCCCACAATTCTTCAGGCAGCATGCAGTTGCTAAGAATTCTGGGATTTGAAGGATAGATATCTGAGGTAATGAGATTTGGGAATGATGAACGCTGCTAAATAATCGGTCTCTCACCGGTCAAGCATCCTTCAAGCATATTTGGATATTATAAGAACACTTTGCTCTTTGTACTTGTACATAAAATCTAGTTCAGCGAGAGGTGCTTGGAGGGAAAGGAGGCACAGCCCAATCCAGGTCTTAAGTCAGAACCAGGGTACTATAGCTTCCACATGATGACAAGATTGCAATGCATGGACCCCTTTCCGGGACTGTGTGCCCCGTGTGAAAATTTGCACAATTATTTAGTAAAGCCAAGGTGTAGAGAATGAAGGGCCTGAATCCCATTGTGGCCTTAAAGATAGCACAATATTTATTTGTGTGTTTGTTTACTATATCATTTATATAGTCACCCATCAGGCAGACGTATGTGGAGGATATGGACAATTGGAAAGGAGAATAAAGGAATGGGGAAAAGGAGGAAACACTAAGAGTTTATATTTCTTGGTAACTGTGGCACAAAATCGTGCAAAAAAAAATGTACTTGGATCTACATGCATATGAAATTAAGTTTTTCCCCAGTTTTAAAGAAACTAGTTTTCCAATCGTGGTTTATTCCCCCCCCCCCCCCAACAAATCTTTATTTTCAAGAACACATGCTAGTTGATGACAATGTGCTTTTCAAATTTCAACACAGAAACTCGTGGAAAGCCTCCGGCAACTTGCAGACTAGTGATTATAGATCTGAAAGGGCTGCCTTGATGGTTAGAATCAGGAACTAAATTAAGTACCTTGGCTGTCAAGTCTGTCTGATGGATGAGGGAAAGCAAGAAGCAGCCATGTCACAATGTATGAAAGTTTGAATGACTTGTGGAAACAGTAGAAGAGAAAACAAAAGAAAAAGGCAGAAGACATTTGATTTTGAGGCTGTGCTTGCCAGATGGAGGACATGACAACCAAAGAGGCACACACAAGTGATTCTGGCCAGCTAACTTGTTGCCACTGCCTCTATACCTTTTAATCAGTGGTGGGTTTCAAATTTTTTAGAACCTACTCTGTAGGTGTGGCCTATTTTGTGGGCGTGGCTTAGTAGTCATGTGACAGGGTGGGAGTGGCCACCTTTTAAAATGTGGTGAAACTCATTTAACAACGCTCTTGCTTAGCAACCAAAATTTTGGACTCAATTGTGATGATAAATTCTTTCTTTCTTCCTTTCTTCCTTTCTTCCTTCCTTCCTTCCTTTCTTTCTTTCTTTCTTTCTTTCTTTCTTTCCTTTCTTCCTTTCCTTTCCTTTCCATTGGGTCACTGGCAGCGGCAGGCCAGATTTACTTCCAGGTACGCCGGTGGAACCCCCTCTCACTGGTTCTCTAAATTTCACCAACCGGCTCTCGCGAGTAGGTGCGAACCTGCAGAAACCCACCACTGCTTTTAATATTAGCAAGATTTGATAATGTAAACGCTTGATTCTTGTTAATGTGTTCGCTCCCTGCTTTTGTCCCAACTTGCGAGTTAATGCTTGCTGATTTTGAATAAATAAACATCAAGCTATATTTTTTTTTCTAGCTGGACTAAGTGGTATTATCTACTTGTGCTCATCTTCATCTAGGGACTTGCTGGGAAGGTACTGTTATATTTGCCAATGCAGTGTAACTCCAGCGCTTTTCTATAAAGCAGTGCCATCTAGCGGGTCTTAGAAGAAGTGTTTTCTCTGTTGCTGTGTAACCCAACATGCACACTCCCCAAGCCTGAGATCCAGACAGCCCATACCCTGCTCAGTCTTTCACGAGGCTTTAAAGGCTTGGTTTTTCCCTTCAGCCTTGGAACCAGGATCTTAGCTAAGCCCATCTGGATTGTTTGTCTTTAGCCATTTGCAAGATGGGGTGGATTTTTCGGACCTTAGATGCACTGTGTTCGATTGTCTGCCTTAGCTGTTTTAAATATCTCGTGTTGCTTTTCTTAAACTTGCTGCTAGCAGCCTAGAATTATATTATTTAAAACAAACAACACAAGAGCTTCAGGAATAGAAGGGTGTCGGGATTCCAAATAGCATCCAAAAGTACATCAGAATTACTACATTCTAAAAGTTCCAATTTATTAAGAGAGCCATGTTGGCACATCTGGGAAAACCCGAATTTGAAAGCTTCCAGGTTTTCCCCACCCAGTTGAAAGTTCAAGATCTTGCCCCAACACCCACCAATCTATCACATGGTCCAATCTTCCACTGCCATGCTGGCAGTTCCACCCATCCAGTTCCGGTCAGGTGCAGAGGTGCAGAGACAAAAAGACGAACTTGGCTTTCTAGAAAGAATTTTATTATGGCTACATAGCATTTAACTCCATACAATCCCTCACACATTCCCACAATAGAAAACGCATAGTAGAATAATAGAAAGTGTGACAGGCCAAAGATCCAAAAGGAAAGATGGCTGCAGGCCTGACAAAAGGGTTGTAATATCCTCTGCTGGTGTTTGGCAGTAGATTGGTATCATGCTTAATTATCCAAATTGTGCTGTTCAAAAGGCAACTGGACTTTCTTGGGGAGTTTTCCCTTAAAAAGGTTTCATTTCCCATCCAAGAAACTTCCTCAGTTCTGACTGAATGGTGGGGAAGGATGGAAAGAAATATATTTTAGCAGTCATCTGGCTGTTCACATTCTGAAGGTCAGTCCTTAGTTCTCTGAGAGTCATTGAGGAGTTTGTCTGTACTTTAGAGTCATCTGAGTCAGACTGCAAATAGATGTGGAACCTTCTTGCTGCTACTGAAAGGATTATGGTCAGTGATGAGATGCTGCCGATTTAACAATCGGTTCGGTGAGCACGCATTTTGCATAAGCGTGCTTCATGCGCATGTGTGCCTAAATTGCTTGCGTGCAGCATTGAAAATTGAGCACTTAGGAGCTCAGCTGCATACCTTTCAAGTCAGCGACAGTAAATAGAACAAGAAGGGGTGGAAATCAGCTGTGCCACACAATTGAGATGAGTTAGAAAGCAGGAAATAAAGGACAAGATAGGGTGGGGGTGGCCAGCTGATCATCGGAGCTAATGGTTCACCCAAACTGGTCTGAATTGGCTGAATTTCACCTCTGACTACGTTGTAGACAGGAGATAGGTGGTGTCCTATCCTTCTCTTTCTGTTAAGACAGGGTTGTTCAGTTTTAATATAGATGGCCTCTTTGACCCTTTTTCAAGCCAGTGGTCCCCTTTGTCCAAAATGTGTACTTTGCTTTCTTCCAAAGAGTAGCCTTTGTCTTTCAGATGCAGACCGGCTTCTGAATCTTGTCCAGATGGGTTTGTTCTCCTATGTCATACTGCATATTTGTGAAGTAGTTGTTTTGTTTCACCAATGGCATTGTCTCATGGCATTGCACACCCATTGCCCAGTGTGTGTCAGGGTGTTTATCCTTGGGGTATACCAGCTTCTGCCTTAATATATTGTTGAGTTTAAAGTGTGTAAGTATGTTGTGTTGATTGAAAAATCCTAATTCTTGGATGAGAAATGAAAAGTTTTCAAGGGGGAAAACCCCTAAAAATTCTAGTTGTCTTTTCAACAGCACCTTTAGGAAAAGCATGACCTGGATGATCGAGAATCTCCATTGACATTTAGCCAGGCTTACTCAGTAATTCACAAAAGTTCCATATCACTATCTAATAGATGATTTTTATTCTTATTCTGTGGTTAATCTTTGGTGAGATTCACAGCCTTTGGGGCTGGTTGGTAGCTCAACAGCTCGAGTCCTAACCAAGGACCTAGGAATTGTTAAGGTAATGTCAGAGGATATAAGCTGTTTCAAGTAGGGTGTTTTTTTGTAGATTTACAATGTTCAATTCCGGTAAATTTAGAATTTCCAAATAGCGAGGTAGCCCTTTAGGTATTGCTCCAAGGGCTCCAATTACAATCAGGACAACACATGATTTCTTTTTCCACAGTCGCTCAACTTCAGTTTTCAAGTCCTGGTACTTTGTCATTTTTCTTGCTGTTTATCTACAATTCGTGCATCAACCAGTATTGCAATGTCAATGAACCATACTTTTTCTTTTCAACTATTGTTATGTCAGGTGTATTGTAGGCCAAGTGCCTGTCAGTCTGAATTCTGAAGTCCCACAAGATCTTGACTTTCTCATTCTCTAAAATCTTCTGAACCTGATGGTTCTAGTGGTTTTTGCTGTACTCCAAATTTTTGGCACAATTTCCAGTGAATGATCTTAGCAATGGTGTCATGGCGTTGTAAGTAGTCAGTTTGTGAAATTTTGCTGCACTCACTGATTAAGTGGTCGGCTGTCTCATCTTTCTCATTACATAGGCGACATTTGCTGTTGGTGGTAACATGTTGAAGTTTTGCCTTCATGCAGTTTGTGGCCAAGGCTTGTTCTTGAGCTGCCAAAATAAAGCCTTGTTTCTTTTTTTCAGTACTCCTGATCTTTATTATTATTATTATTATTACTACTACTATTATTATTTGGTTAATCTTTGGTGCGATTCACAGCCTTTGGGGCTGGTTGGTAGCTCAACAGGTCGAGTCCTAACCAAGGACCTAGGAACTGTTAAGGTAACATTATTATTATTATTATTATTATTATTATTATTATTATTATTGTTGTTGTTGTTGTTGTTGTTGTTGTTATTATTATTATTATTATTATTATTATTAGTGGTTAATCTTTGGTGAGATTCACAGCCTTTGGGGCTGGTTGGTAGCTCAACAGCTTGAGTCCTAACCAAGGACCTAGGAATTGTTAAGGTAACCATGCAGTTTGTGGCTAAGGCTTGTTCTTGAGCTGCCAAAATAAAGCCTTCTGTTTCTTTTTTCAGTACCTCTGATCATCATCATCATCATTATTATGCATAGCAATTTAACTATGAAGTTTCAATTTCTTTCCATCTTGTCATTCAATTACTTCAAATAATCAAATAGGCAACTACCTCAAACTATCTTTGATGTTTAAATGAATTCCTAGTTAGTGGATGCATTCTTTATTGAAAGGTCAAATTCCCAATCTCTTTTTTTCAAAATCGCAGTTTCCATTTGATAAATGGGAGGTTTAATTCTCCTGGTTTATATTTTCCTGCTTTTAAATTATATAATTGCCCATATTATGGTAGTTAACTTCTGTTTCATTTGAATGAAAATGATGCTGTTTGTCTCCTGTTACAACCTCAATTAGAGAACTACTACTTGACAAATCTTCATACTATGTGGTTCTAATATAGTAGACACTGTTTTATTTCTAGCATGGAAGGCAATCAGACATATGGATGGCTAATTGGGATGCTAATTGGGAAAGAAATTAACATTTGATTTCTGCTTTTATGAGAAACTGATTCATTTGAAAAATGAGATTACCCTTATTAGGTTTGTTATCCTTATTGGCTAATTACTAAAAATAATTTAAATACTTTTGAAAACTTATTAAAAAAAAAATTTTTTTTAAAGCAGCTGAATGGCAATATAATCAATTAAAATATTTTCTGTTTGACCCAAATGCTTTTGCTGTCTCAGATACCCCAGTAGTTTTGAACAATTTTGAACATTACAGAATTCCTCAGCCAGCATTCTAGGAGTTGAAGTTCCTTATCTTGAAGTTCCGAAGTCTGAAAAACATTGTTTTAAAGTTTTACACTATGATTATTGCTTGGGTTTATGGATTTATTAGAACCTGGGAGTTACAAAAGTAAAAATAAGTCCTTAATAACTATGCCATGAAGTACCAGAACTAAGTGCAACTAACAGTACTTATCATTCATCAGGTCAGTCCAAACTTTCTTTATTTCAGTCTTATAATTTAGGGAAGTATAAGGTTGTGGATCAGAAAGGTCAGCAGTCCGGCGGTTCAAATCTCTAGTGCCACATAATGGCGTGAGCTCTGTTATTTGTCCCAGCTTCTGCTAACCTAGCAGTTTGAAAGCATATAAAAATGCAAATAGAAAAATAGGGACCACCTTTGGTGGGAAGGTAACAGCGTTCCGTGCACCTTTGGTGTTTAGTCATGCCAGCCACATGGCCATAGAGATGGCTTCCGACAGTGCTGGCTCTTCGGCTTTGAAATGGAGATGAGCACCGCCCCCTAGAGTCAGAAACGACTAGCGAGGGGAACCTTTACCTTTAACTTAAGGAGTAGATTTTAATTGTAGTCCTCCGGAAAACAGATCTTTTTAACTTCTGAAAATTATCTAGAGATCTGCTAGTCATTGTTTAGCTTCACTCATTCTTGTTTATTGTGCCTCTAGAACAGGGGTGGGCAAACTTTGCAACTTTAAGTCTGAAGGACTTCAGCTCCCAGAATTCTCCAGCCAGCAAAGCTCTAGAACAAACTGAACAAATGATAAAAACATAGCATGAAATGTCTTGAGAAGTCTTCGTTGCTCTCTGAACTTGGTTGTTTTTTGCAGTCATTTTATTAGCCAAACTAGATAAATTCATCAATGCTAGTCTGCACTGATGACTAGCACTGATAGTGTTACCTAGTTTGGGTAATGAAATGTCAGCAAGAAAGCAAGTAAGCTCAGAGAACACTAAGGACCCTTCATATCAACCCTGAGCTGCAAATATTCTCCTTTATTAATACTATCTTTGTCCACAGGATGTCAGGAGATAGCTATATAAATGCAGCCTCGATCACCAAAGTAATGTGCTTTCATTACTTCAAACTCTTTGAGACAGCAAGCTGCCTTGCATGATGGAATGTTTGAAGCTGTCAAAAACTCCTTATTAATGTAAAGCTAGCATTCAGAAAAAAGAAATTGCAGACATCCAGCTGGTGATACTGGGGAGCTTGTTTCTCTACATTTAGTATCTTTCAAAGTTTCTTCAATAGCATTCCAGAATAATGCAAGGTTGTTCCTAGCTTACTGCAATGTATGAACGTTTAAATATTTTTATTCATTTACTTAATAGGGTTTAGAAGCCTCTCCGATATCTATGGATTCTGAGTGGCATTGATTATGTGCCATCAAGGTGGTAATTGACTCTTATTGTCTCTGTCCCCACCTCGATCATTCAGATCTTCTAATTGTGCGCCCATTTCTGCTATATCCAAGTCAAACGAACTAATTGTTGTCCATCCTTTTTAAAAAATATTTTCTTCCATTTTTCCCAGCATTATACACAATTTCAGAGAACTAGGTCTTTGCATAATGTGTCCAAAATATAGTAGTCTGAATTTGGATGTTTGTGCTTTGAATGAGCTGAATGGCATACAATAGTTGAAAAGAGAATACAATCAAAACAGAACAATTAAAATAATAATGACTAACTACTACTAATAATCAACTAACTATGCTGCTGCCACCCCCACCCACCCCAAAGCTATAGACCAAAACCTCATTGAAATAGTACTCATCTAAAGGTCTATTGAGATTTTCGGTCATTCAGGTCATGGTTGTCTCAAACGTGCTTTTGTTCAATATGCAACTGGACTATGTTTTTTCTTGAGGAAGAAATGTTTTTTGAAGAAGACATTTTGTTTCTCATCCAAGAAGCTTCATCAGTTCTGACAGGATGATGGTGAGGCGGGGGGGGGGGGGAGAATAGAAGGATTAGTTCTGACAGGATGAGGAAGGATGGTACATACATTTGATCCATTCCCCTCCCCCATCTTATCAGAACTGATGAAGCTTTATAGATGAGAAACAAAACATCTTTTGATTCAAAGAAAAAGCATTTTTTCTTCAAGAAAAAATATAGTCCAGTTACCTTTTGGGGAGGGACTTTGAAAGTACCGATCTATCTTACCTTCTAAAAGCAAGGAAGGCTGACTTGCTTGTTTTTCTGAAGATAATGAGTTTTAAAACATATGGGCCACCAATGAGAAGGCCTGTCACATGGTCCTTACCTCGTGAAACCCATTCAATAAGAACTCCCTAAATGTCCAAAAGAGATGGTCAGATTTGCCCAACATAACCCAACTCCGTACAGTTATGAAGAGCTATAAAAGTAACAACCAACATTTCACATTGGAAAGTTCCAGAAGTAGAGTAGAGACTTCCAACTGGATGTTATTCTACAATGACATATTCTATCAGCAACTGTATTTTAAACTACTTGTAACTTCTGGATTGTCTCAAAATATAGACCTATGTACAACAAAGTTCTATCTCTATGTGGAGGGTCGCAAAGATGACCCTAGGGTAACTATGAACTGACAGTTACAAAAAAACAAAAGCATGCTTTGAACCTAGGAAGCAAAGAAAGTAATAAAAAGGCACTAATCTAATTGCATTCTTTGACAAAGTGACAAAATTAGTGGACCAGAGGAATGCTGTCGATATAATTTACTTGGACTTCAGTAAGGCATTTGATAAAGTAGACCATAACCTACTATTAGATAAAGTAGAAAATTGTGGGTTAGACAGCACCACCACCAAATGGATTCGCAACTGGCTGACCAACCGCACTCAACGTGTAGTCCTCAATGGAACTGCATCTACATGGAAGGAAGTATGCAGTGGAGTCCCCCAAGGCTCTGTTTTAGGCCCAGTACTCTTTAACATCTTCATCAACGATTTGGATGAGGGGATAAATGGGGAACTCATCAAATTTGCAGACGACACCAAGCTGGCAGGAATAGCCAACACTCCAGAAGATAGGCTTAAGATACAGAAGGATCTAGACCAGTGTTTCTCAATCTTGTCAACTTGAAGATGTCCGGACATCAACTCCCAGAATTCCCCAGCCAGCGAATGCTGGCTGGGGAATTCTGGGAGTTGAAGTCCGGACATCTTCAAGTTGACAAGATTGAGAAACACTGATCTAGACAAACTTGAACATTGGGCACTATCTAATAAAATGAAATTCAATTGTGAAAAAAGTAAGGTTCTACATATAGGCAAGAAAAACAAAATGCACAAGTACAGTATAGGTGGTACCTTGCTCAATAGTAGCAACTGTGAGAGGGATCTAGGAATCTTAGTGGACAACCATTTAAATATGAGCCAGCAGTGTGCAGCAGCTGCCAAAAAAGCCAACACAGTTCTAGGCTGCATAAACAGAGGGATAGAATCTAGATCACGTGAAGTGTTAATGCCACTGTATAGTGCGTTGGTGAGGCCACACTTGGAATACTGCATACAGTTTTGGTCGCCACGATGTAGAAAAGACGTGGAGACTCTGGAAAGAGTGCAGAGAAGAGCAACCAAGATGATTAGGGAACTGGAGACTAAAACATATGAAGAACGGTTGCAGGAGCTGGGTATGTCTAGTTTGATGAAGAGAAGGACCAGGGGAGACATGATAGTAGTGTTCCGATATCTCAGAGGGTGCCACAAAGAAGAGGGAGCCAAACTATTCTCCAAGGCACCTGGGGGCAGGACAAGAAGCAATGGGTGGAAACTAATCAAGGAGAGAAGCAACTTAGAACTAAGGAGAAATTTCCTGACAGTTAGAACAATTAACCTCTGGAACAGCTTGCCTCCAGAAGTTGTGAATGCCCCAACCCTGGAAGTCTTTAAAAAGATGTTAGATAGCCATTTGTCTGAAATGGTATAAGGCTCCTGCCCATGCAGGGGGTTGGACTAGAAGACCTACAAGGTCCCTTCCAACTCTGCTATTGTATTGTATTGTATAAGCATGAATAGCACTCAAATTGGCCCCACCCTAGCCGAGAAAGAAATACACAGCCAGGATTCAGGATTCTTTTATTATAACCTTTAACCTATAAGCACATACAAATCTTATTTCCTGGTCTGACGTATCTCAAACGGCTGATAGGGTATGAGTACTGTTGCCAAAGAATCCCTGCTGAGCGAGGGTCACAACAGGTACATGGTGCCCCAATGGAAACTGAGCCAAAGACCTCCCTTGTCAGAGTTTCCATTTGCTGCTTTAGCAGGAACCCAGAGGATCCCCAAGTCAGGAACCAAGAATAACTATCACAGATGCGGTGCCAGCTTCACCCCCAATTTCAGACCTTGGGAAAAACTAATGTGAAAAGTCTTCTTCCTATTCAACTAGCAAGGAGCACAGTGGCTCACATGGTTAGGACTCTGGGTTGACAATTTGCAAGCCTGCATTTGAAGCTCAAGTGCTGCTGTGTGATGGAATGAGCTCCTGTCATTCGGTCCAGCTTCTGCCACCCTAGCAGTTTGAAAGTGTGCAAACACAAGTTGATAAATAAGTACTACTTCAGCGGGCTCATCAATGGGGACACGAGAGGAGCTCTCAACGGGGCATCCACGGGCACTGATGATGTCACCAGATGATCTTTTCACCATGAAAGTGCTTCGGTGCTTCAAACATGGAAGTAGAGTGTAGTATATTAGTTCACCTGATTTTAATGTGTTTATGTTTCTACTGGAAGAAGCCTATATCAATCAAAGTTTCCAATATATTTAATCTGATCTGGTTTGCTGTAGCCAGTATGGTACAGGGAGCAGATCTCGATCTGTGTTGACGTCCCATTACCCCACCCCATGATCCTACCAGGCTCTCAGCCTCATTGATCTTATAAAGGTTTTAAAAATAAAGTGAAAGAACCAAGAATGCAATCTTGGTCCCATTGAATTAAAAGTGGCATTTTCAAGCGATTCTTCAATAAACAAACTACCCTTTTAAATCGTCCATTTCCTGCTGACATTATCACAATAACCTAGAGTAACTCACAATATGATTATTTTCTGTGTTGTTTCTCATTGTTATCATAGCACACTCTGTCCTTTATCTGTCCATGTTCCAGCTCGCTGTAGCAAGGGCCAAAGTCTGTTGGGCCCACAGATGCTGGAGACAAACTTCCAGGTGCCACAAAACGTTGAAGCCGATTCTTCACTTCCGTTGACAGCCTGATGACTTTATGAATGTTGCTACTATTTATGCTATCTCCATAGCATTTCCAGGCTGTAATCCTATAAATGCTTCTGAACTAATAAAAATTATCAAGCAGTTAAACATACTTAGCATTGCACAGTGTATTAGGATAATGAGATACGCACTGTAGTTTTCATAGTCAGGATTTCAGTTAGAGAGCTCAATCTGATCTGGAGTGAAAATAGGAAATGCCAATTACAGATACTGATAGTTGCATCAGAGATAAATATTAGAACTGATTCTGTTCTAGGGACTAATCCTGCTCAAATAGGATTGTAAAAGGAAGGCAAGAGTATTAGATTCTACTTCAGTTTTAGAAATTTGTACAGAATCTGGGTCTGAAGTTGATCTTAGACTCTGATAGCTGGCTTGCTAAATATTATCAGCTGATTGATTTAAATGTGCATGGGGTTGAATCTTCAGGACTCATTGTGGAATAAAAACGTGTGCAAAAGAGATCTGGGCTTGATTTGTGCTCTCCCTTCAACCTCTACCAGAAACTATTAGCTACTTCATTAAGAGAAGTAATGTTGGGATGTATCAGTGATCATAATTAAGATTTGATATTTACTGGGTTGGGTTGTATCATTGAGGAAAAAAACTGGAAGAGCCAATTAGTGCATTGCATTAATTTCCAAGAAGGCCATGTCATTAATTGAACAAGCGGCTCTAAAAATGCCATAATACTGGGAGTACACTGAGTTTTTAAAAAAACCCATATTTCTGCTAGAATGATTTATTCTGGAGAAGACCCCCAAAGGTTTGGTTTATTTAAAGCTCAGGGTCCCATAATTGAGATGGATTCTCCATCTCCTAATATATGTTTTCACCTCACCTAATGTATAACAAGCCTTTTCATTGACATCATCAAGACTAGGTACATTATTGCTAAGGCAGAGCTATTGATTGATCAATGCAGTGAATTCTCCATAGATGAAAATATCCAGAAAGCATCTGTGTATATGACTAGAAGGAATCGTATGAGGAATTAATTAAGCAGAATTTCGACAAGAACAAAAATATATCCCTTTCTAACTCTGATGTTGGGGTTGGTTGGTGGCTAAGAAAAGTAAACTTAGATTATGTCATTAAGCATTTCTGGAAGATGTTCATGTTCCTTTCTGCAACTGCCACACAATTCATAAGAACTAGAAGGGCTTCTTGGAACATTAGTTAGTTTCCATTATTATGGTTCTAAACTTCATAGCTTGAAACACTGAAATGACTGCTAGATCCCTCAATGTTATATAGTATATTGGTTAAAATATTGGTTTAAGGCCCCATTTGAACACAAAGTCTACTGGTCATTCATCTCATAGGTTCGTCGTTGTAGGGATGAAATGAGGGAAAATCCACACAAGGGAATGGTAAGATATAAAGGCAGTGAATCAATAATAATGATGAGCCTTTTCACTGACATCATCGAGACTATGGCTGTAGACTGCACACACTTCAAATTTTCAATTGGAACAATATCTTAAGATCTTGCACAAAGATAGCATCGCTCTGCTCTTTATGAAAGGAACGCAACCTTTCTCAGGCTGGTGTGGAAACTGGAAAAAAGGTAAGGCTACTTTCAGGAAGAGCAGACAGATTATGTGTTTCCATTCAAGTGGTAATAAAGTAATTGTTCCAAATAGGTCAGAGGATTTACAGTATAGTTGCTTTAGGTTTACTGAAATCTTTTTTTTAAACGTCTAAATTACATGTTTGATTATTCTCAGTTTTAGTACCCCTTAAAAAGAAAAGAAAAAAGGCCTCCACCTTTACATGGTTACTTTTCCTCAGAGTTGCTTTTACAATACAATACAATAGCAGAGTTGGAAAGGACCTTGGAGGTCATCTAGTCCAACTCCCTGCCTAGGCAGGAAATCCTATACCATTTCAGACAAATGGCTATCCAACATCTTCTTGAAGACTTGCAGTGTTGGGGCATTCACAACTTCTGGAGACAAGCTGTTCCACTGATTAATTGTCCTAACTGTCAGGAAATTTCTCCTCAGTTCTAAGTTGCTTCTCTCCTTGATTAGTTTCCACCCATTGCTTCTTGTTCTGCCCTCAGGTACTTTGGAGAATAGTTTGTCTCCCTCTTTTTTGTGGCAACCCCTGAGATATTGGAACACTGCTATCATGTCTCCCCTAGTCCTTCTTTTTATTAAACGAGGCATACCCAGTTCCTGCAACCATTCTTCATATGTTTTAGCCTCCAGTCCCCTAATCATCTTTGTTGCTCTTCTCTGCACTCTTTCTAGAGTCTCCACATCTTTTCTACATCGTGGTGACCAAAACTGAATGCAGTATTCCAAGTGTGGCCTTACCAAGGCATTATAAAGTGGTATTAACACTTCACGTGATCTTGATTCTATCCCTCTGTTTATGCAGCCTAGAACTGTGTTGGCTTTTTTGGCAGCTGCTGCACACTGCTGGCTCATATTTAAATGGTTGTCTACTAGGACTTTTGTGTCAGTATATGTAACTATTAATAGTATGATTAGGTTTAGTTTGTTTTTTTCTTTCAGTGGTCCTCATGAAATGGCCTCAAAACCGTAAATAAAAAGATCAGGAGAGATTGCTTCTCCACAGCACATTACAGGAAGTCCTGGACTTATAGCAGTTCATTTAACATCCATTAGAAGTACAATAGCACTGAAAAAAGTGACTTATGACCATTTTTTCACACTTATGACCATTGCGGTGTCCCCGTGGTCACATGACCAAAATTCAGACATTTGGTAACAGACTCATATTTATGATGCTTGCAGTGTCCTGGGGTCATGTGATTGTCTTTTATGACCTTCTGACAAGCAAAGTCAATGGGAAAACCAGATTCACTTAACAACCGTGTGACTAACTTAACAACTGCAGTGATTCACTTAACAAATGTGGCAAGAAAAGTCATAAAATGAGGTAAATTTCACTTAACAAATGTCTCACTTAGCAACAGAAATTGTTGGGCTCAATTGTGGTCGTCCGTCGAGGGCTACCTATAGTGACATACAAAAATACCTTTGTTTGATAGAGGTGCACAATTCTGTAAATTGCCTATATATATGTCTCTTCTATGAACCAGGAAGAAGTTTTAGATCTGCCGAAAGCAGCTGATATTTATTTCCCATGAGAATTTCTCATATTATCATTGATTTATCACTTTAGCCTCAACTTACCTTTCTGTTCCCTGGCAGTTACATGGTAAAGAGGTTTTTCGGCACAAAACCCGCATGCAATGATTTGCACATAAAATGTTGGGAAGAAGGGGTTTGAAAGTGCAACTTTCCCCTAATCTGATGAGCTTCATGATTTTTGGCCTATCTAGCAGTGTCTGAAAATAAAGTGCTTGAGGACTAGGCCATTGGTGAGAGACTGATAATCAGATGGCTTACCTGAAACAGAGGAGTTACCTGAAAAAAGGAAAAAAGATGGCAGGAATCACAGTAAATGTAGATGCATTTCAGCAGCTGAGCAGTAGCTCAGTAGCTGGGGGGGGGGGGGCAGAGGGATGGGAAGTTGTTGAAAAGTCACAATAGCTGTGAAGATACACCCATTGCCCTGTCCTGTTTTTACATGACAGTTGCACTTGATGGGCTTTTTAACACTACCACACACCATCAACAAACACCTCTCAAGCAGGAATACTGCATATATATTTTTTATTTTATGTATGCATTTATTAAATTCACATGCCACCCATCTCACTGCCTGAGGTGATTTTATATTCATATTCCATTCCCAAAATACCATTTTTCTAAAAATACAATTCTGTTATATGGTGTTTTTTTTTTCAGTAGGCTGTCTTCAGTTGAATTTCAGGTTTTCATATTTAGCATAGAGGTTTATCAATGGATGGACAGGCTTGGTTATTTCTCCATCCGTCATGGCCTCCTCAAAAGAGTTACTCTAGGAAGAACAACAGCCCTGTAGTGCAAGGCTCTTTTGAAACAGAAGGGTTAAGAGAAACTCAACTGTGTACCAGTCTCACATTTCACCTCAGCGGTGAACTTACTAGGAATGCTCCCAGATAAGGCATTGCCCTGCCTCATTCAGAGACTTTTATGAGGGATCCAGATAAGGTCAACATAGATTTGTAATGTTTTCCTGGCACTTCTTCTTGTCTTTTCTTCTTCTACTTTACTATAGTACTGAAATACTGGTAAGGAAAGAAAGTAGCTGCAAAATGTCCGGCAGTGTGAGAAACCATTGATTTAGAGCTGAGGTCTTCAAACTTGGCAACTTTAAGACTTCTGGACTTCAAATGGCTGGCTAGAGAATTCTAGAGTTGACAAATTTGGGAGTTGAATTCTGGAGAAGCTGGCTGGAGAATTCTGAGAGTTGAAGTCCACAAGTCTTAAAGTTGCCAAGTTTGGGGACCCCGGATTTAGAGACATTTTTAGTAACCTTTTGCAAAACACCATCCTTTAGCCTCGGCTTTCACATCTGTAAAATAAGGATCCTGATTCTGATCCATCAGGGGTTTTTGTTTTGTTTTGTTAGCATGACGTTTTGTAACTGCATCAAATAGTGTAAATTAACATTTATAATGCTCAAAGAGTTAGGTTGCAAACTATTCAAATATATTTCTAATCCATAAGCAAAACTGCAAGAATTCACACAATGAATAATGGCTAAAGTTTTAGGGCAACTTGTGGAGTAGAGTTATTTTTACAATTTCCCTCTATGTCCACTTAGCATTAATGTTAATTAATGGTGCCCACACAAGCATAAAGTGAGCAAGAACCTTTATAAAAGATCACACTCCCTACAGTCTGAAAGGGTGCGGTATATAAATTTAATAAACCATAAAAGGAGTGCATTTACTTTAGCTCATATTTTCTAACTTAGTCTAATCCAGGGATGTCCAAACTTGGGAACTTTAAGACTTGTGGACTTCAACTCCCTGCTATGCTGGCTATGCTGGCTGGGAATTATGGGAGTTGAAGTCCACAAGTCTTAAAGTTCCCAAGTTTGGACATCCCTGGTCTAATCAGACTGGCTTGGATTATGGAAGATGTAGTAGCCCAACACTGTGGAAGGCTACTAGGTTGGGGGGGGGGGGGGGGGGAACGACTATTTTTGTAGTTGGAATACAACAAAAATATAGAATGTAAACTATTCATTGAATGCAGAGTCTAAATAGTATTGTCCCAAAGGTGCTTTTTCAGGAAGTAACTGGACTTTCTTGTTTTTTCTTTTGAAGACATTTCTCATCCAAGAAGCTTCTTCAGCTCTGACAGGATAGTGGGGAATGGAAGACTTTATATTATATTTATATCCTTGCAAGGAATAAAAATGGATGAGAAGCAAAACATCTTCAAAAGAAAAAACAAGAAAGTCCAGTTGCCTCCTGAAAAAGCACCTTTGGAACAACCATGACCTGAATGTCATAATCTCTACAGTCTAGTAGTATAATATGTGATATCAACTAGCAAACTGCATGTAGTTACTAAGATTCAAGCCTGAATCTTTTAGGTTAATTTGTTTTTAACAACCTGATCATTATGTTTAATCACTAGGAAATGGAAGTTTCTGCCAATGGTATGGGTTGCAATACTGTTAGTGATTGCAGTTCTTAAATTGGTATGACAATTCATTAATCTATATGTTTATTTCTGCCTTGTTTCCCTATTCAGTCTCTCTCATTAGTACCTATATCTCCTGCAATGACAAGTGACCATTCTAGAAGGAAGGCTAACTGGCTCAGGTACATTATTACTAAAGCTGAGCTATTGATTGACCAATACAGTGAATTCCCCATAGATGAAAATATCCAGAAAGCATAAAAGTATATGACTAGAAGGAATCGTGTGAGGAATTCATTAAGTAGAATTTCAACAAGAACAATAATATATCTCTTTCTAACTCTGACGTTGGGTTGGTGACTAAGAAAACTAAACTTGGATTATGTCATTAAGCATTTCTGGGAGATGTTCCTTTCTGCAACTGCCACACAATTCATAAGAACTAGAAGAACTTTCTTGGAACACTAGGCTGCCATTAGTTTCCATTATTATGGCCCTAATCTTCATAGCTTGAAACACTGAAATGACTGCTAGATCCCTCAATGTTATATAGTATATTGGTTAAAATGTTGATTTAAGGCACTATTTGAACACAAAGCTTACTGATCATTCATCTCATAGGTTTGTTGTTGTAGGGAAAAAATAAGGGAAAACCCACCAAAAATGCCAAAAAATAAGATATAAATGCAGTGAATGCATAATTGATTAATGTAATCTGGCTTACATTTATCTTTCTCTACAAACGATATATTCTATGCAAAATTACACTAAGAATTAAAGAATGCCACAGATCTTTCTACATTTCTCAAGTATTATGCAATCAAATATTCGTGTGGCCGGCCTGGCGTAGTTTTTATTGTTTTTAGTAGGGGTTTTAGTAGGTTTTTAGGACAGGCTAATCATTTAATATATTTTTAACATATTTTATGTTTTATACTATTGATTTTTATCGTTGCCTGTACACCGCCCTGAGTCCCGAAAGGGAGAATGGCGGTATAAAAATCTAATAAATAATAATGATAATATGTAGCTATTTTATTGCTCAACTGCAGATGTGGGTTCCTACCTATTCAGTCTGGTTTGCCCGAACAGGTAGTAAAAATCTGGTGTACCTTTCCGAACTGGTAGTAATGGCAGCCTGGCCATGCCCCTGAACCGGTTCCCTCAGTCACCACTGACATTGCTGGCATGTTTTTTGGCTGGAAAAGGAGGTAGAGAGAAACAGTCCTCTTGCCAAGGTATAAAATAGGGGGGGAAAGAAATTCCAACCACCTGGTACAGCGCGAGGCTTTGGGTGAAGGCAGAAAGGAGGTTGGGTAGCAGGTTGAGAGAAAGGTGGGCGGTGGCATTTTCCCCTTCTCCCAGCCTCAGGAGCACTCTGCAGGCTTCAGCAGGGCTGGGGGAAGGGAAAAACACCCCCATTTTTGTGAAAAATGGGAGAAAATGGGCCATTAAAAAAAAAAAAACAGATGCGTTTTTCCCATCTCCCAGCCCTGCTGAAGCCTGCAGAGTGCTCCTGGGGGCTAAGAAGGACAAAAACTTGTTTTTCTTACTGGGTAGTTTGCAGGTGCTCCCTTAGCTCCGGCGAGGCTGCAGCCCCCCCCCCCATCAAAACTTTTGCCACCATTTCAGTGGGCATGACCTGGTGAGGGGGCCATGCGACTAAGTGTGCATGAGTGATGTCAAGTTGGCCACACCCACTCAGTCACATGCCCTCCATCTAGCCACGCCCACCAAATCAGTAGTAAAAACTTTGGAAACCCACCCCTGCTCAACTCTCTACACATATATTGTCACAGACTGATGTTTTGCACCTGGATAAAACTGGCATTCAAGGGAGGTGAGACTTTGCCCAGTTGTGCCCCCCTAGGGATTCCACACTAATTCCTCACTTGTCTCCTCCTGGCTTGGCCAGACTCTCTCTTTTGGCTATGTCTATCCAGGCATGCAAGCAAAAAATCATAAAACCCCAAGTATTAGTTCCTAATTATGTTTGCACTCTAGCTATGAGTTGTAGATTACAACAAAGATCGAATAGATTGTTGATATCCAACATTATTCAGTAAGGAAACATGATAAAAACAAAAGCCTAGAATAAACTAAAAAATAGAGTTCCACTCCCCCATCCATCCATAAGTAGTTTGGCATTCACAAACTCTATTTATGCAGCCATGAATTCCCCTTCATCCATCCATCCATCCATCCATCCATCCATCCATCCATCCATCCATCCATTCTTTCTTTCTTTCACTTCTATACGTAGCCTTTCTACCAAAACTTTAAGTACCAACCAAAATTTAGAAGAGAATTCATGTTTCAATTCATGCTTCAAAACAATAATTAGACTGAGCATTTATTACCATGTCTTTTATGTTATGGGCCAGCATTTTGTAAATGTGAATTCAAAAGTATGTAATGGCAAGACCCATTTAATCCATTGTTTAGGTTTTCCCTGCAAAGGAAAAGTGCAAGGTTTCCCCTGCAGTCACTTGAACTTTTATGTTAGATATCCCCTAACACAGGGGTCCCCAACCCCGGGGCCGCGGACCGGTGCCAGTCCGTGGCTGGGTGTGAGCCGGGCCGCAGGGCTGGAGAGGAGGAGGAGGGAGGGGGCAGCCCCCTGAGCAGAGCTTGTGGGAGAACGCAGGCGCGGCTGTTCGCGCCGTTGGAGTGTGGCTCTTCCTCCTCCCTCGTCGACGGAGGGACTCCTGGGCGCCGCCGGACCGGCCACCGATTCCCTTCCCTGCTGGCATGCCGGCCACTCGTTTTCTTCCAGGGGCTGCGGAGGCTCCGCCGACGGGGGAGGGAACTGGCTTGAGAGGAGGAGGAGGGAGCAGTCCATTGGGCAGAGTGTGCGGGAGAACGCAGGAGGATGGTGGGGGCTCTTCCTCCACCCTCGTCGGGAGGGTTGCTCCGGCGGCGCACAGGAGTCCCTCCGTCAACGAGGGTGGAGGAAGAGCCCCCACCATCCTCCTGCGTTCTCCCGCGCACTCTGCCCAATGGGCTACCCCCTCCTCCCTCCTCCTCCTCCTCTCCAGCCCGGCTCCTACCTAGCCACGGAGCCTGACCGAGCGAACGACCGACCAAGCAGGCGGGCTGAGGAGGCTGGGGGGACGACGACGACGACGACGACAGACACACATAGAGGGAGGGAGGGAGGGAGGGAGGGAGAGAAAGATAGACAGAGACACAGAATGAGTGAATGCAAGACAGAAAGACACACGCACACACACACACACAGAGTGACAGAGATGGGCGGATGAAGGAGAGAGACAGAGAGAAAGAAAGAGAAAGAAAGAAAAAGAAAGTGGGAGAGAAAGACAGAGAGAGAAAGAGACAGAAAAAGATACAGAAAGAGAAAGAGAGAGAAAGAAAAAGAGAGGGAAAGAGAAAAAGAAAGAAAGAGAAAGAAATAAAGAGAGAAAGGGAAAGAGAGAAAGAAAGAAATAGTGAGAGAAAGAAAGAGAGACAGAGACAAAGAAGGAGAAAGAAAGAGAGAGAGAGAGAGAGAGAGAGAGAGAAAGAAAGAACTTATGACCACAGTTGAGGCCAAAAGTTTGGTTGCTAACCAAGATCATTGTTAAGTGAGTTTTACATTTTCCAAGTTGGCCACGCCCACCCAGTCACATGACTGCTGAGCCACTCAGCCGGTCCACAGAATTTTCTTTAAAATGAAACCGGTCCCTGGTGCAAAAAAGGTTGGGGACCCCTGCCCTAACAAGAATATCATGAAACATAGAAAAATCAGTACCCTTTTCCCAGTGTGCCTAACCATTGCTATTCATCAGCTACTTTTACATAACCAATTTTTTCCTCTCTACTGAGCTTTTGAAATCAGTGTAGTTCCTCAGCTTTCACCCAATCAAAGGCAATTTGGGCAGTAAAGTAGCCTCTCCTTGGGCAAACAGTGTCAAGGTTAGAGCAAGTCATTAATTGTAATAATAAATCTTTATTGCAAATCCCTCTTCTTCCCATCCCCCACCTTGGATGTAACTTTCCATAAACTACATTTATGGTGTGCTTTATAATGATTAACTCATTGCTTGGTAGCTTGCAAAAGTTTTTGAAAAACCCTGGCCCTGGATAAGCCAAGGGTGGGCTGGAATCTGAAAGAGAAAGAGAAAAGGATATCTCTTTTTTTCAGGATGGTTTAACCTCTCCTTTCATTTGTAGCGCTAATGGCCTGCTGGCAAATCTGATTAGGAAAGCGAAGAATGCAGCTAGCTGCTTTTCCAATGAAATAATGTTAAGACAGCTTCTTTTTCTAACCTCTGTAATGGAAAATAAAATACAATTACATAGACCCATTGTCAAGTTGACTAATTTTAACTGTCTCAAACTGTATCCCAGTTCCCTTTCCACAGGGAGATATAAACGTATGACTGATCAGAAAGAAGAGTTTTCATAAAAGCACCACAAAGAGATTATTATTTAATCTCTTTTTAACTTTTGTACTATGTGTTTCTTATGTTGTATGCTGCCCTGAGTCCTTTGGGAGAAGGGCGGCATATAAATCCAATAAATCAAATCAAATCAAATCAAATCAATTTGGTGTCTACTTTGCTATTTGGAAGGACATTTGGCAAAGACTTCTATTCTTCTGGCTTTTTGAGTCCCTTCACTTGCATTTCAGTTCCCCTATGAACATTATAGGGCATTTTATTACTATAATTTTCTTGCAACCCCTTTTTAGCTTGCACTTTTTTTGTTGATAGTTAGCTTCAATTTATACTTTTTAATATTTTATTATCTTGTTTAATTTTTGACTGATATGCATCTAAATGTTTTATTGTAGATCATGCTCATATCTTATTGATTGATCGATTGATTGATTGATTGATTGATTGATTGATTGATTGATTGATTGGATTTCTAGACCGCCCCCTCTCCCCAAGGGGACTCGGGACGGTGTACAGGAAAAAATTAAAACTACTAAAAAGTTTAGTAGATGGCACCCGGAGAAGTCCTCTCTGTGGGATCGAATTGGCCGAAGGGATGTATGGGGCAGGATACGATCCCGCAAATAACTAGGTCCTGTGCCATGGAGTGCTTTAAAGATGATGACCAACACTTTGAAACGCACCCGAAAGGCCACAGGCAGCCAGTGCAGCTCGCGCAGGAGCGGTGTTACGTGGGAGTATCTAGTAACTCCCAAAACTGCCTGCGCGGCCACATTCTGAACCAGCTGCAGCCTTCGGGTGCACCTCAAGGAGAGCCCCATGTAGAGAGCTGTTAAATTCAGGGTGATTCATTAAGTCATGCAAGGAAAACTAGGAATAGCTCAATCGGGGCTTTTCCAGGCAATATCTACTGAGGAATTGGGAAACTGTGTATCAGAAAACAATACAAAATATATATTTGGGGAAAAAATCCCTATGAATTCATTTTTCTTTACATTTGTCCTGTCCATTGAGAGGACTCTGCTTAATCAAATGCATTGGGGAAGCTGGAAAGGAAGACATTCCTATATACGGTCCTTGTATACCATTAGAGATACTTCAGTTCAGATTAAGGCTGAATTCTTCCTGTGATTTGGGCAAGCAACCTGAAATCCCCAAAGCTCCCTTTATCTCCTCCAAAATATATAAAATATATTCTATAATGTCACTTTCAGCAGCACAACTAGCAAAATGTTGGTACTTGTTTCCTGTCATTTTGAGAAAAGAAGATCTGAAGGCAGCATTGTACACCTTAAAGTTCATATTTTTTTAAAACAAAAGCAGAGCTATCTTACTGGGAGAAGGAAAAGGGCATTGGGTGAGCAAGAGAAGAAGCAAACAGAGGGGAGAAATGAGGTGGGGGGGAGACAGTTTCAATGTGTTATTTCTCAAAAAGGCAACGTCCATTTTTCCACCACTTCTGCTCTTTTGCCTTTTTGTTCAGGTCACCTATAATACAACAGCCAGTTGCTGTTTAAATTCATGCCCATTCTCCCCAGCACAGAAAACCCAGCTCTGTGGTGCTCTTTTGTTGTGGTTGTTGTTGTTGTTGTTGTTGTTGTTGTTGTTGTTGTTGCTGTTTTCAATAAATGGGGGCGCCCCAAACCCCCAGGGTTTTCTGGAGAGCTTAACTGTCCCACAGTTTTTCAAAGGAAGCTGAACTAAAGAACAAATCGGTACTGAAGCCTGTGTTCTTCCTTCATTTCCTAACTGCTGCTGCTTAGTCCCAATGGCCTGTTTTCTTCGCCTTAATAAAATCGTGAAACACTCCCAAATAATGTAGAGTTTGAAGAAAGCAGTTTCTGTACATTTAAATTGCAATTGTTACAATTTTCACATGAGGTTGCTTCTCTTTCTTTCAATGTATCGATAAAAGCAAACTCCTTTATTTCAGTGACTGTTTCAGGGATGCTTTTACATGGAATCACCTTGCTTTTTTCGTGGGATCCCTACACAGAGCTTACACTCTTAGCGACATGTAACTCTTGAGATGCTTGCATGAAGACATCATGATGGAAATACAATTGCTAGAGAAACGACAAAAGAAAATACAAAGTCCAGGAAACAACGTGATTTTTTAAAAGGAATCGTAAGTTTTTAAACATTGAATTTTTCCATGCTTCCACTGACTCTTCTTCCTTTAGGACTGAGAGAGATGGGGATATAATCCTACATCTCCACTGTCCAAGTCTAACATCCTAACCATTATTCTGTGGCAGCTGTGATCTGTTTCTAACCATTGCATTGGGATGTTTGTTGCCCTTAAGGCTAACTGAATGTTTTAGTTTGCCTAACCTTGTATGGAACGGAGCTGCCTGCTGGCCCTTATTTACAAGAAGTAAAGGAAAAGCCATCAATCTCCTTAAAGAAGGTCACGTCTAAGCATGGGTTTTTGGGTTTTTTTTTTTTTTTGTTATTTCTATGATACAGCAAAATAGGAAGACTATTAGTTTTTCATGCGTATAGAGCTGCTTTGGGAAGTCACAGACAAGATACATTGTCTTTACACTATCTTGAATATCTATTTTAAGTCCGATGGATGGTTGCAAGATGGAGCGCAGGAATTTTGTTACATATGGTGGATACCAAGGAAGTCATATTTAACTACGGTGAACATTTAGAGCAATTTTGTATTCTTTTAGCCTAGAAGCAAAATAGCAGTGGCATCTGGGAAATGTCTGGTACTAGGCACTTGCACCTGGAGTCCATTATTATACTGCCAATATTTATGTCCCATATAATTGTTTTACCGAGTTTTTTCCCTATGGGAAGCCTTGACATTCTGAAAAGTGTGTGCATTGCAAAGCTGAAAGCACAAACTCAAGCACAAATTGCTAGACTCAGGCAAAAACAAAGCCAAGTTGTTGATACCAACAAACAAAACTTTGAATATATTTATCCAAGGCAATGTATAATTAGGTAGGTAGGTAGGTAGGTAGGTAGGTGGGTGGGTAGGTAGGTAGGAAGGAAGGAAGGAAGGAAGGAAGGAAGGAAGGAAGGAAGGAAGGAAGGAAGGAAGGAAGACATTAAATATTGAATCATACTTTTCAGAAGTAGAATATTATTTGGCTGTTAAAACAATAGGCATTCTCCCTAAATCTACAAATTATGATGCAGATAGATAAATATGAGATCTTTATCTCTCCCCTACACAAAACATATATTTGGTATTTAAATCGCGAACCTTTCTGAAAATACTTTACAAAATTGATCAACATCCTCTTAAACACAGGACCTCTATTTTAATATGCTGTTCTGTTTGATGTTATTATCATTCATTGTCTCTTTTACAAAAGAGGTAAGCAGAAAACAGATAAGAATTTTCTTCTCTTTCCAACTTTGTCTATCCAGTTAAATAACCAGAAAATAAGGTATATTTCTTCAGGTTTTTTTCCTTATATGACCTATATATGATTTCAGTTTCCTGAAACAAGGAGGGACCTGATCAGCAGGGATTTAACAATCCCATAGCCAGGATCAGTTAAACTATCTGAATAAATTTGGGTTGTGAATATGTATCCTTAGAACACCTGCTTCAAGATGGGAGGAGGAAGAAGCAGACAAGGAATATTCTGCAATGTATAAATGAGGGCCAGTCCTACCATCAGCATTCAAATTGCTGTCCACTCACAACTAGCACTTCAAAGCTTTCTACCTTCATTTCACAAAGCTGATATTTGTTGCAATTCAGTGAGAAAAGTTAATGTCCTCTTGACCTCTTTCTCCCCCTGGGAAAATGTGTGTCCTTCTTCCTCCTTTTATTCCTCCCAATACTATCATTTTAGAAGTCATCTTTAACATTGTTCTGCAAATGTATAAAAGTACAGAACGTGTTTAAAGTGCTGATTCTTTATGCTATGTTCAAGCTCTTGTTATAGAATATTTCTTTTTCTTAAATGACTTAGCAGTAAATTCCTAATTAACCCCAGCATCACTGAATAGGCAATAGCTATGGTTTTCTGTTTGGTCACCACTAATACAAGCATTGAAGAGATAACCAAAAGCGATTGTTTGCAATTGTACTATTTCCTTTAATTGGTTTTGGGACCAAATTGTATTTCTAGTGCTACTTCTTAAATAATAGAATTCCCATGTCAGAAGAAAATCACAAACATAGCCATGAGGAATGTTTTAATTTTACTCCATTCCCTAATATTCTTAAACACAAAGTTTGCATCTGAAGGAATATTTAAAAAGTGATGAGGATTATATTTCTTATGCTTGTGGTAAGAAATTAAAAGATTCATTAAATTTGGTCTTCTTACAGTCCTCAACTTCATTTAGTGACCATTCAAAGTTACAACAGCCGTGAAAAAAATGACTTATGGCCATTTTTCACACTTATGACCGTCACAAATGCCCCATGGGCATGTCATCAAAATTCAGATGCTTGGCAAATGCTTGGTTAGTATTTATGACCATTGAAGTGTCCTGGGGTCATGTGATCACCTTTTGCAACTTTCTGACAAACAAAGTCCATGGGGATGCCAGATTCACTTAACAGCCATGTTGCTAACTGAACAACTGCAGTGATTCACAGTTGTGGCAAGAAAGACCATAAAATGGAACAAAACTTATTTAATAACTGCCTCACTTAAAAACAGAAATATTGGGCTCGATTGTGATTGTAAATCAAGGACTATCTGTATAGCATTGTTTGAACTTAAAATTACTACATGTAGTACATGTAATACTATAATCTTGGAGAGAAATATGATGGAAGGATCACAATGTGATGTTAAATTATATGCCTAATACATAGAATTTGTCATCTTGTGATGACAAGCTCTACTGATCCTGCGTTATAGCAAAGAAGAGAATTCTACATAAGTAGAAAGACAGTTATTCTCCTGATTTTAACAAATGAATCCAGGATATGAGTTTGTGGTCTGTTTTGAAAATCTTCGTATTCTAAAAATGAGAAGATAATTCAACCTGTTGCTGCAGGGTCTAGACTGAGTTATAAGTTTAATGGTTGAATTAATTTTATATGCTGTAGCTATTTCCAATTATTATTTGGAGAGGTTTTTTGTCAGTTTTTTCCATCCTCTCTTCTTTGCCACATTTAGTTAAAGTGCTTTTTAACTCAGTTGGAAATTCTAAGCCTAAAATGGCTATTGTTGGGGTGGGGGGAGACTTGTACTCCAGACTGCCCTATAACCATTATAGCATTACTGGTTTCTTTTAGGAATATGGCTACTTATGAATAATTGCAAGGTCAGTTCCAATATGGTTATGCCAATATTGGAACTGTTGGGATCCAAATATAACAGGAGGAATTCAGTAATTTGCATAGTACTCCTTGTGTGTCTAATAAATAATCAAGGCTATTCTGTTGTCCATGCTAAGATGGCTGATATTCTGTTTATTTTTGCATACTGTATAACACATCCACAGTAATCAAGACCTGAATTATCTCTTTCTATATAAAAGCCAAATACCACTCACTCATCATGAAATCTCCAGAACTATAAAGTCTACAAACTTGAAATTTTGCATGTATGTTTCTCTTGGCTTCTTGGTGCTCGCTAAGATTGGGTTTTTCAAAATGACCATCAGATCATTACTATTTCTTATACAGTAATTAACACGCTCTGATGCTAAAGAGTTCTACTCCTACTCCCCACCTGAAAAGAACTCTGTTCCAACTGCCTGTTGCCTCACATTCTGTTACCTCAGTTCCAAATGGCCATTGTTCCACTCTTTCACTCAGGAGCAGACTGACATTTACAGTATTAAATGTCGGTACATCACCAAAATGTCTACACCTTCCACCTGTGGAACTGGGTCCGAACTCAAGGCAGTGGGAGCGATATTCCCTTATGTGTTTCAATCAACGACCACCACTGAGCCAACGGATTGAACTGGAGTGAACTGGGTTTCTCTTGCATTGCCCAATCACATAGCTTCATTGCAAAGCATGGGTATCCAGCTAGTCTATTTATACGCATGAGCTGTGCAAGACAATTTAAAAATTGGAAAAAAAGAAGTTGGGTACATCCATGAGGCAAATGAGAATCATTTGTATAGAATGAATCATACAAATTTATTCCATACAAAGAACATGACCAAAACTGCTCAATGGGTCTCCTATGATCACTGGCACATTGGCAAAATAGTCACCATCAGCATCCAGTTCTCTTAAAAAGAATTGTCATTATAAAATGTTAATCCATCATATAAAGGAACACACATTTGCTTACAGCACTGGTGTCAAACTTGCTGGGTCACATTGCTGTCACGTGATGCTTAGTGATGTTTTTCCTCTTTGTGAAGCTGGGGTGGCGTGACCTGCGTGTGATTCATCTGGCCTGTGGCACGCCAGTTTGACACACCTAGCTTACAGTAGATTATACTCAATGGAGCATATTATCCTATGTTTAAAAAGTGGAGAGAACAAAATATGATCACTAATAAATTCCACTGTTATTTGACCACCCCTATTATTCAAATATTATTAGATAACGATGAAGAAGGTTGATTGTGCTGCATTAGTAACAAAGTCTTCATTGTCAATGAAAATAGCAATACAGAATACTTTATAACACTTTATTGCATGTTGCATGTTGAGGGTCAAAGGTATGTACAAGGTCTGTTTTTCTTCACCATATCAGCAAGCGTTAATATGAAAATCAGATTCTTTCTTTAAAGTGTCTTCAGTGGACAATTGTTGTTGACGCTTTCTTTTTTTTAAAAAAATTTCCCCCTTTACCAGTATTTGAGGAAAAATATTCATATGTGCATTCAAGGATTTTAACAGAAATTTTCCCTCAGCTAATGTGAATTAATTTTATTTGCAAGTGTGAAAAAAACACTGAATTTTTATTTCTTTGGATATTCAGAGTGACCATTAAGAGAGCCGGTAATGCAAATGAATAGGCCAGAGATCACACATTTATACTCTGTATTAGGTCTAAGACAATTAAAAGTGCCTTGAAAACATACCATGAAAGTTTAAGGAGGTGATTTAAAAAGGATTAGGAAGATGAAAAAGTACAATGCGGGTGAGTTTAGCTGGACAACTGATATGAAGCAATAATTAAAAATCCCATTAAAAACATAGTTATTCAGTTTTCTGGACAGGATGTTAAGATGAGAAAAAGATCAGTTTGGCAGTTGAAGAGTGACAGTTAGAAAGTGAAGGATACAGTTGGCCAAATCAAAAAGCAGTGCTTTTAACTTCACAACTTGAAAATATGTAGACTTGACCTTTCAGAATTCCCCAGGACCTCTATATGTAGTCCTTGACTTCTGACCACAACTGAGCCCAAAATTTCTGTTGCTAAGTGAGACATTTGTTAAGTGAATTTTACCCCATTTTACAACTTTCCTCACCACAGTTGCTAAGTGAATCACTGAAGTTCTTAAGTTAGTAACATGGCTGTTAAATGAATCTGACTTCCCTCGTGCAAAAGATGATCACGTGACCCTGGGACAATGCAATCGTCACAAATATGAGTCAGTTGACAAGTGTCTGAATTTTAATCACGTGATCATGGGGATGTTACAATGGTCATAAGTGTGAGAAACAGTCATAACTCACTTTTTTCAGTGCCATTGTAATTTTGAATGGACTACCTGTATTTAAAATTAAGATTTCATCAGAGACATTTCCTGGTTTTATTGTAAAATGTTTCTCGGAGAAGAAGAAATGTTGATATTACTAGCAATATCAACGTTTCAAGTTAGGTGTCTTTAATGCTGGCTGTCCTCATGAACAATGCTAAAGAGTAAGTTTGATCTTCTCTTCTACTATATGTGCAATGCATGATTGTATTCCAGATAATGGCGTAAACTTTACATTCCATTAAAGGCTGATTTCAGCACAAGACAATGTCAGCATCTTATAATAAATTTTGCAACCAACATGTTTCCATAATGAATTAAAGAGCATATTGTACCATGCAACCATTCCTTTATTAGTCCATTGAATTCGTTCATCCATCTAAGCCGTCAGCCAATCCATCATAACATTTCCATATTATACCCGTTTTACATATGACCAACTTAAACCATTTCCACTTATGATGCTATCATTCTTTAGAAAGAAAAGAATATGGATAATGCTTTGTAGGCAAGAATTCTGTCATTTCCAGGTGTGGAAAGTCCCCCATTTGAATTGCTGTAGCCACTTTAACTTCATAAAGGTAACAGTGATCTAGACTTAATAGTATTCTATAAAGCAATTTCATACAGGAAAAATCACTGATGGGGCACATAACTTTTTTTTTGCATTTACAAAGTCCCATGTTCTCCGAATTCCTGAATAACTAGCAGCAGGTTTCAGAGAGCATGGGACTTTGAATTTGCAAAAAAAAAAAAAGTGCTCCATCAGTGATTTTCCTTATATGAAACTGTTTTATAGAATACCATTAAGCCACATGGAGTTATATCACCTGAGACACCATATAAAATAGCTTCCTACATTCACATAGACTGTAGTTTTCATACATAGTGAATGTATTGCTATTCAAACATCATATGAATGGGCACAGTGTCCAGTCACCATACAAACAATTGTTTAAAATGTTGGTTGTAGTTGTTGATGTTATTAGTTTGTAATGTGTCTTCAAGTGAAAGACATTTTTCAGTCAGTTTAACATTTCTAGTGCATTTTTTTTTTTACTGGCATGAATTTGTTTCCCTGAACTGTGTTAATCTCTGGGGAAAAAGAGACCTTAAGTTAGTTGTTTCTAACTTTTAGAAATTTTCATCAATCCAATTTAAGACTGAATACATTATACATTGGATTTTATGGTTGTTGCAAAATAATTCCTCTATATCTTTTAATTTATCCTAGACTTAAAAATTAGACTACTAATTGATTTGGAATTTTAGACTTACTGTGATATTAAATATTTTCTTGCAATTCATACACATGTCCACGGACTCGGACTTTCTATAAGCTACTTTCAAACTCCTTAGGCACTATGGAAAATTACCATTTACTATGCCACAGAAGATAGAACAATGGAAGGTTTTTAAGAAGTGGTCAATTGGATAAACTCCTATGTTTCTATGGAAAAAGGAAGTTTGTGGATAAAGAAGTACAAGCATATAACTACAGGAAAATAGACCGGATCAATACAATAGGAACTAGCATACAGTATACTTATTCTGAATTTGAGAAACCCATTACTGGTGACAGCAGCAAGGACAACATGGATGAGTGACCTGCATCAGGCATCAAAGCACTAAGACAAGCTCATTGCACATCTTGTCACATTGAACAGAAACCTCAACAACATTGGGATTTACAACCAAATGCACTGGTATAAGGTTCTGAATAGGCAATCTTTGGCTGCATCTGGAAACAGACTGCTGATTGAACTGATGTGCCAAAGTGCAAAGTTGGGTAGAGTATTCCCCACAATCTCTTTGCCTTCCATCACCTGATGTGAATAGGTAGACTGTTTCTTCATATGATAGACTCTTCTTCATCCTCTTCCATCTCTTTATCAATTTGAAAAGCTATGTTTTCATAGCTAGTTATCCCTCCATATTTTCTCATATGGACCATCAAAGGTTTAGGAGACTGGCTACCTGCTAAGGTGGCCACATACATGCCAGTTCTGTTCTCTTCCAGAGAAGGACCCCAATCCATAGTTGGTCTGCTAGCTTGCTGGATTCTCTGCAGGTAAATGAACAAATGAATCGTGATCATTATAAGCACATCCCAATGAAATTACAGTAGGTAGGAATTAATTATTTTGCAGTTCATGGGTAGTAAGAGAATTGCTTTGTGCCAACGAGTAATCTGCCTAATGTTTATATTATCCCAAGGTTCACATAAACTTTCACCCTTCCTATTCTGAGTGTCATAGTAAAAGCATGGAAGATGAGCCCTAAATGTGACTTCTAGCCCACAATAACTACAATGTTTATTACTAGTTGCAGTTTTAAATTTATTTTACATATAATAATATGAAAAACATACATTTCCCAGAATAAAAGAAAACTAATCAAGAATATGTATTAACTAATAATAATCAACTAATCAGTAAAGGAAAACTAATCAATTTATTTATTTATTTATTTATTTATTTAAATTTATATCCCGCCCTTCTCCACGAAGGACCCAGGGTAAGTATTCTGTGCAACAAAAATTAATCAACTCTGATATTGTTGATGTATGACAGCAGTAGCAAAGGGACCAAGCAGCAGCACCTGGGTTAGTTTGGTCATCTGTTGCCCATTGTTGCTATAAAGGTAAAAAATATATCTGCTAATGCTCTCTATTGCCACTTTCTGAATGGTCATAGGAGAGACAAAAATGATCCTAGGACTGAATCCTAAATACATCAGCAATATCAGAGTTGATTAATTTTTGTTGCACAGAATACTTAACATTGATTAGTTTTCCTTTACTGATTAGTTGATTATTATTAGTTAATACATATTCTTGATTAGAGAATATGTATTAACATATTATAGGGATGGGTGCTCATCACGGATTCAGAGCCGAGAGACCAGTGTTGTCCAAATATATTTCTATGGTCATTTGGCATGACTATACGTCAAAGCACCTTCCCACCGAAGTGGTACCTATTTGCATTTGCATGCTTTCGGACTGCTTGGTGGGTATGGGCTGGAGCAAGTAATAGGAGCTCACCCAGATGCATTGCAGTCCAGTCTCAAACCTGAGCTGTCCGTGTTCCAACTGACAAGCTCGGAGTTTTTAACCACTTAAATTTTAACGGCCAGGCCGTTACACCCCCTGTTGTTGCTATATTCCATAACTTTTTTCTTATTTTATGGTCCATGAGAGCAGCTTGTTGATTGCACATATGCAATCAACATGGAAAGGAAGCAAGGTGTATATTTGACCATTATTGGGAGTAGTTTGCGTCCTTCTAATGGTTCAGGTATCTAATAGTTCAGCCCTAGTCTAGTACATTGCTGGCTGAGTGAAAAGTGGACTCTGGAGATCAACTCAACTTGAACCAGGTTGCAGAAATCTAATTTGTTTATTGAATCCCTGTAATACTCAACACTCTCACATATGTAAGGGAGATGACTAGCGGTACCATATGACTTTAGCGCATAATGCAAAAGTGCTGAACTTTGTTCTTTTTCTAGAGACAATTACTTTGCAGTCTACATATATACCAGTAGAGGTCATATTCTGCCTCAGCATAATAGTCTGAAAAATGATCTTATTAATATAATAACATAAAATGGATACAAAGAGGGGACTTTTCTATCTAGGGCAAAATGTACAAAGAATTGTATAAGGGAAATGTATCCCTGGAGCTATAAAACTTTGGGAATGTGACACAAAATGAAAAATAAATTGATGATTAACATCAGGGACAGGTTCTGCGCTTACATACCATAAAGTCAGAAGCAAAAGCTCTCCATGGAAAATAGGATAGTCACTGAGTTGGGTGACTCGGTGACTATTCTATTGTGAATTTGGAGACCCATTTTTAAAAAAATTAAATTTCTGTCAAAAGATCTATTATGGGTCACCTTGACCCAAGTATCTCTGAAGAGTTCTTTTAAGGATTAAGTGTCTCTGTACATGGATGCAGTGCCTTTTATTTATGAAAGGAAGCAATTTCTGTTTGTTAAAAACTTATGCACATTCAGAAAAGCCAAATGCACATAGGAAGCTAACTTTATATCTATATCAATTTATAACCCCTGAGTGACTTCTTGGAATAACAGCAACATAACAGATTCTCAAGCAGAGAAAGGTTCTTCCTCATCATCTTCCCTCATGTCCTTCATTTTTGAAATGGGAATTACCAGGGATTGGTAATTGAACATTTGCATTTATAAAATTGTGCATTCAATTACTGTCCCTCTGCCTAAAATCCCCATGGCAAAATGTATTTGGGCTGGAGCAAAATGTTTAAGGTCAGTTTGCCTTATGTGAACTGAGCACTTGCATAGAAGGATAATATCAATAATAATATCTTAATAAGAACAGACATAATTTTAGGAAACATGAAAAGCAAGAGAAAGGTCCCCTTATTTTAAATATGTAATAGCCAGCAACAGGTTAAGAAATAAAATGTCTAGCTTTGCAGGTCCAGGAATAAAAGTTTTAGCTTTGGCTGGTTAGCATTCACATGTATTAAATGAAAGGCTAGGAAAAAAAATATTTTGTATTTGTCTAAATAGTAAGAAAAATCATCATTTCTGGCATAATGTATTGGGTTTGTTTTATTATTTTCTTGCCTCTGTTGAATAAAACATGTCAATTGCAAACCTGAACTCTGTTGCAAACATCTAAAAAAAAGGAATTCATTATTGCTTTCAGAAAATTGGTCTTGTTTTTCTCCTTCTTTTCAGAGTTGGGTGGGACTTTATATTCTACTTAACATCTAGAACAGTCTTGGCAACTTTAAAATATGTGGACTTCAATTTCCAGAATTTTCCAGCCAACCTGGCTAGAGAATTCTGGGAAATGAAGTCCACATATCTTAAATTATGAAGTTTAAGAAAGACTACTCTAGAGCTTGAAAGCATTTGTTTTGATTCTGGAGAGGGGGCCTGCCATGCTCCAGGAACACACCTTGTCTTCAAGGCTCATCTAAGGATAGTCTCATTGTCTCTGCTGACAATGAGAAATCAGCTCTCCCTTGCAAGTGCCTTCTTAGATATAGGAGGTGGAAGCAGTATTATCTAAGCCAGCGGACCAACACTCACAAAGTCGTATTACCAAACACATGGTCTTCTGGGTGCTTTGGAGACAGGAACAAGGAATGATAGCTTCCTTTTTTTGTGAAGGAAGGAGACAGGTCTATTTTTTTTTTAAACTCACAGAGCACTGGAAGTTTCATGGGCAATGCATCCAACAATGGATTTTATGCAAGGAGAGTGAGCATTCTTTCAATAGCCTTCTCTGTGCTTCGTTATGGGTTCGGTTGGCTGAGTAATAATAGGCTGAAGGTGCAGTTTGAGAGTTCCAAATCCATAACAATACAGGTGATACCATGTTGAAAGTTGACTGGATTTGCAGACAAAGTAGGACAGAGAGGAAGAATGATGGGTTGACCTTCAAGTGGAAAAATGATTGCAAGCAATAAAGCTGGAGTGTGGCCAAGCTCTTTATCTATTCACTGTATGAATAGAATGAACTGTATGAGTTCATAATGACCTTCCAGATGTAATGCTAAAGTTCAGACTTGTACTGAACAAATTTGAACAAATCTGGAGGAGCACTGTGCATTTCCTGCCCAGGTGTCAGTTCAAAAGCTTTCAGATTTGTTTTCAGTTAACCGGAGTTATTGATATGCCTGTCTCTAAATTGTGTTTAACTTTAACTATGACATACATATTTATAGACCATTTGTAGACCAAGAAATGCATATTTGATTAAACCACAGTTAATAATAATTAGTTTCAATCTGAATGCTTTAGTTAACAATCAAAATTAAAATTTCAGTTTTTCTCCTTATTGCAAAAAGGAGAGAAAAGAAGACATTGCTGAGGTTTACCAAAGGTGATAATACATCCCTGCACAAAACTGAGATTAAAATGTAAAAGGAAAATATAGGAAATATGTGATTGGGGCTAATTCTCACTTGCATGCCCTCTAAGTTCCTCACATGTGTAATTATTGTTTTCCTTTGACGTTTCATCTCTGTAATGCAACTAACACCTTGGTAACCTTGGTCCATAAAATATGATTTGGGTCTTAACAATGCAAAATTATGGTTTGGGATTTTTTATTCCTTCTATCAGAAGAAAACAAACATAAAGACCACAAAACCATATCACATGGGCATTAGAACTGATTAGATGAGAAAATGCTGTAAATAATGTTTTAGTTGGGCAGTCAGACAATAAAATGAGGAAAAACTGAGCAGAGGTGGGCGATTTGAAAACCTAGGTCTCATCCTCCCCCTTGGGGGCTATCTTTGCAAAGCCTGTATTGATCAAAGTGGGGGACATAATTTCTTAGTAGGAGAAATGGAGAAGCTCTAGTGGTGAAATGGTTGGAATGCAGTATTGCAGATCCATTCTGTCCACAGTCAGGAGTTTGATCCTGACTGGCTCAAGGTTGACTCAGCCTTCCACCCTTCTGAGGTCAGTCAAATGAGGATCCAGATTGTTGGGGGCAATATGCTAACTCTGTAAAACCACTTAGAGAAAGCTGTAAAGCACTAGTAGGTAGTATATAAGTTTAAGTGCTATTGCTAGTTGTAAATCCATTACAACTCTAGCAGAAGTCCTAACAGAACTCTAACAGTTTTAACAGTGTTTAGAAATCTAAGAATCTTCCCAAATGTTCCCTTCCTCTTTGCATAACTGCTTCGCTTGTTTTAGTCTAACAGGATTCCTCTGGTGTTTTGGGTTGGATGGTTTTCCTCTTGTTACTTACTTGCCAGAGTGTCCCTTCTTCTCGGAGCACAGCAAACAGAATTCCCATGGGGATCATCAGGCAAGAGAAGATCCCCATTAGGATGCCCAGAGCCTCAGCCCAAAATGGAAAACAGTAGGTCCCATTGTACTTTGAAGGCTGGTACTTGATTATGCTGTACACAAGCAGGGCCTGAAACAGAATGTCAGACATCAGAGAACCATTCAATCTGCCATGGGATTTTTCATTTCCTTTCAAACTTAGACATTACAAGTGAATCAGATATATATAATACTGCTTAACAGATGTAATATTAATTCCATGGGATTAGGATAGTGGCACTGTGGAACATCATCAAGGAGATAGTGGGATGTACTCTTTTACCCTTAGTTACATAGAATTTTCTATTCCCATATAAATGGTTGGGTGGGGATTGATACGAAATGAAGTTAGGATTTATTTAGTCACTAAAGGGTTTAATCCTTTGTTTTTTCTGCCGTTGGTATGGAACACCTATGTAAAGTAAAGTGAACTTCCTCAACTTCAGTAGATGCAGTTTCATCACCACCTTGTACAAACAAATACTCCTTAACCTTGGGATGTTCTCCTCCTTAGCAGGAAAGGCAAAGCTTTCCTAGAAAAAGATAAGATAAAACTATTCTCCTTGCCCTTAGCGAAATCAAGTGAGATGAAGGCACTGAAAACAAGGTTGATTTTTTTTCTTTTAATGGTTTGGAGCCCATATGAGCTGGTCAAAAATCCCAATGAGATTGAACATCAATGCAGACCTAATCAGGAGGGCGCTCCATGTTTGCTAGCTGTAAAGGCATCTGTTGTCTTTATCTCTTTGGAGTTCCCTGACTGGAAGAAGGGGTGAAAGATCATTCTTTTTTCCCCCTTAATATTCTTCCAATAATCTCAGGTATTCCTTGATGGCTGTTTTATGTTGTTTTCTCACACTGCCATGCAATAAAGCCTTGGGTACTCATACCGATGTAATCATGGCTGCTAAATTCAGAAGTATCTATGATTCAAACCTCCTGGGCTGGGGAAGGAACAATGCAAACAAAAATCTACGAAAACATACATACATACATACATACATACATACATACATACATACATACATACATACATACATCCCTGGGTGGCAAACAAAGGGACAATAAGAAGAGCTAGAGGAAAGAATCAGAGCTGCTTCAGAGCAACTATAGTTACCGTCATTGTTACTGGAGACAGGAACAACCAGCACGCCCTAAAATATATCCCTGGTTTGAAACCCAGCATCATGTGAATGTCACGGCAAAATCTTTTCATGCCTACAGAGAAGAAAAGGAATGGGAAACAACGACGCTGTTCAGTCATAAGTGTATTATCTGATTGAAACTAACAGATTAACTGTTCGACTCTATGTATGTTTACTTAAACGTTTTTCAATGTTCGGTGAGACTTCCTCCTAGGTAAGCATGCATCAAATTGTAACCTGAGAGGAAGTCCAGTGAGTACAGTGAGAATAACTTCCAGGTAAGCAGGCATGCATTTGTGCAGTCTTTAATTTCCAAACAATATTTTGATATTTCTTTAGCAGCCTAAACCACTGGGTTGTTATGTGAAAGAGGATGTGGTATTTAAATCAGCTCCATGTGATTTCATGTGAAATGGAATAGGGTTTCCTGCCTGAGCGGTGGGTTGGTCTAGAACAGTGCCCCAATCTTTGGGGCACCAGGGACCGGTTCCATGGAGACAGGTTTTTCTGAAGACCATAGGAGGTGTGGTTTTGTGGGATGCCTGCATCCAGCAGATGGGGCTTTGCTTGTTTCGTGGCCCATTGCTGGCATGCTGTGGCCTGGTGCCAGTCCACAGGCCGGGACTTGGGGACTCCTGGACTAGAACACCTCCAAGGTCCCTACCAACCCTATTATTCTGTATTATAATTTTTAAGAAAATGCCACTGATCCTAGATTTTGGCTACCTTTTTTTTATAAATCCCAAATCTCTGCTCCACAAATTACATCTCATACAATTTTGCATTTCTCATTTTACTTTTTTTAAAAAGGGGGTTTATAACGATTGCAAAAATATCTTACCATAAACACGTGTTACTACCAGGCAGGTCGTTATGACCACCACCATGAGCCCAAACCCAGCACTGTAGTCATCCAGCAGCACCAACCAGTACATTCCACCCTGCAGAGAAAAAGCCAGAAAAGCTCCTAAGTCTGTGTGTGTGTGTGTGTGTGTGTGTGTGTGTGTGTGTGCATTTGTTTGTTTGTCTGTCTGTCTGTCTGTCTGTCTGTCTGTCTGTCGATCTATCTATCTATCTATCTATCTATCTATCTATCTATCTATCTATCTATCTATCTATCTATCATCTAACTACCAATGGAAGAAAATATTTATAGCTTGGAGTCAAGCTGTGTGATCTTTGTCTCTTGGCTGTATTCTTGCAGACTTTTCATCACCCAACTAGATAACATCATCAGTGCAAGAAAGCAACCAAGCTCAGAGAGCACCAAGAACCCCACAGTTATTCATGTATTTATTTATTTAAAACTAATAGCTTCTCAACTCCATTTTGTTAGAGGTGCATTTAATAACATATTATATGGAATATAATCTTTGTTTCTGATTAAAGCTGTTGGGGACAAAATAGCGTAGCTATAGGCTAGGTTTCATGACCTAAATGTTCAAAGGAATAAATGCCAGTATATGCTGAAATTCCAAAGAGTTGGTCCTAAGGAAACTGATAAGACACTGCTCAGATTTTGAATGTTGGTGCTTAAGTAACTGCAATTTACTGTTAATAGAAATTAGCCCATTAGTTGGGTAGACAGATAAGTCACATCTTCTGCTTTGATGATTTTCTCTTGTACTTGTGTCTCAGTTAACTAGATACTATGTGTGCAATCCTCTTCATTCCTTCCTCTTTTGCCCCTTTATCCTAATACAGTACAGGTTTTACTTGTCATTATGCCCTAGATCAGCGATGGTGAACCTTTTTTGGCTTGCGTGGGGGGAGCGCAGGGGGATCGTGGGTGGGTGTGCTACACCCATAATGCTATGTACACGACCCCAGCACGCATGTGCACACAACCAGTGCTCCCCATGTTTTTAGTGTGCTTTTTTCTCCCTCCCCAGGCTCCAGAGGCTTTAGAGGTTCGGGAACGGACTTCCAGTTTGCTTGTAGGGCTGGTTATTCGTGCTCCGGAGGCTTCAGGTAAGCTCCTGAAGCCTCAGGAGGATGAAAAATGGCCCCAAAGGAAGGCCAAAATCAGCTGGCCAGTGCACACATGTGCACAGGGTAGCTCACAGGGCAACACCTTTGAGTGCCCTGACAAATGGCTCCACGTGCCATAGGTTCACCATCACGGCCCTAGATTATTATCTTAAAGCCCCAGCTATTACAATCATTTCCAATCTACTTTGCTTACCTCTGTTGTGAGAATGAGCCCCATTAGAAACATCGCAAGACAAATGATGCCTGAGAAAAAAGCCTTCTTCGGCCGCAGGTAATAAGGGAACTCATCTGTCACTGCAGTAACAATGGTTTCTAGAAAGGCAAACTGAATACAAAAGCATGCAATCTCATCAACTGTAAGGTCTATTCATTTGAAGGTGCATGCTTAAAGCCTTTCCTCTCAGCAGGCTTTGCCCTTACCTGACTGTCCAAGCCAAGAGTCAACAGCATGAAGAAAAAGAGGAAAGACCAGAAAGGAGAAAGAGGAAGCATTGTCATGGCTTGTGGATACACTACAAAAGCCAACCCTGGACCTAGAATGGGCCAAGAATGAGAAGAATTATGAATGCAATCAAGGAGACATCATCAGGGCTGGATTTCATGAGCGTAAAAATCAAGTCACTGAATAAATGAGGTTGCAGCTCTCACTGAATCAGCTTGCTCACATTGACACACAATCTGCATTTTGATTGTTGGATGTGGTGGGCTGCCAATGTGTGATTTTATTCATTTATTTATTGGCCCCCTATGCAAACAAGCTGGCCAGCCCTGACTTAAAGGCATTTGCTGTCCTTAGTGTGTGTGGGGGGGGCTTGTTCTTGTTGTTTCTTGGGGTCATTGTTCACTCTTGGCGACTACATGAACTGGTCCCAGCATTTTCCTTGGCAACATTTATCAAAGTGATTTGCCATTGCCTGCTTTCTAGGACTGAAAGAGAATGAATGGACTAAAGTCATCCAGCTGGTTTTGCACCTAAAGTAAGAGTATCCGTCTTAGTTTGTAGCCCACTGCCTTAACCGCTACATCAAACTAGCTCTGTTCCATAGTTGGTTGCTGAACTATGTTTTCAGTTTCCCTCTTGGTAATATGAATAGGGTGGGACTGGGTCTCTTCTGAAATTCATATGGGTAAAAAATTATAGATCACATGTGATCAATAAGGAAATATATTTTACAACTTCCACTTAACTTGGCTCTAGATTAATCAGCTAATGCAAATACCTGCTGGATGCAATGATACATTTTTTCTTGGCAAAAATACAAATGCAGTTAGTGATAGCCAAGTTCTGGATTACAATGCTAATGAGATTTAAAACCTTTTATTGTTGATCGCTTGTTCTCTGGTACATTTTATCACAGAGTGATGCACCAAGAAGTAAATTAATCTCTTCTCAGTCTATAGATTATATGATTAGTTGGAGAGGCTATCATTAGGTACAGTTCGTCTTTGTCTTCTGTTAAACTGCTTATTCTATTGCCTTTAATCTTTCCAAGCATCAACATCTTCTCTAAAGGTTATGTGTCAAAAATGTTAAACTTTAGCCAAATGCAGGATGCACATTATGAGGGCAGCAAGATTTAGGGTGCCACTACTGGCTACTGGTTCCAGGATGGGAGGATAGCACAATGAAGAAGTTGGGTGGATGTAACCTAGGAATGGGGAAGCTCCAATTCTTACTCGCACTCAACCATGGAAGTTCACTGGGAGATGCTGGGCTAGTCCCTTTCTCTCAGCCAACTTATTTCACCAAGTTATTCTGGTGAGTAAAAATAGGAGGAACAAGTGCTATAAACAACAACTTGTAAATCTACTGAATGAAAGGTAGCACAAACTATAATAAAGAAATTAATTTAATTTCCCTTTTCCAAAATATCTGGCTTTAACCCAGTGTTCATTTTTTTGTACATATCAATGATCTGGGAGTCCTCCTTGTATAGTTCTTCTTGTGTTTGTACCCTTTCTTCCTCAAATCTATTTTGTCATTAGATCTTGCTTCTTATTATATCCAATGTTGTGTAAAAGTTTCTTTTGATTTCTTTCGATTTCTTAAATCTCCTTTCCTTTCCATACACTTTTTTGTTCTGATTTTTTTTTTTTTGCATTTCTTATTTAAATATACCTGCTTATCTCTTCTTGTTTTTATCTGGAATTAGGCACTTAGTTGAATATATTTTTTCCTCCATCATTGCAGTGCAAATTCTCTGGCAGTCTAACAGACATTCTAACCTGCATACCTATATACTTGTACAAAAGATAGAAGAAATATTTAGGTTTTACCTGCTTTGGCAACTTCCTGAACAGGAACATCAAGTTCTTGGGACATGTATCCCAAAACAGAAAAAATGGCAAAGCCAGCCAAAATACTGGTAACAGCATTCCCCACAGTGACTATAAATGTATCCCTACAGAACAAAAAAAAAAATTGGACCTTAATAATCTGATCTCAGACATTACAGAATGTCTAAGGAGATAAAAGATCGCAATAGCACTTAGACTCACATACCTCTTCACAGTGCTTTACAGCCCTCTCTAAACGGTTTACAGAGTCAGTATATTATCCCCAACAACTTGGGTCCTCCTTTTACCAACCTCGGAAAGATGGAAGGCTGAGTCAACCTTGAGCCGTTGGAGACTCAAACTGCTGAACTGCTGACAGTCAGCAGAATCAGCCTGCAGTAATACATTCTAACCACTGCGCCATCACAGCTCTTGATAATAAACAGGTTGCTAAGTTTATTTGCTATTAATGCAAAGGTAAAGTGTAGAACTTTTCAGATGTTGAACGGTACCTGTTATCAGGCTACTGTAATATGACTACTGGTGAGATATATTAGGAATCCCAAGCCAATAAATGTCTAAAGATCACCTTTTTTCCACTCCCATATTAAAATGACATAAGTGTATACATATATACAATACAATAGCAGAGTTGAAAGGGACCTTGGAGGTCATCTAGTCCAACTCCCTGCCTAGGCAGGAAGCCCTATACCATTTCAGACAAATGGCTATCCAACATCTTCTTAAAGACTTGCAGTGTTGGGGCATTCACAACTTCACAACTATACAGAGCCGCAGTGACATAGCAGATAGAGTGCAGTACTGCAGGCTACTTCTGCTGATCACCAGCTGCCAGCAATTTGGCAGATCGAATCTCAGCAGGCTCAAGGTTGACTCAGCCTTCCATCCTTCACCATGATGGTGGTGGTGATGGTGGTGGTGATGATGATCATGATCATGATCTGTTTACAATAATGGGAAGTCAAACTGTTAGTTCTTTATCACGTGTTGGTCTGCCTATCCTGGGTTCTTGGGAAGGACTCACGGTGGATAAAAATGCCAAATCCAATTGGAACAACTGACTAACTATGTGACAAGCCATAATAATGATAATTTATTGGGTTTATATGGTTATCAATCTCATCTAAGCAACTCTAGGCACCTTGCAAAAGTAAAATAAAATCCAATTTAAGTTAAAAGCCAACATACTGTATAAACAAAAAGCATACCAGTGACAATCTTACATTGGCTCAGCAAAGCCATTGTTAAAGTCCCTACCATTGCCAGACAACCAGACACAATGAAAGAGCTATGTCTTCTAATTCAATTAGCCTTTCCTTTCCCTTCCTTCCCCTTCCCCTTCTCCTTCTCCTTTCTTTCCCTTATCTTCTCTTCCTTCCCTTCTCTTCCTTTCCCTGCTCTTTTATAATCTTACAGTATATCTATAACTGCCTTTACTCTCCCTGACATCCCATCCATGATTCTGTTTAAAATACACAAAACAATCATTTGCTCTCAATAGGCTCCATATCCATTATGTATAAATTGAAAAGATGTACCTGTAAATATTCTGGTGGAAGGTATTATATGATGCAAAGGTGAGAAGTCCCCCAAATCCTACCCCAAGAGAGTAGAAGATCTGTAAAGCTGCTTCAATCCATACCTGCATTAGAAAGGGAAAACAAGAAATTAAATAATTTCAATAAACCAGTAAGCAACCAGTATTGGTGCAAGCTGCTTTTTTCAACACAATCAATATAAAATAGTTTGAAAAGGATGCATTTGAATATTCTGTGTAGGGAAACTCTGGTGCTCATTAGAAAGAGTGGTTTTTCTTGGCACATTTTTTTTCCAATCATAGCTTTTAGCACCCCATAGCACCCCATTCCTAAGAGGTCTGTAAGGGGTGTGCATAAGTGCACCAATGTGCCTACCATCCCTGTCCTAATGTTTCTTTTTATTTGTATGCATTTCATGTATCCAAAATCATGTTTATATATATGTGTGTTGTCAAATACATGTTTGACAAAATAGATAGATAGGTAGGTAGGTAGGTAGGTAGGTAGGTAGGTAGGTAGATAGATAGATAGATAGATAGATAGATAGATAGATAGATAGATAGATAGATAGATAGATAGATAGATAGATAGATAGATAGATAGATAGATAGATAGATAGATATTTCCCCTGTGATAAGTGTTCTTCATATATGGGAGTCAAAGAAAATACTACCTGAAATAGAAGAGAAATATGAAAACCTATTCAAACTTTCTCCTTTGTGCAATATTAAACTACAATATATGTGGATGGGCCCACTCAAATATATTTCAGGATCATATATAAACTTTCTAGTCCTTAAAGAGAGACTTTTAAAAAAATGTTAACAATGACTTAATCAGTTTTTGGTTAATGCAATTTTCGTGGCAGCATTACAGAAATGCCATTGCCTTTTTTAAGGATTTCTTTTAAAGTTTCCAGTTTACCCAAAGGTTTCTAGCAAGTCCCACCCAAGAACTCTGCTTACTTTCTAAGATCACTCAAAACATGAGATAGTCAAAAGGGATATATAGATATATATACCTTGGGAGACAGTAGGAGCTCAAACTGGGGTGTGAGATAGAACTTGATTCCTAACCAGGCCCCCTTGAGTGTCACCCCACGAATCAGGAGCATGATCAGAATGAGGTAAGGAAAGGTGGCCGTGAAATAAACAACCTACAAGAAAACAAGGCATTTATTTGTAGCATCTCTAAAAAGAGGCTGTCTCTTTTTGAACAAGCCTAGAACTCTTGTAATCTTCAGTAAATTTGCACTACTGCCATATGCAAAATGGTTATCATGGTTACATGAAAAATAATTAAGGATCCATAAATTGAAATGGGAGAAATGGAGGAAGCCATAAAGATCTTCAACCACCTGCTTAAGACAAAAAATCCAGAAACAGAAGACATCATCCTATGTTTGAAGAACTCTAGTGGAGCTGCTCATCATATCTATTATCAAATAATTTTGACTATCAACATATCTTATTTAATAATCAAGTAAAATCTTTCTTCCTGTGTGTTAAAACCCATTTGATCTAGTATTGTCCACTTGCAAAGTATTATGACAGCAAAAATGCTCAGAACCTATAGGTGATGCTGGAGTATTACATTTTCTCATAGTCCTCCACAACTATTAAATTATACAGCTGAAAGAAAGAAAAGTTGAAAGAATCAGGAGTGGATCTGGCATAAAAGAAATGTAAAATTCATTGCTTAACTCAGATTTGTGGATTATAATATATATATATACACAGCAGATGATCTATGAATTCACAGAAGGGGGAGTTGAGCCCATGGATCCCTGCCCTAAGGTATAGAAAAATATATTTTCCAATTCCTACCATAATTATGACATCTACAAAAAGTCAAATATCATTTGAGGGTGGGGAAAAAAACAGATGGGTGCCTTCTGCTAATTTATACTTTACCTTGCCAGAAGATTTGACTCCCTTTAAAATGCAAAGATACACGATCAGCCAAGCTAGCAGGAGGCAGAGGCAGAGATTCCAGCGAATTCTCCCAGGATCTCCAATGCCTGAGCTCCCTTGGATGTGGAGGACATATCGGCTTGAAAAAAAACAAGAAAAGCTTCAGTGGGCGGAATTTTCTCCCGCAATTATTCATGATAAGGTGACAAAGTAGATCAGCCTGAAGAGCCTTCCAACTAGCAAAAAAAAACCCTTAACATTGTGTGGAGATTGCTTTATATGACAGTTCTCTATATGTGTATATATTTTCTCCATACATATGTGTGCACCATGCAGAGAAGCAATAGTTAAACAGCTGTTAAATCAGATGGATTTAATCTGATTAAATACATCCAATTAAATTGAGGCTTTTGTTTAACTTGGAATTTGATGGTTTTTTTCCTTGAACAGAGATTTCTTTGTGTAAAGAATTTGCAATATTACCACAAATTAAGAAACACTTTATACAGCATTCAATTCTTGAATACGTATTATTTCAAATAATAAATTTGTGATGAGTACATGTGTCATGTGTGCGCATGATAAAATATGTTTATGTGTCTGATAGCTGCAACGACACACAAAAGCTATTTTGCATTTTACATTAATTTTTGTGGAGTTCAGTATACTCTCTGCTTAATGTGTCTTTGTCAATAAGGTATTTAATAAATTTCCAGTCCTATTAACAAAATAGTTTATTTTGAATAAAATGAACAATGCCTCCACATAGATTCATGAAGCTGTTCCAGTTCATCCTCTTTGACTGTTTTAACCTTATATGGATTTCTATACAGTCTCATTTTCATAATTCTCACTAACATATTATGCAGTTAGAAAATGAAAGGTAGTAATAATATGGATAGATTCATATATTTCACAGCAAATATCACATCCACATCATGAACCATATATGAAGATTTGAGTAGGAAATGTGATGCCTCTCAATTATTTTGGACTACAATTCCCATACTGTAGTGCTCAAAAGTTTATGAACCCTTTTCAATTTTCAATATTTCTGCATAAATATGACCTAAAAGGAGACCTGTCTGTCACATAAATCCTAAAACTAGATAGAGAGAACCCAATTAGATAAATGAGTCAAAAACATTATGTTTGTGTATTTATTGAAGAAAACAATCCAAATCTACTTATCTACTTAGATCATATTTATGCAAAAATATTAAAAATTCAAACCAATTCACAAACTTTTAAGCACCACTATAATTACTAACCCCTGACCATGCTTATGAGTGTTGAGAGCTCTTCGACTGAAGAGGGAAAACTTATCACCATAGGTTACCTTCCTTCCTACCCTTTTTCTCAATGGACCCACTGTGGCAAGCCCAGGATGTGGCTTGACACTTTTCTTGCCTAAGCTACTTACCTCCAATATTCCTCACTCGGACTGACAGTGTTAGAAGTGTTGAAAGGGACAGCACTGTTCCCTGTGTGCATGACATGATGGTCCAGGCACAGGTCTGTGTTCCACCAGTTGCCACAGTACTGCCAAGGCAAGTTGTTGGTCAACGAGGCAAAGAGGTAGAAGAGAACATAGGCAATGATCATGTTATAGTAAATGGCCACCAAGGAGACAATCAGGATTGTGGCCATACCAATACCTAAAGAAGAGCAGAAATGATATATAATGGCAACAAAACACAGGCAACACCCAAACTTGATGCTTGTTTACTGCAATGTTCACGATGCAGTTACATGAAGCCCTCGTGGCACTGTGATTAAGTGCATAATTGCAGGCAACTCTGCCCACAGCCTAGAGTTCGATCCTGATGGGGTTCATGGTTTCCTGACTCAGCCTTCCATCCTTCCGAGGTTGACAAAATGAGGACCCAGATTGTTGGGGGCAATATGCAAATAATGCTGACATTGTAAACTAACCAGAGAGTGCTGTAAAGCACTATGGGACATTATATAAGTCTAAATGCTATTGTCCCAAAGGTACTTTTTCAAGAGACAACTGGACTTTCTGGCTTTTCTTTGATGGCATTTCACTTCTCATCCAAGAAGCTTCTTCAGCTCTGACTAGATGGTGGGGAATGGAAGGATTTATAGTCCCATTCCCAACCATCCAGTCAGAACTGAAGAAGCTTCTTGGATGAGAAGCAAAAAACCTTCCCCCCCCCCCAAACCCACAGAAAGTCCAGTTGCCTCTTGAAAAAGCACCTTTGGGACAACCATGACCTGGATAACTGAAAATCTCCATGGACATCTAAATGCTATTGCTACAAATGCAGTCCATGAGCTCAGCTGAGACTGCTAGCTCTTTCTAGCTACCTTGTGAGGGCACCAATAGTCCTGCTGTCTTCTATTGCTTTAACTACATTGAATCATGCATTAAATTTAACACTTTTTCAAAATCCTAAATTAGTCAGGATATCCCAGGATACCCAAGTTATCCAAGTTGAAATCCTACAGAAGTATTGGAATTATAACTCCCAGAATTTTTAACTAGTAAAGCTAAAAAACGGCTGGGAATTTGAATAGTTTCATTCATTCTTAACACATTTGGAATTTATTGAATTCTAGGACATTGTTCTAACATAATTTGCAGTGAGTTAATTTTGAAATGTGTCAGCTTTGCAAAAAAAAAGAATCTCTATATTCAATCTGCCTCATGTTAGTCCACCTGGACAGTCAAGCTTCTAAAAATATGGGAAAGGAAATTATTTTCCCAAATATTTTTGTCACTTTCACAGTAATGAAAGTATACTTCCAGTAGTTAATTACTGTTCTCACCTATTGTGCTAAGGAAGGCTCTACTTTCATCTCTACAATGCATGAGGACTAACCTGTTCCACTGTCAACCATAAGAATTTAGTCTGCAAAAGAAATGAAGACAGGCTTGATGACGAAACTAGATTAGCATTGCACACAGACCTTTGAAGAGTGGGCTTATCTTCCAAACAGCAAGAGGCCCCAGGCTTGAGAACTGGCCTAATGACAGCTCCATGAAGAAGATGGGTATCCCACATATAGCCAACATAATGAAATAAGGAACGAGGAATGCCCCTGCAGGAGAGAAATTACAAACAAGTGACAAAAGGGACACAATTGGGATGGAAAGTTGAATGTGATAATCACAGTTTGAGTCAAATGATAACCCCTCCTTATATATCTGGTATGGTCCTCATAAAACTAGAATATGGACCATCTAGTAAAAGTGAGAGATGGGAAGAGTCAGTACATATAGTGGAATAGATTTTTTTTCATGTCAAAAAATAGCTAAAATAGAGACTTTTTTTTGCAAGGAGATGGTCACAGATCTGGAAACCTTTAAGAGGTGATTAGAAGATAATCTAAAAGAAGGTCTCAGTGGTTCCCAAAATTTAAAAATAACTGTTTCCAGCATCAGGAATATTATACTATTTACTCTGGAATATAAGAGTGGGACTAGTATTTCATTCATATTCTGCTACTATTATCCTCACAATAGATGTTATCCATCATCTATTGTGAGGATAAAATGCTGGATCAAGCAAATTTTAATCAATTTTGCATTCTCCTTTTATTGTTTTATAGACTTTAATCTAAAATGAAAATTTGACTCAGAACTTTTTTCTTCCTCCTGCCTACATATACTAGGTGTAAAATAGGAAAAGGAAAGAGATAGTACTCTCTCTGTTACTTTTGAAATATTTTAAATCCACAACACAAAACGTAGAACTCTTACAACTCTACCTTACCTCCATAGTACTGGCATTTAGTGGTAGAACATATCTCCTATGTGTAGAAAATTCTAGGATAACTCCTTAACATTATTCAAAGAATATTTCTCTGTCTTAGCATCTAAGAATATTTCTATCTGTGTCAATATTGCCAGTTTCGTTTCCCCAATCCGTCAGAACTAGGTTGACGATTATGCACATTGATCACCACTGCTGCTAATTTCAAAGCATCAAGAAGCGAAGAAGATCTAATCACAACTTCCTTACTGTTGTCAAATAGGAAAACATGAAACAATCAAGATTCAATGGAAGCTCTGCCTCCATTGATAAATTTAATTCATGCTCTGTGCATTTTTGGGAGGAGAGGCATCAGTGAGAAGTTGCAGTTAAAAGACCTATAGAGCTGTGATGGCAAACCTATGGCACGGGTGCCACAAGTGGCACGCGAAACCATTTCTTAGGGCATGTGAGGCGTTGCTCGGTCAGCTCCAGCACGCATGTGTGCGCTGGCCTGCTGATTTAAGCCTTCTTTTGAGGCCATTTTTCGCCCTCTGGAGCCTTCAGGGAAGCTCCTAAATCCTCTGGACGTGGGGGGGAGGCTATTTTCACCCTCCCCAGGCTCCTAGAAAGCCCCTGGAGCCTGGGAATAGTGAAAAAAGTGCACCAAAAGCAGGGTGTTGCACACATAGCATTGGTATGGCACGCCCAAGCACGACCCTCCTGCTCTCCCCCCACTTTTGGCACGCGAGCCAAAAAAGGTTAGCCATCACTGCTATAGAAGATGAATTTTTATGTAGGGAAGTAAGATGTTGGCTGACTTCTAGAGACCACATGACAGGGCCAGGTCTCTACAGTAAGAAAACAGCTGGCCTTCAGATCTTAGAGAACCTCAATCTTGAAAAAGGAACATTTGTCTTTTGTGCAATTTAAGTTACACTGCAGTTAATTCAGAAATAAAATGGCTTAATTGCTGGGCGCAGTCAGCAACATGCGATCATAGAAATGCTCAGCTTCTTCTGCAACGGTTTGAAGAAGCTGTGTGGAATTTCCTGGAGATTTTAGAAATCTACAGGAAGTTCAGGAAATCTAGACCAGACAGTGTAGGCAACAATGTATTAGTTTTTCACTGAAGAATACGATGACCTGGTCTATAGTAGCTTTCAAAGAAGCAGGGAAGCTTTAATTTATTCTTTGGTAGATGGGAACTGACTGAGGCACAGTGTGCTTCAGAAGGAGTGTCAATAGATGGTATATGTGTACTATATCTTCCTTCCTTAATATCTTTTTGTAGTCAGAAAAAAGATGGAAAAATTGAAGAAAAACATTGGATGACTATTTAGATACACTTATATATTCTCACCATCACTACTATCTATTAATGTGTCGGGACCCCAACTGGATACATTTCTTAGAGAACCTTGAAGACTAATTGTATTCCAACCCAAATGTTTAGAGGATAAAAGCAAAATGTGAAAGAAAACTGAATTTACTACTACAGGAGTTGAAAGGCTTTAGTTTGTGAAAGTAGTTGTTTATTTTATCATTCTTTTTTTATTGGCATTTCAAGATCTTGCAAGTAGAACTTGATGCAAAAATACATATGGTTGGAATTTAGAAAATTAAATCACAAATATATGTGTGAGTACTGGAAGTACTCAAGTACTAGAAGTACTAGAAGTACTAGAAGCAGGGGACAGAGAGCCAGTTTGGTGTAATGGTTAAGGAAACAGGCTAGAAACCAAGATATCATGAGTTCTAGTCCTGCCTTAGGCATGCAGCCTACTGAGTTATTTTGGGTCAAAAAAGCCAACACAGTTCCAGGCTGCATAAACAGAGAGATAGAATCAAGATTGTGTGAAGTGTGTGAAGAGTTCACAGTCCCTCCATATTGGAATCTACTATTTATTTAAAACTCTCTTTATTACAGCAATAAATTTCAAATTTGAGAAAGTTACTCTCTGTCATTGCTATCCCTTAACAATTTGAAGGTAGAATACTTGCTGATCTACTGCAAATCAAACACAGATCTATTATAACATTCAGATTACTTTTTCCTACTACCCTGTTATAAATGATTGGACAAGATCACAGGACTGATGCAATCAACAACCCTGCTTAATGACCTGGGTCATTATCAAGTGCAAGGAACCAGAACACCTTTGCAAATAGGGCAAAGGAGTCTCTTTATTGTTGATTGCCCGTATTACATAAATCTCACCAGACTGGCTGCATTCCCTTAGGAATCAGAAAATAAGACTTCATGAGTCAGGTCTACAATGTTTCCTCCATTTCCTCCTCCAATATGAAGCAACTCCATACTGGCATGCTTCTTAACTCTCCCAGCCCCATACTCCTTTAGCCAATGATTCTATTACAGTTATTCTTTATACATATTTATGTACTGCAAAATGCCAAAGGATTGTTTGTGTTTTCCATATTTGAAATGTAACTATTATTTTTCACTATTGGCAAATTTATAGCATTTTCTGTCCATGACAAGTTCTCGGTGTTTATTTGTCTGAACTGCAAGAAAAATGCAACAAAAACATAACTTTAATAAAGTCAATGGAAAACAAATTAACTTGTGTTGGAATAAAAAATAATAATTCTTAATCATATTTGCATTCTGGAAGGAATGTATTAAATTTCCCAAGGCTGAATCTTGGAAGATCAGAATTTTTTTCCCCTTCCTTTTGCTGATATTGTTACCCAGTAGAAAACATTTCCAGCAGTGTGTTGCCCTTTGGTGTAATTTATTCATGAAAGCTGAATAACACATTGACTCAGAACGAGGAAGCCACCTACTGATTCATCAGCATGGCTTTTGGGAATACATACGATAGTTGGCAAAGAAGCTTGGCATCATGCTGAAGCTGCTTCACAGTAAATAAGTGACATATTATGATGGCTAGCATGTTTTAAGAGAAAAGTTGTGTTGTATACACACACACACACACAATTTATTCTTACATATGTATATCCCACATTTATTATTTTTATAAATAATGTAAGGCAGTGACTATATCTAATACTCTTTCCTTCTTCTATTTTCCTCACAAAAACCCTGTGAGGTAAATTCAGCTGACTCAAAGTCACCTAGCCACCTTTCCTGCCTAAGGAGGGACAAGAATTCACTGTCTCCAGGTTTCTAAACCTTCATAGGTTTTTTCCATTTATCAAAAAAATCTCCTGAATTTCACATGAACCCAGAAATATTTTGGTGAGGAGCAGAAGCTTTCAGCTACACAGTTCAGATGAAAGCAACACTTGACACATATTTTAAAAAAGAAGAACAAGAGAAAGGGAGACAAAATCATTAGCAAATTATAGGTGAATGCAGGTACATAAGATATCATCCTGGAGAGTGCAGCCTTATCAATTAATAATCAGTAGAGACCAAATCAATTGACTGTTTGTTGACAACATTTGAAAGCATGAATGTACAGATCAATCTATATCCGGTTGTGTCCATATCACATTCATTAGTCTTGCTTTTGAAGGTCACTTCTCCAAAGATAGGAACATTTGTACATAAATTTACAACTGAGAAATATTTTGAAATAAGGCATTTGCAGGCTCCATGAATTATGTGCCATTGTATTTAAACAAAAACCAGTGACAGATTTCTGCAGCATCTCTAGTGACAAGTAACTCTTGAAGAAATGTATTAAATTATATAGGAGACAGGGTGAGCAAACAGTAGGTAACAAATTTATCAGAAGGAAAAGGCACTACTGGAGGTGATACATGCTATAGGTTCCAGAGTTTTTCGGTCAGCAATCAGCAAAAGTAATACATAAAATTTAAAAATGGGATGTTCATACTTGGAATGTTAGGTTAGGTTAGGTTTATTGGATTTATATGCCACCCTTCTCCCAAAGGACTCAGGGCGGCGTACAACATAAAAACACATTTTACAAAAGTTAAAAAGGGAGATTAAATAGAATATCCAAAAAACCCAATTGACATTTACAATGAAATTTAAAAATTAAATTAAAATTAACAATTAAAATTAATCATTTATTTTATTCAGGCCCGGCCAGCTCGCTGAAAAAGCCAACTTTTTAGGGCGTGCTGGAAGGACCGGAGGTCAGGAATTATGCAAAGCTCCGGGACAACTCATTCCAGAGGGAAGGCGCTCCCACAGAGAAGGCTCTCTCTCTGGGGGTTGCCAGCCGACAATGTCTGGCCGATGGCACCCCGAGAAGGCCAACTCTGTGGGATAGTTCTGTACAGTGGGAGGCTACTGGTGGCAGTAGATGGTCTTGCAAGTATCCTGAGCCTAAGGCATGGAGTGCTTTAAAGGTCATAAGTAATACCTTTAATCGCACCTGGAAAACAACTGGCAACCAGTGCAGGCTGCCTAAAAGGGGTGTAACATGAGAGCATCTAGGTACCCCCATGATAGCCCATGTGGCCACATTCTGGACCAGCTGAAGCCTTTGGGTGCTCTTCAAGGACAGCCCCATGAAGAGAGCGTTATAGTACTCCAGGTGAGAAAGGACATAAATGTCTGTCTGTTACTTTTACTGTAAGCCTTCCATCGCCATTTTGATGCTGTAATTGTTATGGAATACAAGAAAATACTCTTCCATATCACTTGTATGCTTCATGGTTTTTTTTTTTCTAAACTTTGCTCCTTACTCTTAATTCTTGCTATTTTTAGAAGTGGAAGTGTGGATAAGCTCAGTGGAACAAGTATATAGCGTATGCAGGCCAGTTTCTAACAGATCAATATCACCTATCTAATTTGCAGAAAGATTGCCTCATACATTAACTTTATCTGATACCAGTCTATTAGGCTTAAGTAAGCGCACGCCTACCCCTAAGAGGCTTTTGTGACTATTGAATTTGTAGCTGTATATCTCATAATATTAGTTGATGTGATAGTGGCTGTGGATAACATAATAATGACTTGGAATCTTTCCATGCCATTACCCCTATAATTAAACTCCTGTAAAGTAGCATTTAATAAATGTAGAATCTAATGTGTCTCTGATGCTATATTTGATATTATGTTGTTATTTGTGCCTTATATAGCATCAGAGAACATTTGATACTACATTTATTAAATTCCATTTTATAGGAGTTTAATTACCGGAGTTATGGCATGGAAAGATTCCAAGTTCTTATTTACATTATTTGTTCATTTGTGCTTTAGAGTGATGTAGTGGCCTAGGTTTTGGGGTAGAATTCCATCAGTATGCAGATGACACCCAGCTGTACATTTCTACCCCAGACCACCCCAACAATGCCATCGAAGTGATGTCCCGGTGTCTGGAGGCCGTGAGAGTCTGGATGGGGAGAAACAGGCTTCGACTCAACCTGTCCAAGACCAAGTGGCTGTGGCTTCCAGCGTCATGATACAGCCAGCTGGTACCATCTCTGGCTATTGGGGGCGAATCATTGGCCCCCACAGAGAGGGCTCGCAACTTGGGTGTCCTCCTGGACTCTCAGCTGTCATTAGATGATCATATGACGGCCGTGGCCAGGGGGCTTTTTATCAGGTTCGCTTGATTCGCCAGTTGTGCCCATTTCTGGATCGTGATGCCCTACGCACGGTCACTCAAGCCCTCGTCATCTCCCACCTGGACTATTGCAATGCTCTCTACATGGGGCTGCCCTTGAGGTGCACCCAGAGGCTCCAGTTAGTGCAGAATGTGGCCACGCGGGGGATTCTGAGAGCCTCAAGATGCTCCCACATGACACCTCTCCTGCGCGAGCTGCACTGGCTGCCTGTGGCTTTCTGGGTGCGCTTCAAGGTGCTGGTAACCACCTTTAAAGCGCTCCATGGCATGGGACCTGGCTACTTGCAAGACCGCATCCTGCTACCAAATATCTCCCACCGACCAGTTCGCTCCCACAGAGAGGGCCTCCTCAGGGTACCGTCGGCCAAACAATGTTGGCTGGCGACCCCCAGAGGGTCCCTCTGGGGGTCGCCTCTGGGGGTCGCCTCTGGGGGTCCCTCTGGGGGTCACAGAGGGTCCCTCTGTGGCAGCTCCTGCCCTCCTGAACGACCTATCCCCTGACCTACGTACTATCACTGACCTACGCCTCTTCCGCCGGGCCTTGAAAGCGCATTTATTCCATGCGGCCGGCCTGGTGTAGTTTTTAATCGATTTTAATCGATTTTATTTAGTAATTTTATTTGGTTTTAGAACAGGCCCCTAATTTAATTGACATTTTAATTGACATTTTAAAGTATTTTATATATTCATGTCTTTGTTGTTTTTATTATGCCTGTTCACTGCCCTGAGTCCCGCAAGGGAGAAGGGCAGTATACAAATTCAATAAACATTAAACATTAGTAGCGAAGAAGCTCGCCTCCCACTTGGAAGGTTGAGTGTTAGCAGTAGTGGAAGCTGTTTCTCTCTTAAGGTGCAAAGAAGAAATATCTGCTGTGAACTTTGCATGGTGTCGGGAAGGGCGTCTGTCTAGTAAACACTCCGTTCCATTTAGTTGCCCTGACTCTACCCTGAATTCAGGGATTACAGGATCGTAAGAAGATACAATTGTTATTTCGGCTTTAGACTCTTTTTTAAATTTTAATATGGATTGCTCAGTCTCTACTTCAACTGGAGCAACAATACTTACATAACAATTTTCTTCTCTGGGGCCCTATTTTTTAAAAGATGCTGATATCTTTTTCCTGGTAGTCAATACAGATATGAAAATCTCACTATAAAACAATAAGAAAAATAGAAATATTCCACACAAAGGCAAGGAACAATGGCAATCAAGTTCTCACCTCCCCCATTTGTATAGGCACGATATGGAAATCTCCAAACATTCCCCAATCCAACGCAGTAGCCAATACAAGACAAAAGGAAATCCAGCTTGCCTGTCCAATTTCCTCTGTCTTCAGGATATTCAGTCTCTAGGTCACCATCTCCTTGGTCACTAGGAGTCATTAACAAGTCTGGAATGACTGGCTGATAAGGAAGAGATAGAGAAATGCAGAGGAAATGAAAGAGTCCGCATGAAAGAAGGAGGAGGGGAGAGGGCAAAGCATATTTCAGAGCAAGGAGACGGTGGCTTTTAACATATTTAGTATCTAACAAAAGGTAGAATGTGGTATACAAGTCCTTATTTCATAAGTTCACTGAACCAGAGCTTTTCATATTACTTAGTATGCATTGTGCGGTGAGATGGACAGCAAAGAAGTTTAATAATAAATGCATTCTTTGATGTTGCACTACATTGTAAATTGCATGTATAAATCAGCCATCACAGCTCAGACTTCTTGGATAGGATTTCATATCCTTTCATGCATCCCACCAATACTTCTTCTGTCCATAAAATCAATTCATATATTTCAGACGTGACTGTGCTTCACAAATCTGCCAGCCTTTACCCCAAGGCCTCCAGTACCATGGAAAGCTCTTGGCAGTCCTCACAGCCCAGCTGCTTTTAAGTGGGAGTGTGGATTATGTGAACTGACATAGCCACACAGAGCTTTAGCCCAGCGCCAGAATCTGTGTGAGCACAGTGACTTGCAAAAGAGCATCCACAATCATGTCAAGAAAAATAGAATGGACACTATTAAATATTACATAAAAGCAAGAGTCTTTCTGAGAATGCTTGTATTCGTCATCTCATTGAAACATTTTAAATTCTACTGTTTATTCTATCGAATTAAGTTGTGTAGGTTGGCAGTCCAACAACTAGTACTGATTTACCCATTTTGATATTTTTTCTATGAATAGTACTTATATACCACTCCATAGGATTTTACAGCCCTCTCTAAGCAGTTCAAAGAGTCAACACATTGCCCCCAACAATTTGGGTCCTCATTTTACCAACCTCAGAAGGATAGAAGGTTGAGTCAGCCTTGAGCCCATCAGGATCAAACTCCTGGCAGTGAGCAGAGTTAGCCTGCAATAATGCATTCTAACAACTGCCAGGGTTCTAGGGGAACATTTAGAAATAGTAGTTGATAGCAGAAGGAAAATCATAAAAAGACTTAACTAATAACCTTAAGCAAAATGTCCCAATTCTGCAGTCTCAAAATATGGGTAACAGTGGCCATAATTTCAAGATGAATTCTCCATTAGAGAAGGCTTTATGAGAATATCCCTTCCAGGTGTTTTAAAAATGTCAATTCACTGGTCTTATTTATGAACAGCCCAACTAACTCTGCCTTTAAAGTGTTCCTCCCTTTCTATGACTTTCAACTACATCTTCTGAAGAAACTGTTTCGTGGGCTCCATTTAATCTGGAAATTGTACATAAAGATTTGCTTGGGGATTGTTTTTTTTTTCCATTCTTAATGTGAAAACTTATGGGAACTTCCACATTGTCATTTCTACAACCTCTAGTGTCCATCGCCACTATCCTAAAAATGAGTTAATCAATGTGGGTGGCCAAAAGAGAAGCACTTATACACCAACACGCACCTAATGCTCATCCTACAACACCCTTAACTCCTCTGTCAAATTATTTAAAGAAAAAAAGACCTATTGATGGGGGACAATTAGATGAAGCTTGGTAAAAACAGTTGTGTGATTCAACAGAGGCCTTGACAGAACTAAAGGGCAAGAGACAAGACGGGGAAATTTTTTTCCACCAATGTTACCACTGTCTTTGGACTCTGCTTTCACACCTGATGGGAAGCTGATGGATTACTTGCCAAAGAGCAATAATGCTGTGGACCACAGAGTATGGCTGATTTAGATGGAACCCAAAACGCTTGTGTAGAAATGCTCTCTGGTTACCTAGGAATGACCCACTGTGGATGTTTAGGGAATAGCTAAAATCTATATTGGTCATTCATAGTTATATGAATGACTAGTTATATGCGAGACCGCCTCCTGCCCCATACATCCCTCAGACCGATACGCTACCACAGACAGGGCCTCCTCAGGGTGCCGTCGGCTGGACAATGCCGACTGGCGACACTCAGGGGAAGAGCCTTCTCTGTGGCGGGCCCAGCCCTTTGGAACGACTTACCCCCTGAACTTCGCACCATCTCTGACCTCCGCCTCTTCCGCAAGTGTCTTAAGACACATCTGTTCCATCTAGCCGGCCTAGCATAACCTCCATTACTGACTTTCAGATAGTTTTAAATTTGGGGATTTTAATTTGGTTTTAGCGCAGGATTTTATTAGAATAAGTTTTTTAAAATTTTATATGTTTTTGTATGTATTTTAGTATTCCTGTGCGCCGCCCTGGGTCCGTTTGGAGAAGGGCGGGGTATAAATTTAATAAAATAAAAAAATAAAAATAAATCATATATTCATTGGAGAATTCCAGGCTGAATTCTGGAAGGCTGGAGAGCTCTGACCTAATTTAGGCATTTGCCCTTCTTTTTCACAAATCACTCTCTTTTCATTTACCACAGTTATAGAGGCAGAGCTTATTTTGCTCAGTTCCCATGGAAACAATGAAGAAAAATTTAACAGAGGAAACTGGCCCTAATAGTGGAGCACTATTAAGGTTTTTCCCTCAGGGCTTCAGTTAGGGTGGTGTCAAGCCTCTTATAGGATTTTATTTGCTATTCTCAGTGTTCTCTCTTCTGTAAGTACATTATTCTTTTCTTTGTTTTATGGTTCCTATTATGTTTAATAACATATGCCACTCAGCATCTTTATGAAGTTCAGCAACCTTTAAATTTGACAAAGGTGTTAGTCATCATCTTCAAAGCGCTCCATGGCTCGGGACCTAGCTATCTGCGGGATCGGATCCTGCCCCATACATCCTCACGGCCGATTCGCTCCCACAGAGAGGGACTTCTCCGGGTGCCGTCCACTAGACTTTGTCAGCGGGTGACGCCCAGGGGAAGGGCCTTCTCTGTGGCGGGCCCAGCCCTCTGGAACGACCTTCCCCCCAATATCAGGACAACCACGGACCTCCGCTCCTTCCGCCTAAAATTAAAGACACATCTGTTTCGCTTGGCCGGCCTAGGGTAGTCTCTTTTTAGATTGGGGTTAGTTTTAATATGGGATTTTAGCACAGGGTTAGTTTAATTTCATTTTATTATTGTATACTGTTTGTATTTTATATGTATTTTAAATTCCCTGTGCCCCGCCTCGAGTCCCTTCTGGGAGAGAGAGCGGGTTATAAATTAAATTATTATTATTATTATTATTATTAAAGAGATAAATAAACATCCTCTACTCTATTTTTGAACTATAAATCAACATCTACTTTTCTTCCCCACCTCCCAAACATTTCAAAGGCTAACTATACATTTTTGAATATTCAGATTTTATTGCATCTTCTATGACTAAATTATATGGAAATGCTGCTTTAGAATACTCGTTCTATTTTTGACCAAAAAAAGGGGGGGAATTAGATTGATATGAGACATTTTTATCTCATAAAGATCATCCAACAATTTCCCACAAATATTATCATAAACAACAAGGAATGTTTATGTCTAAAAACGAAGAGGAACTGGCTGTCATGATAATTTACAAGGGGACACTTAACTGCTGGTGGATCCAACCTTATGGAAAAAAATGTTTTTTTGCCAGAAAATTCCAGGGAAAAAATTACCATCAATTGTCAAGCTGGGTTATTCTAGAGTTTTGACTTATGAAGCCAGGATTTAATACGGTTGGTTCTTTGGTTGGTTGGTTGTGCCTTTGAGGCAGGCAGTTTTGACTTTTGTCAACGGCCCTAGAGTAATCCCTGCAATTTTCTTGAAAGTTTTTTTGGGAATAATTCAACATTGCCTTCTTCCTAGGGCTGAGAGAGAATAATGATTTTAATTATTGTTATATGTTATGTGGATTATAATTATGCTTGCATGATTGTTGTACCATTTATTGTTTCATGATTGTCGCTCTGAGCTGCTTAGAACTGAAATTGATTGAAGCAGCATAAAAGCATATGAAATAAATACTATAAACGCTCCTTTTATTTTCATTCAGCTGAATCTCTTTTCCTGTAATTTAAAGCTATTGTTCTGAACTCTTAAACTTATCACACTGGAATAATAAAGACTGGCTCAGCTTCTAGGACCGTAATGGCGAACCTATAACACGCGTGCCACAGGTGGCATGTGGAGCCATATTTGCTGGCATACTAGTCCTCAGTTATGGCATACATCTGCATGCTGATCAGCTGATTTTCGGCCATCTGGAGGGCCAGGGGAGGCTATTTTCACCCTCCCCAGGCTTCAGGAAAGCCTCTGGAGCCTGGGGAGGGCAAAAATGGCCTCCCCTGGCCCCCTGGCGACCCTCCGGAAGGTGGAAACGGATCATTTCCAAACTTCCCATTGACCAATTGGGCCTGTTTTTTGCCCTCGCCAGGCTCCGGAGACTTTCCTGAAACCTGGGGAGGAAACTTCCAGAGTGTCTCCAGGGGCCGAGGGAGGCCATTTTTCACCCTCCCCAGATGTCAGGAAAGCCTCTGGAACATGGGGAGGGCAAAAACTCCCCACCACACAGGGGGGTAGTACACGTGCATAGGGGTGGGGTGGTTATGCGTGCATCCGCAAGTGAGTCAGGTGCATTCTATTGTGGGCCTGGGTATGAACCCAATTTTGGCACATGTTTTCAAAAATGTTAGCCATCACTGTTCTAGGATGTTTGTTTCACAAACTTTCTACAGCTGTAGAGCACTGAATAAGCTTTCATAATATGCGATATCACCCAGTTAAACAATTCTTTCAAATTGAATGACATGGCAAATTCATATTTAGGGTGAATAAGATAGTGACTTTTGTTGCATTTGCATACGCCTTCCCATCCTCTCCATTTTGAACCTAAATTTGAATCCAAATTATGAAATCCAAAAATTAGTGTTTATTCACCATTCGAATTATTGCATGAATCCTCTACTACAAGAAGAACTTTTGGTATCATTTTTGCTTGAGTTCAGCAACCATACAAATTAATTTAATAAACGAATAAAGAGTTGTAGGAGGATGGGTGTCAAAGACCCATGGCTAATGACAAAACATGTGAAATGATGCTGTAACACAACTCTGCTTCTTTTCTATATACACCTCAATGTCACAGGCATCACATCAAGACTTCACAATGTTCATTTAGTCATTCTGAGGAACCCTCAGCTTTCTACAGTCCCTCAGTCCCTACATTTCACCCTCACCTTAAAAAGAGTGCCTTTTTCTTTGTCACACGCACACATATAAAATAAAGTTCTTTCTCTTATGGAAAATGGACTTTTCTATGCATTCTGTGGACTCTCACTTTGCAATTGTTATCAGCACTTTGAAGATGACTAGGCCAACAAACAGATGTGACAGGAATCCCAGGAATGCTGTAGGACATAATCCTGAAAGCCTATCACAGTTTCTCTCTGCCCCATCAAATACGAGCAACATTAAGGTAGGATTATCTTGAGTTTCTTTCTAATGTTTTCCTCTTTCTCAGGTCTGAGAACCCTTTTTGACAGTCCTCCTTAGCTGGGGAATTCTGGGAGTTGAAATCCACACATTTTAAAGTCACCAAGCTTGAAAAACATTGCCAAAGGCAAATGTACATAGTTAAAAAGCTATGTAACATAGAACACATTTTCACATGCATTCTCTGTAGGTTGCGTAAAGTTCACCACAACAGCTTCAACCCATTTGAAGACTTCTAGGTCTCAAGAATGCCAGGATGAAGAAGACTGCCAAATGGTACGGACAAGGGCATTATCAAGGTTTCTTTGTAATTTTGCACAGTATTATGAAAAATTCCCAGATATTTTTTTCCGAAAAACATAACCTTAGATACAGTTTCCAAAGGCAAGTTGCACTATGAAACAGTGACACTGAGTTCTGAGGAAACATACATAAGATTGTACTCAACAGCAGTTTAGAGTGTAGAGGACAGAAATTGGCAAGAAAGCAACTGGATTTTAAAGAAGATGCTAATAGATCTAGTCATTGTACTCTTTTATGAATGTATAACAGGAAAACACAAAGAGCAAAGCAGGACAACTGGATGCACACAATCTTTATTTGAAAGCTCCGTGAGGTGGAAAAAATTCACTGAAACTATGAAAATATATTAAGCTGAGAAAAAGTAAAGTGAAGAGTAAAAGGAAGTCACAAAGACTCAACTCTGTATGTACATGCACACCTATGACAATGGTCAGCATACAGTACATAGAAATCATATGTATAGTGTAATTAAAGGTATGAATACACAATAAACTTTACAAAAAATTAAAATACTTTTGTTTTTAGAAATAAACTTTATTGCACTAATTGAAAAAGGCTTGGGGTGGTTGTTTTTACTTAATACATACTAACCACTGAATTAATCAACACTGGAAATCTTTAGAATAACACAACAAGCTTTTCTTTTCAACCCTATTTAAAACTATATTATGGGCCAAACTAATTGCTTTTGATCTCTTTATCTCTCCAAGGCTACCCTTGTTATTCTCTCCACTTTCAGTTTTCCAAATGACTGTGGAAACACTACAAAACACTTCCTGGTAAACTGGTAAACTCAAGATGTCAAGACTAATCCATTGATGGGCAAACTGTCCTTCCACCTTTTCAGTTCATGTAAGATTTGAGAGTGGAAGAGGCAGGAAACAGTCTGGTTTGGAGCATTTCAAGGAAATAAGATGCCATGATGTTGAACTCTCCATAGTCATAAATTGCTATTTGAACTGTCATGCAGAAGAAGCAGATTTAGACTTAAGAAGTTTGCATCTGATCAGTTTGCCACATTTAAACCAATTAAAAATAAGTGAGATAGATAACTGCTTATCAGCAGTTTTTCCAATATATGGTGCCTTCCAGATTTGTTAGATTACACCTCCAAGTATCTGAATTTTGATCACATTGTCCCTCTTATTAGAAATGCCAAGAAATAGAGTCCAACACCAGATTGCAAAAGATTAATGCACTACATCAATTTTTATATGGCTATGATTTATTCCTGAAATTTATAAGTTTAACTCAGTCTGAACAATATATATGCACCTGAGCGTGGATATAGTGTGTCCTGCAAACCACAATCCATATTACAAGGAATTGCATGTAAAGACATCTGGCTTTAAACAATAATACAGGTGGATGAAATGGTCCCAATTGTTTTGACCTAGGCTTCCTCAAGAATAGAGCACCTCAGTGGGGAATTTCGGAGAGTCTGTAGTTGTTCCTTGGTAATCTACAAGATCTACCTACGTTTTCTAGAAAGACTTCCAACAGATACAGTAAAAATAGGAAATGGGAAAGAAACTGTTGAAACAAAAAGCAGAGTGGGAGAAAGTGAGAAGCACTGAGACAAATAAATTACTGTATCTGGCCTTGTATATCATATGAAAGAGAAGCAATTTGATAATTATTCAGCTCTACAATGCATATGCTTGACTAAGTTATAAATGGTCTTCTGATTGTGGCTGAAATGAAGAAAAATGCAGTTGACCCCAATAAATTTAGGAAATGAAAAATTGATTGATGCCTTAAAGCATTCATTCATTCATTCATTCATTCATCTCATTTCCATACCACCAATGTCACCTAAGTGACTCTGGGCAGCTTATAATAAAAGCATGCCACCAAATATAAAAGCATAAATGCATGCAAAGTTTAAAACTTTATTAAAAGAGTTGCAGTATTAAAAAATTTAAAAAGTGGAGAGAAACCCCTTATGGCAGCAACCATCCCGAGGGTTGCCTATCATTCTTCAACCCCCATGTAACTTGGCAGAGCCAGGTTTTAACACTTTTTCTGAAGGTCAGAAGAGTGGGATCCATCTCACCTTTGGGAGGATAAAGTATTCCCATAATGCAATTATACTTTCAGAGCATTAAAGAGAATTTGGAAGAGCCTGTCTTTCCATATGTTATTTATACTGAGTAAAATAAAAGCTCAGTGTTATTTCTAAAGTAATTTTATTTGTTTTAAAACATACTCTTACACACATACAAAAGACAACTGTTTTAATCTCAGATCATCTACTCTTTCAAAGTAATGCTTGCAACTTCCCAGCCAAATTAAATTGGATTTATTATTTAACATAAAGCTGTAATATTTTTTCACAAGTTACTAAACTAAACTTCCTTTGCTGCTCATACACTATGTCAATGATTCAGGATCAATAGTTGGTGGGCATGGCTTGGTGAGCGTGGCTTGGCTTGGTGGGCATGGCTTGGTGGGCATGGGAGGGGAAGGATACTATAAAATCTCCATTCCCTCCCCACTCCAGGGGAAGGTTACTGCAAAATCCCCATTTCCTCCTGATTAGCTAGGACTCGGGAGGCAGAAAATAGATGGGGGCGGGGCCAGTCAGAGATGGCATTTACTGGTTCTCCGAACTACTCAAAATTTCCGCCACCAGTTCTCCAGAACTGATCAGGACCTGCTGAATACCACCTCTGAAGGTAAAAGCAACGACTTATGCTTGAGATATGGTCAACATAGGAAAGCAGCTATCAGCAGCTACCAGCTTTTCCTTGTCCTCCAAGCTATTGGCTTAAGGGAAGTCAGTGGTGCTTTCTTGTGGGTGGAAGATAGTCTGTTCTGCACAAGAAATCCACCTCTCTGATATGCAGAAGAGACCCTGTCTTGGCTTGTTCCAAACTATAGAAAAGTTTCCCTTAGGAGTTGTGCTTGGCCCTCACTTCTTCAGCCTTTAAAAAACTCTGTGAACTATCCCCTGGCTTTTAATAGTTAAATCATTTTTGAGTACACCTTACATATTATCTTTTGTTTTGTGTTTTGGAACATCATTAACTGAGTTGAGTGCTCGTTTACTTGCTTAGGGAGCAATAAATTAAATAAAAATACCTATTAGAGATGTATTGCAGATAATACTGTCAAGACCCAGAACATTTTCCAAACCTTAATGTGGTAAGATTTACTTTACCATTATCAAATTACATATATTGTTTTCACTGCATGGGGGATAGATTACGTAAACATGATTATCCCACTTTCTTGAAGTCACTTTAATAAATGTCTTGAATATAACATTACTGTACATTGGGAGGAGAACTAGCTCCTTCAATGTTCCCATCTCAGGGCTGGAGTTGCTTTCTTCTAATAAATATCAGGTAAATGTGTTTCACTGATGTTGCTGTTTTTAAATAAAGGGAATAGTTAAAATGCATGAGTCAATTCTTTATTGACATGTCTTTATTTTGCTAATAATGGTTATTCCTTCTGTATTACTCTCAGAACAGATGGTGCTTCCAGACTAGACTTTTCTTGTGCAATCACCATTCCTTTGTGGAATTTTTTAATAGGCTGTCCAGATGTCACTGCCTTGCATCCTTTCTCCCATTGTTTACCTTTTCAACAAAAGCAAAAGTATAAGGAGGAAAAGAAAGATGGAAAAGTTGTACAGGGCATTTGGACTGGTATCACCTGGATCAATTAGTAAAACATTTTCTCATGCTAAAGGGAAAGGAATCTACAGCACAACTGAATCACGAGGTACACTGGAAAAATCAACGTACACTGTCTTTCTCAAATCAAAAGTCTTTCCTTATTATTATGGTATGTTGTACAGTCAACCAAGTGTTTAGACTGGACCGGGCATTTTTATCCATCTATTGAGTTCTTCCCAAGGACTTAGGACTGGCAGATGATGACTAACCAATCCTGTCTTTTGCAATAGACCAATGGTGATTTTAACAATGCCGATCGTGTTCAAGTGTGCTCCAGTTGCTTTGGGATTGCATCCAAGGTGCCTATTACTATTGGTTCAAACTTTGCTTTAATAGGGAACATGGGTGCAATTCCAAAACAACTGGAGCATCACTTCAACATGAAATCATAGATGCCAATTCTTTAGCTGATGTTGCCTTCATGCACATCAACTTCTTGTCATAATACATCAGCTAGGACAGGGGTCTGCAAAGTTGGCTCTTTTAAGACTGGTGGACTTCAACTCCCAGAATCAGAGCAGCCTATTTTGTACATTACAATGAAATTTTCAATTAGAAGTGAAATAAATCAAAGGTTGCTGCCTGTTCAATTTCCTGCCACTTGTAGTTATCCTGTCCACGTTCTGCATTATCACCCATTGCTAAGGAGAGAACAAATTTTACATTCATAGTGAAATGAGAGCACATCAATTATTTCCTCAAGCCATTTTGCTGGAAGAGGATTGTTAAAAAGGATTGTGGGTCCTACGGTTAAAGAGATGAATCTCTTGCTTGAAGGCATCTGCTAAATGAAAGGGCTCCATATCTGTTTTAATTAGAAAGATCCACAAGCAGGTGAGATCTGGGGCCTTCAAGTTGCCCATCAGTAGAACCATCTGGATAACAGATTGAGCAGGCACACAGGCTACCCAAACATTGTCTTTCCAATATGACGATATGCATGATTGTATTTCTATTTATAAGACAGTAATTACTAAATTGGCATACATGCCCACTTACCCAAGCCTGCTTTATACAATTTGTTTTCTTTTGTCCTCGTTGTTGGGTTTTTCCTGTTTGGCTTTGGGTGATACTTAAGAGGTACCTTAGGATATTTGATGCCTATATCTGTATCACCTATGCTCATCACCAAAGGATGGAAAATCACCTGGCTTAATAGCTTACAAATCAGATGGAAAATGGCCAGTTGATCTTTTCAAACTGCGTGACTTGGAGCTGTGGGTTTCCCCATTGTATTGCTCTAGCAAAATACTGTCTTTGACGAATGCTGTGATGATTTATACTCCACATTTGCTTACCCAGAAACAAGATATTCCTTTTACTGCTCTCAAAATGCAGGGGGAAGACACCTGTCAAAGAGATTACCATCTTGAGAGTCACTGAAAAAGAAAGACGCCTTACTGTTTTATCAAAGTTTTAGTTAAGGCTTGGCTTGGCTTTGTCAGAGAGAAAAAGATTTTTGACACCTATATTCTTTGTCCAAAAGGTAAGAATCAACCAAGAAATTCCCTAAAAATTGAATGAATGATAATCAATATATGTGAGTCTTTCCATCTGGGCTGGGCTGCCTTTGGATTGTGCACATGGATTTCTTCTGAAGTTCAGAAGAGGCATGGAAGTTATTAAGGGGACAAAATTCAAGGATCAAATGGATGTATGAATTTATAATATTGTGAAATCTGCACTGGCTGTGGCCTTGTCCAATTTTGTATGGAATTCTGTAGGAAAAATCACTCCAGAATTTCAAAGGCACAATTAACTAATGGAAAACAATCTGGAACAATAGCAATCAAAGATTTCTATCCATATTTCTATACCTGTAGGTAACAAATCAAGTGAAACCAAGCTTGATTCAAGTAGAATCAGATTGAACCAATAACAGATACTGCTTCGTCCTGTTATTTAATTATTCTGAGCACTTTTGTTCACTTTTTTTAAAACTCTGAACAGTCTTCTCCTCTTTTTCCTTCTCTGTCCTATACAAAATGTTTGCCCTATAATAAAACACTAGGAATGAAATATAGTGCCCAGGAAAAGAAACCCCGTTGCAGCTTTCATAAATCACATTCAACCATAGCCAAACATGTTCTTATTGCATAAATCCTCTCAGGAGCCTTAAGGAAGTGGCAGTAACTCGGAGTTCTAGAATCTATTTAACTACAAAAGAGAAGCTTAAGTAATATAGATCCAGAAGTTTGTATTATTTTTGGAAATGGACAGAGCCAATTTTCTGTTTGTCCAGCATACAAAAGCAGAGTTTTTGCAATGAGTCGGAATCTTCAGCCAACCCAAAAAAAAAAGTCCTTAAAAGTTTGTGTCCACCAAGAACCAACCAACCACATTTTGAAGGTTGGTTCTTGGTGAATTCAGAACTTTTAAGGGGTTTGTTTTAAAGACAAAGGCTAGAAAACAAGAAAGACATCTCTGGATAATGAAGTGCAATGGCAAAAGAAAAAGAAAAAGAAAGGTAGCCCAGAAACTTCAGTGGAGGGGATAGGGAGGAGGGCAAGATATGAGAAAGACTCCCATAGACCCGCCTCAGTGTTCGCTCCAGCACTTTCCAAGTGCAGCAAGGCAGGCTGAACGCAACATCACAATCCCTTCCACCTCTCTCCCTTATTCCACATCCCAGTGTTCAGTCGCACCTGTCACATGTTGAATAAAGTGGAGCACAGGGACAGTAACCGCTGCAAACATTCTCTGAACCTCACCCCAAAACCCACTGACTCCAATTCCTGCCCTCCCACCCACCTGCTAATTACCCACATGAGTCACCCTGGTGGAAACACCTGCTGCCTTTTAGAAAAAAGCAGCTGCCTCTTGGGGTTGGATGCAGCTGACTCCCTGTGAAATGCGGGCGATGAGGGAACTTGCTAATTATAAAGGGTGAGACCGAAGGTTTCATCATGAGAGCTGCCCACCCGCCTCATCTGCTGCTATCAATCCAGGAGCAGAAACCTCTACTCCTCCCAAGAGCACTACAGATAAATCCTTGAGGAATCTGATTACACACGAGAGACCCCTTGCCACACTTACCTAAGGCTGCTATTCTGTATCTCAGCCTCTCTGATAGGAAAAGGCACCACCTGCTGCAGCTCCTCTCTGCTCCACCACTGTGGCATCCCGTGAAGTGTTTCCAATACAAATTGCAGCCTCTTACCTTTTGAGCATGATGCTCCTGGCTCTTCTGCATGGTAGAGCCTGGTTGCTATGCTCTCCCTGCCTACGTGTGTACTCTTCCTCTACCACTTGCTCAAGAGATGTCTTCTTTCTCTCTGCACAATGAGAAGGGCAGAAAGCAGCATCCAAAACAATAAGCAGATCAATAAATATCCTCCTGGTTGTCTTTTCTGTCTCTTTCCAGATTGCTGCTTCCTGACTGAGTGTAACTGGCACAGTGAGAAGAGATGTTAACACTCTCTAAAATAAAGCAAAATGAGAGAGAGTGAGAGAGCTGCTGGGAAGGACTAGGAACAACACAAGCTGGCTGGCATACACGTTTGCTTAGCATTAAATGGGTATTGCAGATTGTCAAAAAGAAAGACTAAGGGCAAATATTCCTACACTCCTATCTATAGAAGAGAATATTTGTTGCTCAGGGTGGAACTGTGGGGTCCTTGTTGCTCTACAAGCTTGGTTATTTTCTCTCAGATGTTTCATTTCCAAGCTAGGTAATATCATCAGTGCTACTAGGGAGTGGTGTTTATTCTCATGTTATTTACTAGTGGCTTGCCCTGTTAGTGTTGATGGTAGTGGTTTTGGTGGTTGCTTGAGCGGATTGTTGTTCGCTGTTAGTTTATTTGTCTGAATTGGTAGTTCCTTGATTGGGGTATTGTTTGCTTCCCTGATTGTTGGTCTAATGTTAATTTTGGTGTTAATCTCTGCATAGCTGGGTGTTGATTGCTGGTGAGGAGGTGTTTTGGTCTTTCTGTTTCTTTTTTGCCTTTTGATTATCTCTTTGGAATGATATGTTGATGCTGTTTATTTCTATATGGTCCAGACAAATCAGCCACCAACAGGCACAAAAAGATAAACAACGTGTACACACAAAAGTTGTTGTAGAATTGCAAGAATGTATGTGCTCTTAAAGAATGTATGACTTTTTGATAGACCAAGCTCTTGAAATGTTTATCAAGGTAAAAATCTATCTTCCCACTGCCATTACAAATGGGCAGCATGAGAAACAGCTGATCACAATGAAAAGCCATTACAACATTTACCCCAGTTTGTAATTGTTTGGAGTAGATTGCCTGCAGGCTCCTATGAAATATTTTGGGATTCCAATAGTAGAAAGGGACATTCTGAACACTGTTGAAATCATTCACTGAAGCTCATGAGAGATTGGGTCATATCAACTCCATCTATTCAGCACAAATGCTACACTTTTATCCTCATGGATACTGCAATTATTGGATGCAATTATTGGCTCATTCAGCCTAGTTCCATCTGCATGAGTAGGAGAGACATAAACAAATGAGAAGAAGACAGAGGCTGGATGAATGGGGGGAAAAACCCTTAATAGTAAAAGCAATTTAATAAGAAATTTAAAATATAAACATCTGGATCTCCATTTGAACACCATTTGCACTGAAAAAAATCATGCTCAATCAATTGCAAACAGCAGCTTCACTTGAAATAGCTCACATCCTGATACAATACCTTTAACACCAAGAAACAACAATATCTGACTGTCCAGGTCTTAAAGAAGGTTTTGATGGGTGGACAAAAATGCCAAATCCAGTCTAAGATGTATTAGACTGGACCAACTAGTGTGTGACTAACAATAATAGGAGAACTAATGACCCAGCAATTTAGTGGTCTCCTTTTGAATTGCAGTAGTTGGACCATCATCTGCCAAGATGCCTTAATCAGGATTCCTCCAATGAATAAGTTTGGTGCCCTAAGCAGTCATTTCCAACTCTACAATTCTAGGACAGTTGCTATTAGTGGAATAGGTTTCATTCATCCAAGCAACAATTTCCACCCAGGAACCTGACAATATCACATTTATCCACCCAGGAACCCAACAATATTGATTTAAAATAAGCAAAGGTTGGAAACATAATCAAAAGATGGGCACATTTTATCATATGTGGTGGACTTGTACTAAAACAAAAAAAAAATGGGCAAAGATACATAGGTGGCTAGAAAAGATGGTAGGAAATCATGTAGATTTTAAACCTGAACTGTTTTTATTAGGTATAATGTCAGAAAACGTAAATAAGAAAAGTATCTACTTAATATTACATGTTGCAATAGCATGACGATTGTATTCACACAATATTGGAAAAATGAAGAAACACCACAAGATGAAGAGATAATTAAGAAGATACTACACTGTGCAGAAATGGATAGATTGACATTGAAAATTAAACAGAAAGAAGACGCAGAATACTATCAAACATGGAATCTATTTTACCAGTGGTTGGACAAAAAGGATGAAGATTAAGAACACAATCAGAATTGTTAAGCAAATTAAATACCCAGACAACACGAAGTTCATTAAGCACTAAGAAATGTAATTAATAAAAGTCATTAAAATTGGGGGCGGAATGGGGGAAACCCAACAATATTATATTTCTTCATAATATGGCCCTATTTACATGAAGGATTCTATTTTCTGTTCCTCTTTCTCAGTTAGGACAGTTCTGGACTCTGCTTCCAAGATTATTCTATCCATTTTTTAAAACACTCCATTTACTGATTTCATAAAAACATTAATGAACCTGTTCAAGATCCATGCTCTCTAAAGTGTAGAAATGAGAGTGGAAATGCACAGCAGCAGGACTGAAATGCAAATTTATTCATTATGTTTGACTGAGCAATGTTGGGCATAAAACTAGAAATATTCCCAGAAATATTATTGAAGTCTACTTGGAGCAGGTCTTTACTACAAAAACAGAGAGCCCATACTTTTTATAGGTCTTCCTAGTTTTCTTTCTGGCTTGCATCTCTTCAAAAGTTCCTTTTTAAGCTCTGTAGTTCTACATTCTTCTCTCTTCCCATAAGATTGACCGGAGTGCAGTTTACAGTTTAAGCTGTGGCATCTTCTTGTCCTTCTTCCTCAGTACTTGATATCCTTGCTCCCTCTACTGGCAAAAGTAGCAAAAATTCAGAAGGGTGGTTGTAATAATAAAACAGGAGTAGAAAACCAGGGATGTTGTTGTCGCTGGTTAATAAATGACAGAAACAAATGACATCCTTTTCCAGATGTACAAAACATAGTTGATCCAAGGTGAATTGGCATGTCTCAGCTAAGCTTTTGGAAGCTCAGATGTATGGGAAGATGCTTTAAAGGCAAAAGCACCTGATCCCATTTCAGGTATGAGAGGAGATGGAGACAGAGGACTATTTTTATGGCTGCTTCTCATCACTGTGCACACAGGCTTTGCGGGAACCAAAGGACCAGTCTCTCATTTCATGGACTTTTACCCCGCTAGGTAAACAAGCAAAGTCTGATAGAGTTTCGGTTGCAAGTTCATCTTCTCAGTATATGGCAAGAGCCGCTTTGAAGTCAAATGAATCCACATTTTCTTTGTTAGTTTTCTCATATCTCTTTTGTATGCATTTAATATTTTGTTAGTTGTCAACCAGCGCCCAGAATTTGATGGCCCTCCAGATAAAATGGCCTCCAGTGCCTTGAATTCCATACTCAACCTTATAAACTCTAAGATGTATGGACTTGAATGGTGCATGTAGTTTTCACATCTTCTTCATCATGCGCATAAAACCACAATTTTATTTTTATTTTATTTATTTGTTTTATCAAGCATGAATTAGATAACAAGTATAAGTACAAACATGATTATGAATACATGAAATGAATACAACTACAAGGGAATATTAGGACAGGGACAGTAGGCATGCTGGTGAGCTTATGCATGCCCCTTAAAGACCTCTTAGGAATGGGGTGAGGTTGACAGTAGACAATCTAAGGTTAAAGTTTTGGGGGTTTGGGGAAGAAACCACAGTGTCAGATAATGCATTCCAGGCATTGACAACTCTGTTACTGAAGTTATATTTTCTGCAATCAAGTTTGGAGCGGTTTACCATAAGTTTGTATCTATTGTGTGATCATGTGTTGTTGTGGTTGAAGCTGAAGTATTCATTGACAGGTAGGACATTGTGGCAGATAATTTTATGTAGTACACTTAGGTTGGATCAAAGACGCCAACGTTCTAAGTTGTCTAAGCACAAAAATTTCAAGTCTAGTGGCATAAGGTAATTTGATAGATTTACTTTGTTGTGGCATTTTTCTAGAAACCCAGAGGGGTTTCTGCCACAACGAAGTAGAAAATAATATGTCATCTAAGAGAAAGGCAGAAGAACAAAGAAAAATGATAAAGTAACACTTAGTAACTGAAACCTTAGAAGCTAATCTGGACACCAGCATAGTTTCTAATCTCAGAAGATTTAGCATGTACTGAGAGAGACAAGTAGGTATGAAGATTTCCTGGAGCTTTTTCCTTGTATAAGACAGGAGTTAGAAGGAATCGGTGAGGCTGAGCCTTCAGTTCTCAGTTCAAACTATATTTTCCACTGTTAAATACAAGTTGCTAATTGGGCTCTTACAACCCTTGAGAGTATCTTTTTCAGAAGCAGAGTTGGACTGTTGTTGATATATTAATTCACCAGGCGACATCATGAGTCCATGAGTCTATGAAGGTGACAGGGAAAAGGGCCGAGGGCATTGCTAAATATTCATAATCTGTTTCTGTTTCATTAATTAGCAGCTTCATCTGCAGATGAATTTTGATTTTCTTTTTAGAAAAATGTTTTTTGTACACCCCAAGGGGGATGTGCTCACAACAACCTTGGGATCAGTTTGGGTGGAAGCATAAAGACTGACCAAAAATCAGCTAGGAATTTGGATCACCCTCCAGAGAACTGAATGGGAATTGGAGCACTGCATGCAACTGGACATGCATGATTGTGTGGTGCCTGCTGGACCCTTATTTCACAATCTGTGCATTTCTTGTGGCTGAAAAAGTTATCCACCCACACACTATATGTTAGATACTGAGACTGAAGCAATAGGCTTCACCAAGGTCCTCCGTTCTGGCAGGAGAATACTTTAAGCTGATTGGCTGAGACGTCTGACAGCTCCCTGTATAAGGGCAAGCTGTCAGACAGGCCAGCACTGGATCTGTACATAGTTGTGAATAAAGAGCTGTTTCATTACTAAAGCCTGGGTCCTGTTTGCTCCATTCACCCTATCCAACACTATACCACATTAGTTCTCAATACAATACAATACAATACAATACAATAGCAGAGTTGGAAGGGACTTTGGAGGTCATCTAGTCCAACTCCCTCCCTGTCTTGAAGACTTCCATTGTTGGGGCACTCACAACTTCTGGAGGCAAACTGTTCCACTGATTAATTGTTCTAACTGTCAGGATATTTCTCCTCAGTTCTAAGTTGCTTCTCTCCTTGATTAGTTTCCACCCATTGCTTCTTGTTCTGCCCTCAGGTGCTTTGGAGAATAGTTTGACTCCCTCTTCTTTGTGGCAACCACTGAGATATTGGGACACTGCTATCATGCTATCTCCATACAGTGTAGAAATGCACACCACCAAGATTGGCCATGTTAGCAGGTTTTTTCACCTGTAACCATCTTTAGACAGGACTTTCCAACCACAGATGTTTTTCTCCTTTTTGTGCTTATTTTCCCATCTGCTCCTAAAATGCTGTAGGGCGAGAAGAAACCAGCTTCTTAATAGGGATGGCTCTTCCACTGACATGATTACATGAGGATTCCATGTTTTGGTTTCCTTATGGCTGTACCTGCCATAGAAAAGAAATATTGGTGAGGTAAGAAAGGAGAAAGAAAGGCTCTGGAGTGGTCAAAGTACATATTACACAAGCTATAAGCAGTTCACATATGTTTCTGTACACAATTCAAACAGTTTCCAGGGAAGGGCTCAAACAGCATGTGGACTATAGCACATCAGAAATACATTAACTCTTTCACCTGCCATAGTCCTGACAAAACTTAATCAATCAATCAGAAGAGAGCTGGAAGGGACCTTGGAGGTCTTCTAGTCCAAGCCCCTGCTCAAGCAGGAGAACCTACACCATTTCAGGCAGGTGGCTGTCCATTCTTTTCTTAAAAACTTCCAGTGGCCTACAGCTTCTGAAGACAAACTATTCCACTGATTAATTGTTCTCACTCTTAGAAATTTCCTCCTTAATAAGGGGTTGCTTCTCTCCTTGATTAGTTTCCATCCATTGTTTCTTGTCTTACCTTCTGGTGCTTCGGAAAATAAGTTGACCCCCTTTTCTTTGTGCCAAGTTCTCAAATACTGGAATACTGTTATCATGTCACCCCTAGTTCTTCTGTTCTCTAGACTATCCATAACCAAATCCTGCAACTGTTCTTCATATGTTTTAGTGCAACTAATATGCTTTTCTCTGAACTTTTTCCAAGGTCTCGACATATTTTTGTAACATGGTAACCAAAACTGGATGCAGTATTCCAAGTGTGGTCTTACTAAAGATTTATAATGCAATATTAATACTTCACTAACCCTCCTAGTGCTGCTAAGCCACAAGTCTGAGCACCCATGGATGCAAAGAGAGTGAAGGGCATAATATTATGTACAGTAAAGGAGCAAAGAGGTAGTTGTATTGTTTCTTGAATATTGTCACCAGTAGGAGGGAGATTCTATTGATGACAGTATAAATGCTTGCATTTACTCTTTTCTTCTGTTTTATAATAAACTTGGGACCATGGGATATGGTCAGTTTGCATAGAATAGATGGTAGCTATTTATTAGATTTTCTGAGAAGTTGGATTGTTATTGCACATGATAAGAAAGCTAGATTTCCAGGATGAATCTGACTTTTGATCACTGTTCTCTACTTCTTCAGGTGAAGCCACAGTAGCTGAATCACACTGGCAAATTGTTAGGACATCTTCTGTCTCAAGCAGCAGGCCCGTCTCCACAAGCATTGTACTAAAATAGCAATAGCATTTAGACTTATATACCACTTCACAGTGCTTTTACAGCCCTCTCTAAGCAGTGCGCAGAGTTAGCATATTGCCCCCAACAATCTGGGTCCTCCTTTTACTGACCATGGAAGGATGGAAGGCTAAGTCAACCTTGAGTCTGGTGAGATTCAATCTGCCAAATTGCAGGCAGCCTGGCAGTCAGCAGAAGTAGCCTGCAGTACTTCATTCCAACCACTGAGCCACCACAGTTAGATTTCTTTTCAGGAAACTCAGGCCAAAAGGTAGGTGTGTGTGTGTGTGTGTGAGATAGATAGATAGATAGATAGATAGATAGATAGATAGATAGATAGATAGATAGATAGAGAGAGAGAGAGAGAGAGAGAGAGAGAGAGAGAGAGAGAGAGAGAGAGAGAGAGAGAATGAATCAAATGCTATGACGCAGCTTTGTTCTATAACAAGTGAATATCAACATAAGCCGTATCTATTATTTTCAATACTGTGAAAAAACAATCTGTTCCAAATCCACTTCTATGCATCTAGTATATACAAGAAATCTTAATTATTTCTCCAAAATGACTGGTCTGGTTAATCTTCATTAGAACAGTTCTAGATATTATAGGATTCTGATGTATTTAGCAGACATCTGTCAAATCTACACCTACCCAGTTTGTAAAACAGCTGTCACCCTCCTGTGTGAGGTAGACCCAAGGTTTGGATCTGGCTTTTTCAACAGTTATTCCATGTGAACAGAATCTTATTGCCATGCTTCAGGAATTTCTGTCTGTCCCTAAGTGACATTCTGATTCCACAGTCCATTTGTACAAAGTGCCATCTGCAAAGTTAGTCCTGGTGTCAACAACAAGTAGAAGCAATGTGAGTCACAAAGCAATTAAGCTCAAGAAATGGTGAAGTGTTGACTGCATTGTGTCCCAAAGACACCAGTGCCAGCTGCTTCACGTGCTATCTCAAGCCATCTTTCTATGTTTGCTGTTCTTAGATGGGGGCTTGTCAGCCTGGGGACAGTCATAAAGCAAGATTAGAAACCCAGAGTAACTAATCGTTTATGACTCACTGTCCTTGGTCTTTGGCCCAAAGAAAGCAGCCCTTCCCTTCGTTTTCCTCGGCTGCCCCCTTGTTAAGATGTCAACAGTCCAAAAGAGCCCCACATCCCGAGCTCCTTTAAGGCAAAGCAAACTGGTTTAAAATGTGATATGAGTGTCACAAAGATTTAAACAGTTTTTTCATGTTTCTGAAAGCTGTACATATTTTTTTTCCTCAAAAATAGTGTTTGCAAAAATTGACAAGAAATTGATTAACATTAGTAGAATCAGATTATGGTTAGTCAGAGAGTGATGCAGATGTTTAGACTGGATTTGGCATATTTATCCATACATTGAGTCCTTTCCAAGGTCTGAGATAGCCAGATGTTTTGTTTTTATTTATCATATTTATTTACTGCCCACCTCATTATTCAAGGTGCCTCTGAGCCGGCCTGATGCTGTGGTTCGACTGTGTTAAAGGCATTGTTGCAGGATGTAAATTGTCGCATGTAAAGTTACCTTTTGGAATTGACTAATGATGACTTTGTCAGTGTTGATGATGTTTATTATTGTCATGGTTACATTATTATTAGTATTATTGCATAGTATGCTATTAAGTCATTGGCATCATTGCTAAGTGCCTGCAGCTTAAAACAGGTTTAGTTCAAATGATAAATACTTCTCAGTAATCACACCTAATCAAAATGATTAGTTTATAACTTTCAGAAAATAAAAATAAAAGAATGCATGACTAATTTATTATAGTTCTTTTTATTTCCTGTATATTTAGAACTTATTGGTTATTTACAGAAGAAAAATTCAGCAAAACAATCCAATATATCTCAGCAAACTTACATGTATATAATCTTAAGATTGGGAAGCAATTGGAAATATATCTTCCTTGCACCAGTCCTTTAATGTGGGAGAAACTAAGGAGTTAAAAGAAATTTTAGTAGTAGTTTAATTAAACCAATTCAAAGTGCACCAAAAGAAACATAATGAATTGATACTGATACTCCAAATATAACAGACTAAACTTGAGATGTGAAACAAAAATATTCAGCAAATATTTCTTTGAAGAATAAATGCATTTATTCTTAGCTTTTAGCATGCTGAGCCGTGGAAGTCCTTGTTTATTACTGAAATGGGTATGTTACCAAAATCTCCTGCCTATAGAAACAGACATGAAACATTTCAAAGCCATTTAATAAGTCTAATAATTTGTAGTATTAAAAAGATCCTTTCCCTTACTACTAAGAGCATTTATCATATTCTAAATTTAAAAAGGCATGTAGTCACATTCTCTCAGCCCAACCAACCTCACAAGGATGTAGTTGGAAAAATAGGCGGAAGTATTATATACTCCACCTTGACATGTACAAAAATAAAGATATTGTAAGTTATTTTAGACAGGATTTGGCATTTTTATCCACCTATTCCACCCTAACTAATGAGCCATGGTGGCACAGTGGTTAGAATGCAGTACTGCAGGCTACTTCTGCTGCCTGCCGGCTACCTGCAATTTAGCAGTTCAAATCTCACCAGGCTCAAGGTTGGTAAAATGAGGACCCAGATTGTTGGGGGCAATATGCTGATTCTATAAAACACTTAGAGAGGGCTGTGAGGCAGTACATAAGTCTAACTGCTATTGCTATTGAGTCCTTTTGGACAGGCAGACGTTGTTGCTTATTTTGTTATTTGTTCAATTTATGTGCTGCCCATTTCCCTGATAAGACAACCCAAGGCAGCTTGCTTGATGATGTTGTGTCATTATTATTTAATCCTTCCCCACCTCCAGACTTCAAAATTTACTTCAATGTACTTCATAAAAAAGATGGAAGGGTAATCACAAATATCCAGAAGATTTTTTTAAATTATTTAGGCTTATAAAACTACCTTAAAAACATGAGACAAATGAGACAAACTTGAGCAGGCATAATGGAGAAATATAAACATCCTTTTGTTACCAGGTTCTGCAGATCATGAAGTTGAGGAAAAAGAGTAAAGCAGTTTACAAGAAGACAGCAATTAGTTCAAAACCAAATATATATCAAGAGGGTAAAAGAAAGAAAGTCAGTGGTGAAATTCATTTTTTTTACTACCAGTTCTGAGAGTATAGCTTGGTGGGCATGGCAGGGAAGGATGCTGCAAAATCCCCAATCCCTCCCCACTCTGGGGCCAGCCAGAGGTGGTATTTGCCAGTTCTTCGAACTACTCAAAATTTCCGCTACCAGTTCTCCAGAACCTGTCAGAACCTGCTGAATTTCACTCCTGAAGAAAGTCAACCAATCAGCTGCAGATAATCCTCAATTTACAATCTTCATTTAACAAGAGTTTGAAGTTACAATGGACTTGGGAAAAGTGACTTACTGTAGGATCTGTCCTTGAAGTTATTACCATCACAATATTCCCCATGGTCACATGATCACAATTCAAGCACTTTGGCAACTGGTTCGCATCTATAACAATTAGTGTACCTTGCAGTCATGTGATTATGATTTACAATCTTCCCGGCTGGCTTTTCAACAGAGAGAGTCAATTGGGGGAGCAGACTTACTTAATGACTTTCTTGATCATTACCAGTTTCATTTCGTTGGCTGGGTTCACACACCATGTTAAGCCATAATGTGGTGTGCTTGTTTAATAATTTAGTTTTTGTTTTGTCAACAGGTAAACTCCACCAATATATCTTACCACCACTGTTGTTTCTGTAACCTCATTCATTGTGGTCTGCCACTGGTGCTTGTTCATCAAACCATAGATTAACACAGAGGTGGGTTCCTACTGGTTTGGACCGGTTCAGCCTAGTAGGAAGTAACTTGGCTGGCCACACCCCGAATTGGTTCTATCAGTCACACCATAGGCGCCATCTTGTTTTTTTGCTTCTGAGCATGTGCAGAAGCAATTTTTTATTACTGAGCACGCACGCATAGCGAGCATCAAGCATGCACGCAAAGTGCGCCCCTGAGCAAACCAGCAGTAACAGAAGCCGGAACCCATCCCTGGATTAACACAATGGGTGAATCCAGCCAATGTACATTTTCTGCATCTCTGCTGCATGCAATGATTGCTATTAATAGAACTCAACCAAAGGTGTAAGGGGGGAATAAGTTGATTTTTTTTTGAGAATTTCCTTTTGTGGCTATGCCCTCTTCTGTGAGCTATAATCATACAAAGAAGACACCCACATTCATTTTGAAGAACTGGTGAAATTTTCTACAAGTTTAGAGTACTGATAGCAGAGCAAATCAGTGAAAAGTGGGGTCCTGGCCTTATTGATTCACTCTGCTCCTTTGACTTTTTAGACTTTGACTTTTATTAAATTTATACACCGCTCCCTTTCCCAGAAGGGACTCGGGGCGGTGCACAGGAAATTTAAAAAAACATATATAAACATAACAATATACAAAGTTTAAAAACCAGATTAAATTAGTATCTCTGTGCTAAAAAATTTAAATAAGTTAAAACTGTGTCCCTAAAAACCAATTAAAACAATTTAACTGCAGACTATAGGCTAGGTGGTGTGAACTAGGCCAGGCCAGGCTATTGGAAAAAATAAGTTTTAAGTTTCTGGCGGAAGGAATGGAGGTCCGTGGTCATTCTAAGTTCGGGAGGTAAGTCATTCCAGAGGGTTGGGCCCACCACAGAGAAAGCCCTTCCCCTGGGCGTCGCCCGCTGGCATTGCAAGAGGACCGACCCCTGAGGCACCCCACAAGTGAGTGGTCTCGAGGTCGACCTCTGCCCTCCTGCCAACACAAATTGCAATCGGCCGGAGAGGTAGGGGGAGAACCACCATAAAACGGTGCCCCTCACCCCCAACCCCTCCAGCCGATGCAATAGGATACCATGGTCGATGGTATCAAAAGCCGCCAAGAGATCTAATAGGACCAGGATGGAGGAACAACCCCCATCTCTGGCCCTCCAGAGATCATCCACCAATGCGACCAATGCCATCTCGGTGCTGTGTCCGGGCCGGAAGCTGGACTGGCGCGAGTCCAGATAATCAATTTCCTCCAGGTGGTGGGGAAACTGTTGCGCCACCACACTCTCTACAACCTTCACCAGAAAGTGAAGGTTGGAGACCAGACAATAATTTACTAACAATGCTGGGTCCAGGGAAGGCTTCTTGAGGAGGGGCCTCACCACTGCCTCTTTCAAGATGGTCGGCAAGAACCCCTCACTCAAAGAAGTATTCACAAGTTCCTGGAGCCAGCCTCGTCCCAGGATGCCAGTACAAGCCAGGAGGGACACGGGTCCAATAAACATTTGGTGGCTCGCAGTTGCCTACTCAACCTGTCCATATCATCGGAAGTAACAGAGTCAAACTCCTCCCATATAGGTATCTCAAGACCTGCGTCCGATAATCCCTCCAGACCACTTTCGGTGGAGGCCAGTTCGCTCCGGATCTGAGCGATTTTGTCCTGCAGATACTCTCCAAATTCCTCTGCTCTGCCCTGCAGCGGAGCTTCCCGCAGCCTCTGTTGAAGGAGGGAGCGGGTCACCCCGAACAGGGTGGCAGGGCAATTATCTGCGGACGCGATAAGAGTGGAACAGTAATGATGTTTGGCCACCCTAATCGCCACAAGGTAAGTCCTCAATTGGGCTCTTGCCTGTGTTCAGTCAGATTCAGACCGTGAGGACCTCCATCTACTCTCTAGGCATCTCTTGCGGCGTTTCATCACCCTCAGCTCCTCAGTGAACCAAGGAGCCTGGGTGACTCGCCACCGCATGAGAGGCTGCAAGGGCGCGACCTGGTCCAAGGCCCCAGCGGCCGCAGTACTCCATGCGGCCACCAGGTCCTCAGTCGGGGCACGGGTCAGGGTCACAGGTAGTGGCCCAAGCTCCGTCTGGAACCTTTCGGGATCCATCAGGCGCCTGGGGCGGAACCACTTCATATAGGGAAATCATGATTGAGTTCCCACATTGTGGGAAGGCATTGTTTTAACCATGCTTCTTAAATAAACATAGTGGCCTAGTTGGCACATAATATTATGCCATATGGTATATTTACAAACCCCACAATGATTGGATTTACATATATGAAGTACACTGCAGTCATCTTTACCAGGTAGACCAGACAGGAAACACAACCAGATAAACTAACTCTACTTTATTGTAAAGCTATAGAACAGAGTCTTGCAAAGCCTGAAAGTAAAATTCTCCCACAGTCTCCTTTACAGCCTGAAAAACTAAAGTGGGTCCCTTCTGAGCATCTTGCTCCACCCACTAAGCAGCTACAGACTATGCTGTCTCATATCTGACTATTCTCCAAGCAGAATCTTTTTCACTCGTCACCCACTACCTTTCCCACATACCATTAAAATTGCTGACCATGATGATGAAGCACACTGAGTTCTTATGTTTTATAGCCAGGGAAGGTTTAGGTCAGCCTTTCTTCAGGGCTGCCCCATATGATGCGGAGCTGTGGGTGCAGAAAAATCATACTAGTGCTGATGGTGTTACCTAGTTTGGGTAATGAAGTGTCTGCATGGAAACAAGCAAGCTCAGAAAGCATCGAGGGCATCTCAGATAAATCTCTTGCTAAGTAGGATGGCAATCCAAGCTCTTATCCTCAACACTGAAACACTGTGCAGGAATATGGTGGGAGGAATTAGGAAAAACATGAGTCTATAAGCCAGTGGTGGGTTGCCAATTTTTTTACTACCAGTTCGGGCGCACTTGCACACCCGCAGAAGTATCCGGATGGGTGGGTGGAGCCTCCTGCCGCCACTACGATCCGGGTGGAACTGGGAGCAACCCACCTCTGCTATAAGCTAAGTGTCTCACACCAAGTCAATGTCTCTGATGTGGAATAATTTTCAAGAAAACAATGTTGGACTTTTGGCATTCTAACAGACCCTGTTTTGTGGAAGCCAATAACTTACTTACTTCCCTCTCTTGAGGACTTTGGCTAGTTTTTCACCATCTTGACTGTCATGTTCCTTTCTACCTGTATCTCTTTGCCTACTTAACCTTTAATATGACTTTAGTTCTTAATGCTATACATACTGTATGGTATGTAAAACCGGGACTCAGTTTCTATCATCTGACCTGACCTTTAATTTGGCTTGAAATAAGTCACTTGGCTCCTGCCTTTTTGACCCACATAACAAATATAATTTAACAATCAGTTAAACTTGTGAATCATCTGACTCTATAATTCTGATCCAGTTCAGTTGAAGATTCAGGGTTTTTTAATATATATATATATATACTCTGCTTCCTTGTTTCTTTCTTTCCAAACACCCATGCTTCCTCCCCTGTCTGAGACAACAGTAAGTCTTTCTCTAATAGCCACAGAGGCCTATTTGGTTTTAACTCCTAGGAATGAGTTGATTATATTTGTCCAGTAGAGTAGCATATAGAAAAAGCTACTTGGTTGAGAGTCTGACAAGTAAGCTTGACTCTGGGGGAAATCCGTATCATTCTGGGTACGTTAGTCTGGAGATGTAAGTGGAAAGGGCTGAGTTCAAGGCATAAATTCTTCCTTGATAGTCATTGGTGAGGTGGAAACTAGATTGGTGGTGCTGCTGCAGATGCCGCCTATAGGGCCAGGAGTGCAGACTGCTGGTGGGGTAGGTGTGGTTGTACTGGCAGGCTGCGTTTGCTGCTGCATCTTCTTCTTGTTCACTTTCCTCTCCTTTGCTCGCCGGTTCTGGAACCAGATTTTCACCTGCAGGGACAAATGAATAAGATTAGGAATTTAGGGAAACAGTTCCCCTTAATCTATCAAAGTTTACCGTTAATATGTATGATTGGTGAAGCGGTTATATATTTTCACAGAGGAACAGAATGGATTTTTAGATAAATATTGCAGAGGAGCTGCTTTGAAAATTTCAGAAAAGTATGTATACTGAAATATGAGTGCACTTTTGTTCAAATAATGGTTCAGAGAATCAAACAAATTCTTCATGCTTATCTAAAAGTCCATTCATTTATTTCCATGTGAATATAAATTTTTGCATGAATGATACAAATATGATAGTAAACATCCTTTATATTTACCCTGGCAGTTCCGCTTAATAATTGCCTGTGCAATTTAAAAATGGGGTGATGGTTTGCACTTGGAGCAGTCTCTGCCGCACTCACCTGCCGCTCAGTGAGTCCAAGGGTTGCCGCCAGCTCTGCTTTCCGCCGGATGGTGATGTAGCGACTGTAGTGGAATTCCTTCTCCAGTTCCAGCCGCTGGTGGTCTGTATATACAACACGGTACTTGTCTTTTGTTCTGGTCTTGCCTAACAAAAACAGACAGTTGTACATGGTGTTAAATATCTAGATATAAAAGATGTGAGGCAATTGATGGCCATAATAGTAAGGAAGGACTGTATGAGTGTGAAATAGGAGGAAGTAGGGGAAATTGGGGGGAGGGGAGAGGAGAAATACTGCAACAATATGGTATTTTGGTAGTGAATTCTCACTTTCTGAAAATTAAGGGCCATACATTTTGTACTCCACTTGCCCCAGTTTTATTCTTTAAAAAAAAAAATCAAATTCTTATTCAAGACGTGCAGAAAGTGTGTTGCAGAGACTGCTTACATCTCACCAGCATTTTTTTCTGTTTCACCTTCAAGTTTAGTGGATAGTTTTCTTAGAACTTGTATATTCCCACTCTCATAGAATAAAGATTACTCTTATGGTACTTTAGATAATATATATATATATATATATAAAAAAAATTTACTACAATTTTTCTCCAATTAAAAAAACCCTAAGTAACAGATTTTGAAGATGCAGATAAGATGACTATTGATACTTCTGATTTTGGGGTTGGAGAAGACTCCTGAGGATACTGTGGGCAACTAAGGGAACAAACAAATGGACCATGATACAAATGAACTCCAAAGTTTTTCACTCAAGGCACAAATGACCAGATTAAATTCATCCAATTCTGGAGACAATATGCAAAGATCTTCTCGCTGGACACAGCTCTAATGCTGGGAAGGATGGAAGGAAAGAGAAGAAAAGGACATCCAGGAGCAATTTGGTTTCATTGTATATATAAACATACAGTTTGGTCAGATGTATTCATATGAAAGATTCCAGTGTAATTATTTATGTCATATATTTCACATATATACATTAAAGCATTTCTTTCTCTACATTATATAATTTAGAAGGGCATTATTTTCCTTTTTAAAAAGAGCAAGAGTCTCTTGAAACCACTATTTTTCCTTTTTAGTGTTAGAAATGCTATTGGAGTTACATAACAACTGACACACATAAACCGAGAGTGTTCATGATTATTTATTATGCATACTGATAACAAAACAGAAAGTTTTCATCTCTTTAAATATTACTTGTCCCAGAAGCTCTTGAATCTACTATTGGATTTGTTAGTATTTAAAACTACTTCAGATTAATTTTTTTCACAAATGAACAGAACCACGTGGAATCCTATATTCTCACAGACTCTCCAATTTGAGTCTGTGAAGCCTTATTATAAGTAACGTGCAATAAAAATACTCTGTGTATCCTCATGAAAGACAAGCCTATAAAAGAAGCAGTACAGGTAGTCTCAGACATCATGTCTGGGAAGACGAGCTAACCGATTCTCCCCCTTGGCCTCCCTATACAGTACAGAGGTCACGTAGCACCATCCCAAAGCATGCACCATTTTAGAGAAGGTGTAATAAATTGTGGCTGCTCCCAAAATGGGCCCACTTCTGGGACAGCATGCCACATGCAGCCTCCATGTAGGAAGGTCAGGTCAGCGCCATGTAGATTCCATTTAGAAAGACAACCTAAGCAGATCAGGTGCTTGTCAAAGGAAATATATGAATAAATACGATAGACAGAATTGTGATGGGGGGGTAGGGAGTTGGGTTGGATCCAGTGGGGTAGGAAGCAGGCCCAAGGCCTGATACGCTGATCAAATAGATATATAGATAATGCCTAATTGAATGACTTCACCAACATTGACAGCTTCTTTATGCAGTTTCCATAACTTCAAGGGATGCAAGCATTTCATAAAGTGTCCTCGTATGCCATCGTATTTCCCCAGTGTAATTTTCACAGCAAGGCAAATAACCTCACACAAAAGCTGTAAAATTTAAGCGAGACGGGAAAAGTAAAGTAATTGAAACAGATTTTGAGTAGGAAGGAGATTTCAAGCCAGAGGAATAAAAGATGCCCGGAAAAGAAATGAAAATACTCAGATCATATTAAAGGCTTATGCTGTCATTCAGCAATATTTCTACTACAACAGCTTGTAAATATCTTTATTTATATATAATCTTCGCACATACTAATTCAAGAGTCAGTTCTTTTTAAAACAATATATATTTTTAAAAAATATTAAAATGCTTAGGAAAACTAAGAAATATTTGTCTGGGAATAAAAGGAAAATATCATTGGTCTTTGATGTTCCTCGCTTGGATGGAGACTTCTACAAATGTGTGCAACAATTATTAATGCTTTGCTTGTTTCCAAGGAGATGTTCCCACCATTGAAAGGGTTCCAATATGTTCAAAGTATTGGCTTCAATTAATCCTAGCTCCTAGAAATTTTAAAACTGCATTGGTCCTACCAAAAAAACTAATAAATGTTTCATAAATGAAACATAAAATCCCTTTCCAAGACAGTCATAATTTCTACTGCAATACACATTCAAAGAAGATGTTTTATATCACTGAATGAACCTGAATACTTTTGCATGTACAGTATGTCAAAGCTGAATCTGAGAGCAATCCCAATCAAAAGCCTTATCAGTCAAGATGAATTAAGCCCCTGTAGAAAAGCATAGAAGAGATGCCCCTGAACCACATACTCAAAAAAAACAACAACAGAAGACTGATAAAATAGCTAAATACACTCAATATATTTTGTAAATGAAACAAACAAAATATTAAAAAGTTATATTTATGTAGTTACTTACCAAGCACATCTAAATTATATTAAAATAACCAAACTACCTGTAGAGTCCCCAAGGCATGTCACAACTTTTGGACACCCCTAATGTTCTAATATTTGAAAATTAAAAGTTGAATAATTTGATAGGCCCTAATATGGTAGGTCTCAGAATCAATCATCAACATTTTTATCCAGAACCAACATCCTGTGGGTAATGAGAAAAAGCCTCGACTGGGACCATTGAGTTAACATGTTTATTTTCCATTTAGTAAACGGAAATAAAAGTAGGCCAGCATAATTTACTCTGCAGGGAACATGTGTTCTGTCTTGAGCAGTGCTGTCTTGACAGCTTTACAGTAACATGGGACCAAGCAAAGAAAAGCCCAGTTGGCTGGCTGGCTGGACCAAGACACACACACACACACACTACATACATACATACATACATACATACATACATACATACATACATACATACATACATACGTAACTATTGGTGGGTTTTCTGCCATTAGGAGAAGAATTCATTTATTGCTCTCCTTACTTTAGGACTGGTGAGGAAACAAGTTTTGACGGATAGCTAGACCAGGGGTAGTCAACCTTTTTATAACTACCCCCCACTTTTGTATCTCTGTTAGTAGTAAAATGTTCTAACCGCCCACCGGTTCCACAGTAATGGTGATTTATGGGAGAACGTTTCCGGTTCCCGAAGGTGACAGACGTGCCCTGTGGGCTCTCTGCCGCTTGCTGTACCTGTGGGCTCCTTCGGGAGCACAAAAGACCTCGGGAGGGTGTCTTTTGCCGTAGGGGCGGCTCACTAGGAGCCCCCAGCCTGGCGGCAGCCAGCTAACATACCCCCAGCCTCGACTTAGGAGCTGGCGACCAAAAAGGGGGGGGGCATCCTGCCTCTTCGCCGGATAGAGCTCGAAAAAGAAAGCAGAATGAGAAGTGCATCTGAAAGGCCGGAGGTGAAGGACGCTCCCAAATCTCTTGGGCTAATGATGAAGGATAGCAATAAGACATTGTAAGTTCCAGTTCAATCTACATTAAATGAAGATTGGAGGGGGGGACTCTAAACCCCCCTCGGACTAAGCGGCAAGCAGACAAGCCCTCTTCATTTGAATGGAGAGAGGAAAGAACTAATTTGCTATTTGAGCTAGCTATGGAAAAGAATTATATCGTATCACATTTGCAACAATTGTTCATGGAGTTCTTTTAAGAAAAGAAAGTAAATGGAATGGAACTTTCACTTTTCTTCCTGTTGGAAGATGGGGTAAGATGGCTTCTCTTTGTTCTCCGCTTGTAACTCCCCTGCATGAAGTTTCTTCTTTCTACAATCAACAACGAAGGACTTGAAACTTTCTCTTTCAACATTCCTCCCAGAGGCCCCCAGATCTCTCCCAACATGTGGATTCCTGGAATTGGACTGTAAGAACGTTTTTTTTTTCCTTTCTCTTTTTCTTCATTTTTAAAAGTCAACTCTTAAGACTGTTCTTCTGTTCGGACTCTTGATGCCTCGGACTCTCTCAGCTGCCTGTTTTACCAGCACCATTTCTTTACCATCTGACATAATGGCTTCTAGAAAGCCACCAGCAGGAAAGTCACTCTCTGCACCCTCCTCATCTGCTTCCAGCCCGACTACACAACCAAAGATTACACAACTTTTGCTGAAGCAGCCCGCTGAAGAGGGACCGCAGGAACCATCAGTTGCCGAAATGTTTTGCGAGATAATGAAAAAGCCGACAGATTTAACACTTGAACTTAGGGAAACGAAAAGGGATACAGCGAAAAATAAACAGAAAATTGCGAAGCTGGAGGAGGGGGTGGCTGAGATGGGGGGGAGGTTAGGGAGACCCGGAGCGAGGGCTTAGAATTGGAAGCTAACATAACTAAAATTGAATTTGAAAGAATGTCTTTCTTCCTCAGGTTCCAGAATTTGCCAGAATCAGACAATGAAGATCTTAAAGATATTATGAGTACAATATTAGCAGAATATATTAAAAAAGATAAAGATCAGCTCTGGTGGGATATGGACCTGGTTTATAGAATTAATTCAGCTTATGCTAGGATAAATAATGTACCAAGAGAAATTCATGTTAAATTTCTCAGGAGATCCACAAGGGATGAGATATTGAGGGCCCAACGGCATGGAGTCTTAAAATATCAGGACAATGAGATAGCCATCTTGAAACAAGTTCCGAAAAAATTAGAGAAATTAGAAGGAAGTATTCCTTCTTGTCTAAGAAATTATATAAGAAAGGAATTTGGATCAAGTGGTAGTTGCCAGAAGGAATGTTGATATTCTGGGAAGGGGACAGGGTAAAAATTAAAACATTAACCGAGGCGGAGACGTTTATCAAAAAACATTCCTCCCAGTTGGGAGGTGAAGAAGGGGGAACAGAGGGAGCAATGGCCCCGCCTGGAGACAGGAGGGAAGAGTCAATTGCGAAAAGACTCAAATCTCAAAAATGATTTTATTTGAAAGCTTATTGCAACTGTTGATACACGAGAAAATGGCAAAGGAAAAAATGATTGATTATATGGATTATAAGATGTAATTTTTCTATGTGCTTATCCTTTTTGTTTTTAAAATTGTATATTCATGAAGTTTTTTGGGAGGGACATCACCAACGGCAGGGAAGATGCCAAAATGTTATTTCACCTTGCACCTTTTTCCCTGTAAAACTTTAAAAACCAATAAAATTCTTTTCCAAAAAAAAAGTAATGGTGATTTATAAAGTAAGGAAGTCAATTAAATTTTAAAAAGGAAAGTGCTTCAGTATCGGACAAAACCCCTACAGCTCACCATGAAAGCTGGAACACCCACAAGTGGGCGGTAGGGCCCAGGTTGACTACCACTGAGTTAGACCATGGATTTATCCACCTATCGCAGGAGTTCTGAATCAGGGGTGTAATACGATATTCCTGGTGGTGGTGGTGCAAAAACTTGCGTTTAGAAGTTTCAAAATTATAGTATATATGTATAATTATGGTATAGGCATATGATTATTTATTTTTAAGGGATGTGAGAATAGATCAGAATTGTTCTAGGAGTGCAGGTATAGAAAAGGTTGGGAACCCCTGATCTATTGGAACCTGATCCTTGAGGTGGGTGGGGATTTTCTGACTCTCTTGCTTCCCAGCTGTCACTCATATTGTTGAATTAATACTGTAGCTAATTTTGAAGGGGTGTGTGAGTGAGGAAGGCTGTTTACCCAAAGGCTGTTCTCTTCTACTTTACTGGGAATTCCCCACCTACCTTGTAGATTAGAAGATCCCTCTCACATTCTTTCCCCCCCCTGTTTTATGATCTCTCTTGCCCAGTAGGTTTCTCTCTTGCTCTCTCGCATTAGTCTATCTCAGTCCCTTGTTTATCACCTCCCTTCCTCCCTCCCTTCCTCCCTAGCTTTTTCTCTGTCTTTCTCTTATGTCTTGTCCTCTATGCACTTTCTGTTTTTCACAATTTTGTTCTTTCTCACTGCCTCTTTTGCTCTGTCCAAATCAACTGATAGGATAGTTGGCAGATGCTGGATTCCTGCTTCACACAGTACTGCTCTTAAGTGAGTTTCCCCCCCCCCATATACATCTTGCAATCCTTCATTAATTTGACTAGAATAATAAGAACCCTGCATAATGCCTCACCAATGCTGTGAAAAATCATTGCCCAATGCTTGATCTTTCTTTATCCCAAAATAAAAGGGATAGTTTGCAGAGGACAAAAGTTGCTGGGCACACCATCACCATGGTCTCCAGTAGCATTGAAACTACACACATTTAATAGTTGTGCTGGGGGGAAATGGAAAACTCCTTTAACATTGGATCAGATAAATATGAAGTTAGAAAATCTCAACTATGAGTGTGGAATGAGATAAAGGTTGTATCTTGATGACATATCTTTAAAGAGGGGCTAACAAGTGGTCTTCCAGCCAGTGTTAAAGGGACATAACAAGCCTTGAGACTCCTATAGCCACTGCAAGCAATCAGGGGTTGTAATATTAAGCACCAGTGCTCTGGAGAAGAATCCAACATATACAAGAAAGACAAAAAAGGGAATTAAATGGCTGCTCAGCCTAGTTTTAAATCTGTGTTACTGTATTAATACAGACTGATAAAACTTAGCATTAGTTTATAACATACCACTCCATTCAAGCTATTTTGTATTTATTTAGCTTATGGCATATCATGAACTTGCTAGCATACATTACACACACACAATGTGTGTGTGTGTGTGTGTGTGTGTGTGACGTTGGCACTGATAAATAAAGGGAGACTAGTATAGATCTATTTCAAGCTATTTAGCTCTCATCAGCTAGCCATACCCTTACTGGGATTTGAACTTGGGAAGTATTACATGTGAGGCAGTTGTAATTGCCACTAGGCCACAGGCTCTCATCCTGATAAGCTGAGGCAGGGGAATAAGTATCTATTGGGTCACAACACCCTGGTAAGCCCCAAATATGGGAGGGAGAAGAACTGCTTCCCTTTTCTGTCTTTCGGCTCACCCTAGGAGCCATCCAGGCAAAAAGCTATTTTTTCATTGCCTTTGTTATATTTGTGTTATGTTTGTGCTGATAAATAAATAAAGGGAGACTGGTATAGATCTATTTTAAGCTATTTAGCACTCATCAGCTAGCCATACCCTTACTGGGATTATATATAAAATGTGAATGCTAAAAAGATCTATGTTCAGACACCAATGTCTAGGCCATCTAACCATTAAAGTACAGCATCATTTATATGAAAAAAATCAGACACTGAACAAGTATGTGCCCTCAGTTTACAATTGGTCACGTGATGATCTACAGTTTGATTTGAGACCCCACCATTGCACTGAAGGGAGGATACTATGCCCCATTTATACATTGAGTCTTGGCAGACACCATGCGAGGTACAAATCCTATTCTAGATTATCCATTGCTGGCATGGTAGTTCAAAGCCTGGCACCTTTTTCGTGGGGTCATTTATATGACCTCCTGTATCTAGACATTCAGCCACCCATTTGGCTTTTCATTGGGAATCAATGGTATGGTTGTTGAACAGATATTGTGCAAGTGCCAATGGGGGTTCCTAGATTTGAGCCTTCCGGCTGATACATGAGGAAGGTCGGCATGCACCAGAAGTAGTGAGCTGCTCATAATTTTTCTATATTCTCTCACTAGTGCATCCTTTGCAAACCTGCGGGTGATATATGATTAAGAACAGGAAGCCAGTAAGTCAGAGCAGTTTTATTACATCGGCATCTTCATGTGTTATTGAATAGCTTACTTGTATGGCAGCTGTTAGGCCATACAGGGGCACAGTATTCTGCAAAAATTTTCAAGCACCAAACCGGTAGTAATGGTGGTAGGAACCCACCCTATTTATTTTATTTTATTTTATTAAATTTATACCCCGCCCTTCTCCTTGCAAGGACCTAGATTCAGGCCACGCCCATCCCAGCTCCGCCAAGGCAAAAAACACCATGACACGATCGGCTTTGGCACCCATGTGCTAAATGATCAATCTTTTCATGAATGTGGCTCCATTAGTGGAGTTCTTTAAATACCAAAGTGTAAGCGCAAGACAACCTATACTGGGATGAGACTTCTTGGCACAAAGAGGAGAAAAGCCTAATATTTCAATACTACATGAATTTTCATATAGTAGAAAAACTAAAATGGGATGATAGAAATAACCTATCTCTTTATTGCTGCTGAATTGGCATAGAACACTTGAGAAACTGAAAGAATAGTGTCAGAAGGAGAAATGGTGCCCAGTTATCTGATTTATGACAGACCAGATATTAGTAATAAAATCGTAGCAACAGGTGGCAAGTGATCAGCCCAGAGGAAATATGTTACTTTCTAGTCAAACAACCAAGCCCAAGCTAATCAGTTCCTTTTTTTCCTTCTTGCATCAAACAAATAATGTGCATTTATAGAATATGCATAAATGCATGCCTTTATTTATGTATTTATTTAAATTAGTAAATAAAAACATATATATAAAGCTGACTACTCAGTCAGATAGTGCACACATTTAAAAGCAACCAATGACAATCATGATACATTATATGTGACAACCAACACCTTGCATTGCACATGGGAACTCTCTGGCAACCAGTGCAATTTATAAAGTAGCAGTATTGCATATGCATTTTGAAGGAGTCTCATAATTACTTCGTACCCATAACTATTTGCACCACTGTTTTCTGAACTAACTGTAGTTTCCAAGAAGTCTTCAGGAGCAGCCCCAGATTGAGCACATTGCTGTAATCAAGATGCAGTGACCAAGGCATGAGTGACCATACGTAGACCCTCCCAACTGAGAAATTGATGCATGAGATAGATTTGTGCAAAGGTCCTCCAAGTCACTGCTACTTCTAGTTTTCAAGCAGGAGCTGAGAAATGGCAGCCAAAATGTGAAGCTGGTCTCCATGGGGCAATGCAACCCCATGAAGAAAAGATGAACAGTTTCCAAACCCAGATGGTCCCAAAATCCATAGCCACTTAATCTTCTTGGGTTGAGCCTGATCTGTTTTTCTTCATCTCAAGCTCATAGTGAGACAGGACCTCTAAGCTTGGCTAGCCAAGTTTGAGATATATAACTGAGTTTCACGAATGCACTAAAGGTTCCTAATCCCGTGCTGATAAATTACCTCACTCAGCAGCCCTCATAAAGATGTTAAATATTTAGGAACAGGGAGAGAATTGACCACTAGGGCCTCTCACAAAGCAGGGATCAAAGGCAAGATCCTTTATTCACACAGACTGGAATTGAGCCTGGACCAATAAACTGAAACAGAATCTGAACTGAATCCAAACTGACATAGTTGTCCCTGTAGTTATTACACAGATACTCTTAGGATCATGTGAAACCTCCAACATGGGCTTTTTTCAATAGGTGGGTAGGCATTTTTCCTTATTGCATCAAAATGATGGGAGTATCATGTACATATATAAGATAAGACTCAGCAGCCCTTCATTAGTATTACGTGTGTTTACTTCTCTCAGGGGCACTCCGTCCTATTTATATTTGAAAATAGCTTTTGCCATGATCATAGAAAGAGGAAGGAGCTCCACTTATCCAAGTCCCATGGTTAGCATAGATTGTGTTAAAGAGATGTATAATTTGTGGATTCCCTTTTCATTTATCAGGATCACTATTGCTTTTCACTGGAAAAAGTTTGTTGATTGACAGGCAAAGGAAGAGGTTCTTGTGATGCAAAATGTTACAGTGGAAGCCGGAAGATTCAACTATTTGGGTTCCTTTGCCAAAATCTCAAGATTCCAATTTTCAAAGATTAACATTGAAGTAGAAATTGATGAAAGGCTGAATAATCAAGTGTTTCTGTAATAGTTGCATCTTTTTATACAATGGAAGTGCAGATGTAGAAACCATGTAAATTATCAAATTTCTGTTGTCCATGCAGTTTTTAATCTTACAACAAAAGTAATAGCAACCATGGGGAAAAAAACCAAAAGGGCTAAACCAGTGTTTCTCAACCTTGCCGACTTTAAGTTCGATGGACTTCAACTCCCAGATTACCCCAGCCAGCTATGCTGGGAATTCTGGGAATTGAAGTCCACAGGACTTAGTCACCAAGGTTGAGAAACGCTGGGCTAAACAGTGCCAACGAGAGCAGGAAAATATAACTATGCAGTGATACCTGCTTCTTTGTGGGAGGAGTTTGTTCTTTGTCTTGAGTAAGGTTATGGTGCGTCTGCTCCTCAAAAAGCCATTGCTGGATCCAAATAATTCTGGATAATTTCCATCCAGTCTCCGATCTTCCTTTTTTTAGAGAAAGTTGCTGAGAAGGTGATTGCGCTTTGATCATGGAGGTGAATTTATTTATTTTATTTTATTTTATTACATTTATATCCCGCCCTTCTCTGCAAAGGACCCAGGGCGGCGCACAGGAAATTTAAAAAACATACAAAAATAGAACATAAATAATTTAAAATATATATTAAATCCCAAACCTGTGCTAAAACCAATTATTAATTAAAACCCAATTTAAAACTTTTCTACAGTCCTCATGGGAGGTTAGGCTAGGCCGGCTTGATGAAAAAAGTATGTCTTTAGACATTGGCGGAAGAGGCGGAGGTCGGTGATGGTCCGGAGTTCAGGGGGTAGGTCGTTCCAAAGGGCAGGGCCCGCCACAGAGAAGGCTCTTCCCCTGGGTGTCGCCAGTCGGCATTGTCCGGCCGACGGCACCCTGAGAAGGCCCTCTCTGTGGGAGCGTATCGGTCTAAGGGATGTATGGGGCACGAGACGGTCTCGCATATAACTAGGCCCCGAGCCATGGAGCGCTTTAAAGATGGTCGTCAAGACCTTGAAGCGCACCCGAAAGACCACAGGAAGCCAATGCAGCTCGCGCAGGATTGGTGTTATATGGGAGCTTCTGGAATGGATTAGCTGGATCCATTTTAGTCAGGTTTCAGGCTGGATCGCAATTCAGACATTGCGTTGGTTGCACTTGACAAGCTGTGCCAAGTCAGGATGGGAGTAGAGGGGGTATTGCGTCCATCTTTGTGTTCCCTGATCTCTTAGCAGTTTTTGACACCATCAATCATGTTATCCTTCTTGACTGGCTATAAGGTTTGCGGGGGGGGGGGAAGAGTTATTTTACAAAGGTTCTCCTTTCTTAGTGGCCATTCTTGTCACAATGATACAAAATAGGTTAAGATTCTAAAAAGAGTGTAGAGAAGAGCAACAATGATTGTTAGGGGTCTGGAGGCTAAAACATATGAAGAACAGTTGAAGGAACTGGATATGTCCAATCTAGTGAAAAGAAGGACTAAGGATGATATGATAATAGTTTTCCAGTGTTTGAAGGGCTGTCCCAGAGAAGAAAGGGTAAACTATTCTGCAAGGTCCTTGAGGGCACAACAAGAAACAATGGACAGAAACTTATCAAGAAGAGATCCAATCTAGAACTAAGAGGATATTTCTGAATAAGGAGAGCAATTAATCAGTGGTATGGCTTGCCTCCAGAGGTTGTGGGTGGCTCCATCATTGGAGGTGTTAAGAAAAGATTGGAGAGACATTTGTCCAGAATGGTATAGGGTTTCCTGCTTGAAGAGGGGATTGGACTAGATAGAAGATCCCCAAGGTACATTGTATATTCTGTAAATTGATTGAAGATGAGATGATAAAGACGTAAATTGTCTTTATATTCTGCAACAATTCGGACTAAGAAATCATTGGTCCAGAATTAACCCAAGGAAATTTCATGATTTTCAATATATTTGAATGTAATTTCTTCAAACCTACCAGTTCAGTTCTTTAATTACTGCCTATACTGGCTCTTTTCAGAAGACAACATATACAGGTAGTCCTCAGCTTACCACAATTGAGCCAGAATTTCTGTTACTGAGTGAGAAATTCGTTAAGTGGGTTTTGCTCCTTTTTACAACTTTTCTTGACACATTTGTGAAGTGAATCACTGGTGTAGTTAAATTAGTAATACAGTTGTTAACTGAATCTGGCTTCCCCCACTGACTTTGCTTGTCAGAATGTTCCACTGCATAAGGTTTACTTATTCTTACAGCAAGAATAAGTTTCTAGATAAGTTTCTAATAAGTTTAGAATAAGATTCCTCATGTGAGAGGAATCCATGTATGAACATGCCTGACATTTCCAACAAAATATTATTTTACTTGAGTCTGCTAATTTAAGTAAGAACCCAGATATATGTTAGATACCCACAAACATAACTCCCTAACTTCAAAGACAGTCTCCTGTAATCTTTGCTTTCTAATTAACTCTTATTCTTTACTCATTAAACTAGTCCCCTGATAATAGGTCTGGAATTCAATTCTCTCTCTTTCTCCCTCCCATCCCTCCCTGCCTCCCTCCCTCTCTCTCTCTCTCTCTAATATACGTATATTTTGAAAAGTTTATTGCTGACACCCAACTATCTAAAGATAACTCAAGAACACTTATTTTGTCTTTTTTCAACATTACCATAATTCTGAAAGGTAAATGACCCCCTTGATCAGCCCCGATAAATCCACTAATGAGACAAGAGGCAAGGAGTTCAAAATGGAGATCAAGGGGAGGCTAATGTCTCCATGCAGTAAAGCTATCGTTACCTTTGTTAATGTGTAACTCTAATAATGCTCAACTTAGCTATCAATAGATAAAGAAGCTGCTTTAATATGCTCACATACCATAAAAGAATCACCTCTGAGTATATAGACAGGGGTAGAAAAATTGAAACCCATTCAGGTTCCTTTATCCCTAGCAATTCACTCTAGAGAAATGATTTTAGCCAAGATCAAGAGTACTGGCTGCATTCTTCAGTGATTCTGGGATCAGAGCAGCTCAGTTAATTACAAATGGATTGTAACCAGGTCTCTGGGTAAAGGGGTAGATCAGAAGGTAAAATAAGCCTGTGCTATTTGAAGCTTTTTCTCAACGTATGTTTCATTTGAACATACGCTGGAGGTATATATCTAAAATAATAATAATAATAATAATAATAATAATAATAATAATAATAATAATAATAATAATAATAATAATAATAATAATAATAATAATAATAATAATAATAATAATAATTTAATTTAATTTATAACCCGCTCTCTCTCCCCGAAGGGACTCAGGGGAAATTAAAATGCATATAAAATCACAACAATACAATATTAAAAAGAATTAAATTAAACCCTGCGCTAAAATCCCATTAAACTAAAACAAACCCCTAGAAACCCCTAGAAACAGTTAAGTTATCCCAAGCCGGCCAAGCAAAAGAAATGTGTTTTTAATTTTTGACGGAAGTAGCGGAGGTCCGTAGTTGTTCTGATTTCGGGAGGAAGGTCGTTTCAGAGGGTCGGGCCCGCCACAGAGAAGGCCCTTCCCCTGGGCGTCGCCCGCTGGCACAGCCTAGTGGACGGCACCCGGAGAAGTCCCTCTCTGTGGGAGCGAATCGGCCGCAGGGATGTATGGGGCAGGATGTGATCCCGCAGATAGCTAGGTCCAAAATACAAAATGCTTCGTGAAGTTCCATTTTTATATACTGATAGTCCTCAACTTATGACCACAATTGATCCCAACATTTATGTTGCCAAGTGAGAAATTTGTTAATTGAGTTTTGCCCCATTTTACGACTTTTCCTGCCACATTTGTTAAGTGAATGGTTGCATTTATTAAGTTAGTAACACAGTTGTTAAGTGAATCTGGCTTCCCCGTTGACTTTGCTTGCCAGATGTTCACAAAAGATTATCACATGACCCCGGGACATTACAACCATCATAAATATGCAACCACTTGTCAAGCATACAAATGCAAATCACATTGCCATGGGGAGGTTGCAACTATTATAAGTGTGAAAAATGATCATAAGTCACTTTTTTTGGTGCCATTGTAACTTTGGATGGTCACTAAAGGAATTGTTGTAAATTGAGGACTATCTGTATAGCAATATGTATCATTAGACATTGGCATTCTTCTCATGATGGATAATAGGAAGATGGAGCTTTTATGTTCCCAACTAATGCTACAAAATAAATAAATAAAATGAAGTACTTTCAAGCTAAAGATCAGACATACTGTAAAATGGTACAAACTTTTCTTATCCAATGATAATATTAAATTATAATCTCAATTCCTGAATGGATCTTGAAAATCCAAAGAAAAGGATTAGCGGTGCTAATTCAAATACAGTACTTTATTTTAGTGAAAAGCCTCCTTATTAAGTCTTTAAATACGTTTATGGTTGCATGATTTCCTTTGCAAACACTTTTAGATCCCTGTCTCAAATAACCATAAATTATTAAGAAACAAACAACTTTTTAATCCATTTCTTTGAATTCCCCCTAGTTAGTTACAGAATTACTGCTACATACTACAGAAAAGTTAGAAATGTCCTGACTCTATCATCACAATATCATTGCTCATAGTTAATTATTTAAAGCATCCCTTTGCTAGAAATGTCTGCATATTCTGCAGCAATATTCTGCTGATGAAATATATCTTCATCTGTAGGAACGTTGCACAGAAATTTGAGTTGCATGTGTACTCTGATTACAACATAAGAACGCATAGTCATTCACATCTAAATTACAGTAATATGGATCTACAGCTCTACAGTAATATGATCTACACTCTAGATAATTTGATGGTTTGCCATCAAAACTTATTAACTCTCCTTCACTTTTCAAGATCAGCCAAAATCAGTTAGCTGCTGCCACCTATATGGCACAAATTCAAATAAAACAAACAAAACGTTAAAAAGTTATGTTTATGTAATTACTTACCAAGCACATCTAAATTTATATTAAAGTAACCCAAATATCTTTACAACCCCCAAGACATGTCACAACTTTCGAGCACCCCTAACATTTGGAAATTTAAAGTTTAAAAATTTGACATGCCCTAAATTGGCATGTTACAAGTTCATTCTACATTCAACAAAAGGAAACATTTCTTAAATATTCGAAGTCCCCAATAATTTCCAAATGGTCTGTTGAAAAAGATTAAATTATTGATGTAGTCTTATTAAACACTAAGGATGAAGAGATTTATTTGAGAGCAACATATATTTTATAAGACAAAAGTAAAAATATTTTTTAAATGTTATGTTAGAAATTTTATTAACAAACTATAAAACTAGAAACGTTTTAAAACTCTAACTTTAGTTCAACTACATATAAGATGGCAACATAACAAGATAGATTTTCCAAAATGTTTCAGATAATTGGAAAGGGATGCCCAATATTCTCTCACTAATTAGATCAATGGATGGAATAGGAGTGGGAAATGATCCTTGCATTATGGATCATTTTTCCTGATCAAAACATGCCTCTTCAAGATTGTTGTGCACTTGGTGTGGTTTACTTTTTTGCCTAATGGTAAGAAAGGAATCATGGGGAAAATTTAGCTCCCTGCACTATTCTCAGATTCTGAGCCCACAACATTAAGATTAAAATGTAAATGAAAAACATTTCCTGCATTTCTAAATATTTGCTACATTACTTCATTACAGTTTTCGTTTCTCTATCTAGAGCAAGAGTGGGAAGACTGAGCTTCGTAATCACTTTGTTTTTACTACAATCCTAAATTCTATTAAGTGAGAACCAGGTGTGAAAGAGAGGTAAGAATTAGGTGTAAAAGAGCTATGCAAATCTGAATAGGTCTGAACCCCTCCTGGAAGCTTCACAAATGCTGGAATCTTTTTTCCGTGTATCCAAAAACCCCCAAAAGTTAGATGATATTCAGATTAAGAGTCTTTTCATGTCTTTAGATTTAGACTAGTAGATTTACATTTTATTATTTACTTATTTATTTAAACATATTGACAATTCCAGTAGTCTCTGGGCAGTATATTATAATTTATGTAAATGTATTGGCCAACCAATCATCTAGCTCTGGGTCTTTCAATCTAGTGAAATCAGGAATCATTCCACAGTTATAGTTGGTCAGTTTAATATGAAATTAACTCCCAAATATTTTAGTAAAAATCTGATTACAGCTGATAGAGCTGATTATGAGCCAGCTACATGGACTTTTTGCACTTAGGAAAGAAATGAATTGCCGGCTTTAATCTTACTCTTACTTTTTACCATGCTGATGAAGAACAAAAATGAAGTCGAAATAAAATGAGACCAGAACCACATCTGGAAAGATGTCATACACTGAGTTTGTTCCATAATTTTATTTCCATTTAAAAAAAACAAAACACATACATTCTTATTTTTATCAATGTGTTTAGACACGTGAGTGAACTTCTCGAACTGTATTAGTTCACTTAAAGCGAGGTTATAAACCAAGGAGAGATTTTTGTTAAATAAGATCTTTGTTGATTACAGTAGAGAGTGCTGTGTTAATGGAATGGAATGGAATAGAATAGAATAGAATAGAATAGAATAGAATAGAATAGAATAGAATAGAATAGAATAGAATAGAATAGAATAGAATAGAATAGAATTTTGTATTGGCCAAGTGTGGTTGGACACACAAGGAATTTGTCTTTGGTGCATATGGTCTCAGGAGAATAAGGAGAATAAAATACATTTACCTTCAGTAACATGCCTTACAAATCAGCAGGACTTAAATGTAATGTTGATGACACTGTGTCTACTTTCATGAAAGTAGGAGCAGTGATCTGATGTAAAGGTAAAGGTAAATGTAAGATTTTTCCTTCACAATTGTGTCCAACTCTACGGGCAGTGCCCATCTCCATTTCTTAACCAAGGGAGCCAGCATTGTCTAAAGACATTTCCATTGGCATATGGCCAGCATGACTATATGCTGAGATGCACATAATGCTGTTACCTTCCCACTGAAGTAATACCTATTTATCTACTCATATCTGCATGCTTTTGAACTGCTAGGTAAACAGGAGCTGGGGTAAAGAACGTGCATCTTGTTGTGTGGCACTTAGATCTTGAACCCAGGCTGTTAGCTTTCAAGCTCAGTGCCTTTCACCACTGAGCCATCAGACCTGATCTACAGTGCTGCATTCAAATACTTTGGTCTACTTTTTCCTAGGGTAGATGGGCTATATCCTATAATTCTCTGTATAATCCTCTTTGTCAACTCAGAAGAAAATCAAATTTGAACTCAATGGGTCTTTGCGCTAAAAAGAGAATACAGGACTGCAGTCTTAACCTTCTCAAACTTTAAATTCACTATGACCAACAATAGCCAATTTTAACCTTTTAAACCTACATTTCAATTTGCTTGCCTTTTCTCTATTTTTCTTCTCTGCTTTTCTTTCTGTTCTTTCCTTATTTTATGTTTTTCACCTCTGTGTTCCTGTTATGAAATAACAATAAAAATAAGAAAAAATAGTGGCATTAGTTAATTTGAGAGTACTATAAGAAACAGTGAGGATTATGTTTCTGTCCTGCATTTTTAGGTCAAATGTTGCTATTGTTTAAACAATATTAAAAGTATCTGAAATGTATAGATTTGTGAGGCAAATTACAATTAAAATAGAAAATAAAACAAAAACTCTCGTAAATCACTTTTGGGCAAAAAATAATTACAAGATAATAAAAATTTATATTATATATATATAAGTGCAAATCTTTTTAAGACAAATGTCTCCACTCGCACATATATTTAAAGCCAAAGGAATGTTGTCTTTTTTATCATTATGGAAAGGAAACTTTAAAATATTTTAAAAGACTACTGGTTACTCAAAACATCTCAAGTCAGCTCAGTAGCATGCTGTGGTTAATAATTTAAGAAAGAGTTCTGTGTGTACGTGCGTAGTTGTGTGTATATCTAGTATGCCTCTGTGTGTATGACTACATGCATTGCTAACGTTATCACCACCATCAGGGCTTTGATGGTATATGTTCCATACTGAAAAATGTAAAAATCCAGAATTAATGAATGAATGTAAGAATGAAATATAAGGCCAACAGTTCAGTTTCTAAAGAGTTCATTAACTTACAGAGGACCCTAAACCAATAATGTAAAACCAAAACATGTTTATATGTAGGATTTGAATGGATTTTTATTCTTAGCAGAACTGATACTTACCAAGCAAATATTTCTAAGAGCGTTCACTTCGGTTGTAAAGAATTATTTTGTGCAATATTAAAATGCAGGTTTCTCATGACATTCATATATCCTTTCATTACTTTCACTGCCACCTCCATCAACAGACAGAGCTCACAAGAACAAAACTAGAATATTATCTGTGATAAAACAGAGTACTGTTGTGAGATAATTACCCCAACTAAAGCATAGAAATTACACTTACAATGCTGATATCGCAATTCAAAGAAGGGAAAAGTTCAAAGCTCAAATATGAAAACATTTACTGGTTATTTATAAATATTGAGGGCAATAAAATCATTAAATCGGTGAATGTTTGTAATTAAGAATTGCAAGATTCCCACAAGTATTTTGTGAACATTCTCAGTAGAGATTAAGAGCCAGTATGTAAATCTGCACAAAAGGTTTTTGCCTTTCCTTACTGTTTCTTTACCCCTTTTCAATCCAGCAACATTAACATAATAACAATTTAAGAAAGTAAATTAAATTTTGTACTTTATATTTTAAGCCACCCAGTTATATTTTAAGCCACCTAGAGTCACTGTATCAGTGAGATGGGCAGGAAAGAAAATGAGAGAGAGAGAGAGAGAGAGAGAGAGAGAGAGAGAGAGAGAGAGAGAGAGAGAGAGAGAGAGAGAGAGAGAGAGAGAGAGAGAGAGAGAGAGAGAGGGAGGATGAATTGAGTTTTACTCAAATATGCTTTATTCCCTAACTACAGTCACTTAAAAATATTTACTGTGTTTTGAATTTCAGATTTTCTTTTTAGTAAGTTGTATTATATATTTTATTAGTTACTGTGCGGGAAAACTTGCTGAAAAAAATTATCTGCATTTTGAAGTCTTTGTAAAGCATGCTGCCTTATCTTGAAAGATTGTAAATGAACATTATGATGAAGAGAGAAGTAGTTTTTGATAGTATTTTTACAATAAAGATGTAGTCTATAAACTTGACCATGAATTGTATTTAGAATCAAAGTTTAAAGCAGAGATACACAAAAGGTGACTAGACTCAACTACCCATGACCATTAGACAATCTGACTAGAGCTAGGACTGATAATTGATTTCAATGACATTCAGGACAGCTAGACTTGATAGTGTAAATCATACACCCCATTAACAGATTCTATAAAAGTGTGAAATGCTAACTTTTTTTCTACTGTACTGCTAATAGCGTCTGCAGCAAATGGCAATGATAGCAAAATTATGATATGCAGAAGGCAACATTATTTTGCCATAAGGTAAAAAGTTCCTTTTCAACAAAGGATTTTTACTGACTTTATTTTTAAAACAAGTTATGTGACTGCTTTATATGCTCTAAAAGTTTTAATTGTGTGCCATTAATTGGTATCAACTCTTAGTTTTACCATATTTTTCTCCATGGCAATGGAGAAAACTGGGCCATTCAGGTCTTCCAACCTGATCACCACTATAACTGAAACCCTCCACCTTGCTGCTAGTTGTCCTTTTCTTTCCCTCCACCTTCTACAGAAAACTAGATCTTGCCTTAACATATCCAAAGCAGGATAATAATTTAAGCCCCGTCATGTGTGTCATAAATTATTATTATGGTTTGATATGTTTGACAATCCATGTATTTGTTTTCTTGGATATGTATGGTATTCTAAGATGCCTTCTCCAATACCTCTAAAAGTTACTGCAGGAGTCATTAATTTGATAATAGTACCCCACTCTGTATTCTCTACCCAAAGTTAAGCAGCTGTGAGGGTCTCCTCTTTCTATGTCTTCAGCCTTTGAAGAAATGGCTGGGGTCAGAGTGCTTTCCAGCAATAGAGAATTCTGTTGGTACAGTACCCCTCCGTTTCCATGGAAGGCTGTCAGTCCTACAAGGTGAACCAGACTAAAAACCAAACAAACAATGCCATGTGGGTGAGAACTACTCTTATTATAACAGCTAGAGTACAAAATCATGCAAGTATGTATATGCTTGCCCGCTACCACACTTATGTGACCTAGATCTTACCAGAGACATTCTTCAAATTAGTTACTGGCAACTTTTTCTCCTGTCCTTTAAAGTCAACTCCCTACGCTTTCTACAAAACTCTACCTACAGAGTCCTCATTTAATTCACTTCTTCAGCAACCATTGTAAGTTACAACAATGCTGAATGAGGAAACTTAAAACCATTCCTTATAGTTGTTGCTGTCACTGCTTCAGCTGGTCAAAGCACTTGTACACTATCATAATTATGGTAGCTGCAGTCACGTGATCGCCATTTGCAACCTTCACTGCCGCCTCCCAAAAAGTGAAGTCAATGGAGAAGGTAGCAGGAAGTCGCAAAAGGCAATCACGTGACGTCAGCCTAGCATCCATACTTTGCGGATTCTGGGGTGCTGAAAACAATACCCTTGTTTTCCCTGGAGCTGTTTTAATGGGGTTACCCTTGAAGACAACTTGGAAGTTGCAACACAGAATGCTGCTTGTTGACGAGTGTTAGCCAGTTCAATAGTAACTTTCCAAGCCTAGTTCAGGATGGTGATAATCAATAAAGCTTTATATACCTTGGCTCTTTGTTAACTCCTCTTAGTAGAATCTTCCTGCCTTACCAAATTTGGTTGGAGGAGATTTTTGGGATACCCATCCTGTGGGAAATCTGTGAATTTGCATCCCGTAGTGAGACCTTCTCAGTGGCAATCTCCTCTCTGTGATACACCATGACTCTTGAAATCAGGTTGGTCCCCATCTTGCTATCTTTTCAAAAACTACTATAAGCTGGCAAGCAGATTTTTCAATGTGATCCATACATTAAACTAACTTTAAAATTGAAGTTTAAAATTTCTTTTTTTTTTTTATATTGAAAAAGTTTTATTGGTTTTACATTTTTTCTATAGGGTGGGGTAAGGGATACAAAGAAATTTTGAGAGCATTCACGTCAGAGTCGTCGGCCCTTCCGAGACCTCAAAATACACAATAAAAAAAAGAATAAAAAAAACATTTTTCATAACACTACAAAGTGAAAGCAAGTACATATACCTAAATTCTCAGTTCTATGCTGTCAGACATTTACAAAAAATCCAGATACAAATATTATGCAAAATTAATCAAAAGAAAAATCAAGGCAAAGTTATTTTTTCGATCTAAGTCTCTTGGCAATTGTATCTTCTTTTTCTCCTCCCTGGCTCCCAGTGGGCGGGGCCGTGGCCCCCTCCGTCCCCCCTGGATCTTCCCCCAGGATAGAGGAATGTTTTTTAAGAAAGTTTAAAATTTCTTAATCTCCTACCTGTAATACAGGTAGATAATCTACACATGATGCACTATGTTTGTTGCATTACCCCAAATATTCAAGCTAGATTAAATCAATTTACATGTTTAAGTTTACCAGTAACTTTAACCAACTGATTTCAAACCCTAACCTAAATACAAAGTTACAATAAATTGTATTAAATTTGATACAAGATTATTAAAGGATGTATGTTTTAATGTTATCTAAATAATACTAAAAAGTAATTCCTTAAAAGGTCCTTCTGGTGAGAAATTACAATACCAACCCATTATTTTTCTAGCAGCATCTAACACATTATTTTTCTATATAACATTAGTAAGCTATTTATATTTGGGGCTGAGCAAAAACTTACGAATTGCAATAAATTGTATTATGATTTACTATTTACATAATTAAAATGTTCATATTTGTAAAGCAAATGATAATTTCCTACTATAGAAGCAACAAGATACTAATTGGGTCCTTTTGGAGAAGGGCAGGGTATAAATTTAATAAAATAAAATAAATAAATAAATAATTATTGATCGATATAGGCTAATAATGTGGTCACAGCAATTCATAATTTTCATTTATCTTTTATCTTAATTGTTATAAAGATTTTATTTATTAGAAAAGTTGTAATAAGTTATCCCTTTGATTGCATATACCTATACCATTCATGTAAATGACATGCTTTACCTGTACTGTACTAACTGAAATCCAAGTAATTTTTATCAATATTTTTGAATATTTTTAGCTCAATAGGGTTTTTCCACTGATGATTTTACCTAATTGAGTAATGAAACAAAAAACAACTAAGCTCAGAGAGCAGCAATGACCCTAAATTAATTTGTATCAGCAATTATTTCAATTTGGCATTACGTACTTCAAATTAGCATTAAAATTTTCAGTCACTGACATATACATATATGACTTATATAATTTGAATTTCCCACATATTCTCTTCAGGCTATTATACCCTAAGTACAAGACAAGTCCAGCTTTTTTTACAAAATACAAAATACAGATAATCCTTGACTTGTAACTATTTGTTTAGCGATTGTTCAAAGTTATAATGGCACTGAAAAAAATGACTTATGACAGTTTTTCACTTACTACTGTTGCAGCATCCACATGGTCACATGATCAAATTTGGATGCTTGGCAACTGGCATATATTTATGATGGTTGCAATGTCTCCAGGTCAGGTTGCACTTTGATCAGGTTGATGCTTTTGCAATCTTCTGACAAAGCCAATGGAGAAGCCAGATACACTTAACAACTATGTTACTAATTTAACAACTGCAGGATTCAGTTAACAACTGTGGCAAGGAAGGTCATAAAATGGGACAAAATTCACTTAACGTATTTTTCAGAGTATAAGACATACTTTTTTCCCTCAAAAAAGAGGCTGAAAATCTGGGTGTGTCTTATACATTGAATAAAGCATTTTTTGCCTCTCGAAACCCTGCCACTTTCATCAAAATGGCTGCGTATAGCCTTTAGGAGGCTTCCAGAGTGCTCCTGGGGCCTGGGGAGGGTAGAAATGAGCGAAAAACAGGCCGTTTTTTGCTCAATTTTGCCCCACCCCACCCCCAAGAGCACTCTATAAGCCTCCTAAAGGCTATCCATGCCCTTTTTTTGACAAAAAATGGACTGTTTTTTGCTTGATTTGCCCCCCCCCCCTTCCAGGAGCACTCTATCAGCCTCCTAAAAGCTATTAATGCCCTTTTTTGAAGGAAAAAAAACCCGCAACGGGCCTGTTTTCACGAAAAAGGACCGTTTTTGGGAAGTCTGCAGAGTGCAAAAACTTTTTTTTAATTTACTTCTTCAAAACCTTGGTGCGTCTTATACTCTGAAAAATACGGTAACTATTGTCTTGCTTAGCAGCAGAAATGTTGAGCTCAATTGCAATCATAGAGGACTACCATCTATATTGACAAAATAGTAACTACACTAAAAAAATCCACACACAATAAAACAAGATCTGAAAACTGAAAAAAGGCAGTGGCGTGGCGTGGGTTGTCAGCACCCGGGGCAAGGCAAGTAATTTGCGCCCCCTAACCCTCCCCCAGATAGTCCCTCGCTCCGCTTTCAAACCACAATAAAAGTGGGAAGAGATGGAAAAGTGCGCGCATCGGGGGCGGGGGGGAGCGGGAGGGGACGCCCTGCGCGGGGAGGGGGTGTGGCGCTGGAGGGTCCCGGGGGAAAGGGTGGGGGCGGAGGGGGATGAGGAGCGGAAGGGGGTGTCTGGCGGGGGGGGCGTTCCTCCTCCCCCCTCCGCCTGCTCGGCCGGGGTGTCAATTTGCAGCGGGAGCTCCTCCTCCGCCTCCTCCTCCTTCCCGGCCCCTCGCTCGCATTCTCGACCCTCCCCGGGTGGGCTGAGCAGGGGACCCCTCCGGCCACCAGAGCGAGCGACTTTCACCCGGACTCTCTCCGCCGCCTCCGCCCAGGCTTCCCCATTCGGCGCCGCCTGGCCTTTTCCCGCCTCTCCGCGCTCCCTCGACGCCGCAGGAGGGGAAGCTCCGTGGCGCCTCCGCCTCCCTTCCCGCGAGTGTCAAAACTTTGTCGGGGCGGCGGCGGCGGCGGGACGGGGCTGAGGCGGGAGGCCGGCCTGAGGCAGGCGGGGTGCGCGGTGCGAGCGCGCCCCCCCAGATGTTGCGCCCGGTGCGACCGGCACCCCCTGCACCCCCCACGCTACGCCTCTGAAAAAAGGAATGGGATTTTAAAATGCTAAACACACACACACCTTTTATATGACAATTATTAGTAATCACTGGTGTGTTAATATTACAGACTACTATTTTATTCTACTGTATTATAATTTATTACAAAATCTTTCCCAAAGTAGTACCTTCATCCATATTGCTTTTTTGAAAACAGACAGACAATAGATTTTCAAAAAAAATTATTTTATTAAATTTATAGACCGCCCCCTCTCCCCCATGGGAGAGGGGGCGGTCTTTAACATTGGGCATAATATATTTTTTGGTTCCTTAACATTGGGCATAATATTTTTTTTTCAATTTCTTAATATAATATTTGAGCCATTTCCTCTATACTCAATAAACCATAATTTCTGACAAAGTCAAATTTCAAAATGTGGGACATAATTCAATATTATATTAATATGTTTAACATTTAAAGACATCCCCATAACATTATATAAAATTAGAACACAATTTCCAAAATGAAACCTCAATTTTTTTTTACCTCCATCAAATAAATCTTACGTCCATCATTCCAAATATATTCTTTGGGGAGTCCAATACTCTCTAACTACAATTGTTTGATAAATTAACCATAATGTCAAAACTATTGATACTATTTTAATGTTTTAAGGACATGAAACCACTGAGGAGCATTATAGAAGTTTCTAGATATTTAATCCATATTTGGAATAACCCAGAAGCATCCATTTTAAAAATATTCTTAAGCTTTCAATAGAGAGATATTAAGAGTTTTATTGCCATCATGGATCCATTCAAAGAGAAGAGCATATCAGGTTCCTTTGAAGTGGCCAAAGATTCTGTCCTATATTGGTCCATTAATATATCCTTACACTGAAGATACCACTACTGTTATGAAGTTGAAGACAAAATTCAATTTGAAGTTGGAAGAAATTCTTAAAACAATCATTATTTATGAATGATTTAAGGACATATTTCACCCATGATAGTCTAAGAACTATAATCAAAAAGTTGCTATAGTGTTGTTACAATAACAATAACCGGAATTATTCCACTCATGTCTGATTCTTAACAGCATACAGATCTTCATTAGTGAGTTATAGTTTTAACTGTCATTTTTGTTATTCTTTCTTTTAAAATAAACAGTTTGTTCATTCAGTTCCCTGAAACTGTATGTTGTACCATTATTTCATATAAATATCAAAACAAAACAAAATTTGTACTATCCTGAATGTAAGGACTAAAGTTTAATCTGAAAGATGAATTTTAAGTAGGAGCAAATTTATATGTATGCTTTGGCAATAACCTGTGATTCAGAAATTATGAGGATCAATTTTGGAAAAACTGAAATATTCAGAACTTTTCTTATCAATAGGTTTCAGACTACAGTAATAATGAAAAGGAACCCTTAGATTTGTCTCTGTTTCAATGTAATAGTATTTTTAATTTTTTTTAAAATCAAATTTAGCAATTTAATAGTTAAAGGATATTTTTAGAACTTTTAAATGTTTTTTTTTCACAAAGTTATCTTAGGAGCTGCTAGATTTGCTAATGATTGTATTTATTGTGTATTGAAATAAATTCTATATGTGTAACTTTTTAAATGCTATTATGTACTATATATTTCTGTATATATTAAAAAGATTTTCTTCTGTAGTTTGTTTTCTAATATGATATGTTACGTTACAGGATGTTTAAGAAATAAAAAGATCAGTCGCATTAAAGAAAAGCAATTTCCTTGGTTGCAGTCTAGAAGATAGAAAACAAAACTCAAGATAAGTTTTATAATCAAATTAGGTTTCATTTAGATAGAGGTAATTCAGTCAGTATTTCTGTCTTAATATAATTATATTCTTTTTATTTTATGAGAAATCTGAAATTGTTTTGTTTTCTTTGTTACTGTTACAAAATAAAGCAAAACCTACAAATCATATGATCTAGTTTTGATAAATTTAAGATGGTATCAGGACTTTTATTTAAAATTCTTTCCAAGTTAAAAAAAAGACTCTGAAGTTAACCATTCAGATAACAAAAGTGTGAGTATCCCATTAATTATTAGTCTTGCAGGCTCTTAGTAAACAATCTACCAAGTTGAAAGAGCAATTCCCAAAATGTGTTACCATGGATTAATATATCCAGTCTGAAACTTGGATAAGGAAATCATATAAATATAAAGATGTGAAAGATTTTATGTAATGATTCCATTACATAAAATCACTCCACATTTTTTTATATTAGACATGTGGTCATCTGCATGTTAAATGCTACAAAAGAGGTAACCTCCTCCGTGCAGTTTCCTCATTGAAACAGCCAGTAAATTTGGGGATTCTCAGAGAAACAGCACTGCAGAGGGAAGGTAAGATCTCTTCCACCAGGTCCTTCCACTGTGTAACGCTGCTTGTCATCCAGAGCCTGTAAGATAAAGTATCCTAACCAGATCACTAATGATTTAACACCTATTTTGATTGTGCTAACTTGCTATATATATGATCACAGGCCACAAAGAAGGCTAAAGGCAGTAAACTATCCTGGGATCATTTTATCACACAACTTCTAGTGTATCGGGGAGCAAATAATAGGAAAACAATCATTTTGGCTGTGGAGGCATTCATTAAACCTTGCGCAAAGCAGTCACTACATACTTCATGAAAGGAGGTGCATTTTTGTGACAGATGAATACTTGCACAAATAAAACAAAACCCCTGGCCTCCACTTCAGGCTACATCGAGAATATATATTTTCCTTAATATAAATTTCATTGAGCTGAAAGGGTAGCTACTTCTAAAGACAGGTATTCTGATGGAGTCCTCTTGCTTTCGATGGGAAAGGACACGCGTCTAAAACCAAGGTGAAACCAAGGGAACTTGAACATTTTGAATTTTGGGGCTCATTACAGCTCCAGCCACCCAAAGAAACCTTCTAGCACAATTCACCATTACACATTTTCAAGTTCCCTTTTTTTGATCCCGATCCAACTGTAGTCATCACTGCCATCATCATTTATTAAATTAATATGCTGCCTCACTCCCAAGGGACGATGGGTTTAGAGTACCGCCTGCTAAGGCTTAAGTTTTCAGCGTGGTGCATTATTCCATCTTGTCTTCATTTCTCTTCACAAACCAACCTCACCCAAATTATATAAGTAATGCTTGCCCAGGGTCCACAATATTGTCTGGGATAGTATACAGGCTCTTCCGGACCTGTTTTCCTTGCTACCTTCTGGGACAACAGGAGAACATCCAGATTCAGTCATGGTTTTGTTCCATATAGTATCAACCTTGTGATCTCTCAAGCTTCCTTTCTAGTACGTATTCAAGATGAAGGAAGGAAGGAAGGAAGGAAGGAAGGAAGGAAGGAAGGAAGGAGGGAGGGAGGGAGGGAGGGAGGGAGGAAGGAAGGAAGGAAGGAAGGAAGGAAGGAAGGAAGGAAGGAAGGAAGGAAGGAAGGAAGGAAAGTAGGTAGATGCATATACATACATACATACATACATACATACATACATACATACATACATACATACATACACACACATTTGCTATATTTGCTACATACATCCATACATCCATGTGAGTTTATATTTATGGGAACAGAATTTCATTTTTAAGGTGTGCTAGTGTGCCCACAGTAAAAAATGACAATAAAGGTTATCTATGCTCTATTCTGGTCGAGAGCCTAAGCGTCCTACCAACCCAGGAGCCCGAAAGTGCGAGGGCAAAGATAGCCTCCAATGGGCGGCCCAGGCTGGAGCTCTGTAGGAAAGTGGAAGTGCCCCAACTTCAAAGGCCGCTTAGCCGCCAATCCTCAAAGCTGAGAACAAGGAGGCTCGCTGGGCGCCCCGCCGCAACGCAGCCCCTCTGCCTATCAGCATAACAAAGCAGCACGCTTGCAAATTTGCCCCGGGTTTGACTGAGGGGTTGGCAGGGCCTTTCATGAAGCAGGTCGCCGGCCTGCCGCCTTTGAACTGGGCACCGGTTGCGGGGTCTTTTGTCACCCCAGAATGTTCATTTGCGTTCGCCTGGGGAGAGACTTCCACTTTCCCACCGCGTCACCCCGGGGTTCCCTTAAAACTCCTTTCTCGCCCTGGGTTCAAGAGTTCAGCGCGGCCGCAAAATTAGAGGCTGGTTTCGGCGCTGGAAAGATCCAACACTCCCGAGAAAGAAGTTGGGGAAGGGAAGGAGGCGATTGCCTGAATTGGGGGAGAGGAGAGGAAAAAAACAACCAACGAGGCGTCCCGGGCTTGGCGGGAAAGTTGTTTCGCGCCCTTTTCTGTTCTGAGACGCGAGGAACCTACCGCCTAAATGCGGATAAATTACTGCCGTCAGAAAATGTAGGCGCGCTCATTTACAGCCAGTCGGTTGGGACATGTTAAAATATCGAATCCCGTTTGAAAAAAACATAAAAGTGCAATGAACCGCAAGTCGGTTCTGCAATATTGAGAATTAATTTTTGTTCATCATCAATTTCTAACATTTACTGTAGTGACATTGAGAGAAGCAAACTGTGTGAATGTAGGCTTGTCTTAAAGACAATAATAAATAAAACGAACACACACAAAAATTAAACGGCTGCATTATTTTTCTCCATATATCCCAGCTTTATAACCTAATTTTACAATAAAAGGCAATAAAAGCTATATATTAGCATGCATATAGATATCTCTGCTAAGAATCCTGCTTTATATTCATAGGGTATTTTTTAAAGATCAAGGTAGGAAATCAGTTCATATGAGAAAGAAAACCCCTTACAGATTTCACCTCTTTATTAAAAAAAATAACTCAGCTGAGATCAATGGAGCTTGTTTTCAGAAATAAGAGTCATTAAATCACACACACACTTGCTGTTACTCCTTCCCATAAAAACTTAAGGTGCCATACATTCATTAGCTGAACCTATTTACTGTGCCATTAAGCTTTCACTTAAGAAGGGGAGGGGATGGATCGTACTGATAAGCAACTTATATATTCACCAAAAAGTACTTCACACTTTCTTATAGTACAGGAACATCACTATCTCATACACACTTTGACACAAAGATGTCATTATTCTGTATTCACAATAGGTTTTTTTTAGATTAGAGAAGAACGCGAGTTATAAATTGAAAGGTGGGAATATAACCATCTGAGAAGACTAGAGAAAGTAAGAATGCAACTAACAGGCAGTAAGTATTCTTGTGCAGATGCTTAGACATGAGCAAATACACAAGACCATTTCCACAGAAATGTTAATCAGAAAACAGAAGTTACTGCATTTCAAATTCTGACTTCTACCTGAATTCTTAAGGGGGGAAAAAGTGGCAGATTACATATTTTCATATTGTATACAGTATGTACCTTTTTACTTGAGACTGCTGCTGTCCAGGAATCCACTTCATATTAAATGATGGGCAGGGAGGATTTTTGAGAAAACTAACATTTGCCCAAACTCCTTGAGTTTGCTAAAAGCTTCAGAGACTGTATCAGAAGAGGAATAAACTACCAGTGGAATAATACTGCTGAACACTAACGTTAAAGAATAAAGCTAGTATTGACACATATATCAATGTACACCTTATCGAAAATATGGTAGTGTCTCCATCATACTGAAAGGGGTGCAACAAACAAAACTGCTAGAATGAAATTCATTGGAAAAAAGTATAGTTTTGATAACAGTACCCATACAGAATAAAAACATCAAGTGTGCGGTGCCATCAAATGTGCAAACCAATGAAAGATACCTGTACTTTGATAAACACAAAAATGAAGCAGGCAGTTATGCACAGTGACCTTTCAGATGTTCCCATAACTTAACAAAAAGAAATTATTTTTATTGTGATTTCTTCCTGGCTGATTTGCTAAATCACACCCACATGCAGACAATTCTCAAAACTTTCTTTACCAGAGCCTTTACAATCAATATTTGATTCCCCCCCCCCCACTGTCGATTATCATTCTCTGTAGAGAATTTCAGTAAACTAGACTGAGAAAAATGCAGTTTACTACAGCTTTACTTGGTGAGAGAAAAATTAACTTGTGACTCAGTGTCAGAATCTGGGTGACGTGTTTGACAATGATACTGGGAAAGACTTAAGTAAAAGGTAGTTCTTGGAAAGTTCTAGTCATTCCTTTCAGCGTAGATTAAACAAATATACAGACACATACATTCACAAACAAACAAACAGAAGCCCATGTACCCTATTAGATTTATTTCTATATATTACTCTCATCCTATTTCCTTGAAATTCCCCGTTGAATGTAGTCCTGCAGCTTTACCCTACATAGTATATACAGTACTACTGTATAACCCCTACGATTCCAGTTTTGACAAATATGTGAACAATTGTGAAAACTTACATTATACTGACTATATAAGGTTCACTTGTTCCAAATTCTATCTTGATGTGATCATCAACTGGGGCGGCCGTAGCCAATCACAATATGGGAAGACAATCTGGTCCATTATTGCTCAGCCAAGCTGAGATAGCAGTAGAATAGAGCTATCTATTCGGATCAAAGCTACTCTGGCCAGCAAGCAGTTTTCCCTATCGATTCCTATCATTTTAGCCATGGACTGAACCAGGAACTCTTTGCTTGAGAAACAGAAGACCCTTTCCAAGTAATGGATTCATCAATCGAAGAATATCCATATATAACTTCAGCCATAACATGTGACAAATTGTTTATAACTAGCAAACATTGCACAAGTGGAATTTCCTTCTGTGTAAGGAAGCCACCTCCGAACCTCCTGGATCTGTAGCCAATTCTTGCAAGTATCCCTCCCTTTTCGTGTTAAAATGTAGTTTGACCACAAATTCTTGTGTCCACAAGTTGATGGGGAAAGATAATGAAGAGTAAACGTTATAAAGTGGGCAGCGCAACCCTGCAGAAACGCGAAGTAAAAAAATCGTCGCACCGTAGAGACTGCTCGTCCTCCCGGCCTAAAAGAGACCCTTCCCCGAAGCCAGAGACGGAGGAGAGAAAGAGAGACAAGTCCTTACCACTGTTGCTGCTAGTGGGAACGTGGCGCCTCATCCACTCATAAGGCGTGCGCCTTTGCGCGTTTGGGGAGAGCTGGGGGACTGGGGCGCTCATGGGCGGAGGCAGCAGTCCAGAGCCGGGTGGCGGAATTGGATTGAAATCCGAGGGGCTGTATCCTAGCTGCCCCGAGCTGGCGACAGAAGGGGTTCCTGCGCCGTAGGTATGCCAGTCCTCTTTAGTAGGCGGGTACGGAGGACCCCAGGTCCCCGCGGGCTGCCCCTGGTGAGGATCGCTGTTAATTCCGGCCATGTGGTGGTAGCTGGCAAAATCCGAGTACTGAGGGGGCACGGGCACATAATTTGGGGGACTGAGGTTCAGGCCGGGGTGCCTGACCGGGTTGGGGTACATGTTGGTGTCCTTATCCAACAGATAACCCACATACATCATCCCCAAGTAGCTCAGCGTGCATAATGTGCCCGGCGCCTCAGCAGCGTCTTCCCTGGCTTGCCTTTGCAGAGAACTCCCAGCCTCTTCCTGATTAACAGTTCACCTGAACTACTTGCTCGGGTTTTTTTTTTCCCTTCCCAACTTTGCAAAGGCACCTCCCTGAGGAAAAGCCTTTTTTTTTTTTATTGGGCCAACCTCTCGAAGCATTTGCATTGAAAGGCAGGTTTGCATTTCAAAGTCCCGGAATCAAAGTGGAAGCCACTGGGGCGAATTCAAATGGCACTAAGCAGATAGAAGGGACGGGGTGGGGGTGGGGGCTGAAGGTCCTTATAAGGACTGTGCTTAGAGGGCGAGGAAAACCTGAGAAATTCCCAGAGGATACAAAGAATTCCAGGTACAAAAGGACTCATTAGGGAAATGACCCAGGAAGAAAAGAATGTCAGTTGATGTTTCAGTTTCCCAGACTTGGGACGGGCATCGAGACTGTAACACACAGTTACAGGAGACCCCTCTGCTAACAATTTCAACAATCCAATTTTTAAAAGTCAACAACTGATTTTGAAAGCGGGAGAGCCCCTTAACCTGATCCTCATATTCTCTTGTATTAGCATTTCAGGCTCATTCTGTTTGCAAACTTAAAATTTAACCTCTCTTGCTTGATATACCCAATGGGGTACATGTTAAGGTGGGTTAGAGGGTGCCTATTTATTTCATGTCCACAATGATCTAACCTGGTGCCCAAGAAATGCCCCAGAACAATTACTCCTAGCACAACCAGCCAATATCATTGTAGTAGTTAGAAATGTTAGGAGTTATTGCTGAATGTCTCCGGACTACAACACCTTGAGATGCCTTGATCAAGCACCCCAGAAAGTTTGGGCTAAATATGTGTGAACTCCCTAAATCTAAACATTAACATAAATAAACACAATCTATTTATTTTAAGAATATCTTTTTCTGTACTTCTTTATTTAAAGAGTGTAAACGTCATAAACCATTTTTTCACAGTTTTCCACTTTGAGCAACACTAGATTTTTTTTAAAAAAATCATTGAATTTTGACTCAAGTCTGAAATAATTGTTTTGTAATGTTTAATTAAAGAAAATTGTTATTTTTCTTTGCGAAAGGGGAAAATCATATAAGACAGGAAAATAGATATTAACCTAGTATTCCACACATATCTTCGCCTCCCCCCCTCCAAAAAATCCCTTGAATATACTTCAGTGTATAGTAAGAAAAGTTTTATGTTAAGAAAGGTAAATTATAAAAATTCCAGACCTTGACTGGGATTAATTAGAGGGAAGTTTCAGAAGGTAAGAAAAATTCACTTGTAAAGAAAATGAACAAACTGAGAGTGATTTCATTTATGCCCTTCGGCAGAAGGTATAAGATAAAAAAGAATCCCTGGCCAGGCTGTTTTTCCTGCCTCAGCTTCTGGTGCCTCTAGCCTCCAGCTACGTGCTTAGTTAATTTAGGATACCCAGCCTGGAATAGCAAGTTAAACCATGGACATACCACATCAAAGAAAGTTTTGCATCGCTTTATTTTTAATGTTTTATATTATTAAAAACTGCCCTAGAAATGAGAGGTATAGCTCCATCTTTACGGAAGGCCCACGAAATGGGATGCTAGCTGCTGCGTGGTCCAAGTAATTGAATTTGGGTGCAGGATAATCCTTTAAGAAAGCTCGGGTAAATGATATACATTAGGACTGGAAGAATGCCTTCGCCCCCAAGCCTACGAAATTCACGGGGCTTGCGGGAATATACGGTGCAAAGGTTGGGGTGCTAGATGTTGAGGCACCTGGTTTTTTGGTTGTTGATGTTCCTGCCGGTCCAGGAAGAACGGCCAGCCGTCCCTTTTACTCTTTTGATGCCAGCTCACACTTGTCCGTTGCGCAAAGCGGATGGTCCTAGGGCGAGGGGCAAACCCTTTCCCGCAAGAAGGGGAATCCTAACAACCTGCAATTTGCAGAAGGGGGCTTCTAATTCCTTTCTTAAATTTGGGGTGGGGGGTGATGGCAAAAACGGGGAAAGGCAGAACTTCCATTCCTGGGGCTGTGCAACCTTACAGTGCGAATAATGAGTAAGTTAGCACTATTTCGGACTAGGTTAGCGGTATTTCTACTGACTCTCTTTGAGAACCATGCTCAAGAATACGGACGGAACCTCGAATAACATTTCCCAGCGTTTTTCCAGCCTGTAGTAGCTCATACCATCTCTCTTATCATAACGAGAACCCAATCCACAAGATTCTGCGCGCTGCCTCTTTAAAGAAACCTCAATGCATAATTCTTCGTATCCCCCAGTTCACAGAATGATTAATCAACGGAGCTGGGTTCTTCCCCTCTCGTCCTCCCCACTCAAGAACATAATTCGTGTGAAGGCTCATAGACCTACTGCTTAGAAGGGGATGGCAGGATGACAGAACCGATAGTTAACGAGGACCTGTCCCCGACGCCAAAGAATACATCTGACAGCATACTATTTGCAGTGTATTTTGCCCATCTCTACCCCATTTAGCCATATTCTGAGAAATATATTCTGGGAATATTTCAGGATTGTAGCTTCAATTACATATCTCCACATTTTGAGACTCTCTTCATTAAAAGTGGGTGGGTAGGGTGCGGTTGTCCTTTTGTGCTTAGGAAGAAATGCGGATAGAATTAAACGGGGAGGAATAATTGTGGTAGCAAGTTACAATGTGAGGTATAAAAGTAATTTTAATAACACTTTCCACTCAAGGACCTGGGCTCGTTTGAGAGACAGGCAAATATTCCTCTTTTGGAACAAGCAAGCGTTGCAGGAAAACAACAAGAGAATGAGCACAATGTGGAAAATAATCCTCTTATAAATTCCATTATCAGAAAGGAAAGGAAAACAAATCCCAAATATTCATGTATTTCTAAATGAAAAATTCAGAAATATTTTAATTATTAGACCCTGGTTGTTGGTTGGTTCTTTTTTCTAAAGCCTTATATCTCCTATAGTAGAATATTATTTATTAAAGTAAGCAAGATATTAAAAGCATTAGGTTTATAACTGTCATTATTTGATGTAACTCTACTACAGCTATACATACATTATCACATTTATGGGCCACCTGATACCATTGTGACTCTGAGCACCAATTAGGGAAAAACAATGTAAACCAAAATTAAAATTCAGAGAATATAAATGTAGTCTTAACAAACCAATTCTCAAACAATTTATTCAGAATAAAGGGACTGAATGTTTACATGGATTTTGTAAAGAATATGACATATTTAAATTAATCTGTTTATTATGCCATTATTTAGAATCTGCATATGCAGATATGATATTGGGAAGAGTGCTCTGATTTATGTAGGAATGAGGACCTGTATATTAGTAGATGGAAAACAAGCAACGCAAGAAATATTTTGAACAGAATGTCATTGCTATGAATTTCAGATCCTTTATTATCTATGAATTCAAAACGTACCACAAATATTCTGGCCATTTTGGTGAATGTTGATAAGGAAATGTTTAATCCTTCTCCTTTTTTGGTGAATGTTGATAAGGAAATGTTTAATCCTTCTCCTTTTTCTGTGCTACTGTATAACATTGAATTTAAAAACCAAAAGCAAGTCTCTACTAACCACTTTGGTAGAAAGTCATTGATGACAGTAAGAGGCAATAATTCATAACTCAGAGACGCAATACAATGCAGTGCCAAAAATAGCCAACAGTGACTCACAAAACATTACAATATTGTTTGTAATGTTTTGTTACAATTATTGGTCAAAGACTGGTGTAAAATTGTAACAGTTCCTTAAGACAGTCAAATAGGATCTGCTGCATTGCTCAGCAATTCCGGTAATATTCAACGACCACGGGTTTCTCAATCCTGCAGTAATAGTAAAACACTGTAAAAGTATTAATTCACTTGAAATACACTCACCTTAATTCTTTCACAACAGTATCTCTTTGCAATATATTTAAGATCAACTATCTAAATACGAGAAATCAGAACATAGATATAAAAACTGGTAAGCTTCTAGGACTAGCAAGGACAAACTAGCATTTGCTTAGATTAAAAAGGATCTGTGTTAAATTAGGATTAACTTGGCTCAATGGTTTGCAGCAATCTCTATTAAAAAGTCTTCTGTTTTTGATGTTGAAAATACAATAATTAACGTGCATCCAATGGGCATTTCACATGTCTTTAATATAAAAACACAGCATTCTGCCCCATAGCAGTCAGGGCCATGTTCAAGTTGTCATTACAGATCACATGACCTTCTGGCTACCCTAACTTAACATTGCCTATATCTTCCCACTTAATTATTCCATGCACAACATCCACAATGCTTAAAAGCCACAATGCATTTACTGTCTTGCAGTGCTACTATTTTCATCATCAATGAATCCTATTAAACAGATACAAGATATCAGCTTGTTATTAATAATATTGTAACACTTATTAATATTATTAATGTTAATAATATTGTAATTATATGTTTTAATATTGTAATTTGTTATTTTTTTGTAAGCTGTTTAGAGTCACTTTAGTATAAGATGGGCAGTTACATAAATACGATGAATGAATGATGCCTGCATGTATGTATGTATGTTTTGGCAATAGAGTGAAGCTAGAACCCAGTAGATTAATTACTGGGGACTGTTGTTTAGAGCAAGCACCAGGACTTGATTTTGCCTAGATGCTGGTTCATGCTTTTTTTTTGTATATATTTTTATTGTTGCTTTGATACCCAGGATTATGATAAATAAAATGGATTGTAATGTAACATAAATCTTTCAAATAAATTAACACACAAACACCTATTCCCACAATAGAAATAAATAGATTGGTCTTGGTTAGTGTAGATTTAATTTACTAAGTACCAAAAATAATAATTATTCTGATGCTACACTTTTTAAATCCATAAACAAAGTCAGAAAATAACTAATAGTCAACAGATTCAGAAAACCATACCTCCTGTTAAAATATCCATGAAACAAGGTTGTAGAAAACATAGCATGCACAATTTACTGTAGGAATTGCCTGTCTATGTGTATCATATAAAGAATATCCAAACATTACCAAAATATGGTAATCTCTGTTCTAATCAAATCTCCCCATTCACAATCCAGTGGAAAAATTTAGAGAAGGTGAGGTATCAGCAAAATTCAGATCTTTTCTGCCTTTGTGAAGTAACCCATTCTGTTCTTGGGATTATGAAAGCGAAAATACTGTAGTAGCTAATTTTCAGCAGGCATGAAAAAAATATACAAAACTGTGAATTACCTATTGTTACTCTGCTAGCAAAACAAAACATATAATTCTAATGTAAAGTCCAATAACATTTTAACATTTATAAGGGGGGGAAAATCCACAATATAATTTTGGATACCAGGCCTCAAATAATTCTAAAATGATCTCACTGATATGGCTAATTATAATGATGCAATTGCATTTATTTCCTATTTTCTCCTATCATTTTTCAAAGTTCAATTGGGACTATTATGACTTCATCTTCTACATATTTTACCCGCTATTTCCTTTAATATGTCAAATGAAGTCACTTTTATTCTACCAGCCCTACATTATGATTTCATATTTCATGTTTAATTTTCTTATATGTTGTGAGCCAGTCTCTAGTAAAGTTGTAAGTAAATACAAATACATGCCCAAAATTATATTAAGTATGTAGCAGCTTGGTATCATTTATACCAGAATGTAGCTCTGGACTTTAGTTTAGGAAACAGCAGAATTTTGGGAAAGGACTATTATTATTTGAGATAGCCACTGAAAATTATCCTGTATGGTCTATTCACAAGAAGACAAGTTTTTCTTGCCAGAACGTCCTTAACCTTAGATGGATTGGGATAAATGCTGTTCAACACATGAACAGTTGCTAAACTATAAGAAGGACAAACCTATGGAATATGTGATAGTACTAAGCCCCAGAATCTTATGACATTTTGGTTGTTGTATTCCAAAGAAGAAATGAAACAGTTAAGATCTGGAATTTCTTATACAATTGTCAGACGCATACTTATGAACCACCCTTCTAAGACTATGTGAGCTTTCTTTATGATGAAAGTTTACTTTGGTCTGAAGGATTAGATGGGACAAGAGAAATCAACTGAACTGACAATAGAATCATAAAGATCCACTGATAAGGTTTCCTTTTGGTCTCTTTTACAACTTGAGAATTATGTTTGGAAGAGTGAATTCATGAAAGAAACATCTACCTTTCTGGTTCTACCAAAAACATTTGCACGCTTACCATATATACAAAGAAAACGCCACTCAACTAACATTGATGATTTTATAACTTTCTCTTCACTGCTGGATGATGCAAGCCCAATAAAAGTAGCCCTACATTAAATTTTACTTTCTTATTGTAGGAAAAAGCTAATAAATGTCATGCACGTATTGCCTGAAAATAAAAGGGGGTGTTATATTGGGAACGTAATTACAGCTCCTTTGTCTCTTTCCAAAGAGCATTACTGTATTTCTTGCTCTTTGTAATTTTTCGTGCCATGGAGATATATAAACCTAAATAGGGCAAAAATGCTATAGCAAAGCAGGGTGTGCAGTGCAGGAAATCTGAATTCTAGGAAGACCTTTGGGCCAGTCACTCTCTCTCTCAGCACAACCTGCCTCACAGGGTTATCGTGGTGGGGAAAACAGGAGGAGGAAGATGCATTGCATATGTTCACCACCTTGATTTTTTTGTGAAAATATTGGTGGAATACGAATGAAATAACTAACTAACTAAACTAACTAACTAAATAAATAAATACATTGTGAGAATTAGTTAGTATATGTGTTTAGGTATCAAGGGCCTTTGCTACACAGAGAAAGAAATAAAATATAACAAACAATAAAACATACCTTTCTCCAATTAGATGTGTATTCTAGCCAACATGGAATTGCTAGATTTGAAAAATGCATATTCAGGACATGCATTCAGAAGGTCATGCATGGAGGTGATTTTATAGAGAAGGGTCAAAGAGAAAAGAGGACTATGGTTAAGTATTGGAAATTACACTATCGCAGGATTCACTGAGGGGAAAATGTGTGCATGGGTGAAATTACTATTTTGCTTCTGGGGAATCTGAAAGGTTTTTAAAAGTTCTACAAAGCCACCAGGTATTAGCCGTAGATCTCCTTTCTACATTCAGGTATTTTGCGCAACCTCACCCAGTCATTTAATGTAGTGTCCCATTCTGTAAATTCAAAATTAGCCTATTTCTCCACATATCATTTTTCTGACCCCATCCACCGTGTGTGTGTGTGTGTGTGTGTGTGTGTGTGTGTGTGTGTGTGTGTGTTGCACCATTGATCCAAGTTGTGCATCAGGAAGGAAGCATGAAATCATTTGTTTTAATGCCAGGTCTATTATCAAGCACTCTTCTTGGTTAACTGAAGGCTTAGATGTAATTAACAGAATCCACTGTTATGATTTTGCTGCTTCTCCTGGGATCTTTTAGAAGTCCCAACACTCTGAACAAGCCGGACCTCCCCTCGGGCGCTGATCTCATCACAGTGTTCATGTTATCAACAGTGGGAAAATTATTGTTCCAGAACGAGTTTCATTTTCTCAAATACAAGAATGCTGCGATAATTTTTTTCAAAAAATGTTTTAACATTATCCCATCCAAGTAGGAAAAGTACAGGCAAGATTAAATGTGTAAGCTCCCCAAACACTCAGTTTTCTCTAAACATGTCTTTATTTTGATAGTCTGCTGGATGCTGAGACTTTGCTTTTCCATAATTTGTGAGGAATGGCTTTATTTATCTTTGTGGTTCTGCACTATAGTTCTGAATTGTCCGTTACTATCTCATAGTTTATTGCCACAACAGTGGTAAAAAGAGGCAGAACAAAATTCCATGACCTATAGCAACTTCAATAAAAAGTTTGAATATTTGTTTCCCTTTTTGATTTAATTCATATACTTGCAAATAAACAAGAGAAAAACGAAATACCCCTCCTCCCTCTGCCAAATTATTAAAGAAAATAAACAAACATGTTGATGAAAAGGCATCAGTTTTCAGACAGTGCAAGAGAGGATAAATTATGTAATTTTGCACAAATAAAATGCAAGTTAGGAATTGTGTTTTGTCTGTTTGAAAAATAACGTACAAAAAAAAAATGACCCACATATATTAATACAAACAACCCCATTAAAAGGTAAAGCTTTCCAGTATTTCTCTCTGCCTGTTTGGAACTTTCGGTCATCCTCTGCGGCCAATCAATGGCCTTGCTGAGTTTTTCCCAGTGTGTCAGATCCTAGCTTCCTTATGCAATGATGCAGGATTTTGATGCAAATAGGAACTGAATTGGTCACTTTGAAGTGGCCATTTTATATACACTCTGTTCAAATCATCATTGAGGCAAAGACCTGCACAGCATTAACAGGATCATAGGCCAATCTGTGGAATGGTGTTTTATAGTAGAATGCCTGGTCATTGATGGCAATGTTTAGCATTGTTTTGGGAGGGGCACACACACATGTGTCCAGAGCCCCCCTGTCTTCTTTCTACTCAACCTCTCAAAAGAAACAAGCAAAACCTCCAAAGAATTACACTTCCCCTTCCAGTGACACTGAAATCACCCACAATCTATCACAGCTGGTTAACATCCCACCCCTTAAATCTTTCTAATTGCTGGTAATGCTTACAGTTAATCTAATTCATAATCAAATTTAAAAGCTGGTTGGTCAGAGCTTTTTTTTTAAAAAATGGCTACTTTCTGATATCATGAAAATTCTACAAGTGGTACCACCAAATATCACTCTTCTGTGATATTTTTGCAAAAGTTCCTACCCAATTATTGCTTTAATTGGCAGGACTACTCTGGCTGGTTCCCAAACATTTAGACAGCTCAGACACTAACCCAAACTGCAGATCAATCCAAAACTTTTTCTTTTAAGTAGGATGATGTCCACATTAGAAATTTTCTCAAAAGAGATGGAACCAATGCCAATTTTGTAAAATGTAAAATGTTTGCTTTTTGGTGAGCAGGTAGCAATAGTGGGAAAGTATCTTGCACCTCGAATAAGAGAGTAAATCGCCTCTATCTCCTCCAGCAATGTTTGCTTTCTCTCCGATATTTTTCCACCTGACCTTCCTTTGCTGTTTCTAGATTCTCCCAATTCTTGCATTAAATTAACTTAAAATGTGCTTGAGATCGAGGGCCACAGATTTCTTCTTCCAAATGCAAGACAGGGAAAAGAATGTAATGTATATAATGTAGATATCGCTCCCATATCTGGGCCATATACATCCAATATGGCCACAAGATGATAGCAAAGAATGAGAGTTTTCTGTGTCTCTTTGCTGTCACATAGTGAGGAACTAGATTTTTGCAACTCAGATCTGGTAGCCTCAGATAAAACATTTTGAACTGGAGAATGGCTATCCCGTCAGAGAACCCCATATATTCGTCTTTTAGATACATCTTTTAGACCAGCAATTCCCACTCTGATGTACTACAAGTTCTAAAATTTTATATCAGCTGTAATCTACGGAACTTTGCAGTTGAGCAAATTTGGAGAACGTTGCCTTAGATATTCCTGTTCAGGAGTAGGAAATTTGGATCCTTTTTCAAAGAGAAATGTGGACCATACTAGCTATAAAAAAGAACGCATGATGCATGGATTTACTTTTTTAACATGCCTACTTTCTTCATGAGCTTCTGGGCTGTGCACTGCAGAAGCATTCCCAAGACAGAGTACAGGGAGATGGCCAAGCATGTGGGAATGAATATTGCTCCTGTTCATTGTCTTCCTCAAAGCAACTGCTTAAATACTGACAGAGACTGAATTTTGAATCAGATGATTACTCCACCTAGCAAAGACCCGGAAAATATTTAGTCCAAGAATGGAAAATCTTATGATAGTTATACTACAATTTCCTAGCAATATCCCCAGGGTCACAGGTTCTTCAGCCCTGTTCTAATGCTTAGATAGAACTATTTATCGTTATTTGTCAGCAATACTGTATAGAGAACAATCCCATCTTGCAAAAATATGGAACAACTAATTTTTCCTCCAATTTATCTTTGGATTAAGCTGTTCTTGGGTCCCCGGGAGGACATACTGTCACCACAGCAATGTAAAACAGCTAGAAACTGTTTGAGTTCTGTAGGGGTGGCCTAACATCTTCTGACACAGAGCAGTAAAGCACACCCACCCACATGCATGCAAACAGGACTGGGAGAGTATACTGTAGGAAAGGTTGGCCTCAGCCTTTCTACTCCCACCCTTGCCTCTGACTGAACCAGCTCTAATCTATGTGCATATTTGTATTGAGGGGGACGGGAGTTCTTTGCAACATTCCACCAAATTTCATACGGATTTTTTTTACCCCTCAGTATTTTTCCAGCAATGCATTCATGGCAGCTTTGCTGCAAGGCCTTCCCAGTCCTTCTACAAACTTCTCGGGGCAAACCCTACAGCAAACATTGCCTGCTTTGGAATATTCTCCAGAGGTCCTTGAGCAACTGAGCCATGCCACCCCCACCCTTCTTCCCCGATTACAACTAACTGAATCAAAAGGTAGTAACAAACTAAGCAGTTTATTGTTTTAAAGTCAGATGCATCAGTCCTTTCTTTAATCTTTTACAGCCAGTCAAGGGCAGATTAAAGAAGAGATCTGGAGGCCCTGAGCTCTGTAATTCCTTGCAACCCAGATACAGGAACATGGATCAATGAAGGCAGAGATCAAAGCAAAGCATAACGGAAGCAAAAGTAATGATTAATTGTTTGTGTGTGTGTTTTTAAAAAAATTGAGGTGGTTCCTCTAAGGAGGAGACTGAATAAGCAAAGCATTTAAAAAGAGAAAAACTAATACGAAACAGATTGCATAATTAAGACAACTGTTGAAAAAGAAGAAAATGTTAAGTTCGGGCTGAGAATGGAGACGAGGCCTGAGTGATTTCAGCAAAGTTCTTTTATTTAATTCATTCGAACAACAGCAACAGCCTGGGTGACAGTGCTCCTTTTATACAATGCCGTCTTAACGCATAGGCCTGTTGGGCATTTGCCCGGGGGCCCAGGATCATAGGGGCCCCATGCGAATATGTTGTAGGGTTAAATAATACATTATTTTTAATATTATCAACCATTTATTTTTTATTCCTGCGGGTTGGCAGCACTCTTTCTTTGCCCAAGGGCCCAACACTATTTCTATGCCCAGGGGCCCAAAATGGTGTAAAGACGGCTCTGCTTTTATAGGAAGCTGTCAGCTGGTCAACCAATCAGATGAAAGTATTTTCCCGCTTCAATAGTGGTCCTGAGTGAGAACTTCAGCAACTAGTTTCAGCTACTCATTTCAATACGTAACAAAAAATGTTTTCACTACCTACAGGAATTAGAAAAACAATGGTGCCACCACTAAGAGGGGTCTCCCCTCCTGATGTCCAGCAGCTAGATGTTCACTAAATGTATGCCACAAAGCACCAGAAGCAAATAAGCAACAATATTAACAGACAACAGTTTGGTGTATTGTCCTGTTTGTTCCCTCTAGCATTTTGATTTGCCTTGAATTACTCAAAGCTTCCAGATTACCTTTGCAGTTAGATCCAATATAAAAGACCATTATAATACTTTTCTCCAAGGGTAATAAAAATGTGGACAACTGAAATCATAACACCACAATCCCTGAGTAGGGTTGCAGATTTCAAAGCCAATAGAAGAGAATATTTGTAGCTCAGGGTTGAACTGTAGGATCCTTGGTGCTCTCTGAGCTTGCTTGTTTCTTTGCAGACGTTTCATTACCCGGCTAAGTAACGTCATCAGCGTTAACACTGATGTTGCCTAGTTGGATTATGAAATGTTGCAAGGAAACTACCACGCTCAGAGAGCACCAAAGTCCCCACATATTTCAAATCAATGGAAACTGATTAAAGGTGCTTATAAATGGATCCAGAACAATGTCAGATCTAAAACACTTGGATACCTGGGTCAGAGCATTCTCTGGTTGAGTCCCTTACATTCAAAGAATGCTATTTTTGCTAAAACCTGATTTTATACAGCTTACTTGAATTTTAGACTCATAATCTTATTCTTCTATCTATTTCATATAGGGGATCCCTGGGTGTTTTTTCCCCAAAATTAATTCCAGAATTATTTTGTTGAATTCATAGCAGAGGGTGACTGGGAACTAGAAAGTGAAATAATAAAAGATAATCCAAGCTTTTGAATTGTAGGCAAAGCTATGAATAGAGTAAAATAGGAGAATCTTGAGGTAATAAAGAATGGAAAGTTGCTTTTTTTTTAAATCTTGGAGGGTGACAATGGAAGCCACTCTATCTTATTGCCAATAAATTGAAATGGAGGTGATCAAGAGCTCCTAGTGACAAGGAACTGAGTTTGATATTATGATACCTCTCTGTCCAATAAAACACATCGCATTGTGATGTTTGTATGTCTTTCTGCTTTAGCAAAGATGGGTTTTTTTATTTTTCCAGAATGACAGCGCCACCTCATGGAAATTAGAATAAGACTCAGCCCAGAATTTTAAGATCCAATCCTGATTATAAATTCTTGTAAAAGAATTTTACAATCCTGTAAAAATTCTTGTGCAAATTTGCATGAATTCTCTTGGGATTTTTTTCTTTATCCATAATACATTTACTTCCAAAATGTACACAAAAAATTCTAAATAAATCAATTTTTAATATTTGTTTTAAATGCTATTTGTTTGAATTATTTCAGAAAAACGTAGTGATGACTTACATGTAGAACTTTTCAGTTACTTGAAAATGTATATTAAAATGTTACACAAATGCTAAAAGGAAGATATTCTGGAGAATAAGTACCATATAATGCAAATATAGTCTTCAAAGAAATACTATGTATTTGACTTTCAGAAAATTAAAGAACACAGTTTAGTTAATTAAACCACATTAATAACAAAAAAACATTATATAACAATAACAATAACAAATATAATACTAATACTAATACTAATACTAATACTAATACTAATACTAATACTACTAATAATAATAATAATAATAATAATAATAATAATAATAATAATAATAATAATATATTAAATTTCTAAACCGCCCCCTCTCCCCGAAGGGACTCGGGGTGGTGTACAGAAAAATTAAGAACATCTAAAACATAACAATACATACATATTTAAAACCAAATTAAATAATTAACCCTGTACTAAAATTTTATAAAAACATTAAAACTGTATCCCATTAAAACCTGATTAAAACAATTTAAACTTCAGACTGGGGCGAGGAGCATAAATTAGGCCAGGCCGGCCTGATGGAAAAGATGGGTCTTTAATTTTTGGCGGAAGGAGCGGAAGTCTGTAGTAGTTCTAATATCGGGGGGTAGGTCGTTCCAAAGGATTGGGCCCACCACAGAGAAGGCCCTTCCCCTGGGTGTCGCCCGCTGGCATTGCCTAGCGGATGGCACTTGGAGAAGTCCCTCTTTGTGGGAGCGAATCGGCCGAAGGGATGTATGGGGCAGGATACGATCCCGCAAATAACTAGGTCCTGTGCCATGGAGCGCTTTAAAGATGGTGATCAACACCTTGAAGCTCACCCGAAAGGCCACAGGCAGCCAGTGCAGCTCACGCAGGAGCGGTGTTACGTGGGAGTATCTGGGAGCTCCCAAAATTGCCCGTGCGGCCGCATTCTGGACCAGCTATAGTCTTCCGGTGCACCTCAAGGGGAGCCCCATGTTGAGAGCATTACAGTAGTCTAGACGGGATGTCACAAGCGCATGAGTGACTGTGCGAAGGGCGTCCCGGTCCAATAGGGGACGCAACTGGCGTACCAGGCGAACCTTGTAGAACGCCCCCCTGGTCACGGCTGTCACATGGTCCTCCATCGACAGCCTGGTATCCAGGAGGACGCCTAAGTTGCGTGCCCGATCCATATCAAAATATTTAAATGTATTTATTATTTATTTTAAAACATGCCCATTTTGCCCAATCAGAACATTTATCTAATTTCACTTATTGTTAGTAAAAATCCTTAGAAATTCTAAGATCCCCTGCTGTTCCAGATCAATTTTCTGATATATTTCAATACCCCATTTGATTTCTTCCACCCCAATATACCAAAAGTTTTGCATTGCACAGATCATTCTGAGGGACTGCCATTTCACACTCTGTTTTAGAATTCCAGTTACAACTTTTTACAAGGAGCGAATTTTCTTTAGTTACCTCCTTTGAACAGTAGATGGTGCAGGAAGTAGGGAACTGACACCTATTTCTTATAAGGGACAGAGTAAAAAACTTTTTCCTTGCGCACATACTCAATTTAGAAAACTTGTACGCCTGGAATCTACAATCAATGATTTGAAAAACAGCCTAAATGGTCTGATTCAAAAGGTTCCTAATTTGTCTTGGGCTTCAAATTGAACTGAATCTATTGAGCTGCCCACAATTTGATCCTGTAGTATAGGGTTGGGCTTTGAGGTTTGTACGTGAATACATTTTGGATTTGTGTTAAGCATTACTTTTATCAATGAAGATGATATAAAGCAGGGGTCTCCAACCTTTTTTGCACCAGGGACCGGTTTCATTTTAAAGAAAATTCTGCAGACCGGCTGGTGTAGAGGAGGAGCGGGATGGGAGGGAGAACAGGCGGCGCATGCGCATGCGGGGGGGGGAGTCCAACGGCATGAACGGCCACGCCTGCGCATGCGCACGTGGGGGGGAGTCGGCTCACTCAGCCCTCTAGGGCCTCCAAAGGCATGAACGGCCATGTCTGCGCATGCGCACGCGGGGGGGAGTCAGCTCACTCAGCCCTCTAGGACCTCCAACGGCGCGAACGGCCGCACCTACGCTCTCCCGAATCCGGTGCATGCTCTGCCCAGGGGGCTGACCCCTCCTCCCTCCTCCTCCTCTCCGGCCCTGCAGCCCGGTTCCTATCAAGCCACGGACTGGCACCGGTCCACGGCCCGGGGGTTGGGGACCCCTGATATAAAGTATAAATATGACTCTAGTTTTTTTTTTTAAGAGAAACATTTCAAACTAATAGGAATGATTTTTACAAGGGCAAAATGTAGGGGGAAATGACTGAAAATGTGCCTGGCATATATCATGTGAGTGTCTTTACTGTCTTAAAGCAGAATTTCAGAGTGATGAATATAGAAGCAAGGAGGTTATGCTGAATGAATGAAAACCATTGCTGAATCGGTGCCAAAGCCACAGGAAGTACTGCAAGACAGACGTCAGTGATGGACATGTAGCAAACAGTAACAGATATAATATGCCCTAAAAGGATTTGAGCATTTAGCATTTTCCCTAGAAGCACTCAACTGACAGTTGTTCTAGTAACCTAGGTTATTCAACATCCATCCAAGTGAAAGTTTTTAAAAAAGATTAGTTCAACACATAAGCAAGGATCCCAGTACAGTTACAAAGAAAAATACCAACTGCAAGAAGAAATTTAATTTAGAGTTGTACAGGAATTTAAAGCTGGCCTTGAGAAGGTATGAAACAGCTGCTAAGGTGGGAGGAAGGAAGGAACTCTTAAGGAGAGACTTGGAGAAGTGATTACATAGTCCAGAGATTGAAGCAACCTTGACAGAGTAATTTAAAATAATCTTACCTTGATTTTTTTTTAGTATAACAGGGGCCAGAGAAAAACTGATAAGACTTTCAAGGTTATGTTATTATATCCTGTAACAATAAAATATTCTTGTTTCTTCATCTGATCTAATATGAAGGGTTGAAGACTGGGAGAAAAAAAAGCAGACATTTAAAAATGTGATCCAGAACAATATGGGTGCTAAATGTGTGCACACAAGGCTCAGGGAAGGAACATTTCAGCAACCAAGTCTGCATTATATGCCACTACCCTATTTTAAAAAGCCTAGCAATGAATTAAATACTCTTAAAGAAAAACCAAATACTTGTCTGAAGTCACAGACTTATCTTCCAAAAATATCTGTGCAGTGGGATGTTCAGAGCCATGTGCTCGATTCTGAACAAAGCCCATGACCATGTATGAAGTAGTAAAATTGAGCAAGAGGAAGTGTGGGTGTGCCAAGTATGTTTCACAGTATATGCCAATATTCAAAAGTATATCAGCTTATAATAGAATATTATACAGCTGAGCAAGGAGTGGGCTGGACAAGTAAAACAGCTGTCTATCGTCATGTATTAGCAACCTTGCTAATACATAACCTTCCTATAAGCATTAATGCTATCCTGAATCTGCTTTACAATATCTCAAAATATTTTCCCAGTTAAAGAACTGGCCCACAGACTGGTAGAGCTGTAATGATCCACCCAGAACAGGGTGGTGTAATAGGGTGGTAGGTATTGATGTTATAACAGATTTTGTCATGTATGTAGAGCAGTAAAAAAATCATTGTATTTACCTGAGTCCCATCCACCTACTTACTTGGGAACTTTTTTATCTGTCCATTTATACATTCTTATTTGCTTAATACATTTTCTAGGACTGGAAATTAAGAAAGATACTGTGCAGCGCATTTATATATACAATTGAACTGATTCTATACCATTAATGAATTAATAAAGATGAAATATAGCATAGCTGGAAGGAGGGAGGATGCAAACTAATCCTTTAAAGATGTAGGGAGGAAGGACCCTGCCTGAAGGACCAAAGGTGACCCCCATTTCCAACTAATTTCATTATTTGGGACACTGCCTTTATTACGGCAATGGGAACAGATTGATGCCTTCTGTTCCTCTATTTTTAGGAGGAAACTTCCCTCACTGCAGAATAAACCATTAAAAATGATAGAAACAGTCTAATATGCTTGTTGCAAGAATGTAACAAAGCTCATATGACCTTTTTTTTCAACATGTCAAGCAGTTTTAGAAGGCAATATGTTGAAGGAGTGAAACTGCTAGAAACTGGGGGTGCTTACCAATATTGGCTGCTTATCTCCTCCAAATTCCTACATATCGATCTAAAAACCTAAAAAGGGGATGAGGGAGTGACAAGCAGCATAATTGGGTATGACAAAAATATGTAAACATTTGTTTTTACAAACTGGTGTATTCCTCTTTGGGCATCAATAACTGCAATCAAACATTTCCAATAACTGTTGATCAAATCAGTTCTACAATATCACCTTGGAAGAATTTTAGCTCATTTCTTCTTACAGAAGAGTTCAATTCAGGGATATTGGTGAGTTTCATTACATGAACACTATGGTTTCAAATCCTTCCACGACATGTCAATAGGTTAAGGGCAAGACTTTGACTTGGCCATTCAAAAGCATTCACTTTCTTTTGCTTCTAACTGCTATTTGGTTGATTTGCTTGTATATTGTGGGTTGTTGTCTTACAGAATGATCTTCTTAATCATGAGCTTTCGGAGACAGATATCCTGACATTTTCCTGCAGAATTTGGTGATACAATTTAGAATTCATAGTTCCATCAATGATGTCAAGCAACCCCTGGTTTGATTAACCACTCGTGTGTATATTAACAAGGATATTGAATAGCCTCCATTTGTCCACAACCTGCCCAACATTGGACAAATACAGACCAAACTGTTTGGAATAATTTGTGTAGCCATTTTCAGCCTGGTGAGGATCAGCAGTTGTGTGTCTCAGAAATCTCCTTTGTTTGCGCCATTAACAAACTTCCACATATCTATGTTGAAGAATCAAATAGAAACTAGTTATTTGACCATATCAAAAGCATAAAACTAAAGCAAATGTACAAGTGGAAAACAAAAGTAAATACAGATCAGTCTTTCATAATGAGTACTCAGACTTCTGCTCTTTAAATAAGGCAGGACCTCCCACACTCACATCTGATTGCCATTCCATTGATTGAAACACCTGACTAATTTCCCCTCCAAATGATAATCTAGATAATCCTAGAGGCTCACATATTTTTGCCGCACACCCCTATAAAGCTACGGGCTATTTTCCTCAGTAAATCAATGAACAAGTATAATGTTCTTCTGGTATTCTTTTTATATAATTGTAGGACTCGTGTGGAGAAGGTATCACATTTTAGATCATGTTTATAAAGAAATATCAAAAATTCAAAAGGTTTCACAAGCGTTTCAGCATCACTGTACAGCCAAACTTTAGGCTTCTTTGAAACCATTCTGGCAATGGGAAGTGAAACTCCAAAATGAGCAAAGGAAATAGACCAGACCAATTGGTGTAGTGAACGGCCCCTCCCCTATCTTGGCTTGTATAAATCTTCAATATCTCAGTTAGCAAATGGTTAATCCTTTCAGAATGTAAGTGCCTCCAGATGTGCTCAAATGACTGGGCCACCGGAAGACACTGCTATTATTACTCACATTGGAGCGGGGCTGCTGCCTCTGGGAATATTCTCCCACCAAGTTAGTTATGCAAAGCACTTAAGTTCTGGGAACAGCCAGACCTACAGACAAAAGGTCAGTGCCATATGGCATTTTGAGGCTATGCATTGCCCTATCACAATGCAACTGGAGGAACTGATGCTACAAGAGAGGGAGAATAGTGCACTGCTGTGCTTCTGATTCCTCAATAGGAAAGTTTCATTTTTGGTAACTGGATCCACACAATCCATACAAATAAGGAAAAAGCCTCTTTCTTGCCTGTTACTTTAGGAAACAGAAATGCATTAAACACTGGAGCAGACAGTGAAGGAAAGCATGACTTTTTCAGCAAAGAGGCATCAGCAGCTCACGCATCTTGAGGTCACAGGATTTTTCATTTAACTAAAGCAAACAACTCCCACGTTTGTATAAGTGACTTGGGACCAGGCTACCTATTTCAGTTATTATTTAGAAGCTCCTTGATTATTTCTCTTAGCACGACTGCCCCTCTCCTGCTACAGATAATAAACCCAGGGCTGAGCAGGAGCAAGACAATTAAAAAAAAAAAAGTTTTCTGCAAAATGTAACCTTTCAGTGGCATTTGGTACTTTCTTGTGAAATGATAAAATATCTTTTCCAAGGCATATAATGTCGAGGAGAAGAATGGATACAACCCATTTCCAATACTGAGACCTCCCCTACCATTAAGTCCAGGAAAGCATTAGTGAACAGAGTTTATGGGCCATGTAACTGCATTCCTGAGCTGGCTTGCTGTTCCTGGGGGCAATAAAAGACACTGTCCGATCCCCAGTGCTGAAATAGGATTCATCTGCCATGCTAAACTGCTCTCATAAATGGTTCCGAAGTGGCTGTCTGGCTCTTCTGGCAACAAGTACATTGCTCTTAGCTAGGCTTAACTAAGGTTCTTGCAACTGTAATATTTTCCACTGGCCCCAACAACCTAAATAAGGTTATGCCCATGCTATTAAATCAAAATCTGCACCTACATGCATATCTGAGTTCTAATCTGGCTTAGTCTACTGTTTTTTAAAATAGTATGCCCATTACCAATCTACCTGATATAGTGCTGAGTTGATCCCAAGATTTTGCTTATTATTGTTGGAAAATTTGGGGGAACCCTACAAAAATGGTCAAGGTAGTTTTACAACATTAGGGGAGAGAGGGGGGGCTAAGGTCACAACTGTGCTTCAGGCATTGAGTTTGTCTCAAGTTGAGGGGCCCCTATTAGATTTGTTCAGGGGTGTGGATGTTGCTAGCCACACCTGGCATTAGTTCCTCTCTAAGATCAACATAACATCTGTATCTGTCCACTGATTGCTGACATTGGACATTTGCGAGACTTCAAGAGCCATAGAGGTCTAAAGCACTATCCCTAAAGTTGTGCCATGGTTTTAAATCTATTTTTGCCAAGTTCCTAAGAAACACAGCACTGTTATTCTTATATTCTCTAGAGCATTCAAAAAGTCAGAAGAAACAGAAAACACTCTAATTCTGAATGGACTCAATGTTCCAATAAATATTCCTTGCCCAAATTACTCATAAGGAAGGAGGATAGCATTCCTAGTGGGACTCAAACTAAATTAGCAACACTTACTGGGATCATATTTTCAGAATGAGGCATGAATTCAAGAATGCCTCTTTAAAATGAAGATACTTTTAAGCAAAGTTAAATATCCCAGTCTTATCACTAATTCGTGTCTCAGCCTTCTAAGGAATGAGAGCAGCAAGACATAAAACATAACTTACACTGTAGAATTCACATCCAACAGACTATTTATCCTTAATGTAAAAATGTGTGCAGCCTAGTCATTTATTTTTGCCTGCTACATACTCAAATCTATACAGAACATAAACAATACAGGAATTCCCTCTCAAAAGAAAAAAATACTGTTTAACGTAACCTTCTTCCACTTGGCACCTCTCTTCCATCAATCCAGCAAGTATTTCTAAAGCTAGAAACTATGGGAGCTCCAGTTTAATTCATCTGGAGGTGCTGCCTGGGGAAATCTGTTATGAAAAATAAACGAGAAAAGAAAGATTCCAAATAATGCTGTGCTATTCTGCAGGTTTTCAGTTCTTAAAAGGGGAAAAATTCAGATGGGAATCCATCGGTATCAGCAGTGAGCTATATAGAATGGTTATCCAGGGCCTGGATATGTGGTATCTCCAGACATCACTACAGAACTTCCTGCTTCCCCCCATTTCAGAGCGTGTTGCCATTATTGCAGATAAAATGAACCATTTGCTCTTTCATCTCAGGACTCATATTGCACCAATTTCCAGACTGATAAAATTGTTCAAGTTGATCTAGTTTCAGTGCTCCAAAAGGAGCACATGGAGCCTATAGAAAAGCTTTCTCTCCCCTGGAGCTGTTGTTTCCCTGATGTGGTTATTTGAGATGCCAACTAAGCTCAGGAATTAATGCAGCATAAGGACTCCAACAACCGTTGCATCATTGTAATGCAACCTTCTCCTTCCTTTCAACCTGTGGCTAAATAATCTTAGCTCATCGCAGGTACATCTTATGCGCTGATAAAAGCAACCCTCCAACCTTTGGTAAAGATGTTTACAATTTCCACTTGTGCTTTAAGTTCTTGGGAATTTGCAACATAAAATGTTATCTGCACAAAGCACAGGTCGTCCTTGTTTAGCAACCACTTATTCAGCGGCTGTTTGAAGTTGCAATGGCAGCGAGTAAGTGGTACAACCAGTCTTCAAAAGTTCTGGCTGTTATGTACCCTGTGGGTACATAATTGTGATCTGGCCACTTGGCAACTAGCTAGCATTTATGACAGTTGTAGCATTCAATGCTCACGCAATTCTCAATTGCAACTGCCATTGTGACTGCCACATTTATGGGAAACTGGCAGGGAAGGCTACAAATTGCACCTGTAAGTTGCTCTTGCTGCTACTTCTCTTGAGGAGCTCATTATGAGATCCCAGGGAATACCACCACCACTTCATAGTGCCCTTACAAGCCTATTTATTACTGCTAAGTTACTACGCATTCCACCAAGAAAAGAATAAATAAACAAGTGAATTAACAAATAGCTTGGCTCTAGGGGGTATGGTGTGTAGTAGCTGACCTTACAAGAAGTCTAAGCTTTGTGCTTTTTGGAGAAAAAAAATGTCAAAAGCAATAAAAACAAATGGAACATGCTCAAAAGCCCTTCCACAGGATAAAAGAAATAATCCAACGCTAGCCTAAAGATGAGTCTTTTTAGAGTTTAACAAACTCAGTTGGCAGAGACTGAAGTTGTTTGTTTTGAACTGCATGTATCTTTCAGCTGCTGAATAGAGGACCAGAAGAAAGAAGTGGAGAGTGTCATGAACAAATTTTTAAGTGCATGAAAGCAATTGCACTCAGACACCCTCATGCAGCAACATCACACCTCATTTGGCCACACTCCATACCACTCACCTGTCTGAAGCCTGCTTGAAAATGGTGCAGGGCATAAACTCCCTGAGGGTTTCCCCATTGACTTGCCTGTTGGAAGCCAGCAGGAAATCACAAGTCAAAGTCACTTGAGGTCCTCAAATAAAAACCTGAGATTCTTGCTTAACAGCAACAATGGGGACTGCCAGGATTGCTGTTGCTAAGCAATGGAGTCTCATCACACTGTGCTTTATGACGATGTTGCTTAGCAATGGAGATTCAGTACTGTAATTCTAATTAGTGTTGTTAAATGAGGACTACTTGTAAGTCTGTTCAATCACATACTCTGATGGCTTTCAACTCACATTTGCAAGCTCAGCTTGCTTTAGTTATTCAGGCCATCAAAATTAAGCTTAACAAGGATGCATCCAAGCAAGTATTCAGTAGCTTCTTGAAAACACCATGTTGATAGAGAGGCCTCCAATTTTATTTAGCTGAACAATTTCTATAGGCACCCAATTCAACATACAATTCAGGACAGCACTCATCATTGAAGAACAGTATAAGAGAACCACATAGTAAAAAATAGACAAAGACATGTAAATAGAAAAAGTGCTGAGGAAAAAGCAAAATCTTCCACTATGTCACACCAATCCCAGACTCAAACCCTGGGGAGAAAATAATAGGTCTTTAATGCCTTCTGAAAGCTTGGCAAGGTCAGAGCTAACTGGATCCTGGAGGAGGAGGAGGAGGAGGAGGAGGAGGAGGAGGAGGAGGAGGAGGAGGAGGAGGAGCCGTTTTAAAGGTCAGGATAGCAGTGGAGAAGATAGGTCTCCTGGGGAATGTTACAAGCTTTGTGTATGCAGATTGACAACATCAGAGATATTTGGAGATAAGCTGCCTTGAAGGACTTTATAGATAAGAGCCCTCTCTTAAATTACCCTCAGAATCAAACTGGTAACCAGTACAACCTTATGCCTGTTGCTTCTCTACCAAGCGCTGTGTTTTCTCAAATTCCACCTAAGCTAACCTAGACAAACAAGGCTGCATTGTGCAACTTCTGGACTGAGTAAGTTAATTCTGAGCATAGAATAATGTATTTACTAAATTGCCTGAATATGAATACTGATAAATTTGCCCCACTTAGGAGTTCAGCCATACTAGTAGATCAATTCATAGTGTAGACATATGATTGCTTAGATGTGAAATCAAGATATTGACATTCCAAAAACTGAGCAGGTTTTCTAATGATACCAGATTCAATGGTAATTAAATATGACAGCTTTCAGTCACATTTATATATGCTATGTTTCAGAGAACATGAAACTGTTTATATCTTTGGGTTTTTTGTTTGGCCCTAAACAGGTTGGCTCAAGATATTTTGCATTTGAAATCAAGGACAAAAGAGCACTTTCTTCTATATCTCGTGCAGAAGGCAACTGGATTGGCAGTGGAACTGTATTTGAATGATGACAATGAGATAGCATCCTATAAAAACTAAAGGTAACAGACTGGCTTTTTACATGTATTGGTTTGATTTACTGGTGAATATCCAAGGATTCTTAGAGAGTCTAAGGAAGAGTTTATGAAGGATTCATTTTCCAACAATTGGCCCAAAAAGTTGTCTGAGATTTTTTTTTAATTGCCCAACTTTGAGCAAAACAATTATGAATACAATGCCCATATATTTATAATTCTCTACATATTTGCCATATTCAAATTATATACATTAAAAGGTATTATATTAACGAACTCCATAAAACTTAGTTTTTTATACATGTTCTCTGAGCAAAGCTCACCTCTAACTTCGGATACATACACAGTTGCTTTTTCTTAGCAATAAAAAGACTCAGTTTCCTATAGTCTTCTTCCAGGATATCCTGTCTTAAGTCCTTGAGATTCCGGGTGGTCTCTCATCCACATATTAACCATGTTCACTCCTGACTATCATCCACACTTAAATATATTCAGTCAGGTACAAACCTGCTTAGGCTGATTATGTATCATCAGGTTGTTAACCCACAGTGATCACACAGACTGTTTTCTATGCAATTTGCTCCTAAAATGGTCCCTCTGCACTTCCAAATATGTTCCCCCTTGTAACTGAGTCCATCCACCTTGCTGATGCTTGTGCTCTTTCTGTCTTTCCTTCTGCCCTTTTCCCAACATTAGAGCTTCCCCCCCCCCCAGAGATTCGTATCTTCACATAACATTTCTGAAGTAAGATAATTTTATTTTATTTTCTATTTTATTTTATCAAGCATGTATTAGACAACATATATATGTATAAATATGATTTTCGGTACATGTAATGGATACAAATAAAAAGAAACATTAGGATAGGGACGGTAGGCAAGTTGGTGCCACATTCCACCCTGGTCATTTGTGTCTTGAGTGAGGACTCTTGGGATGATTTCTCTCAAGATCCATTTATTTATTTTTTCAGCTGGCCAGTATTCTCAGGAGTCGGCGTCAAGCCTTGCGTATTTTTACTTAGCAGAATGACTTCTTGAGGAATTTGTGCTGAGCTGAGCTGTCAAAAACCCACAAAACAAAACACATTCTTCTCTTCATGCCTACACTCAAACAACCCACCCACCACCCTATGGCCTTTTGTGTGGGGCCTCCTCAACAGCCCCTGATTCGGGGAAGCTATCGGCACACAGAAAAGCAAACTCTGATTCACAGGCGCACGTACCCCCTAGGGTCTGTGTGTCAACCAGCCCACGGTTGTGTCCTTGGCAAAAAAAACTTTTTCGAACGGCGATCCCTGCCAACAAACAAAGAACAAGGCAGGCCGCTAACTCAAGGTTATCTCCGCCGATAAGCCCCCACCACGTCCGCTCTTTCTCTCCCCCCCCCCCAACTCCGGCCCAGACGCCCCTCCGCGCCAAGAAGGTGCGAGGGAGGAGAGCGGAGGCGGGGCCATAGGAGGAGGAGGAGCTAGCGGGCGGGCAGCGCTCCTCACATGTGGCGGGAGGCCTCCCTTCTTTAATGAAAACATGAGTCAGCGGCTGGCGTCGGCCGCGGATTTTCTAAACATTTCCTCATATCCTGAGAAAGGGGCGAACCGAGGGAGGAGGGGAAGATGGAGGCTGGTAGGAGGGGGGAGGCGAGTGGGGGGGGAGGGCAGAATCGAAAGCAGGCATCCACCCCAGAGAGACAGGCATGGGGCTGGGAAACTCGCAACCCTTGAAAAAGTCCCGCTTTGAACCCATCTGCACCCCGCACAGAGACGACACACGCGCGCACCGATTCGGTTGGGATGGTTCCGCTAGGAGGATGGGATTCGAACCGTTCGCACCAGCTTTCCTCCAGCTCTCGTTTTCCTCCGGCTTTTTTTTTTTTTTTTTGACCCGCCGCCGCTTTGGGCTGCAAAGTTTGTTGCGCCTTTCAGTTCCAGTTATTTGAAGCTAGCTCCCCTCACCACCACCACCACCACCTTAAATTGCTCCTCTCCTCCAGAAAGGAAAAGAATCAAAGGGGTTCTTTTCTTTTTCTTTTCCCTTTTCCATCCTTCCTGTCTCTGTCTGCGAGTGCGATCCAAAAAATTTGAACCCGAAGTAGGATTAAATCAACAACCGCAAAGCCTCATTCCTGGCAGAGGCTTCTTGTTGGTTTTAAAAGAACCGCTGCAGAGCTGGAGCAAAGGCTCGGTTTAGGATCCTGTGACGAATACTCTGGGGGGTAATAAAAAAACAAACCAGAGGCTCTAGCCAGGCAGTGGGCATCCTCCTCCTCCTCCCTCCCTCCCAGTCCCGCCCCTTCAAGCTTCAGACAACCCTCCCCAGGCATTTTTCCCCCTTTTCCTTTTTTTTTTTTTTTGCAAGACTGCATAACTCAGCTGAAGGACTCGGGGCGGTCGGAGAAACTTCAGAGGAAAGATAAAACGAAGTTTTGGAGGGGAGTCCCAGCAAGTTCTGGGCGCCGCTTGGCGAAAGCCCTTTCTGCTAAGTTAAGGTAAGCCCTTCCGTAGTCTCCTTTACTTTTAGTTCTTCAAGCTCGTTATTCGTTGCACCAGCCTAAAAACAAGTTGCAAATGGAAACTTTTTTTTTAACGGATCCAGATGTGGAGGGCTCAACCATATTTGCATTTGGGATCAGTTTCCAAAAGGGCAAAATGCAGCATTTGTAACCTATTTAAATGCTTCGTTTTCCATCAATTTCTTCCTTTCACTGCTTTCCAAAGTGCATCTCAATGTAAAGCGGAGTTAAGGAGCCCTTGTTTCAGGGGCTGAACTTCAAAAGTCTGAAAGAGAAATGGGCACAGATCTGAACCTTACTTGAAAATAAGATCTTCACTGTCCTAAAGTGAAATTAGGAGATGGGAAGGTTCAGGTTTGTCCCCATTTGTCTTTCAGACTTTTTCTCCTCTTTGTATCCATCCAATGGAATACACTGGCTAGCATTTGTAACATAAATTGTTTGTAACATCCTAAGTGCTCAAAAAAGAAAGAAAAAAGTCTATTGGTTTGCCTGAGGATGGGAGAAAGCATCTCCCTATGTCCTGTTTATCATCCTTTTTTGTAATAGTTTTAAGATCAGATTTCAAGAGCACTAACACTGTACTGGTTTTACTTTCATTAGTTAAAGATGAACACCATGATGTGTGAAAATGGTTTTCTGGAGAGCCAAACACTAAAAGTGTGAAAAGGGATGATATGATAACAATATTGCTGACCATTGAAAGAAGAGAAAACTTTTAGCATAGTTGCTACTACAGCAACATCTCCTGGAAAGATAGAAATGGCTAGTTATCATGCTTCAGGCATCTTCTGTATCACCTGCTATGTAATTTCTTTTATAGACAGTGCTGGCATTTATGTCACAAGAAAAATAAATCAAATTCAAAACTTTTTGAGCAGGGGATGTCCTGGGTACAAGGTCAAAATACTCCAGTTCGGGTTCATGACCATTTTTCTGACTTTTCTGTTATATCCTTAAGCTGTTTTGACCAATTTGCAAGTATCTGAAACTTGAAACATCCCCATTGCAAGATCCAAAGCCCCCATTCTGAGCACAAATGAGAACAATTGAGCATGAAACACTTCTGGAATGGCTGGAACAGTATTGGGATGCTTCCAGTAATGCTGGAACAACCTGTCTCGAATTTGAAGCAAGTATTGTGAGCTCAGAAGAGCTCATTTAGAACTTTTCTATTACTTGACCTATGAACTCACCAGAATGGGTATACTTCATCACAGCAGTATTTCTCACAGTGTGTAATACATTCAGTGCATGTGTGTTTGTAGGGCATCTTCTTAACCACTGTTGTGAAAGAACATGAGCTACTTGCTGCAAATCCTGATTTCAATTTCAAAAATTAACTTCCTGGGTGGTCTTTGAGAAAAACAACTTCATTTCAAATCCAGTTGGTGATACAGCAAAATTAACAAGTCTATAGAATGCCATGATGACACTGCTAATATATTTAACATTCAGCCATCTAGATTAAAATGAATAGGTAACTAAAATACATCTATGAGGCAGGAACCCAAATCCCATAGCTGTTTATTTGAACCTCCTTCTGTTTATTTGAAAGAAACACAATTGTAACATAGGCTTGCTTCCTTGCTACTAAAATATTTTTTATCATTTTAGTGCCACCATCTTTTATAATGTTCCTTTTTTGGGGAGGGAAGGTTTGAACTAAACAATGTCATATATGTTAATTATATAATATTAATGTTTCAAAGTGTCTAGTATTTATTTCCAATAATGTGAATTTATGACTGAAAGTTATTTAGCTGGTGTTGAGCTCATTATGCATTGAGTACTTTGCAAGAATCTAGAATGCTGAAATGTATCAACATAGTATTCGTGCAGATCAAAGCAATATGGCCTTTTGCAATGGACAGAAATTTTTCAATGTACAGGTTTTCCATGTGCCAGCCAATAGTATTGATGTGGCATGGCCAGTTTATGCCATAATCTTTCAATTTCTGTTTTCGGATCTTGATACTTTATTATCTTTTCCAGTTCTTTGTCTTTTTTTTTACTGTCCCCTAGAATTGCCAAATAAATTATCCACGCTTTCTTTGTTTCAACTACAGTTATATCTGGTGTGTGATGAGCCAGGATTTTATCAGTCTGTATTTATAAAACCTACAATATTTTAACATTATTGTTATTACTTTTTATTAATTAAAACATGAAAGTCAACTAAACATTTAAAATGTATCACAAATATTATTGACTGTCACTGATGGTTGATATGGGTTGCTGCCAGCATCCTAGGTATCAACCAAGTACCTTCTTAAGATGTACAATGTTCTTAGTAGCACAATTGTTTGCAGTGCCACTGGTATTATTGCAAAGCTACAATTTCTTGATGTTTTTTATAACAATCTTGGACATGGTACCAAGTGCCCCGATGACAGTGGGTATAACTGTTACATGTTTCATCTATAACCACGTAGTTTTGATGGCCAGGTCATGGTATTCTGTGATTTTTTCCCCAGTTCTTTTCTTCGTCTCTGGCGTCTCCTGGTACAGCAACATCAATAAATTGTATGCTTTGGTTTCTCATTTTTGACAACTTTTTCCACTTTATGTGGAATAATAATAATGAGGAGGAGGAGGAGGTGGTGGTTCTTGGTTGATACCTAGGACACTGCAGCAACCTGTATCAACCATTAGCACCAGTCCATGGTATTTATGATGCATTTTTGAATGTTCAGTTGGCTGAGTATCATGTTTAATGAATAATAATAATAATTAATAATTTATTAAATTTCTGAACCGCCCCCTCTCCCTGAAGGGACTCGGGGCGGTGTACAGGAAAATTAAAAACATCTAAAACCATAACAATACATACAAAATTAAAACCGAATTAAATAATGACCCTGTACTAAAATATATAAAAACATTAAAAACTGTATCCCATTAAAACCAGATTAAATAATTTAAAACTACAGACTGGGGCGAGGAGCATAAATTAGGCCAAGCCGGCCTGATGGAACAGATAGGTCTTAACTTTTTGGCGGAAGGAGCAGAGGTCCGTAGTAGTTCTAATATCAGGGGGGGTAGGTCGTTCCAAAGGGTCGGGCCCATCACAGAGAAGGCCCTTCCCCTGGGCGTCGCCCGCTGGCATTGCCTAGCGGACGGTACTCGGAGAAGTCCCTCTCTGTGGGAGCGAATCGGCCGAAGGGATGTATGGGGCTGATACGATCCCGCAAATAACTAGGTCCTGTGCCATAAAGATAATAATAACAACAACAATAATATAACAACAGCAATGTTAATAATAATAATATTGGCAGCTCAACTGCAGTTAGAGTTTGATGACTTCTCGTAATGTATTTTAGGTCATTTAACTCTCCTCAGCTTTTCTGCAGTTTTTCTTTGAAGTGTACTCAACTCTGGGTCCTTTAAGAAAACAACAAGCACACCCTGAGTGCCAGAACCCTGCAGAGAATATTCCCTGAGCCCAGGGCTCCTTGCCTAGACTGAATTTGGTGTGTTTTATTCTTCAAGCTAGGCTTCATTCTGAAGAAACATGGAGACATTTAGACTACTGCCCAGCCAAGGAAGCAAATGCAGAAGGGATATGTTCCCTCTCTATTTCCATTCTTCCATTGCTGCTGTGGCAGCTACTTCTGAACTGCAAGGCTCAGTGCCTGGTCTTATTTTCTGCTTCTAAGCAGTGGATAGAACCCCTGGTTAATCTGTTAACTCAGCTATCTTTGCTGCCTACCTCAATTGCTCAAATGCAGCCATGAAGTTGAATAGAAAATGACATGTTCCCCCCCACCACCACCACCACCAAAGAAGTACTGAACAGAGTAGGAGTGGAATGCACTATGTACATTTGAGAATGCATTAGAATTATGGAAAAAGCAAAGCGGTTAGGCTATTTATCGTATTTTTTAGAATATAAGATGCACCTTTTTCCCTCAAAAAAGAGGCTGAAAATCTGGGTGCGTCTTATACACTGAATACAGCATTTTTTTGCCTCCTGAAACTCCACCCCTTCATCAAAATGGCCGTGCATAGCTTGTAGGAAGCTTTCAGAGAGCTCCTGGGGGCTGGGAAGGGCAGAAATGAACATAAAATGAGCTGTTTTCTGCTCAATTTTGCCCCCCCCCCGAGCACTCTGTAAGTTTCCTAATCCCCCCCCTTTTTTTTTAACCAAAAACGGGCTCTTTTTCACGAAAAAACAGCTGGTTTTTTGCTTGTTTTGCCCCCCGCCCCCAGAACACTCTACAAGCCTCCTAAGAGATATTCATGCTCTTTTTTTTAAAAAAAAAGAGGGCAGGTTTTCACAAAAAATGGGCCGTTTTGGGGAGGTTTGTAGAGTGCAAAAACTTTTTTTTTTAATTTGCCTCTTCAAAACCTCAGTTCATCTTATACTCTGGTGCGTCTTATAGTCTGAAAAATACAGTATTTCCCAGTCCTCAGAATCAAAAGATATTTTCTAGGAAAAAGTTGAATATTTGCATTACAAATCAGCAACTTCACATTTGTTTTTACTGCATTAAAATCCAAGTATCCACCCAGTATCCTTGAGTGCATATTGTCTGGACCCAATGATTTATTTAGTCATGATTTGTCCTGAAGGCCTATGATTTCATGTAGTAACCTCTGTTTACACTACTATCTTACATTTTCCAATTCCATTTCTTTCTGTAACATATCTATTGTCTGATAGACTGCCAACTCCCTCAACTTTTCTTACTTCAAATATATTGTAAAACATTCTGTTTCGTTGCAATTTCTAACTGTAAGTAGCAGCTTATAACTAATATTGCCTGAAGAGCAAAGAGCTTGATTGTATTGGTTGGATCTGGACAAACCTTAAGATCATTAGGAACACACATTGGAAACTGAAAAAAAAACATTGGAAAAAGGCAATGGCAAATGACTTCCACATTGCTTCCACCAGAATTACATGGATGGATCACTTTTAATTTGTATTAATTTTAAAAACAAACTTTTACCATTTTATTTTTATTTTTTATTTATTTTATTAAATTTATACCCCGCCCTTCTCCAAACGGACCCAGGGCGGCGCACAGGGATGTTAAAACACATATAAAACATATAAAAAATTTAAAAACTTATTCTAATAGACCCTGCGCTAAAAACCGAATTTAAAAAACCCAAATTTAAAACTATCTAAGAGTCAGTAATGGGGGTTATGCTAGGCCGGCTAGATGGAATAGGTGTGTCTTCAGACACTTGCGGAAGAGGCGGAGGTCAGAGATGGTGCGGAGTTCAGGGGGTAGGTCGTTCCAAAGGGAAGGGCCCACCACAGAGAAGGCTCTTCCCCTGGGTGTCGCCAGTCGGCATTGTCCAGCCGACGGCACCCTGAGGAGGCCCTCTCTGTGGGAGCGTATCGGTCTGAGGGATGTATGGGGCAGGAGGCGGTCTCGCATATAACTAATTTTGAGAAATTTGTTCTTTTTAAATCAAATGTTCTGATACTAGTCTTTCCCCCCCTCTTGGTGCACTCATGTGTTTCACAGGAATTACACTGTAGTCACTATTTCCAATTAGTTTATTAGTCTCTGTGTTTATTAGGTCATAGACCAGCGTAAAGCAGCATAACAATCATTCTAAAATAGAAATAAAACATCATACTGAAATAATACAAAAGTAAAACATAAGAATTATTGGCATAAAATTGTAAAGTATATGGATTAAGGTCGATAGAAACCTATACAATTAAAATCTACAGAAGTAGTAGGATCTATAAGACCCTAGGACAGTGATGGGCAACCTTTTTTGGCTTGCGTTCCAAAAGTGGGGGGGAGTACAGGGGTTCGTGGGCAGGTGTGCCACACCCATAATGCTATGTGCATGACCTCAGCACGCATGTGCACACAACCAGCACTCCCCCCCCCCGTTTTTAGCGGGCTTTTTTCTCCCTCCCCAGGCTCCAGAGGCTTTATAAGTTCGGGAACAGACTTCCAGTTTACTTGTAGGGCCGGTTATTCGTGCTCCAGAGGCTTCAGGGAAGCTCCTGAAGCCTCCAGAGGGCAAAAAATGACCTCAAAAGAAGGCCAAAGTCAGCTGGCCAGTGCGCACATATGCACTGGGCAGCTCACAGGCGAACACCTCGAGTGCCCTGACAAATGGCTCCGTGTGCCAGCTGTGGCACGTGTGCCATAGGTTCGCCATCATGGCCCTAGGAGAATGTAAAGTTAACAGGTACTAGGCTCAATACTCTGGCTTGACTTCCCAACCTCTACACCCCACTGCGGGGAGGCAGAGCCAGAGATACTAAGATGGTTCTGCCCCAGGCGCCTGATGGACCCAGAGAGGTTCCAGACGGAGCTTGGGCCACTATCTGCGACCTTGACCCGTGACTCGACTGAGGACCTAGTGGCCACATGGAATAGTGCGGCCATGGGGGCCTTGGACCGGGTCGCGCCCTTGCGGCCTCTCACGTGGCGCCGATCCACCCTGGCCCCTTGGTTCTCCAAGGAGCTGAAGGTGATGAAATGCCGCAAGAGACGCCTAGAGAGCATTTGGAGATCCACACGCTCCGAATCTGACCGAACACAGGTAAGATCCCATTTGAGGACTTACCTAGTAGCGATAAGAGTGGCAAAACATAGTTACTGCGCCGCTCTTATCGCATCCGCAGATAACCGCCCTGCTGCCCTGTTCAGGGTGACCCGCTCCCTCCTTCAACAGGGGCCGCGGGAAGCTCCTTTGCAGGGCAGAGCAGAGGAATTTGGAGAGTATCTGCAGGATAAAATCGTTCAGATCCAGAGCGAGTTGACCTCCAATGAAATTAGTCTGGGTGGACCGTCCGAGGCAGGTCTTGAGAGGGCCTTCTCGGGTGCCGTCTGCCAGGCAGTGCCAGTTGGCGACCCCCAGGGGAAGGGCCTTCTCTGTGGCGGGTCCAGCCCTCTGGAACGACCTACCCTCGAACTCCGGACCATCATGGACCTCTGCCTCTTCCGCCAACGTCTCAAGACCCATTTCTTTCACCTAGCCGGCCTAGCTTAGACCCTGAGATCATTCTCACAGACTGAGTTTTAAATTTATTTTAATTTTTGATAACTTTTTAGTTGTATTATTAGCACAGGCTATTCTCAATTTAATCAGATTTTAATATTGTAGTTGTATTTGTCTATATGTTTATATGTCTGCTTTTAACTTCCTGTGCACCGCCCTGAGTCCCTTGGGAGATAGGTGCGGTATAAAAATCAAATCAAATCAAATCAAAATCAAATACAAGTTGGGATAACTTTACATTCTCCTAGGGCAGTGATGGCAAACCTATGACACCAGTGGCACACAGAGCCATTTGGCAGGGCACGCAAAGCATTGCCCTGTCAGCTGACCAGCATGCAGGCGCGCGCGGCCAGCTTATTTAGTCATTTTTAAAGCCATTTTTCGCCCTCCCCAGGCTTTATAGGCGCTTCCGGTTTGCTCTTAGCGTCGTTTTTAGTCTTCCGGAGGCTTCAGGGAAGCTCCTGAAGTCTCCTGAGGGCCTCCAGGAGGGCGGGGGGGGGGCTGTTTATGCCCTCCTCAGGCTCCTATAAAGCCTCTGGAGCCTGGGGAGGGCAAAAAAAGCATGTAAAAATGGGTGGAGTGTCTGTCATGCATGCATGCGTACTAGGGGGGGGGGCGCATTGCATTATGGGTGTGACACGCCGGCGCACGACACACACCCCTGCGCTCCCTCCCCTTATGGCACCTGAGCCTAAAAAGGTTTGCCATCACTGTCCTAGGGTGTTATATATCCTACTACTTGTGTAGATTGTAATCAGTAGAATTATTGGCCTAGAATTGAGAAGTATATGGATTATAATCCAACCAACTACAGCAAGAAAATAACAAGATAAAACACGGAATGGCATGTGTATCAGGTAGACAGGATTATAAGATATATTGAATCATGGCAACCTAGGCAAAGTTCAGCATCACTTCTCTTGGAGGAGCTATTTATGTTTGATCATAGCACTGACACAAAACTGGGCTACATTATATAAAATCTCTGTCTTCTGTTCAGTTAGCAGAAAACTAAGGTAATCAGACTCCAACCTTCCTGGGTATAATAATAATAACGAATAATTTATTATATTTATAAACCGCCCCCTCTCCCCAAAGGGACTCGGGGCGGTATCATATGATAAATGGGGAAATATACATTATACTTGTCTTGTACATTTCTATTAAAAAGGCAGCAGTATCACCTGACCCATGTTTTCAATTTCCACTTCACTGTAGAGACAGAGAAAATAGAGGTCGGAGCAACGCTTTAGCTATCTTACAGAATCTACCTTTCAAAAGAGCCAGAGGGGAAGGCATTGCAGCAGGCAAGTGTAGAATATCTTCTTGTGGTTTGAAGGGTAGTATTGTACAGGTAATGTGCAGGAGCACATTTTTGTGAATTCGCCTAATTAATATAGATCATTTTGCAGGGCCATAGTATCTGGCATATTGCTTGAAAGATGCTTTGGCCTGATCAGTCCTATTGAAATCGATACAGCAGAGAAGACTCCACAGTGCCTTAGGGTGACACCAAGTAGTTTCCACACAAAGTGTAAAACAGATAATACAACCGGGGGACGTCGACACACAGCATCTAATGGTTCTAAATTCTTATATTTGTAAGTTTTAAGACAGAAGCACTATACTTGGCCTCAAATGCTTTTATTCCACTAGATAGGGGGAATAGGTGGATAGATTCTATCATACAGAAAAATCTTAGCATGGCAACTATACTTCTGACCTCTTATAGAGATTGTGTTTGGGACCTCCACAAGCCAGTGGTCTAAAAAACAAGTCTAAGATATTTGAAGGTCTGAATCTATTCAGTGTTATTCCCTTTTCCTTGTCTCCTATAATTCTGTTTAAAGTTTTTGAAACAAGCATGATTTTTAATTTTTGCTAATTAATAATTAAATAGTTTGTGCACTTGATTTAGGACTCTGTTGAAGCCAATGGGTGAAATAAAAAATAAAGGCTGCATTATCTGAATATAAAAATAGTGCAGTAGGTCTACCAGCCAGGTTTGGAGGATGATGCTCTAAATTTTGTGAGACTTACTACCATGTAATTAATAAATTAGTCCTTGTATATGAGACAGAAACCTAGATACTAAAGATTTATATGGCTGCTTTTGTTCTGGTCAGCTGATTGATTGTTCTGGTCACCAAATATGTGGAAATTAAAATATCAGCCAGAAAACTTAAAATTCTAGACCATCATTTATGAAAAAGAACTTCAAGCCACTCTACATAGCCCTTCTACATTCTACAGTCAAGAATGCTGGAATTTGAAGAACATTCTCTTCTGGGCAATACTTCCTGCCTGAAAAAAAATTCAATACTTCCCACTTTGATTATTAACAATTGGACATAGTATTTAAACTAGTTGGGATATAACATACTTTAAGAAGCATTGGTTGATCTGAGAGTAAGAACAACTGTGAAGCATATAAAATTTTATATGTAGTAAAATTTGTATTGAGTAGAAAAAACCCTCTTCATTGCTTTTCCTAACTGTTGCCATGGATTGTGGTAACTGAATTCTAATTCTGTATCTGGTTTTGAATATTCAGCTTTCTTCTGGCTTGTAACTTGATTGATGTTGTCTCCTGTCCTGGAGGAAAATCTCAAAATTCTGAAGTTAGAAAACCAAGAGAAGAACGACCTTGAATTTGACGGAAGCAGGAAGTGGTAGTTCCAAAGAGAAAATTCTCTTGGATGTAAAAAAAATGCTTCCTTTTTCTGAGTGAAATTCTTGTGCTAACCTGATATCACAGAAAGTAAGGGTAGCAGAGGATATAGGCTTAACTGATAGAAAACTCAAGACACTGGAGTTTTTCTTCAAGACTTTAAAGTTTCTGGAAATTTTACTTCTCTAGTCCCGAGTCTTGCATTTATTGAGGAATGTTACAGTTTGGACAGCTGTTGTCAGAGCCCCTTAACTCTTCTTTTATTTGGTGTGATCCCACTTGCATTTTCCTACTGCTGTTCTGCTAAAAGCCCAACATTAATTTTGCCTGGGTTCAGCTTTAACCTCTAGCCTTTGGTTGGTATGCCTGACCTGGTGCCTGACCTCCATGGTATTCTCCACTGACCTCTTCTGTTCTTTCTCTAGCCCTAAACTTATTCCCAGCTTTAGTATGACAAAGTACTAAAGCCAACGTGCAGTGGGACATGTGCAAGCATTCTGTGTCAGGCAATCAGATCTGTCAGCTCCTTGCAGTTACTGTCACTAAACAAAACAGGAGCCCTGGTACATTAGCCGCCTCCCCTTAATCTCAGGGTTCTGATTGCAAATGGCACAATTCATCTACTTAAAAGGATGATCTTCATGTAAAGCAGCTTATGTGCAATTCTTCCAGGAAGATTCTTGGGTTGTGACTACAATGTTTAAAGTTCAGAAACCACCTCTAGCATCACAATTTTAGGGTTGGTCACATAGCCAGCCAAATGTTTAGACTAGATTTGGCATTTTTTTCCTTTCCTGTCCAGTCCTTCCCAAGGACCTTGGGTAAGCAGATTTATGATGGTAATGATGATGATTGGTCACACAGTCATCACAATGCTTAGGCTGGAGTTTGCATTTTTATCCACACATTGAATCCTTCCCAAAGACCTGGAAGAGGCAAATGATGTTGTTTGATGACGTTAAAAGTACTGGATGCAAGCTGTTTCATACAAAGCTGCCTTTTGCAATTGATAGATGCTGATTTTTTTCCAATTATGGTTAGTCAAACAGTTAGTCAAATGTTCAGACTGGATTTGACATTTTTAAATCCACCCCCTACTTATCGAGTCCTTCCCAAGGACTTGGGATAGGAAGATGTTTTATGGTATTAGAGGTATTTTCGCAGAATAATTTTACCTTTTTTAATGTATAATTCAAGGTGGCAAGCATACCTAATACAAGCAGTCTTTAGTGACTGTCTCATTTAGTTATCATTCACACTTGCAACAGTGATTAAAAATAACCTTGCAAACAATGCTCACATTTATGACCTTTTCAAGTCTATAAAACTAAGTACTGTATTAGCTGAAATAAGATCATTAACATGGCCGTGCTTTCACTTAGCAAGCACTTCGCTTAAAGACCGAGTTGACAGGCCCAATTATGATTGCTAAATGAGGACTACCTATATTTCTGCCTCCTGTTTTCCCCACTACAACCCTGTGAGATAAGTTTCTTTTATTACTTCTTGACTCTGGTTGAAAAGAACACATAATAGATACTCTTTATTGTTAGTGTGAATCTATGACCTGAGAATTGTGATTTGAATCATGTAGTTCTGTTACAGTTCAGGACAATGTTCTCATTTTAGATACAAAATTAAAGTTTGTCCCAACTTTCAAATTGTTTTGGTCTGGCTTATTCTGGTAAATAAAGACATAACAAATGATGCTGGGAAATTGTGTTTGTTTGTATAAACAAAAAGAGGAAAAATCCCTTTAAAATGCATGTGTTGTTTCTTGGCATTCATACTTAAATGAATCTGCAGGGACCTTTCTAAGCAGATGAGTAATAGGGCATAATTAATTTTCTGATCAATTATACATTATCCTAAGTTATTGCTTGTATACTCTCTGAATATATTAATATTACTTTAGAAACCATGGGTATACCCCAGGAGTGAAATTCAGAAGGTTTTGACAGTTTCTGGAGAACCGATAGCGGAAATTTTGAGTAGTTTGGAGAACCGGCAAATACCACCTCTGGCTGGCCCCAGAGTGGGGTGTGAATGGCGATTTTGCAGTATTCTTCCCCTGCCACTCCCACCAAGCTATGCCCACTGAACCTGTAGTAAAAAAAATTGAATTTTACCACTGGTATACCCTTTGTTTCAAACATGAATAGCCATATTTCTAAGCTTATTAATATCCCCTTGGTATTCTACCGATCAGTTGCTACTGGGATGTGAAATTGCCAAAGTTAATGTGCACACAAAAAAATGTGTGGCTTTGTTTAGATATTTGATTCCTACTGTTTATACAAATATTTATTATTATTGTAAGAGGGCAGGAAGTCTAGACCAGGGGTCTGCAAAGTCGGCTCTTTTAAGACTGGTAGACTTCAACTCCCAGAGTTCCCCAGCCAGCATAGCTGGCTGGGGAATTCTGGGAGTTGAAGTCCACCAGTCTTAAAAGAGCCGACTTTGCAGACCCCTGGTCTAGACTAGCCAATTCAAATAGGTGAGGGGGGTGGAGCAACAAATAGACCATAGATAACTGGACTTAAAAAGCAGTGCATAAGAAGAAACTATCTTTATAGGAACGAAGTGTTTTCGTGCTGTCAGATAAAACTGCTGCGATCCATCTTCTTTTATTAAAAGGAAATGTTTTTGTAAGCAAAGCATGCAAAAAAAAAGAAAGAAAGAACCAAGGGACCAACATGCCATTGAGGTGTAGGAGGGAGGGATCCCTTCCTCTTCATTCTGATTACAGTCTCTTCAATCTCTTTTGTCCCTGTTATAAGGACTAAGCTAGAACAGATTTAGCCAACCTCCAATGTTCCTTAAAAATTAATCAGATGCAGTGAAAGAAAAAGAAGCATATTAAGTTAAATCAGGAAAAGACGATAATGTCAGGAACACAAGGGTCTACTCTTTCATATTCCCAGCAGTAAGAATAATTTTCTTTCCCACTGAGGTCTTTTGACTTTTACAGAGATTGGCTTGTTTTTAGAAAGAATGAAAGATTTTAAAAAAACTTGCAGAAATAAAATGAAAGCTAAGGCAGTAGGATTTCTGCAAGTCTTAGTGGGTAGTTCTTTTGCAATAACTAAACAAAGAAATGCTTCAACTCATTCCCAGAACACTGCCTTTAGTGTGAATGCATTAAAAGCCTGTGCGATAGCTCTGTATCACAGCAGTGACAAAGTATCTCATGGTACCATAATTAATAAAATGGTAAATATATACAGGAGTTATCCAACCCTATCTACAATCTTTAAGATTCATAAATCATGCAGTAATAAATGTCACAAACACCACAGAACATGAAATGACATGAAACAGGAGGAACATTTTACTATATGTGGTGACAAGTAGAAAAGTCCTGGAAAGACAAACGTGGTGCAATACAGAACATTTTGGAAATCAAATTTGAAATGAAACCACATTTTTTTCTCATTACATAGAATCTGGGGTGGGGGTGGGGGGAATTCCACAAGAAATATATGCTCACAGCAGCAAGAACATATTTTGCCCAGCTCTAGAAAAAAGATACAATTCTGAAAATATCTGTTTGGAAACTTAAACTTAGAGAGAATATAGGAGAATTAAACTGGAAGAATATGGCAAAGAACAGACAGAAATGGGGAATGACAAAAAAAATTTCTGGGAACATACATGGGCATATTGATTGAGATTTTTGTTATTCAATTGTCTAATATAGGATAGGAAGGTTGATAAGGTTTCTCCTTACTGGATTAGTATATACACAATATGGATCACTGTGATTTTCCTCCTGTTACGACAAATTTTATACATTTTGTATTTTTAATCCGATGGTACTAAAATTTTCAGGGGCAGGTGAGAAACCTGGACATTGTATGACTTCAGCTAATTTTCATTCTCAGTAATCTATATAGAGTTCAGACTGGATATGGATTGCTAATCTTACTACCGGTTCGGGCACACAGGCTCAGAAGCATCCGGGTGGGTGGGCAGAGCCTCCTGATGCTGCTACTATTGGTTCGGCTGATCTGGTACAAACCGGCAGCAACCCATCTCTGGTTCAGATGCAGTGGTGGGATTCAAAAAATTTTTACTAGCAGTTCTGTGGGCATGGCTTTCTAGGCGTGGTGTGGCTTTGAGGGCGTGGCTTTGTAGGTGCGGCAGGGGAAGGATATTGCAAAATCCCATTCCCTCCCCACTCCACTAACCTTCTTTCCAGCTCCATTCTCCTGTTCAGAGTAACAAAAGATGATCAGCTGGGATGCAGCGAGGGCGGGACCAACCTATTTGCCGGTTCTCCAAACTACTCAAAATTTCTGCAACCATTTCTGGTGGCTGAATGCCACCTCTGGTTCAGTGCTTTTACATCGAGCTCTGATATTTGGGGACTGAACAGTTAATGTTCTGGCTTCTCCAGCTTGAAAGAATTTTTCTCCTTGTTTCAACTATGTGTTGGAAAATGCCCAAGTCTGCAGTTCTTTAGAAAGTAGAATAATTTTGGGGGGGGAAATGGATCCACAAGCCTCAAAGAAATGAAAATTTATTTTATAGCTTGTCCAAGGCAAGAGAGAAAGATAAATAATGCCACAGAACTGAGGTGGCGTCTAGTTTACAAAGAGAGAACACCATCTTTAGAATGGAGACTGGAGATTATTTGTTTTTTCCTGGCCCTGATTCAGAGTAAACCACAAGCAAACATATTTTCAGTATACTTTCAGTATAAATAAGACAATGAGACTTGCCAGTAAAAGCAATTCAAACATGAATGTAGCAATTTAATTGGTGCCAATTACTGTGTCTTGGTAATGTTGAGAATTTAGCCACAACTCCTTAAAATCCTGCATGTCCAAGAAAATGGTAGTACTGGAAAAGCGATACAAATGGATTAGTTCGATGTGTTGGGAATCTATTGTCTGTTTGGGTTTCCTGTAAGCGAGCAGTTATGAGATTTACACAAGTGACATTTTGTCAGACTTTGTCACTTATTGGAAGCATCAGCAACTTCTGAATGATTATTAGTATCTTAGGATCACCTTCTTGTGAGGTTTCAGCATTTCTCTTCCTGTGTAACTAAATGCGATTTTCATTTGAATTCATCTGATATAATGTATTAGGATTTTATGTTTTATTTTATGTTTTTTTTATGTCTATGCAAGTACTGTGTCATTTGCAGGTTCGATTTGCACACTTATTGCTCAAAGAGAAGAACATTCAAATCTGCACAATATATTTTAACTCACATGTTAGTGTTACTTGTCCCCTTGTTTTTATTGTTTCCCAGTCTTAATCTCCATATCTTTCCTTCTGGTTTTTATATCGATTTATCAGTGCAAGTTACAACCTGCACTTTAGCGTAACTCTTCTTAGCTTATTCAGTGGCTTTAAGTCATTGAGTTCATTGTTCAAGCAAACTGATGTAATTCACTGAGTGATCCAGAAAATAAAAGTTCCTGTAAAATATCAGGAAGGGAAGCTTTAATGCCTCAGCCTGGTTTGTGATGTGATGGGCTAATATTAGGGAGGAAACACATTATTGACCTATCATTTATTTATTTATTTTTCATATTTATATCCCACACCCATCTCCCACCAAGGGACCCGGGGCGGCGCACAGGAAAATTAAAAATGCAAATATACAATATACAAAAATACAAAAGTACAAAAGCTCATTAAAATTAAATTAAACCAAATCCTGCACTAAAACATAAATAAAACCCCTAATTAAAAACTTTGATCAACTAATGGTCAGTAAGCTTGAAGCATTGCAGCATGCGAACTGGAAGGGGCTATTTGTTTTGCAGCCACACAGGTTGAAATACTGATGTTGTATCCAGACCTTCTGATGCGCCAAACTACTTTCCAAATTAATGAAATTTTCCCATCAATGTAATAATATTATTGAGTCTCTTCACACTCCTTCTTTTCAGCTCCCCATCCATTGTGCCCCATTCAATTTTCTTGCTGCAGTGTGACTTTCTTGCTCTGGTTTATTTCATACAGGTTTTGGGACTACATCAGTATAGGTACTGAATAGCTTAGTTGCTTACTTTTTTCATATATTTTTATGCTGAATTTTCAACTGGGATATCTGTCAAGCGCAAGTAACCAGAACAACTCCCAGAATGATAAAATGGGTTTTTTTAAAAAAAATTGTTGGTGACCAGTTTACAAAAATCTCACCAGATACAATACAATACAATACAATACAATACAATACAATACAATACAATACAATACAATACAATACAATACAATACAATACAATACAATACAATACAATAAATAGCAGAGTTGGAAGGGACCTTGTAGGTCTTCTAGTCCAACCCCCTGCGTGGGCAGGAACCTTATACCATTTCAGACAAATGGCTATCTAACATCTTTTTAAAGACTTCCAGGGTTGGGGCATTCACAACTTCTGGAGGCAAGCTGTTCCAGAGGTTAATTGTTCTAATTGTCAGGAAATTTCTCCTTAGTTCTAAGTTGCTTCTCTCCTTGATTAGTTTCCACCCATTGCTTCTTGTCCTGCCCCAAGGTGCCTTGGAGAATAGTTTGACTCCCTCTTCTTTGTGGCACCCTCTGAGATATCGGAACACTGCTATCATGTCTCCCCTGGTCCTTCTCTTCATCATTGTCTGCCTTCCCTTGATAAACGACCGATAGAAACCTAAAGTAGACTTCAAATGTGTCGAGCAAAAAGTCTGAAAATGTTAAACAAATGAATAAGGCAAATGAATTAAAAATATATTTTAATATTGGTCAACAAAAATGTATTCCATGGAAGAGGTTTAAGCATTTTCAGGCAAAGTGATTGGAATAAACAATGTGACATTCTTGTTTCAAGGACAATAGACTTCACTTTGCGACGAATAAAAACACAAAGATGACCAAATAGGAATGAAGGCTTATTCGTATAACTTGAAATTTCCAATTAGTACCGGATAACACTGATACTATTTTGGTACTATGAACTGTGTATGTATAAACTAGTGATTCCTGCAATTTGGGGATGATTGGCATGTTTGGAAGACATTCTAGGTTGTTTTTGCCAAGAGGAATATGACTAGTTGTAAGGCACTGATTTACTAGAATGTTCCTTGCTAACCACTTTCCCCTAGCTCCCAGCATGCTCCACGTTACCTATAAAAATATCCATTTTCTGGACAGGTGGGCACAGTCCAAAATAAAACTGCCCATCCTTCTTATTTTTCTAAAGAGAATGTTATTTTCTAAGAAAATAAAACTTCATTTTTGTAACGTCCACTTAAAATCCAGAGGCACTACTAAAAATAAAGGAGGGCACTGATGTTACTCAAGAAAATTTGTTTTTAAATGTAGGAAATTGAATAGTGCCTGGAGGGTTGTGAGTTGGAAGAGTTGCCCATAGATCGAAATCTTGAATTTCTGGAATAGAGTCAAAGATAAATAACTTTATAAAGTACTGAAAATATAGTTCATTTGAATTCTGAATGTAGGAATCCTACTAAGTTCTGGCATGCATCTAGGGTACATAAAGTTCCCAGCATTTACTATTCAGTCTTTATGGGTATTTCTATTAACCTTCTATTAGTGTGTTTATATTGTTAATATTCTGCATGTCTGAAACAATGCTTCCTTTTTCATTTGAATAATAATACAAGCAGCAAAGCATCTTTGTCTTACCACTGTACATGCCTTCAGTGAGAAAACACTGAAAATGATTCTTCTAGAACAACCTTCCCCAACCCAGTATTCTCCAGATGCAGGCTGAGGAGTTTGTGGAGTTGCCATTTCAACGCATCTGGAAAATACCAGGTTGAAGAAGACTGTTCCAGATTATATGACATGAAATTGATAAAAAGGGCATTCCTATTAAAATCAAACCTTAGAAGATCTCCTATACAAATAACATGAAATAACTTATTTCAAAATAAAATAAGTCTTTTTTAAAAGTGCTTTTAAAATGCTGGAGTTATTTTCTTTTATAGGCATTAGAAGAAAAATCACCTGGCCAGTACTTTTTCACCTCCAAAAGTGTTTCTGAGGGAACTTGATGGATAAACTAATTACGTAGCTGAGATTAGAAGTCAGGGACTTTTTCAGTGTGCGAAGAGAAGTCAAGATGGTTAGTTGCCAAGATTTAAAAATGTTTTATTCCTTCCCCACGACACTAAAGGCTGATTCCTACAGTTTCTTTTCCTAAATGTGGAAATGTCCACTTAGATGTTTGACTCTAATGTTGAGAAAAGATTTTGGTAACTGGCAAAGAACTATTACTATGGCAACTATGACTAGCCGTCTCGATGTACCAGTTGTTAATTTAGTTAATTTGTTAACTTTATCCCATGTTTTCAAGATGGGCCCTTATGACTCAGGAATGTTCCAGACTGCTTCCACTTAGAGAAATTAACAATCACAAGCACTTGTCCCAAGAGATTTGGCCCAAGTTGGGAGGATACAATCTACTTTCTAAAGGAAGAAACAGGCAATGCAAGTGAAAATATGCTAATGCTGAATTTTGGTTCAGAGTTAGCCAGAAATATTTTGCTCTCTAATTCAGCCCATCAACTAAAGTTATTCATATTGTTGGTGTGCAAATCCCCCTTTTTCTGACTGGGCAATGAAAGAAACACTTGCTGTTCATGATAGCTCAACTGGGTGCCGGCCTGCCATTTATACAGATCTGAGTGGAATTTAAGAAGCCAACTTTATGCTGGAGTTAAGAAAAAAGATATGGAAAGAATTGTGGTTGCTAAAAATGAAAAATGGCACAAGAGGTTCAAATAAAAAGAGTGGAAACTGCATATATAATTATAAACTTGTATACAATGAACATAAACATACACATATAATATATGTGACTGAAATAGCAGGAGCTAGTGTGTTTTCTGGAGATTAATCCAGCACTTGGCTCCTGTTTTTTTGCTGTATTCTCAGGTACGTCAGCAGACACTCTCTGCCTGACCCTTAGTGTCCATAAAGGTATTTTCCCATAATCAGTTCCAAGATTGGTTTTTGTCTGCTTTTCCAAAGCAACCTAATGCTCTATGGGACTGTTTCTTGATGCTAACAAGGAAAAAGAGGAAGCACATGCATTGAGTGGGGTGAATATCAATGCTTGGAGACTTATTTATAACATTGGCATTTTGCCAAACAGATGTTTCATTTTATTTTAAGCCTTTACAACACAAACCACTTCTTTTCTGTTTCCCTCCTACCCCTGAAATGGGGTAGGAAGGTTATGACGTAATGGTCCTATATACTTTTTGAAGAATTAATTAATTCTTCTGAAGAATTGACTAATAAGTCTGTTCATGATCGCACATGATTTTTGCTCATTTGTTAGTCCTGCTCTGCACAGAACTGGTCTGCCTGTTGTGCATAATCTACCTCCATGAAAATGGCTCAAAGATACAAGTTCAGCTCCAGAAAGGTTTAAAAAGATGTGTGCAGTATATATTTATATACTTAACATGCTTGCTTATTTATAAGTCAGAAGAGAAGTAAAGTTATAAATCCAAATGTATGCTAAATCTCCACTAGCTTCAGAGGCAATCTGTTTTTGTTATGGGAAAATAATTAAGATCAGAGATGCTGAGTCACATAACTGGGGTCATGCATAATATATAAAAACAATCATAATTGTTTCCAATAGTCATTTCCTCTATTATAACCGTGTTGCTCATTACAAATACTTCCCAAACATTTTCAAAGGTCAGACACTCAAGCAGTGAAGAACATCTGGAAAGTCAGGACTGCTTCAGACGTATCTCACTGCATATAACAGTATACTGAGCCAGTGCAGGTAGGGTTTGCTTAACATCAGGAGAATGTTGATGACTGCTAGCTTGTCTCACTGCTGCCTGGGTGAAAAATGTAGCATCGGACTTAAGGTTTTGTCATTTCTGTTGCTGAAGAATGGTAAATCCTCCAATGTGGCAGAGAGGTTTTTTTATGCAGCCGGATCCTCAACTCTAAACCACAAAGTTAATATCCTGAAGTCCATTTCCCTGCCTTTTAATTCATATGTAATATTGATTTTTAACCATCCTTGCCAGAGGTGGTATTCAGCAGGTTCTGATCAGTTCTGGAGAAATGGTAGCAAAAATGTTGAGTAGTTCAGACAACCGGTAAATTAAAATTAAATTTATTCAATTTATATCCCGCCCTTCTCCGAGAGGACCCAGGGCGGCGCACAGGAATTTAAAACAATATACAAAATAGTACCAATTATAATTTTAAAAACTTATTAAATGACAAAACCTGCGCTAAAACCAGATTAAATCCCCCATTTAAATTGTAAACTATCCCTCCCCTCCTCCCTGGAACCCCCTAAAAGCCAAATTAAGAATTTTGTTCAAACACCCCTAGAACTGCGACCCGCCCACCTCTCTTGATACAGAATCCCTCATCAAGGTGGGCCCTCGTTGACGCGGAGGGCCATACCTGCGAGTAGGGGGACTCCCGCAGTAGAAAAGGTCTGCCTTAGAGTACTTCATGGTGAATGTCATAAATATGATATATATAAATATGTATAAATATATATAAAATATAAGGTCAGAGGAGTTGTTAGACAGGGCATTAAAATTCTAGATGTTATTGAATATTAAAATAGATGTTAAAATATGTATAGTACAAGTTAAACTCAGGAGACGTCTAGACCGGCTCTAAAAAGTTCATAAATAGTTCATAAATTCATAAAAATCATGCATGGTTCAAAGATAGTTAATCATGGTTCATAAATAGTTAGTTTGTCATCGAAGGTGGGAGAGTTAGTTCATATAGATATATCAGACTGGGGGTAGAGGGTGGCTTTGGCCTTCCAGTTGTAAATTAGTCCCGGCCTGTAGTCCTCAAGGACTCCTCCAGTCCCACAATACCAGGAGTCTTAAGGGCCTCAGCTGAAGAGTTCTGATAGCTGAGGCCAGTTTTTCTCGGCCTGGAGCCTCCACTGCCCACCTTTGTCCCCGGTGGCATCTCCTTCGGCCCCAACGCCTCCAGCGCTCCTGGTATCTTTCGGCCTGCCAGGCCCAGATCTCCTTAGGCCCGGCCCGGCCCAGCCAGGCCTTGCGGCCTCGATGTTACCCTGCCAGCCCATGCCAGTCCAGTTGGTCCTCAGCTAGCCAGGTCCGGCTCTGTCTGGCCTCCCCAGGTCTTTACAGTCGGTGGCCTCTGATGTCCACTCCAGCGCTGGTCACTTCTCCGCCCACTGGCCGTCCCGGCTCCGCTCGTCAGCTCCTACCGGCACCGCTCTTCTCCTCCTCTCCTCCACGCCGCGCGGCTCCATTCCACTCTGTTCCTCCATTCCTCTCCTTCTCTCCTTCTCTCTTCCGCGCCACGCGCCGCTCCACTCAAGCCTCGGAGCAGCGCGGCGTTTTGGAGCCTCCCCGGCGTTTTGGAGCCTCCGGCCAGCTTCCCTCCGATGGCCCATGCAGAGCCGCCGGATCACCCTGGAAGCTCGTCCTGGCCTCAAAAGGCAGCCAGGGTGAGCGTCTCGCTGGGCCTGGCCCTAAAAGTTGGCAAACGGGCCAGGCGACATGCCCTAGCCGCCCACAACTCCCGCGGCCCTCATAGCGCTCGGTGGCAGACCGCCATCTTCGCGCATGCGCAGTTCATCAGTCAAATACCACCTCCGACTGGCCCCGCCCCTATCTATTCACTGCCTCCCAAGTCCCAGCTGGTTGGGAGGAAATGGGGATTTTGCAGTAACCTTCCCTTGCCATGCCCACCAAGCCACACCCACAGAACCAGTAGTAAAACAAATTGAACCCCACCACTGCTCCTCGTCTCTATTTTAAATTTTTTATCATCAGTTTTTTATGTTTTTAACATTTTACCCCACACAGAGCCACTCTGTGAGGGTGATGGGCAGTTTCTAAATGAAATAAACAAACAGACGAACAAAAAAACAAATACCTGGTGCTCTCCAAATGTAATAGAATAATGACTTCCAAAATTCTCGGCAGTTTGGCTGTCAGATCCATAGAAGAAAAGGGAGCATTGCTATAACAGGCCCTTGTTTCAAAACTTGATGAGAAATCAGGAAGAATGCGAACTGATTAAACTGCATGCCCTTCATTGACTGCATATTAATGCTTAGGTAATGGGTGGGTGGGTGGGGGAACCCAAGGTGAGTTTAAACTCAAACATATGCTAGTAGGTATATGTGAGAGCCACTTCTCACACAGTTCACAAGCAAACAATCTGATGTCAGTTCAATCCATTACACAGTATCAAAAGAAAATATGGTGAAACCATCCCTCCCACAGGGAATGTTTTCTATCACAAGAATTTGAATTTTGCAGCTGGCTTTTTAATTAGCTGGTCCAGGACACAATCTTTTAAGGTATCTAGAAATGTGATCCCTTTGTTGTGTCCAGAATACTTATTTCCTAATAATCATCTGGTGTTCCACGTCATCCATGCTGTGACTGTCTCTTTTTACAATGCCTCTGTAATTTATTTTCTTCCATTTGTAGGTCGTCTTTAGTTTCTTGACCAAGGATAGCAGCAGACATCTAATATTTTCTTGGTTCTGGACATCCAGAGCGATTCAGTGGAAGGGTTTGCTCCATTTGTAAGTTCTTATGGAAGCCTCTTCCCTTTCTAACATGCAGGACATTTCTGCCCTTGGTATACTTTGCCTGCCTTTTTCAAGAGACATTGTATCAGGGATAGGATTCAAAAATTTTAGCAACCGGTTTTCTGCCCGGTTGCAGGGTGGGCATGGCCATGCTGGGCGTGGCCTACTTGGCCTCCTGCACCACAGGGAGGAGGGTGTTTTCGCCCTCCCCAGGCCCCGGAGGCGTTTCTCGAAACCTCCGGGAGAGTGAAAAAGGCCTCCCCTGGGCTCCAGAGGTCCTCCAGAGGCTGGAAACAGACCCATTTCCAGACTTCCGGAACTTCCAGGAGGCCCGTTGTTTGCCCTCCCAGAGCGCCCGTGTGTGCCCTACAGTTACCTGGCATCCAAAACAGGCCACGTGGACACTCCTGGGAGGGGAGGGGCGGGCGGGGTCAGCCAGTCCTTGCAACTACCGGTTTGGTGATCCAGATGTAAAAGTAGCATCTGGTTCAGCCAAACCAGCTGAATCCCACTCCTGAACTGCATCCTATTGGTTATTTCTATTCTGTGTTTCTCTAATGTTTGTAGTACTTTTTTTTTTCTAATCCTCCAACCCTCCACTTGGATTTCAGTTCCAGGCATTTGCATATAAGCTCCGAAACAGTCTCACCTTTTCATTTTCTGTGATCTGCACATTTACCCACATGATCTGTATATTCTTGATTATTTGTATTTCTTAGAAAAATCACCCCCATCCCCTTGCCCTCTTTCCAATCAACCTTCAGGTTTGTTTTTGAGTTTGTTTTTGTTTGCCAATGATCTTTTTAGTGTGAAGTACGGTATATTTCTTTTAGTTTGTATTTGTAGTCTATACTGCCCAGAATCTGCTGACTATTAGGATGAGTTATAAGTACCATTAAACTATATACTCATCGTATCACAATGGTTTCCCTCCCCTCTTGCTCAATATCAGTTTAAAAGCTACTCTATCATAAAAGTATATTACACACCAGCAGTATGATACCGTTCTGATTCAAATGGAGCCCGTCCTTCATTACTTGGCTTATTTCCAAACTTATTTCCAGTGCCTCAGAAATCTAAACATAACCTGTTGGCACTTTTATCTAATCCATGCAAGGAATTTACTCAGATCAGCTCAATCTAATTTCCCTGTTTGTGGAATAGGTAACATTTCTGGGAAAGCTATTGTGGGGGTCCTGGAAAATGATCTACACAACAGCCTAAATTTAAATTCCAGACCATTTCTCAGATCACTGGTATCAGCAGATACCAAATTATTGGTTGCTCCTCAGCATTACCTCGCAGACTATCTAGAGCAGGGGTGGGCAAACTTTGCAACTTTAAGTCTGAAGGACTTCAGCTCCCAGAATTCTCCAGCCAGCTTTGCTGAAGTCCTTCAGACTTAAAGTTGCAAAGTTTGCCCACCCCTGCTCTAGAGAGTACATTGAGAGATGAGGAGCTTGCATGTATGTTTATTTCTGCACAAAATTTGAGGGAATGAAGTTAGCACCGTGGAGAGCAATATGGGTTAAACAAGTAGAAAGAATGTCCTGGGTTAAGTATATAGAAATATGTCCTGCCAACTATTTAACCAAGAAGATAATGTGGATAATGTTTTCCAAAAACAAAATGCAGACCTTTCAAAGAGCCATGAGGTAATAGTGGCCGGAGACTTTAATTATCCCGATATCTATTGGGAGATAAACTCAACCAAGAACATTTCAGCAAGAAATTCCTCATTTGTCTTGCTGATAACTTTCTCCTTCAAAGGATGAGGGAAGGCATCAGGGGATCAACTTGATCTGATACCAATCCACAGGAACCTTCACATGAGATGGTTATAACATTCCAGGGTTGGCTTCACAGCCTTATCCCTGTTCAACAGATGTGTACAGTATATTAAAATGTGTATGTGTCTAATTGTTATTAAAGAAATTTCTTAACAAAAGTCAGGAGAGAAAAAATAATAAAGAACAGTAAATTGTAAAAAAAAGAAAATAGAAAAAGAAAGACTATAAAGAAATTGCTTCTTGACAGCAGCTATACATTTTTACTTTGCCCTCTCTCTCTAAGGCTACTTCATTAATTCCTTCTTTCCAGAAACTATCCTTCAAACCAAGGGTGAAATTCAGCAGGTTCTGGAGAACTGGTAGCAGAAATTTTCAGTAGTATGGAGAACCGGCAAATACCTCCTCTGACTGGCCCGAGTGGGGTGGGAATGGATATTTTTTAATATCCTTCCCGCAGGATCGGTGGGAATGGAGATTTTGCAGTATCTTTCCCCTGCCACGCCTACCAAGCCATCCCCACATAATCCACTTTGTATTTGCTGGATGTCATGAATGCTTTAATTTGTATTGCTGAACTGGACCAAATGGCTTAAAAAGCAGCTTACAGGATTCTGTGACCTTTGGTCTAAGTGCTGGGATCATCTTAGTTTCTTGGGAATCTTAGAAAGGCTGCCTTTAACCAAATGTTATATACCAGGAAGACTATTCAAACTATGCTCTGTGATAAGGAGCATGTGCCAATAAGAAGAATGGTCCCTGCTCTATAAACAAAATTATCTGGAATAAAACTTAGGAAGTTAATTATGGCTTGACCTAGAGTTTCTTGCTCTCGAATTGCTCATATGAATTCCAGCAGATATTTGTCAGAAAGACTCAGGCAAGACTCAACTCAGCCATCACGATTGATGGCCATATTTACAGTATACTAAGAAACACATCTTTCTTTTCCTAATTGCTAGTCTTAATTTTTAATTGCTGCTGCTACTTTAAATATTATATCTAAAGATATAATATATAAATGTTTTGCTCTTTAAAATTTTCATTATATAATGAATTTTCTTCAGTGTTGCCCCTCCAGATGGCTCTAGCTACAACTTCCATAAGTTTCAGACAGCATAGGTAACAACTGTCAGTAGAATTACATGTGATGTACTTCAACATATCTGGAGGATTTGAGAAAACGGGGCCTAGATCTAGAATCAACCTGGTGCTAGGTCAATCTTCTGCTATGCTGATCTTTCTATTCATATTTGAAATATTTATTATTTAGTGATCCTCAGTCTTTTATTGGAGAATCAGATTATTATTTGATTACATCTTTATTTATATTCCAATCTTTTAGTAGTTTACAACAGGGGTCCCCAACCTTTTTTGCACCAGGGACCGGTTTCATTTTAAAGAAAATTCCGCGGACCGGCTGGTGTAGAGGGGGAGTGTGGGGGGAGGGGGAACAGGTGGCGCATGCACACAGGGAGGGTGTGTGTGAGTCGGCTCACTTGCCACTCTAGGGCCCCCAACGGCGCAAGCGGCCATGCCTGTGCTCTCCCGCCCCCGGCGCGCGCTCTGCCCAGGGGGCTGCCCCCTCCTCCCTCCTCCTCCTCCTCTCCGGTCCTGCGGCCCGGTTCCTATCAAGCCACGGACCGGCACCGGTCCCCGGACCGGGGGTTGGGGACCCCTGGTTTACAACATCTAAAATTATTGGAAACTATATAATAACTGCAACCAGGAATGTGGGATCAGAAATTAAATCCAAATTATATAAACATGATGTGCCATACTCAACGAAAACCTGATAGAATGAAACATTCAGTAGCATCTTAAGAAAAATGAAGGAGGGGCAAATGGAGAATCATAACTAAGCATGTTCTGCATTTGGCTTCAACTACAGGTAGTCCTTGACTTGTAACAGTTTATTTAGTGACTGTTCAAAGTTACCACAACACTTTAAAAAGTGATTGATGACCATTTTCACACTTATGACCATTGCAGCATCCCCATGGTCACGTGATCAAAATTCAGATACTTGGAAATTGACTTTCTGACAAGCAAAGACAATGGGGAAGTCAGATTCACTCAACAGCCATGTTACTAACATAACAAATGCAACGATTCACTTAACAATTTTGGCAATATTGTAAAATGGGGCAAACTCCCTTAACAAATATTTTACTTAGCAACATAAGTTTTGGGCTCAATTGTGGTCATAACCCGAGGACTATCTGTACTAAATAGGGCCGGTCTCGTTCAAATCTTTTGCACTTTGGATGATTTGCAGAAAAATGTTTCTTTTGGTTTTCAGAATAATGTGAGGGAAATTATCCCTAATGTAAGTCAAAGATATATTTCAAAGATAGTATAAATTTCACAACTAAGGATTAATGATTTGTGTGGCTATTACAAGATTAGTAACATGGTATCTGCAGAAATCCCTACCTGTATCTTTGAATGAGTTATGACCACTTAGATGTTCTTGAAAACTTCTTGAAGTAGTCTTCATTATAATCTATTTAAGTCTTATCATTTTAATTGCCTTTATATTTATAATTGCTTTTGAATTTCTCTTTTTATTGCATTGTAAGCCACCCAAAGTCGCTCTGGATAGCAAGATGGGTGGCATATAAATTTAATAAATAAAAATACAGCAGGTTACAATACAGATAATCCTCAATTTACAACCATAATTGAGCCCCAAATTTCTGTTGCTAACAGACATTTGGCAAGTGAGTTTTGCCCCATTTTACGACCTTTCTTGCCACAGTTGTTAAGGGAATCACTGCAGAAGTTTAATTGGTAGCACAGTTGTTAAATGGATCTGGCTTCCCCATTGACTTTGTTTGTCACAAGTTCGCAAAAAGTGATCCCATGACCTTGGGACACTGCAACCATCATAGATATGAGTCAGTTGCCAAGCATCTGAATTTTGGTCATGGGACCATGGAGATGCTACAAAGTTTGTAGCATTGGTGAAAAATGGTTCTAAGTCACTTTTTTTCAGTGCCATTGTAACTTTGAACAGTCACTAAATTGAACTGTTGCAAGTTAAGGACTAACCCAGGGGTGGGTTCTGGCCAGCACTACTGCTGGTTCACCCACTTATGCACTTGATATGCACTGCATGTGCATGCACAGTGCAATTAAAATTGAAAAACAAGATGGTGGCACCGATGGCGCCAGCCGGGGACCCAGTTTGGGGGTGTGGCAGCTCTGGGTTGCTGCCAGTTCCAGCGACTCAGGCTGCCAAACCACTACCGGTTCGGCCGAACCAGTAGGAACCCACCACTAGATTATCCTGTATTTCCATATTCTGATCTGACTCTAAAAATTATCCCCACAATTAAAAATCAATTCAAGCAAATAGATAACATTTTATTGGGATTTTGCTTTTCCTCAATGCACTCACCTGCAGCCTCATACCAAATGCACAACGTAAACTGAGGCAGAGATTCTGCTAAACCAAAATGGCACATTTTCCTCTTTTCTGATTCCCCAGGAGGGTCAAGATAAGTAAATAATCACTCTGGGTTGAAACTGAAGAGAGATAAAAAAAAATCTATCTGATATTGAATATCAATACATGCATGCATTAAGACCACCAGTCCCTGGAGATCCTCAGCCTTAGCTTGGTTTCAGATTTCAGACTGCTGCATTTTATTATCAACTGTTTATGCATTTTCAAAGCCAATCCATATGTGTATATTCTTTTTGACTTCAATTAGGGGCTGGGAAAACGTCTTTCTGATAGTAATCTGGCCTATGAGTAAACATAATGTCATGGGATTCTGAAGACCCCAGAGGACAGATGTTGCAATAACATATGTTTCCAGGAAAAGAGGGAGGAAAAACCCTTTGATTTATTCATTTTATGGAGTGGGAAAGAAATGGATTTACAGAGACCATGTCAACACAAAGGATAGTGGTTAAATTTACTGCAAAGGAGAGTTTTGCATGAGACGATGGATATTTACAGTTTACTTCTCTATGATAATTGATTGCCAAAAAGTGTGAAATGTAATCAAGCCAAATATTGGTTTAAAAACCTTGAAAAGTGCCAAATACTAAAACTCCTGCCATGCTTCCTTTCTACACATGGGCCTTTTATGATCTCATTAATGACTCAGATCCATTTTTAAAAAGGAGAAATATATTGTATTTTATTTTCTCTTAATTTACAACAGCTGTGCTGGGTTTGCTTGGCAGAATCTCAGCCTGGCAAAGCATTGTGGGAATTCCTGGAAACGTATGCTAGCCAAGCCCATCTTTGAAAAGTAAAGAAAACACATAGAAAAGAAGTGAAATGCTTTTCATTTCCTTTATGTGACATTTAACGTGCTAGGAACGCCTGTTTATTGTTCGATATAAAATTACATTTCTCTCTCTTTCTGTTTATAATATTATTGCACTGTCATCTCTTCTTGCTATTATTTCAAAAGAGTTTTGTTTCTCTACAAATTATGCATTCATTGTAAACCGCAACAGACATAAGATATTATCTTTCTTCTTTAAGCGCATATGTGAGAATACCAACCTTTATAAAGGGCACTCAACCAATTTGTTATTTACTAAGATGTTTGTACTTGATCCAAGCAGTTAAATGCTCATTGAATCAAAAAAAGAGCATGGAAATATATATACTGTAGCTTTATTCCATTTGCATGCCTTTATTTTTTATCAATCCTAGCATGTATATTCCTAGTTTTCTTTAGATTTTTTTTCTTTAAAAATGTGAAATCTTTTGTTTTGCTTTGTACCAATTGCTATTATCTTAGCATTGATATATATGCATCAGTGTGTTTCTAAAACAGCCCTTATTTTTGATCTTGGCACAGAATGCTATTTCCTTAATTACAAATATGCTTAGGAATTTGCTTAATTATATATTATCACGGCATAAGTGATTTGTGAACCATCCTGTGGCTCTACAGATCCTGCACTTACTTTTGGGTATGGTTCAGCTGATCAGTCATCATTTAGATAGCAGAAACTGCATGCTATTTTGCTTAGCTCTTAACTGTAAATAATTAGTCTTTTTCAAGAGAGTGGAGAGTGGAAAGTAAAACTATCTCCAGCAAACCTGGACAATAAGATATTTGAGTTGTATGTTGGTCTATGTCCATAAAAAAGATTGAGTTTTGAAGCCATTATTTATGTTGGCTAATAATAAGATACAGATGCTGACAAGAAATAGCCAGCAAGGTGTCTTCACAACAGGTTAAGTGGGAATATGTGCGAAGTATTATTTTATCAACGACTGGACACATAGCTTAGAAGATAACTTGACACAATACTCTATTTAGCAAATATATTCTTCAACAATTGGCTATTGTCCTGGCTGGAAAGGGTTTACTCTCATAACTCTTATGAATTCCCCTAGCCACATTGTGAAAAACAGCAAGTTGAGTTGTGTAGCGATTTTGGTGGCGATTGTTAGCAGAGCACTAAGTCTTTTCCTTTCTTGGGTCCCAGAAACTAGAATCCAAAGGATTCCTAGCCAGACTTGTTAATTATCATGAGACGTTCTTCTGAGTAGGAAAGTTGGATAGCCAGTCCAGGGGAACAATGCCTTTTAACTGACTTCAGAGTCAGTAAGAGACTTTGGAAAAAGTAAGAGACTCCTATTAAGAGATAACCTGATAAGAGACTCTGATAATGATTGTGGCAAAAAATACTTCAATATATTTAACAGAATATATTTAACAGAAACACCAAATGTTCTCTTATTAGATTTGTAGGTAAATCTGCTTAAAGTATCCAGTTCTTTTGGCTATTAAATATGAATCTGTAAGAAACATTGAATTAAGAGAGACAATGTATTATTTTGCAATGCAAAAAGGAAGGAGAACAAAAATTTCAGATAGAAGTGGTCTATTTATAAGATATTTGCAATCATGTTGGTTCATTAAGTGTTTTGTTTAAAAAGCAAATTCCAATAGACCAGTTAATAATTTTTAAGAATTCTGACCAATTAAACATTGACATAATAACCAGTCAGATTTTTAGGATTATTCTTAAACCTACATGTTATGTCAAATACATAATACTGCTACTATTGGCCATAGTGTATAAAACTTAAGTCAGTATTAAATTAGAATCTATTTTTTCAAGGTTGATCAAATTTTATTGTAAAATGATTTTGAAATAGGTATCAATAGCATTTTCTCCAAATTTCAATGATAGTCAAAATGATATGCACCTGATGATATTATCCTACAAATACAGGTAAGCCCTCAATTACGGTAATTGGAACCAGAGTTCCCTAAGAAGGAGAAGGTACTGATTGGTTGCTGGATTCTACAGTCTCCCATTGGTCTACTGCAGTGGTAGTCAACCTGGTCCCTACCGTCCATAGTGGGCATTCCAGTTTTCATGGTGGGCGGTAGGGATTTTGTCCAATACTGAAGCACTTTCCTTTTTTTAAATTTAATTGACTTCCCTACTTTATAAATCACCATTACTGTGAAACCAGTGGGCGGTTAGAAAATTTTACTACTAACAGAGATACAAAAGTGGGGGGTAGGTATAAAGAGGGTGACTGCCCCTGGTCTACTGGAAGGAAAGCTCATTTTTACAATGACAATAAAGATTATTATTATTATTATTATGGTGCTATTTGCATCTTGAGGTAGATACTGATGCTGACTATTGCAGTTTGTTATAAAATAGCTGCTGGGTACTTGGGGAACAAAAATGCTTGTAAGGTCTTATCAAGTGACAATGTTACTTAAGTTCATTCTATGCAGTTGTGAATGTTTTCAATATGGTGAAACACTTCCTTCCCTTGTTGATGCTCTACAGTTGTTCTGGATTAATCGTATGGAGTGCGTAAAAAGGTAAATAGGGAGGTAAATCTATTCTGCTGGCCAGTGCCACTGTCAGCAATGTCATAGGATGCCAGTAATTTTACTAACTTTATCAGCAAAAATCAACCACAGTAGATACAGCTGATAAAAAGAAAATTCTTAAATAAATTATTTTTCTTACTGTTGCAATGTAAAATCCATCACTAATCAATGGAGGATAATTATAATGAAGACCATCTAAATTAAGAAAATGTATTTTTCCCCTTCCAAATAATTTCAAATTTATCACAGGTCAGAGGTAAAACAGATGTTCACTTAGTTTGAATCAGGTAGCTGGTGCACAAGAAGATTTGAGTAAACATGAATATTTGGAGTTCGATTTACAGAGGCATTTTGACATTTCAGTTGCAATCTTAATCTTGATTGGAAATTTCAGGAATAGCTTTTGCTATCCATATACTTGTAATGTACAATTACATTGTGACTGACCAGATATAGTATGTTGCTTAAAAACGTAATACAGTGAAAAAAATAAACTAGAACTGTCTAACATCTACCCACCTTTTGGTTATGTTGAGTCAGAATAAGTTACCTTTTATTTACATTAGACTTGAAGAATGTTTTTCTTCTTTGTTTTCTTCCACTACTGCTTCTTCTGCAAACAAGGTTGGTCACACATACCATACATCTAAAATACCAAGATACGAATTGGCTCTCTTCATTGGTCTCACTTTGCAATCTTCCTGGGGACTTTATCAATTGTGCTGCAGATTGACAATGGCAATAGAAAAGACCATACGAGATTTCAAAATAGGTACAAAATTGTAGAATCTTGTGTAAAAGAGTATATATTATATTATATTATATTATATTTGTATTTGAGTGATATTGATAATTCACTATAATTATAGGCCAAGAATGGATTAAACTTGATTCTGTTCTCCCAATGAATTGTAAAGCTTATGCATTTTAAAGAAAAAATAAAGGAAATATAACCATGTCATTCCATGAGCATGTTTGAGAAATTACATATGTGATGAATTAAAGGGAATTAGATACAGTTTTTTTAAAAAAAGCACAATTCTCGACTACTTCTTAGCCCATCAAATATTTCTTAGACTGGCTTAATTTTTAAAATATATTTCTGAATACTATCAGATACAGTAAGTTATTACTGTACATTATATCTCTAATATTTGGAAGGTATTAAATATTAAAGAGTGGTATATTATAAGTTATATGTTTACAGGGCAATACATATTTATAAAACAATATGTTATATATTTAGGATATATATCAAGTATGGGCCTCAACTAATTATTCACTAATTATTCCACCTCAGGGATATCCTTGAGTAAAACTGTGTTTAAATTCAACATACATGCTGATACAGAGCAATGTTCATTATATGCAAAATAACATCTACAGTACATTGCTTTCAAATGGCTCTTCTCTGGTGTAAGCAAGAGAAACAGTCTCACCTGTTCATTGCATTTCAGTAGGCAGGAGTGGGCCTTGGTTGTAATGTGAGGAATGCTACTGTCTATTCTTGAAATAGTCTCATTTGAGACTTTTTTGAGACAGCTGTACTTTCCCCTGAGTGGATTTTAGGGAGCAAGAAGTGCCTGTTTCCCACTCAAATCAGGCTGACCACAGAATGAAATGACCTCTCACCTTCTCCAGTCACATTCCTTTGCTTTAATAACAAACAGTTTGGTTACTAGTTCCCTTCAATCCCCATAATGGGGTAGTTTCCTATTTTGCAATCTGTGCCAGGAACAAAAAGAAAGCGATATTTTTTTTTCCTGCTAGAGGAAAATATAGGTTCTGCTATTGATTCTAAATGAATAGCAATAGAAGGGCATCATTTTAAAAGGGCATCTGCAGGGGATCAACCCCAACAAAATGGCAGCTGTTACCAGGCATTTGAAGCCCCATGTCTTTTTACATGCAAGCAGCATGTGCCACACACATTAAAAAGGGTGTGTTCTCAATCATTTGGTCACAATTTTTGTTGCTTGTACAGTCAATCAGATGTTGAGATTGACATTTGGTATTTTTATCCATTCATCAAGTCCTTCCCAAGGACATGGGATAGGCATATGTTTGATGATGTTAACGATACCTTCACAGGATGTAATGTATTCAAAGTAGGACTATATTTTGCAATTGGTGTTTTATTACTAGTATTATTAACCTATAGGATGTCTGACTCCCAGAAATTCTGGGCAACTTATATAAGATTACAAGAAAAAAACAAGACATCCCCCAAAAGTAGAGATGACAGAATAAAAACTAGGTAGAAACAAAAGAAAACAAATTAGGGAAAAAGGAGACCTCAGTCATCCTCACCAAAGACCTGTGAGAAGAGCCAAGTCTTCAGGAGCCTTTGAAGCACCTGAGGTTTGGGGCCAAAATTGATCTTGAGAGGTCCTCATTCTAGATGGTATATACTGTGATAGCGAAGCCACATTTCTGAGGTACCAATAGATGGTATTGCTTAATTGAAGAACTAATTGAAGAAACCCGGAGCTCACCTGACCAATGAAATCAGTATTATTAACTGCTTCTTAGATGTTCTTATATTCATTTTATTTATTTATTTGCCGACATGTACAAGGTAACAGGTATTAGTATAGACATGGACATTTTCGCGTAAGATTGGTACAAATAGTTGGGTATAAATAATACAACATGGCCATGAACACAACAGTAGGACAGAGATGGTAGGCACATTGGTGGGCTTATGCATACCCCCTTAGGGACCTCTTAGGAAACGTGTGAGGTCCACAGTGGACAGTTTAAGGTTAAAGATATGGGGGTTTGAGGAACTAACAATGGAATCAGGTAGAGTGTTCCAGGCATTGACCACTGTTTTGAATTGACCACTCTATATTCATGCCTAGTACTTGAGTGAAAAATTAAGGATTATCTATTTTCAGGGATCGGATCCTGCCTCATACTTCCTCACGGCCGATTCGCTCCCACAGAGAGGGACTTCTCCGGGTGCCGTCCACTAGACATTGTCAGCGGGCGACACCCAGGGGAAGGGCTATCTCTGTGGCGGGCCCGGCCCTCTGGAACGACCTTCCCCCCGATATCAGGACGACCACGGACCTCCGCTCCTTCCGTCTTAAATTAAAAACTCACTTTTTCTGTCTGGCCGGCCTAGGATAAATCTCTCTGTCTTTGGGATTTTATTGGAATCAGTATTGTTTAGTTTTAAAAGGGGAAATTTTAGCGCAGGTTTGTTTAATTTGTTTTTAGAATTGTTTTGTATGTATGTATTGTTTTTATTCTGCCTGTGCACCGCCCCGAGTCCCCGTGGGGAGAGGGTGCGGTTTTATAAATATTAAATTATTATTATTATTATTATTATTATTATTATTATTATTATTATTATTATTATTATTATTATTATTATTATTATTATTATTATTATTATAAGCTATACATTCCCTAGAGCAGGAGTCTCCAACCTTTGCAACTTTAAGTCTGAAGGACTTCAGTTCCCAGAATTCTCCAGCCAGCAAAGCAAAGCTGGCTGGAGAATTCTGGGAGCTGAAGTCCTTCAGACTTAAAGTTGCAAAGGTTGGAGACCCCTGCCCTAGAGGAAAGAAAATGTAAAGCTGTATGAGTAGAAGACTTAGGATGTTATTTTACAATTAGTTCAAATTTTGTTTAGTTTCAGAAAGAAGTAATGTTGGGCTTTTTTACACTACATCAGAGTTTTCTATCCCAAAAATAGAAAAATTGATCTGTTGGTTTTTGGCTGTAGGGAATTTTGGAGACCACAAGGAAAGTTTTGGGTTCTATATCCGCCCCTGGAATTGCAGCTTGCCAACACCAACGTTTAACCATAAAGTGTTGAAGAAGGAGAAAAGGCAGACCCAGTCTATGGGGGACATTCAGATCACTTCAAAGATTTTTACTGGCAGCTAATGAAGTACCATTCTGATAGGCTGGATGTGAATAACTTGGATGTGAACAAAATCATTTCTTCTGGACCGGACACTTGAAAAAACAAAAACAAAGATTAGGAATAAATAGGGAGAATGAATCTGTCTCTTCATTAACATATGCATGTATTTATGTATTTGTCCATTTTGTGCTGATGAATCAGAATCTCAGCTGTTATAAGCTGTTACTTATAACAGACTAAAATATTCAGGGTAGGACTAAAACAATAAAATTGGACATAGTAACCCAATAAAGAATCTGGATAACAAGTTCCACAATGCCAATAATATTGGGGCAAGACTAAGGTCCACGAAGAGGCTGTGCCATAATACAGGTGTAGCCAAAGAAAAACAGTTCCTATGAATCTCAATGCACCTTCCCTTATGGTAATGGAGAATATTAAGCAGGTTATCTTGATATGTATGGATCAGGTAGATCAATTTTGGTTAGAGAAGTCAGTCCTGCAGAAACCCCAGAACAATGCCATATAGGCTTTCTAGATCAAAACCAACATTTTGTATTGTACCCATATATTTACTCAAACCAACGCAACACTTGTATTTATTTATTTTATGTATTAAACAAATTTAAACTCACCCACAATATAAGAGTTCTAATACTAGAAAAAAGTATAATGAAACTAAATCACCTTCTAATACTAAAGCCATTCTAATACTAAAGCCTAAATAAAACAGTTGTGAGCAATTCAGGACAGATGAAAGGAAGCTCTTCTTGAGATAGCACATAATTCAGCTGTAAAGATTAATACCCCAATATGCAAAGATGGAGACCACATAGTATGCCTCTAAAAGACACCTAATTAAGGAGGGTCTCCATCACTGCTAGGAACTATGCATTATACATTCCCTCTGGGTTAAGAGGGAAGGATACCTCAGAGCAGTAGTCACTGTGGAATATAACATCAGTGTGGAATATAAAGGGAACAGCACTCATATCCTATTGTTAGACTTCCTATGATCACCTAGTTGGTCACTATGGGAACAGGACGTTAGATGAGATGAAGCTGTGAGAATAGAATTTGATGTAACTTAATATAGTACAATAAGAAAAGATGCATTTGCCCAAACATTTGTCTTCTGATTGTCCACAGATCAGAATTGAAAAAGAGATACTTAAAGACACCTAAAGAGATAAAAGAAAAAAGTTCTGCTTTAATAAGATTCAGGGTTGTAAATATTTGCATGTTAATATGAGCATGCTCCTCATTGGGCTCACATTATCTAGCCTTGCTTCAGTTTCCACTGATTCTGCAATGCTTGCAAGCATTGCCATCTTTTCACAGTAATTTCTTCTCAATTCTCTTTTCCCAGGGTAACTCAAGTACTGTTTATCATTAAAACCCTTGTTATCATGTCTTGCTTATCCAGAGGCAACCTCAACTCCCTGATACGCCTCCCTATCTCCAGATGCAAATGTGTGACGCTAATTATTTGTATTCTGTCTGGCAAGGTCAAACAGGCAGCATTTGATGGAATCCATATGGCTTTTGAATGAAACTTAGATTCTAGGAGTAGTCTTTAAAACCTTTTATATAAACAACATGAGTAGACAGAAAGAGCAACTTTTTACAGTGTTGGAAACATTGCTTGTCTGTGGATAATGTGGCACACTGAATTCTTCTGGGAAAGGGACTCATAAGAGATAGAAGGAGTGCTCTCATAAGAGGAATCAGTCACTTTGTTGTCTTTCTCACCAAGTCAAAATTGGGTGGGGGGGAGTTGAAAAGAAGTGCCTGTTTTTTAAAAACAACATTGTCTTACATTCTGCCTATTGGAGGCCCTCCACTACAACGGATTAAAAAAACAGAACAGCCAAAATATCCAAGAGTGATATTTCCATTCTCTGGTACTACTTTTGTAACTTCAATTACAACTAACTAATAGGAGCAACTACAGTTGACAAATAACAGTTTGGGCAACTTGGTTCTTTGCATAAATACAAAATTGAGGCAAGAACCAACTTGTTTAATCCCCTTGTACAATCTGTATCAGGATTAGCACAATTAATGCTTATCCTTAGAAGCATTTATTTATATTGTCTCTGAGTATAAACATGCTAATACTTGCTCAATTCACATTTGTAATGCCATGTCCTCTTCTGTTCCATAAGATAGCTCACTTTTTTCTTAATATTTTGCATTTCATTGTTTCTTTTACTTTCTACAATTACACACAAGGAGAGATATGTTTTGACAAACTATTTTGACAAACTGTTATTTGTCAACTGTAGTTGCGTCTCTTAGTTGTAATGGGAGTATCACTCTTGGATACATTGGCTGTTCTGCTTTTTAGCAAGTGTGTACCACCCATTCAGAATGGATTGTTCAGACTGTCCTCTGAGATTGACAAGATGCAAGTACGATCTCTTAAGATCAAAGTCACTTGGGAACGTTACTTTTCTTGCCCCTTTGCCATATATGGTTGGAAAGATTATCCTTTTAATGGATCCTCTAAACCTGCAATATTGCCCCAAAATTTACATAGCAATAGCATCTAGAGTTATATGCCACTTCACAGATCTTTACAATCCTCTCTAAGTAGTTTACAGAGTCAGCATATTGCCTCCCATAATCTGGGTCTTCATTTTCCCAACCTCGGAAGGCTGGAAGGCTGTCAATGATTTTCATCTTGAGCCAATGAGAATCGAACTGCTGGCAGCTGACTGCCTGCTGGCAGCTGACTGCCAGCTGCCAGCAGTTCGATTCTCATTGGCTCAAGATGAGAATCACTCAGAACTGAATTCTAACCACTGTGCCATGATGTCTACTTGCAATATGACATTATGTCAGAGAACAGAATATTTTTTTATTATATGTCCTTTATTTGCCATTACTTTTAGAAGTTTTAATTGGATTGTACCATTTTTAGCTGTTCTTTGTGTTCATATAGAAATTTTAATATCACTTTGATGCTGCCTGAGGTTTATTTTTGCCGAACAATGGCCAGAATGATCCAACATACAGTTCTAATTTTTTCAAGTGATAATTTATTATTTTTCTTAAACTCATCAGATAAGAAAATATCAACAGTGGTATTAGAACTTGTTTGTATAAATGAAATAGGATTTATTTTGTCTGCCATAACATTGTAGAACTTTATCCTTGGAAAAAATTAGGAGGAAACAGAATCTGCTCATAAATTCAGATTATACTGGAAATAACACTGAGCTGAGTGTTGTAGAGTAAAACACTTACTTTAGGTCGGGATTATTTTGAGTGGATTTAGATGTAGATGCTGTTAGGCAATTTAGGGCACACAAATGTTCCCAAAGCTAAATAAACAGGAAACAAATTCTTCTTGTAGACAAAACCTGGGAAAGCAGGAAAAGAAAGAATCCCAAGGCTTTTGGGGGGGGGGGGGAGTTGCTGAATAAATCAGAAACACATTGGGATTTACTGGTAAATCAATTAATTCAAGCTGAGCAAGACAAAAATAGATGATGATCACATATCATTAAAAAAAATATTTCTCTAGCATGCTGAGCACGTAACCAACAGGCCAGAGCATGCCCTGTTGCATCAAAGTTTGGGCCTGGTTTACTTCCATCAAAATTTAAAAAAATGTTCACATCGGCATGGCTTTTCAGTTCTCCCTGAAATCTAGACAGTGAAGTACACCCCAGTGTTGGAAATAATAAGGTAATAGCATGAGCATCACTGTTGAGCAAGTTGAAAGGCTTCTGCAAAGCTATTTTCTTCTTGCATTAAGAAGGAATTCCAGGGAGAACACTTGGAGACTGAGACTGAAAAAGGTTACACACTATTCTACTTGTGCTTCATCCTGTGAGTCCTGAACCCTTGAGTCCTGAAAAATAAATGTCACCCCACACGGCCAATTAGTGCAATGTGCAGTTTAAATTAGAGTGTACTACAGTACATAAGGGAGTCACTTTTTCTTAAAGAAATAGACATCCAGTTATAGAAATAGCTACAACTTAGGACATCTGTAGCTATGCAAAATGAAAAGTTTTGCTTAAGTGTTACAGAAAGAGTTCAATTCACAGGCAAGTAGCCCCTTTCTAGCTGCAGATAATTTTCAGGTTAATCTTCAAAACTAAGTATCTTGCCTTAACAGTAGGCAGCCAGCAGCCATTTATGTCCCAAGCTAATTCTACTATTTTTAATAGCTGCTTCTAAGATACTGTTCCTTACATCATTTTGCAGACCTCAGCATATAGTTCAGAATGGCAAAGGAAGCGCTGAGGCTTCGTGTCACAACTCCATCCCTTTGGGGCATCTAGAAAATGGGTGGGAACATATATTGTGACACCATGACGTTGCTGACATCAAGTTTATCACCCCTTGCTCCTCTAAGGATAGGGATAGTCCCTGGCATGATGCCATCTTTTGTAATTTGTATAATCTCTAAATTTATGCAACATTTCAAACTCATAGCAAAAGGGTAGGAGCTCTGGAGCATGTAGAAGCTGTCTGCAGCTCCTTCTGGGGATCATCCAGCTACTCCTCGGGAAACAAGAACTTTTTGCCTTTAAATCCAAAATGCTGTTAAGTCCTACCGGCCTTTCCAGTGTTTTTCAGGCTTTCACATTGCTACATGGTGCATCTGCATAATAATGATCAGCACAGTTGGAACAGATGTTTAAAACCTGTTATTATACTTGATAGTAATAGGAATACATGATCAATAGCATACTTTCCATGAATGCTCTACATTCTCATCTCTTTGCTTGTTTCATAATTTTCACAGAGGCATAGTTGGAATATTTTAATTAGAGCTGTCAATGCACTGTTATTTGATAAACTTTATATTCCTTTCCATGTCTGAGTTTAGTGGGAACAAAGTGGAGCTTTAAAGCTTTTTAATTATCTCTTGAGGGAGATGTGAAAAATGATCCGCACAACCTGTTTTTGACTGGCAGAGTGCTTTTGGAGGCTGGGGGGCGCACATGACCCATTTTGCTAGCAGAAGCACCATGGGCCGGTCCATTGATATTCCCAGGCCAGTCCTGTGGCCTCGATTTAAGCACCGTGGGCCTTGAGTTTGACACCCCTGATGTAGAAGGATTTGTACCCTCTATTACATTTGTACAGTTTATAGGCTGCCAGTAGAAACTGTGGTTAAATGCAAAAGGAACATAGCTTTCTTTACAGAATCTACACAGAGCCTTGCAACCCTACTGTACTTCCAGATTTGCATATGAAAATGTGTTGAGAAGGCAAATAAATGTGCTTAATACTAGGAGCTATCTATAGTATCAGATGATAGTAACACATGTTCTTTATTGCTTTATTACTCTCTTCAAAAGTAATAGTTGCAATAGTTGCAAAATAGTTTCCTAGAATGTTACATTTTTTTCTCCAAATCCTTTTTCTTTTGGTGTTCTTCCATCTGGAAAATGCTACAGACTCAGGCTTAAGAAACTGACTGTACCTGAGAAGGCAGTCTGCTCAATCTAGTTTCTTGGTGCTCAATTTTTCACTTATAAAATGGAAATAGAACTTACATATGCCACGAACATAATTTACTTATGGGCAACTTGCAAATATGAGCATACTCACATAAACACACACAAACACTCATACATCCCTGCGGCCGATCCGCTCCCACAGAGAGGGACTTCTCCGGGTGCCGTCCACCAGGCAATGCCAGCGGGCGACGCCCAGGGGAAGGGCCTTCTCTGTGGTGGGCCCAACCCTCTGGAACGACCTACCCCCTGACCTCAGAACAACCACGGACCTCCGCACCTTCCGCCAGAAATTAAAGACACTCCTGTTCCATCAGGCCGGTTTGGCCTAAGTTAATTACCTAGCCTTCAGTCTGTATCATAAATTGTTTTAATTGGATTTTAAATGAATTATGTTTTAACTTGTTAAATTTTAGCACAGGGATATTTATTTAATTTGATTTTAATTATTTATATTTTATATTGTGTGTTTTAACTTCCTGTGCACCGCCCCGTGTCCCTTTGGGGAGAAGGTGCGGTTATATAAATTCGAGAAATAATAATAATAATAATAATAATAATAATAATAATAATAATAATAATAATAATAATAATAATAATAATAATAATACTGTTTCAAAGACAAGAAAAAGGACTTCAGAGCATGCTCTGGAACACTTCTTTATCTCCAAGTTCAGTGCATGGGTTGTCATCCATCTAGAGAAGAGGTGTGGAACTCTGAATATGAATCACTACATACAAAAAAACCCCAAAGAGTAAGATATAGTGGTTTTCATAGATATATCCCTCATTCAGCTTCTATGTCCAAATTGTAAAGTAAATTGACCTCGGATGATGTAAGAAATTATGAAAAATAGTCACAAGATACTTCTTATCTCATTACATTAAGATGTTGTGGTTATGATTCAGTGCCAGCCCTTTTCCAAAACTAAAGTCATGCAGTTATCAGTAATGGCTTCAAGCTGCTCTCTTGGATTTTTTTGACTTCTTCCCGCAACAATGAGCTCTAAGCCCTATTAAACCAATATTGTTAGGAGAGTAAAAAGCAAGGAACATCGTCTATTTTTTTAAAAAACCCGTAACAATCCCAAAGATTTGCATTGTGGAGACACTTGGCACCAATACTGATTGTTTAAATTAAAGTTAGGGTTAAGGTTAGGCTTGAATTTCCTTTGCCTGTTGCTTTTCTCCATTAAAGCAGATAGCTACTACCTTGGCTGCTATATACAACCCCAAAGAAAGGAACAGATTAGTCATTCATTCATTGTGTTAATGTTATCCTAATATACCAATATTTATTAATCTACCCTTGGCCATGGCATATACTGCCCACTCTCCAGATTCCTATGCATCACCGGTTTGGCTTTTCTTTTTACAGGGTACTGCATGAAACAGAACTGACAGCCACGATGCCTGCTTTCTTTCCGAAGATGCTAGTCTTCTTGGTCCTTTTCCTCACAAGTAAGCAAACACCTGGGCATATTATGGATGTGCAAATGCTTCTATGGAAAGCACTCACAAAACTTCCATTTTGTACTGAGAGAGGCTATGAGTGGCTATCTTTCATGTAGAGAGCGAGAGAGAAAAGTCTCCCGAATCACATTTTGTGACATTACTGCCTATATACAATTGCTTCGACATCTTAAATTTAAACGAATAGCATTTGCTTCTTAGCTGCAACATGCACGTTGCCTTGCGCATGCACGCGCACACACACATACGTCTGTGACTCAGTCTTGCAGAATTTGTTGTATTAAACAAGCCAACCAATTTACCGCCCATTTAATATATACATAAAGACGTCCCATTGATTTCCATGAAAATTAGTTTCACGTTGATGACCACCTTTGGTTAGGCACTCTAAAGGTGGGGGTGTCGGATATAATCAATTGAAGTTGGAGTCCCAGCATAGAAGCCCTGCTGTGTGTGCAAATCAATTGTGCATGTGCACGGGACAGGCGGAGTTTACTGGGCTGCTGCTTTAGAATCTTCCCTAGTCCTGAGGATAGGAAGGTTAATGCCTCAAGGAAAAAAAGCTGAAAAAAGGCCGTGGGTATATGTTGAAATAATACCTTTTTCCCTGGATCCATTTCAGTTGATAACACTGCTTTGTTTCAGGAGGAACAGGAATATTGTTTCAAAAAGGAATTCAAAGAAGTGGTTTGTACACCATCCCCACTTTTACCTTGGAGAGTCCGATTTTCTTTTTTCCTAATTGCAGCATTTGTCTTACTAAAGATGAGTCCGGGATCATCAACGTAAACCTTCTCAGCTGGCTTCTACGTCTACAGCAGGTGTTTTAATGAGTATAAGGCAAAAGCAGAGGCAGGTTACCCTACCAAAAATACTCCTGTGAAGCTTCCATTTTCTCAGATGACAAACCTGGCATTCATTAGGTGCAGGGGGGGGAGGGAAGGGAGAGCCTGCCTCAATTTACTTTAAACCCTCATTACTTTTTTCAGCCTTCTCTTTTTCCTTCTCTCAAAAGTAGGAAAGAAAGAGCGGTTTGGTACTGGCAGGTCACAGACACATTGCAGTTTATGAGTTGGCATCCTTTCTAGAGCCTGAAAGTTGCATGGCTTTCCTGCAGTGGTCTGTTAAATAAACAGACAGAGTTAAGGCAGCTAGGGAAGCCATCTCTGAGACATCCTTGAGGCCGGGGACTCACAAAGTGAAGATGCAGAGCCTTGGCAGACAATGAATCAACATGACAGTTTCCAGTTTCCAAGAATTCTGCCACCGTTGCTGTCTTAAATCCCATCCCTAAATTTTAGTGCAGAGGTTCCCAAACTTGGGAACTTTAAGACTTGTGAACTTCAACTCCCAGAATTCTCCAGCCAGCATAGCTGGCTGGAGAATTCTGGGAGTTGAAGTCCACAAGTCTTAAAGTTCCCAAGTTTGGGAACCTCTGCTTTATGCTTAAGTTCCATTGCTGACTTTCTCTACACCCTGTTTTATTTCTGCAATAATGATACCTTTTCGTCTTTTATAAATAAAATAACAGTCAAGAACAGGGTGAGAATTCTGTGTTTGAAGAGAATATTCTGCAGAGCAGTCCAAAGTCTGTTTAGATGTGGGGAAAAGTACAAGCAAACTAGGGCATTTGTTTATTTTAAAAGGTTTATTTTAATACTTCTTTGAGCTGAATTCAGAGTTTTATGGAGCAGAAGTCCACTAACTGAAAGGATCTGAGGGAGTGAATGTGAAGGGAGTGAAGGGAATGGCAAATCCTGTGGCCCCAAAGGAGGGAGATCAGGATCGGAGGGCCAAGACTGTCTTGTGGGCTCTTGGGCATGGCAACACATAATGGTGGTGATGAGCAGGGGTGGGATTGAAAAAAATTAGCAACCAGTTCTCTGCCTGGTTGCTGGGTGGGCGTGGCCACGGTGGGCGTGGCCTCTTGCACCACATGGAGGGGCATTTTCACCCTCCCCAGGCTCTGGAGGGTTTTCTTCAGCCTCCAGGGGTGTGTGAAAACGGCCTCTCCCAGGCCCTCTGGAGGCTGGAAATGGGCCCGTTTCCAGACTTCTGAAACTTCCAGGAGGCCCATTTTTCACCCTCCCAGAGTCTCCATGTGGGCCCTGCACTTACCTGGCATCCAAAACAGGCTGTGTGGAGATTCCTGGGAGGAATGGAGTGGTGTGGGAGTGGCCGGAGAGGCCTTTCACCTACCTATTCAGCAAACCCGATGTAAAATTAACATCCAGTTCGCCCAAAACAGTCCAAACAGGCTAAATCCCAGCCCTGGTGATGGGCATGGGGTTGTTATGGAAGCTATGGGGCAGGCCATTTCCACAGAAGTTGCCACCAATGCTTAGTACCAGTGGTATGTGCTTGTGTGCTGAGCTCACTCCCAGCCCCTGGAAATCCTTGGCAGTCTTGTGGTTTAGCTGCTGATGGTGAATGCCAGGGTTGTAGTAAGGCTCTTCTCATCCAAGACCTTATTGAGAAGGAGCAAGCCAACCTGGCACACATCACTGAGACCTGGCAGACTCCGGAAGAGGGTGGCTCTGCTCTCAGAGATGTGCACAGCTGGGTTTTGGTTTGGCACCAGCAAAGACCCCAGGGCAGGGGAAGAAGGGTGGCAATAACCATTTGAGCATCTCTTTTGGCCTTCAGGGGGCTTGCTTCCCAGCTTTCTGGCTGGGAAGCTGGGCTTATGGGACCCGTTCCTGAAGCTGAGCTTATGAGATCAAGTGGGCGTGTTGCCTGCTATACCAGCCTCCCTGCTGCATAACAGATGGCAATCTCAGGGTTAATAGTGGAGTTTCCCAGGCTTATGGTCCTGGGGTGACTTCAATTTGACATCTGTGGGTATGGCCTTGGAAGGAGCCCAGGAGATCATGACTACCATAGCAGCCATGGGCCTAATCCAAATCATCTCAAGTCCAGCTCGGGACAGCAATCACATGCCAGATATACAATACAATAGCAGAGTTGGAAGGGACCTTGGAGGTCTTCTAGTCCAACCCCCTGCCTAGGCAGGAGCCCAAAGGCATTTCAGACAAATGGCTATCCAACATCTTCTTGAAGACTTCCAGTGTTGGGGCATTCACAACTTCTGGAGGCAAGCGGTTCCACTGATTAATTGTTCTAACTGTCAGGAAATTTCTCCTCAGTTCTAAGTTGCTTCTCTCCTTGATTAGTTTCCACCCATTGCTTCGTGTTCTGCCCTCAGGTGCTTTGGAGAATAACTTGACTCCCTCTTCTTTGTGGCAACCCCTGAGATATTGGAACACTGCTATCATGTCTCCCCTAGTCCTTCTTTTCATTAAACTAGACATATCTTAATTCCTGCAAACATTCTTCATATTTTTTAGTCTCCAGTCCCCTAATCATCTTGGTTGCTCTTCTCTGCACTCTTTCCAGAGTCTCCACGTCTTTCAATATTAACTTTTTTTAAAAGCACAAACCCAGATTTAAAAAAATAAAATAAAAATAAACACTCATTCTCAATTGGAAGTTGGCTTTATGATGTGATTTCAGTTTGCTTTTGAAAGGAAAAGAAAGAGAAGCCAAGGAACGTAAAAATAAACCCTTAAAATAACCCTTTGGATTTAAGCAACGTTAAGCAACGCTTCTTACTATGATCCGCTTGTCAGAGCAATGACAACATGATTAATGGGGAACAACCTGTTGGCATCCTCCTTGTCATGGGGAGATCATGCCCTGTTGGCTTTCAGATCCTCTTATGCTGTCCTCTCCACAGGGAGGCCAGAATCATTCGAGCAATCTGTCCCTGGCAACTAATGGCAACAAAATGGCTTCCAGAGGGAACTGGGGAATATCCGGGGGGAGGGGTTCTGCATGTTTCTGCCAAAGCACCGGTACCGTCCTATAATCAAAGAGCGGCCAAGATTTTGGACAGGATCATACCTGCGTGACCTCTCTTGACCCCTTACTCCCAACTTTTCCCATGGTTCATGGAGGAGCTAAAGATTCAGAAAAGTGTTAAAAGACACCTAGAGTGTCACTGGAAGAAAATGAAGGAGGACTCCAACTAGATACCATGTAGAACTGCTTGTGGTGGTAATAGTGGCAAAATGTTACTATTTCTCCACCCTTATTGCATCTGCAGGGTGTCCTCCAGCAACCATGTTCAGGATCACTCAGTCCCTCATGGGATAGGAGAGCTCTGGTGATCATGTTTAGGAGCACACTGAGTATCTTGTTCAACATCTGACTCTTGGGTTCATTCCCAGTTGGAATCCATACATGGTGCAGATCCATGTGAGATACCTGGGGAAAGATTTTGTACGGTTATCTGAGAATAGTGCAAATTCTATTGGACTTGACAAAGTGGACAGAGTCCTCAAGGCCATCAGTGCAACCATCTCCTGTATCAATTAGAACCTGCCCCTCCTGGTTGATGAAAGTTTCCAGGATGTGATAGCCAGATGTATTCAGACAGTGATAAATTCTTCACTGCACATGAATCTTGCAACTACAATTCTCTAAAGTTACTCTATGAACTTACAACTTTGTGAAGTTACTCATTGTGAGGACCTCTGATCAGATTTGTGCATCTGAGGAAATATAGTCTTAAAAACAGCAGTAATTTGAAAACAACAGTGATTCATCCTTGGTAGGTACTTATGTGATTGCAATTTTATTGTTAGGATGTTTAGTTCATTGCAACACTTGCTTTGCAGCTATTTTTCCATGGAACTTTTTAAAAGTTTGGGCACTACCATACTTGTATGAAAATCACTAGCTTACATGGACAGATTGCTAGTCTAGTCTTTAGTTTAGCTCTTCAGGCTGAAATTAGGTGGCCAACTCAGCTGGTATGTTCTCAGCCCCCTCCTCCATAAAGACCCTGCAGGAGAAGGGTAGTATGGGCAACTGTTGGATCTGGCTGAGTGAGAGCTGTGGATTATAAGCATGCTGCTTTTGTTGTGTCCCTACATAATCGTTAAGTGTTCCTACTGAACTTCATAGGGATATTGAGGTGGCAGGTTCAGCTGTTTGTGGTGATGATAACTGAACTAGGCAGGGGATTGTAGTCTGCAAGGAAAAAGCGGTCTTGATAAGGAAGGTCTGCATGTGTTACAGGTGTTGCAAATCAGCAATATGGGGTGAATAGGTTATGTAAAAAGAGAAGCCGTCTCCTGGTTGGTAACTCAACTGTAAGAAGTGTCTACTTAGGAAAGGATGTGGAACTTTTGAAAGAGGTGAGTTGTTTGCCTGGTGCTACTGCCAGCAGAGAAAAGAGGCACATTGTTGAGGTTTGTAGGAAGCAATTCAGGAAAGTGCTGTCTACTGTATCATTTCCCATGGATTTCCTGGCAATTTTCATTTTCCTTTCACATCCTTAGCTTGTTTAGATTTCTTCAACACAAATCACAGCAGGCACTTCAGTAACAGGGGTCAAAACGAATGGGTCAGAATATGCCCTGTTCTAGGAAGGAAAAAAAATCTTTATTACACTGGAGTTTTCCAGTTGTTCTGTACACAATGCCTGAATTATACTCACATCGTGCAATTACTCATAATTTATTGTTCTGCTGGAGACCAATCTCAGGCTCTTCCTAGAAGGAAAAGGCATTAGATGGAAAACAAGACCCTTTCATTTATGGCAATGAATTCATTTTTAGTCAAATATCTTGACTGGTTGGCCTCTAGCCCGTGCCTCCAAATGGAAAATGATTTTGCTTTTCAAGCAGTTCAAATGTTTAGATTTTACAGAAACATGTTGCTTTGTTTTTATCCTGACCTTGCATTCATTTCTGCTGTCCTTTGTGTTCTGTCTCTTGCTTATTTGATTTCCAAATGATCTCTTAAAGGTGCAAAAGAAATCAGCTCCCTGGAAATTACTCCCAGTGCCCACGAAGTTGTCCTCAATCTCTACACTGATTTTACCCTGAAATGTTCAGACCACAATGAGGTTATCTGGAAAACAGACAACAAACATACCAAATTAGACACTGTCCTGGAGAAAAGGGGCACCATTTTTACCAATACCCTCACGTTAAGGAACTTGACTGGTTTGAACACAGGTGAATATTCCTGTTCCGACGATCAACATCTGGCTGGAAAGGCCATCTACATTTTTGTACCAGGTATTGGCGATTGCACAACTTTGATACTTCTAATGCTGTCATTTATGCTTCATGTGTATGCAGGTTTTTTGGTTCTGTGGAATGAACAGAAAGTTCGGAAGAAGAAAAAACAATGACTCTGTTCTGGATGTAAACATGGCTTTTTCCAGATAACTCAGTCAAATTTACACATTTTCCCAGCCACACAACTTTTCCTAGAATAGTAATAATACAGAATTTGCTTCTTCCTACTATCATCTCTACCTGCTGGGGAGGACCTTCAAAAGTTGAAGTAGGATGCCTAGATTTAAATATCATTTTTTGTTTTTCATATACTGTATATCTTAAGTTCCATCTACTTTTGGGCTTTGGCTGTGGCCACCAATGTAATGCAGAGCCTAACAAATTTCATCTATAATAATAATACTTTTATTTACGGTCACAGACCAAAAACACAAGTACTACAGGAAGAAACGTTAAAATAATAATAATAATAATAATAATAATAATAATAATAATAATAATAATAATAATAATAATAATAATAATAATAATAATAATAATAATAATAATAATAATAATAATAATAATAATAATAATAATATCATAGCAGTGGATCACCAATAGCTTAACTAAGGAAGGTTACAGCATTCTCCTCTAATGGTTACAGCTCTTAAGAAGAATTTTGAGACCTGAAAAGTGATATATGGAGAGCCATCTCCTAGGCAGTGGGCCATCAAGTTACAACCATTGAGTCTAGAAGGGATGGTTTCAAGGAGAGACAGTAACTTAGATCTGTCTGCGTTATACATGGGGCAAGATAGGAGGACATGCTCCGCAGTTTCAACCTCGGCTCTGTCGCAAGGGCATAGCCGCTCGTTAATTGGGAGCCTCTTGAAGCGACCATCCAAAAGTGCTGAGGGCAGGACATTAAAGCGAGCTAGGGAGAAAGCTCTTCTGATTTCATCTATGAGACTGAAGACTGTGAGATGGAGGCAAAAATCCTGTTCCTCCATTAAACCCACCTATGGTGTCAATACTGGATTAAAACACAGGGTTTTTTTTCTTTGAGATAAATTCCTCTGCTGCAAGATGATATATAAAAAGTTACAACCTTGCAGTCTATTTAAAACCAATACCTATCATACTAGCAGTGGAGATGTATATACTTTCATACACTTATATACATGTTAAACCCCAAAACACACACACACACACCCCTACGGTGTTATACTGTAGAACAGTGTAATAGAGAGGAGCCAAGCCACATCTCTCTGCAGAGAAAACATCATTGTTGCATTTCTCTTCCACATTCCATACTGAGCTGCTCTGGTCATAAGGGTATCCCTTATTGCATCTAGGATGTTGTTTGGGGGAAATCAATCTGTCTTCCGACTTTGTGATTTAGATACGTCCCTAGTCGATGACAAAACCAGCTTCTCTCCATTCTTCTTGGTAGATCTCTCCATGCCTTTCCTACCAAACAACCAGGAAGACACCTTTGTGTTCAGCGCAGGCTACAGTGAAGTCATCATTCCTTGCCGTGTGACAAACCCCAATGCCACGGTGTCTCTTCATGAAAAGAGGGTTAATGATCCAGCCCCTGGAATATATTTTCCACAGCAAGGCTTTAAAGGGCACTTTGAAGACAAGGCCTACATCTGCAAGGCAACGATAGAAGATGAAGAGTTTGACTCTGAAACATTCTATGTCTACAATCTCCAAGGTGAATCTTGGATCAATGTTTACATGTTTTCATTATTATGCACAGCATTAGCCATTATTATGCACAGCATTAGCCAGAAAGGATTCTCTGAATGAAAACAAGGCATCATCCTATATAGGGGTTTATTAGGAATAGCACTTAAGACTTCTATACCACTTCACAGTGCTTTTACAGCCCTCTCCAAGTGGTTTACAGAGTCAGCCTATGGCCCCCAACAATCTGGGTCCTCATTTTACCCACCTCAGAAGGATGGAAGGCTGAGTCAACCTTGAACCAATCAGAATCGAACTACTAGCAGTCAGCAGAATTGACCTACATTCTAACCACTGCGCCACCCAGCAATGGGAATGCCACAGAGAAGAGAAGCCCTATTTTTTTAAAAATAAAATAAAATCCTTGGGTTCATCTGAAAAAGATGAAAGAGCGGACTCTGCTCATTGCTGCCTGGAATCATTCTGGTGGGTGGAATTGACAGATCTTGTGTATCTGCCTCACTAAAAATCTTGAGCAAGCTTTGCAAAGAGCTCCACCTTTACTTCCTTTGGGGGAAAAATACCTCAGTTTTCAGTGAGAGCACATTCATTAAACAACTGAGAAGTAAACATCATTACTTGCCAAAGTAATGGACTACTCTTTGGTACTTGAGCAGGGCTGATATATCTGTTATAGGAAGCTGATCTGTTTGATCTGAGCTATAATATTTAAACTGCTTTGCATCTAGGGCATATGTCTGATTATTATAATGTGAATGTATTTTTCTGACTGTCTTACAGCCGGAAGTTGAGGGAACGGTCATGTCCGATCACCTTGTTGATTTGGCAGAGCAGAAACATACTCAAATCTCCATTGTGATTAAATTCAATGCCAGGCCAAGGTCTTTTCCTCATTTTCCACAAGATTTTAAGATTTTAGGTTCTAAAAGGAGAGAATGTATCTACCTTGGGGTTGAACTAGGGAGTCCTTGATGCTCTCTGAGCTTCGTTGTTTGCTTGCAGACATTTTATTACCCAACTAAGTAACCTGAGTGTGTTACCTAGTTGTTACCATCAGCCTGAGCGTGTTACCTAGTTGGATAATGAAATGTCTGCAAACAAACAACTAAACCCAAAGAGCATCTAGAACTCCACTTTAGGGACTCCTCTTGTACTGTAGTTCCATACTGGGCTAGTTATTATTTACTGTTAACATCTTATGCTTTATTAATATTGACGTTTTCAAATTTTCTATGCAGTGAAACCCACAAAAAACAATTTTCTCACTCTGAGACAGTGGCATATTGATTGAGCTTGCTGCAATTGTGTTTTTTCATTTTCATATAAGTTGCTGTGAGCTAACTTTCTTCCCCATTCACTAAATTTGTTTTTTTTTTACAGTTCCTTCCACTCCTACATCCTACATCAATGTTTCTATCAGTGCAGTGCAAACTATTTTGAAACAAGGTGAAAATATCGTTGTGACATGTACAGTAAGAGGCATTGAGTTGATTGGTTATATCTGGAGCTATCCTGGACAGATGGTAAGCAAGCAGACATGGATCTTTGTGTGAGTGTTTGCATTTGTGTCTGTGTTTTTTAATTCCCACAACACTGTCTTATGCCCTAGGTCACAGGGGGCTGCAAAGTCGGCTCTTTTAAGACTGGTGGACTTCAACTCCCAGAATTCTCCAGCCAGCATGGCTGGCTGGGGAATTCTGGCAGTTGAAGTCCACCAGTCTTAAAAGAGCCGACTTTGCAGACCCCTGCCCTAGGATATCAAACCATGTAGTATGGCTGTATTATTATTATTTATCCTTATCTTTCATGTTACCTATTCCTTTAGCATTTTATGACTATTACTTTATTGTTATGATTTGTGCTAGTTGTTTTATCTATATAAATAAAAATGTAAAATAGTTTGTACGAATCCACTAATCTCAAAAACTACTGAACCGATCTGCCTCAAATTTTGACACAATGTTGCCAAGGACTTCTGATAATAGAATACCTATTCATTTTGTGCCTAGCACACGTGTATCGTGTGCAAGGTACACACATGTAAAATGTACCCACTGAAAATGTTTTTACCTCCCTGTAACTCCTCCCACCAACAGTCATTTCCTCAGCCAATGACTCAACAGTCATTTCCTCAGTATGGAAGCCTCTTAGGGCCAAAAAGGCACTGGGATAGCAAACTCCCAGGTAGCCCATGGAGAGAGAGAGAGGAAGAAATACAGTTTAATAAAAGAGGGACTAGGGGAGACATGATAGCAGTGTTCCAATATCTCAGGGATTGCCAAAAAGAAGAGGGAGTCAAACTATTCTCCAAAGCACCTGAGGGCAGAACAAGAAGCAATGGCTGGAAACTAATCAAGGAGAGAAGCAACTTAGAACTGAGGGGAAATTTCCTGGCAGTAAAAACTATTAACCAGCGGAACAGCTTGCCACCAGAAGTAATGGATGCCCCAACACTGGATGTGTTTTTAAGAAGAGACTGGAAAACCATTTGACACGGTATAAGGTCTCCTGCTTGAGCAGCGGGGTTGGACTAGATGACTTCCAAGGTCCCTTTCAACTCTGCTATTGTATTATTGTATTACAGTAGGTAGATAGATAGGGGAATAGAGAGAGAGGGAGAAATACAGTTTAATAAAAGAGGGACTAGGGGAGACAGAAGAACAGCCTTTCAATATCTCAGGGGTTGCCACAAAGGACATTCAAAACTGAGCATGCGCGAAGGAATGGCAGCGGAGCTTTGAGGCGATGGTGACCGGAGGCCCATTTGGCTCCGGAGGACGTGGCCAGCCCCTTTGGAATGATCGGTAAGGGCCGGCCCAGCAAGTTGAAGAGCCAGCCGTCACACTGAGGCCTTTCCAACGCCGGTAAGTGTGACGGCTGAGACGGGAGGCGCGGGGGACCGATGAAGGGAGCGCCGGAAGGGAACGCCGGCAGGCCGGAGGCCCTGGTGAAGTGACGGAGCGGCGGTGGAGAGAGTGCCGGAAGGCCGGAGGCCCTGGCAGAGGCCGGCGGAGGCCGGAGGCCCCGATGGAGTGGCGGAGCGGCAGCAGAGTGCTGGAGGGAGCGCCGGAACGCCAGAAAGCCGGAGGCGGAATGGCGGAGCGGCGGCAGAGCAGCGGCGGAGCTGCGCGGACCATCTCAATCCCGGCGGAGGCCCCCATGGAGCAGCGAGGCCGGGTGGAGGCCTCCACAGGGGATGGCTGGTGAGGTTGGCGGCTGCAGAGAGATGGGAGGTGCGGCGGACCGATAGAGCATCGGAGGCCCCGGCGGAGGCCTGTTGGAGTGGCGGAGGCCCTGACGGAGGCCCTGGCGTGGAGTGGCGAGCCTGCAACACGTTGAGGCCCTATGGAGGCCTGGTAGAGCAGCGGAGGGAACCCTCCCCCCCCAGGACTCCCCGGTAAAACATCTACGGGGAGGGGGGCGAGAGCGAAGCAAGGACAGCCTAAAGGAACAACAGTTCCAGCCACCTTGTGGAAAGCCTCTACCCGAGGAAGAACTGACTGACTCTGATTATGACCTATTTTCCCTGTTTTGACTTGACTTGCACTTGTACTTGCACTTTATCTAGGCGTTCCTCCCTTTAAAGCCAGCAATGGAGCCACGGGATGGTTTTTTATTCAAGGTCCGACCTCCTCTACCTATGAGAGTCCCCCCTCTCGCAGGTTTGGCCCCTTGGTTTATCTCGGGCCCACCTCAAGGATGGATTAATTAATCCAGATAAGTGGGAAAAATGCAAGCTCAGGGGGTTTTTAAGCAAATTTTTAATTAGGCTTTTAAGGGGTTCTGGGGTGGGGGGAGGGTTTAGTCAGTCAGAGGGGGGTCAAGACATAGGGCCGGCCGGCGGAAGAAGGATAAAGGAGGAGTCTACTAGGGAAGGGGGACTGGGGGTCGTCTCTGTTGAGGGCCGTCCCATTCGATTGGTCTTGGGGAGGGGCAGGGGCGGTGGGAGACAGGATGTCCATCGCGGGTTGGGGACGCGTGGTCGCTGGTTAAAAGCGGTCACCTGCCCCAACCCCCTGTGCTCCACTCGTGGGCTAGGCGGTCAGGGACTACAGAGCCGGGGCCCTAGGCTGATGTTCTGTAACGCCAGGTCCGTGGTGAACAAAGCCCCCCTCATTAATGACCTTGTGTCAGAGGGGGACCCAGACCTGGTGGGAATCACAGAAACCTGGTTGGGCCCCGAGGGGGGCTTACCCCTCGTGGAAATGTGCCCACCAGGCTACCGTGCATTTCATCAGCCTAGGGCCCTAGGCTGGGGTGGGGGGTGGCGGTTATTGTTAAGGAAAGTCTGGAGCTGAGGGAAACCACTGTGCCTCAGACGACCGGCTGTGAGTCCCTCTTCGTGAAGTGGGGCCTAGGGAGGCAGTTGGGCTTGCTGATTGTATACCTGGCTCCCCACTATGTAACAGCAGCCCTGCCCGAGCTACTCGAGGTGATTGCCACGATGGCGTTGGAGACCCCCAGACTGTTAGTCATGGGGGACTTTAACCTGCCATCGACAGGCAAATCATCCGAGGCAGCTCGGGAGTTCATGGCTTCCATGACGGCCATGGACCTGACCCAAGTAGTTCAGGGCCCCACTCACGAGAGAGGACACACGCTGGATCTGATTTTTGTCTCTGGACAGTGGAGAAGTGATCTTGGAATTGGGGATTTAGTCATGAACAGATCACTCTCTCCTTCGGATAGACTTTCCAACCGTCACACCCCACCGCGGGGAGGCGGAACCGGAGACACTGAGTTGTGCAGGTGTAATAATAATAATAATTATTATTATTTATAATAATAATAAATATTATTAATGTAGGTGTAGATCTACACACAGATTGGTTGGCCATTTAACCAGACTGGGCCACAGCAACGCGTGGCCGGGTATAGCTAGTTTAGTATATTATGGCTATCACTGAATGTTCTATCTTATGATTCATGATGATTGTATTATTATTATGATCATGATTTATCATCTGATGCTTGTATGTACACTCAGAGCTTATGCACCGGAGACAAATTTCTTGTGCGTCAAATCACACTTGGCCAATAAAGAATTCTATTCTAGTCATAGAAAATAAAATAGACTCTGAGATATCTTCTCTACAGAAGTATGCTTAGATATTACCACAAAATGGCAATTAAACATTTGGTTCTCTAAGTGAAACAAAGACATTTATTTTCTTAATTATTACAGAAATAATTGCAGGTGTTCTTTCATAATCACAACAAAGTAAAAATGACATATGTGTATTGTATTCTCCTCTGTGTATCTGAGATTGTTGATATGACAAAGCAGTATTCCACATATATTTTCTGCTGCAACTCCCGTTAGCTTTTAAAAATGTAACATGGAAGCTAAGAAAGATGTGCATTTTATCATTCAGAGTAGCAGATTTATATTTTTATTACTATCAAATATCCTCATTGAAGATGTGTTCTACAAAAGAGAATTAGCCTCCTGCTGCTTGAGGAGAGAAAAGGTATACTGTGACTTTATCATATATATTTCAGCTTCGTTATTGGTATGTCTTCTCCTGAAATCTTACATGTCACAGGTGCCATCGGACACTACACTAAGAAGAGAGGAACAATTGTCATATTTTCACAGTAAAGAAAATATATTAAATGAAAGCATTTCATTATTTGAGACAGCATATCGTTATGTTCCTTGTTGTTTGAGCTTGGGAAACGCTGTTAATTCCTCTGCATTATTTTTACTATCTTTTACAGGTAGGCAAGGAGGTAAAACCTGTGACACATATTGTTCCAGGAGTCAAACATTATACTAGTTCCATCCTAACCATTCCAAATGCAGACTTGGATGATCAAGGTCTATATACATGTGAGGCCACTGACACATATTTTGGACAAAAAGAAGAACAAAGTATCTTTATCAAAGTGATTGGTATGTTTGGGTGAAATTTTTTTCTTTGTCACCAGGTTGATATCAAATCTTCCTGAAATAAGGAAGGCATTTTCAGTAGTACACATAGTGCTGATTTTCATAGGCAAATTGGAAAACAAATCTGTTTTAATTCATTCCAATTGAAAAAGAATAATACAGGTAGTCCCCTACTTACCACAGTTCATTTAGTGACTGTTCATAGTTACAATGGCACTGAAAAAGTGACTTACGGCCATTTTTTACACTTACAACCAATGCAGCATCCCCATGGCCACATGATCAAAATTCCGATGCTTGGCAATTGCTTCATATTTATGACAGTTGCAGTGTCCTATGGCCATGTGGTACACTTTTGTGACCTTTTGTCAAGCAAAGTCAATGGGGAAGCCAGATTCACTTAACAGACTAACTTAAAAATTGCAGTGATTCACTTAACAAAAGTGGCAAGAAAACTCGTAAAATGGGGCAGAACTCACTTAGCAAATGTTTCACTTAGCAACATAAATTGCTAATTGTTATCCTAACATTTATAGCATTATGTTATATCACTTGTAATACTATTCACTGAACCATGACCTTTCTTCACAGAAGTTCTATCTACCAAAAAAGTCTGATATGTTTTTACTTTTTTTTCCCCATTTTTTTTTAAAAAAAAGCTTAATTGCAGAAAGGCTAAGTAAGTCCAGGTTACAGTTTTTATAAATTAGAATAGTAATGTTAAATTGAAGCTCTTTCTTTAAAACACGTAGTTTCATGCTGCTTATTAAAATAGTCAATTTGTGCTAAAACAGAGAGCCAATTAACTATCCTCATCATTAACTCACATTGTGAAACAAAACAAAAATTAATATAGGTCCATTTGTGTCTTTTTTCGGTTCACCCTTTCTGACTCAGAGCGTGGCTTTGTGACTTTTCACACTGTTCTAAATGAGACCGTATTTGCAGAATTGCACAAAAGTCACACCTTTTTGATACAGATCGAAGCCTATCCAACTCCAAACATCCTCTGGTTTCAGAATAACAAGCCCCTGAATTCTGAGAGCAACAGTGATTTTGCTATCAACAGCAGGAATTTGTCAGAAACCAGGTAAATTGTTTCCTCTCAATATTTTAGCATATGCAGCGCTGAGCCATCTATTATTTTTCATTGATATAGTGTATACACCATGGGTCTATCCTCCCTTTACTAAGAAAAATCTAGTATCACTAGTGGATTTTAGAAAACTTTGCACCCATGTGGAAATAGTTGATAATAGTAATAATGTAAAGATAAGAGAAATGTTTTTTGTTTCTCTTTCTCTGTATGCAGTGGTCCAATATAAATAAAGCATCCAGGAACTTATATTTCATAAATCATAAATCAGAATGGGATGGCACATTATATTTAAATTAGTTCTCTTTTAATAAAGGTAAATGTAAAGGTTCCCATCGCACATATGTGCTAGTCGTTCCTGATTCTAGGGGGCGGTGCTCATCTCCGTTTCAAAGCCAAAGAACCAGCGCTGTCTGAAGACATCTCCGTGGTCATGTGGCCAGCATGACTAAATGCTGAAGGCACACAGAACGCTGTTACCTTCCCACCAAAGGTGGTTCCTAGCTTTTATACTTGCATTTTTACATGCTTTTGAACTGCTAGGTTGGCAGAAGCTGGGACAAGTAATGGGAGCTCACTCTGTTACGCAGCGCTAAGGATTCGAACCGCCGAACTGTCTTAACCACTGAGCCACCACTTCCCTTCATTTAATTTAATCACTCCATTTAACTTAACTAAAATGGGTTTCTCTCTTTGAGTGGAAAGCATCCCCCTTCAAAAGTAACATAATTTGTGCCTCCATATAAGTTCTAAGTTCTAAGTTTATTATATTTATATATAGGCTCCATTATCTCGACCGTTGCAAGATTCTTTTTTTTCCCTCCAGGTATCAAACTACTCTGACCCTTGTAAGGGTGAAAGCAAGTGAGGGAGGTCTGTACACTGTCCGAGCATTTCATGAAGATGACTTAAAAGAGCTCTCCTTTTATTTGCAGATTAATGGTGAGCACACTCCTTACAATCAATCAGTTTTATTTACGCCAAAAGTATCTCTTTGAAAAGATTATATTTTATTAAACGTGTGTTTATTTTAAGTCATATTTTAAATATTCAGGACAGAGCAATTAGTTTTCACTTAAATATACCAAGAGAAGGGTGAATCACCATGTGTGTGTGGGGGGTGGAGGTGGTGTTATAACAGTTATAACTTGAGGACCTGGTCATAAGTAGGGGTTTTATGAGGGGGGGAGTCTGTTGTAATTTTGACAGGTCACTAAGGGAGTAGTCATATAGTAAGTCAAGGATTATCTGCATATCACAGACTCTCATAAGACTTTAGGGGATGCAAAATGTCATGAAATTTCTTGCAAAAATAATAATAACAACTTTCTTCCAGAGCCAATTTTAGAACGGGATAGTCTTGGGTTCCCCTTGAGCAAGGATGAGGATGGGGGAGAAAAACCACTTGTAGCTTCCTAGGCTAGCCACACCCCTGCTTGGAACCTCTGTTCAAGAACTGTAGCTATTGGCTTTCATTTGTCAATGCTAACGAGAGTCCCCAAAAACTGGCAGAATGAAGAATAGACATGTGTAGGGGTCTCTGATTGAGAACATAATCCTATTTCTGGCCGATGCCCTCTGGGGAAATCAAAGAAATTGACTGTCCTCTTTTGTTCTGGTCTTTTCAGAACCTGGAAAAGAGGAGGGCAGTTTGGAAAATGAAGCAAGCTGTGAATGTCCGCACATTCCTCCTTTATCAGCTACAGCTGAACATTAGCGTGCAGTAGGGTGCCCCTGGTACACTTGCAGCTCCTTCATGCAGCCAATCAAAGGATGAGGGGGATCTCATTAAAATAAGGAGATTGAGAGACTCCTTTCATCAGTCATGCTTTCCAAATATATTCTTATTCTCTCCTGCTCCTGTTCAATAAAAGCCTTGCTTCCATCTAGTGGTTGTTTGGATGATTGCAGTCTAAACATGGAGCCGTGGAGTTGGGTTCAAAGACAAGACAGGCAGAAAATTGTAAAAAACTGTATAATGGGATTTGAAAGAGAAGAATTTAGGATTGCACAATTTCCCCTTTTTATCCAAAATATAAACATAAATAGGAGAAATTGGACTACTGGAGAAATAATAATAGGGAAAGCTCAGGAGTGGGATTCAGAGAGTTCTGACCGGTTTGGGCAATCCAGATGCTAATTTTGCATCTGGTTCGCTGAACCAGTTGTTGCAAGGACCGGCTAGCCTCACCTATCTCTCCCCTCCCAGGAGTCTCCATCGGGCCAGTTCATCATGCCAGGTAAGTACAGGGCACACACAGAGGCTCTGGAAGGATGAAAAATGGGCCTACTGGAAGTTCTGGAAGTCCAGAAACAGGCCCATTTCCGGCTTCTGAAGGGCCTCTGGAGCCCAGGGGAGGATGCATTTGCCCTATATACAATACAATACAATAGCAGAGTTGGAAGGGACCTTGGAAGTCTTCTAGTCCAACCCCCTGTCTAGGCAGGAAGCCCTATACCATTACAGACAAATGGCTATCCAACATCTTCTTAAAGACCTGCAGTGTTGGGGCATTCACAACTTCTGGAGGCAAGCAGTTCCACTGATTAATTGTTCTAACTGTCAGGAAATTTCTCCCTCAGTTCTAAATTGCTTCTCTCCTTGATTAGTTTCCACCCATTGCCTCTTGTTCTGTCCTCCCAGAGGCTTGAGGAAAGCCTCCAGAGCCTCCAGGCAAAAACCGTCCCTCCATCATGATGAGGCTGAGTAAGCAACGCCCCCTCATGGCCACGCCTACCCAGCACCTGAGCAGAGAGCTGGTTGCTAAAAATTTTCAATCCCACGCCTGGGAAGGCTGTCTTAAAGTGTCATGGCTGGAAGTAAAGGGGACATGCATTAGAAAGTATGCCTTTTCTTGGGGAACCTCCAAATTGCATAACATTCTGTCCCCAGAGCCTGGCTCACATTGTTTCACATCTCAAAAAGATGCTAAAACCTTTTATTTAATAATGGGGATTATAATGTCTAAAATAAATTTATGGGCCGTAGTGTATTCTTTATTGCTTTTTGTTTTAACATTCCTTTTATTTTTATTGTTCTAAACTTCCCAGAATCTTTGGATTGGGTGTCTTCTTTTTTTCTTTTTGGCTGGGGAAGAATGGTAGCTAATAAAAAAAAAAAAGGGTCATTTGATCTTCTAACGCAATTTTCATTTGACACTGTTCTCAAGGGCTTCTTTTGCCTCTTGAGCAAAAAGCTTCTTCCTTCCCTAAAGCCGTCACTTTTTTAGTGGGTCTTGAAATCATCCCATTAAGGAGTAGAACAGTTTCCCATTCTTCCTTCGAAGTGCGCAGTGTGGTTGTTATTGTTACTCCAGACTTTCTTTTGTCATGTGCTACTGTCCATGCCCAGCTCCCTGGCTCAAAGTTAGTAAAAACTACTCAGAAACTCAACATTGCATGAAAAGAATTTTAATGCAGGGGTATCTGTGGGAGAGAAAGCAATGGGAATTTATTTTATTTTTAAAGTTAAATTGGGAGCCACAACAGTGCAGTTGAAACTGCACCATTTTTTTTATGAGAGCCACATGTGCAACATTACTAAATGTGCTTCAACCATAAAGTTGTGGGGGACCATCTTGACATTTCATTATTTATTAGAATAAAGCTGCTTTAGTGAGCTAAATTGCTCTCTGACAACAGGAAGTGGAGATCCTTAGTTTCTCTATGACCATTTAATTAATTAAAGGTTTTGATTATTTTTTTCTAACTTTCCCACAGTTTAACAATTACTTATCCTTATACTTCATAGCTAAAGTGATTGTGATTATAGTCTATTCATATTCATCTAAAGGGTTCTGGTTAGATTCATACAACGTGCTAATCTGAAGCCTAAAAGCTACATTATGGCCTAGCATATTGTGTAAACCCAATTGTTATTACTCAAAAACCATGGTTTATGATTTCAGCATACCTAGCCAGTTGTTGTTTATGCAATAATTGTTAAGAAAAATTGTGCCTTGGCATGTTATTTTAGTGGTTATTTGCAGTGGTTCACATGAATGAAAATTGTATTGCACCTTCAATCTACCATTTTGGGTCAGGGAGCATGGAAATTTTCTCCCATCGCTATGCATGCATTAAAGTGTGGCTTCTAAAGTGTGGCGGGACCACTGTGTAAATAACAAGTCTGAGTATTAGGTATTAATGTAGCCATGTTTTCTTAGATTTAACATGATCCTTAATTTATTCACAGACTCTGTAACTATAATGCATCATTTATTTGCAATCTTCCAAGTAGCAATATTGCTCAATAACTGGAAACTGTGTATGTCTCCAGAACTTTAGGGGATTTCCTAATAAAGTTCATTCCAGAGGTTCATGAATATGAAACTGAAAGCACTTCGTTTAAAAATTCTGAAAAAAATAAATTATATAATAAATGGAATATCAGTTGAGCAAGATATAGCAGTGAATTTAAACATGTTTCTGACTCATAAAGTACCCTTTGTACTGTATTGTTCATTTTTCAGGAAGCTTTTCCTTGCAAAAACTGTATACCCCATAGGTATCACCAATTATTTGTTATTTCATATTCTTTTCTCCAATATAACCAGTCCCAGCTACAGTGATTGAACTGAGAGACAGTAGCAACAAAACAAATGGTGAGCAAACAGTGATTTGTACAACAGAAGGAATGCCCCAGCCAGAAGTTACCTGGTATACCTGTAATAATGACAAATGGTAAGGAGAACATTTGCACCAAACATATTGTGTACTTTTGCAATTAAAGCCCTGGGTGGGGAGAACAGCAGGAAAGAACTTGCCAGGGAATTTCGCTGCAGACCAGTCTTTTTATCATTTCATTATACATGAGGTAAATTCAGATCTTGTTATTGGTTGGAGCATGATTTGAATCTCACATGTAGTAAAATACGCATCAAAATGCCTCGGTACAGCCGTAGGGATACTGCTGTCTAGCATTCCAAGCCCCCAATTCCAGCAGGTTATCTTCCATTCCTCCCGCTCTCTTTTCATTTTTTTCAATTGACCATCAACTTTCCACAGTTACTGAGCATATTCAGTCCTGTTTTGGGACGGTTCCGTTATCCCATATATTTTTGAAGGGGTGTGTGGAAGAGGAGATGTTTACTTCCAGAAACCTTCCCCAATCGTCCCTGTGGTGTTACAGTGGCCATTTTGGCCAAAATTATTGGCGATTATGCTTTTTCCATAAATACTGTGGGATAACTGCAAAATAATTATAAGAATAATAACTGCTGCTCTTTGACTTGCCAACAGATGCCTTTGTGGCCACAGTTCTCTGTTGCTACCCTGCTTTATATCCATGATCCAATATCTTTTTCCTACACTAAAAGGCCTCGGTTCTGATGACTTTTCCTCATAGGAAATTCCTGAATTCTTAAAACATATTTTTTGAAATATGGTGACCGGAGCAGTATATTTCAAGTATGGACATACTTAAGACTTTTCTTTTAATTGGATTTGTGACTTGTCTTTCTTCCATCATGGATACCAAGGGGACATCCAAAGAGTTCCCAAGTGTTTTCCTGTCTAACACTGACCAGACTACAAGACCTTTTTACTTTAGGAACATGCCTGAAATACATGTTTGCATGCCCTGCTGTGGGTTGAATAATTCACTCTGCAGTAGGACACCTTGAGAAGCTAAGCATGAATGTACAGAACCTACTTCTGAGAGAACCTTTTGTGCAGGGGTGGGTTTCAAAATTTTTGGAACAGGTTCTGTGGGTGTGGCCTGCTTTGTGGGAGTGGCTCTGCAGTCATGTGACCGGGTGGGCGTGGCCAACTAGGAAAATGTGGTGGAATTCACTTAACAACGGTCTTGCTTAGCAACCAAAATTTTGGCCTTAATTGTGGTCATAATTTCTCTTTCATCTCTGTCCCACTTTCTTTTTCTTTCTTTTCTTTCTTCCCTTCTTTCTCTTTCTCTCTGTCTCTCTCTCTGAGTCTGTCTGTCTCTCACTGTGGCTCTTTATCTCTCCCTCCCTCCCTCTCTGTCTCTTTCTATCATTCTCTGTGTCTGTCTGACTCTCTCTCTCTGTGGCTCTTTATCTCTCTCTCCCTCCCTCCTTCCCTTTCTGTCTCTTTCTGTCATTCTCTGTGTCTGTCTGACTCTCTCTCTCTGTGGCTCTTTATCTCTCTCTCCCTCCTTCCCTCCTTCCCTTTCTGTCTCTTTCTGTCATTCTCTGTGTCTGTCTGACTCTCTCTCTCTGTGGCTCTTTATCTCTCTCTCCCTCCCTCCCTCCTTCCCTTTCTGTCTCTTTCTGTCATTCTCTGTGTCTGTCTGACTCTCTCTCTCTGTGGCTCTTTCTCTCCCTCCTCCCCTCCCGCCCGCCGTCTCAGGCAGCCCAGCTCCCGCGCCTCCCAGTCCTCCGCCTGCATCGCCCCGCTTCACCGGCTCACCTCGGCCCCCGAGGTTGCCCGGTTTCCGGATGCAGCCGCACCCTCGGCGCTTCCCTCTGCCGCTCTGCGGCTTCTGCTGCTTCGGCAGGCCGGTAGGTTTGGTCGGCGGGGGCGGGGTGAGCCCCGTAGTCCCCGTTCCCCTCCCCTCCCCCGCTTCCAGCGCCGGAAGGCCGCGCCCGGCGGGAACCTGCAGCGGCCGAAGCAGCTCGGGCAGCTGCGCACGCCGGCCAATGGCGAGCCACGGTCCGGGGGCGGGGTTGGCCACCCGCAGGCGGGGCAGGGGGCTGGCCCGCCGGGGAGGGGCGCCCCAGGTCGGCTCCCGGGTCAGCACCTCCACCGGCCGGCGGCGGGGTCGGATGGACAGGTACCGCGAGGGCGGCCCGAGGGAAGGAGGAGCAGGCAGGCAGGCAGGCGCCGAGCCGCCTCCCGCCTGCCCCGTGGCTTCAGGACAGGTCCTGGGCAGGCTGAGTCGGGCCTCACCATCCCCGCCCCAACGGCACACGGAGGGCAGCGGGGAACGGAGGGGAGCGGCGCAGGAGTTTCTGCACGGCCCGATCACTCCAGACGCCATCGGGGAAGACGGGGGGGGCGGGGATGGTGAGGCCCGACTCAGCCTGCCCAGGACCTGTCCTGAAGCCACGGGGCAGGCGGGAGGCGGCTCGGCGCCTGCCTGCCTACCTGCTCCGCCTTCCCTCGGGCCGCTCTCGCGGTACCTGTCCGTCCGACCCCGCCGCCGGCCGGTGGAGGTGCTGACCCGGGAGCCGACCTGGGGCGCCCCTCCCCGGCGGGCCAGCCCCCTGCCCCGCCTGCGGGTGGCCAACCCCGCCCCCGGACCGCGGCTCGCCATTGGCCGGCGTGGGCAGCTGCCCGAGCTGCTTCGGCCGCTGCAGGTTCCCGCCGGGCGCGGCCTTCCGGCGCTGGGAGCGGGGGAGGGGAACGGGGACTACTTACTTCCGGGTCCACCGGTCCAAGCGGATCGCTTGGGATCGGGAATTTTCACGAAAGGGTTCGCGCGATCCCACCCGAACCCTGAGAAACCCACCCCTGCTTTTGTGGGACTAATCTTTAGATGTGCAGACAAAGGAATATGCTACAGTAGCGATGTAACATATTACTCAATATGATGGAGGCATTGGTCAAACTCTCTTGGATTGCTTTCCAAAACAGGTGTGCAGGGGAAACTACTAAGATTCTGGGAAACACCTCAGAAGAAATGAATCTGCAAACAAATTTCACTTATGAAGATGACCGAAAAGTATACATTGTGACAAGCAAACTCCACTTCCACAGAGTAGATGAACCTATCTTTATCCAATGTGCAGCTCAAAATCTCCTTGGTGCGCACACTCAGCAAATCACCCTGGTTCCATACAGTGAGTCCTGCAATAACCATCTTATTGTTTTTGACGTACATGTAGATATGCAAGAGTGTTACTGCACTTGTGTGGGCAGAAGTAATTTTGTGTCCCCTAGCTGTGCTGTACATTTGTGATAACTGTTAATTTTAACTGATAACTGATAATTTCCAGTTTAGTTTTGACCCAGCATCATCCCAGTTAGTCCCTATATTCAGACCACAGCAAGCACAATCGCCAATCAACTAAACTAGTAAAAATACAGCTTAATGCTATTTAATAAACATCAGTAGGTGTCAAAAGATTTACCTAGCAAAAACATGAAAAAGGCAGGCAAAAGCAGGGAAAGAGAAATATATGAAAACAGGCCAAAAACATTATATATCTATCAAAAAGCACAAAAGTTTTCAAAACTACTAGCAACAATACTGTGGGTAAACCTTGCAGGTAAAAACTGGATTAAGAATCTAAATACGTATATTAGGGCAGCATTGGTCATAAATGTATATGTAAATTTAGTAATTCTGTTTATGTTTCTTGTTTTAGATCTACCTTTTAAAGTGATCATTATTTCAGTAATCGTGGCTTTTGTGATTCTCATGGTTCTTTTCCTGGTGATCCTCATTTTCTTGTGGAGAAAAGTAAGAATCTGCTTTTAACCTTTAGTGTCTCAGACTATTAAATGCTCAGCTGTTGAATAATTTTGATGATTTTCAGAAAATGATTGGCTGAACAAACTCCTGAAGCCATAGGAATAATAGCTCTAAGAATAATAGTTGATTTACTTAACTTATGATTATTATGAACTGTGAGTCTACTATGCCACGGTTCTGAGAATAATCTGAAAAACCAATCAGAGATTACAGTACTTACAAAATTCCCCATAATGTAGGACAAGTACATACTTGTCTATAGGAGATAGTATTAATGTTCTTTATTTTGAAATTATATTCATGATTTTCTTAGTGACAATGTGTCAACTTTTAAATGTGTAACTTTTATCAAAATGAGAATGTTAAGAAGAGAATGAGCATTCTTCTTGTAAAAGATTTTTTATTTTTATAGAATGGAAACAAAGCTAATGGGGCTGCTTTTAAATGGCTGTTTTGGGGTCCCAGTGAATGGTGGGATAAATTACAGGCTGCTATCCTTTTTCAAAAACCCGTTGATTTCTCTGCAGAGACTTTTGCTGATGTTGTAATGTACCACTTGAGCTACTTTAGCTCTCTTAAGGAAGGGAGGGAGGCAGCACCCTTCCTTGGAGAAAGGCCTTTGTACGTAGGGACAGACTATAGGTTTGGGTGTGCAATAATCCCTTGTGCAAATTACATAAGAGGAGATCTCCAGACTGAGCCTCTTCTTGCACTGGGCTGCTTCTTAGGCAGCCCTGCCATCTTCTAACTCTTTTGCTTTCTTCTACCAGAAGCCTCGATATGAAATTCGCTGGAAGGTGATTGAGTCCATCAGCTCTGATGGGCATGAATATATCTACGTGGACCCTATGCAACTGCCATATGATTCCACCTGGGAAGTCCCAAGGGACAGGCTGGTTTTAGGTGAGAAGAGGAGGAGCAGGATAAGAGAGATGTTTAATACATAGAAGCCAGATGCCACTAAATACCACCCTTGCCACTGTATGACAACAGATAACATTCTTGCAATTAAAATTAGGGGTTTTCTACAATGGAATTCTTTGGGGAACAGAAGACTTAATCCACAATGAAACTATTTTACTGATTCTTCTCCATGATAGTTGGGAGGATGAGAGTTCATTTGGATAAGGTTAGAGGAGGCTGCATTCAGAATTCCAGGTTTGAGTGTCATTTCTCACTAGATGTCTCTTAGACTGTGAAGCCCCATCCTTTGATCTGCAGCATATTTTTCAGAGACTTTTAAAGGATGCTGAAAGATGGGTAACAAGGCATAACTATATTCAGATTGTAATAAGGTGCCGATATGCAGATTTCCTGTAAACTCTCATAAGGTGTCTACCATTTATGCACAATTTTAACTGACCATAGTCCTCAAAGCATAGATTTAAATTTTCACAACGGATAGATGGTAAGGCCGACAGAATGGCCTTTATCATCGATTTTGCCTCTTGTCTCCCACTTTTCAGTGGGGCTCGGTTGTATATTTCTGTGTGATTTGTTTGTCTAGATCTCTCAATATATATATATCACTTTACTGCGGTCATGGACCAGATTGTAATATAATATGCATTACTTAATATTACGGGGAAACCCAGTAATTCACATTTGTGTATCTTCATAAACATGAAAGAACTGGGCTGGGAATAAAATGAAGGCGGGAGGGGGGAAAAGAGGTTGCCAAGGAGACCTCAGCCCTGCTAATGCCAGAGGAGAAAGGGCCTTACATTGGGGGCTTAGAACAATAATCAGCAGCTTGTTTAAACAATATGTGTTGTGGTACTCTAGATGCAATGTAGTTATTAAATTGTATTTCATGAATATCATCACAGTGGACTTGACAGCACAGTGGACTTGACAGCTATAGTAATGAAGGAGGAATGTCAATATGGGTGTTTCTTTAAATTCCATGAACCTGTTTCATATTAAGGACAGTCCATACAACAATTCTGTCAAGCCGTCCCCATCATAGATTACCTAAACTGGACAAATTAATTGTCCTGTCTGATAGGGTCGAAACCATAGAAACACAACTAACATCCATTGACCATAGAAGCACATTTAGAATAACATTTTAACATCTCTTGGGGGGGGGGGGATACAGCACAGAAAAGTGAATACCCAACAGTGCAAAATCCTATCCCAACTCAACAACCACAAATAAACCACCAACCTAGCAAATAACATCTCCATACTCATCAAAGACGCCATCAAATGTGAACAGAAACATCCAAACACTATTTTATTTGGGCTAGACGACCCCAACGAACATCATGATATCACTAAAATCTACAATATTATCAGCAACTCTCATACATCAACGATCTCCCCTGATGAAATCATCAAAATTTCCAGTGAAGGCTCTGACCCCATGGCCCAGGGACCCCATGATTTTGTAGAGTCATTTTCAAGAATGAGTCCAGCAAACACAAATTCATTTATACAATAAACTTAATTGCCAAAGCCAACACCAACCATAACAAGCTTTGCTCAAACCTATCCATACTGCAACATGCCTGTTCCTGCAAATTCCATTCAGAATTTAAAAGACATCAAAACAACATTGCCAAAAAGGCATTGAGAGTTGTTCACCTAATCTTTCATAGCTTCTTCTCTGGTAATATTGTACTGCTAACTAGAGCATGCAAAACATTTGTTAGACCAATTCTCGAATGCAGCTCACTTGTCTGGAACCCGCACTGCATATCGGACATTAATACAATTGAGCGAGAGTTCCTGTTTCTGTTCCCGGCGGCGACGGACAAACCTTGGGGTTCGTCCGCCGTTTTGTTCTTTTTTCTGCCCCTAACGGGGTGGGGTACCCCTTTTTTTGGGGTCCCTCCGTAAAACCGGCTTGCCTGAGCTGGTTTATCCTGGCGGCGGCTGGGAAACGGCCCTTGTTTTCGGTTTAGGCAAGAAAAGACATGCTGCAGGGGGTTTCCCTTCGCCAATGGAGGACGGCAACGTACAATGAATTTGGAGAGAGCTGAGTGTTCGGGTCGGAAGGCTTGCCGGGGCTTTGGCGGCGAGGTGGAGAGTGAGTGATTTTAATCTTATTTGTGCTGGCAGCCTGGACTGAAAGAACGTGGAGGGGGGTGTTTGTTTGTTAAATCCCCCCTCGGATTTAAAGCGGCGCTTAGAAATGGCTCCTCGTTGCGAGGAAGCGAATATTTTGCATCCGGATTGCTTTGAAGCAAGTGAAAGTGATTTGCGGCTTGTTTCTATACAATGTATCTAAGTCCGGCTGACTTGAAACAATTTTTCTTTTGTTACTTTCTCCTGCTGGCTCTCAGACTGGGCGGTGGAAGATGGCTGCCCTTTGTTCCTGAATGACTATTTTTACTTATGGAATTCTCTACTAATGAAGAAATTTCTGGATTAATTGATTCCTTCCCTGGAGTGCCTTCTCTGCTATAATTATTGACTGTGAAAAGTGTTTCTCTTCTGGGTCTTATAACTCTTTACAACTTTGATTTGAACTGTTTTCTCCTGATCTGCTCCAGCGGCCCCACCCAAAAAACGCCATCTTAGTGGCACTGACTTTAACAGCTTACCATGGCATCAAAATCAGAATTGGCAGGTTTGGAACAAAGAATGACATCAATGGAATCAGTGTTACAAGCTTTGGTGCAGGAAATTAAAGCTTTGAGAGAAGATAATAGCAGCTTCAAGAAGGAACTTTTGGAAACACGGAAACAAGTGCTGGAGAACACACAGAAGACTGAGGAGCTGGAAGGGGGGCTGGCTGGGGCAAAGGGAGAGCTTAAAAATGTTAACATTGAGGTTGGAGAACTGAATGGGCATATGTCTAGGATGGATTTTGAAAGGATGTCATATTTTTTAAGATTTCAGAACATTTCTGAAGAATCTGGTGAATGTCTTCCTGAACTCATGAGTACAATTTTAGCAGACTATTTACATAAACCTAAAGATGAGATCAGGGGGGACATTGACCTAGTCTACAGAATAAATACGACATATGCCAGGATAAATGAAGTACCCAGAGAGATACATGTGAAATTTGTTAGAAGGTCAACCAGAGAGGGAATTTTGAAGGCGCAGAGAGGGGGGACCCTACTTTACCAACAAAAGGAAGTCGCCATCTTGAAGCAGATCCCAAAAAAGATTAGAGAGATGAGAAGGAGGTATTCCTTCTTATCCAAAAAATTGTTTGACCACGGGATTTGGTTTAAGTGGGCGATGCCGGAAGGGATGTTGGTGTTCTGGGAAGGAGGGAGAGTTAGGATTAAAACAGTTGTTGAGGCGGAAGCCTTTCTTAAAAAACACTCCTCTGTCCTGGGGGAAGATTCAGGGGAGGCAGGGGGGGCCATGGCCCCGCCCACTGGGGGCCAGGAAGGAGAAAAAGAAGATACAATTGCCAAGAGACTTAGATCAAAAAAATAACTTTGCTTTTTTTATTAACATAGTATAACCTTTTTATCTGGATGTTTGTACACGACTGCCAGCATAGAATTGAGAATTTAGGATGTATGCACTTATTTTCACCTCGTAGTATTTTTGAAAAATGTTTTTTTTAATGTTTTATTATGAAGCCCTGGAAGGGCCAATGATCCCGACGCAAAAGTTCTCAAAATGTTTCTGTATCCCTTACCCTATCCTTTTGGAAAATTGTAAAAACCAATAAAACTTTTTCAATATAAATACAATTGAGCGAGTCCAGAGACATTTCACGAGAAGAGTCCTCCACTCCTCTGCTCACAACAGGGCTTAGACAACTTAAAACTACGATGCCTTTGGTCTGCTACAATTATCTGCTACAATGTCCTACCTGAAAATGACTATTTCAGCTTCAACCACAACAATGCATGACCAGACAATAGATACAAACTTAAGGTAAACCACTTCAAACTTGATTGCAGAAAATACGACTTCAACAACAGAGTGGTCAATGTCTGGAATGCACTACCTGACGCTATGGTTTCTTCACCAAACCCCCAAAATTTTAACCTTAGACTGTCTACTGTCAACCTCATCCCATTCCTAAGAGGCCTGTAAGAGCTATGCATAAGAGGTGTGCATTAGAACAGTGCCTACTGTTCCTGTTCTAATGTCCCCATTTATTCGTACCCATTTCATGTATTCATAATCATGCTTATACTTATATCTGTTATCTTATACACACCTAACAAATAAATAAATGAATAAAAAATAAATGAAATAGCTGTTTGTAGTTAGAGAAGGCGATGTACTTTATTTTAATTTAATCAGAATTTTTGACTGCTGCAATCTCCTTATTCTCAGCTGTTTTATAGGAAGTAAAAATTACATAGCTATTGGGTCTTCTGTTTGCTGCAGGTCGCACGTTGGGCTCTGGAGCCTTTGGTCGTGTGGTGGAAGCAATTGCTCACAGCCTCAGCCATTCCCAGTCCACCATGAGAGTTGCGGTAAAAATGCTCAAGTGTGAGTTTGGACTGTTTCTTCTTCCTCCCAGCACATGGAAATACAAATAATCATGTTGTCTTCCATGCCTGGCTTTCTCCTTTAGGCTGTTAAGCAATGAATATGATAACATATTGTTAATCTACAGTAGTGGCCAAAATTGTGGAAACCATTTTGGGAAAGTGTACAGTATTTTGGAGGTTTGATGGCTAATAACACCACTTTTTTTGGAGTAGTTATATCAATGGAAAGATAACTTAATAAAGAATGTAATGCAATAACTTTTATGGAGGATTTGCTATTAGAATAGCAGTTATAAAGAAGAAAAGCGAAACATGTAGAAAAAACAAGATATACAAAAATTATCACCATGTCAGTTAATACTTATCTGGGTAACCTTTAGCATGAATTACAGCCTTACAATGTCTTCCCATGGAGTGAATCAAGTCTTTTAGTTCTGCAGCTGTTATCATATGAAACCAAGATTGAATGATTGCTTACCTGGGTTTTAACTGGATTTTAACTGGGTTTTATTGCTGGCTATGTTGGGCTATAACTTTTCATAGAATGCAGATAATTGGACAGACTTTGTTGCATTACATTCTTGATTAAATTATCCTTCCATTGATATACACATTTGTGGTACTACTCTAAAAAAAGTGGTGTTAGTAGCCATCAAACCTCAAAAATACACTTTTCCAAAAAGGTTCCACAATTTTGGCCACTACTGTACCTTCCCATTCAATTATCTTTAATACCAATCCCATGGAATATATAACCGTGTCCATAATGTATAATGCTATCTAAATAATAGCTTACATGATTAATCTGGTTGAGTATCCAACAACATCATCCCGATCTTCCTTCATGTATGCGCCCAGTGTGGACTGCATTTTAAAGAAGTATCTATATTTCATTACTCTATTCATCCACCCTACAGCCACAGCCCGAAGCAGTGAAAAGCAGGCTCTGATGTCAGAACTGAAGATCATGAGTCACCTTGGGCCTCACTTGAACATTGTGAACTTGCTTGGTGCTTGCACCAAAGGAGGTACCATTTTCATTTTAATCTCTTCAACCCGGATGTCTGTCTCTACCATTGCCATTTTCTGGAATTGCTGTCTTTTGTTTTGGCCTGAAGTTTGGCAAATAGATGAAGATGTTCATGTTTTCATTACTTAATGAGCTATTCCTGTATGACTATTTTCTGAAGAGGACATAACTTTTATGTGCCTTTTATCACCCACCCAATTTCCATCCAATGCAAATAAGAATACTACCATTTACCTCTTTCCAAACCACACTTACTGTATTTCAGTTTCTTCATTAGAATGTAAGTTCAACGTCTGCTGATTTACAGAGAGAGTTCTTGTTAGAATTTTGCACTAATAGTTTGTCTTGCCTTTCCAGGACTTTTTTTTAAAAACATCACAGTTTAATATACAGCCACAGATTTTCTGGGTGGTCTTCCATCCAATTACTGATGACAGTTAACTATGTTTAGCTTTTCAAGATCAGCCAAGGCCAGTTGTGTGCTAGCACTGAGTGAGTGCTATTTGAAGGAAACCACCTTTGATGTATAATAAAAGCCCTGTTAATTTTATTGAATCCATTATTCACACAACTTTATTTGCTACTTTTAATATTATAGATACTGTCCTGGTCACAAAATAAATTCAAATATTAATGGAGATTAGTTCTGAAAGTCCTCTTTTCTAAATGCATTGCATTAAAATTGCTCACTCTCTTTCAATTATGCTTTTAAGATTATGTAAATAGCCAGGTTTGTAAATAACATGACCATCATCTGATATTGATACTGCCACTTGCTGAAATATTTAAAATCACATTATGGTTTTTAAAAATTATAACTTGAATGTCCTGCTTACTTTCCTAGTTTTGAACAGGTTCCAGGGAGTTAATGTAGATATGCTATGCTATATAATTTGTGCAGGTATTTGCAACTCTTAAAGAAAAAAGAAACATTACTAGTCCAAATAATGAAAGCAGTGAGAGGGTCAGTGCAGGAAACAAGTTACCAGGAGCTGGTTCATATGCTCCTCCAGTTAAAAGTTCTTGCTTTGTAGTGGAATAGTCAGCAGATGGCAGATGTGTGATATAAATCTTCCAAGACACAGCCACACAAATCTCTCTATGCAATCAATATGTGCTTGATCATTTGTTTACAATCATGATTTTATTGTAATTGGATTGCAATTACAATCAATATTGATTTGATCATATAGATCAACAGATATATAGATTATATGGATTCAGATATAGAGATACATACAGACACACACACACACACACACACACACACACACACACACATGTGTTTGATCTATTTATATGTAGGACTCTGTGTCTCTGTGAGGCTTGGGACAGAACAATTCTCATCTGCCCAATCTGCCCAGAGACTGAGGTTAAAGTTCTACTTCCTCTACTTCCTCTCTGTGACCCCAGTTTAATCTGTCTCGGCCCGAATGAGTACTGGTTTTGCTGGCTCTTCGATTGGACTTGAGAATATTATTTATTTTATCTTTATTTTGTTCCATTTGTGTAATCTATCTGATTCCTCCCACCTAACTCTCCTTGCATATCTATTTATTGTGTATGAGATTACTTCATTGCTGCTGTGGGAGCCCTCAATACCACTGGCAGTTGTAGGGGGGCTCCGTGCCATGTGCCAGTGAGAGCTGTGACCCCCTTTTTACATGAAGGGAGGATCGCTGGGGCAATCGGAGGCTCCTAGAGGAGTGGCTCCGTTGGAGTGCGCTCTGGAATCAGACCGTTTAGTTGGCGGTCGCCATCGTGTGGAGTAGCCGTTTTGTGGAATGCTTGTGGCCAGAACAGCTCCTGCAGGTGCTCAGGGGCTACTGTAAGTGCCGGGAGGCACTTTTGTAGGCCAGTACTCTACCATTGAATCAGGGAGGACCTTGACTGCTTGGCGTGGGGCAGAGAACTCGAGCTGCGGATCACCTTTAAAATGAGCATGTGGGTCGATCTGCACGCTGGTGGCCCTATGCCTTTTTTTGGCCCAGAAAGGTGAAGTAGTGAGGCAGCAGTTCCGTGAGTACTGATGAAATGGCGAATGACACGAGGCGAAGGGGGGCATACCCAGATGAGGGGACATTACAGGGGATTGCCCCTTTAACAAGAGGGAGGTCCACCGCCAAGAAGAGTATCTCCAAATCCACGCATAGAGGGGGCACCAGCAAGCATCAGCTATCCGGAGTTAGGACCAGGGCTGTTGACAGGCACAATAAGACCAGCATCAGTCCTTCACCATCAAGGTCTCGCTCTCCTCACAAGCCTTCTCCTTTGTCTGAGGCACAGCATCGTTCCCCAATCTCACACCGAGAGGGTGCCCCCTGTCTCCTCCTCTATCACCTGTACAGTATGCAAGTTGCCTCGAGGATCTGTTGCCCAGATCCAGGCCTTGTTTGGCTCCTCAATTTGCGGCTCCTAGGCCTGAACTGGAGCCTCCATGCCTTTCCCCGGCCATTCCAGTGATTCCTGAGAGTTTTCAGAATGTGATTTCTCAGGCCATTGCTCAGGGGATCACCTCAAGGCTGCAACAAAAACCACAGACTTCTAGACAAAGCTCCTCTCATGGGACCCCACATGGTCATCCAGACCAACCCAGCACATCAACTGCCCAAGAGCACAGATCAGTTTCCCCTTCAACTGCTAGTGTAGGGTCTGACTTGGAAGAGGAGGGACAGAAGGACATTGGCTTTTCTGAAGATGAGGACTCCCAGGTTCCAGAAGCTCCTTCTATAGTGGGGCTTTACTCTCCTGCCTTATTTGGTTCCAGCTTCAGCCCAGGCTCCTGCCACCCCTAGTACAAGTGAAGGGGGGCAAAGAAAGGGCCTTTTTCAAAGCCTCGGGTGGAAAAGTAGGAAATCCTTACTCCGGATCTTTTCCTTGAGGTGCTCAAAAATCAGTGGGCTAAGCCTGGGACACACCTGAGGGTAATGATCACAGATTTTATTATTTTAACACTACCTTCACTCAAGCCTTGCAGGTTCCAATGGTGGGTGTTCCAGTGGCTTCTTCTCTGCTGTGGTAACAGGGGACATTGCCAACTGCCTGAAGGCAGAGGATAAGAAGGCGGAGCTAGTCCTGTGCAAGACCTTTCAGGCTGTGATGTGGGCAATCAGGGCAGCTACTGCAGCTTTTTTCAATAGAGCAACTCTGTGATAGGACTTCTGCTTTTGATCTTGTTTGTGGATTGTATCACCACCCTAGACAGCCAAGAAACATCCAAGAAACATCGCTAGCCACAGCCTATTTGAGCTGGACTTGTGGCTCTATTGGACTAATTGGAGTGTGAGAGTGACTTGATGGAGTTTTCGGATCATACCCCCTTCAATTGGACTGCCAGGACGATCCCAGCATTATGCTGATTTGATCTCTATATTATCTTGTGATCCCCCCCCCATCTGTCGAACTATTGGACAGATTGATTTTTAATCCCACCTACCCTAATGGATTTGTCATCTTCCCATTCTAACTAACCTGCACTTTACACCTTTACTCTACCTTGACTTTGACTTAAACTTGCGATCAAATTCTCCTTGGGCTGTACGGCCTTCGTGTCTTACCCAATTATGTATTCAAGGCAAGATCTCCTTTGCCTGTGAGAGTCTCCCCTCTTGCAGGCGTGGCCCCCTGGTCTAACACGGGCCCACCTCGAGGATGAACTGATTGCTCCTGACAGGTGGGCGAAGCACAAACTCAGGGTTATTATCCAAATTTTTTATTTGGTTTTTAGGGGGTCCCAGGGTGGGGGTGGGTTTGGGCAGTTAGGTTTGCGCATGCGCGAAAATGGAGGTTGCGCCTTGAGGAACAGGAGAAGGCCCGGGGGCCGTTTTTGCCCCTGGGGGACGTTGCCAGCCCTTACTGACCATTGTGGAGGGCTGGCCCAGCAAGACGATGTACTGGCCGTCACACCAGGGCACCCGGACTTAGAGGGCGAGCCGGGGTCATGACGGCAGAGCGAGCGGAGTAAGGAACAATGGGCGTCGGCCCTCTCAGCCTAGAGCGTCCCGACGTGGCGGAGGTAGACCTGCAAAGCCGGGATGCGGAAGATCTGGCCAGAAAAAAGCTAAATGGCTGAGCCGGGACGGGAGGACTTTATTCCGATCCGACCCGACCCGAGTGTTTCCATACCGACCCGACCCAGGAGTGGAGCTGCGGGAGCTGTGGGAGAAATGGAGATGGATGGTTGGATGGCTGAAGGTGATGGACGGTAGATGAAGTTGGAAGGAGAGAGCATGTGAGAGGAGAGATTGGAAGAGAGAGACGTGAAGAGAGGACAGGAGGAAAGAAAGAGGGAAAGGAGAGAAGGAGAAGGATTGGAGATGGAGTGGAGATGGAGATGGAATGGAGGGATTGGATGGAATGGAGATGGATTGGAGATGGAAATGGAGATGGAGAAAGAGAAAGAAGGAGGAGAAGGAGAAGGAGAAGGAGAAAGAAGGACTGGATCGATGAAAGAGAAGGAAGATAGAGTGAATGGTCAGTAGAAGGTGTGTGGATAGAAGCTAAGCAGCCGGGCCGGGAAACGGTGGAGCAATGGCTGAGGAGAACTCTGGAAGATCTGGAGTGTGCACTGGACAGGAGGAGGTAAGCCGGGCCAGCACATGGCAGCATTTTCCATCAGGCCGCACAACAGACCAACCAGTCGTGCGGTACTAAATGCAGACTTAGGCCTATGTGGCTGAAGAAAACAGTTGGACGGGGTTCGTGCAGGGACTAAACTGCGATCTGCCCTTATGCAGGACCCCAGACTAACAGACTAATTGACAACTGACTTTTTCCCTCCTGCCCCCCAAGGACTTCTATTGCACTTTATTTATAACCTGTCACTTTATAGCTGTTTTTTCCCTGGACTCTGTTCGGACTTGCAACTATACCCCGGGTCTGGACGACCATCAGGGTTCCAAAAATGTATTCAAGACGTGATCTCCTTTGCCTGTGAGAATCTCCCCTCTCTCAGGCCTGGCCCCCTTGTCTAACAAGGGCCCACCTCGAGGATGGACTAATTGCTCCTGAGAGGTGGGCGAGGCGCAAACTGAGGGGTTTTTAAAGTAAATTTTTAATTCGACTTTTAGGGGGTTCCAGGGAGGAGGGGAGGGATAGTCCAGTCAGGGGGCGGGACAGAACTAGGCCGGCCAGAGGAAGTGGGGAAATGGAGGAAGGGGAGGGGGGGTCATTCCCACTGAGGTTTTGCCTATCAGTTCGGTTATGGGGAGGGGCAGGGGCGGTGGGAGATGGATTGGGTTGGGAGACCGTGGCCGCTGGCTACAGGCAGTCACGTCTTCAAAATCCCCGTGCTCCCATCACAGACTAGGTGGGCAAGGACCACAGAACCGGGGACCTAGGCTGATGTTACACAATGCCAGGTCTGTGGTGAATAAAGCCCCTCTCATTTGTGACCTTGTGCCAGAGGGGGACCCGGACCTGGTGGGTAAAACAGAAACATGGTTGGGCCTCGAGGGGGGTTTACCCCTCATAGATATGTGCCCACCAGGCTACCGAGCCTTCCATCAGCCTAGGGCCCTGGGAAGGGGTGGGGAGTGGTGATTATGGTTAGGGAAGGTCTTGAGCCGAAGGAGACCACGATCCCTCAGACAACCAGGTGTGAGTCCCTCCTTGTGAAGTGGGGCCTAGGGAGGCAGTTGGGCACGTTAGTTGTATACCTGGCTCCTCGCTATGCAACAACAGCCCTGCCCGAGCTCCTAGAGGTGATAGCCGAGGCAGTGGTTGAGACCCCCAGACTATTGGTCATGGGGGACTTCAACTTGCCGTCAGTAGGCAAGACCTCTGGAGTAGCTCGGGAGTTAATGGCTTCCATGACAACCATGGACCTGACCCAGGTAGTTTTAGGCCCTACTCACAAGGGTGGACACACCCTGGACTTAATCTTCGTCTTGGGACAGTGGAGTAGTGATCTGGAAATAGGGAATCTAGCCATCCCACCCCTGTCATGGACAGATCACGCCCTCCTTCGGCTAGACTTTCCAATCGCCGCACCTCACCACGGGGAGGTGGAGCCAAATATTCCTATATGGTTCTGCCCAAGGCTCCTGATGGACCCGGTAAGGTTCCAGAGGGAGCTTGGGCCAATGCCTGTGGACTTGCCCCGCGACTCGACTGAGGACCTGGTGGCTGCATGATTAAGTGCAGCCACGGGGACCTTGGACCGAGTCACGCCCTTGCGGCCTCTCTTGTGGCGATGAGTCACCCAGGTTCCTTGGTTTACTGAGGAGCTTAGGGAGATGAAACGCCACAAGAGATGCTTAGAGAGCAGATGGAGATCCTCTCGCTCCAAAGCCGACTGAACACTCCACCATGTCGATGACTGTCCCTAAATGTTGAAGTTGGTGGAGTGTGAGTCCCTAAAACATGGGGCGAGCTGAGGGATCAATTAGGATTAAGGAATGTATGGTGGGACCTGCACCCCTTTGAGAAGCAGTTCACATACTACTCCCCCAGGCATAAATCATGGACAAGAATAGATATGGCTTGGCCATCGACAGTAGCTGCTGAAGAAATTGAATCCCTTGAAATTGGGCCGAATACCTGGGCAGACCACCACCCGTTACTAATAAAATGGACAATCGCATAGGCTAGGACAAGATGGTCTATGAGAGCTAGTCTTATGAAAGATGATAACTTTGTAAAAATGATTGAAAAGGAGCTTCAGTACTTCTTTCTCGAAAACAAAAGACAGGATTCCTCCCTACAGAATATATGGGATAAGGCTAAGGCAGTAATAAGGGGAACAGCAATAAAATTGCTGTTCCCCTTATCTAGAGCCAGATACCATACTCTCCTGGAATTATGTGAACTTTGGAAAGGAATTTATTATATTTAACATCTATTGTATAATATTTTAGCAGCCAAGATGCCCATACAATTAATTCGCCACCTATTTTATATCTGTTTTATACCTATTTATACTGATTTTACAGCTACAGTATTTATACCTATTTACTCCAGAGCTGACCTGATTCAACTGCGAGAATTCCCTTACTCGCAGGTATGGCCCTCTGCTCTAACAAGGGCCCACCTTGATGAGGGATTATGCAATCAAGAGAGGTGGGCGAAAAGCAGATGTAGGGGTCTTTTAGTTAAAAGTCTGATTCGGGTTTTAGAGGGTCTTAGGGTGGAGGGTGGGGTGAATCAGGCTGGGGGTGGGAATGTTATTAGGTCGGCGAGCAGAGTGGAGAAGGAAGTGGAAGGGTCCATTAAGAGGGAGGATACACAAGTCGTTTCCATTGAGGGTTTACCCATCAAGACGGTCGTAGGGAGGGCCAGGTGCAATGGGGGACAGGTTTTTCTTTCCCGGTTGGGGGCACAAGGCCGTTGCTTACAAGCGGTCAGATGCCACAACCCCGCAGGCTAGGTGGTCAGGGATTACAGAGCCAGGGCCCGAGGCTGATGTTTTGCAATGCCAGATCCGTGGTCAACAAAGCCCCCCTCATCCACGACCTTGTGTCGGAGGGGGAGCCAGACCTGGTGGGAATAGCGGAGACCTGGCTGGGCCACGAGGGAGGACTCCCGCTCATGGATATGTGCCCATGCATTTCATCAGCCCCGGGCCTCAGGCAGGGGTGGCGGAGTGGAGATTATTGTTAGGGAAAGTCTTAAGCCGAGGGAGACCACTGTACCACAGACTACCAGCTGGAAGTCCCTCTACGTGAGGTGGGGCCTAGGGAGGCAGTTGGGCTTGCTGATTGTATACCTGGCTCCCCGCTATGTAACAGCAGCTCTGCCCTAGCTCCTTGAGGTGATCGCCGAGATGGCAGTTGAGACCCCCAGTCTATTAGTCGTGGGGGAGGGGGACTTTAATTTGCCATTGGCGGGCGAGACATCCGAGGCAGCCCGGGAGTTCATGGCTTCCATGATGGCCATGGATCTGACCCAAGTAGTTCGGGGGCCCACTCACGATGGAGGGCACACGCTGGATCTCGTTTTTGGATGTTATCTGCAGGATAAAATTGCTCAGATCTGGGGCGAGTTAGCCTCCAATTGGGTTGGTCCGGACGAGATGACAGAGACAGGTCTTGAGACCGTTATTTGGGCTGAGTTTGATCCCGGGATTCCCGATGGCATGGACAGGATGCTGCGGCAGCTGAATGCCACCACATGTTTATTGGACCAGTGTCCCTCCTGGCTTGTACTGGCCTCCCAAGAGGTGACACGAGGCTGGCTCCAGGGAATTGTTAATGCTTCTCTGAGTGAGGGGTTTGTACCAGCCGTCTTGAAAGAGGCGGTGGTGAGACCCGTCCTCAAGAAGCCCTCCCTGGATCCAGATGTTTTATCTAATTACCGTCCAGTCTCCAACATTTGCTTTGTGGCAAAGGTTGTTGAGAGTGTGGTGGCACAACAGTTCCCCCAGCACCTGGAAGAAACTGCCTATCTAGACTCTATGGACTATCTTCAAATTCAAATGTATAAACTATGGACTATCTTCAGATTCAAACTTATCAATCAATTTATGTTTATCTTGATTCTGCTTTGGACTATTTTCCTGTTATGATGGACTGTGTTATTATGTACTGTTGTCATTGTTTACACCTTGCTGCTCATCTTGATTTTCCTCCTCATCGCCAGTCCTCTCCCCTCAATACCATCGTGACTTTTATCCCCCTGTTGTAACCATCTGACATCTGGTCCATCTGGCTTTGCAACGCACTCAAGCACTTTAAAGACCATGGTGACTGGCTAGTGGCTTACTAACAGTGCCACCGTACCTAACTATGACTAGGGGCTGTGGACATTTTCTTATGGCCACTCTCCTCTCCGGAATTATGAACTTGCTATTTATTCGGCAGCTGACCTCCATGCCCTGCGAGAGTCCCCCCTCTCGCAGGTTTGGCCCTCCGCTCTAATGAGGGCCCACCTTGATGACGGATTTCTTAATCTTGAGAGGTGGCGGAAAAGGAAATTGAGGGGTTTTTTAGGGGTTTTTTTAATTCGGTTTTTAAGGGGGTCTGGGGTGGGGGAGGGTTTATTCAGTCAGAGGGGGGTCAAGATATAGGGCCGGCTGGCAGAAGTAGGATAAAGGAGGGGTCCTCTAGGGAGGGGGGATCAGGGGTCGTCTCTATTGAGGGCCGTCCCATTCGGTTGGTCGTGGGGAGGGGCAGGGGCGGTGGGAGACAGGATGTCCATCGTGGGTTAGGGGCCCGTGGTCGCTGGTTACGGGTGATCGCTTGCCCCAACCCCCTTTGCTCCACTCGTGGGCTAGGCAGTCAGGGATCACAGAGCCGGGGCCCTAGGCTGATGTTCTGCAACGCCAGGTCCGTGGTGAACAAAGCCCCCCTCATAAATGACCTTGTGTCAGAGGGGGATCTGGACCTGGTGGGAATCACGGAAACCTGGTTGGGCCCCGAGGGGGGGTTACCCCTCGTGGAAATGTGCCCACCAGGCTATCGTGCATTTCATCAGCCTAGGCAGGGATTATGCAATCCCAGGGGTGGGGTGGGGGTGCGGTTATTGTTAAGGAAAGTCTGGAGCCAAAGGAGACCACTGTGCCTCAGACAACCGGCTGTGAGTCCCTCTTCGTGAAGTGGGGCCTAGGGAGGCAGTTGGGCTTGCTGATTGTATACCTGGCTCCCCGCTATGTAACAGCAGCCCTGCCCGAGCTACTCGAGGTGATCGCCGCGATGGCGGTGGAGACACCCATTAACCTGCCGTCGGTGGGCGAAACATCCGAGGCAGCTCGGGAGTTCATGGCTTCCATGACGGCCATGGACCTGACCCAAGTAGTTCAGGGCCCCACTCACGAGGGGGGGGACACGCTGGATCTGATTTTTGTCTCTGGACAGTGGAGAAGTGATCTCGGAACAGGGGATTTAGTTATCTCACCCTTGTCATGGACAGATCACTCTCTCCTTCAGATGGACTTTCCAACCGTCATACCCCACCGCGGGGAGGCGGAACTGGAAACATCAAGTTGGTTCCGTCCCAGGCGCCTGATGGACCCTGAAAGGTTCCAGAGGGAGCTTGGGCCAATACCTGTGTCCCTGCCCCGCGACTCGACTGAGGACCTAGTGGCTGCATGGTATAGTGCGGCCACAGGGGCCTTGGACCGGGTCGCGCCCTTGCGGCCGCTCATGCGGTGTCGAGTCACCCAGGCCCCTTGGTTTACCGAGGAGCTTCGGGAGATGAAACGCCGCAAGAGACGCCTAGAGAGTAGGTGGAGATCTTCTTGATCCGAAACTGACCGAACACTAGTGAGAGACCATATTAGGACTTACTTAGTGGTGTTAAATGTGGCCAAACGTGAGTATTGTGCCACCCTTATCGCGTCTGCAGAAAACCGCCCTGCCGCCCTGTTTGGGGTGACCCGTTCCCTCCTTCATCTGAGGCCGCGGGAAGCCCCTTTGCAGGGTCGAGCAGAGGAATTTGGAGAGTTTCTGCAGGACAAAATCACTCAGATTCGGAACAAGTTGCCCTCCACTGAAAGTGATCCAGTCGATTTGTCTGGTGCTAGTCTTGAGATAACACCATGGGAGGAGTTTGATTTTGTTACTACCGAGGATATGGACAGGTTGCGGAGGAACCTTAGAGCCACCACATGTTTATTGGACCCGTGCACCTCTTGGCTTGTACTGGCATCCTGGGAGGTGATGCGAGGCTGGCTCCAGGGCATTGTGAATTCATTTCTGAGTGAGGGGTCCTTGCCATCCATCTTGAAAGAGGCGGTGGTGAGGCCCCTCCTCAAGAAGCCATCCCTGGACCCAGCATTATTAGAAAACTATCGTCCCATCTCCAACCTTCACTTTTTAGTGAAGGTTGTTGAGAGTATGGTGGCCCAACAGTTCCCTCGACACCTGGAGGAAGTTGATTATCTAGACCCGTGCCAGTCCGGCTTCCGACCCGGGCACAGCACTGAGACGGCATTGATCACGTTGGTTGATGATCTCTGGAGGGCGCAGGATAGAGGGTGTTCCTCTATCCTAGTCCTATTAGACCTCTCAGCGGCTTTTGATACCATCGACCATGGTATCTTATTGCACCGATTGGGGGGGTTGGGGCTGAGAGGCACCGTTTTACGGTGGTTCTCGTCCTACCTCTCTGGTCGGTCGCAATATGTGTTGGCAGGAGGGCAGAGGTCATCCCCGAGGCCCCTCACATGTGGGGTTCCTCAGGGGTCGGTCCTCTCTCCCCTTCTGTTCACCTATATGAAGCCGCTGGGCGAGATCATCCGTGGCTTTGGGGTGGAATACACTCAGTTGTACATATCCACCCCAAACTCAAGCTCAACTCGTCCAAGACTGAGTGGCTGTGGTTTCCAGCTCCCCGGTTCAGCCAGATAAGTCCAACACTGGCCATTGGGGGTGAACAACTAGCCCCCGTGGAAAGGGCGCGCAACTTGGACATCCTCCTGGATTCCCGGCTGTCCATGGAGGACCATGTGGCGGCCATGGCCAGGAGGGCGTTTTTTCAGGTTCGCCTGATACGCCAGTTGCGCCTCTTACTGGACCGGGGGGACCTTAGCACAGTCACTCAAGCGCTTGTGACTTCTGGGCTGGATTACTGTTACGCTCTCTACATGGGGCTCCCCTTGAGGTGCACTCGAAAGCTACAGCTAGTCCAGAACGCAGCCGCGCGGGTGATTATGGGTGCCCCAAGGCATGCCCACATAACACCTCTCCTGCGCGAGCTGCACTGGCTGCCTGTGGCCTTTCGAGTGCGCTTCAAGGTGTTGACGACCATCTTCAAATCGCTCCAATGCTTGGGGCCTAGCTATATACGAGACCGCCTTCTGCCCCATACATCCCTTCGTCCGATCCGCTCCCACAGAGAGGGCCTTCTCAGGGTGCCGTCGGCCTGGCAATGCCGGTTGGCGACACCCAGGGGAAGGGCCTTCTCTGTGGCGGGCCCAGCCCTCTGGAACGAACTACCCCCCCGACCTTCGTACCATCTCGGACCTCCGCCTCTTCCCCCAACGCTTGAAGACGTACCAATTCCAACAAGCCGGCCTAGCGTAGCCCCCCGTTTCTGACTATATTTATGAATTTTAAATTTTTAGGGTTTTAAAGGGTTTTAGCATGGGTTTTAGGTTAATTTAATATGCTTTTAAGAGTTTGTATTGTTTTGTAATGGTTTTTAATGATGCCTGTGCACCGCCCTGGGTCTTAACAAGAAGGGCGGGGTATAAATTTGATAAAATAAATTAAAAAAAATAAAATAGACTCACGCCAGTCTGGCTTCCGACCTGGGTACAGCACGGAGACTACATTGGACATGTTGTGGATGATCTCTGGAGGGCCCGGGATAGGGGTTACTCCTCTATCCTGGTCCTATTAGACCTCTCAGAGGCTTTCGATACCATCGACCATGGTATCCTACTGCACCGGTTGGAGGGGTTGGGGTTGGGAGGACCCGTATTACCGTGGTTCTCCTCCTACCTCTCTGACCGGTCGTAGTTTGTGTTGGCGGGGGGGCAGAGGTCGACATCGAGGCCCCTTACTTATAGGGTGCCTCAGGGGTCGGTCCTCTCACCCCTCTTGTTTAACATCTGCATGAAGCCGCTGGGCGAGATCATCCGTAGTTTTCTGGTAAAATTCCATCTGTACGCTGATGACACCCAGCTGTACATTTCTATCCCAAACTACCCCAACGATGCCGCCGATGTGATGTCCCGGTGTTTAGAGGCCGTGCAAGCCTGGATCGGGAGGAACGGGCTCTGACTCAACCCGTCCAAGACCGAGTGGCTGTGGTTTCCGGCGCCGCAACATAGCCAGTTAGTTCCATCTCTGGCTATCGGGGGGGAACTGTTAGCCCCCGCAGAAAGGGCCCACAACTTGGGTGTCCTCCTGGATTCCCGGCTGTCCTTAGATGAACATCTGATGGCCGTGGCCAGGGGGGCCTTTTATCAGGTGCACCTGATACGCCAGTTGCGCCCCTTTCTGGATCGTGGTGCCTTACAGACACTCACTCAAGCTCTTGTCATTTCTTGCCTGGACTACTGTAATGCTCTCTACATGGGGCTCCCCTTGAGATGCACCCGGAGGCTCCAGTTGGTGCAGAATGCGGCCGTGCGGGGGATTTTGGGAGTTTCAAAATACTCCAATGTAATACCTCTCCTGCGTGAGCTGCACTGGCTGCCGGTAGCCTCCCGGGTGTGTTTCAAGGTTTTAGTGACCATCTTTAAAGCGCTCCATGGCAGTAGGCCTGGTTACTTGCAGGACCGCCTTCTACCGCATATCTCCACTCGACCTGTCCGCTCCCACAGGGAGGGCCTCCTTAGGGTGCCATCCGCTGGACAATGCCGGCTGGCAACGCCAGGGGAAGAGCCTTCTCTGTAGCAGGTCCTGCCCTTTGGAATGACCTCCCCCCAGATCTCCGGATTATCACCGACCTTCGCCTCTTCTGCCGGACTTTAAAAACCTATTTCTTCCATATGGCCGGCCTGACATAGCTGCTACAACCATGTTTTATTAGATCTGGCTTTTAATTTAACTGCCTCCTTTTTAGCATGTGTTAAATTGTTTAATAGTAGTTTTAAATTTTGTAGAATTTGTATTATTTGTATTGTTGGATTTTAAGTTCCTGTGCGCCGCCCTGAGTCCCTTTTTGGGAGATAGGGCGGGATAGAAATTTTATAAATATAAATATAATATAATATATGTTAGTTTATGAACAAAAGGTATTCTCTGACTTCCTGAAAATGACCTTCTGTATAGGTCCCATCTACATCATAACCGAATATTGTCGCAATGGAGACCTGGTGGACTATCTACACAGGAACAAGCACACCTTCTTGCAGTGCTACAGTGAGAAGGCCAAACAAGAAGCAGAATTATATGGGAATGGCATGCGTGTGGACCGGCTGCAAAGGTGCCTATAAATCTAATTATAGTATCTGTTTACATAGTCATACCCAACTTGTATCAATAGTGAGACTGAGTTTATAAACACAAATATAACAAAATTCAAAACCCACCAATACAGAAACATATGAAAAAATTCACTGAAAAATCAGAATAGATTTGTTCTTTGATGTACCATAACATTGGGGATTAGGAATTTTGTGTTCTTCCCAAACCCTAGTTATAATTTTCCTGGTACTCTGAAAAAGATCTTTTGGATTACTTCCTCTTTATGCATAGAATACAATAAAAGTCCACTCAACTCAGATTGAACTTATTCATTTTATGTTATTTAAAAAAAATATTATATCAGATTTCTCTCATCTGGGTTCCAAAGGGAGCTGGGGGATATCCTGGTAATTTTGCTGCCCGATCCTACTAAAGCCTTAGTAACATCCTGGAACCAAAGGGAATTCAAGGATCGGATCCTTGGATAGGATCACGGCCTCTGCAGTTTTCTTGACCCATCACTTCCCATGGTTCATGGAGGAGTTGAAGGTTCTGAAAAGGCTAAAAGACATTAAGAGTACTGCTGGAGGAAAACTAAGAATGACTGCCACCAGACACAACTTAGAGCTACTATTAAGGTCTATCTCATACAAGTTAGACTGGTGAAACACCATTACTTCTCCTCCTTTACTGCATCCCCAGTGTGTCAGTTCTGTACTGGCTTGCCCAGTCCTTCCTAGGACAGAGGTGCTCAGATTATCATCTTCAAGGCTGTACACTGAAATATGTTCAACCTGATGGATGAAGTTGCTCGGATTCATTCCGAGTTGGTTCTCATGCATGGAATAAGTCCATATGACATGCTGGGACATTGCCTAGTCACTTGGGAATGGTTTGACCCACTAGCCTGGATAACCTTCATCCAGTTACACCCTCCCCTTTTTGGTGGAGGTTGTAGAAAGGCCTAGCACTTTCTGAGGGACTTGGATAAAATGTTATCTAGACCCTTTTCTTTCAGAATTCAGGCCCAGTTATGGGATGAAAATAGCATTGGTCACACTTGTCAATTGTCTTGGGCAAGTCACAATTGTCCCAGTCACAGATGCAACTTATAAGAACTAAGAACTAAGATCTTTGAAACCCTCCCCACCATGGTTTGTTAGATCTATACATCAACGTCCCTTAGAGACCTTTGTAATTCCTCAGAAAGAAAGACCTATGGACAGAAACACCTGAACTGCCATCCCTAACTATTCCTCTTGATGCACTTTATTCCATCTATTTGATGCACTTTATGCACTTTATTCCATCTACTCATGAATTTTATCATCTACTCATGAAATTGTGTGTTTTAAATTAAGGCCATTGATACTTTTTTACAATCTTACCCATGACCCTCTTATGAAATTTATTCTTACATTGTATATATATTTATAATTATTTTAACTATTTAATTATTTATTATATCGCAATGTACTCCAGGACTGATTTACTGCTGCTGCGAGAGTCCCAGCTCTCGCAGGTCTGGCCCTCCATTTTAACGAGGGCCCGCCTTGATGAGGGATTTATAAATCCGGAGAGGTGGGCGAAGCGCGGTCTTCGGGGTTTTTTAATTAACAAATTAGTGATTATTTTAGGGGGTACCAGGGGGGGGGGTTTAGGCAGGTAGAGACGGAGGGGGAAAGAGAGGGCCAGGCCAGCAGACGACGGAGGGGAGCGGAAGGATCCTTCAAGGGGGGGGGAGATATGTGTCGTGTCGGCAGAGGGCAATTCCATTCAGAGGGTCGTGGGGAGAGGCGGGTCCGAGGGGAGACAAGTTCGATCCTCCCGGTTGGGGGCACAGAACCGTTGGTTGCGAACGGTGAAGTGCCACAACCCCCGCAGGCTAGGTGGTCTGGGAGTACAGAGCCAGGGCCTGCGGCTGATGTTTTGTAATGCCAGGTCCGTGGTCAACAAGGCCCCCCTCATCCAAGATCTCGTGTTGGAGGGGGAGCCGGACCTGGCGGGAATCGCGGAGACCTGCTTGGGCCACGAGGGTGGGCTTCCCCTCGTTGAAATGTGCCCACCAGGCTACCGCGCCTTCCATCAGCCCCGGGCCCTAGGCAGGGGTGGTGGGGTAGCGGTCATTGTCAAGGAAAGTCTTGAGCCGAGAGAGACCAATGTGCCACAGACCACCGGCTGTGAGTCCCTCTGCATGAAGTGGGGCCTAGGGAGGCAGTTGGGCTTGCTGGTTGTATACCTGGCTCCCCACTATGTAGCAGCAGCCCTGCCCGAGCTCCTGGAGGTGATCGCTACGGTGGCAGTGGAGACCCCCAGACTTTTAGTCATGGGGGACTTTAATCTGCCATCGTTGGGCGAATCATCCCAGGTAGCTCGGGAGTTCATGGCTTCCATGACGGCCATGGACCTGACCCAACTAATTCAGGGCCCCACTCACGAGGGTTGACATACGCCGGATCTCATCTTTGTCTCTGGCCAATGGAAGAGTGATCTGGGTATAGGGGATATAGTCATCACGCCCTTGTCATGGTCAGACCACTCACTTCTCCGGCTCGACTTTCCGACCGCTGCTCCCCTCCGTGGGGAGGCGGAACCAGAGTCTCCAATCTGGTACCGCCCCAGGCGCCTGATGGACCCGGATGGGTTCCAGACGGCGCTTGGGCCATTTCCTGTACCCCTGACCCGTGCCCCGATAGAGGACCTCACGGCCGCATGGAATAGTGCGGCCGTGGGAGCCTTGGATCGGGTCGCGCCCTTGCGGCCTCTCTTGCGGCGCCGAACCACCCTGGCTCCTTGGTTTACCGAAGAGCTGCGGGTGATGAAACGCCGCAAGAGATGCCTAGAGGGAAGATGGAGGTCTACCCGATCTGAATCTGACCGGACACAGGTAAGAGCCCATTTACGGACTTACATTGTGGCGCTGAGAGTGGCCAAACGCCATCATTGTGCTACTCTCATAGCATCCGCAGAAAACCGCCCTGCCGCCCTGTTTAGGGTGACCCGCTCCCTACTTCAGCAAAGGGTGCGGGAAGCCCCGTTACAGGGTAGAGCAGAGGAATTTGTGACTTTTCTGCAGGAGAAAACCGCTCAGATACAGAACGGGTTACCCTCCATTGATGGCCCAGTGGGATGCCACGAGACAGATCTTGTTTGGGAGGAGTTTGACTCCGTTACTTCCGATGATATGGACAGGTTACGTGGGCGACTGCGAGCCACCACATGTTTATTGGACCCGTGCCCCTCCTGGCTTGTACTGGCATCCTGGGAGGTGACACGAGGCTGGCTCCAAGAGGTTGTCAACGCATCCTTAAGTGAGGGTTCCTTGCCTGCTTCCCTAAAAGAAGCGATGGTGAGGCCCCTCCTTAAGAAGCCCTCTTTGGATCCAGCTCTTCTAAACAACTACCGTCCAGTCTCCAACCTTCCCTTCGTGGCGAAGGTTGTTGAGAGTGTGGTGGCACAACAGTTTCCCCGTCACCTGGAGGAAGTTGACTATCTAGATCCGCGCCAGTCCGGCTTTCGGCCCGGGCATAGCACCGAGACGGCATTGGTCGCGTTGGTTGATGATCTCTGGAGGGCCAGAGATGGAGGTTGTTCCTCCATCCTGGTCCTATTAGACCTCTCGGCGGCTTTCGATACCATCGACCATGGTATCCTATTGCATCGGCTGGGGGGGTTGGGAGTGGGAGGCACCGTCTTACGATGGTTCTCCTCCTACCTCTCTGGCCGATCGCAATTTGTGTTGCCAGGGGGGCAGAGGTCGACCTCGAGACCACTCACATGTGGGGTGCCTCAGGGGTCGGTCCCCTCGCCTCTCCTGTTTAACACATACATGAAGCCGCTGGGTGAGATCATCCGTGGTTTTGGGGTAGAATACCATCTATACGCTGATGATACTCAGTTGTATATATCTACCCCAAACCACCCCAACGATGCCGTAGCGGTGATGTGCCAGTGCCTGGAAGCCGTGCGGATCTGGATGGGAAGTAACGGACTTAGGCTCAACCCGACCAAGACCGAGTGGCTGTGGTTTCCGGCTGCCCGATTCAACCAGCTTATTCCATCGCTGGCCATAGGGGGCGAACATCTTGCCCCTGTGGATGGGGCGCGCAATTTGGGTGTCCTCCTGGATTCCCGGCTGTCCATGGAAGATCAAGTGACAGCCGTGGCCAGGAGGGCGTTTTACCAGGTTCGCCTGGTCCGCCAATTGCGCCCCCTATTGGATCGGGACGCCCTGCGCACAGTCACTCATGCGCTCGTGACATCCCGACTGGACTATTGTAACTCTCTCTACATGGGGCTCCCCTTGAGGTGCACCCGGAGACTTCAGCTAGTCCAGAATGCAGCCGCGCGAGCAATTATGGGAACCGCTAGGTTTACCCATGTAACACCGCTCTTGCGCGAGCTGCACTGGCTACCTGTAGTCTTCCGGGTGCGCTTCAAGGTGTTAATTATCATCTTTAAAGCGCTCCATGGCTCGGGACCTAGCTATCTGCGGGATCGGTTCCTGCCTCATACATCCTTGCGGCCGATTCGCTCCCACAGAGAGGGACTTCTCCGGGTGCCGTCCACTAGACACTGTCAGCGGGCGACACCCAGGGGAAGGGCTATCTCTGTGGCGGGCCTGGCCCTCTGGAACGACCTCCCCCCCGATATTAGGACGACCACGGACCTCCGCTCCTTCCGTCTTAAATTAAAGACTCACTTTTTCTGTCTGGCCGGCCTAGGATGAGTCTCTCTGCCTTTGGGGTTTTATGGGGAATTAGTATTATTTAGTTTTAATGGGAATTTTAGCGCAGGTTATATTTAATTTGTTTTTAGAATTGTTGTATGTATTTGGTTTTTATTCTACCTGTGCACCGCCCCGAGTCCCTGTGGGGAGAGGGTACGGTTTTATAAATTAAAATTATTATTATTATTATAAGAGCAGGAGTGGAGTAGTGCAACCATCCTTACTCTCCTTGACCCCGAAAGTCTCAGTGACTTTCAGTACCATCAACCATGGTATCCTGTTTGGGTCAGCTATGGGGGCTGAGCCTGGGTGCACAGTTTTGTGCTGGTTTGGCTCCTTTCTCCAAGGAAAGGTGTTAATCGGAAGTGAGAGGTCCAGCCCTGTTATGCAGACAATAGCCTTCAATTACTGATAATAGGCAAGATGCTTCATAATTCAAATATTTGACCACATGCACATTCTGCATATGTCTGACATGCAGTAATCTTTGATTCAGTCTTGTTGGTAAATAACGAGTCCCTTTTGGGGAAGGGTGCGGCATATAAATCAAATAAACTAACGTGTGTATAAATCACAGCCCTTAATTTTCTTTTCCTCTGTGAAATAATTTGTCTTGCACTTTTCCTTTTCTTTGCCTATGAGCAGATTTTATTATTGTAAACAAATAATGGGAAATGAATACACTGTTAAGTTTTGATTCATGCCTTCCTGGTTTTATATTAGAGGGGACTTATTATCAGAAAACTGTTCTAAGGGGACAAACCGTTTAAAAAACTGATCTTTCTTCACAGCCATGTATCCGGATCAACAGAAAGCGATGGGGGCTACATGGACATGAGTAAGGATGAATCACTGGATTATGTGCCCATGTCTGACATGAAGGGTGAAATCAAGTATGTAGACATTGATTCTTCCAATTATGGCGCGACCTATGAGCTGGACAGCTATTCGCCTTCAGGTAAGAGATTATCGAAAAACAATTTGCGTACATTAAAAAAATATGAAGTTTTGTTCATTCTTAAATGTTTCATCCAGTTGAGTAGTTTTCAACTTGTGACCAATCCTTAAGCAGCCATTCAGTTGCAACAGTGTAAAACAAAAGAATTTACAAGCCTGTGGCCAAAGTTGCAGCAATTGCAGTGCCCTCGTGGCCATTATGGGATGGAAACAGCATTGGTCACACTTGTCGATGATCTTTGGCAAGAGTAGGATGGGAGTAGTGCAACCACCTTCTTCTTTTTGACTTTTCAATGACTTTCGGTACCATCAACCATGGTATCTTATGGGGGCTGACGCTGGATGGCACAGTTTTGTGTTATTTTCGCTCCTTTCTCCAAGGACAGGTGTTAACAGGAAGTGAGAGTCGGGCGTGCCTTCAGAGTGTGTGTGTGTGTCTCCACTACTGAGAAAAAAGTGGGTGCATCTTCCAGGATTTTCGTTAGGAATAAGAGAGACTCCTGGTGTGTTGGAGCCATTTCAGAGGGAAAGGAAGCAAACTTCACTTTCCATAGGCACTTAGAGACATTGTTATCTTGCTGAGGGAGAGAGAGACTCTTTGCCGAAGTTGCTGGCGTTGCTAATAATGGGAACATTTAGTTTAAAAAAACTGTGCTTGTCATGTTTGGGAATCAGGTCAGACCATCTGACTTCCCAGCATGCACTTATTTTGAGAATGTGGGCTGATGGGTAAAGGGGTTGGATCAGCTTCAAAACAATATAATTGTGTTTGTCCCTGTGGCCACTAGATGGGGCTAGAGACCAACAACAGCATATATAAAAATTGTATGCTGAGGCATGACATACTGCTTCGCTCAATGACAGAGATTCTGGTCCTAATTGTGGTTATAAATTGAGGACTACCTGTATAATTTAATGTTGGGTGAAGGAAACTTCCAATTCCATTGATCTTATATTCCTTTGATCTTACATTCCAGCAAGATCACTACAGTGTAAGTGTGCAGAAAGGTTTTATGTCTCTGTCCTTTTAAAAGGGGTTTTAATAAACACTGTATTATTTTGTATTTCCAGGTTCAGAAAAAGCTACGTTGATCAGCGAGTCTCCTCTCCTCAGCTATATCGATCTCGTTGGAGTTAGCTTCCAAGTGGCTAAGGGAATGGAGTTCTTAGCTTCTAAAAACGTAAATATATTTGCACTTCGGATTATATAATTATATTTATGGATATCTGGTTTCAAAGGAGAAGGGGACATGGTTGAGTCCATGTCTGCGCTCAAGAAAGAAGCAGAAATAGGTGAAGGCGAACAAGGGTGTTTCTCTCAAAAGCATAAATAGGAGGGCTGTTAGTGTAAGTGTTACTAGACTTTGGTATGTTGTTTGTTTAGACATTACTGCAACCTTTTTCACAACCAGCCGTGTTTACCTAATCCCCCTGCATGCACAAACCAAAAGCCATGACATTCAGTAAGAAAAGACTAGCTCAGAATGTTCAGATTCTTCAAGCAAAGTGAGGTAGTCCCTCAGAATACAGGTTTGACAGATCATGAATGGGAAAGTTGACTGTTGGTTTGTCGTCTTCCTTACCAATTAAATAAAATATTTTCTGAATATATTTTGCTTTAAATGCTCCCAAATGCTTCCCCCTGGTTAATTTGGGGGATTAAGCCATTTTGGATTAAATGAAGGGGTTTCGCTCCTTGAAGTAGGAAAATAAAAGCTTTGTAGTACAGCCTAGTAAGCATCACAACAAATCCAATTGTTGCACAAAGTTCATTTCAGACATAATAGCTCACTCATCAGCATGTCTATGTTGTCATAATCTTAATCAGGGTTGAGCCATTTTGGTCATGTGAGGCATTTGGCTAATAGTGGGGGCAAGGCGTGGGAAAAAGACTAAAACTTGTGCAGACAAAGAAACTGCTTCTACGTTACCACATAATCTGTGGTTGTTTTTCCTGAAGTGCATTCTCACAAGCCACATTAAGGTGGCTGCACTGGCTGCCTGTGGCCTTTTGGGTGCGCTTCAAGGTGTTGATTATCATCTTCAAAGCGCTCCATGGCACAGGACCTAGTTATCTGCTGGATCGCATCCTACCCCATGCATCCCTTCGGCCGATTCGCTCCCCCAGAGAGGGACTTCTCCGGCTGCCATCCGCCAGGCAATGCCAGCAGGCAACGCCCAGGGGAAGGGCTTCTCTGTGGTGGGCCCGACCCTCTGGAACGACCTACCCCCCCGACCTTAGAACAACCACGGACCTCCGCGCCTTCCGCCAGAAATTAAAGACTCTCTTGTTCCATCAGGCCGGTTTGGCCTAAGTTATTTACCTAGCCTTTAGTCTGTATCTTAAATTGTTTTAATTGAGTTTTAGATGGGGTTAGGTTTTAATGTTTTAAATTTTTAGCGCAGGGATAATTTATTTAATTCGGTTTTAGTTATTTATATTTGTGATATCTATGTGTTTTTTTTTATATTGAAAAAGTTTTATTGGTTTTACATTTTTTCTGTAGGATAGGGTAAGGGATACAAAGAAATTTTGAAAGCATTCACGTCGAGGTCGTCGGCTCTTCCGGGACCTCAAAATACATTAATAACAATAAAAAGAAAAACATTTTTCATCAAACTACAAAGAGAAAGCGTGTACATATATCTAAATTCTCAATTCAATACTGTCAGTCCTTTACAAAAAATCCAAATACAAATATTATGCAAAATTGTTCAAAAAGAAAAGTCAAGGCAAAGTTATTTTTTTGATCTAAGTCTCTTGGCAATTGAATCCTCTTTTTCTCCTTCCAGGCCCCCAGTAGGCGGGGCCGTGGCCCCCTCCATCCCCCCTGTCTATGTGTTTTTTAATTTCCTGTGCACTGCCCCGGGTCCCTTTGGGGAGAGGGAGCGGTTATACAAGTCTAAGAAATAAAATAAATAAATAAATAAATAAAGGTATCACATACAGTATGGATGTCACAAGCAATTGCTAGGTACCACTAGGTAAAAAACATATGGCTGGGAAACATCCTAACTGTAAGACAGAAAATTTCTCAAGTTCTACCCAGCAATGAATTCGAATAGCAAGATAGGTGGCATATACAGTACATGTAATAAATAATGAATTTGAAGGGCAAAAGAATAGCGGCATCTCAAACTACAAGGAACTAATTCTGCAATGAAGTATGAATTCAGCCTTTGTAGTTTCTAAAACACAGCATATTAGGTGAACCAGGCAATGGTGGCTATTCAACAAACAGTGGTTAAACAAAAAATGGCTTAACATGACATATAAATGTAGCGTTCAAAATCAGATTCTCCAATTTTGTATGATTCTAGGTTCTTTGGAACCATGGGCAAAAACGCCACAATATAATAAAAAAAAATGGGAAGAAACTGTTTCCCATGTGGCTGGTTGCAATTCCTACTTCCACACGCTTGTGTGTGAAGCAAGGCAAAGGAGGTGAAATGTAGCAGCCTTAGATTTAACCCAAGATATCCAATATCTGAGAAAGTATTCTCTCCCTAATCTTTGTTCAACTGACTACCAAATATTCCTTCAACTCTGCTGATAGGGTGTCTACGCCATGAGGAATCAGGTAGTGTGCAGCGGGAGTGGGGACTCTGTTTCCAAATTCAAGATGAACAAGTTGAGCAGAGCCCAGGTGCTGCCTCCTGGCACCTGCTGCCTGAAGGAATCTTTTCACCTGTCTAATAGAAAAATAGAAAAATGTGACAGTGCCTGGGGTAATGGTCTTAAAAATAAGTATCTCAGCTAAAGCACGGCCACTTGCATTTTTTTGTGGGTCTTCTTGCACTGCCTTTGCAGAGTATTTTAAAGGATTATGAAGTTTACAAAATGAGGCTGTGATGTGAGAGAACAAAATGAAGTCATACAGTTTAGACTTCTAAACTGGACCTGTGGCCCAGCCGGCTCCAGATGAGCTGCTGATGGATTCCTCTAGTGAGGAGTCCTATGAGTCTGCTTTGGAGGAGGAGGGTGACTATGAGAGTGCAGAGAGCCAGGCTGGTCATCAGGAGGCACCTGGGTCTTGGAGTAGTGGGGAGGATCAAGGCCAGTTTGTCCCTGATGCTAGGTTGAGAAGGGCTGAAAAAAGGAGGCTTCAATTGCATCAGAAGTGAACTCGAAGGATGTGAATTAGTCCCAGCTGTCTAATGACTGGCCCCTCCCAAGAGGTTTAAAAGGAAGTCTTTGCTAAGAAAGTCCTTGCAGAGAACAACATTGGATTTCTAGGTTCGTGTTTATTCGTGTTGATTTTCAGGTTCATGTTTAGTCGAGTTAGGAAGCTTCGTATCTGTTCAGAGTCATTCAGGCAAGCAGCCAAGAGAGTTAGTGGCAGGCAGCCAGTCTTGTGTTAATTGGAGAAAGGAGGGGTCAGAACAAACAGCAGTATTTCTACATGTCTCTATAGAAGGTGCCCAAGCACCACTTCTTCATGTCCGTTACATGGTTCGCTGCTTGTTGTAATGTTGCTTCATTCTGAGGAATTCCGAGGCACAATAATTACTTTTGAAAGAAACATTAGGACACCCGAGATATATGTCTACACACTCAGCATGTCTTTCCCCTTATTATTCAGTGTGTGCACCGTGATCTGGCTGCAAGAAACGTACTGATCTGCGAAGGGAAACTGGTGAAGATCTGTGACTTTGGCCTAGCCAGGGACATCATGCGGGATTCAAATTATATTTCCAAAGGAAATGTGAGTAGCAAGATTACCTGGGCTGTAGGTGGTCCCTTTGACCAAAATAAAGAGTTGGGTTCCTTTCTCCACCTTTCTTAGGGACAGCACATACCCACAAATCTAAATTTCAAATCCTCAAGCATTCTGAAGATTGGTTTTATGTGGCTAGCCATAGACCCACATGCACCACCATTAAAAGAGCAGGAATTATGAATTCTCAGAAGATGACATCTTTTTTATTATGTTTTAACTAGACCAAACGTAGCCTGAAGAGTTATGGCTTTTTGGTTATAGGTGGTAATAATGCATCCCTGTTTTGCCTTGCCAAAAATGTACATTGAGCAATTTCCTTGATAATTTTTAAATGGGTCGTAATAATTTGGCTCTTTCTATACACTTTTAAGGCAATTGATCTATACATTTATGCTATTGCTGCTATTGTTTTCACAATTTTATTGCTATTTTAATTATTTTTGTTTTTCTAAAATGTATTCATTTGTTTAAAATGTGGCTTATTTTTTATCATGAAATCACAAAGTAGCTCAAGGCGCTTTGTTTCAGAAATTCCACAGAGATTATTTTGATTTCACCCACCAGATAATTGAACCTGTTTTAACATTCTTCATAAATGATTTTGCATCGAGATATCTTCATTTCTAAGTTTCTGGAAAGATGAACTTTTTCCTGAATTTAAAAATAGATTTTCACCAACTTAGCACATGACATCAAGCGTTACATATGCACAAAGGATGGCAAATGACTTCCAAGACAAACAGGAGATCCTGCGATGATGGCAGGATCATTTCAATGAGATCTCCAACGTTGAATTCCCTCATCCACCAATTCCAGAAGGCACACCAACTCATGGACCCATTTCACTCATAACTGAGGAAGAAGCCAACAATGCTATGGATAGAATGAAGAACAGCCTCTGGACCTGACCTACCTGCGGACTTCCAAAAACTAAAGGAAGCGCAAGACACAGGGATACCTGAGCTGACTCAGTTCTTCAATGCTATCATGAACACTGGCCATGTACCAACTGATTGGTCAAGTGTAACAGTTCCCATTTTCAACAAGAAGGATGACCCAGCTGACTACCATCTATCATCCAATCCGTCTTCTGTGTCACACTGACACAGCCCATCAACTCATAGAAAAACACTGTGAGAAGGTGTGGCATTCCTAGGCTTAGAGCAAGCATTTGATCATGTCCCACACCAACTGATCTGGTATGCCCTCCAGGATCACAGAGTATCTGAACCAGTCATTGACTGGGTCAAAATGTTATACAAGAATACCAGCAGCCAAGTGCGATGCCCAGCTGGCCTTTCCATCAGATTCCCAGTGACATTTGGGGTGCACCAAGGCTCTGCGCTGTCACCACTTCTGTTTATATTGGTCATGGATATCATCACACATGACCTGCAGCAGAACGCACCCTGGACTATGCTCTATGCTGATGATGTTATGCTTGCTTCCACCACCAGAAGCGAACAACAGCAGCAACTTGAAACATTGAATGATCGCCTCAACCATTTCGGATTCCGTCTCAACATCAAGAAAACTGAGTACTTAGAGACTGTCACCACCCCTGGAATGCTTCAAATCCATGGAGAAAACCTGAAGAAGGTGGACATTTTTCAGTATCTAGGATCCAACCTCCAAGGCAATAGCGATATCAGTGGTGAGGTGCGAGCAAGGGTTATGGCAGCCTGGATGAGTTGGTGAAAACTCACTGGTGTGTTATGTGACAAATGCACTGGTGTGTTATGTGACAAATCTTAAATCTAAGATTTACAAGAAAACCATCTGCCCTGTTATACTGTATGGCACTGAATGCTGGGCAGCAACAATAGGGACCGAAACCTATTTCCATACCATGGAAAATTGCAAATGTTCCATTGAATATCGAGCATTTCCCTTCCTGACTACATCACAAATGACACCATTCAACAACATTTTGGTGTTGATATGAGGAATGAAAATCTACAAGCCCATGTTTTGGGCACGTTATTTCGACCACACGTTTGCCATTATTAAACAGCAAGACAAGACCAGATTCATGAGAATCTTTAATTCCATATACCCAGATATTCAATTTACAATAGAGCAGGAGGCCAATAATACGCTGGCCTTCCTGGATGTGCTACTCAGCTGCCATCCTGATGGGAGGCTTCCCACTGGTGTGTATCGAAAAATCACGAGCACGGATCGCATTTTACACAATGAGAGCAACCATCCCATTGTACCATTAGCTGCATTCGGGCATTATTCAATAGGGTAGACACCCCTTGCAGCATACTGATGGCCAAAGCAATGGAACGGGCACATCTCTATCAGATCTGCATGCTCAATGGTTATTCTATAGACTTTATATGACGGTGTACTACACCCACGGCCCGACAACCCATTGTGGGTGCAAATGGAACATCTGCATGGAGGGTGCTCCCATATAGAGGGGGGGGTATCGGAAACTGCAGCACACATCCTTTCAGCACATGGAGTCAAGGGGGTGCACAAACCAGATCAAACTCTGAGAATGAGAGTGATGCACCCAAAAGAAACATTACCCAAAGAGGAGGTATCTTCAGTGGTTTACCGAATTAGCTGCAGTAACTGTGCAAGCAACTACACAGGGCAAATGGCTAAGTGGCTACAGACTAGAATGCATGAACATGAACTGGTTGTCTGGCACAAAGAACAACACTCTCAGATCTGGACACATATGAAGGAGCACAATCACATGTTCAGCTTTCAAGAAGCTGAGGTTGTTGCCAACTTCAGTAATGTATATGTAGAGATGAATAAACTTGTATAAATGGCAATGACATGTAATGAAGGTTTGTAATTTAAGGAATGTATATATTAGTATGTATAGAAAAACATTAGAATCGTATGTATAGACAAAGAGAAATTGAAACAAGGGGGGAGAAATGCATATACAATGGATGTACACCAATGTGGAAATGTTGTATAGAAGGAAAATGTTAAAAAAAATATTCTTTTAAAAAAAAACCTGTTTAATAAAAATATTTTAAAAAATAAAATAAAGGGGGATGCCTACTGAAAGAAGCCTGGTTTTCCAACACTAACTCCATCAATAGGCACACCGACCTGCTACCGGCTTACCAAGCATTGAGGCGCGGGAAAGATCCTGCAGGATGAGCAGAGACCGATTTCTATCGGGGAATAGAGATCAACAGTACACCCCACCTCCCCTTTGGGCATGCAGATTTGTCCTGCGGAGACATAGCTCATAAAACTGCATCAAACTTAAAATTACCCTATTGATCTTCTTATCATTCCCAATCTGATCATTTTCTGTTGAATTGTGGGGGGCGGGGGGGCAGAAATTGCATATAACTTAGAGTCTCAATATGAATCCTTTTGCACAGCTGGAAACAGAAGGCGTATCTCTAAATCTCCCTTACCCTGTCACTTTCCCCAGCAAATAGGAAACGAAACCCCTGGCTCTTTGCAATTCTTCCTGGAAATTATTTTTTTGGTGCTGGTTGCACAACCGAGCCCTCTTTCAGCCTAGAAGGTGGTGATTAGAACAGCACGCAAGCTGCTAAAGGGGGGGGGGGGGGAGGAAAAACAGAAGCAGACTGATTTCACATGTCACAGAAAAGCATAAGCTGGGGAGAGGAATATACAGGAAATGATGATAACAAACATACTAATATAGTTTTCCATCGTTTGAGGGTGTCTTTTGCTCAACCAGACCATTTTCCCCCCTATCCAATTTAATGTTATTTAATGTTTTTAAATTCTTTGATTTCTAGAAGCTCATACCCACTTTTTATTTATGTAGGGTAGTCTATGACTAATAGTTCTCATGATATATTTCAGTACAAATAAAATCCATTAAAACTAGAAACTATTAAAATAAATAAAACTATTGACTGGTCTGAGTTATTTGGGGAAGCACAAAGAGTTACTTTGCATTTAAGAGCACCAAAAGTCTGCGGCTATATTGCCTTTCTAATATTGCATGAATCTCCAATTCTTCCACACCGCACCGTCGTATTTCACTGTGGAAACAATCTAATACATGCAATATTCACAATGCAAATAGTGGTCTCTATGTACAAGTTGCTCCATTAGGATGCCTGCAGATTCAAGGATATGGCCAGAGACCAATAAACGTTAAAGACAGTGTCCTCACTAAAGCCCTATTAGCTTCAATATGTGGAATTTTCTCCATACATTGTAACTTGTGAAGAAAATGAGTACTTGAAGTTTTTTCTCCATCTGTGTTTTTGAAATACCCGTCTTTGAAATTGGATTACAAATACCCAAATAGAGCTCAAAGCAGGATTGTTCCTTCTGGGGATTATTAAAGGAAAGTATACAAAAGAGATAAAATATTTAATCCTGCACATAATTGCAGCATCGAGAATAGCATTTGCACAATGTTGGAAAAGTGATATCATGCCGACAGACTGTTTGATAATCCAAAAGATTATTGATTATGCAGAGATGGATAAACTCACATTGGAGTTAAGGGACAAGGCAGACTCAGAATATTATATAGTTTGAGTAAACTGGTATCAATGGATAAATAATAGGAACATGAAATGTATGTATGTATGTTTGTTGGACTTATATGTAGAAACATAGATGTATAGATAGAGGAATAATTAGGAATGTACAAAAATGTATTTGAATAACAAATGGTTATGTTAGTACTGTCAAAAAGGATCGTAACTTATACCAAATTATTTTTAATGGTATTTATATTTTAATGTCTTAAATCTTTAATAAAGGTTTTTTTTTTCTTTAAAAAAATTACTTTTGAAGCAGCAATCCATTTTCTACATATGAAATTTGGAACTTGGCATTATTGTTAATTACTTGACTAAGTGTTTTACTGCTGATCGGAGTCACACTTTGTCATATTGCTATCATGCTGAGCAGGACTGACAATAGCAAGATTACAGTCATGAGTTCCCCTTCTTGACTGAGAAGGACTCATAGTTCTTCCTAGGTTGCAAACGAATTCCATTAACATTCACAGAAAAGTATCATTAGCAAAGTAACCATTGAAAAACCTTCAATGGTCTGTGCTATGGGAAGTTTTTTGAAATAAGTACAATCCATTTTACCTTTTTAAACAGACATTCTTGCCTTTGAAGTGGATGGCCCCTGAGAGTATCTTCAACAACCTCTACACTACCTTAAGTGATGTGTGGTCTTTTGGGATTCTTCTATGGGAAATATTCACTCTAGGTATGTCTCTTTGGTCAGCATGGTCCAACTTAACCTTTGAAATATCCTGCCTTCCAAATATCCTGTGTTTATAATGAAAAAAAAAACCCTGTTACTTCTGTAGTCTACCTACATAATCTTCTCTATTTATATTCTTGTTTTTATGCCATCCATTTTTTGTCTGGGAGTGGTCTGAGATGAACCACTCCCAACAATCACTGTCATTGTTTGAAATTGAGAATGAATTGGTTGCTTAAGTTTACTCTTTTGTTCTTAGGTGGGACTCCGTATCCTGAACTGCCTATGAATGACCAATTCTATAACGCTATTAAACGTGGCTACCGAATGTCCAAACCTACCCATGCATCCAATGAAATGTGAGTGGTTTGGATAAACAATTATCTCTCTTAAGTAAAGGAAATGTCATCCACTTTTCAAGACTTTCCCAAACCTTGAAATCTTCTTTCATATGTTTTTAGCTATGAAATTATGCAGAAATGCTGGGAAGAGAAGTTTGAGATCCGACCGTCTTTCTCTCAACTGGTAGGACTTATGGGGAACCTGCTAACAGACAGCTACAAAAAGGTAAATTATATTTGACCTGAACAGATAAACAGAATCAGTTTTTAAATCAAAATCTATCTAGATAATATCTTTCTTTTACCCATGAAAAGGATATGAGGACTGAGGACTTTTCTCCAAATCTGTTCGTTGTTGGCTATTATTTGGGGAAAGTACTGAAAAATATGTTTCCTATTAATTTAACACTTTTGATGTGATTCCAATGCTTAATTGCCATCCAGAATTCTAAACCCATGATCTATTGTTCTTCATTATCATAAGCTCTTAAAAGATGTTGGCTTTTGTATGCAGTACTGTCATTTAATATTAGAATAATCATGATAAATGGGAGCCAATTTCAATAAGCAGCTCAACATCCGAATGTCTTTTTCTACAAAAAGCATGCTGTAATCATAACTAGTAGGTGAGGCCTTACTTTGTAGGTTAGTGGGAGGTTGGAAAATAAAACATATATGCATATTGCTGTATCAAAATTCTCTGGTTTGATCTCTTGTAATGTAATAATGTTTCTAACTCTGGATCATGTTATTTACTAGGAACAGTAGTAGGAATCCTGAGATGTATTGCTGTAAATTTGTGGGTTGAATCCCAACCAATTTTTACATCAGCCTCAGTTTAGGGGATTTTCAGGTACCCCTGAAATCTGAAGTAAAATAAGTGACGGAAATAAAAGGACCATTGTAGAGGTGACACTGAATTAGTAGGAGTTTTTTTTTTTACTTTTGCAGCTGTTAAACATCTTAATTGCTACAAACTGCTGCTATGATCTTAGAAAGTAATTTACAAAATTCAAATCTCGATTTGTTGACATTTCAGGAGGCAGGGAATGACAGCATAAATATTAAACAATTTTTTCCCAACCTAACATTTGGCATTTTCTGAACTATTCTGTTCAGACTCTGTTACATTCTGGTGACCTCAACAAGTCACTCAGTTTGCTCATGATTTTGAAATAAGTCAGGCATGTAGAAGTAAAAGGAATCTGATGAAATGTAATGGCTACAGATGGGTGCACCAGACTGCAACCAAGATATGCACTACAACCCGAGTTTAAACCAGATTTCATATGACAAATAGCTTTGTTCATGGTCCAAAAGCCCTTCAAAACTTTGAAAAATAAAACATTTGGCTTAAAAAAAATCCCAATGCATTATATAAGTAAACACAGTGTTCACGCATAGACTCCATGTTGAGATGCATTTGACTTCATTTACTCCTGGAAATACCACAAATTCATAAATGTCTAAAAGAAATCTACTTAAAAGTAAGATCTATCCATTTTCAGTAGCCATGACTTCTAAATCTTTGGAATTGCAGTGATAATATATTCACTATTACTGCTCCATCCAGCTGTATTATAACTCAAGTATAAAGCATTATTTCCATCTGGGAGAATGGACTCCCCCCCAGCGCCGATGGCACCTGACTTGTGACCTGAGCTGACTTTAAGAGAGCTAAGTCATTGAACGCAACCTGAAGACCTTTGAGACCTTTTCCCCTGTGGCCCTTGTAAGACCTTGTAAGACCTTATAGACCTATATTCTTTAAGACCTATGGATTGAAGCAGCCGTATTAAGATCCTAAACTCATCCCTTACCGATGCACTGGTGCACTTTATATCCATCTTTCTATGTGTCACCTATCATGTATTTTAATTCCATCTATTATATGTCATCTAACATGAAATTTCATATCTTAACTGTGCCAACGATGCTTTTAATATCGATTTTATCCATGACCCATTTTTGTAATTTTTGTAATTTATGCTGTACTCTAAAACTGATTTACTGCGACTGCGAGAGTCCCCGCTCTCGCAGGTTTGGCCCTCCGCTTTAACGAGGGCCCGCCTTGATGAAGGATTTGTTAATCTGGAGAGGTGGGCGAAGCGCGGCCTTAGGGGTTTTTTAGCTTATAAATTATTGTCTATTTTAGGGGGTACCAGGGAGGGGGGAGGGTATAAACAGTCAGAAAGAGAGGGCCAGGCCAGCAGGCGACGGAGGGAAGCGGAAGGATCCGTGAGGGGGGGGGGAAACACAAGTCGTCCCGATGGAGGGCATTTCCATTCAGAAGGTCGTGGGGAGAGGCAGGTCCGAGGGGAGGCAAGTTCCATCCTCCCGGTTGGGGACACGTAGCCATTGGTTACAAACGGTCAGGTGTCACAACCCCCGCAGGCTAGGTGGTCAGGGAATACAGAGCCAGGGCCTGAGGCTGATGTTTTGCAATGCCAGGTCCGTTGTCAACAAAGCCCCCCTCATCCATGACCTTGTGTCAGAGGGGGAGCCGGATCTGGCAGGAATAGCGGAGACCTGGTTGGGCCACGAGGGTGGACTCCCCATCCTTGAAATGTGCCCACCAGGTTACCGCGCTTTTCATCAGCCCCGGGCCCTAGGCAGGGGTGGTGGGGTAGCGGTTATTGTAAAGGAAGGTCTTGAGCCGAGAGAGACCATTGTGCCACAGACCACCGGTTGTGAGTCCCTCTGCGTGAAGTGGGGCCTAGGGAGGCAGTTGGGCTTGCTGGTTGTATACCTGGCTCCCCGCTATGTAGCAGCAGCCCTGCCCGAGCTCCTGGAGGTGATCGCTACGGTGGCAGTTGAGACCCCCAGACTTTTAGTCATGGGGGACTTTAACCTGCCATCGGTGGGCAAATCATCCGAAGTAGCTCGGGAGTTCATGGCTTCGATGACGGCCATGGACCTGACCCAATTAATTCAAGGCCCCTCCCACGAGGGTGGACATACACCGGATCTCATCTTTGTCTCTGGCCAATGGAAGAGTGATCTGGGTATAGGGGATATAGTCATCACACCCTTGTCATGGTCAGACCACTCACTTCTCCGGCTCGACTTTCCAACCGCTACTCCCCTCCACGGGGAGGCGGAACCTGAGTCACCGATCTGATTCCGCCCCCGGCGCCTGATGGACCCTGATGGGTTCCAGGCGGCGCTTGGGCCACTTCCTGTACCCCTGACCCATGCCCCGATGGAGGACCTCGTGGCCGCATGGAACACTGCGACCACGGGAGCCTTGGATCGGGTCGCGCCCTTGCGGCCTCTCTTGCAGCGGCGAGCCACCCTGGCTCCTTGGTTTACCGAGGAGCTGAGGGTGATGAAACGCCACAAGAGATGCCTAGAGAGAAGATGGAGGTCTACCCGATCTGAATCTGACCGGACACAGGTAAGAGCCAAGTTACGGACTTACATTGTGGCGCTGAGAGTGGCCAAACGCCATCATTGTGCCACTCTCATAGCATCCGCAGATAACCGCCCTGCCGCCCTGTTTAGGGTGACCCGCTCCCTCCTTCAACAGAGGGTGCGGGAAGCCCCACTACAGGGTAGAGCAGAGGAATTTGTGATTTATCTGCAGGAGAAAATCGCTCAGATACAGAACGAGTTAGCCCCCATTGATGGCCCAGTGGGATTGCACAAGGCGGATCTTGTTTGGGAGGAGTTTGACTCCGTTACTTCCGACGATATGGACAGGTTACGTGGGCGACTGCGATAACGTTTATTGGACCCGTGTCCCTCCTGGCTTGTACTGGCATCCTGGGAGGTGACACGAGGCTGGCTCCAAGAGGTTGTCAATGCTTCCTTAAGTGAGGGTTCCTTGCCTGCCTCCCTTAAAGAGGCCATGGTGAGGCCCCTCCTGAAGAAGCCCTCTTTGGACCCAGCTTTATTAACCAACTATCGTCCCGTCTCCAACCTTCCCTTTTTGGCGAAGGTTGTTGAGAGTGTGGTGGCACAACAGTTTCCCCGTCACCTGGAGGAAGTTGATTATCTAGACCCGCGCCAGTCCGGCTTTCGGCCCGGGCATAGCACCGAGACGGCATTGGTCGCGTTGGTAGATGATCTCTGGAGGGTCAGAGATGGGGGTTGTTCCTCCATCCTGGTCCTATTAGACCTCTCGGCGGCTTTCGATACCATCGACCATGGTATCCTATTGCATCGGCTGGGGGGGTTGGGGGTGGGAGGCACCGTTTTACGGTGGTTCTCCTCCTACCTCTCTGGCCGATCGCAATTTGTGTTGACAGGAGAGCAGAGGTCGACCTCGAGACCCCTCACATGTGGGGTGCCTCAGGGGTCGGTCCTCTCGCCTCTCCTGTTCAACACATATATGAAGCCGCTGGGCGAGATCATCCATGGTTTTGGGCTAGAGTATCACCTCTACGCTGATGATACACAGCTGTATATATCTACCCCAAACCACCCCAATGATGCCGTAGCGATGATCTGCCAGTGCCTGGAAGCCGTGCGGATCTGGATGGGAAGTAACGGACTCAGGCTTAACCCGACCAAGACCGAGTGGCTGTGGTTTCCGGCTGCCCGATTCAACCAGCTGATTCCATCGCTGGCCATAGGGGGCGAACATCTTGCCCCTGTGGATGGAGAGCGCAACTTGGGTGTCCTCCTGGATACTCGGCTGTCCATGGAAGATCAAGTGACAGCCGTGGCCAGGAGGGTGTTTTACCAGGTTCGCCTGGTACGCCAGTTGCGCCCCCTATTGGATCGGGATGCCCTTCGCACAGTCACTCATGCTCTCATGACATCCCGACTGGACTATTGTAACTCTCTCTACATGGGGCTCCCCTTGAGGTGCACCCGGAGACTTCAGCTGGTCCAGAATGCAGCCGCGCGAGCAATAATGGGAACCTCAAGGTTTACCCACGTAACACCGCTCTTGCGCGAGCTGCACTGGCTGCCTGTCGTCTTTCGGGTGCGCTTCAAGGTGCTAGTTGTCATCTTCAAAGCGCTCCATGGCTCGGGACCTAGCTATCTGCATCGGATCCTGCCCCATACATCCTCACGGCCGATTCGCTCCCACAGAGAGGGACTTCTCCGGGTGCCGTCCACTAGACTTTGTCAGCGGGCGACTCCCAGGGGAAGGGCCTTCTCTGTGGCGGGCCCAGCCCTCTGGAATGACCTTCCCCCCGACATTAGAACAACCACGGACCTCTGCTCCTTCCGTCTAAAATTAAAAACACATCTTTTCTGCTTGGCCGGCCTAGGGTAGTCTCTTTTTATGGTTTAGGGGATTTTAGTAATTTAATTGGGGGATTTTAGCGCAGGGATAATTGGTTAATTTGCCTTTTATCCAATTATTTATGTATATTTATTGTATTTTTAACTTCCCTGTGCACCGCTCCGAGTCCCCTAGGGGAGAGGAAGCGGTCTATAAATTAAATTTATTATTATTATTATTATTATTATTATTATTATTATTATTATTATTATTATTATTCAATGTAGAGTTCTGTAGATGAATAGGTGTATGTACTCATACTCAGGCGAAGGTGGAATTGCAGAAAGACCCACAAAACAAGTCAAAGAAAGAAAAAGGGGAGATAATAAAACACAAGCACAACAGTACAGAAAGAATTAGACCAGAAAATCAAACCTATTTCAAACACGCTAATAAACTGGGACATTGGCTAGCATACAAATTGAAAAAGGAAAAAGAAAAAAGGACGATATATCAGTTATAGGATGAAGATGGGGTCATACAATATAGACCGGAAGGGAAAAAGAAAATAATATAAAGATACTTTACAAAACTTTACTCACATGATAATATCCCAGAAGATAAAATCAAACAATAGCTGAACTCAGAAATCATGACCCCAATCTCAGATGAACAGACAGAAACGATAAACAGATCAGTTACGATATCGGAATTAGCAATGGCTTTGAAGACACAAAAAAATAACAAAACCCCAGGTCCAGACGGAATCCCAATAGAATTATATAAAAGTACTAAATAAACATTGGAAGAACTGATCTTAGAAGTTTTCAATGAAATGCTAGAAGAAGCCAAAATACCGGCCTCTTGGACAGAAGCAATAATATCTCTTATCCCAAAATATGAATCTGCCCTTCAGACATTCCAAAATTACAGGCCCATTTCGTTATTGAATTTGGACTATAAAATATTTGCCGCAATTATGTCAGAAAGGATTAAATAGATACTAATTGAATAGTTTCACTCAGACCAAAATGGTTTCCTATTACACACACAACTTAAAAATAATACGAGAAGTATATTGGATACTATACTATGAAACATACCTGGAGAAACAGTCTGCACTGGTTTTTCTTAATGCCCAGAAAGCTTTTGATAATGTTAATTGGAAATTTATAAAACTACAATTAGAGAATATGAAATTCGAAGAAAAATTTGTAAAAATGATAGGGGAGGTATATAATACCCAAACAGCCATAGTTATCTTGAATGGGCATCTAACTGGAAAAATTGAGATAATGAAAGGAGTGAGACAACAAATTTGAAACTGACCATGTCTGTGACATACAAGGAAAACCAGTACAAAATGTTCTATAGATGGCACTTGCCATCTGCGAGACTTGGAAACTTATCCCCAACATGTTGGAAATGTGAAAAATCGCATGGAACGTACTATCACACATGGTGGACATGCGAGGTGACCAAAAAATTCTGGGTTAAAATCAAAAACTGGTTGGAAGCTATAACAGGGAATCACATAGAAGGGAAACCAGAGACATTTTTATTAGGCATAACCACAAAAAATTACAATAAAGACACTTTATACCTAATTCTACATATTATTACAGCGGCCAGAATAGGAAATGCGCAGAAATGGAAGAACAACAAAATATCAAATGAAGATGAGATAAAATCTTAAAATGCGCAGAGATGGATCAATTGACCAAGGAAATTCAAGGAGAGGAGGAAACGGAGTACTACTTAATTTGGGGGGAAATGGTATAAGTGGTTAGATGATAGAAATAGGAAATTAGAATTGGAAAACGTAGTTTGTATTATAGAAGAAGTAGGAATTAGTGATAAGAATGTAGGAAAGTAGGATTTACAAAAGTGGGAATAGTTATATATTAGTAGAACAACAATAAAGACTGTCTGATACAAATAACCAAACATAGACTGATAAGCAAAAGAGTAAGAAATAATACGATTATAAGTGTAGAATGGCAGAGAGATGTATTGAGAGGGAAATAGCGTTTGTAAAGATGCATCAATAGATATCTCCTATGAGAAGGAACATGAAGTTTGATGTTATTTGTAAGTGTTGTGTATGTTTTTGTCAATGTATATTAGTGTTTATAATATTTTTTAAAAAAAACATTGTTCAGTGTAGAGTTCTGTAGATGAATGGGTATATGTACTCATTCATTTTCTCTATTCTCATTGCCTTACATGTGAGCAGAAGTATCAACAGGTCAATGAAGAGTTCTTGAAAAGTGATCACCCTGCTATTATGCGTACAAGGCCCAGGGACTCAGGATTCAGTCCTTCTAGGTCCACTGTGAGTGACAGCGCCAGTTCAAGTTCTGTCCTCTATACAGCTGTGGAGCAGAATGGAGTGGACAATGATTATATCATTCCTTTGCCTGATCCTAAACCAGAGGGAGACAATAGTAACCCCCCGGAGGCCTCTAGCAGCAGAGCAAGGTTAGAGTATTTTTAACTTGTATCACCTAGCATGACAGTATTCCATCCGCTTGTTCTCTTGACTAGGAAATTATAATATTAAAAATGTTGTTGAAATTTTTTTTAAGGCCTACAGAATGCCTTCTCTTGGAATTAGAAAAATTCAGGAAAACCTGCTCTGTCATCTTGCATCAGTAGCTCCAAAATCAAACTGGATGATGATGTCTCTGATGCTAATAATTATGATGATAGTGACAATGATGATGATGATTTATGCCATTTAGCTATGTCTACCACAATTGAATGGTCCTAATTCTCACTCTTTTTCTTTCTCAATTTTAGTTCAACCCTGAATGAAGCAAACACTTCATCTACTATATCTTGTGACTCTCCTTTAGCCCCTGAACAAGAAGAACAAGCATCTGAGCTAAAGACAGATTGCTAGGGTTACCAGTGCTCTGTACCAGTTCCTGTATATGCTAGTACTGGAGAATTCCAGCCAGTGGAAGAACATGCACGTCCCTCTTTGTCCAATCATATCAAAATACAGTTGCCGCTTGTCCCTCCTTTGTCTGTAACCTATCTGAGTATCAGAGTAAAACCACAGACTAAATCAGAACAATTCAAGTCAGTATTGTGTGACAAATGTGGCTTCTGAATTGGAATTACATTTTTTTTAATCTTCAATGCAGAATTTGCTCTTCCATCACGTTATACATTAGTTCATCCTTCATGTTTCCTCCTGCTAAATCATACCATCAGAAGAAAATCTATGACATGTTCACTTCACTTAATAGCCACAATAATTTCTCGGCTCTCCCCATGACAAAAGCACATCTTCACAAGGTCAAGCAAAAGAGTCTACGAGGTTCAATTGGGACAAATACCTTTTTGATTCTTGCCACTTTACTTGACCATTACTCAATTACTGGATTATCAAGTGATGCCTTTAAAAATGTATCCTTAGAAAGGATGGAAAATGGACAGATGGACAGAAGTCCCGTGAAGAAATCACTCGAGGCTCAGAAAAGTTTTGTTCATTGTTTCAGATTTATAATTACTGAAATTCAAGCTCAGACGTTTAAGCTGGGATCTGCTTTTCTTCTTAAGTCTCCCACTTCTTTCATTACATCATTCCAAGGTAAATGATTTCAGGAGCTACAGGTACTCAGATACTGCAGCTGCCCAGACAGTAGCTAAGGACAGTAAGCTAAAGCAGCATTTTTTGTGAAAAGAAATAATACAGAGTGCATGGGGACTCATCTAAAGATTCAGCCATCCAAAAAGAGCATTTAATGATATATCTTCAGACATTTAAGCTGGGATCTGCTTTTCTTCTTAAGTCTCCCACTTCTTTCATGACATCATTCTAAAGATTCCGCCCAGGCATCAAGAAGAACATTTAATGTTACATTTTCAGCAGACTGCCTTTTCATTGGACGAAATGAAGAGATTAAAGGGAATGCTTGGATATATCCAAGACTGTAAGAGGATGAAAAATGGATCATGCATTTTATTTCTCTTTCTGATTGTGCACTTTGTAAGCAAAAAGCCTCACTGCCTAATTGGCAGCCATATCTTTGGTTTATTTCAGAGGGTTATTAGTAACTGCCATTGTATTCTACTGAATCCTAGAGGTATTCAGTTGCAACAGGTAGATCTTGGAAAATGAGGTTGGATCTAATTAGTCTTTGATGAGACTTTAACAACTAATACAAAATCTGAAGGCTGTAGAGCAGGGGTTCCCAAACTTGTCAACTTTAAGACTTGTGGACTTCAACTCCCAGAATTCTCCAGCCAGCAGAGCTGGCTGGAGAATTCTAGGAATTGAAGTCCACAAGTCTTAAAGTTGACAAGTTTGGGAACCCCTGCTGTAGAGTAACTGAAAAACTTTCCCAATAAAAACTTTCCCAAAATGCAAGAAGTAATTTTATTGTGCCCAGTTAAGCTACATTGACATGCAATTGGATTTGATTATCATTATTCAGTCTTTCTGAGGCTGGAGTCAGCACTTAATAACTTTGGCCTGCAACACCCACTGCCCAAAATACCTTCCAGCATGCTCAAAAGTGGTCCTTATTAGGCAGAAAAATCTAGGAGATGTAGGTCCGGTACCAATTCCTATGTTTCTTACCCTACATAAATTGTAGGTCCGCTACCATTCATTTAGTGCCCTATCTATGGCATAAGGATGAAGATTGCTTTGGCTATGCCCACTTTGCCTTTTTTAATCCACTGACGATACCTCAGTGCTCCCCGTTGGCTGCTACTTTAATGAGCAGGTAGCTGAAATGCTTTTGCACATTTCATGTGTCCTTTGCTCTGCACAATGCAAACATGTATTCCAGTTTTGCTTCACTCAGAAAGCAACCTATTCTAAAAAGGCTTTAAAAAAAATATTCTAGTGTCCGCTTTTCTACCAGAGGTAGTTCTAAAGTGCCTCATTATCCTCTTTTAAAAAAAAGTATTTTAGCTACTTTTGATCACATTGTATTAATAATAGAACAGGTATATTTTAGTTAGGGTATGTGTGGGTGGGTGTGCATGTGTATCATACAGATAGACAGGAGGGTATATCTAGTGATTATTTCCCTCTGGTCGATCTATTAGCAATTTTCCATTTTTGAAATAATATTCATATTTACCTCCTTAGCTTTTCTCAGTGTTATATTTGTTTTTTTTAAGGCACAGTCAGAGTATTTGTTAAATGTTTAGTTGATGTGGCAACAATAGAGTTAGGGAATGTTTGCAGGCAAACATGCCAATTTAAAGTCCAACGTTACAATAGCTAAAATGAATTATTCTATAAATTATGGCCAGTATTATGTCTATGTCCTTCAAATATATTATATACTTTTTCAATCAGCTGTTAAAATTATTTTGCGATACCATTTTCTAATTATCACCCAATTGATTATATTGCCTATTGAAAATACAAAAAGCATCAAGCCTCTAATTGTATCATAAGGTTTCTGAGAAGGGAACCCACAGTTAGATCTCTGATATGCTTTTTAGTCTTTAATAATATAGCATCACTACAACTTTACTTTATAGCTGTTTTTTCCCTGGACTCTGTTCGGATTTGCAACTATCCCCCTGGGTCTGGACGGCCATCGGGGTTCCAAAAATGTATTCAAGACATGATCTCCTTTGCCTGCAAGAATCTCCCCTCTCGCAGGCCTGGACCCCTTGTCTAACACGGGCCCACCTCGAGGAGGGACTAATTGCAAACTGAGGGGTTTTTTAAGTAAATTTTTAATTCGACTTTTAGGGGGTTCCAGAGAGGAGGGGAGGGATAGTCCAGTTAGGGGGCGGGACAGAACTAGGCCGGCCGGCGGAAATGAGGAAATGGAGGAAGGGGACGGGGGTCGTTTCCACTGAGGTTTTGCCTATCAGTTCGGTTTTGGGGAGGGGCAGGGGCGGTGGGAGACGGATTGGGTTGGAAGACCATGGCTACAGGCGGTCACGCGTTCCAACTCCCCGTGCTCCTATCGCAGACTAGGTGGGCAAGGACCACAGAACCAGGGCCCTAGGCTGATGTTATGCAATGCCAGGTACATGATAAATAAAGCCCCACTCATTCGTGACCTCGTGTCAGAGGGAGACCCGGACCTGGTGGGTATAACGGAAACCTGGTTGGGCCTCGAAGTGGGTTTACCCCTCGTAGATATGTGCCCACCAGGCTACCGAGCCTTCCATCAGCCTAGGCCCCTCGGAAGGTGTGGGGGGGTGGCGATTATGGTTAGGGAAGGTCTAGAGCTGAAGGAGACAACGATCCCTCAGACAACCGGGTGTGAGTCCCTCCTTGTGAAGTGGGACCTAGGGAGGCAGTTGGACGTGTTAGTTGTATACCTGGCTCCTCGCTATGCAACAACAGCCCTGCCGGAGCTCCTAGAGGTGATAGCCGAGGCGGCGGTTGAGACCCCCAGACATGGGGGATTTCAAGTCAGTAGGCGAGACCTCTGGAGTAGCTCGGGAGTTCATGGCTTCCATGACGGCCATGGACCTGACCCACGTAGTTTTAGGCCCTACTCACAAGGGTGGACACACCCTGGACTTAATCTTCATCTCGGGACAGTGGAGTAGTGATCTGGGAATAGGGAATTTAGCCATCACACGCCTGTCATGGACAGATCACGCTCTCCTTCGGCTAGACTTTCCAATCGCCGCACCTCACCGCGGGGAGGTAGAGCCGAATATTCCTATATGGTTCTGCCCCAGGCTCCTGATGAACCCGGAAAGGTTCCAGAGGGAGCTTGGGCCAATGCCTGTGGACTTGCCCCGCGACTCGACTGAGGACCTGGTGGCCTTGAACCGAGTCGCGCCCTTGCAGCCTCTCTTGCAGCGATGAATCACCCAGGCTCCTTGGTTCACCGAGGAGCTGAGGGAGATGAAATGCCACAAGAGACGCCTAGAGAGCAGATGGAGATCCTCTCACTCTGAAGCCAACCGAACACTAGTGAGAAACCATATTAGGGCTTACTTAGTGGCGATAAGGGTGGCCAAACGTGAGTATTGTGCCACCCTTATTGCATCCGCAGATAACTGCCCTGCCGCCCTGTTTGGGGTGACCCACTCCCTCCTCCATCAGAGGCCGCGGGAAGCTCCTCTACAGGGACGAGCAGAGGAATTTGGGATTTATCTGCAGGATAAAATCACTCGGATTCGGAATGAGTTACCCTCCATCGAGAGTGGTCCAGTTGGACTGTCCGAGGCTGCTCTTGAGAGACCATCCTGGGAGGAGTTTGACTTTGTTACTACTGAAGATATGGACAGGTTGTCAAAGAGGCTTAAGGCTACCACATGTTTATTGGATGGGGGGGGACACACAAGTCCTGGGAGACGACACGAGGCTGGATCCAGGGCATTGTCAACGCATCTCTGAGTGAGGGGTCCTTGCCTGCCGTCTTGAAAGAGGCGGTAGTAAGGCCCCTCCTCAAGAAGCCGTCCCTGGACCTAGAATTATTAGAGAACTTCCGTCCAGTCTCCAACCTTCACTTTTTAGCGAAGGTTGTTGAGAGTGTGGTGGCCCAACAGTTTCCGCGACACCTGCAGGAAATTGATTATCTAGACCTGCGCCAGTCCGGCTTCCGACCCGGTCACAGCACCGAGACGGCATTGGTCGCGTTGGTTGATGATCTCTGGAGGGTGTGGGATAGAGGATATTCCTCTATCCTAGTCCTGTTAGACCTCTCAGCGGCTTTTGATACCATCGACCATGGTATCCTATTGCACCGACTGGGGGGGTTGGGGCGGGGAGGCACCGTTTTATGGTGGTTCTCGTCCTACCTCTCTGGTCGGTCGCAATATGTGTTGGCAGGGGGGCAGAGGTCGGCCTCGAGACCCCACTTATGTGGGGTTACTCAGGGGTCGGTCCTCTCGCCCCTCCTATTCAACACATATATGAAGCCGCTGGGTGAGATCATCCGTGGTTTTGGGGTGGGATATCATCTGTACACTGATGATACTCAGCTGTACATATCCACCCCAGACCACCCCATGCTATATGCTTTTTTCAGATGCTTCCATTCATTATGATTTGCTAGGTCTCCTATCCCAAATGATTCCAAGCCCTTCCTTCAGCTTGTCCTCCTGAAGTTAGATGAGTGAGCAATGTTAATGAGTCTTTCACATTGGCTAGATGGAGAGGAGAAAGCAAGAGTCAATTAACCAAAGGGCCCTTATGCTGCCATGAATATAACAGCCATAATCTGACCTAAAATAATATAATATTTTAAACATAATCATTCACTACGGTACTTTTATATTGCTGATAATTGGCTTGCTTGGTTATTGGATTTGTTTGCAAGTTTGTTCTTTTGTATGTTCGTTTGTTTTGATAATACTAAGAAGAGTGAATCTAAACCAACAGTTTCAGTCTTGAAGGAAACATGATAAACTTGGAACATCAATTTTTGCAAACTTAATTTCATCATTATTATTTTTCCATTTTTCTATAATGTTTTAACCTACAATTGTTGCAATAAAGCTCATATAAATACATATCTTTCTACATCCAGCAACCACTATTAGCCAGATTTTGTAAAACTATTGTCACACTAGTGTTATTTTCAAAATAAATAACATTTTTCTTTATGATGCATATGGAATTTTTATTATTTGTCTTTCCTTTTCCTTTGGATTGTATTGGTTATACCATTCACTGGAAGAAATTGGATAGGGTAGAGTTTTGCTTGTTGTATTGCATAATCTAGTGTACAGTAGACTATTGACAAAAATGCAATGCATTGTACAATTTCCCTAAAGCTTTTTTGTAGGTTAAACCATGGGGAATACAATGCAATTAATTGTTCTCTTGGAAGTTGGCTGGCTTTTGGCATTTAAAGCCTTTATCGGACTTAAGTTGATCCTGCAAAGTAAGTAAGCCTTTCAACGGCATTTTAAATTCTAAATCGAGCAAGTGTTTGAGGCAAACAGGAGGGATTGGAAAATCAATTTCTTCACTTTGGTTTATTCATTATAGATGTCTTAAACAAAGTGGGAATCCTTTCTCAATTCACATTATTCACAGGCATAATCTTATTCAGCAATTTACTCATTCCAAACTGAATTTTTTTTCCACCTTAGAGTTAAATCAGAGAAGTATAATTTCACCACCATGAAAGATCCTTTGAAGAATTCTCAATTTTTTTGGAGCTGATTCTCATGTTACTCTATAACAATTCAGGGGGAAATGGACCAAAGCAAGGGGTTTGTAACTGTAATTGTCAAATAAAATTATGTTGAAGCAGCCTATAAGTCATTGATCATCATCGCTGCATGTTCATCTTTGCCTGTAATGTTTTAAACCATAGTGGCATACATTTACTTCCTGTTTTGAGAGTATATTTTACAATTCTGAATAAGGGAAGTTGAGATTAAATATGGATTCAGAAGATTTAGGTCAAGATGGGAAAGTACAGAGGATGTAACCAAGTCAACATATTTTGTTCATGTTTTCTAGTGAGAATCATACTAATTTTATATGTACTTCTTCTGGCCTTTGTATTTACTTATTTACTACTTTTCATCTAAATTTCAATCATCTAAATTTCTGAATAATCTAGATTATCATTGCACGAAGCCATCTTCCACTTAGCATATCTTCCTTCCTTTTTTAAAACAAAACCTTGAATATTGCTTTAGTTTTTTCCCTGATAGTCTCACTTAGAAATTTGCAGAGTTCCCATTTTTAAAAAAAATTGTCACAAGATCCTCCTCAGTGATAGTTTAATAAGTGCAAAGGAAAAAATCAGCAAAAGGTCAATCAAGTTCACAGGACCAAAAGTCAAAAGTAGAATAAACATTAAGATGCAATTTTTAAATGCATGCCATGTTTTGTTGACTGTATACTAGACAATGGGAATAAATATTAGGTGCTTTTTGTCTATGTGAAGTAGCACTGTTCCTGTTCAGAATACTTCAATATGTTTAAAACCAGTAGAAAAATGCAAACAACATTTTACACAAGGCTGCCAACATGATCAAAATGTATCTTATAGAGCATGTATGAAATGAATCATGGTACTAAATGCAGTGAAATATCACTGCTGTTTTCTGAGATCCTCCAGACAGAGAAAATGAACCTCTTTACACTACAGAAATCTTAAATTAGTATGATTAGTAATACAGAACCTCAGGGACTGTCAGGGGCCCTTTTACTCCCTTTCCCATGCTTAGTCCCTCTGGGAGCCATTTTGCCCAGTGGTGGGAGCAGCATATCTCAGTGGACCATGAAGGTGGATGGAGTTACTCCACAGCAGTGGGCAGCCAAACAATGGACCTGCTGCAAGAGAGATTTGGAGAGGCCAGCTTCAGGGAGCCAGGACCTTGGAGTGGCTGGAGGAGGGAAGGAGGCAGGCCAGGTGGCCCAGCCTCTTCTTGAGTCCCAACACCCAGAAGCGGCATTCCGGTTGCTGCGAAGAAGATGGTGGCTTAGTCTGGAGCTCTGCATGGTCATGGAGCTTGTTGGCTTCGCTTTTCGTGCCCCCAGCCCCCGTTTTACCTTTCTGGAGGGCTGGGATCAGTGAGAGATCCACCCTGGCTTACCAGGGTGAGGTTTGAAGCTGCTATGGGAGTGTAGACGACACCGGCGGCGGTGAGAGAGCTGGAGCTGGGGGGGGCGTCCTCGCCGTCCTCGGCGGTGGACGCCCTGCCGCGTCGGAAGCCCGAAGGGAGAGAAACGGCCGGACGATGGCTGGGGATGGCCGGAGAGGGCTGTGAGAGCTGGGATGGCGGTGAGAGCGTCTGGAGACCAGCAGCAGCAGCCTGTGGCGAGCCGGGGCGATGGAACGGTGGTGGGAGCACCGAGAGGCCGGCGGCAGCGGCGGCGAGGAGGCGGTGGTGAGAGCACCGGAACGGTGGGTGAGGTCCTCGGCATTCTGGGGGCCAGAGGGGCAACGATGGACACCGGCCGGGCCGCCGGAGACGAGGCCGGCCTGACGGTGGGAGCGTCGCGAGGCCAGCGATGGAGGCGGTGGCTTGAAGGTGGGGGTGAGAGCCCCAAGATGGCGGTCGATGCTCGCGTTGCCCTCGGCGTCCTAGGGGCAGTGATAGACACCAGCCGGGCCGCAGGAGCCTTAAGACCTTTCATTTTCTCAGAGACTTCTAAGACCTCTCGCCCTATGGGTCCTTTAAGACCCTTGAAGACCTCCCCGAAGTCCTTTTAAGACCTTGAGACTTTTAAGCCCTTTCGCCCTATGGGCTTTGTTAAGACCTTGAAGACCTCCTCCTTGATAAGATCTTGGAACGCAACAGCAATATAGAACTGAACTGAACTAAAATGTAAATTTGTCCTCACTGAAGCACTTTAAAGCAATATGAATTTTTACCATCTATTTATTCATTTTTAACACCTATTATGAATTTATCTATATCTATTTATTTAGCCAACGATGTCTTTTAAACAAAATCAATTTTAATTCATGACCTATGCATGTATTCCATTCTTACATGTTATACGCATTTATAGTTATTTATTAATTATTTAATTGTTTATGCCTATGCCAATGTATTCCAGACTAGACCTATTACAGCTGCGAGAGTCTCCGCTCTCGCAGGTTTGGCCCTCCATTCTATCGAGGGCCCGCCTCGATGAAGGATTCATTGATCTGAAGAGGCGGGCGAAGCGCGGCCTAAGGGGTTTTTTAGCGGGTAGATTATTGTTAATTTTAGAGGGTACCAGGGAGGGGGGAGGGCATAATCAATCAAACAGAGAGGGCCAGGCTTGCAGTCGACGGAGGGAAGCGGAGGCTGATGGGGGGGGGGACACACAAGTCGTTCCAGTTGAGGGCATATCGATCCAGAGGGTCGTGGGGAGAGGCAGGGCCGAGGGGAGACAAGCTACATCCTCCCGGTTGTTGGCGCGCGGCTGTTGGCTAAAAACGGTCGGGCGCCACAACCCCCGCAAGCTAGGTGGTCAGGAAGTACAGAGCCAGGGCCTGCGGCTGATGTTTTGTAATGCCAGGTCCGTTGTCAACAAAGCCTCCCTCATTAGTGACCTTCTGTCAGAGGGGGACCCAGACCTGGCCGGAATCGCGGAGACCTGGTTGGGCCACGAGGGAGGACTCCCCCTCGTTGAAATGTGCCCACCAGGCTACCGCGCTTTTCATCAGCCGCGGGCCCTAGGCAGGGGTGGTGCGGTCATTGTAAAAGAAGGTCTTGAGGCGAGAGAGACCATTGTGCCACAGACTACCGGTTGTGAGTCCCTCTGTGTGAAGTGGGGCCTAGGGAGGCAGTTGGGCTTGCTGGTTGTATACCTGGCTCCCCGCTATGTAGCAGCAGCCCTGCCCGAGCTCCTGGAGGTGATCGCTACGGCGGCAGTGGAGACCCCCAGACTTTTAGTCATGGGGGACTTTAATCTGCCATCGGTGGGTGAATCATCCGAGGTAGCTCGGGAGTTCATGGCTTCCATGACGGCCATGGACCTGACCCAAGTAATTCAAGGCCCCACTCACGAGGGTGGACATACACCGGATCTCATCTTTGTCTCAGGCCAATGGAAGAGTGATCTGGGTATAGGGGATATAGTCATCACGCCCTTGTCATGGTCAGACCACTCACTTCTCCGGCTCGACTTTCCGACCGCTGCTCCCCTCCGCGGGGAGGCGGAACCAGAGTCTCAAATCTGGTACCGCCCCAGGCGCCTGATGGACCCGGATGGGTTCCAGACGGCGCTTGGGCCATTTCCTGTATCCCTGACCCGTGCCCCGATGGAGGACCTCACGGCCGCATGGAATAGTGCGGCCGTGGGAGCCTTGGATTGGGTCGCGCCCTTGCGGCCTCTCGTGCGGCAGCGAAACACCCAGGCCCCTTGGTTTACCGAGGAGCTGAGGGTGATGAAACGCCGCAAGAGATGCCTAGAGAGAAGATGGAGGTCTACCCGATCTGGATCTGACCGGACACAGGTAAGAGCCCATTTACGGACTTACATTGTGGCGCTGAGAGTGGCCAAACGCCATCATTGTGCCACTCTCATAGCATCCGCAGACAACCGCCCTACCGCCCTGTTTAGGGTGACCCGCGCCCTCCTCCAACAGAGGGTGCGGGAAGCCCCGTTACAGGGTAGAGCAGAGGAATTTATGACTTTTCTGCAGGAGAAAACCGCTCAGATACAGAACGAGTTAGCCCCCATTCATGGCCCAGTGGGATGCCACGAGAGAGATCTTGTTTGGGAGGAGTTTGACTCCGTTACTTCCGAAGATATGGACAGGTTACGTCGGCGACTGCGAGCCACCACATGTTTACTGGACCCGTGTCCCTCCTGGCTTGTACTGGCATCCTGGGAGGTGACACAAGGCTGGCTCCAAGAGGTTGTCAACGCATCCTTAAGTGAGGGTTCCTTGCCTGCTTCCCTAAAAGAAGCGATGGTGAGGCCCCTCCTTAAGAAGCCCTCTTTGGATCCAGCTCTTTTAAACAACTATCGTCCTGTCTCCAACCTTTCCTTTTTGGCGAAGGTTGTCGAGAGTGTGGTGGCACAACAGTTTCCCCGTCACCTGGATGAAGTTGATTATCTAGATCCGCGCCAGTCCGGCTTTCGGCCCGGGCATAGCACCGAGACGGCATTGGTCGCGTTGGTGGATGATCTCTGGAGGGCCAGAGATGGGGGTTGTTCCTCCATCCTGGTCCTATTAGACCTCTCGGCGGCTTTCGATACCATCGACCATGGTATCCTATTGCATCGGCTGGGGGGGTTGGGGGTGGGAGGCACCGTTTTGCGGTGGTTCTCCTCCTACCTCTCTGGCCGATCGCAATTTGTGTTGGCAGGGGGGCAGAGGTCGACCGCGAGACCCCTCACATGTGGGGTGCCTCAGGGGTCGGTCCTCTCGCCCCTCCTGTTCAACACATACATGAAGCCGCTGGGTCAGATCATCTGTGGTTTTGGGGTAGAGTACCATCTATACGCTGATGACACCAGCTGTATATATCTACCCCAGACCACCCCAACGATGCCGTAGCGGTGATGTGCCAGTGCCTGGAAGCCGTGCAGATCTGGATGGGAAGTAACGGACTCAAGCTAAACCCGACCAAGACCGAGTGGCTGTGGTTTCCGGCGGCCCGGTTCAACCAGCTTATTCCATCGCTGGCCATAGGGGGCGAACATCTTGCCCCTGTGGATGGGGCGCGCAATTTGGGTGTCCTCCTGGATACCCGGCTGTCAATGGAAGATCAGGTGACAGCCGTGGCCAGGAGGGCGTTTTACCAGGTTCGCCTGGTACGTCAATTGCGCCCCCTATTGGATCAGGACGCCCTTCGCACAGTCACTCATGCCCTCGTGACGTCCCGACTGGACTATTGCAACTCTCTCTACATGGGGCTTGAGGTGCACCCGGAGACTTCAGCTAGTCCAGAATGCAGCCGCGCGAGCAATTATGGGTACCACAAGGTACACCCATGTAACACCGCTCTTGCGCGAGCTGCACTGGCTGCCTGTCGTCTTCCGGGTGCGCTTCAAGGTATTAATTATCATCTTTAAAGCGCTCCATGGCTCGGGACCTAGCTACTTGCGGGATCGGATCCTGCCTCATACATCATACATCCTCACGACCGATTCGCTCCCACAGAGAGGGACTTCTCCGGGTGCCGTCCACTAGACTTTGTCAGCGGGCGACACCCAGGGGAAGGGCTCTCTCTGTGGTGGGCCCAGCCCTCTGGAACGACCTCCCCCCCCGATATTAGGACCACCACGGACCTCCGCTCCTTCCGTCTTAAATTGAAAACACACTTTTTCTGCCTTGCCGGCCTGGGATAGCTACTCCTCTGTCTTTAGGGTTTATTGGGGATCTCTAGTTAGATAGTTTTAACGGGTATTTTAGCACAGGTCACTTAATTTAATGTATTTTTAATGACATATGTATATAGTTATTGGTCTTATTCCTCCTGTGCACCACCCCGAGTCCCTGTGGGGAGAGGGTGCGGTTTATAAGTAATAAATTATTATTATTATTAGGATGCTTTCAGTTGGCCAGCCCAAAGCTGGACTAGGGAGGCCAGGTCAGACTAGGGAGGTGGAGCAGGGACCAACACTGGACCCTGCACCTGGTTAACTGTTAGGATATTCAGCCTTATATTGGGTTGACAATATATATGAGCCTATGTTCTTAAGGAGTTATGTAGCTTTAAGAACTGTTTGAATTCTGATTGGCTGTGCTCAGCTCTACCATAAAGGAAGATGAATATTGAAGAAGGAGGAGGATTTGTTTTGCATCACTGTAAGATAACTGTGTTTGGTGAAGGAATGTTTTGAGAAGTTAGAATCACTGGTCGGAAGACGTATTTTAGTTGCTACAAAGTAAAGACTATTTATTTTCTTACTATCACTGTTTTAGAGTTTGTTTGTGGTTAAAGCAACGTATATCTTTACTGAGTGGTGTATTACACTATTCCGCATTTATTTTCCTAACACTGGTTAAGGGACCAGAGTTGTGACACTGGATCTGAACCCAGAGTTACTAACATTGGTTATGGGCCCAGGCTCCGCAGTGTAAATACCGGTTACAGTTATAGAGGAGTTGCTAAACACAACAAACTACTCTGGTGAAGATGGCACAAGTCCAGGGTTCAAATTTGTCAGTTATTAGTCGGCTGGATGGCACCAACTACATTTCCTGGTCCACCAAGTGCAGTCTGCTGTTGTGCACTATGGGATGTTGTGGCGAATCCACCGGACGTGACTGCCTGGAGGGAGGAGAATGATGAAGATGCCAGAAAACTTATAGAGTTTAAGCAAAACAACGAAAGGGCATTATGCATCATAGGCTTAATGCTTGATGATTCCCAGCTAGTGAATATTCGGGGTGAAGTTTCCGCTGCAAGATGCTGGAAGAATTTAAGGAGACACTATGTTCGTGACACTGTGGGAGCACACATAAATTTAACCCGAAAACTGTTTAGGACAAAGCTCAGCAAGGAAGAAGACATGTTAGTCCATATTAACTGTATGAAGGACATGTTTCAAGAGTTGCAAGAAAAGGGACTGAATTTTACAGAACAGAGTTTGTGAATAACAAGTTTAAAACCATGATAGATACAATGGGTATCAAACATAAGTGTTCTGCTCCATAACACAAAGCAGATACTAAAGCAAGGGGTCAAACACTGCAAACCATGGTAAGAACCATGCTGGCTGATGCAGGTTTACCGATAGCTTTGTGGGGGGAGGCAATGTTATGTGCAAATAGTCTGCTAAACAACGTTGTGAATTCTACTACAGGAAAAGTTCGCAACTCGACTTCCGGTTTTCATGGTGTCCTGGTGGCCCCCCCGGGGGGGCACAGGGGGTTTTGTAGGAACCCCCTGCCATACGGGCAGCTCGCTGAAGACCCCCAACCAGGCAGCGGCTGGTGGGGCGTCTTTCCAGCCTCGCCCCAAGAGCCGGGAGGCAGAAAGGGGGGGGGGGCTTTGCCCTTTCGCCGATGGACTCCGGAATTAATGGAAGGATTCGGAAGCTGGCTAGAGTGCCGGGGATGGAGGATCTTTCCTAATCTTCAGGTCTGCAATTGAGGGACAAGCGAATACCGTGAGTTTTACCTTCAATCAACTTTAAACGGAGAATGGAGGGGGGAGTTAATCTGTTTTGACCCCCTCCTCGGAATAAAGCGGCGTCTGAAAAAGTTCTCCCCAGGAATGGGGAGAATGAGAGAACTAGTCTCTTATAATAGAATCATAATAGATTCCAAGTGGATATATAAAATGAAGACAGGAGTATCAGGAGAAGTAACATATAAAGCAAGATTGGTGGCACAGGGATTTAATCAGTCTGTAACTGATTATGATGAAGTGTGTGCAACAAGTCTAAAAGCAACTACTCTCAGGGCAGCATTAGTGTGGGAAGCTAGACACAAGTATGTCATCAATCACCTAGACGTGGAGACAGCATACTTGCATGCACCGTTAAAGCATATAATATACATGCAGAGGCCAATGGGTTATGAGGAAGATAAACAACCTCAATGCTGGTTGCTAAAGAAGAGTTTATATGGTTTGAGACAATCTGGTTTTGAGCAGAACCAGTATATTGTGCAAGCGTTAAATAAAATAGGGTTCAAGGCAGGATTGGCAGATCCATGTCTGTTCAAAATGGAGAGGGATGGTATGACAGCATTATTATTACTATTCACCGATTACACAGCTCTGGTAACGAAAACACATCAAGATGCAGAGAGAATAGTTGATCAATTAAAGGCCCATTTCAGAATTAAGAAGCTAGGGGAAATACGGCAACACCTAGTATTAAGAATAGAGAAGACTGGTAAAGTCTTTAAGATATCACAGACTGAAAAGATCAATGCATTATTAAAAAGGTATAACATGGAGCTATGCAAATCATCGAAAACTCCAATGGGTCAGGAGTTCATTAATAGCAACACAGAGTCCATTGTTTGACAGAGGGATATACCAATCGCTGATAGGTAGTCTAATGTATATCAGCAATTGGTCAAAGCGAAGTATAGTGCAGAACTGACTGAGCGGCACTGGCAAGCTGCAAAAAGAATATTGAGATATCTGAAAAATAGTATGCATCATGCATTATATTTGGAACCAGCAGAGGAGTTGGAATTAACAGCGTATGCAGATGCGAGTTTTGCCACTGACATCAACTCGAGAAAGTCTACCTCAGGGATTGCAATATTTCTAGGTAGATCATTAGTAAGTTGGTATTCCATTAAACAGAAGCATCTTAGCCTGTCTACAATGGAGGCAGAATTTTCATGTTTGTCGTTGTTATGTACTGACTTAATAAGTGTAAAGCAATTGTTGGTAGATTTAGGTATTGAAGTAAGTTGTTCAATTACTGTATATGAGGACAATCAGGCAGCTATACAAATGGCTACAAATATAGCTGTAAAGACAAGATCAACCCAAGGGGGAGTATGTTAGGATATTCAGCCTTATATTGGGTTGACAATATATATGAGCCTATGTTCTTAAGGAGTTATGTAGCTTTAAGAACTGTGTTTGAATTCTGATTGGCTGTGCTTCTCAGCTCTACCATAAAGAAAGCTCAGGAACACAGTCCATGGAGAAAGAGGGGAGTTGGGAAGACTCCTATGATATGAGAGCCAAATCTTAACACCTGCCTAGGCTGCGGCAGGGCATGGCCAGGGGCCACTGGGGCCTTGGGACCCACCAGCCTTGCAAGAGTCCTTTGACAGTCCAGAGAAGGTGTATCTCTTTCTGGGCCAGGTGCACAATCACATAAACACTTCTATACATCCCAATAGGCCATGGTGATGTCTTTGGCAGCAGTGATGAAAGTGAGGCAGTTGACTGGGTCTCAGATCTATACAGTGAACATGCTAGGGAACCAAGGGACACCAGCCTGTTCCTAGCAGTCCTTTGGGCATGGTTTGAGGACAACATCAGGGCCCAGTGAGCAAATGGGGATTTGTTGGTGGGCTGGTAATGGGGCAGGCCTGCAGCTGATTACATAAGGGAGTTCTGAAGGCTTTCTGGCAAGTTGCGGAGCTGGCGGGAACGGTTGTTGGTAAACCATTTTAAGACTGGCCTAGACCACATGTTGCAGCAGGCGTGTGTGTATTGAGGCTTGCCTCCCCACATGGCAGACTGCTTCCGGGGCACCACAGAACTGCAGGTGGACCTACGGGACAATAGGCCATGTTTAAATCACTCCATGGCTCGGGGCCTAGTTACTTGCGGGACTGCCTCCTGCCACATACCTCCCACCGACCGATTCGCTCCCACAGGGAGGGCCTCCTCAGGGTGCTGACCGCCGGTCAATGCTGGCTGGCGACACCCAGGGGTAGGGCCTTCTCTGTGTCAGGGCCCTCCCTCTGGAACGACCTGTCCCCCAAACTTCACACTATCACGGACCTTCCCCTCTTCCGCCACTCACTCAAGACATACTTCTTCCAGCAAGCTGGACTAGCTTAGAATTCAGACCTAGGCACGATAGAGCTTCAGCTAAATTAGAAAATGGTTGATAGGTTTTTAATGGGAATTTTAGCACAGGTTTGCAATTTAATTTCTTTTTAACTTATTGTATTTGTTATTATCTATTTATTGTGGTTTTTAATTTCCGGTGCACCGCCGAGAGTCTGTCTCGATGGAGATTGGTGCGGTTTACAAATCGAATAAAATAAAATAAAATAAAATAAATAAATAAATAAATAAGAAGGGAGTGGACCATGCAGCCCCAGAAAGCTCCAGACCAATGGTCCAGCCTCACCCCAAGGGCCCAACCATCCCCAGTGACACTGCCTAAGAAGACCACACCCACCCGCCACCAATGATATCTTTCTGCTGTGGGAATCTGGGCCACCAGGCAGTGGAATGCCCTGAAGCATGCCCCAAAGCATCCATGAGTACCTCAGAAACACAGCAAGGAACAGCAAGAAAAACAGCCAAGAAAACCCCAGAAAAGTCATGAGGGAGCAACAAACAAGTTCACCAACCCTAGTCAGAGACAAGAGGGAGTGAGTGGATGAGGGACTTGACGTGAGTGGGAATGACGATGGTGGAGAGGTTGTTCCAATGGTATGTATGGAAATCTAACCATTTTGGATTTCAGCACAGGAGCCAGCTGCAATACCTCATTCTGTGGAAAGGGTACCCATTTTTAAAATATATAACTTTTATTTATGTGTTTTTATGTGTTTTTATATTTGTTTTTATCTTGGCTGTACACCGCCCTGAGTCCCTCGGGAGTAGGGCGGTATTAAAAATCAATAAACCCAAACTCAATAAACTCAAACTCATTGTCAGAAGCATCCTGAATGCACAGCATAGACATGAGGGCAACCTGCCTAGTTACTAGATTCCACCAATAAAATCCAACCAAGCCGGGTGTGGGGGATGATAGGTGGCCAGGAACCATCTCATTGTGAACTTTGTTTTACAGGTGCCATCTCCATGGTAGGGGGGCTGTATGTCAGGCCTGGTGCACCTGGCACGCCTAGCGGCTCAGGGTTGCCATTCCACAAGGGGAAGGCAAGACTGGGACAACCATTCTGGTGGGGGAAGGAGAGCCCCGCGACCACACCATGGCCACCAAACGCCATGCTATGGACCTACTCAATGATACCAAATTGGCCAAATGGGTGAGACAGATTAGACCTGGCCAGGCCCAATTGCCACTGCTGCCTCCACAGCTGTGAGGTGGCCAAAACAGCTGAGCAGTGAGTCAGGCATCTGTGCGCCAGGCGTTCCTCAGCGTTTGAAGCCAGATGACTTCTGCTTGAAGGGTGGGGTGCAAACATGGCTGGGCAGGGCTGGGAAAACACTTAAATGGTGGTGGAGAGCACTGGCGGTTAGCCCTGACTTTATTTCACTTTGTGATCATCAGTTTGTACCAGAGTACAAACTGATGATTTGGGACGAAGATAAACCATTGAAAACCAGGACTGTGTTCTTTGGTGGGTTTTTTCCCCGTGACTTACCAGAACCTGACAAATTCTTTATGGAGTCATGGAAGTGTTCAGCTTTTGCCAAGGCTGGAGAATAGGTTGATTTGTCTGTCATATGCATAGTGGGAACCCTTGAAATTCCAGAACCAACCAAGGAGGAAGAACACAAGTCAGAATAATTTCAGGTTAAGAATTGGAGGGTAAAAATGGTAGTACCCCACATACTGTATATTTTCAGAAATTTCTTCATCCAAGCATTAGGAATAGTAGTGGCCTGAAGTCTTGGCTTTGCCAGCAGGACTGGCAACCCATTGTGGGATGGAGGAGCCCATGAAATGGCTCATCTGACTTTGTATCACTGGAGGGAATGTGTGTGGGGGTTTTTTTTTAATTAATTTTGTTTTTTATACTGTGTTTTTACTGCTTGTTAAGTGCCTAGAGTCACTGTGAGCAAGTAGACAACCATATAAATTTCCCGATTAAATAGAAACATGACTTGTATCCTATTTTCCTTTCAAGTATTACTTTATAGCATTCTTGGAAGTCTTCCATACAAACGAGCTGAACCAATTGCAAATGACAACCATCTTTCATACCCTCATGGCATGTGGGGCTTCCAGAAGGATTCGTGTGCTGGGCTAATTTAGAACTGAATGGCCTCGGGCTCCAGAGAAAATGCTGTAGAACAAAAGCAACAGGGAAACAGGATCTTTGCTTCTATTGTCACCCCCTGGCAGAAAAAAAATCCTGGCTCCATGGGATATTTCTCCCCTAGGAGTGAGGAGCCATAGAAGTGAAAGTGCTTCTCCTCTGGGGCGTTCTTAGAGGTAGCTCTCTTGCCCTTGCATAGTAGCCATCTTCATTTTCCTCCTTCTCCCGCGAAAAGCAAACAAAGAAAGAGAAGGGGACAAGTTAATGGCCTTTTTTTTTTAGTTTTCTCTCAGTAGCTAGGTAGAGGGAATACTGGTAGTTCAGGGAGAGGAAGGTGAATATTACACAGCTGTCTAGCAAAATTCTTAAAAGATGGGGCACAAATGTAGAATTGGGGCAAATGAAGCAGTTGTGTAGAAAGCATTTTGGCCAAGTCAACCAATCCAGGCACTCTTACTCTCAGTTCTCCTGCGCTACTTTTATGCATTAAGCACTACCCCAAGTTTTTTTTTTAATGGTTGAAAAAGTAGGGGGATGGGTTTCTTACAGTTTGAACAAGGAAGACATTATTTTCCTTTCTAATATAGTCTTCCTCTAAATGCTGATAGAATTGAAAGATAAAAGAAAACTGATTAAGGTACAAATATGTTATATTAACCTATATGTAAGACTTTCATTAAGTCACATAAATTTCAGCAAGGTACTATTTTACGCTGCAAACTTTTCAAATGTTTTAAAAGAATTTTAAAATTAAAGGAGATTCTTTTTTTTTTAATTGTTGTTAGTGATCTTTCATCCTAAGAATTGTGACTTAACATTTCTCAGTTTTTTTCAGCAAATAAAGATAACACTGTTAGCAGAAAATGTTAATACGCTTAGTGTAATCCCAGGGCACAGAAAAAGCTTGGTTGTGGCACCAAGAGAAGTGAGAGAGGCAGTTATAGCAAGAGAATAAACTAAAGGACATAGTGAGAATAGATGACAAATGGATAGCCCTAATTATTGAGCCGATGACAGATCATTGGGATGAATGGAAGGTAAGTCTGGAACCCCACCAATTTACTTGTAATATCTTCACATTAATGGTGCATTTAAATAGTTCCCTCCACCTAGGTTCCCCCTCCAGGTAAGTTCTCACAATTCTCCACCCAGCATGACTAGCAGATCCATACTTCTAAAAGTCTCCAGGCTCGAGGAGGCTAGTAGCTAGTGTACAATGAACAGTCTAACATCAACAAACCTATCAAAGTCAAACCTGCACCTTTAACTTCCTTCCACTAACACTGAACTCCAGAGCTGTTTTCTGCATGAGCTTTTAAGGACATTCTACATACTGGTCATAGAAATCCGTGAAGCACCTTGAAATATGTTAATTATAACATTAAATAATTCTATACCTTCAACTAGGGATGAAAGTGTGCTAAGTTCTGAATTTTGGAGCATAACGTTTTAATTGATATGTTTGTCAACAAATGAAATTAATATCAATGTTATTTTGTACAGTATTTTGAAGTCCTTGGAGTTCTCTGAGCTTTGTGTCTGCTTTCAGATGTCTCATTACCTGACAAGGAACATCATCAGTACTTAGTGAAGTTTATTTCCAATTTATAAATAGTAGCTTGTCCTGTCACCGTTGATAGGAGTTGGTTTTCTTTTTGGTAGTTCCTTGATTAGGTATCATGTTTTATGTTTGGTTATCTGGTGTTAATCCCTGCTTATTGGGATGTAGGTTGCTGGATGGATTCTTATCTTTTTGTCTCCTTAGTTTTTTTAATCTTAGTCTCTTTGAACGGCATGATTTATGTGGCTTATGTTTCCATCGATGGCCATTATCTCTGAATGCCAAGCATTTGGAATCCCATAGCATTTTCCCGTTTAACTTGGTCTAGTATGCTCATGTGTTGAAATTATGATTGAGTCTGTATATGTGTGGTGAATAAGGAGTTTTTATCATGTCTTCTTATTGTACTGTTGGTTGGTGCTAATGGATGTGCTCTGCTACGGGTAGTCTTCTACCCATTGTACATGATGGCTATTACAGTCCTTACATGTGTTTTGGGGATTTTTTTTCCCTTGGGATACTGGATCCAGATGATTAGAAGGTTTACCAAAAATGTGAAATAAAATAGCTGCCTTGAATTTGGAAAGCAGAAAGAACATTTAAAAAAAAATCTGCTGCCTTTAAATGAAGTTGTAGTTATGCTGGGATTATACCCGGGGTCTCCAACCTTTGCAACTTTAAGTCTGAAGGACTTCAGCTCCCAGACTTCTCCAGCCAGCTGGCTGGAGAAGTCTGGGAGCTGAAGTCCTTCAGACTTAAAGTTGCAAAGGTTGGAGACCCCTGGATTATACCATATCAGTGGTGGGTTGGGACCAGTTCAGCCAAACTGGTAGTGGTTTGGTGGTCTGGGTTGCTGGAACCGGCAGCGACCCAGGCCCACCACACCCCAAACTGGTTCTCCAGGCGGTGCCATAGGCGGCACCATGTTGTTTTTAGCTTCTGCTCATGCGCAGAACAGTTTTTATTGCGCAGCGCAGCGCGCCCACAAGCAAACCAACAGTAGTGCCTGCCAGAACCCACCCCTGAACCATATATTCATCTTTGCAACTGTTTGTAGTGGCATATATGATGGTCCTTGGTTGTTAGGATGATTCAAATGTACATATGTGAAATGAGATATGTTACAGTGTTGCAACTTTATTCACTGTTTAGGCCCTGAAATTTTTCCCCAAAGTTGAATTTTCCCCCCAAAGTTGAATAGCCTTTCAAAATGTCAAGAGCTGCATCAAGCTGCAATCTGGGATGCAAAAGAATCACTGCTGAGATATAGAAATGGCTTTTTTGTCAGGGGAGACCTGATTCACATGGGAAGTATGAGCTGTTGCAGACACGATGGGCCATATTTATCCATCCGTAGTCAGTAAGAGCTGAGTCAATAAGAAAAAAAAAATACACCCTTGCCTACCAAGAAAACAAGACGTGCTTTTAAGCAGCTCATGCAATGATTGTTTTGAGGAAGAAAGGAATCAAATATACCCACAAGCAGGGTTATTATACTTCAACCTTCCAAACAGAAGTCACTGGAGATTTGTGTTTATGTAATGCATCATGCAAAACAGTTCCCCGAATTAGTTAGTTCTTTTGGTTTTCCTCCTTAGAGCCAGTCTGGAAACAGTATTTTGAAATTAAGCATCTATATGCTTAATCAGGCAGCTACAAATCAACATTTATATTTGAAATCACACGTCCTTACGACTAAATCAGTGCACGCTAGAACAGGGATTCAAATCAAAGCTAAAGAAAGTTTTGGAGCATGGAAGAGCACAACTGTAGTTTCGGAGAGGTGCCAGACATGCATCTCCACACATTCTAAAACACCCTTTTTTGCTATTAAATTCAAAGTGCTGCACTGTTCTCTCTCCTAGCAAAACCTATTCTAACTAAAAAGCCAACAGTGGGCCATAATTCCCCCCCCCCCAAAAAAACCTCTGCATGCCCTGCCCAGACTCAACCTTGGATGGCGGGACTGTGCAACTTTTGAGAGGCTGCAAGCCATGAAATTTTGAGGACCACTCTCCCCAAACCCTTTGGGGAGAGGTTTCACCCTGATTGGAAGATGGATTTTTTAAAATCATCTGTAAAATGTAAATAATCTCTTTTGTCCCTTAAAGCAACACTCAAAATGAAAAAAAGAAGAGTCCCACTTTGGAACCGCATATCAACAACACAAAAGAGATGCTGACAGCTTAGCATAAAAGTAGGATGAGAAGCAGCGGTGCGACGTGGGGGCCCTTTTGAGTATTTTGCAGCAGCAATAAATCGGAATAATTTTTTTTAAATGGCTCCATCAACTGTCCCATTGTTTCAGCTGACCATGGATAAAGAGCCAGGAGACACCTGGAATCCTCTGATCCTAATGCCGCCATACATTCAAGAGAGCACTTCATTTGTCTGCTGGTAAATGAGGCGGGCTGGGGAAGGGAAGAGTAACAAGGATTCTGCCAGTTGCTGCCCTGAAAATCTATTTGTGTGTGCTACCTACCCTATCTTGACTAGCTCTGTTGCCTATGTGTGGTCAAGGATAAGGCTGTGGGGTGCCTTTTTTAAATCCCAACATTATTTCTTCCCACCAGGTACGTGGATAGAGGGTTAGTGTCCCTTTAAAAATAAACAAAATTTATCTCCATGGCCCTCGTACTTGGAAGCGATTGGAGCAATCAGAGCACCTCCTGAGGCATCACAGAAAGGGAGCCATGTGAGGATATGGGTGAGACTTTCTATCTTCTCAAAATCACAAGGGCAAATCCTCTGTGAATAAGGGGTCCCATGAAATCTTCTCTCCAGTATAGCTGATGGGAGAGCATCAAAACAAACTCTAGAAAAGGCCCATCTATATTTGCCTAATGTTAAGTTGTGAAAATACCCCACAATAGAAGGCTTGTGACTATCTAACAATTGTCAATATAATTCAGGGACACTGCGAGGAAATATTGGAGTAAATAAGAATTTGGTTGCAAGAAATAACAGGGCCTTCAAATCCAATTTAAACTGGAGATGTTTTTGTTAGGGACCGAGTCCCTTCGGGGAGAGGGAGCGGTATACAAATAAAAATTTGATTAGAAAAATGTTTGCAAAGGAAATCAATTATATCATAATTCCTATACTGACAGCAGCAAGAATAACATATGCTCAAAATTGGAAATTCAACAGCATACCCTCTGAAAATATGATAATTAAAAAAATAATGGATTGCACAGAAATAGTCAAATTAACTTTTAAACTGCAAGATAAAGACGACAAAGAATACAGGATGGGATAAATGGTATCATTGGTTACAGAATAGGAATAACTAATGAAAGTAGAATATTTATATATGTAATATTAGGTTATAGGAATTATAAATGTGAAGAGGAAATTGCAAATGGAAAACGAATGGAAGTATATATGATGATAAACAAAATGGGGTATACCGATGTCTTAGGAATGGGAAAAATGGATGTTGAATGTGGTTTTTATGTTTTGTTTTGTAAAAAGCTTAATAAAAAAACTATTTAAAAAGAAAAGAATTCAGAGACACTGGTGATATAATTCTGTTGATCAATCTCCCAGATTCTCTCTGGGATTGATTTGGCATTCAGGGTTAATTGGCTAAAATATTCAGGAGAATATGCAGGTGTGGTGACAATGCGATTGGTAATTGTCTGGACAGCATCAGTCCTATAGGATTAAACATGATTCTAAAACCTGAGATTAGGATCCTGATCCAGGCCTCAGCCATAATACTTTGCACATTAGCTTGAAGCCTAATACTGCATTGGGGGTGTCCCAAAGGTGCTCTTTTCAAAAGGTACCTGGGTTTCCTATTTTTTCGAAGCATTGGGCGTGCATTTTGGGGGACCCAACAAGGTCCTGAGAAAATTTGATTGGATGTCTTCATAAACTTTCAGGTTTGTGTAATAGCTGTGTTCTATCCCATATAGTAATTGTTAGGCTCTGCCTCTCCCTATCATATTTCCTTGAATAAAACATTGTGCATATAAAACCTGCTCCACTCATCAATGCACTCACAAACCCTCTCCTTCCAACAAAACCCTGCATTGTAGCAGTCATCTCTTTGCAAGTGCACACCCAAAATGTCTTGACAGTCTCGTAGATCTGGCCATACTCAGAAGAGACAGGTCCATCCCAGAGGAGTTTTCATTGTGGAAGGAGAGGCATTGTCAGAGACAGTGCTCACCAGGAAGTGGTAAGAAAAAAGCGTTCCTTGACACAAGAGTCTCAGGGGGTTATTCTGCATACCTACCGCATACCTCCCATCGACCAGTCCGCTCCCACAGAGAGGGTCTCCTCAGGGTCCCGTTGGCTAGCCAATGTCGGCTGGTGACCCCTAGGGGGAGAGCCTTCTCTATGGCAGCTCCGGCCCTCTGGAATGATCTTCCCCCCGACCTAAGCACAACCACGGACTTGCGCCTCTTCCACCGGGCCCTAAAAACTCATCTATTTCATGCGGCCGCCCTGGTGTAGCTTTTAAATTTATTTTATCAACTGCGTTTTATTGGGACTTTTTAGAACAATTCTTGTTTAATTTGATTTTATTATATTTATTGTACCCGAGGTTTTTATGTTTTATGAGTGCCGGTTCACCGACCTGAGTCCGCAAGGGAGATGGGGCGGTATATAAATTTAAATAAAGTAAAGTAAAAGTAAAGTGAAGTACTTGGCAAATATATTGTTCTGGGCATTTTACATCTTGCATTTGAACAGTTGAGATTTTTACAACAACATTGATGTTCAATTCCTGTTAGGTGTTAGAACAAGTGACTTGATTTTATTTGGGGTTTATTTATGAAAGCAATTTATATAGCTACCTGTCTCATAAATGAGCAATTCTGGGCAGCATATAACAGAGCTAAAATAGTTAATAAACTAAAAAATATATAAAAATCAAACTAAAAGAAGTGATAACAAATGGATGCTAATAATACAACCATCTTACAAATTCAACCATGCCCTGGAGTTCCAGCCTTGCTGGCACAGTCACTTTTTCAGAAATGGTTGGAAGCTCAACCATTCTACCTCAGAGGGTAGAAGCTTTTACAGTGGGGGTGCCACAGCAAGAGCCCACCACATGTGGGTCTCTAGGCAACAGAACCCGTAACATGCCCTCTCTGCCAGATCTGACACGATGGGCAAATGAAATCAGGAAGAGGTGATCTCTCAAATAACCAGATCCTGTGCTGCAAAGGGCTTTAAATATGAACACCACCACTTTGAACTGGACCCGAAAACAAACTGGTAAAAAATGCAGCTCATAAAGCAGAGGTTTTCTACCATAAATACACATAACTACTCACACAGCTGTATTTTATACCTGCTGAGGTTTCCCAGTCTTCAAGGGCAGACTTAGAGTGCATTTTTCCCCTTTTCCATGTATTTCTCCTTTTCACATCTTCTGCTAGGTAGCTAGCTTAGAATTCAGTCCAAGGACTTTTATTATAGAATAGAATTCTTTATTGGCTAAGTGCAATCGGACACACAAGGAATTTTTCTTTGGTACATATGCTTTCAGTGTACATAAGAGAATAAAATAAGTTCATCAAGAATAAAGAGATACAGCACTTAGTGATAGTCAAGGTTACTAATAAGCTATCAAATTGTACTAGGAAACAAATAAAACAATATAAATTGAAAGATACAAGCAACATGGTTATAGTCATAAGTGTGGAGAGATAAATACTAGGAAGGAAGAGAAGAATAGTAATACATTCTCAGTAAATTATTGACAGTATTGTGGGAATTAATTGTTTAGCAGAATGATGGCATTCAGAAAAAAACTGTCCTTGTATCTAGTTGTTCTGGTGTACAGTGTCCTATAGCATGGTTTTGAGGGTAGAGTGTTAGATTGCAGGAACAGAGGGAGTCCAGACACAGGCTAGCGAAGAAAAACAGCCCTTTATTGGCAGAGCAAGTGTAGACGTTAAAAACTATTTACAGAAATAATAGGCGCGGTAGACAGGGGCTCCCGCGTTTGACAGCTACTTATATGCGAGTTGTCAAACGGGGAGCCAATCAGATCGCGGCAGGACCACCTTTTCCCGCCAGTCGCGTCTTGGCCAATCAGGCGCGACTGGCGGTTAAAGGCTGGCTACAGCCTGTTGCCATGGTCCTATCCGGCAGACTGGAAGACCTGCGGCTGGTCGTAAGTCGGGACCAGTCGCAGGTCGAGGACACAACAGAAGTTGAAACAATGTATGTCCAGGATGAGGATGTGATTATGAAGATTAAAAATTCAACAAGGACATATGACCTAGTAAAGAGAGTCAGTTTGCTACAGTGGTTAAAGCACCACCTGAAACTATGTGTTCCAGTTCCACCCTAGGCACAAAACCAGCTGGGTGACCTTAAGTCAAACACTTTCTCTTGGCCCTAAGAAGCAGGGAATGGGCAAAACTCCTGCCAAGAAAACTGCAGGGACTTGTCCTGATAGTTGTCAGGAGTCAACATTGACCTAAAGGCATACAAAGATATGACCTACTGATGTCTACCTCATCTCTTCTGCAATAAATAACCCCAAAAGAAGTTTTGGGTCATCTACAGCTTTTTAAACAGGTTGGTTAGTGAGGAAGGCTCTCGACCCCTTTTGTTTGAGGTGCTTTCTCGGTTTCCAGGAACCGTGGTGAGTGAACAAAAGATTCTCCGAATGGGTTTTTTAAAATATATCTTTTAAATTTCACTTTGAACTTTTTGTGGCTAGAGGGAGGAGCTTCTGGCCATGTGGAGGGGGGAGAAGAGAAAGATAGAACTTTATTTCCCCACTTTGAACTTCTTGTGGCTAGAGGGAGGAGCTTCTGGCCGTGTGGAGGGGGAGAAGAGAAAGATAGAACTTTATTTCCCCATTTTGAACTTCTTGTGGCTAGAGGGAGGAGCTTCTGGCCGTGTGGAGGGGGGAGAAGAGAAAGATAGAACTTTATTTCCCCATTTTGAACTTCTTGTGGCTAGAGGGAGGAGCTTCTGGCCATGTGGAGGGGGGAAAAGAGAAAGATAGAACTCCAAAGTAAGCTACTTTATTTCCCCACTTTGAACTTCTTGTGGCTAGAGGGAGGAGCTTCTGGCCAAGAGAGAGGAGAGGCCAAGAAACACGGAGGTCTAACGTATCTATAAAGCAAAAATAGAAATAATACATTCTAGATTTGTGCGCTTAAGACTGTGATTGTATTTTATTTTAAAATGACTGGCTTAGTTCAATGTAATAACTGTTTTGCACCTGTCTTCCGCAGTACTCTTTTCAAATTTGGATACTGTCCCCCTTGCGGACAAATTAATAGATTACATAGACACATCACATATCTTGAATCTGTAATTTGTGCTCTCCAGGCAGAAATTAAGTGTCCAATTCGGCCATTCCACCCTGTGGAGATACCACACTACCAGCCTCCTCTACTTGTATCTAGTTGTTCTGGTGTGCAGTGTCCTATAGCATGGTTTTGAGGGTAGAGGTTGAAACAATGTATGTCCAGGATGAGGATGTGATTATGAAGATTAAAAATTCAACAAGGACATATGACCTAGTAAAGAGAGTCAGTTTGCTACAGTGGTTAAAGCACCACCTGAAACTATGTGTTCCAGTTCCACCCTAGGCACAAAACCAGCTGGGTGACCTTAAGTCAAACACTTTCTCTTGGCCCTAAGAAGCAGGGAATGGGCAAAACTCCTGTCAAGAAAACTGCAGGGACTTGTCCTGATAGTTGTCAGGAGTCAACATTGACCTAAAGGCATACAAAGATATGACCTACTGATGTCTACCTCATCTCTTCTGCAATAAATAACCCCAAAATAAGTTTTGGGTCATCTAAAGCTTTTTAAACAGGTTGGTTAGTGAGGAAGGCTCTCGACCCCTTTTGTTGGAGGTGCTTTCTCGGTTTCCAGGAACTGTGGTGAGTGAACAAAAGATTCTCCGAATGGGTTTTTTAAAATATATCTTTTAAATTTCACTTTAAACTTTTTGTGGCTAGAGGGAGGAGCTTCTGGCCATGTGGAGGGGGGAGAAGAGAAAGATAGAACTCCAAAGTAAGCTACTTTATTTCCCCACTTTGAACTTCTTGTGGCTAGAGGGAGGAGCTTCTGGCCGTGTGGAGGGGGGAGAAGAGAAAGATAGAACTTTATTTCCCCACTTTGAACTTCTTGTGGCTAGAGGGAGGAGCTTCTGGCCATGTGGAGGGGGGAGAAGAGAAAGATAGAACTCCAAAGTAAGCTACTTTATTTCCCCACTTTGAACTTCTTGTGGCTAGAGGGAGGAGCTTCTGGCCGTGTGGAGGGGGGAGAAGAGAAAGATAGAACTTTATTTCCCCATTTTGAACTTCTTGTGGCTAGAGGGAGGAGCTTCTGGCCATGTGGAGGGGGGAGAAGAGAAAGATAGAACTCCAAAGTAAGCTACTTTATTTCCCCACTTTGAACTTCTTGTGGCTAGAGGGAGGAGCTTCTGGCTGTGTGGAGGGGGGAGAAGAGAAAGATAGAACTCCAAAGTAAGCTACTTTATTTCCCCACTTTGAACTTCTTGTGGCTAGAGGGAGGAGTTTCTGGCCACGTGGAGGGGGGAGAAGAGAAAGATAGAACTTTATTTCCCCATTTTGAACTTCTTGTGGCTAGAGGGAGGAGCTTCTGGCCATGTGGAGGGGGGAGAAGAGAAAGATAGAACTCCAAAGTAAGCTACTTTATTTCCCCACTTTGAACTTCTTGTGGCTAGAGGGAGGAGCTTCTGGCCACGTGGAGGGGGGAGAAGAGAAAGATAGAACTTTCCCCATTTTGAACTTCTTGTGGCTAGAGGGAGGAGCTTCTGGCCAAGAGAGAGGGGAGGCCAAGAAACACGGAAGTCTAACGTATCTATAAAGCAAAAATAGAAATAATACATTCTAGATTTGTGCGCTTAAGACTGTGATTGTATTTTATTTCAAAATGACTGGCTTAGTTCAATGTAATAACTGTTTTGCACCTGTCTTCCGCAGTACTCTTTTCAAATTTGGATACTGTCCCCCTTGCGGACAAATTAATAGATTACATAGACACATCACATATCTTGAATCTGTAATTTGTGCTCTCCAGGCAGAAATTAAGTGTCCAATTCGGCCATTCCACCCTGTGGAGATGCCACATTACCAGCCTCCTCTACCGCAAAGATCCCACAGAAGAAGAGCAGCCTGGACAACTGTGGGATCTGGCAGGGTGAGAGCTGTGACCCACAAACACAAAACCTTTGCTGTGTCCCAGCATAACAGATATAGCGCCCTTGCTGATCTTAATGGGGACACTAAAGTGACAGGTCAAGGTAATAATGACAACTCAAATAAGCAGGGGATTGTGGTCCAAAGTGAGGAACTTACTTCAGAAATGCAAAAGTGTGAATCAGGGATCATGCATCAGTCACACAACAAGAGCAAGGTACCCAAAAAGAGAAGTCACCTCCTGATTGGTGACTCAATCGTAAGGGATATAAACTTAGGTAAGGATATGGAGGTTTTGAAAGAGGTCAGATGTTTGCCCGGTGCTACAGCCAGCAGAGACAAGAGGCGTATTCTTAAGATAGTCAAGAATGCAAGTAAGGACTGTGACGTTGATGCTATTATACATCTTGGCACAAATGATCTGTCCCAAAAAGATGTAGCTTCTGTGCAGAATGATTTCCAGAGTTTGGGGTACGAACTTAGTAGTACAGGTTGTAGGCTTATCTTCTCAGAGGTTATACCAGTATACAAGGAACAAAAAGGAAAGGGCCAGCGCATAGCAGAGTTTAATGTGTGGCTAAAGGAGTGGTGTAAAAAGGAAGGCTTTGGTCTTATTAGTCATGATGCCTGCAGCTGGTCCAATGACAAACTGTACAAAAGAGATGGTTTGCACCCATCCAAGAAAGAGACTGAGTTACTTGGCATTAAATTCACAGATTTCCTGGCTAAACATTTAAACTGAATAGTGGGGACAGAGAATCAATAGATAAAGAACATTTCTGTCCCCAGCAAACTAAAATTCATAGGGTTATCAGTGCATGTAACATAGATATTTGTGCAGGTAATATTATCAACACTGCTGTCAAGCAAAACCAAACAATTAACACTGACTGCCATACCATGTGCATGAACCATACAAGTGGCAAAGAAATAGGGGCAAAGAGAACCATAGTCAGGCATAACACAGGTTTCGTAGACAGTAAACACAGGGTCAATCAAAATGGACTCAAATGTCTATACACCAATGCACAGAGTATGAGGAATAAACAGGGTGAATTAGAAATTCAAGTAAATGAGGGCAGATATGATATTGTTGCCATTACAGAAACTTGGTGGGATGAAACCCACAAATGGAACATACAGCTAGAAGGATTTAAATTATTTAAAAGAAATAGACCAAATAAAAGAGGAGGTGGAGTTGCACTATATATAAGAAATAATTACATCTCTACAGAAATAGAGCACAACAATGATGAGAACTATCTTGAATGTATTTGGGTCAATACTAAAGGTTGGGGAGGGAATGATATTGTCATAGGTCTATACTACAGGCCACCCAACCAAGCAGAGGAAGTGGATGAACTTTTTGCTAACCAACTAACTAAGGTATGTAGGAAGCACACTACAATAGTAATGGGAGATTTTAACTACCCTGACATCAATTGGGAAACAAACTCTGCACCAAGTGGAAGATCCAACAGGTTCCTAACAAACCTAGCAGACAACTTTGTTTCCCAAAAGGTAGAGAAGGGAACAAGGGGATCAGCAATATTGGACTTTATTCTCACTAACAGAGAGGAAATGATAGAAGGTGTAGAAGCTTGGGGGCAAGCGATCATGAAATACTGGAATTCAACATTATGCAAACAAAAGTAGTTGAACAAAGTCAAACTAGAATCTTAGACTTTAAGAGAGCTAATTTCAATAAACTCAGAGATAGCTTGGGAAGGATTCCATGGATGAGAATCCTCAAGGGGAAAATAACTCAAGAAGCTTGGGAAATTTTGAAAAATGAGATTATAAAAGCCCAGTCCAGCGCAATACCAATGAAGAAGAAAAATAACAGTTCCCAAAAGAAGCCAGCATGGTTGCATAAAGAACTCTCTGACAAATTGAAAGACAAAAAGGATAAATATAAAAAGTGGAAAAAGAGGGACATAACTAAGGCAAAATATCAGCAAATAGCCCGAGCCTGTAAAGATGAAGTGAGGAAAGCTAAGGCTTGCAATGAAGAAAGGCTTGCCAAAAAAGTAAAAAATTACAAAAAAAGCTTCTTCCAACATGTTAAAAACAAGAAAAAAGTTAAGGAAACAATTGGTCCACTGCTGGGAGAAAATGGCAAGAAGATGATAAGCAACAGGGAGAAAGCAGAACTATTTAACTCTTTTTTTGCATCTGTCTTTACACAAAGGGATAAAACAGTCCAACCAATCAAAAACAGCACCACAAAAATCAGATTAGGAACACAAGTTGAAATAGGGAAGAAAATGGTAAGTGAGCATCTGTCTGCCCTGGACAAGTTCAAATCACCAGGACCGGATGGATTACACCCCAGGGTTCTGAAGGAACTGGCAGACGAGATCTCAGAACCACTGAACTATATCTTTCAAAGATCCTGGAGCACCGGGGAACTGCCAGAAGACTGGAAAAGAGCTGATGTGGTTCCCATCTTCAAAAAAGGGGAAAAAACAGATCTAGACCCAGATATAGACCCATCAGCCTGACCTCAATACCAGGAAAGATTCTGGAAAAGATAATTAAACAACAAATAAGTGAACACCTAGAAGCAAACAAAGTAATAGCCAAAAACCAACATGGGTTTGTCAAAAACAGATCATGCCAGACGAATCTAATTGAATTCTTTGACAAAGTGACAAAATTAGTGGACCAGAGGAATGCTGTCGATATAATTTACTTGGACTTCAGTAAGGCATTTGATAAAGTAGACCATAACCTACTATTGGATAAAGTAGAAAATTGTGGGTTAGACAGCACCACTACCAAATGGATTCGCAACTGGCTGACCAACCGCACTCAATGGGTAGTCCTCAATGGAACTGCATCTACATGGAAGGAAGTATGCAGTGGAGTCCCCCAAGGCTCTGTTTTAGGCCCAGTACTCTTTAACATCTTCATCAACGATTTGGATGAGGAGATAAATGGAGAACTCTTCAAATTTGCAGACGACACCAAACTGGCAGGAATAGCCAACACTCCAGAAGATAGGCTTAAGATACAGAAGAATCTAGACAAACGTGAACATTGGGCACTATCTAACAAAATGAAATTCAATTGTGAAAAAAGTAAGGTTCTACATATAGGCAAGAAAAACAAAATGCACAAGTACAGTATAGGTGGTACCTTGCTCAATAGTAGCAACTGTGAGAGGGATCTAGAAATCTTAGTGGACAACCATTTAAATATGAACCAGCAGTGTGCAGCAGCTGCCAAAAAAGCCAACACAGTTCTAGGCTGCATAAACAGAGGGATAGAATCTAGATCACGTGAAGTGTTAATGCCACTGTATAGTGCCTTGGTAAGGCCACACTTGGAATACTGCATACAGTTTTGGTCGCCACGATGTAGAAAAGACTTGGAGACTTTGGAAAGAGTGCAGAGAAGAGCAACCAAGATGATTAGGGAACTGGAGACTAAAACATATGAAGAACGGTTGCAGGAGCTGGGTATGTCTAGTTTGATGAAGAGAAGGACCAGGGGAGACATGATAGCAGTGTTCCGATATCTCAGAGGGTGCCACAAAGAAGAGGGAGCCAAACTATTCTCCAAGGCACCTGGGGCCAGGACAAGAAGCAATGGGTGGAAACTAATCAAGGAGAGAAGCAACTTAGAACTAAGGAGAAATTTCCTGACAGTTAGAACAATTAACCTCTGGAACAGCTTGCCTCCAGAGGTCGTGAATGCCCCAACCCTGGAAATCTTCAAAAAGATGTTGGATAGCCATTTGTCTGAAATGGTATAGGGCTCCTGCCCACGCAGGGGGTTGGACTAGAAGACCTACAAGGTCCCTTCCAACTCTGCTATTGTATTGTATTGTAAGTATCTTTGGACAGAAAAACTTGATATGACATTGAGAAATAGTTTCCTTTTTCTTTGCAGTAGATTTAAAATGTGTTCCTTTAAGTGAGTCAGTTCTCTTTCATTTGTTCCTGGAAAAATAAATACGGAAATTAAAAAATAAATAAAAAAACCCTCGATTTTGGAAAGTTCGTAAAAAATATTGATAAATGGTAAACCTGGCTTAGATCTCCAATGGTAATTTACATAAAGATGTCTCCCTTTCCTCATATTTCATTCAATGATCATTTGTCAGTCAACTACCTATGTGGGAGCTTCCCTCCCTGGTCTCCTGGACATCACCAGGACTAGTAGTAGAGTTCCCCAGGCTTATACTGTAGTTCTGGAAGACTTCAATCTACAATCCCTGGGTGTGGAGTCAGAGGTTAACTGGGATTTCATGGAAACTATGACTTCCCTGGGTCTGATCCAGATTATCCAAAGCCTAAGATAGTAGTCACCTCTGGATTGGGTCTTCTTGTTGGAGCAGTGCCTATGTGACCTGGAATTGGTGGGCCTGTCTTTCATACCCCGCTCATGGTCAGATCACAGTCTGGTGGCAATGAGTTTCTTGAGAGCTGTATCCCCCTTTAGGGAGGCAGGACCTATTAGATTGGTCCACTCTTGGCAACTAATAGATCTAAATGAGTTCCAGAAGAAACTGAAGATTATAAATGCAGATCTGCTGCACAGTCCAAATGGTTCTACGAAGCCCTCAAATCCTTGTATGGACTTCAGCCCTCAGGGATCTCCTCTACTGGACTCAGATAGTGCAATTCTCATTACTGAGAAGACTGATTCTAGATCATTGGGCTGAGCACTTCCAATCCGTACTGAACTGCCCATCTTCCATCAACAACAAATGCCCCACACAGATATCAACTACAAATGAAGTGATACAAAGACACACTGAAAAGCCTTTCTCAAGTTCCTGGGGCACCACCTCCTGGAAAACCCTGGCACAAGATAGATCGCTATGGTCTACATTGATCCACCAAGGCTGCCAGATATTTGAAGACAACCATAGCACAAGAGAAGTGAGCACTCCGCAAAGGCAGAGCTGCAAATGCTTCAATAACAGTGCCCACACATGTCTGCCTGACATGTGGTAGAACATTCCATGCCTGTATAGGCCTTATCAGCCACCGGCAGACACACAGTGGATAGCTCACAATTCATTAGATGTCAAGGTCCTCTTTGAAAATGATGGATGAGCATCATCCCCCTGAAGGGAGGCAGGACCTATTAGATTAGTCCACCCTTGGCAACTAATGGATCTCCTCAGATTTTAGAAGAAACTGAGGATTATAATTGCAGATCTGTTTTACAGTCCTGTCAACCTCTTAGTCACTGTTTAGAAAAAGGAAACGACTGAGGGTCCGGATAGGATTGCACCCATGCAAACTCTCCTAACCCATAGACCTCTTTGTCTTCTATGATATATGGAAGGCATTGAATAAAAAGGACGAAGAAACCTCTAGAGCATGGCTTGTGCAAGACAAGAGATGAATTTGATCAAACATGGGTAAAAGCTGCTATTAAGGCCTACCTTGTGGTGATTTGGGTGGTGAAGTATAAATAGGTTTCCACACTGAGTCTGCAGATAATTGACCAGCAACCCTCTTTAAGGTGAGCCACCTGCTCAAAGGTGAGTTGCTCCCGGTTCTGCCTGGATCGGGCAAACTGGTAGTGGCGGCAGCTTCAGGAGCCTCCACATGAACAGGTGATGCAGACTTGCACTATTATACATCTTAGTGCCTCGGCTTTGCGAAGATCTAGGGGCCCAGCATGGCGGACATGTACCATCAAAGACCTTAGCAATTTGGCTCTAGGGCCTGCCAGTTTGGTGTTTTATAGGCCTGGTGGGAGCCAATCATGACTTATAGACATCTCATCCATGGGCTTTGTCACTCTTTACCATGGCGGCGCTCTCTCCATGACTATCTACCTCTACAGACTATGTACTCTGCAGCGGACCTCCATGGACCTTCTCCGTGAAGAAAATGGAGACGAACCTCTGAGCTCATAGAATGGTGAGGAAGGTCTTCGAGCCCTGGAGGACGCTAGCTGGCCAATTTTGTTAGCTGGTGGCCAGCCCGGACAAGCCGCACACCTCGTCGGCACGTTGGAGTGCTCGCGACCCTTTGGGACGGCATGGACGAACAGCGAGCCAAGGGTGGAGAAGACGTGGAAGACGAGTGGTAGAGCGGCAGAGCAGCAGAGCCACCATGCCTGCCCCCCCCTTTGGGCTATACGCCGAGCGGTTTCTGACTCTTGGGGGCGATGTGGGTGTGTGGATGCTGCAGGCGAGGCATTGCAGCAGGAGCTAAATCCGGAGCTTTTGGAGGCATTGATGATCTAGTCGCCGCTGGGCGACAGTGAGGATGGTGTAGGTCAGCCGACTGGACATCGTGGAAGATTACCACGCTGGAAGAACTAAGAAATCAATCCGAACGCCCTGTGCTATGCACCTGGGACGCAACATGTGGGCAGCGAAAGGGCTGTGTTTTCGGACCGGTAGGGCAACGTGGCAACAGCGGGGGCAGGAACTGAGTGGTAAGCCAGGAATAGACCAGCTTGCGCGAAGATGGCGGTCTAGCTTTGAGCTCCGTGTGGGTCATGGAGCTCATTGGCTTTATTTCTTGTGCCCCAGCCCATTATTTATGATTCTGAGGGCCGGGATCGGTGAGTCACCCACCCTGGTTGCCATTTGAATGAATGGGGGTCAGAATGGCCTCCCAGGGTGAGGTTGCGGCGGAGACGGGGGTGGGAGCGGCGGTGGGAGCGTCGGAGTGGAGGTCGGCATCCTCGCGGTTGCTGCAGATGCCGGCCGAGGCGTTGGGCGTTTGGTGGGCCTAGAGGACGCCGGGGGACACTGGAGAGTGCCAGAGAACGCCGACGCTGTGGCTGATGCCGTTCGGAGCTGGGGGGCCAGGAGGACGGCCTGCCAGAGCAGAGGAGTGTGGAGAGGGAGAACAGCAAACGGAGGAAAATGGAGAATGGAGGAGCAGTCAGCGGGCTGAGTTCTGACCAGGAAAGGAAAGTAAGATCAAGCCGAGGTATTTGAGATCGGTCGGCTGGGAGAGGCCTAATAAGAACAGGCCCAAGGCCGAAGAGGAAGAGGATGGTGTCTTTGGCCGGGTCGGGCCGGGCCGGGCCGGGCCGGGCCGGGCCGGGAGGAAGAAGTGCGGCTGGCTTTGGGCCTTCGGACCTTTCTGGGCCTTGGGAGGACTGTTACATCTATCCGGACAGACTCTGTGCCAGCTCTGATGGCGACAATTTAAGACCTTTAAAAAACCTTAAGACCTGGTGACAATTTAAGTACTCTGAAATAACCTAAGGCCTATAGAACGCAACGGCCGGACTATTTCTCACTGATGCACTATGAATTATTTATGCTTTTATCATCTATTTATAACATCTATTTATATCCTATTTTAATTATGTAGCCAACGATGTCTTTTATAATCAATTACATGACCCATCTATATTTATATTATCTTCATATTTATATTTATACGTAATTATTTATTTATTTAATTATTTATATATATTGATATGTACTCAAAGGTAGACCTGTTATTACTGCGAGAGTCCCCGCTCTCGCAGGTCTGGCCCTCTGCTTTAACGAAGGCCCACCTTGATGAGGGATTTATTAATCCAGAGAGGTGGGCGAAGCGTGGTCTCAGGGTTTTTTTAGCTAAACATTTGTTATGTATTTTAGGGGGTACCAGGGAGGGGGGAGGGTATAGACAGGTTGAGGTAATTAAGAAGGGAACGGGCGGAGCCAGCAGACAGAGGGGGGATACTCAAGCCGTTTCCATTGAGGGTCTATTTATCGAGACGGTCGTAGGGAGGGGCAGGTCCGATGGGAGACAGGTTTTTTCTTCCCGGTTGGGGACACAAGGCCTATGGTTGCAAACGGTTAGGTGCCACAACCTCCGCAGCCTAGGTGGTCAAGGATTACAGAGCCAGGGCCCGAGGCTGATATTTTGCAACGCCAGCTCCGTGGTTAACAAAGCCCCCCTCATCCATGACCTTGTGTCAGAGGGGGAGCCGGACCTGGTGGGAATAGTGGAGACCTGGCTGGGCCACGAGGGAGGACTTCCCCTCGTTGAAATGTGCCCACCAGGTTACCGCACTTTTCATCAGCCACGGGCCCTAGGCAGGGGTGGAGGGGTAGCAGTTATTGTTAGGGAAAGTCTTGAGCTGAGAGAGACCACTGTACCACAGACCACCGGCTGTGAGTCCCTCTGTGTGAAGTGGGGCCTAGGGAGGCAGTTGGGCGTGCTGATTGTATACTTGGCTCCCCGCTATGTAACAGCAGCCCTGCCTGAGCTCCTTGAGGTGATTGCCGCGATGGAGATTGAGACCCCCAGACTGGTTGTCATGGGGGACTTTAACCTGCCATCGGTAAGCGAATCATCAGTGGTAGCTCGGGAGTTCATGGCCTCCATGACGACTATGGACCTGACCCAAGTAATTCGGGGCCCCACGCACGGAGGACACACACTGGACTTAATTTTTGTCTCTGGTCAATGGAAGAGTAATCTGGGTATAGGGGATATAGCCATCATACCCCTGTCATGGTCAGACCACTCACTTCTCCGGCTCAACTTTCCAATTGCTACACCCCACCGTGGGGAGGTGGAACCTGAGTCACCTATATGGTTTCACCCCAAGTGCCTGATGGACCCAGATAGGTTCCAGACGGTGCTTGGGCCATTACCTGTGTCCTTGACCCGCGCCCCAACGGAGGACCTTGTGGCCGCATGGAATACTGCGGCCACGGGGGCCTTAGATCGGGTCGCGCCCTTGCGGCCTCTCTTGCGGCGATGAACCACCTAGGCTCCTTGGTTCACCGAGGAGCTGAGGGTGATGAAGCGCCACAAGAGACGCCTAGAGAGGAGATGGAGATCCACACGGTCTGAATCTGACCGAACACAGGTGAGAGCCCATTTACTGACTTACCTTGTGGCATTGAGAGTGGCTAAACATCATCATTGTGCCACTCTCATCGCATCCGCAGATAACCGCCCTGCCGCCCTGTTTAGGTGACCCGCTCCCTCCTTCAACAGAGGGTGAGGGAAGCCCTTTTACAGGGTTGAGCAAAGGAATTTGGGGATTATCTGCAGAATAAAATCACTCAGATTCGGAGTGAGTTAGCCTCCATCAAAAGTGGCCCAGTGGGATGCCCCGAGGCAGGTCTTGAGACAGTTTTGTGGGAAGAGTTTAACTCTGTTACTTCCAAAGATATGGACAGGGTACGTGGGCGACTGCGAGCTACCACATGTTTATTGGACCCGTGTCCCTCCTGGCTTGTACTGGCATCCTGGGAGGTTACACGAGGCTGGCTCCAGGAGGTGGTCAACGCTCCCTTGAGTGAGGGGTTCTTGCCGGCCTCCCTTAAAGAGGCGATGGTGAGACCCCTCCTGAAGAAGCCCTCTCTGGACCCAGCATTGTTGGTAAATTACCGTCTGGTCTCCAACCTTCACTTTTTGGTGAAGGTTGAAGAGAGTTTGGTGGCACAACAGTTTCCCTGTCATCTTGAGGAAATTGATTATCTGGACCCGCGCCAGTCCAGCTTCCAGCCCGGGCACAGCACCGAGACGGCATTGGTCGCGTTGGTGGATGATCTCTGGAGGGCCAGAGATGGGGGTTGTTCCTCCATCCTGGTCCTATTAGACCTCTCAGTGGCTTTTGATACCATCGACCATGGTATCCTATTGCATCGACTGGAGGGGTTGGGGGTGAGGGGCACCGTGTTACGGTGGTTCTCCTCCTACCTCTCCGGTCGATCGCAATTTGTGTTGGCAGGAGAGCAGAGGTCGACCTCGAGACCCCTCACTTGTGGGGTGCCTCAGGGGTCGGTCCTCTCGCCTCTCCTGTTCAACACATATATGAAGCCGCTGGGTGAGATCATCCGTGGTTTTGGGGTAGAGTACCACCTCTACGCTGACGATACGCAGTTGTATGTATCTACCCCAAACCACCCCAAGGATGCCGTAGAGGTGATGTGCCAGTGCGGCCCTGGATGGGAAGGAACAAACTCAGACTCAACCCGTCCAAGACCAAGTGGCTGTGGTTTCCGGCATCCCGGTACAACCAGTTGACTCCATCACTGGCCATAGGGGGTGAACATCTAACCCCTGTGGATGGGGCACGCAACTTGGCCGTCCTCCTTGATGCACGGCTGTCCATGGAAGATCAAGTGACAGCCGTGGCCAGGAGGGCATTTTACCAGGTTCGCCTGGTACACCAGTTGCATCCCCTATTGGATCGGGGTGCCCTCTGCACAGTCATTCATGCCCTCGTGACATCCTGACTGGACTATTGCAATGCTCTCTACATGGGGCTCCCCTTGAGGTGCACCCGAAGACTTCAGCTTGTCCAGAATGCAGCCGCGCAGGCAGTTATGGGAACCTCTAGGTTTTCCCATGTAACACCGCTCCTGCGCGAGCTGCATTGGCTGCCTATCTTCTTTCGGGTGCGCTTCAAGGTGTTGGTCATCATCTTTAAAGCGCTCCATGGCACGGGACCTAGCTATCTGCGGGATCGCATCCTGCCCCATACATCCCTGCGACCGATTCGCTCCCACAGAGAGGGACTTCTCCGGGTGCCGTCCACTAGGCTATGCCAACGGGCGACGCCCAGGGGAAGGACCTTCTCTGTGGCAGGCCCGACCCTCTGGAACGACCTTCCCCCCGAAATTAGAACAACTACGGACCTCCGCTCCTTCCGTCAAAAATTAAAAACACCCGTTTTCTGCTTGCCCGGCCTAGGATAATCAACTGTTTTTAGGGTTTTTACGATTAATTTCTAGTTTTAATAATGGGATTTTAGCGCAGGGTTAGTTTAATTTTATTTTATATTGTATTGTGCTTGTGATTTTATATGTATTTTAAATTCCCTGTGCCCCGCCTCAAGTCCCTTCGGGGAGAGAGAGCGGGTTATAAATTAAAATTTATTATTATTATTATATTATTATCTGTCTGACTTGCTCTGTGGCCTAATTGCACCTGGCCTAAATTTCGATCTCGGCCAAATGGCGGCCCGAATATCGGCCTAATGGCATCAGGCCTAAGTTTGTTCCTGGCCGACTGGAGACAATCTCCACTCTTCATAATAACGGCAGCTGCACTTTATTCATCTATGGACCTATATCTCAAAGAGATAAACTTTTTATATTACCCCCATCCATCAATGAACTATTTATTCCCTGCCACACCTTCCTGCTTATGAATTTTACTGTTTATCAATTTTATTACAACTGCCTATGAATGTCATCTTATTGTTCAGTCTTGGTATCATATTAATTGACTGCTCAACTCCAGAAATTATGAATTACTCGATCTTTGAACTTTAAACATCTTTTAATCCTCCTGCTGGATACCCCTTCCCTTATTAGAACTGTATTGAATTTTCCCTCCGGGCTATTTTAATACGATCTCCTTCCTTAATTTTTATCTATTTATTTCTATGTACTCAAGGGCCAATCTTCTCTCCCTGCGAGAGTCTCCTCTCACATAGGTATAGCCCTCAGAGCTAATGAGGGCCCACCTCGAGGATGGGTTTATCAGCCAAGAGAGGTGGAAGAAACACAAGCTGCAGAAATTTTTAGTCAGGTTTTTAGGTCGGGTTTTAAGGGGTTCAAGGGAGGCGGGTGGGTCCATTTGCGTTGGCTTAACTAGGCAGAGTGGTCGACCAGCTGACAATGGCGGAAGTAAGGGTAGAGGGTCTGACGTAAAGGGGGGGTGAGGGTCGCTCCCACAGAGGGCCTTTTCATCCAAACGGTCCAAGGGAGAGGCAGGTATGACAGGAGATGGGGGTCGTATCAAGTTTTGGGGGGTGGCCGCACCCGCTATCTAAGAGCAGTCACCCGCCCCGACCCCCTGGGCTCCTCCCACAACCTAGGTGGTGAGGAGTTACGGAGCCCGGGCCCTAAGATTATGCTGTGCAACGCCAGGTCCGTGGTAAACAAAGCTCCCCTCATATACGATCTAATTTCAGAGGGGGACCCGGACCTGGTGGGTATTATGGAAACCTGGTTGGGGCAGGAGGGAGGTGTTCCCCTGGTTGAGATGTGCCCACCAGGTTACCTGGCACTTCATCGGCCAAGGGCCCAGGGTAGGGTAGGGTTGGGGGAGTGGCGGTTATTATCAAAGAAAGTCTTCAGCCAAGGGAGGCCACTGTGCCTCAGGTAGTCGGGTGTGAATCCTTGTATGTGAAATGGGGACTTGGGATGCAGCTGGGCCTGCTGGTTCTGTACCTGGCTCCCCACTACATGTCAGCGGCCCTGCCTGAGCTCCTGGAGATGATCGCTTGATGATTGATGTGGAACATCAGCAGCCGGATCGTGAAATGGTGGACTTGGCCGAGGACGACCCGGGAACATCCTAAAGTGAGTGCACGGGACTGGAGGAGGCTAGTCAAGCCATCAGAGGGCAGCATTTTACATCAGGCCGCATGACGGACTAATTAGTCATGCGGCACTAAATGTGGACTAAGCCCATATGGCCGGAAAAGACAGATGGATGGGGCCTGTAACGGGACTGGATTTGATCTCCCCATCTGTAAGATCTTCGACTGTCTGACTTTACCCCTCCACTCTGAAGGACTATCTTTGCACTTAATTTATACACCTGTCACTTTATGTCATCTTAGACTTTTTCGGACTAGCTTAAACCTTCCTGGGTTGGGACCACCTCTGGGGCTCTTGTTATGTACTCTAGGTGTGACCTCCTTTGTCTGCAAGAGGCGGAATGGATACCATCGGTTGGAAGACCGTGGCCACTGGATTCAGGCGGTCACGTGCTCCAACTCTCCGCCCTCCCATCGCAGTCTAGGTGGGCAGGAATCACAGACCCGGGGCCCTAGGCTGATGTTATGCAACGCCAGGTACGTGGTTCAGAAAGCCCCCCTCATTTATGACCTTGTGTCAGAGGGGGACCCGGACCTGGTGGGAATAACGGAAACCTGGTTGGGCCACGAAGGGGGTTTACCCCTCGTGGAAATGTGCCCACCAGGTTACCGCGCCTTCCATCAGCCTAGGGCCCTAGGGAGGGGTGGGGGAGTGGCGATTATGGTTAAGGAAGGTCTGGAGCTGAAGGAGACCACGATCCCTCAGACGACCGGGTGTGAATCTCTCTGCGTGAGATGGGGCCTAGGGAGGCAGTTGGGCGTGTTAGTTGTGTACCTGGCTCCTCGCTATGCAACAACAGCCCTGCCCGAGCTCCTAGAGGTGATAGCCGAGGCAGCAGTTAAGACCTCCAGACTGGTAATCATGGGGGACTTTAACTTGCCGTCGATGGGCGAAGCCTCTGGAGCAGCTCGGGAGTTCATGGCCTAAATGACGGCCATGGACCTGACCCAGGTAGTTTTAGGCCCTACTCACGAGGGGGGAAACACCCTGGATCTAATCTTCGTCTCGGGACAGTGGAGTTGTGATCTGGGAATAGGGGATTTAGTCATCACTCCCTTGTCATAGACAAATCACACTCTCCTCCGGCTGGACTTTCCAATCGCCTCATCTCACCGCGGGGAGGCGGAACCGGATATTCCTAGATGGTTCCGCCCAGGGCTCCTAATGGACCCGGAAAGGTTCCAGAGGGAGCTTGGGCCAATCCCTGTGACCCTGCCTCGCGACGCAACTTAGGACCTAGTGGCCGCATGGTTAAGTGCGGCCGCAGGGGCCTTGGACCGAGTCGCGCCCTTGCAGCCTCTCTTGCAATGATGAACCACCCAGGCTCCTTGGTTTACTGAGGAGCTGAGGGAGATGAAGCGCCATAAGAGACGCCTAGAGATGGAGATCCTCTCGCTCCGAAGCCAATCGAACACTAGTGAGAACCCATATTAGGGCTTACTTAGTGGCGATAAGGGTGGCCAAACATGAATATTGTGCCACCCTTATTGCATCCGCAGATAACTGCCCTGCTGCCCTGTTTGGGGTGACCCGCTCCCTCCTTCACCAGAGGCCGCGGGAAGCCTCTTTGCAAGGGCGAGCAGAGGAATTTGAGATTTATCTGCAGGATAAAATCACTCGGATTCGGAATGAGCTACCCTCCATCGACAGTGGTCCTGAGGGATTGTCCGAGACTGGTCTTGAGGTTCCTTCTTGGGAGGTGTTTGACTTTGTTATCACCGAGGATATGGACAGGTTGTCAAGGAGACTTAGGGCGACCACATGTTTATTGGACCCGTGTCCCTCCTGGCTTGTACTGGCATCCTGGGAGATGACACGAGGCTGGCTCCAGGGCATTGTCAACGCATCTTTGAGTGAGGGGGACTTGCCTGCCGTCTTGAAAGAGGCAGTAGTGAGGCCCCTCCTCAAGAAGCCGTCCCTGGACCCAGGATTGTTGGAGAACAATCAGTTTCCGTGACACCTGGAGGAAGTTGATTATCTAGACCCGCGCCAGTCCGGCTTCCGACCCGGTCACAGCCCCGAGACGGCATTGGTCGCGTTGGTTGATGATCTCTGGAGGGCGCGGGATAGAGGTTGTTCCTCTATCCTAAGTCCTGTTAGACCTCTCAGCGGCTTTTGATACCATCGACCATGGTATCCTATTGCACCGACTGGGGGGGTTGGGAGGCACCGTTTTGCGGTGGTTCTCGTCCTACCTCTCTGGTCGATCGCAATTTGTACTGACAGGAGGGCAGAGGTCGACCTCGAGACCACTCATTTATGGGGTGCCTCAGGGGTCGGTCCTCTCACCCCTCCTGTTTAACATCTACATGAAGCCCTGGGTGAGATCATCCATGGTTGTGGGGTAGAGTACCATCTGTACGCTGATGATACTCAGCTGTACATATCTACCCCCAACCACCCCAACGATGCCGTCGAAGTAATGTCCCTGTGTTTGGAAGCTGTGCAGCTCTGGATGAGAAGTAACAAACTTCGGCTCAACCCGTCCAAGACCAAGTGGCTGTGGTTTCCGGCATCTCGGCATAGCCAGCTCATTCCATCTCTGGTTATCGGGGGCGAGTCATTGGCCCCCGTGGAAAGGGCTCGCAACTTAGGCGTCCTCCTGGATTCGCGGCTGTCCCTGGACGACCATGTGACGGCCGTGACCAGGGGAGCATTCTACCAGGTTCGCCTGGTATGCCAGCTGCGTCCCTTTCCTGACCTAGATGTCCTCCGCACTGTCACTCAGCACTCGTAACGTCTCGCTTGGACTATTGTAATGCTCTCTACATGGGGCTCCCCTTGAGGTGCACCCAGAGGCTCCAGTTGGTTCAGAATGCGGCCACGTGGGGATTCTGGGAGCTTCTTGTTACTCCCATGAGGGTACCAACCGCTGGTCAATGCCGGCTAGCGGTACCAAGGGGTAGGGCCTTCTCTGTGGCAGGGCCTGCCCTCTGGAACGACCTACCCCCCCGAACTTCGCACTATCACGGACCTTCCCCTCTTTCGCCATTCACTTAAAACATACTTTTTTCAGCAAGCTGGTCTTGCTTAATCATTTATACTTTTTTGTTATATAGCTTCTGCCAAATACGTAAATGGACGTTAGGTTTTTAGGGGGAATTTTAGCACAGGCTCCGATTTAATTCTTTTTACCTATTTATCGTATTGATTTATTGTATCATTGTTGGTTTTAATTTCCTGTGCACCGCCCTGGGTCCTTTTCGATGGAGAAGGCGCGGTATATAAATTGAAATAAATTAAATAAATTAAATTAAATGCCCTGTGAGAGTCCCCGCTCTCACAGGTTTGGCCCTCTATGTTAACTAGGGCCCACCTTAATGACGGATTTGTTAATCTCGAGAGGTGGTGCAAACGGAAATTAAGGGTTTTTTAAAGTGATTTTTTAATTTGACTTTTAAGGGGGCCCAGGGAGGGGGGGAGGGTCAACTGGGTTTAGGTGAGTAAGTGGGGGAATTGACCCACTAGGCAACACCTCCAGGCCGGCCCATGTTCCCGACGGGCAGGCTATAGGATCCGATATGGGGAGGGGGGCCAGGGTCTATTCAACAGAGAGCTATACTATCGGGATGGTGTGGGTGAGGGGGACGTATGGCAGGAGCTGGAGACCACATCACATGGTGGGAGGACGCACCCGCTATTTGCAAGCGGTTGCACGCTTCAGTCTCCATGGCTCCCCTTGCAACCCAGGAGGTCCGGGATCTCAGGGCCTGGGCCCTAGGCTGATGTTATGTAATGCCAGGTCCATGGGAAACAAAGCCCCCTTCATCCAAGATTTGGTGTCGGAGGGGGAGCCGGACATGGTGGGTATTTATTTATTTTTATTTTATTCAAATTTATACCCCGCACCTTCTCCAAAAAAGGACCCAGGGCGGCTTCTCCAAAAAAGGACCCAACCAGGTATCACAGTACCCCTCGTTGAAATGTGCCCGCCGGGTTACCAGGCATTCCATCAGCCACAGGCCCAAGGTCGGGGTGGGGGGTGGCGGTTATTGTCGCTCTGTGGAAGCTCCCCCTCTCGCAGAGCTGGCCCTCCACGTTATCGAGGGCCTACTTTGAGGAAGGACTGATTAGTCACGAGAAGTGGGCTAAATGCAGATTGAGGGTTTTTTTAACAAATTATTTGATTCGGCTTTTAGGGGGCTCCAGGGTGGGGGGAGGAAATAGTCCAGGGGGGAACGGCAAACGATTGGGCCGGCAGGCAGAAGTAGGACTACGGAGGAAGGGGGAGGGGGGTCGTTTCCACTGAGGTTTTATCCATCGATTCGGTCTTAGGGAGGGGCAAGGGCAGTGGGAGGCGGCATAGGCATCATCGGTTGGAAGACCGTGGCCGCTGGATACAGGCGGTCACATGCTCTAACTCTCCGTCCTCCCATCGCAGACTAGGTGGGCAGGAATCACAGACTCGGGGCCCCAGGCTGATGTTATGCAACGGCAGGTCCGTGGTTCAGAAAGCCCCCTCATCCATGACCTTGTATAGAGGGGGACCCGGTCCTGGTAGGTATAACGGAAACCTGGTTGGGCCACGAGGGAGTACATCCACGAGAGATGCCACGAGAGAGATCTTGTTTGGGAGGAGTTTGACTCCGTTGCTTCCGAAGATATGGACAGGCTACGTGGGCGACTGCGAGCCACCACATGTTTATTGGACCCGTGTCCCTCCTGGCTTGTACTGGCATCCTGGGAGGTGACACGAGGCTGGCTCCAAGAGGTTGTCAACGCATCCTTACGTGAGGGTTCCTTGCCCGCTTCCCTAAAAGAGGCTATGGTGAGGCCCCTCCTTAAGAAGCCCTCTTTGGACCCAGCTCTTTTAAACAACTATCGTCCAGTCTCCAACCTTCCCTTTTTGGCGAAGGTTGTTGAGAGTGTGGTGGCACAACAGTTTCCCCGTCACCTGGAGGAAATTGAGTATCTAGATCCGCGCCAATCCGGCTTTCGGCCCGAGCATAGCACCGAGACGGCATTGGTCGCGTTGGTAGATGATCTCTGGAGGGCCAGAGATGGGGGATGTTCCTCCATCCTGGTCCTATTAGACCTCTCGGCGGCTTTCAATACCATCGACCATGGTATCCTATTGCATCGGCTGGGGGGGTTGGGGGTGGGAGGCACCGTTTTACGGTGGTTCTCCTCCTACCTCTCTGGCCGATTGCAATTTGTGTTGGCAGGAGAGCAGAGGTCGACCCCGAGACCCCTCACATGCGGGGTGCCTCAGGGGTCAGTCCTCTCACCTCTCCTGTTTAACGCATACATGAAGCCGCTGGGTGAGATCATCCATGGTTGTGGGGTAGAGTACCATCTGTACGCTGATGATACTCAGCTGTACATATCTATCCCAAACCACCCCAACGATGCCGTAGCGGTGATGTGCCAGTGCCTGGAAGCCGTGCGGATCTGGATGGGAAGTAACGGACTCAAGCTCAACCCGACCAAGACCGAGTGGCTGTGGTTTCCGGCTGCCCGATTCAACCAGCTTTCTCCAACGCTGGCCATAGGGGGTGAACATCTTGCCCCTGTAGATGGGGCGCGCAATTTGGGTGTCCTCCTGGATACCCGGCTGTCTATGGAAGAGCAAGTGACAGCCGTGGCCAGGAGGGCGTTTTACCAGGTTCGCCTGGTTCGCCAATTGCGCCCCCTATTGGATCGGGACGCCCTTCGCACAGTCACTCATGCCCTCGTGACATCCCGACTGGACTATTGTAACTCTCTCTACATGGGGCTTCCCTTGAGGTGCACCCGGAGGCTTCAGTTAGTTCAGAATGCAGCCGCGCGAGCAATTATAGGGACCACTAGGTTCACCCACGTTACACCACTCTTGCGCGAGCTGCACTGGCTGCCTGTTGTCTTCCGGGTGCGCTTCAAGGTGTTAGTTATCATCTTTAAAGCGCTCCATGGCTCGGGACCTAGCTATCTGCGGGATCGGTTTCTGCCCCATACATCCTCACGGCCTATTCGCTCCCACAGAGAGGGACTTCTCCGGGTGCCATCCGCTAGACTTTGTCAGCGGGCGACGCCCAGGGGAAGGGCTCTCTCTGTGGCGGGCCCGGCCCTCTGGAACGACCTTCCCCCCGATATCAGAACGACCACAGACCTCCGCTCCTTCCGTATGAAACTGAAGACCCATCTTTTTCGACTGGCCGGCCTTGGATAGTCTCTCTGTCTATAGATTTCAAATGTATTTTTAAATGGGATTTTAGTCAATAATTTTAGCACGGGATAAATTGTTTAATTGTGTTTTAAGTTATGTACTTTTGTATTTATTGTTCTTATTGTTTTATTTTTCCCTGTGCACCGCCCCGGGTCCCTGTGGGGAGAGGGAGCGGTTAATAAATTTGATTATTATTATTATTATTATTATCCCCTCGTAGAAATGTGCCCACCAGGATACCGAGCCTTCCATCAGCCTAGGGCCCTAGGGAGGGTTGGGGGAGTGGCGATTATAGTTAAGGAAGGTCTTGAGCCGAAGAAAACCACAATCCCTCAGACAACTGGGTGTGAATCTCTCTGCGTGAGATGGGGCCTAGGGAGGCAGTTCGGCGTGTTAGTTGTATACCTGGCTCCTCGCTATGCAACAACAGCCCTGCCCAAGCTCCTAGAGGTGATAGCCGAGGCGGCAGTTGAGACCCCCCAGACTGGTAGTCATGGGGAACTTTAACTTGCCGTCGGTGGGCGAAGCCTCTGGAGTAGCTCGGGAGTTCATGGATTCCATGACGGCCATGGACCTGACCCAGGTAGTTTTAGGCCCTACTCACGAGGGGGGAAACACGCTGGATATGATCTTTGTCTCGGGACAGTGGAGTTGTGATCTGGGAATAGGGGATTTAGTCATCACTCCCTTGTCATGGACAGATCACCCTCTCCTTCGGCTAGAGTTTCCAATCGCCTCACCTCACCGCAGGGAGGCGGAACCGGATATTCCTAGATGGTTCCGCCCCAGGCTCCTAATGGACCCAGAAAGGTTCCAGAGGGAGCTTGGGCCAATTCCTGTGACCCTGCCTCGCGACTCGACTGAGGACCTAGTGGCCGCATGGTTAAGTGCGGCCACGGGGGCCTTGGACCGAGTCGCGTCCTTGCGGCCTCTCTTGCGGCATCGAACCAGGCTCCCTGGTTTACTGAGGAGCTTTGGGGGATGAAGGGCCACAAGAGACGCCGAGAGAGCAGATGGAGATCCTCTCGCTCCGAACACTAGTGAGAACCCATATTAGGCCTTACTTAGTGGCGATTAGGGGGGCCAAACGGGAGTACTGTGCCACCCTTATTGCATCCGCAGATAACCGCCCTGCCGCCCCGTTTGGGGTGACCCGCTCCCTCCTTCATCAGAGGCCGCGGGAAGCCCCTTTACAAGGGCGAGCAGAGGAATTTGGGATTTATCTGCAGGATAAAATCACTCGGATTCGGAATGGCTCCAGGGCATTGTCAACGCATCTTTGAGTGAGGGGTCCGTACCTGCCGTCTTGAAAGAGGCGGTAGTGAGGCCCCTCCTCAAGAAGCCGTCCCTGGACCTGGCATTATTAGAGAACTATCGTCCGGTCTCCAACCTTCACTTTTTGGTGAAGGTTGTTGAGAGTGTGGTAGCCCAACAGTTTCCGCGACACCTGGAGGAAGTTGATTATCTAGACCCGCGCCAGTCCGGCTTCCGACCCGGTCACAGCACCGAGACGGCATTGGTCGCGTTGGTCGATGATCTGTGGAGGGCGCGGGATAGAGGTTATTCCTCTATCCTAGTCCTATTAGACCTCTCAGCGGCTTTTGATACCATCGACCATGGTATCCTATTGCGCCGACTGGGGGGGTTGGGGCTGGGAGGCACCGTTCTGTGGTGGTTCTCGTCCTACCTCTCTGGTTGGTCACAATATGTGTTGACGGGAGGGCAGAGGTCGACTCGAGGCCTCTCATATGTGGGGTTCCTCAGGGGTCGGTCCTCTCGCCCCTCCTTTTCAACACATATATGAAGCCGCTGGGTGAGATCATCCGTGGTTTTGGGGTGGAGTACCATCTGTACGCTGATGATACTCAGTTGTACATATCCACCCCAGACCACCCCAACGATGCCGCTGAAGTGCTGTCCCGGTGTTTGGAGGCCATACGGATCTCGATGGGTGGTAACAAACTCAAGCTCAACCCTGCCAAGACTGAGTGGCTGTGGTTTCCGGCACCCCGGTTCAGCCAGATTACTCCAACTCTGGCCATTGGGGGCGAAACACTGGCCCCCGTGGAGAGGGCACGCAATTTGGGTGTCCTCCTGGATCCCCGGCTGTCCATGGAAGACCATGTGGCGGCCGTGGCCAAGGGGGCGTTTCATCAGGTACGCCTGATGCGCCAATTGCGCCCCTTACTGGACCGGGCTGCCCTCCACACAGTCACTCAAGCTCTCGTGACATCCCAACTCGACTACTGTAATGCTCTCTACATGGGGCTTCCCTTGAGGTGCACCCGAAAGCTACAGTTAGTCCAAAACGCAGCCGCGCGGGTGATTATGGGAGCCACTAGATGCTCCCACATAACACCGATCCTGCGCGAGCTGCATTGGCTTCCTGTGGTCTTTCGGGTGCGCTTCAAGGTCTTGATGACCATCTTTAAAGCGCTCCATGGCTCGGGGCCTAGTTATTTGCGAGACTGCCCCTTGCCCCATACATCCCTTAGACCGATACGCTCCCACAGAGAGGGCCTTCTCAGGGTGCCGTCGGCCGGACAATGCCGACTGGCGACACCCAAGGGAAGAGCTTTCTCTGTGGCGGGCCCAGCCCTTTGGAATGACCTACCCCCCAAATTACGCACCATCACCGACCTCCGCCTCTTCCGCCAATGTCTAAAGACATACCTATTCCAACAAGCCGGTCTAGCCTAACCTCCCATGGGGACTTTTAGATAGTTTTAAATTGGGTATTTTAAAATTGGGTTTTTAGCATAGGATAAGACGGTTTAATTTATATTTTAAATTATGTATTTATCTTTGTATTCTGTATGTTTTTTAAATTTCCTGTGTGCCGCCCTGGGTCCTCTGCGGAGAAGGGCGGGATATAAATGTAAATAAAAATAAAAAATAAAAAAAAATTGTAAAGGAGAGTCTAGAGCCCTCAGGGTGCCATCTGCCGGACAATGCCAGCTCCCAGCTCCCAGGGGAAGAGCCTTCTCTGTGGCAGGCCCCGCCCTCTGGAATGACCTGCTCTCTGACCTTTGTACAATCACGGACCTTCGCCTCTTTCGTCGGGCATTAAAAACATACTTTTTCCATTTAGCCGGCCTGGCATAGTTTCTGTTGCCGATTTTAATTGGGGTTTTTATCTATGTATTTTAGCATGGGGTTTGAAATTAATTTAATTCTTTTAACCACTTCTGATTGTATTTATTGTTTTGTTTTTATCCTTTCCTGTGCACCGCTCTGAGTCCCGTCAGGGAGAGAGAGCGGTATAGAAATATGAAATAAAATAAAGTAAACTGGTAGCACCGGGATTTGCAACCCACCTCTGCACCTCCTCCCTGGAAGGAAGAATACAGAGGTCACCTAATGGAGCACATTGAGGAATTTGCTGATTTTTCTGGAAGACAAAATCATTCAGCTTCAACCCCTCTTATATGCCAGCATTGTTGCTGGTCCAGTGGAGGCACCTGGGGCAGGTCCTCCCCCTGTTATTTAGGAATGATCTGTTGTTCCTGAGAAAGTGAACATTAGGGCATATTAGCACCAGCACCTGCCTTAAATCCCATGCCCTTTCTGACTTGTGAAAGCTTCCTGGGAGGTGACATGTACTGGGGATATGGTGGTGATTAATGATTCCCTGCAGGATGGGGTAGTGCTCCAGCATTTTAAGTTGCCGTGGTCCAACCTCTTCCTAAGCAACCATTGCTGGATTCCACCCTGTTGGATAATTTTCAACCTGTCTCCAATCTTCCCTTTTTCTGGAAAGTTGTTGAGAAAGTAGTTGTATGACAGGTGTAAACAATCCATTCCATCCAGAAACCTCTAGAGCCTTAGCAGTAAAGATTTAGATATGGGAAAGAAACTGCATGGGCACACTTTTTAATGATCTCTGCCAGGGCCTGGATGAAGGTAGTGCATCCATTCTTACTCTACTTGACCTCTTCAATACCATCAACCATGATATCCTTCTGGAGTGGCTTCAGAATTTGGTAATTGGAGGGGGGCTCTGTGTTGTCTTGCTCTACTTTCTTCCTTTGTGGTCACTCTCCGTTGGTGTTGCCCCATGGCAAGTTAAGTAATGCCATGACCTCCCTCTCACAGTGCTTAGAGTCTGATAAGGGGTAGATGAGGAGAAACGGGCTGAAACTGAACCCTGGCAAGACCAAGTTGCTCTGGGTTTAGGGTTCTTTGGTCCAGGGAGAATTCCCATCTTTGATCTTGGGTGGGGTGGCATTGCCCCAAACAAACCCAGTGCATAATCTGTTTCTCCTGGATTCACAACTTCTGCTTGAGGAACAGGTGGTAGTCATGGCCAAAAGATGGCTTTTGCACAGCTGCAGGTTGTGCACCAGTTACTGTGCATCCTTTCCTGGACCAAAAAACTCTACTCATGGTCACACTCTTGTTACCTCCTGTCTTTGATTATTGCAACACGGTCTACATGAGATTTTACCCTTGGAAAAAATATGGATGCTCCAGCTGCTTCAAAATGCAGCAACCCTCATGATTATGGGCAGACCCAGGTGTGCACATGTGTCACCTCTCCTGCAGGAGCTGCATTGGCTGCCAATTTGCTTCTAGATGCAATTCAAGGTGCTGGTATCACCTTTAAAGCTCTTCATGGCTTGGGACCGTCTTGAGTTATCTGAGGGACCATCTCTTGCCAGTTACATCCACCCAACCCACTAAAGCAGGAAGATAAAAAATACTGCGGGTCGCATCACCTAAGGAGGTACATCAGGTAGGGCCAAAAACAGCCTTCTCCAAGGTGGCTCTCTCCCATCGGAATACCATTGTCAAATGTCTATTTCCAGAAAAATAACTCATTTTGTGCAATGGTTTGGAGAAAGTGGTAGGTTATTCTGCATAGCATCATAGTGAAAACAAATTTGCTAGGCTCCCATTGGGTTCAGGGTTTAAACGTTAACACAGGACAGAAATAGTATTACTTTGTGCAATGAACTTTATCGTCCCTGGATTGTGCCCTTCATGGTCCTAGACCTCTCAGCAACTTTTGATTTCCTGCTGGCTGCCTGGAAGAGTTGGGCTATGTAACATCTACATGATGCTGCTGGATAGTAAAATATGCTGATGACACCCAGAACATTTCACCATTCTATTTAAACAGGAAAGGCTATCTTCTTGGTGATCATAAAGGCTTGGAAAGGTCAAAATAAATGTCAATTAAAATCTCTGCAGGAAGAATTTGTGTTCGCTGACAACAGATCTGCTTGTATCAGGCTCCAGCTTTGCCCTTGGTTCTGGATGGAACAACATTTGAAGCAGATCTAAAATTTGGTGTCTTCCTAGATTTGGCCTCTTCTAGAATATGGTAGTCATAAATCAAGGGGTCTTTCCCCATCTCTGGCTGCTACACCAATTATGGGCTTTTTTGGATTGAAATTAAGCAGAAGAAAAGTCAATCACTAATTCACTTGGTCTGCCCAGGCAATAATCCAGCAGATTGACTTGCTAGATATACTGTAAATATAAACTGTACTTTGGCATTAATATTAGATCTCTGAGAAAAACCTCTAAGATACACACTCAATTGCACAATCACTCCTTCCATTCCACCATAAATGAAAAGGGGGAAATGGAATTCAGAGTGCCTCAGCTGTATGAATTTAGGTTCCATTCATTGGAATCCTTAATGTACAAAGAGGTACATTCTCTCAGGCATGTCTATCTATTCCTTGCCCATTAAGGAAGGAAGAGGAAGAGGAATTGTTCTGGCATAGATTTGTGAAGAAACAACCAGATTTGACCCAGCTCCTACCTTCCTTATTCTTTATTCCTTTTAGCTTGGTGGATATTGAGTACATTTCATATTTCCAAGATTATTTCACACTGAGAACATCATGTCAAATCCCATTTGTCAAAATTGTGTGCCTAATAAAAATGTAATCAAATATTATTAGGTCTCAAAGACCAAAAGGCATGTTAAAATGAATGGCATAGGCACAGTCAAACCAATGATTCCCAGTCTTTTCCTTCAGGCAGGCCACAGCATCATTAAAAATGTTGGAGGCTCACCACAGATGCCACAATTGGCATCACAATGACTATGGGTGATATTTTTGAAAGTAAGATGTGATGCAATGAGATGACATCGACCAGCACCTTTAGAACTCTGGAATATAATCTGTTAAAGGTCCTGGTGATTTGTATTCAAGATCAGACAGGTGTTTTTACTGTGTTTGTTTGCTTATTTTAACTTTTATTTCCAATCTGTTGTGTTTTTGGTAGGTTGAGCTATATTTTTTGCATGAAGACCGATGCAAAGAATGAGTTAAGCAGATCTGCTTCCTTTCTGTTGCCTGTTACTTTCTTACTATCTTCTCTCTTTAGTCACTGAAGCAGTAGGTGTGAGCTTAAACGGACTCCAGAGGATGGTAGAGGACAGGAAGACCTGGAGGAATGTTGTCCATGGGGTCGTGAAGGGCTGGACACGTCTTCTCAACTAACAAAGCATATATATCATAAATAAAATAAACGTCACTATAAACAATCATGCTTCCCATCGTCTACTTCCCATTTTCAGCTGCTGATAATGCTGAAAAATTCACCCAGGAAAGTGAAGTGTATTATTACCCTATGTTTTTGTGTCCTTTGTTCCCCATCTTAGCCTTTACTCCCACCAGCACAGTTTGCCATAAGTCCTCTTTGAGTCCAGAGCAGGCTGTATTATCATAGTTCAATCCTCCCACAAATTTCACATTTCATCTTATAAAGTAGGGTTGACGTCAACGCTCATTATCAGTGAAAACTAAAAGAGGTACAATTCAATTGTCATGGGAGTTGGAGACATCTCAGTCAACGGGAAGTAGTTATCTCTGGTCATCACAAAGTTATCTCAACAGAATAACAGAACAACAACATAGGAAAGGACCTTGGAGATCTTTTAGTCCAACCCCAAGCTCAAGCAAGAGACCCTATATCATTTCAGAAACAATAGCTCCTGCCACTGGAAAAAAAAGAGATGGTTTAGCTAGGTTTAATACTATTATAGATCGTATTGGAGGAAGCTTAGCCGCCACCAACCCTTGTTATTAAAGTGGTAACATCTGGCTTCGCTGTGGTTCAAGTAAAGCTTTTGTACAGGCCATGCTTCTCATGTTTTACTCAACCCATAAAACTGAAGGAAGCTGATAGAGCTTATAGAATTTATCTATGCTGAAAGTAGGAATTTTTTTTTCCTATTTGGATGATATGGCCAATTTTAGAGATTTGTCCACAATGCATGACAGAGCAGCTGTTCGCAAAGTGGAGATCTCTACCATTCCAGTGATAAATCCCTGCATACTATCTAACTGTTGTTTGGGCTATTTTCACCTTTCTTCCTTGGATGCAATTCATCCAATTACAGATGGTTCCAAGGCCTGATGGCTTTTCCACATGGGTCAACTTTGAAGTTGCTACTCCTCATTTCTCCTCAGTGCCAAAAGTCTGGTTTCACTGATTCACACAGAGGTTCTGTACAGACCCCACTTGTACCCCTGGTACTGAAATTCCCATGTCTGTTATAACCAAAACTTTCCACTCAATTTCCACCTTTTCCTCTGTGCATTTGGGGCCTTTGGCTCCTCTTTGCTAGCTGGGCATAGTGGCATTCAATTTCAAGGAAACATTCACCTATTCACCAATTTCAAGGAAACATTCTTAAATTAAAAACTTACTTTTTCCGTCTGGCCGGCCTGGGATAGCCTCCTTGCCTTGGGATTTTATAGAATAGGTTTTAGTTTAATTGGGATTTTAGCACAGGGTTTATTTAATTGGTTCTTAAATTTTGTTGGTATATTTATTGTTGTTTGTTATTTATTGCTTTTATGCTACCTGTGCACCGCCCCGAGTCCCCATGGGGAGAGGGGGCGGTCTAGAAATAATAAATTTCATTTCATTTCATTTCATTTCTAGATATGTTTCCTCCCTCTATTTTGCTTCTAGTATTGGCTACCAAAACATATCAGCAAACAAGCCAGCATGTGGTATATAGTCTGCTGCAAATTTGACCTCTGTATTTTAATAATGTAATAATTCCTAGGAATTCCTCAGATTCCCAGGAAGGACAGATTCACCCATATTCATTGAAAGATGATGTAAGAATACTTGAAGATATAAGTTGAGGGATGATTTTGGGGAGAATCACTATTCTGCATATTTGGGACCTTACTTCATGCGGTATTCTCCACTTTTGGCATTGGCTGTTTGTTGCTAACTAACTAAGTAAGTAAGTTTTAATGAACATGTTCTGGATCATAGTCTTAACGTAGGCCACTTGCCCAGACAGTGAAAACATCCAAGGACAGCACTTAAATATTAACCATTTTTGGGTGGGTGGGGAGAAGATAACCATAGACAAATTGAGAGATGGTGGAGTATGTAATTATATACTGCATTTGTACCCCATCATATTCAAAATTATCAGTAGTTTACAATCTACTTTGTCTGCTTTCCACCCTTCAATTCTTCTCTTTCCTAGGAAGTTGAAAAAGGAGGGGGGGAAATGAAGTATGGAAAAGTTATGGAACTCCTTTTGTACTAATGTTTTCTATCTCATGAGGGTCTCTGAAGCAGTACGACTTGATTTCACCACAGCATAAAAAAAAGATTTTTCATATACAATATATTGTTTTAGATGTGCATTTCTCAATTTTTCTAAACTAGGATAGTCTAGAGCTGAAACTGCACTTGATAGCTCTGACTTCACCCTCCACACTGCCAAATTCTCACATGCATTGCAGCCATGTCCAGTTATATGATACATCACATGCAACAGAGCTATAACCTCAGCAATCAAGATTGCTCCAATAAACTTCAACTATAGTCAGTTGTATGAACAATCATGAGCTTTCAGATCTCTTGAAAATAGGTGGTTAGATCAGATCAAGTAGACACAATTTGCACAGATAAACACATGCCCTCCCCCTCCGCTGCATATTGTCTCTAGGTGAAAGCCTGAAAAGGAGCTGCCACTCACAAATTATCTCTTCTGATTGCAAATACAAGCCAGTACTAATGGAACATGATTGAATCAGTCTTTAAAAGAGTGTTTTAAATGGGGCCACCTTGAGCTGTACCCTCCTCACTCCTTCCTTCTACTGAATGTTCATGACACATTCTTGCGTGTTCTTTTTTTGGAGCTAGAAATTTCCTAACTTCTGGTCTTTTTCAGAAAACGAGAAGTATCTTCCTCCAACAAGCAACCAGGCACAAAGAATACACAACTGAAGGATTAGCAGTCTTTGTTGCCTCATCCTTTGTTTTCCACTTAGAAAGATTCCCTGAGCCAAGGCACTGGGTTTTGTTCTCCTAGCACACCACCCCTGACTTGTTCTGGGTGGGTTACCTTCACTCCAGGGCAAATGGGCCCTCTTTTGGTTCTGATAGCGGCAGCTATCTGGCAAGGTAAGTCTTCTTGTTCATTCAATTCACACATAAGTAAACTGTAGCAACTGGGAAGAACAGCAACTTTTTCTAGCTGTAGCTAACCAACCAACCAACCTGTAATGGATTACAACTCTCTTCAGCCCCTTTCAGCCTTAAGGCCATTTGCTATGTTAGTTGTTGTGATGGAAGTTGCAATCTAATATCTCTAGAGGGTTCCAAATGAGGAAAGCTGGGTTCGAAAAATAACAGTTCTTTAGTGTTTTTACATGCACTGCAATAGGATTAAGGGTAAAAACATGTTTTTTAAATTTTCTCTTGAAGGAAACTATATGGTCAGCCAAACCTTTTATTGCTTTTATTGGTATGGTTGCCAGTTGGATACCTCCAATATTGCATTTAAGCCTACAGTTCTACTTTTAAAACTTTGATCATTTTCTTCATTCTTTTTTAATAAATTCACTAATGTATTGAACATTCAAGTATAATGTTCATTTTGTTTATATACAATGCCTGTTTCAGAAAAAATAAATTTTGGAATTGGGTATTTGTGTTTTGTTTTGTAATCTCAAATGTTAATTTTTTTGACTAGGATACTAACAAATTAAACATAGAAGCTGAAGCAGTTCAGTTAGGACAAATGACTATTTTCTGCTCAGAAAATCAGTAATGTGTTATTCCATTTGAAAATGAGAAGGTTTTTCCCCACCAGGAAGTATCTGTTTTAATTTTTAGTTCATCATTTATTTTTTAAGTGTACTTCATCAGTCCTATAGAGCACCTTCATCATCCAAATGAACATTTGATCAAAATATTTTAAAGTAAGGATAAATTTTAGAAACATTTTATATGACCAAAGCATGTCTGTAATCTTTTCTCCAGCTTTAACCACAGATGGTTTCTCACTTCACCATAAATGGTACAACTAACCTGTACTATGATTGTTAGCTGCTTTTTCTGGTAAATATTTTAACTAAAGGGAAGGGGGAGAGTGAATGTTCATCAAGTAAATTCTCCCTAGGAAATTGGGAGCATCAAAAGTTTACAGCCACAATGGAGTTAAACTGGAAAAGTTCACACTGCACAAAAAGTTGACTTCTTTTAGTTTCCAAAAGTCAAGAAAAAGAAGAAGTGTCATGCTGATGCTTGGTGGAAGAAAAAGACAATATGCTTCAAACTATAACTGAAGGTCACTATTATGCAACACAGTGATGTGGCAAAGCCAGTGGCCAATTGTTACTGAAAATATGAAGGAAGTAAGCCAGGATCCATCTTGACAATGTTCTGAAACTCCATGCAAAACCTACTTTAAGTCAGCATTAGAATTGGCAAAATAGATTTTTCTTTCATACTTTGAAGAAACTGAAAGCTGGTTTTATAGCAATAGGGTTACATTAATTATGGTAACAACCATAATTAAAAACTAGTATAATTGAATGTAATAAGAGTAATTGGTTTAGATAATAGAGAAGAGTGTTGCGCATTTGATTCTGCTAGGATGCCACCAATTTTTGCAATCTTCATGCATTAGTATCAAGTATTAGGTTATATTTAAAATGTGCCAGGTCTACTGCCCTTTCACCCATTTCTGGCAGTGTCCTTGGACTCAAACCCTCACTTTGATAAAGGTAGAAACTGTTCCAAAACTACTTCTATCACTTTTTCTTTGCTCCCTTTCATCCATCCTCAACCATTTCCTGCTTTATGTCTTCCAATCTTGCCCACAATTCATGAATCCCTCATTATATTGTAGCTCATAACCCGTATGTGTAGCTCCTAAACTTTTGTCTATAGGTTTAGGGACTGATACCATGCCTATATAGAATTATCTCTTGAATATAGGAGCAGTCTTATTATTTCTCTTGGTGGAAGACTACTACAAGCTCTCAAAATCTTTCCAATTAAACGTGGAGTATTCTGGTCAGCCATTCACCTCTCAGGGAATTTACAAGAGGCAGCAACACTTTCAAACATGATAAAATAGGCTTCTCTGTCCTCTTTATCAACTTGGAATTCTTTTTAAATTTGTATCCTGCCCTATTTTCACAAACAACACAAGGTAGTGAACATATCCATCATACCTTCCCTCCTATTTTCCCCACAACAACCACCCTTTGAAGTGAGTTGGGCTGAGAGTGCCTGGCTCAAGATCACACAGCTGGTTTTTACAAATTATTTGATCCCCTCCTTTAAGTCTAACAGCCCCCCTCAATTCATCTCTTATCTCTTGTTCACTCTTTTCTTATTCTAGAATATCTTTACTCCTTGCCTCCCTCCAGAAGCATTCTCTTTAATTAGTCAAATCATTATCTTTTGCTATTGAGCGCTCCTTTAAGTCTATCAGTCCCTTCATCGTTGCTTGCCTCCTTCACTCTTTTCCCATCTTAGCTTGTTTACTTTCTGCCTCCTTCAAAGCCACTCTTTTCCCCCTCTTTAATTAGTTGAAGCCTTTCTTTTTGATGTTGCTTTAATATTTCTGAGACGTTGGCCCAAGTATCCGAGTCCAGCTCCATTTCGGGCTTGTCCGTCTTCTTTGGTTTAACTATAGCCATAGGGTGGATACCTTAGGTCTATCAAGGTAATCGTTTTTTCTGAGGGAGAATCTATTCCTTCTCTTTTCCCTGTCTGTTTGTCTGGTGCAGGTTCTGGTTAAGAGGTCTGGTTTCTATAGCCAGGATTGTTGGTCATTTCCTGCAAAGTCTGACTTCTGTGAGGATCAAACTCTGTTCCTTTTGTATCTAGGGTTCATTTTCCTTCCACGGAGTGTTTAATGAACTCTACAGTTTAAGCCATCTCCATTTGTGTGGTTGCAACCCTAAGTTGACTGTCCCAACTGTTTTACAGATATCCTACTCTGCCTCCCCCCTCTTGTCATGGGTTCGTTTCAGTATATCCATTTCAGTGGCTCCAAACAAGCCAACAACAACATAGGTGCAACACACACATACACACACACTCACAAGCTATTATGGACTACTCACCCCTATTCCATAGGCTATTATGCACTACTACCCCCCCCCCACTCCACTCTTCCCCACTTCTATTCCTACAGTAACTACCATTTCTTCTGAGAACTATGTCTCTTATTTCATCTGAGTACTGCTAGATAAATTTCTGGCTACTCTCTGGCTGCTTTACTTCCACACACAAACAGCAGGTTATTCCCTCTCCCCCACATACTGCGCTCTGAGCTGTCTCTCAGCACAGCTTTTATAATCAAGGTTGCTGGCCTGAGTGGGGAGAGGGCTTAAAGAGACAGGCGGACAGCAGCACACAGGTGCTGGTCATTTTCTGGGCAGCTTGTTTCCTCAGACCTGTAAGGAGAAGATGAAAACTCAGAAATGAATCACCCAATTCCAAGTAAGAAAGAGATGGAACTTCCTTCATGCCTAGCTAGTTTTGTTGTACTGATGAAACACATTCCCTCTGCTGCTCTAATTTTTCCCAAATTTTACACATTCCCAGAGGACACCTAGCCAGCAAGCAAGCTTTACAAGTCAAAAACAGGTTGACAAATGGGCTTCTTTAAAAAAAAAATTTTAAACATTTTGTTCCTCTGTTCAGTGCTGTAACCCCAAATTTCAGAGTTTTCACCTTTTAATATCAGAGATAGGAAAAGAGAATCGTGGTTTATTGTATGCTTTTTTTTAAAAAACAGACCATGCAAAGACTTTCTTTTTAATGAGAATATCTGAACATTTACTTCAGTGTGAGTGAAAATTTTGGAACTAGCTATTGGAAAGGCAGTCAAGTTCACACCTCACAGCCTATCTTTCCTTCCTAAGTAGATAAGCTCTACTTAATATCTTTTATGGCTATTACTATTGATAAACCTGTGATGAGAATAGATTTGATGGACATATGGATGGAGAAAGCTGAAGGATGGAAAAGGATATGTTGATCCCATATCAGTGTTACATGCTGGCGAGAGAAATTCAAAGACAGCATTAAAACTGTCCAGAATCCGAAACTGGCTTTTTGAAATTACTGGCTGTAGAATTAAGTTGATCCCGGAAACGTTCTTACTAGGCATGAAACCAGATAATTTAAACAAATCTAATTGGTATTTAACTATCCACATCATTATTGCAGCTAGAATTGCTTTTGCCCAAAAATGGAAATCCAGTGACATTCCATCAGAGACAATATTAATCGCTAAAATTATGGACTGTGCTGAAGCAGACAGGCTTACCAGCCTATTGAGAGACAAACAAGATTCGCTATTCTATGTGTGCTGGGATCGCTGGTATGCTTGGCTACAAAGGAATTCAAAGAAGCGGACCTAACATTGCTGATTTAGAATCTCTATATGCTTTGATTACACTCCTTCACTTTGTCCTGGTCTCTTTCATATATATTTTTCTTCCTCTTTTCCGCCTTTCTTATTAGAGATATGTATTAAATTAATAAGTGGTAAATGTTAGTTACAGTGTTATAACTCTAGTTATACTGCAATACTCTCTGCAATCGCTTTGTATCATTTAATGTCTTACTCTGTAAGCTTTTGTTTTTTAATGATTCAATAAAATTTAAAACAAAAAACAAACAAAAAACTGTCCTGCTCTGAAGTTGGGAGCAACTACCCACCCACCTACTTTTTTGACATTCCCATCTTACTCTACCATCATAAGCTGACTCCACAACAACTTTATCTGCTATACATGATAACCCTACAAATTAATCTGTTGTATTCTCGGTCTTTATGTTTGGTGGATTTCAAAATTAATCTTTATCAGATTGTTCCACTCTTTAACAAAGAGTCAATCTAAATTCAGTTTGTTTTAGCTGGGGGTTTTCTGGACTGGTCTGAAAACTTAAAAGTTCTTTGGAAGCTTAAGAAATGGAGAACAAATTTCCCTAAATAAATAAGTTAAACAATTCTTACTGATGATATAAACAGCAGTTGGGACTATACTGTTCCATTTCAGCTTACCAAGGGCTACAAGATAACCAGTCCATCTTTTTGAACAATCCATGGAATCTTCTGTATGAATTAAATTAAGTGTTCTTTAACAAAATAAATATGCAAAGAAATAAGACTTGAAATAGTTGAATGTGTAGGGTACCATTTATGGTTCTGGTTACTATTTGTTCTAAAATGTTATATACCGGATTGACCTTTGTGCTTCTTTTAACTTGCTCACATACAGATGCACCTGGTGTATTAAACACTGAGTAACACTAAATGTTTTGTGCCACATTAATTTATAAATTTAGAATCAACTATGTATGCTAGTTTTGGTTTCATATGGTCATATTTCAATTTCAATTACTATACAATTTCTTTTGGTTACTATTTGTTTGACAGTTGGCAAGAAGGATGATTGTTTTTAATCCTGTATTATTGAAATATGGAAATTTGAGAAAGGTGCTTTGTTAATAATGTATCAGTTTATATGAACAAGTCTAATCTCTGTTAAAATTCTTGTCTGAATATATTATTTATCATGATTTGATTAGAATGCAAATATTTGTTGTTTTAATCTGGGATAAAATAACTTTAAACGATGCAAAATATTCCAGTATCCTTCTCCTGGGAGTTATGTGGTCTCTGCTTGTCACTTTTTCTCACATTAATCCCAATGAATAAAAAAAACCATAAAATGAATATATAGGTGTCATGGAGATATATCTGAACTGGTTATGTGATTATATCATGGAAATAAAACAAAGCCAATTGTTAGTGTGGTCATCTTCATATATATACTTCCAAGTTAAGACAATTCCATTAAGACAACTAAGATAATTCCAAATTAAGATAATGGCATTAAGAAGACTAAAATAATTCCAAATTAAGACAATGCCATTAAGACAATTAAGATAATTCCAAATTGTGAAGTTTCGAAGCCCAGGGAATTGAGATATTGGCAGAGAACCTACAACTTTTGGTGTTGAAGGATCTGGGATCTAGGAATCCTGGCTCAGGAATTTATGTACTTCATAACAATCATAGACACCTGTCAAGTAATCTTGAACCCAACATGTATAGGTGGTCATTTGTTGGACCTTGCTTTTGTTTCAGGGCAAATGTTAGATGATGTTGAAATGAAGGAGATTTCTAGTACTCCATTGCCATAGTCAAATCATGCATTGATCAAGTTGCAGTTGTTAGCCACCCGTGATTTCTACAGGACCATATTTAGATGATCCATCCCAGAGGCCTATTGGATCAAATTGGTTGCCAAAGGGAAATTTCCCAGTGTTCTAGCAAGCAGTTCTGTGAAACATCTGATTAATAACTGGCAATGGGAGGCAAACTGAGCACTGAACAGTATTGTTCATCCTCCAAGCCACCTCTTTCTCTCTTAGTTAGTGATCCTTTGGGACATGAAGCACCAGAAATGACACCTAGAACACTGGTGGAAGAAGATGAGGAAGTAAATTTCTGTTCCATTATGGAACAGTTCTTGCAGTTAGGAAATGCTTCCAAACGCCCAACCAAAACCTACCTTCTTACAATTTGTCTGTCTCAATCAGGCAACATAAGTCAGTGGAGTTACAAGACATTCTGCATTATGCACTCCATCACTTAGTAATGGAGTTGCCAGTCCCAACTGTGATTAGTAAGTGAGGGCTACCTATACTATGTCTAGTTTTGGTTGCCACAATACAAACTGGATGCTGAGCATGGAAGAGCAGGTTGTTAAAAAAATACAGGCACATGCTGCTTGGAACATCCATAGGTTTGAGAAGCAGGTTGTCCAATACCTTGGTACCCTGTTTCCCTGAAAATAAGACTTGGATAATAAGCCCAATTGGGCTTTTGAGTGTATGCGCTAAAATAAGTCCTCCCCTGAAAATAAGTCCTCCTTAAAATCCAAAGATAAGACTTTTTTTATTGTTCCATCACTGGAAGTTTTCAAAAAAAGATTTGCCAACGATATGTCCAGGGCAGTAAGAGGATCCTTGCACTGGGCAGGGAGCTGGATTAGACCTCCAAGATCCCTTCCAATGCTATAATTCTATGTTGCTTTCAGCAAACAAAAGTGGAAAGCAAGGAAATGTTACTTGCAAAGATATTTATCATAATTAAAATTCCAGTTCAAAGATATTAATCAAGTATAACCCGTTAAACATATACAACAAAATAATATAATAGTGGAATAACCTGAGACCCTGACCCACGACTCGACTGAAGTCCTGGTGGCTGCCTGGAATAATGCGGCCACAGGGGCCTTGGACCGTGTTGTGCCTTTGCGACCTCTTACCCGGCACCGAACTGTCTTGGCTCCTTGGTTCTCCGAGGAGCTGAGGGTGAAGAAACGTCGGAAGAGATGCCTAGAGAGCGGTTGGAGGGCCACCCGCTTCGAGTCTGACCGGACACGGGTAAGGTCTTATTTAAAGACCTACCTGGTGGCGATAAGAGCGGCGAAATACAACTATTTCTCTGTTCTTATCGTGTCTGCAGATAACCGCCCAGCCACCCTGTTTAGGGTGACCCACTCTCTTCTCCACCTGGAGGAGCGGGATGTTCCCTTACAGGGTTGAGCAGAAGATTTTGGGCGTTATCTGCATGATAAAATCGATCAGATTTGGGATGGGTTGGTCTCCAACTGGACTAGTTCAGATGGGTTGACTGAGGCAGGTCTTGGGAATGTTACCTGGGAGGAGTTTGATCCTGTGACTCATGAGGACGTGGACAGGATATTGGGGTGGCTGAGCGCCACCACATGTTTATTGGACCCGTGTCCCTCCTGGCTGGTACTGGCCTCCCGGGAGGTTATACAAGGCTGGCTCCAGGGAATTGTTAACGCTTCTCTGAGTGAGGGATTTTTACTGACCGCCTTGAAAGAGCCATCTCTGGATCCTCCTGTGATAGCCTCCTGTGACAGCCAACCTGACCCTGGGCAAACCAATTGTTAAATTACACCACCATCCCATTATCAAAGTGGATAGTGCTGCAATGGAGAAATAGGCAATAGAGCAGCTGGCGCAAGGAAAGGAGGAGGATCAGGGAGAAGAAAGAGGAAAAGCGGACTTCTTCTTCCCTCATGCCGGCTGCTCCATTGGCCATTTCTCCATTGCAGCGCAGCACCCAGGATCCACTTTGATAGTGGGGGAGGGGGGTAATTTAACAACCGGCTGAATATCACCACTGATTTTCACTCAACTGCAAACTATCACACAGGGTAATTTTTATTTAAGGATTTTTTTTTCATTTTATGTGTCAGCAAATAGTTCAAGACCCAAGCAGATTATCAATATGATAAACGAGATGTAACCTAGGTATTAATGTATGTTTTCTCCAAGAGAGGAGGCATAATTTTGGCCTACTTATAACTGCTGCAAAAGCTGCCTTACCCAAGTCTAGATCCTGTTTTAGAAACACCAACATATTTCTTTATTAATCCATCAGCACATTTCAGCAAGCTCAGTCTCAACAGGCCAGCTAGCTGCACAGCCACATTCATCTCAACAGTTACGTCTCACGTTAAAACCAAATTTGTTTCATTGAATTGCAGCCGTGATATTCAGAGAAGTTTTGCTTTTGCAGAACTTAAACTAGGGAATTTTGATGTCCTCTTTGACGCTATATGAATCAGAGCTTACGCATGGGTCAAATGCTCATGTTTATTCATTCTATTCTTTTTTTAAAAAATTGTTAAGAATTGTAACTTATGTGTTTTACTTTTCTCATCAAAGAAGCTTAAGACATGTCAGGATGTAGTCAAAGCTTAATATAGACATAAATAATAAAAAGATCCAGTTGTTAAAAAAAAACTTTTAAGCACTTAAAAAGAAAACATCACAAACTAAAGTGTTGAAATCTATGGGGAGCCTTTCCCCGCCTCCTGCCTGAGGTAATAGCAGAATTCATTTCAGGGGACTGCCATGAGCATGTCATGGAGGCCCATCCCACCCCACTTGCTCCCTCAGTAGTCAAGCACTAAAAAACAGAAGTGAAAGAACAGCAACATTGAGTAGTTAAAATGGGGAGGGAAGGATGAGGCAGGGGAGACAACCACAGAAGAAGGACAGCGACCACCAGTCTCAATGTGTTTCCTCTGTTGCTGAAAGGGACTAAAAGGTTGTCTTCTCAGATGTCTTCCTCAGCAGATCTGAGTCACAGAGATATTTCTCACTTCCCCATCTTTTCCTTATAAATATATGTGGAGATCCAAAGAAATTACTGACACTGCAAAAAAAAAGAGAGAGAGAAAGAGAATTGCATGTTTGGGGGAGAGAGAAGTAGTCTTTTGGCTCTGATAAAAATTTGAAGCCTTTTCTTCCTTTTGTTTCTTCCTTGCAGCCATTGAAGACTGTCACTGATATTTTGGAATCTGGTATTTTGTTTCATTTTTAATGCTCCATACATGATTTCACTTTTCCTTTCTTTACCTTTTTATGGGACACTGTTACTTTGAACAGTGTTATTCATACTTGGCTGCTTTAACATACGTGGATTTCAATTCCCAGAATTCCACAGCCAACACCCCACCCCCACTCCCTAGAACATGGAATACCAGTCCCTGTAGCCAGAAAAGGTGGGGGACGAAGCTGCTTTACAGCCCTCTCTGAGCAAGATATTGCCCCCACCAATATGGTCGTCATTTTGACCAAACTTGGAAGGACAGAAGGCTGACTCAACCTTGAGCTGTTCAGGATCAAACTATTGACTGTGAGCAGCGTTTACCTGCAATACTGAATTCTAACCACTTCATCACCATGGAATGATGATGATGATGATGATGATGATGATGATGATGATGATGATGATGATGATGATGATATGAGAAAGATGAGACAGTTGACCACTTGATCAGTGGGTGCAGCAAAATTTCACAAACTGACTACCTACAACGCCATGACCGTATTGCTAAGATCATTCACTGGATATTGTGTCAGAAGTTTGGATTTGAGTATAGCAAAAACCACTGGGAACATCAGGTTTAAAAGGTTCTAGAGAATGAAAAAGTCAAGATCTTGTGAGATTTCAGAATTTAGACTGACAGGCACTTGGCCTACAACATACCTGACATAACAATAGTTGAAAAGAAAAAAGTGTGGTTCATTGATATTGCAATACTTGGTGATGTACGAATTGAAGATAAGCAGAAAGAAAAAAATCACAAAGCACCAGGACTTGCAAATTGAAGTTGAGTGACTGTGGAAAAAGAAATCGAGTGTTGTCCCGATTGTAATTGAAGCCCTTGGAGCAATACCTAAAGGGCTACCTCGCTATTTGGAAATTCTAAATGTACCTGACTTGAACATTCTGATTCTACAAAAAACCACCCTACTTGGAACATCTTATAACCTCCGACATTACCTTAACAGTTCCTAGGTTCCTTGGTTAGGACTCAAGCTGTTGAGCTACCAACCAGCTCCAAAGGCTGTGAATTTCACAAAGGCTGTGAAACATTAACCACATAATAATAATAATAATAATAATAATAATAATAATAATAATAATAATAATAATAATAATAATAATAATAATAATAAAGAACTATTTTTTTCTTGATTCCCCATCTTGATTCCTCTTGATTGTTCCATCTCTCATTATCAAGCAAATTAGATCTGTACAGCTTTTGACCAGGATTATCCCAGAGTTGTCCTCTAGTCCTGCTATCCTGGCCACTCCCCTAGTCCTGGGGAGTAGGGATATCCAGACCTGCAAAGAGAAGGGGTCACTATATAGCCATCAGTTACAAGTGCTACTCCTTTGCCTGCCCAAACTAGCATGCACACCATCACTTTGCCTCTGTTTTGAACACCAGGGCAAATAGCAAGACTTAGATAAGGGGAAAGGTCTTCCCAGACTGTCCTCCGTCTGCTTCTCACCTAGCCTGTCAATAGTTAAATGAGTCTCTGTCTTTGAGAGATAAAGGAAACTTCCTGTTTCTGGAGTCTTGCCTCTCCCACTCATTTAAGATGTAGGTTAGATGGAAGTGAAACTTTTTTGTCCTCATGCTTTTCCTAAGAAATATTACTTTAATTGTAATGAATGTCTTTTAGTGTTCCATCCCAAATGCATATTTATTAGCTTAGTCTAGCTGCCAATGAATGCAAAGAGATAAAATAGCGAGTTAGAACACGGGGTTTTTTGGATGGGTTATTTCTATTTACATTTAACCTTTGGCCAACAGTGCAAGCAGCAAAAATACCAAAGCACAAAAGAATGTGCCCCAGACACTTTTTATCTTTGAAAGATTAGGGTCATTAAGTCCTTTTCCAGAATTTTTTGGGCTTTGGCAAGTTTTGGAAATGCAAAAATTCTCCGGAAACAAGGAGCAAATAGTTTGGGAAGCCCGAATACCAAATGTCTGCACATGTATGAGAAATGTGAGAGAGGTTTGGGACTTTTTTTTAAATATTCCATTCGGAACCATAGGCTCTATCTATATGTCCAGAACAATGTGCTCTTTAAGAATGTAGGCTGCATGTGCATCTCAGACCACCAGAGCCAAATTCGCAATTTAAGAAGGCTGTTGAAAATAATGAAGTTATTTCAACAACTTAGTTGTTTTCTTTCTGATGTCTCTTCTTTCATGAAACAAACATAGCCATCCAAGAAAGCCTGATTTGGACCAAATCTATCCAAAATATATTAGCAGAAATCCCAAATGGGAATACAAAAATTCTCTGAGAAAACAGAATGGATCTAAGAAAAGGAAGAAAGAAATTGAACTGTAGAACTGAATAGGGCAGTGATGGCAAACCTTTTTGACACCAAGTGCCCAAACTGGAAGGTGTGTGCATCTGCATGCATGTGTGTGCACCAGAGCACCGGAAACCCGAAGACCAGCTGGCTGGCACATGCATGTCTGTTTTTTGGGCATTTTCAGACTGTTTTAGGCAATTTGGGGCCATTTTCAGGCTGCTTTTAAAGTCCAAAAATGGCCTGTTTTGAGGCTGTTTTTGGCTGTTTTCCATGCCATTTTCAGGCCGTTTTCAGGTGCTTCTGTGCTCACGACGTCCAGCTGGCTGGTGCACATGTGTGCGCTGGAAACTATAATAGCAGCTGGCGATGGTGTACATTCTCACAGAGACGGCCACCTCTGGCATGCATGCCATAGGTTCGCCATCATAGGAATGGGGTTGGACATGTAACTGTGACAAAAAGCCATGAGATTATGGTTCTACCCACTGGAAGAATACCAATAATAACCACTGGCTTCCTTTGGTAAAACATTATGGACAGCTGGGGCCCAGCAACCATGAGTAGACAGTATGTATTAGTTTGCAATTCCCTGTCTTTATGGTAGTTTCAAACAATAAAGCTCCCAGCTATGAGAGAAATTACAAGGGATAGTGAGTTCATGTAGGGCAGGGGTCTCCAACCTTTGCAACTTTAAGTCTGAAGGACTTCAGCTCCCAGACTTCTCCAGCCAGCTTTGCTTCAGACTTAAAGTTGCAAAGGTTGGAGACCCCTGATGTAGGGCACAGAGGTGAATTTGCAGCAAGCAACAGCTGGAGCAGCAAAATAGTTCAGGTATTCACATAGATCTAGCAAAAGGCAGCCTGACCAAGAGAAAAAGAGACAGATTGTAGGTACTGTAGACTGCAGGAGATATCAAAAAGTTCACAAAGGTGAACATAAGAAATGTCCTTGCTGACCCGAAGATGCCAGCATGCAACAAGCTTCAATTAAATGGATACATTTATAAGTTCAGATTGATTATAAATCTACAGGGGATATTTTTGGACTATAAGACGCACCGGTGTATAAGACGCAAGATTTCAAAGAGGTTAGGTTAGGTTAGGTTTATTGGATTTATATTACACATATTACAAAAGTTAAAATGGAGATTAAATAGAATATCCCTCCCCCCAAAAAACCCAAATGACAAGCTTTTGTCCTCCCTGGCTGCCAGAAGCATCCTGCAGGCTTCAGCAGGGCTCAGAGAAGGCAAAAATGCCCCTGTTTTTCATCAAAATAGGGGCATTTTCCCCTTCCCCTGGCCCTGCTGAAGCCTGCAGGGTGCTTTTGGGGGGTGGGATGTCAGCCTCCGCTTTGTTGCTTGCTTCGGCTGCCATTGAAGCGGGGAGGGAGGGGCTATGGTATTTGGGAATGGGACTGTATGGTACAGGAGGGTGATTTGGAGAAGGGAGCATGGTCTCGCCATCTACTTCACATACCAGGAGCTGGCACGGTGCAGTGGTCAGGGTCAGGGGTCTTGCATGCCATTCTGATGATGCTCCTGGAGATGCAACCCACATGACAAGTAGGTTTTTTTTGCATTGGACAGTGGGTTGGGGGTTGGGGGGGAAAAAGGGTTGGACATTTATTGATATGTATGCTTTCGCGCGCAAATATCTCAGACCTTGCTTTACCTTTGCTGTAATCTATTCGTAACCATTAAAAGTACTCTTAATTCTCTGAAATGGATTTGAGTGGATTCTTTCTTGGTTATCGTTAGAGGCAGTCCTGACAGAAACGCCCCTTTTTGCGAAAGGTTTGTTTTTCGCCCATTTTTCACAAAAATGGGATGAGGGGGTGGCGCTTCAGGAGGCCAGAAATAGCTTTATTTGGTGTATAAAGCATACCAACACTCTTTTAGGGAGGAAAAAGGTGTGTCTTATACTCCGAAAAATACAGTTCTTACTCTTCTATGCTGGTGGAACAGTTGGGCCAATGGGAAGCAAGCCACCATGTCACTGCCTATCTTAACACTGGCAGTTCCAGTTAATCTTGACCCTGACATGATTTAATGTCTTCCAAATGTGGTAATTCTGCTAATACAGAATGGTTGTGTTGAAGGTAGGCAACATGGTATATTCACATTTCATCCAGAGAGTAATTGGTTTAGGCTGGTCAGTTTTTTTCAAAATTTCCCTCAGACAACTCTCCTATAATCAATCATGTGTACAGCCTTCTATAGCTTTGCAACCGAACATTGCTCCAGAGATTCAGATGGCCCTGTTCTTTTTAGTCTTTTGTAACACCCTGCAGGCCTGGGTGTGTCTTCAGAAAGGTAATCCAGCTTGGTTGTTAATGCCATTTTAGGTCTGATTTACCTCATGAAACGTTGCTTTTAACTTTGGTCCCCCCTATCTTTGTTTGCTATCCAGAGTCACTATTGTGAGAACGGCAGCCAAATTGTGTGTGTGTCTATATGAGTACAAAGCAATAGCATTCCAGCCACCCAGACATACTTTTCAGAATGAAGAATTGCAAATCACAAAAAACATTATCAGTCTTTTTCTTCATTTTAGGCTCAGCTTTTCCCACCATTTACCCTACTCGTGACATTGTGAGAGTGAAGCAAGGAGAATCGGTCGAATTATTTTGTTCAGGGAAATTCCCTGTTGAGTGGATCGGTATCCAGAATGGGTCCAGTGTGATGGTGTACAACAATGGCACCCTCTACATGCCTAAGGCTAGTTGCAACCAAATAGGAAGCTACCAGTGTGGTTATATCAACAAACCAGAAAAGGGGATTACGACTGCATATGTTGCTGTAACAGGTAACCAGATTTCTTCCTTAGCATTTCTCATATGTTCTGAAAATGAATCATTACGTATGCTAAGTAAACACCGACTGAGAATTAGGGGTATGGGTGTATTCCCCATACCTCCACTGTCAGCTGTCAGTGTTTTTTTACAGAGGTTGGAGGGGTTGTAAAGTATGGAGTGTAAAGCCTGCTGTGGATGTGTTAGGGGTCTTCCTTCATCAGGTGGCAAAGACACTTGGTGGGAGATAAAAAAGATGGGCCAGTAGGATTAGAAATCCTACTGGCAATATTTTTTTCATACATGAAACAACGCAATCATGGGAAGTCCCTGCTGTAAATTTGTCCAGTTCAATCATGGGAAATCAGTTCATTTGGATGACTCATAGAATGGAGTCCTTTCACGCAAAAGAGGCAGTTGTCAATTCAGATACCAACAATCTGAGGACATTATCAACCTTGACTCTTGGACAGATTGTAAATTTGTATCCTAAAGATAACACATCTGTAATTTGGTGGTCTTTTTAGATTCACAACTGGAGGATCTGAAGGATGAGCTTGCAAAGTGTCCTAGGGAAAATCTTTTTTTTTTCAAGAGCCAAAGTTAATTTGATGGCACAAATGACTCTGGATTCACAATTCCTGCCTGATGAGTAAATGGAGGCCATGGCCAAGAAATTTTCCCTTGAAGACCATGCAGATTCTTTAGCTATTGCAAAATACTTCTACTGCTACATTGCACTACTGCTTTATAACTATTACCTGTTACCTGTGCATGGTTAAAGATGCTAGTTTTCACATATAAAACTCTGTAAGTCTTGGAGCCTGGGATCAATTTAAGACCAAAACCTGTTGAAGATCCCTTCCAACCATGAAGCACAATGAGAAGGAGCTCTTCTCCTGAAAAACAACTTGCCCACATAAGGCAAGACTGACTTTACCAAATATTGGTGGAGTCATCACACCAAGCTACTTGATATTGAATGACTACTATATGCATTATGTTATTACTTTTACGAATGAAGGGGAAATATATGTGTCCTAGGATAATGTTACAGGATCCAATCTGGGTCACCAGAATGTGAGAGAGCAGTTCCATGAGAACGGGCTCCATCACTAGTCCAAAAACTCAGAAAACTAAACCTCTGGTCCAGGTGACTGATCCAAATTGGAGCCAGTTATTACTTCTATTATAATTAATATATGTACATTGTTCTAGACTCTATGCTGGGTTGAGGCAAAGCATTTATCTCAAAAGCAAACAAGTGCACACAAACTCTATTGAGGGAGAATACCTGAACTCACAGATTTTGCCCTCACCACCAAGTCAGCAGCAGGCAACCTTATTTCAAATTAATTCCAGCTATTTTTATATGCATGCCAAGCTACCATTTGGATTCCTAACATATTTCTTCTACAGATCCGGAGTCAATGTGGTGTGGCCTTCACAATGTATATCTTTCTGTGGAAAAGGGCAACGATGCCTTGATTCCGTGCCTGATTGCTGACCCAGGATTCACAGGCAACATGATCCTCCTTAAGGAAGATTCTCCAGTTCACTCAAGAGTCTCTTTCAGTCCTAAGGAAGGAATATGGATTCACAAAGTAGACCTGAGTGATAAAGGGTTCTATGAGTGTAAAGCCAAGGTTCAAGGAGAGTGGGTGATTTCTCGCAGAATTACTCTTTCCGTCTATGGTAGGTTGGAACTACTTTCTTGTCACGATTTGAACATGTGTTTCTAAGCATCTGAGGACAGTTGTTGTAGCAGCAGTTAGAAAAAGTGCTCCAGTGTTTGTGGTTCATTTTTTCAACGTGAGAGGTTGATTCCATATTCTCTATATTCATTTTGCTGTGCAATGCTAGATCAATATTAAGTAACAAAGAACAATTGTCCATATTGGCAGGAGAATTAACAGCTGCTTCAGTACACTCATTGTTCTTTACTGTGACAGCCAAACTGGTTTGAAATAATGTAAAGTAAAATGGGGACCCCTGATATGATAACTTTTCAATCTATTGTGTCAAAATTGCTGAAAAAAATGCTGAAAGGTTCAGAAAATACACCATCATTAAGCAGAAAATAGCAAAAACATACCACCTTATGTTATAAGGTAAAGACATTGGATTTCTTTTACTGACAATCCTTCCAGCTCAGTCTGTATTTAACAGACACTTCTGACTTTTCTTAGAGAACAATCAGCCTTTGACAGTTACTATTGGAGGACTAGCAGACCAGGTGCGGTTACAAGGAGAACCATTCAACATTTCCTGCAGAGTACAATATTACTCTTATGAATATGATGGCAAATGGATCTATCCCCTTACTGAAAATGTAAGTCATTTGTAAGAGTTTTAGACGTGAGCATTGTTTGTCTTGAATGAGCTCGGAGTTACTTGTGGCTTCTTTAAGTCAGTTCACGCAAGGACTTAGACCAGACTTCCAGAGCTATTGAACGACAATGTAAACTATCCCTAACCAGCAAGACGTTCATAGGCATCCAATGATTTAATTTGTGCTGCGATGTCACAATGAAAATTCTTCTACTTAGATATTTAGGTGCAACTTTGTGACACACAACTAAAAAATATCAGCGCTTGCAAAATGACAGATGTCATCATTTTAGCATCATCATGGCTAGGTGCAGGGCTGGGACATCAGCAGTGGTAGTGCTCAGTGATTAAAATTGAAGAAAGTGATTCAACTGCATGTTGCACATTACCCTTGCAACTCTCAAGGTTAATTTGCTTTTGCATCCTGATTATTTAATCCAGGTTGTCTTTTAACTACTTTTTACAAGATTCTCTTGAATCTTCAAATTGAATTGCAAACACAAACCTCAATCATTTCTAATAAACAAGAGTAAGAGGAGAAGCAATGCATACATTTGATTTATTTATTAAATGAATGTACTGCTGAATCATATCTTTCTTTTCACCTACTTAAATAAAAGTAAACGTTTTATACTTAAGTATACTTTTATATTTCAATAATATAGATGTGAAACCGTTGTCCTCATGGCTTAATATTTAGGAACTAGCATAATCTTAAATTATGAATCATGAAATAGCATGAACAACTGGGATTAACAAAATATTAACTGGAGGACCAGTGGGTTCTCAGCCCTATTCAAGAAAAAGTCCTAAAGTCTGGTAAAGGTTTAATTGGAAATAATGACAATGGGCATTAGAGCTCATGTTTCTCAATCAGTCCAATAATATCTGTCTTTTCTTATCACAGGCTATCTGCAATGCAACGGAATTAGATGTTCCTCAGTCATACGCCACTGATTACACCCTATTCATTCCCACAGTGCAGTTACAAGACAGTGGAATATATACTTGCCTTGGGGAAACTGCACAATTACATGTGAATGTTTCAGCTACTCTCCAGGTGCTAGGTAAGTCGAAAACTTCCTCACCTATCAATAAAAATAGATTCTGTATATTCAAAACACCCTACCAGTTTATAAATAATGTTGTCTTCTTTCAGTTTCTGTGGGATTTTACATCGTGTTAGCAGACTAGAAGGCTTTTATGAATAGAAATATGAAATATTTGTTCAATCAAGCAGACATGAATAAACACAGTGCATGAGAACCATTACTAAAGGTTGTCTATCATTTAGTATTCTAGTCTCTCAGTAAGAAAAATACATGATAAAGACAGAAATTCTTAATATTTTCCAGAGTACAAGTGTGTTATACAAGTATGTTTCTTTATGCTTCAAGAAAAGTATAAAACACCAAAACTCAGTGTTACTTCTCCTTAATTAGTATAACTACAACAAAGTTTTCAAAAGAAGTGTAACATTGCTTTCTAGTCACTTTTAAAATTGATTAAGATAAGAATAGATACTTTCAGAATCAGATGTTTTTAAGGACATAAAAGGCAAGGCATCCCCTTTTCCCACATCCCATATTTCCATTCAAATCTCTCCAACATTTTGAATGGCAAGGTTTCTGGGGTAATTCAGCGATCTTGCTCCTATTGAATCTTGTCCATAAAATCCATATTGGAGTTAAGCAAAATTTATTTATGATTGACTTTTCTTGCTTTCTGGATATACCTAAAAGGGAAATCAAATGCTTAAAAGCTCCTAAAGAAGAGCTGAACTATGCCAGAAATATGAAATTTATATTCTGTCCCAGCCCTTTTCTCAGTTCATGTTTGCTTTTTTGTAAACCCATCAATAGGAATTGTCTATTACTGGATTTTGTGGGCCATCTAGTAAACTTCTTTGAGATTAAAGATCAGATCAGAACTCTTTAAATTCCCCTTTCCCTAAATAACTTCCAGTTGTATTGGCCATAATTCACATTGGGTTGTGGAAGGGTTTTTTTTCAATGTATTTCAAGGCCGCCAGGACAGAGATATTGAATTGAATGAAGTCCTCCCTGTAGAATGTTTAATTTCTGAACACAAAAGTAACTATATGCTGTGGCAAATAATGAATAACGGGTATGCAATAGTGCATCATGTAGCATCATGGCTTCTCCTTGTGAATGTTGCAAGAATTACTTGAAGTACCCTCTAAGACAGTGATGGCTAACCTTTTTTGGCTCGTGTGCCAAAAGCGGGGGGAGCGCAGGGGGGTTGTGCATGGATGTGCCACACCCATAATGCTATGTGCGTGACCCCCTGCTTTTGGCATGTTTTTTCACCCTCCCCAGGCTCCAGAGGCTTTCTAGGAGCCTGAGGAGGGTGAAAACAGCCTCTCTCACACCTCCGGAGGCTTCAGGAGCTTCCCTGCCCTGTCAGCGCTGGAGCTGACAGGGCAACACCTCGTGTGCCCTAAGAAATGGTTCCGCATGCCACCTGTGGCACCTGTGCCATAAGTTCGCCATCACTGCTCTAAGATATACATGCCCCTTACAAATATTGAATCTCATTGGACAGAGTTTCAATAAATCATGAATTCTTCTACATACAATGTGTCTGTTCCTAAAAACCATTTCAGTAACTCCCTGTAAATCTAATCCCAATACATTCTAGTATTCTTCCCTTCCACAGTCCAAACAATTTTCTTTTATCATTTCTGAGGAGTTGAAATGAAGAAAGGGGATGACAGTTTTAAATACTTCATTTTTGCTTTGGAATGCTGCTGTTTTGCTGCTGGACTCCTCAGTCATTATCATCATTATAGCTTCCAAAATGGAGAACTCTACGAAGAGTCTAGCTATTTTCCTCAAAGTGAAATATTTTTCTCTTTTCACTTCTCTATGGATTAATTTTGTACTTTGCTTTCCAGAGAAAGGGTATCTGCGCTTGTCCACGTTACAGAACAGAAATCAGGTGATAAACTTGCATCAAAACCTGAACCTTCAGGTGCTCATTGATGCTTACCCTAGACCTTCAACGTATAGATGGATACATATGAACCCATCAGGAATGTCCAAAATCACCAGCCACATGATTTTTGGTCATCAGAGGTAAAGGCTATGCAGTGTCTTCCTTTCCTTCACAGTTTTTATTTTCTTTCTGAAATTATAGGTTTATTTCCAGTCCTAACCTTTAGGGAGAGGAAGACTGTCGATGAGGTTGCCCCACATAACTACTGCAAATACAGCATGTGTTTTACTGAGTCTTTCTCTGAAAAGAATCAGAGAGAAATGTTAGACACATCAGAGCCCTTTAGAACAGAACAGGATAAAACTTGCACATACAGCAACCTAAGAAATTTCCCTGATTGAACTAAGAAGAATTTGAACCTGGACTTCTCCGTACTGAGGCATGACTTTGTGAAAAATCTCAGGCATCTAGAACTCACTGGGTCTGTCTATCTTCAAAGTTCATGTGATTTGCTGTTTAAAGTTGGATTTGTAATGGGTGAACTGGAATGAGCAGATAACTAAATTACCCCTGCTTAGGTGCTGCTTCAAGGATCAGTTTTGTCTTTTTTGCTTTTCTGCATCTATGTTAAGCCCTGGGATCTTAATGGTTCTATTTGTGGTATCATGCACAATTCAATTGGACGTCACTAGCCCCAACCATGAGGAAATGCTATCATTTCCTGGTGCTAGGAAGCTGTCGAGGTCTAGATGGGAGAGAATAAACTGCTGTGGCCTAGAGGTGAAGCGCTCACCTCCCAATCAGGAGGTTGCAAGTTCGATCCTAGGTAGAGGCAGATGTAGGGGCTCCTGCTTGGGCAGGGGGTTGGACTAGATGACCAAGGTACCTTCCAGCTCTGTTAATCTGTAAAGAAATAAAGCTCAGTCTTCACATGTCAGCATCTCCTGCCACCACCAAAGGTATTCCTTGATGGTCAAACATTATCCAGCAGGAAGCAGGTTTGCAAATTGGAGCCCTTCTTAACTCAAGGCTCTTGTTGAATAAGCAAATGGAAACTATCCCTACAGGAATGGATGCCTAACTCTGGTTGATGTATCAAGTGTGCTTATCTTATCTGGGGCAGGAGGACTTAGCTACTCATGCTGTCATTACCATCTATTTAGACTAGTGCAACCCACTTTACAGGAGACTGCTCTTAAAGAGTATTTAAAAACTGCATCTGGTTCAAAATGCAGTGGCCTGTATAGTTTCAGCTTCAACATTGGGAGCATATAACACCAGTCTTGCAGTCCCTGCATTGTTTGCCATTTGGTTTCGCTGTCTAATTGAAAGTACTGGCTTTGAACTACAAATGCTATCCATGGTTTGCTAGATACTCCCAGGACTTACTTCTCCACCCAGTTTTGACTCTACCAATTAGCTCTACCAGGAAGAAGCTGCTGCAAGTTTCAATACTATATGCCCTGTACTGAATAGTGACAGATTGGAAGGTTGTTCGATAATCATCTTAGATGTGATTTGAATGAGGCTTTCTTTCATATTTCTGTTCAATGTATTTTGGAAAGCTAGCATCGTTCAAGATAAAGCTCACAAAATAATCACCATCTGCCACTATGGAGATTGTGTTACAATTGCTTATTAACATTTTTACCTGCATATTTGTTCCCTCTTTTGGCAGACACAACAACACACTGAGGCTGAATTGGATGGAGGAAAAAGACAGTGGCGAATATATTTTTTTTGCAGACAACGGAGCAGCCAATGCATCTATTCATTTTCACGTCTCTATGAAAAGTATGTTCTGTGCTACTCATCTTTTGTAACAGCATGTGGAATGACCTTGGTAGACAGAGACGCAACCAAGAAGGTGGATAGATAAGTGGTGATAGCAAAACAACAACAACAAAAGGAGTGTGGCTAGAGTAAACACCTCAGAAGGGACCCATCCTAGTTCCTTAGGCTGTAAAGCAGATGGGGGGGATGTGAAATTCTGTTAATGTACAGTAGCCTTGCATGTAGTGAAGAATTAGCTCATCTGACCAAGCTTCCTGTCTGGTATTTCTGAAAAGGCTGACATTTTCCAACCCAGAGTGCTAGGAAACTCAAAAGCCACACCAAAGTCTTTCTAGGGGAAATCCAGTTACCCTTAAAACCAAATCTATCCATGGTTGCTCTTAACTATATATCCGATCTCAGGGTAGGTAAACAAAAGGAAATCATCATCTTTTTTTGTGGCAAAACAAACAACCCCTATACAACTTCCAGAAACTCATATCTTATGACTTTAATATGGTCCTTGAAGTAACCCTGAATTCTTATCAGAATAACCTTTCCTAGTCACGATTGAATTCATTCACTCAGATGGAAAAATAATTTGACTTTATGCCCCTGCATAGAAAAAGAGCTAAGTTGAAAAGAGCATGCTCTTAACCTCTTTGATTTACTGCTCCCACCCTCCTAACCTTCCGTAAGGGTCTGAAGGCCTAGCTCTGATCGGCTTGTGGCCCCAATGGAGGAGTATCATGCTGGAGGTGGTTGATGGGCCAATAACGAATCCCACCTCACCTCCTTGCCCACACTGTTCCATCCTTCCCCATCTTCTTTACCATTTTAGAGAACAAGATGTTTGTTGCTTATCTAATAATAAAATCCCACATAGAGACATAATGAATTTAGTTCACCCCCGATTCTATGGCCCCACCCCTGTGCCTGTAAGGAAGTGTTCCTCAGTTTGATGCTTAAGAACTGAAGCACAGTCCTGTTGAGTCTAATTCTGGAAGGCCCAACTGGTTCATCACTTTGTTCTCACACTGACCAGTCAAAATCCTAAATGAAACCACAAACAAGTCCCTAGGACAGGGGTCTGCAAAGTCGGCTCTTTTAAGACTGGTGGACTTCAACTCCCAGAGTTCCCCAGCCAGCATAGCTGGCTGGGGAATTCTGGGAGTTGAAGTCCACCAGTCTTAAAAGAGCCGACTTTGCAGACCCCTGCCCTAGGATAACAAAGTAGTTTCTATTCATGTTCCTAGCAATTAGTACAGAGAGAGAGAGACATATGGATTTCAGTACGGCAGGTAATTAAAGGCTGTCATGACTAGCAGTCATTGATAGTTTTATCCTTTGTTTATTTGTGATTAATGTCCCTTCCAAGATGGAAGGCAGTACCATTTCTCTTGGATTGCCTGGAGGAAGAAATGTCTCATTTCAACTGAATTTTTCTGCAGATATTTGGATCCAGAGAAAGAAATCTGTCCAGCATTCATTAGCTGTATTCGGATGGCATCATTTTAAAGTAGTTGTAACCACATGGATCTCAAATATTGTTTTAGTGTCAGATGTGAATACCTACACATCCCTCCCTGCACAACATTTCATATTTTCATATTCTAACATTACAGGATTGGGGAAAAGATTCTCCTATCTGTTTTCTTTGCAGCATCGTTAATTTTACCCATTTCAGTATGTTAGCCTAACTTTTTCTAAAATAAAACTTTGACATTTTTCCTCACAGGGAAGTTGTTCCAACCCACAGATATTTCTTTCTGCATCTTTTCTTCCCCTTTCTAATCTCTGAAATCATTTCTGACAGAATGTGTATATAGTATGTCAAATGTACTCACACAAGTAGATTTTCACAAAATTATTGTGATTTTTGAATCTGATCTTTTGTTTTCTTCTTAATGCTCTACACAGATGAATTCACTTTTCCTTTATCTTTTTACCAAACACTATTGCTTGAAACAATTTTTTTCTAATTTGACAACTTTAAGATATGTGGATTTTAACTCCCAGAATTCCCCAGCTAGCATCCCTGTTGACTTGGAAATTCTTGGAGTTGAAGTCCACACATCGAACAAGCGACCACCGGGTGGACGTGGTGAGCTAGTGGTGACCGGGTAGTAGGAGTGGGGTCAGCCAGAGGTTGCTACCGGTTTGGCACACCAGGTCAAATTTCCCCCACCCATTCACCCGAACCAATGCAAACCAGCTGAATACCACCTCTGGTTTAATCCCTAAGGGAGAGGCTCTAGGAAAAAGAAGGGAGTGCCTCAAAGAAGGGTGATTGCCAAAACATTTAAAGACAATCCTTTTCTGAACTCAGTTTGACTGGTCAGTGGAAAATTGCTCCAACATTCAAAAATAAAGATCTCTTTGTTGATATTGGATGAAAAGGGTAGATCAAACAAATGTGATGGTAAAACATTGCAGAAGCTGTACAAGTAGTCCTTGACTTACAACCACCCACTTAGTGACCATTGAAGTTACAGTGGCACTGAAAAAAGTAACAACTGGTCCTCAGATTTATGACCATTGCAGCATTCTTATGGTCACATTGAGGTAGAAACAGGAGATACCGAGGTCTGATGGGATACTGAGGTCAAAGTTCAGCTGCTTGGTAACAGTCTATATTCATTACAGTTGCAGCATTTCATGGTTATGTGATTGGCATGTGCAACCTTATCAGCCAGCTTTGATAAGCAGCTGGATTCGCTTAATGTGATTTACTTAACAACTGCAATTATTCACTTAATAACCCTGTGCAAAAAAAAAAATATTGTAAAATTGGGCTTGACTCCCTTAACAATTGCCTTGCTTAGCAATGGATATTCTCATTTCAATCGTAGTTGTAAGTCAAGGACTTCCTATAATAAAATGCACATGGAATGATGTAATGGCAATTGCTTTGCATGTCCAAGACCATTAAATTCTCTAGATTTGGACTCCAATTTACTAAGTATTAGTTATGCATGCCAAAAAAGAACATACAGAACTAAGAAAAGGAAGAAAGAAACTAGACGGTAGGGGATATTGTTTTCAATGTAGGGTTTTTAGTCTTTGTTTGCTACCCAAAATCACTATTGTGAGAAGGGCAGGCAAATTGCCTGTGTGTCCTTGTGAGCACAAAGCAATAGCTTTCCAGCCAACCTGAATTACTTCCCCCCCCCCCAAAAAACATGTTTCTCAGAATGAAGAATTGCAAAATCACAAAAAAACAATATCAGTCTTTTTCTTCAATTTAGACTCAGCTTCTCCCACCATTTACCCTAATCTTGACATTCTGAGAGTGAAGCAAGGAGACTCAGTCGAATTACATTGCTCAGGGAAACTCCCTGTTGAGTGGATTGGTATCCAGAATGGATCCACTGTGATGGTGTACGACAATGGCACGCTCTATATGTCTAATGCTAGTTGCAACCTGATGGGAAGCTACCAGTGTGCTTATATCAACAAACCAGAGGAGGGGATCAGTACTATATATGTGGCTGTGACAGGTAAACAGATTTCTCCTTATTATCTCTCATATGCTACGAAAATAAATCATTGCATAGTAAACTCTGACTGAGTGCTACTGTATCCATTATATTATTACTTTATGAATGAAGGAAAATATACTTGCCCTAGGATAATGTTACAGGATCCAAACTGAGTAACCAGAATGTAAGAAAGCATGAGGATAGGCTCCAGCACAAGACCGAAACTTCAGAAGGCTGGTGATTGCCTTCACTTTCTATTTCCAAAATCTTAGTAATTTTATCCAAAAAACCCTTTTGTTTTTCATTCGGTAAATATAAATTAACCAATGTCACTTTTTGCTCGTTAATATTCCCTGTAATTATTAAATATCTGCCTTCCTCATCTCTAATTACTTGTTTTTTCTCGAAGTGTACCCTATTTGATATCAATATCGCAACTCCTCTAGCTTTGGAAGTCCCAAAAGATTTTTCATAAATTTGCATACCTTTAATGTTCATTCTATTAAAATCCTCAGATTTTTGATGAGTTTCCTGCAAAAATAATATATCTGGAGAATCCCTTTTAAATTTAAGTTCCAATCTTTTCCTTTTTATATGATTGCCTGTACCTTTCACGTTCCATGTCATTATTTTTATAAACCGCATTTAAGCGGTAACTTTTTTAAGCCTGACCCCTCCTCTTCCTTTATGTGCACACCAAACACCAAACAAAAAAGACATACAAAAACATAAAACTCCACAAACAATATATAACAAACAACATAAGCAAAAAACTCAAATATCAAACACAACAACCACAACAAATAACAAGCAATCTTCATCCCCCACATCCTCAATCAGATATCGCCTCTATATAAAGAGTGCGGGGGAGTGGGACGTGCCGATGGTCGGATCACCTCTTCGGGCTGTTCTTTAAATTCCACTTTCAAAAAAAGAAGACAAGGCTGGCTTCACCCCGGACTCAGCTTCCTGCTTTTTACTAAGATCCTCCATCTTGTCTGGCGTTCGTTCAGTATCTTCACGAATTTTCTTATATTCAGAGACTGCCGGGGAAATTTCTTTTCTCTTTAAACTCTTGGGATCCTGGCCGCCAGTTGCACCTCTTTCTTCCAAAATTGGGGATTCCTCTTGTACTCCACCCGTCTTAAGCATATAATCTTTAATTTCTACCAAATCTTCCTCTTTCTCAATCAGCCCAAGCCCCCGAATTAATCTTAATACATCTGTTTCTGAAGTAATAGTATGCATCCTTCCTTTATAAAAAAACTTAAGTTGCTGTAGTGGCCTCCAATTATATTTAATATCATTGTCTCTCAAGAGCTTTGTAACTGGTTTCAAATGATATCTCCAAGCTCTGTCTTCCCTGGAAATATCCGGAAAAACTTGAATCTCTTTCTCCTCAAACTTAGGAACACCTTCCAGATCTCTTATTTTTGCCATAACCTCTAGTTTATCTCCAAGGTTTGCAAATCTTACTAAAACATTTCTAACCGCTCCACCTTGCCTCTTATAACCAATTCTAAAAACACTTACTAAATTTGCTGCTGTATATTCAAATCCAAAATCATTCAACCATTTTAGCACCCTCTGCTTCAAATCGTCCGGTCTATTTTCTGGAATATTACGTATAACAATATTGAATTTTCTAGCTTCTTCCTCCAAAAGACTAATTCTCTTATCTTGCTGCTGGTTTTTATAAAAAATTCCTTCCATCTTACGATCAATTTGTGCATCGTGTGCATGAATTTGTTCAATTTCATCTTTAATAAATTTCACCTCCGCGTTTTGCTTTACAAAACTAACATTCAATTCACTTATCTGTTCTTTAGCTTTTTGAACTTCCAATGTCAAATTAGCCACATGATCCGTTAATCCGGTTAACTTTTCGCCAATTGTATTCAAAGCTCCGAAGATCCTTTCCAGCTCTGAAGGCTGTTGAGTCGACATTTCAATTCAAAACAGACTTTATATTTATACTTCTTTGCCAAGAGGGTCTCTTATGAAGAATAAGGGCAAACAGTGTTCCAAATCAGATAAGGCTAAGCCGGCTTAAAATGCACCAAAAGAGCCAAAAAAAAAAAAGCCTAGGGGAGCTTCCCCAAGTAATTGTGGCGGGAGATTTCAACCTAATTAGGGATAAAATTGATAGTAATAATCCTACCCGCTTTAGACAAACAAATAAAGGGGAAATTTTAAATAATTGGATGTTTCAAAACAGTGTGGCAGATGTTTGGAGAGAGTTGAAAGGCCCTGAAAGGGTGTATACATTTTGTTCTAAGGTACATAATACTTATTCAAGGATTGATTATATTTTTGTTTCTAAAGATTTGCTGAATAAAGTAGATAGAATAGATGTGGGAATTTTTAAGGATTCTGACCATGCAGAAGTCATGATGGAAATAGATTTTAATTTTGAGAAAAAGGAAAGAGGTTGGAGATATGATGAAAAATTGTATAAAAGGGAGGAGGATAAAATATGGATATTCAAAAAATGGAAGGAAAGTTGGGAATTGAATGATAATGAAGAGGTCAAATTTGAAATTGTTTGGGATACCATGAAAGCCATATTTAGAGGAGAAAGTATTAAATTGTCAAGCAGGAAATATAGAGAATACAAAGCAAAAATTGATCAGGATACAAGACAAATTAAGATATTGGAGAACCAATTCTCACTTACGAAAGATAAAAAATGTTTGGAGGAATTGACCTTATTAAAAACTAAATTGATAGAAGAAGATATTGAATTGGTTAAAAAAAATTTAAGATATTTGAATAGGGATTTTTTTGAATTTAGTAATAAAAATTCTAGGTTATTGGCAAAGACGGCGAAAAATAAAACTCAAAAGAGAGAAATTGGTTCTCTGATAGATGATAAAGGTATAAGGTGTTATAAGAGATTGGAGAAATGTGAAGTAGCTAGGAATTTTTTTCAAAAATTATACTTAAAGAAATCAATTGATTTAGAAAAATTGAAGAATCATCTTGGAAAATATGGTATGAAGATAGATCAAACATACAAAGACTTGATGGAAAGAGATATTACACAGGAGGAAATTAATGAAATAATACAAGAGTTAAAATTAGGGAAGACCCCAGGAGAAGATGGATTACCTGCTGAATTTTATAAAGATTTCAAGGAACTAATAGTACCAAAACTACAAAAATTATTCAATGGAATTTTACATGGTGGAGAAGTCCCGATGTCATGGAATAAGACAGTAATATCTATAATTCCTAAACCGGATAAAGATCTTGAGAGGATCGAGTCCTATCGACCTATTTCTTTAATCAACCAAGATGCTAAAATATTTACAGCTATTATAAGTAATAGATTAAATAGTTTTATAGATAAATATATAAGTTATAACCAAGTAGGGTTTGTTAAAGGTAGATATATGAGTGATATAATTAGAAGAGTATTGAATATTATAGATGTAGCAGAGAATAATGGAGATGAATTAGGTATAATATCGTTAGATATTTTTAAAGCTTTTGATTCTGTACAATGGGATACTATAAAAGTAATTATCGAGGCATTAGGCTTTGGTAATAAATTTATACATGTTATTTCAAAACTGTATCAAAAAAGCAGTGCAAAGGTAAAGGTGAATGGAATAATGACGGAAGAGATTAAATTGGAAGCAGGCACGAGACAAGGATGTCCCTTGTCTCCAACATTATTTTTGTTAGTTATGGAAATTTTGATTAAATTGATAGAAGCAGATGAAGAGTTGGAAGGTTATAAGGGATATAAGATAAATTTGTATGCGGATGACACTTTGATTATTTTGAAAGATATAGAGAGAGATTTAAAGAGGATAAATAAACATTTGATAGAATTTGAAGAAATGACAGGTTTAAAGGTAAATTGGTCAAAATCTGAATTACTAATGAATAAAGATGGTAAGGAGTGGGAGAGTATGCAAGAACAATTTGGGATAAGAGCTAAGAATACATTGAAATACTTGGGGATAACACTTTCACTTAAAGTTAGAGATTTAAAAAAAATTAATTATGAGGTGATGCTGAAGGAAGTAGAAAAAAAGATAGATAAATATAAAGAGATAAAGTTGTCTTGGTTTGGTAGAATTGCAATGTGTAAAATGATGTTATTACCAAAGTTTAACTTTTTATTTGAGATGCTACCATTAAATTTGACAGAGAAAGATATAGAAGAATATCAGAAGAAATTAGATAAATTTTGTAATGGTGGGAAAAGACCAAGATTAATGAAGAAATTGTGGTATCAAAATCAAAAAGAGGGTGGATTGGGAATTCCCAATCTACTTAATTATTATCGGGCATATAATATTAGAACTGTGATAAAAATACTTAAAGGTGGAGATGGTCATTGGGGAGATCTGGAGTTAAAAGATATTAAGAGATTTGGGTCTATATGGTTTTTAGATAGAGCAAAAACAAAAAAGACAATTAATAGTTATTGGTTAAAAGGGTTGAGTAAAACTTGGAATAAATTTGTTAAAAAATTGATTCCGGATATAACGTTTTTGGGAAAGACAACTGAAAGTTGGCCGATTAAAACCAATATAAGTCGGAACAAAGTAATTGAAGATGAAAATATAGGAAATATAGTAGATTGGTTAAGAGCCTCAGGAACTGAAAGTAGGAAGAAAAAAGTAATTCAAAAATTGGAGTTAAATTGGTTTGAAAAAATACAGGTAGAAAAATGGAATATGAAAGTAAGGGGAATATGTAACATAGATAGAAGTAAAACTAAGTTTGAAAGTTTAGTATCTCAAATTATTAAAGATGAAACCGGGTTAAAAGGACTCGTCAGTAAGATATACAGGATTATAAACTTTGATGGAAATCCACAAATGGTAATGAAAAAGAATTGGGAGGAAGATCTAAAGATTAAAATATTGGATTTGGATTGGAATGAGAATTGGAAGAGTCGGATTATGAGGACTTTATCTATAAGGATTAAAGAACATAATTTTAAGGTTGTTTGGAAATGGTACTGGACCCCACTAAGATTATCACTGATAGACAAAAAAATGAATGATAAATGTTGGAGATGTAATACGGAATTGGGAACTTATGAGCATATGTGGTATAAATGTGTGAAAATTAAAAAGTTTTGGCAGCAATTAGAAGGAACAATGTGTGAAATGATGAAAAGAATAATAATATTGAGACCAGAAACTATATTGTTATTGATAATTAATGAACCAGAGTTAACAAAACACGAGAAAGAACTGATTAGAATTATGATTATAATGGGTAGAATTGTAATAGCAAGATATTGGAAAATAGAGGTAAATATTAAAATAGAAGAATGGTATTGTGAAATGTGGAAATTAGCCTTAAATGATAAAATGACGTGCGATATTAAATTTAGAGAGGGGGTTTATAAAAATGATATCTTTTGGAAGACTTGGAAGCCATTTGTGGACTATGCACTTGGAACTTTGGACGTCTCGACGCCTGTACCGAGGGAACGTGGATTTTGGAGATCCTAAAGATAATAGACGACACTTGAAACCAACTCTTCCTTTTGTTTTGTATAGCACTGGGTGATATATTGTAAAACAGTATAAAAATTTTAATAAAAAAAAAAAAAAAAAAAAAAGAAGGCTGGTGATTGACCAGGTTTGGAGCCTATTACTTCTATTATAATTAATATCTGTACTATAGTTGTTCTATAGTCTATGCAGGGTTAAGGCAAAAGATTTATTCTCATAAGCAAACAAGTGCACACAAACACACCAGAGGTCTCTCTTGAGGGAGAATACTTGAGCTCACATATTTTGCTAACACCAGCAAATCAGCAGCAGGCAACCTTATTTCAGATTAATTCCAGCTATTTTTCTATACATGCCAAGCTATCATATGGATTCCCAACATATTTCTTCTACAGATCCTGATTCGGTATGGTGTGGCCTTCACAATGTATATCCTTATGTGGAAAAGGGCAGCGATGCCTTGATTCCGTGCCTGATTGCTGACCCAGGATTCACAGGCAACATGATCCTCCTTAAGGAAAATTCTCCAGTTCACTCAAGAGTCACCTTCAGTCCTAAGGAAGGAATATGGATTCACAAAGTAGACCTGAGTGATAAAGGGTTCTATGAGTGTAAAGCCAAGGTTCAAGGAGAGTGGGTGATTTCTCGCAGAATTACTCTTTCCGTCTATGGTAGGTTGGAACTACTCCCTTGTCACGACTTGAACATGTGTTTCTAAGCCTTTGAGGACAGTTGTTGTAGCAGCAGTTAGAAAAAAATGCTCCAGTGCATGTAATTCATTTTTTCAATGTGGAGAGGTTGGTTCCAAATTGTCTATATTCATTTTGCTGTGCAATGCTGGATCAATATTAAGCAACAAAGAACAATTGTCCATATTGGCAGGAGAATGAATGGCTGTTTCAGTACATTAGTTGCCCTTTACGGCCACTGCCAAACTGGCTTGAAATTTGGTAAAGTAAAATGGCAAACCCCCTTCATGAAAAACTGGGATAATTTCTCAATTAATTGTGTCCAAACCTTGCTGGAAAAGATGCTGAAAAATGCACTGTTACTAAGCAAAAATAGCAAAGGGACAGCATAAGAAAATATAAAGACGTTGGGTATCTTTTACTGATATGACTCCAACTCAGTCTGTATTTAACAGACACTTCTGACTTTTCTTAGAGAACAATCAGCCTTTGACAGTTACTATTGGAGGACTAGCAGACCAGGTGCGGTTACAAGGAGAACCATTCAACATTTCCTGCAGAGTACAATATTACTCTTATGAATATGATGGCAAATGGATCTATCCCGTTACTGAAAATGTAAGTCATTTCTAAGAGTTTTAGACATTAGCTAACATTGTTTGTCTTGAATGAGCTCAGAGTTACTTGTGCCTTGTATAAGTCAGTTCATGCAAGGATTTAGACCAGACTTCCAGAGCTATTGAACGACAATGTCTACCATCCCTAATCAGCAAGATGTTCATTCACATCCAACGATTTAATTTGTGCTGCAATGTCACTATGAAAACGCTTCTCCTTAGATATTTGGGTGCAACTTTGTGACACACAACTAAAAAATGTCAGAGTTTGCAAAATGACACATGTTATCATTTTGGCATCATCATGGCTAGGTGCAGGCATGAACCTATTGTCTAGCTGGGATGATAGGAGTTGTAGTCCTCAGTGATTCAAATTGAAGGAAGCTGCTTCAACTGCATGTTGTACATTAGTTTGCTTTTGCATCCTGATCATTTAATCCAGGTTGTCTTTAAACTACTTTAGTTAAACTACTTTAACAGTATACAAGGTATACTGATTGTCTTGAATCTTCAAACTGCCTCATAAGCCCAAACCTTGGTCATTTCTAATAAACAAGAGTAAGAAACAGAAGCAAACAAAAGATATTTATTTATCAAATGGATGTACTGCAGAATCTTATGTCTTAGCTTTCTAGCTACTTTAATTCGTTTTTTTAAACAATTTTTATTGTTAAGTATATTTTTGTATAGAAATACAGATGTGAAACCATTGCCTCATGGCTTAATATTTAGAAACTAGCATAATCTTAAATATATATGAATCATGAAATAACATGAACAATTGGGATTAATAAAATATTAACTGGAGGACCAGTGGGTTCTCAGCCCTATCCAAGCAAAAGTCCTAAAGTCTGGTAAAGGTTTAATTAGAGATAATGGCAATGGACATTAAGAGCACATGTTTCCCAATCAGTCCAATAATACCTGTCTTTTCTTATCACAGGCCATCTGCAATTCAACAGAATTAGGAGTTCCTCAGTCATACGCCACTGATTTCACCCTATTCATTCCCACAGTGCAGTTACAAGACAGTGGAATATATACTTGCCTTGGAGAAGCTGCACAATTATTTGTGAATGTTTCAGCTACTCTCCAGGTGCTAGGTATGTGAGAACACAGGGGAAACCTCCTCACCCATCAATAAAAATAGATTCTGTGTATCCATAAATAATGTTGTCTTCTTTTATTTCAATGGGATTTTTACATTGTGTTAGCTGACCACAAGACTTTTATCAATAGAAATATGGAATATCAGTTAAATCAATCAGAAACTAATAAACAAAGGATGTGTGAAGAATTACCAAAGGTTGTAAATCACCTTTCCCAAAATTGTATTGACCATAATTCACATGGGGTTGTGGAAGTTATTTTTCAATGTATTTCAAGGCCGCCAGGACAGAGATATTGAATTGAATGAAGTCCTCCCTGTAGAATTTTTAAATTCTGCACACAAAAGTAACTCTTTGTTGTGACAGATAATGAATCACAGGTATGCAATAGTGCATCTTGTAGTATTATGGCTGCTCCTTGTGAATGTTGGAAGAATACTTGATATTTGTGTCTACCCTTCAAAATATATATGCCCCTTACAAATGTTGAACCTCATTGGACCCCATTTCAATAAATTATTGAAAAAGGTCCAATGAGCAGGTAATTCAATAATATGAATTATTGGGATGCTTCATACGATGTGTCTGTTCCTAAAAATCACTTCTGTGATTCCCTGTAAATCCAAACCCAACACATTCTAGTCATTCTTCCCTTCCATGTCCAAACAGGCACTTTGGTCATTTCTACGGAGCTAAATTGAAGAAAGGGGACGACAGCTTTATGTACTTCATTTTTGCTTTGGAATGCTACTGTTTTGCTGCTGGACTCCTCAGTCATTAACATCATCATAGTTTCCACAATGGAGAACTCTACGAAGAGCCTAGCTATTTTCCTCAAAGTGAAAGATTTTTCTCTTTTCACTTCTCTATGGATTAATCTCTATGGATTAATTTTGTACTTTGCTTTCCAGAGAAAGGGTATCTGCGCTTGTCCACGTTACAGAACAGAAATCAGATGATAAACTTGCATCAAAATCTGAATGTTCAGGTGCTCATTGATGCTTATCCTAGACCTTCAACGTATAAATGGATACATGTCAACCCATCAGGAAATTCCACAATCACCAGCCACATGATTTTTGGTCATCAGAGGTAAGGAATATGTTTTCTCTTCCTTCAGTTTTTTTTCTTCTTCAAATTATAGTTGTCGGTCCTAATTTAGCCTTCAGGGGGAGGAAAACTGTCCAATAAGGTTGCCCCATATCATTGCAGCAAAGCCAGCATGTGGTTTATTGCGTCTTTGTCTGAGAAGAATCAGAGATAAATGTTAGACACACCAGACCCTTTTAGAGGATAACAGGGTAAAAGCCAGAAATTTGCACATACAACCATCTAAGAAATTTCCCTGATTGAAACAGGAAGAATTTAAACCTGGACTTCTCCGTACTGATGAATGACTTTGTGAAAAATTTCAGGCATCTAAAACTCACTTGGTCTGTCTATCTTCAAAGTTTGTGTGGTTTGCTGTTTAAAGTTGGATTTCTAATGGGTGAACTGGAATGAGCAGATCATAGTAATACAATACATGAAATTACCCCTGCTTAGGCATGATGCCACCATTCTGAGCCCTGCACCAATGGGAAGTAGACCTCATACAGAGGCAGAGAGAAACACCCCTTATTTCTAACAGAGACTCAGCACTGAGTGAGTTGAAGCTAGCTCTGTGGACCTCCGCCCACCAGCTGATTAAAAAGGCTTAGAGCACCCTTGCATGTAGTCTCTGTTTCAACCACTCCAGCTTCTTCCACATTCCATTCACCACCAACACTGCTCCTGTTCACTGCACTGGACTCTGGTGTCACCACTCCAACTCTGCAGGGCAGGGGTGGGATTCTATCGGTTTGGACCATTTTTAGATGAAATGGTAGCTCCAGCAATTAGCTGGGAGTGAACCGGTTCACTCTGATGATCAGCTGGGCCTGCCCACCTGCCTTGTGTTTTACTGACCTATATCCTCTCAGCTGAGTCCATGGCAGAGTAGATTGCCACGCTTCAGCTGTTTTCCTGCCCAGCAGTAATGTGGAAGGTAGGTTTTTTCAAAACTCTGCATGTGCGTGCAAAGCACGTGATCACCAAACTGGTTGTTAAGCTGGTAGGATCCCATCACTGCTGCAGGGCATTCAGTCTCTCCCACCATCTCCCTTCATGATGAGATCTCCTTCCCTGTGGGGTAACTCCCTGGCCATGTCAGACATTAACAGATGATGTTTCAAAGCTAGGTTTTGTCGTCTTTGCTTTTTCGTATCTATGTTAAGCCCTGGGAGAGATCATTCTCTGGTTCAGTTTCTGGTATCATGCATATGTGATAATACACAATTGTGCATCACTAGCCCAGGTCATGAAGGGTTGCTATCTATTTCCTGGTGCTAGGAAGCTGTCAGGCTCTGGATGGGAGAGAATAAACTGAAGCTCAGTCTTCACATGTCAGCATCTCCTGCCATCACCAGAGACATTCCTTGATGACGATTATCTAGCAGGAAGCAGGTTTGCAAATTGGGGGTCCTTCTTAACTCAAGGCTCTTGTTGAATAAGCAAATGGAAACTATCCCTACAGGAACGTACGCCTAACTCTGGTTGGTGCATCAAGTGTGTTTATCTTACCTGGGGCAGAAGGACTTAGCTACTCATGCTGTCATTACCATCTATTTAGACTAGTGCAATCCACTTTACAAGAGGCTGCTCTTAAAGAGTATTTAAAAACTGCATCTGGTTCAAAATGCAGTGGCCTATATAGTTTCAGCTTCAACATTGGGAGCATATAACACCAGTCTTGAAGTCCCTCCAAGGTTTGCCATTTGGTTTCACTGTCTAATTGAAAGTACTGGTTGTGAACTGCAAATGCTATCCATGGTATGCTAGATACTCCCAGGACTTACTTCTCCACCCAGTTTCGACTCTACCAATTAGTTCTACCAGGAAGAAGCTGCTGCATGTTTCAATACAATGTGCCCTGTACTGAATAGTGACAGATGAGAAGATTGTTTGATAATCATCTTAGACATTATTTGAATGATGCTTTCTTTCAAATTTCTGTTCACTGTATTTTGAAAAGCTAGCATAGCTCAAAATAAAGCTCACAAAATAATCATCTGTCGCTATGGACATCTTGTATTACAATTGCTTATTAACATATTTACAATTAACATATTAACATATTTACAAACATTTACATACACGTTTATGCGTATTTGTTCTTTCTTTTGGCAGACACAACAATACACTGAGGCTAAATCATATGGAGGAAAAAGACAGTGGCAAATATATATTTTTTGCAGACAATGGGGAAGCCAATGCATCTATTTATTTTCACATCTCTGTGATAAGTATGTTCTATGATACTCGTTTTTTGTAATAGCATGTGGGAATAACCTTGGGAACCAGAGATGCAGCCAATGGGATGGATGGGTTAATGGTGAGATAAAAGAGAAGCATTAGGAATGTGGAGAGGCAAGCAGTACAGAAGGGACCCTCCCTAGTTTCTTGGTCTGTAAAGGAGATGGGGGATTCCGTTAAGGTACAATAGCCTGACAAATAGTGTAGAATTAACTCATCTGGCCATGCTTCCCTTCTGGTGTTTCTGGAAAGCCTAACATTTTCCAGCCTAGAGGGCTTGAAAATTCAAACGCCACATCAAAATCTTTCTAAGGAAAATTCAGTTACCCTTAAAGCCAAACCCTAATCCTAACCCTTAACTATATCTGATCTCAGGGTAAGTAAGCAAAAGGAAATTGTCTTCTTTTTTCTGGCAAAGCAATCACCAGCTATATTTTTTCCACCAACCTGAATCTTACAACTGTTATTTTGGTCTTAGAAGTAATCCTGAATTCTTATCAGAAGTAGCCTGTCCTAGTTATGTTTGCATCAATTCACTCAGATGAAAAAAATAATTTGACTTTATGCCCCTGTAGAGAAAAAGTGATGGGAACTAAATTGCAAAGAACATGCTATTAATCTGATTTGCTTTGTTGAGTTCCATTTTTCAGTGTGCTACCATTTTAGTGCTGCTAATGAGATTTGAAATGAAGAAGATATGCTTCTGTCTGTTGTCTTTAATTATTCCTTTGTATTTGCTTTATAGCTAAACCGAAAGTTAGAATATTGACCAACAATTCCAATAGTCTCCAATGTGAAGTAACTGGCTATCCTTCTCCACATATTCAGTGGTACAAATTGCCCCACCACATTGATAGGTGAGTCAACAGAATCCAGCACAAGCCAATACATTTCTACTCAAAAATGCCTGCTGAGACTTAGGGGTGTAATGGCACTGCAGTTGTCACATACCACCATTATGGAACTGATACATCTCAGTTCTCAATATGATGTCTCTGTTACCTGCTTAGAAAGGGCTGCAAAGCCCTGTGAATTGGTTGATATGTTTAAGTGCTACTGCTGTATTTTACATAGCTATAATGGAAGTAACCCACTGGGCTGATTTGTTGGTTTTGGTTTTGGTTTCTTTTGAAATGCAGCTTCCTATTATGTAATCTCTGGAGTAGTTAATTTACACTGAATTAAAATTATAGAATGGCTGAGGCAATCAATAAAAGACAAAATGGCACAGGAAAAAATGGGGTTTACGAAGCTGATTGCTATAAGAAACTGTTGCTAATTTGTAGATCATGCTTATTTATGAAAGATTCTCATCCATTTGTTGTTTCTTTTGGAGTGTTACACTCATTGGACAATTTTGGAATTGTGATGGTTGCTGCTAATTCAAATGATCTAAAATGATAAAGGCCAATGGCAGTAAGATCAGGAATGGTAGCGCCTAACCCAAGTGTTAGACCTGTGATGGCGAACCTATGGCAGAGGTGGGTTCCGGCTGCTGCTACTGCCACTTTGCTCATGGAACACGTATGTACACTAGTAAAAAATGTGCAGAAGCCAAAAACAAGATGGTGACGCCTACTGCATCTCCAAGAGAACCGGTTTGGGGGTGTGGCAGGCCAAGTTACTAACTATTCGGTCCAGCCAATCCGAACTGGTAGAAATCCACCTCTGGCATGCATCCCCAAAGTAGTACACACAGCCTTGCCTGTTTGTCTTCTGGGTTTCTGGCGTGCATGTACGTATGATTATCAGCTGCCCTTCGCATGCATGGCAGTGCTGAAAACTGGTGTGCACATGCATGCTGGCCAGCTGATTGTCGGGCATGCATGCACGCTAGAACCCAGAAGTTTGGCTTTTCTGGAACGTGGCTCCATCGACCATGCATGCAACATTTCCACACGACCTTTTCGGCATTCAGTGCCAAAAATGTTAACCATCATTATGTTAGACCCTTGGGCTGCAGGCCAGTACAAGCAAGCAAGCAAAGCTTTATTTGCACATATGCAGCATCTAAGTAGTGCACAAAATCATGGGCTTGGTCCATGGAAAAAATTATTTTCCAGAGAACCAGCCCTTGGTGCCCAAAAGGTTGGGGACCACTGTATTGGACAGTATCTCTTTGACAAATTAGCTGTTTTCCCTGTTGTTTTCATCATTTGGACAAGGGTAAGAAAAACCTCTGATACATCAAGCCTTAGAAATTCTGGCAAATAAAATTATCACTTACCTGTCATACTAATATCTCTGACTTTTTTTGTCTATCAGATGTGGTCAGCATGGGGCCCTGAGTTTGAATCACTCCAGTCTAGAGATGAGTGAAATTCCCTTTGTCAGAGTGTCATTGAAGAGTGTCCTTAAGGTGAAGAGAGAAGACAGTGAGACCATTTGCTGTTTCGCAGTTAATAGTGCTGGAAATGACTCCGATTACATTATACTTTCTGTCGATAAGCTTATTGGTAAGGTCAATCTGTATATTCCTTGGATTTCATTCATTTAAAAAATAGTTTTCCTAAGGCATTTCAGTAATTTCTCAATGCACTCTGTGTGATTTCACCACCATCTTTTTTTAAAAAAAACAAACCCCTATCATTTTTCCATTCACTTAAAGCGAACATTTACTGCTATAATTTGAGGTTGAGAAAATTAAACAAGAGTAGTAGATTTATTCAAAAATTCAAATGTACAAAAAAAGTAAAGAAAAGAAAACATCCCAAAGGGAATGGATTTCCACTTGAAACTTATGCATTTTGATTCCTTTGGGGGGGAGGGGGGGGACTTACATTCTTTTAAAAAAACTATTGGAGGTTTTTAACAATTAGTACATATTTTCCATCTTTAATTTCTGCTCTCTGGGCTAATTTTTCATCTTTTTATAAAGGAGTAATATTTTCAAAACTTGGCGGAAAGAGTGACATGGTGGATGAATATTTAATTCCACCTTCTCCAACTCTTTTGGAAAATACATCTCTGCTACCTTATTGTATTGAACCAAAAGGAGTAGAAAGTCAATGCTCTTCTTTCTCCCACCCCCCTTGTCCTACACTTTTCTCTTTTCCTCCCTTATTTTCCCATTATTTTCATTTTTTCTGTATTTTATATTTTGATAAACTAAAAAAAACTATAAAAAGTAAAATACATCTCCTCACCCCATCAATCTGTGAATTATTGTCCAAAATATGTGGATAAATTTTCAGCATGAACGAACTTAATACCATTCATAAAGATATACAGCACAAGTGTTGGGGATATCTCCTTCAAGAGATAGAAAGTCGTGCAGCGGAATTGCAGCTAGAGAAATGTTGCTAGTAGACATACGAATAGAATCTCAGACACTGCTAGTAAAAACAAGTAGCTTTACTTGTGATGTAAAATAAACTACTGCTTCACAAGCAGTGATAGTAGATATTGAATCAAATACAGTCCTTAACTCAAAAACAATTGCTTACCGTTGCAATCCACGATTCTTCCTTTCCAGTCAGTCAGTCAATCAGTCCGTCACAGCGAGCAGAGAGAGAGAGAGTGAGCTCTACTGGCTTCCTCTTATTGCTGAGATAATTACAGCTGCTAATGACATTCAAACATTTAAAGTAACATTTGTTATCATGGCTTATATATATATTGCCTACCCAACATTAGGATTATACTCCTAACAACAAGGACAGGTATGACAAATTTAAAGGAGTTGTTTGATTCGTACAAATAACCACAATAGTCTCGGGTGGTATAACATGCTGTGCCTGAAACCAACTGCCTTGCAGCTGAGCTCACTTTGCAAACTCGGCAATATTTCACACTGCTAGAGAAAAAGTGTGGTGCATGCTATTGTCATGTGATTATATTTACCCTAATTTGACAAACTAACCTTCTCCTGTTAGTCTCAAGGATGTTGGGACTCCCTGCCACTGTTCTCTTCCTTCTGCATTTTGTGTTTCCAGGAAACAAGAATGAAATCTCCAAGCTACTTTATGCAGGCTTTGGAGGCACAATGAGTTTTCTTCTTCTGTGTATCATCATCTTGGTCTATAAATATAAACAGGTAAGGGTTTTTTTAAATTTATGTATGGAAGGAAAAATAATCAAGAATTTGCAAAAGAAGCTCTGAAGCTTGGGGTCATTTGGATATGTTTTGGACCACAATCTCCATCATCCCCAATGAATAAGGAAGCTGAGTGTTTGTGAGAATTGCAATTCAGAGAAATAATGTTACTTAGAAAACACACATATGCTAATAGGCTGAAGGAAGGGAAAAAACAGAATTTTTCAATATGTTTCTTTCTACCAAAAAAGGAGGAAGGAAGAAATATATTCTATGTGAAATTCAATTAAAGCAAATAATCTCTTTAAGATTAAGATTACAATATGTAAATTTCCACCTCACAATATATGAACAATCATTAGTACAACACCAGAAGTAAAATGTATAGAATGACAATGTGGTAAAATGAGTTTTACCAAATTTCTTTTACATGTTGCTAGAAAACCACAATTGGCCCTGGAATTTTGATCATAAATCAAGGCATAAGCAGGTTGCATGTCACCTAACTCAATTTTCTGACCACATTTTTCAATGCTCGTAAACTGAGTCACCATGATCATAAAAAAAAAGTCACAAATCACAGTCATATGACACTGCAACCAGTGGTAAATGTGAGTCTGTTGCCAAGTGCCCAATATGTGGTCAATGTGACTGTAGGAGGCAGCATGAGATTTTAGGCTGCTGGAAGTGCTTTACAAGTCATATAACACCCTTTTGGAAGCTGTCGTAACTTCAAACAGTCATTAAGCAACTGGTTGTTAAGCGAAGAGTATCTGTATATTTATTCTGGCAATTTAAAATCTCCCTACTACCACCCCCAAGTGGTGAAATGTGTGAAAGATTCTTCTGATATTTTCTCTCTTGTTGTCTCTTTTTCTATAGTGCAAGTAGGGAGAGCAGGGAATATGGACCAATTCCTCAGGAACAATTTTAATTGTATTTGTTTTAATCTATGAAGTGATTTTACTTCATTAACAGTTACATTGTTGAACAGATATTGTGAATATATGTCTATGTTTTGAAAGTCACTCAGAGTTACCCAGTGGTAAGATGGATGACCAATATGTTTGCTAAATAAGTAATTTACAGAATAATAACTTTGTTTTCACAAAATGCATGCAGGTCTTTTTTTCAATATAAATATTATCTCTTGTTTTTCTTTTCCTCCATTTTACCTTTTATCTTTCTAATTTCTTATCCTATGTCTTCACTTACTGCTTCTCCTTTTTTAATGAGGAAATGATTTATTAATTCTTTATTCACATTTCAATTAAACAATCTGTCATTTTATGAGATTACCATAATAGGATCGGGCCATATAAACACAATACCAAAATACTGTGAAACAACATATGATTCCTAAATAATTTCTCTTCTCAGAAACCAAAATATCAAGTCCGCTGGAAGATTATTGAAGCCTCTGAAGGAAACAATTACATCTTTATTGACCCTACCCAGCTTCCTTACAATGAAAAATGGGAATTTCCTAGAAAAAACCTGGAATTTGGTGAGGAGCACCTCCACATTTTTATCTCTAACCAAAAGTTTATTTGGCCCTACCAGCAGATTAGATACTGAAATTATTCAACAATATGAAAATGTCTAACTGTGGGATAGGATTGTAGCATTATTCTTGTTAAAAATGTTGAGGTTTTATAGAAGCAGAAAAATGAGACAAATGAAAAATTAACTCTTGAATCCAAGAGTAAATAAGCTGTGGAATGTATGTATGTATGTATGTATGTATGTATGTATGTATGTATGTATGTATGTATGTATGTAATTGGAATGTTATTGTTGTTTAAAAAAAACTGTTGAGACTGAATAACCAAAGCGAGGCATAATGGAAACATAGAACTGGCTTTTGAAAAGCTCATCTTGCCCATATTGACTTATTCACTATTAACAGACTCCGCTAAAAATATTTTCAAGATCACGTTTTCAAGCATATATTCTCACCCACACACAGTGAATTAAAATCCTGTTGTTTTTCCAAATGTATTTTATTTATTATAAATGTATTAATTTATTATATCTGCAGCATGTCCCTTCTGTTGCCATGAGTGGGGTGGGCCAATCCCAGTAGGGTGAATCAAAGCTTTGAAAGTGATAACCAATACCTTGAATTGCACCTGGAAGCAAACCAGCAGCCATTGCAGCTTGTGGAACAGCAGTGTAACCTAGGCCAACTTAGGCACCCGAGAATTGGCCATGCCACTGCCTTCTGTAACAGTTATGGCTTTCCAATACTCTTCAAGCGTAGCCCCATGTAGTGCATTTGCAGTAGTCAGATTACTTCAATTTGCACCCTAAATGACAACAAAATAAAGATTTTTTAAAAAATCATTCTTGAAAGTGCCAAAGGACTTTCATCTCTCATTCTTGGAGATGCAAAAAAAATATCTATAAACATGGACAAATCTACTTTTATTTGCAATTGTATCTGATCTCAGGGCTATAAGAAATTTTGAAACCATTTGAAATGGGTTTTCATGCTTACAAGTCTGCAGAAGATGAATTGTGGCTCCAACTACTTTTACATGAATACGGTGTATTTTTTACAAAACTTGAGAAGCCAAGATCATGAATATTTATGGCAGAAATGTACTTACATAAGGAGACAGGAAAAAGCTGCCTCTTTCTCCTTCCTTATTTTGATTGGCATTAGAGTCTCTGGCAAGTATGTATGCCAAAATTTAAAAAAACACAACTGGAATTAAATTGGAAACTCAGAAACTAAAATAATACACTATTGATGTTGTACTTTCAATTGCTTAGACAAATGTTCTATGTTAAAATTGATAACGGAATGCATATAGCAATATGTTTTAATATTAGATCATTTGATCAATAAGGGCAAAGATTGGCATGGAAGAACTGAATAAGAAAAACAATATTTGTACTTGTGTATTAAATGTTATTACTGGAAATGATTATTTCCCATAAAGTATACAGAAATAAATCTTCATCTGGTGCAAGTATTCTTTGTTTCCTATCGGAAAGTAAGCATAGCTCTTTCTGCAAAAGAATGAATAATTTAATTTTTAAAAGTATTTATTTACAATTCTATGGATGTCTGTAAATTCCTTATTTATCTACTCTGTGTTTTTTTTCCTGCTTTTTTCTTTGCATATGCTTTTCTTTACTTTTCCTGATCTTAAATCTGCATCATTAAAAAAATAATACATATGAATGCGTATTATTAAAATAAATTTTAAGAAAAATTTAAAAGACAGTATTTACTTCACAGGAAAAGTCCTTGGAGCTGGAGCTTTTGGGAAGGTGATTGAAGCCACAGCTTTTGGGCTGGGAAAGGAGGATTCTGTCTTGAAGGTGGCAGTGAAAATGCTGAAATGTAAGTACCAGATCAAGGGACACAGGGGCTAAGACGCTGAGCTTGTCAATCAGAAAGGTCAACAGCTCAGCAGTTCGAATCCCTAGTGCTGCTTAATGGAGTGAGCTCCTGTTACTTGTCCCAGCTTGTGCCAACCTAGCAATTCGAAAGCATGTAAAAAATGCAAGTAGAAAAATAGGAACCACCTTTGGTGGGAAGGTTCCATGCGCATTTGGCGCTTAGTCATGCCAGCCACATTACCATGGAAATGTCTTCGAACAGCGCTGGCTCTTCAGCTTTGAAATGGAGATGAGCATTGTCCCCTAGAGTTGGGAACGACTAGCGCACATGTGCGAGGGGAACCTTTAACTTTACCTTTAAGTACAAGATGAGTCCAAACCAGTAGTAAAAAAATGCCACCAGTTCACCTACACTGGTAGTAAAAAATGCTACCGGTTTGCCCAAACCAGTAGTTCTGACAATCAGCTGTGCTGAGCAATTTATAAGAATTAGAAAGCAGGAAATCATGCTTTCTAACAAATCTAAATCATGCAGCACAGCTGTTTCCCCCCTCTTGCTGTTCTACTTACCTTTGCAGGCTCAGAAAAGGCTTCTTGATCCTCCATTTTCAGCATTGCATGGTAGTGCATGCAGTGTGCATGCGCATGAAGCACACATGCTCATGTGAAGCAAACCAGTAGCAAAGCGAACCGGTAGCAGACTTCAGAGCATTTCACCTCTGAACCAATCCCTGATGCCCAAAAGGTTGGGGGCTGCTGCATTAAAAGACAAATCAAAAGAAGAAAAAGAAAAACTGCATGAAAAAAAGAAAAGTGCAATAGGTTTTCTTTATGGGAGTTATGGGAGTCACTAGATACTCCCATGTAACACCGCTCCTGCGCGAGCTGCACTGGCTGCCTGTGGTCTTTCGGGTGCGTTTCAAGGTGTTGATTATCATCTTTAAAGCGCTCCATGGCACAGGACCTAGTTATTTGCGGGATCGTATCCTGCCCCATACATCCCTTCGGCCGATTCGCTCACACACAGAGGGACTTCTCCGGGTGCCGTCCACTAGGCAGTGCCAGTGAGCGACGCCCAGGAGAAGGGCCTTCTCTGTGATGGGCCCGATCCTCTGGTACGACCTACCCCCGGATATTAGAACGACCACGGACCTCCGTGCCTTCCGCCAAAAAGTAAAAACCTATTTCTTCCATCAGGCTGGCTTGGCCTAATTCACGCTTCTCGCCCCAGTCTGTTTTCTCAAATTGTTTATTGGGTTTTAATGGGTGGTAATTTTAAGGTTTTTTAAATTTTAGTACAGGGTAGTTTAATTTGTTTTTAATTTTGTTGTGTATTGTATATTTTTAGATGGTTTTTTAATTTTCCTGTACACGGCCCCGAGTCCCTTTGGGGAGAGGGGGCAGTTTATAAATATAATAAATTATTATTATTATTATTATTAAATTATTCTTTCTCTTTTTTCATGCAGTTTTCTGTTTTTCTATTTTGATTTGTCTTATATGAGTGTTAACTAACGCTTCCTTTTTCTTAAAAAATATATGTCACTTTGACTTCTTTTTCAACAGATGATTACATTCTTATTGCCTTAAATATTTTACAACCCCCCCTTTGTTTTGGTCCACACCTTTCTAATCTTCAAATCCATAAATCATCAATTAATGTTTCCTCTTTCAGCAAATGCTTAAGGTTTTCAGTCTTTCAAAAAAAAAGTTTTTGTTATTTTTTCTCTGAGTGAGCTGATCAGTCTTGCCATTTCTGACATTTTCACAATCCATTCCTCCACCGTGGGAATCTCATTTTTCATCCATTGTTTGACGCACCACTTCAGTGACTCAGCCACAGAAGAGTATTTGGAAAGTATGTAATGTATGTGGATGCCCACAGTCACTCTTTCCCAACCATGACTGTTGCAGAAGTGAGCTTCTACATTGAATAAGGTTTGAACAAGCTCCATTTAATGATTCTAAATGGTTCAAGCCTTTCCCTCATTTGGTGTTTTCATTTCAGGTGTCATGTCTATTTCCTATATCCTGCTCCCATATTTGCCTTCAAATTAATTGTTCTCATGTTGGATTTCAGCAACTGCACATACAGATGAGCAAGAAGCTCTTATGTCTGAGCTGAAAATCATGAGTCATTTGGGTCACCATGAAAATATTGTCAATCTTCTAGGAGCATGCACCCATGGAGGTAATTATTCTTCTCATCATTTCCTTTCTGGTTCACAGAAATATTGTTTCCTTTCTTTTCTATCATTGGTTGAATCATAGATTTCAAAGTGAAGATGATGACAGTCACTACTTGAATAAATATTTGTTTGAAAATACCAGATAGTCATCAAACTATAAAAGCCACCAATGGTTTAATTCCGGAACTTAAAACATATAGCATACCCGAAATTGAACTCAGTTTGAGAGGTTATTGATTGTTATATCCTCCTTCAGAGCTGTCTGAGTTGAATGAATAAAACAGATTAAAAAATAATTCCACTTTCACATCTTGAAGTTGTTAAGGTTGAGAAATATGGTCTTGTGCTGGGGTGTCAAACATGTGACCTCACATGACGTATCGAGATTTTTTTCCACTTTGCTAAACCAGGCAGGGGTGAGGCCAGCATATGACCCAACCAGCCCGCGGACCATGAGTTTGACACTCCTGGTGTAGTGGATCCTAGATACAGAGTAGAAATAGATGGGCCATAGGTCATTCTAACTTAGTGATTCTTTCAATACTGCACTTCACTAATCAATGCTGCTATGTGGCAGAAAAGCACTTGTACTTTCAAGTGATGTTTCTTTTCTGTTTTCTAGGCCCTGTCCTTGTAATTACTGAGTATTGTCCCTTTGGAGACTTGCTGAATTTCCTGAGAGAAAAAGCTGAGCATCTCATAATCGAGGGTTTAACCCTGGATTGCACTCTTGACAGCTTGATGGCTGATTACAAAAATATCTACCTTGGAAAAAAGTATGTCCAAAGAAGGTAATAAGTTAGCTAGTCATCAGTGGTATGAGATGTAGAACTGTGTTAAGAGTTTGTTAATACACTGACCTTGAATCACAGCATATTTATTAAGTGTGCAAAAAGTTGCCCAGAATGACTTTGGAGAGTGAGATGGATGGCATATACATTTAATTAATTGAAATAGTAAGCAATTATTTATTGCAATTTCCAGTAGAGACTCCAATTTCTATTTTACGACAGATGGGTAATCTGAAGTTCTAGGCCCACATGTAAAACCCAAATCTCCTTTTTTTTAGATGCTGGAGATCATTCCAACCATAATTGACAAAATATCTTACTCAGTTCCCCAACATTTTAAGCCAAGAAGCACAGAGAAGTTTTAGCCTAAACCTGACTATGTACAATTCTAAAATATTCCTTTACTTATAGCAGTGAAGGGGCAGAAACTCTTGTTTGTCCCTGTGTGTGAACCAGGTCTGTTCAGTTCCTCAGTAGACCTTCTAGGATTAAACCAAAGCTTATTAACTATTTGGCAGGGTAGATCTGCTCTTAAAGCTGATAGAAACTATTAATGTTTTTCCCCCTCTTCTGATCTCTTTTATTCAGTGATAGTGGATTTGGATGCCAAAGTGTTGACAGTTATTTGGAAATGAAATCGGTCATAGCATCAGTACCTATGCCACCACAAGGTAATGCTCAAAGATCACTGCTAAGAGAAATAGCAAAATGTTTGTTCTAGAAATTTAGCATCATTACTAATATTTTGGCTAAATTTCTGTTTGCTTATTACTATGCATTTCCCTCTTTGGAGAACTCCGTGCAACCTGGCCTTATCTTCATAATGGTTATGTAAGGTAGGTTCAACTGGCTGAGAGTTGATTCTGTGCCAGGGTGTAATCAATAATACAATACAATACAATACAATACAATACAATACAATACAATACAATACAATACAATACAATACAATAGCAGAGTTGGAAGGAACCTTGGAGGTCTTCTAGTCCAACCCCCTGCGTAAGCAGGAACCTTATACCATTTCCGACAAATGGCTATCCAACATCTTCTTAAAGACTTCCAGGGTTGGGGCATTCACAACTTCTGGAGGCAATCTGTTCCAGAGGTTAATTGTTCTAACTGTCAGGAAATTTCTCCTTAGTTCTAAGTTGCTTCTCTCCTTGATTAGTTTCCACCCATTGCTTCTTTTCCTGCCCCCAGGTGCCTTGGAGAATAGTTTGACTCCCTCTTCTTTGTGGCACCCTCTGAGATATCAGAACACTGCTATCATGTCTCCCCTGGTCCTTCTTTTCATTAAACTAGACATACCCAGTTCCTGCAACCGTTCTTCATATGTTTTAGCCTCCAGTCCCCTAATCATCTTGGTTGCTCTTCTCTGCACTCTTTCCAGAGTCTCCACATCTTTTCTACATCGTGGCGACCAAAACTGTATGCAGTATTCCAAGTGTGGCCTTACCAAGGCACTATACAGTGGCATTAACACTTCACGCGATCTAGATTCTATCCCTCTGTTGATGCAGCCTAGAACTGTGTTGGCTTTTTTGGCAGCTGCTGCACACTGCTGGCTCATATTTAAATGGTTGTCCACTAGGATTCCAAGATACCTCCCACAGTTGCTACTATTGAGCAAGGTACCACCTATACTGTACCTATGCATTTTGTTTTTCTTGCCTAAATGTAGAACCTTACTTTTTCACAATTGAATTTCATTTTGTTAGATAGTGGCCAATGTTCAAGATACAGAAATCTTAAGCCTATCTTCTGGAGTGTTGGCTATTCCTGCTAGCTTGGTGTCATCTGCAAATTTGATGAGTTCCCCATTTATCCCCTCATCCAAATCGTTGATGAAGATGTTGACTAGTACTGGGCCTAAAACAGAGCCTTGGGGGACTCCACTGCATACTTCCTTCCATGTAGGTGCAGTTCCATTGAGGACTACACGTTGAGTGCAGTTGGTTAGCCAGTTGCGAATCCATCTGGTGCTGACCCACATTTTTCTACTTCATCTAATAGTAGGTTATGGTCTACTTTATCAAATGCCTTACTGAAGTCCAAGTAAATTATATCGACAGCATAATCAGCCAATAAGAAGTTCCGATACGAACACCACCACTCCCAATCCTACCCTACTCTGCAATGTGTATCTACTATATTAAACAGGTTAATATCATTTACTTTACTTTAATCGAATTTGTATACCGCCGGGGACTCAGGGCGGTGCACAGAAATATAAAAAACATATACAAAACAATACAATATATAACAGTTTAAAATGGAATTAAATCGGGATCTGTGCTAAAAATTTGAATTAAAAAGGTTAAAATCAATTAAAACTTTATCCATTAAAATTAAGCTAGGCCAGCTTCTTGAAACAGATGTGTCTTTAATGCCCGGTGGAAGAGGCATAGGTCCGTGATAGTATGAAGATCGGGGGGGTAGGTCGTTCCAGAGGGCAGGCCCCGCCACAGAGAAGGCTCTCCCCCTGGGGGCCACCTGTCGGCATTGTCCGGCGGATGGCACCCTGAGGAGGCTCACTCTGTGGGAGCGGACAGGTCTAAGGGAGGTATGTGGTAGGAGGTGGTCCCACAAGTAACCAGGTCCCATGCCATGGAGCGCTTTAAAGATGGTCACTAGCACTTTGCCTGTCTCAGTGACCAGTGACCTCATTTTTGGAACCAGGGGACAAAACTTCCTAGCTTAAATTTTAACCATCTCATGACTTATTAGTGAACTTAAAAAAAATCAGATTTCCAAAAAGCTGTTTGTAAAACATAAGGATATGTCATGGGCTTGTGAAGAGTTAAAACTCCATATATTTAAATATATATATTTATATATATATAAAATCTGGCAACAAGTGATTACATTAAACACTAATTCTGTTACAAATTTAGTAATATTAGTTCACTTCTGCACAAGATCTGATAAATTAGGGCTCTGCTCTGGTTTGATCAGAATAAGAGAATAACAGAGTTGGAAGGTAGCTAGGGAGTCTTCTAGTCTAAACCCCTGCTCAAGCAGGAAACCCTATACCATTTTAGACAAGTCCAAACTCAGCTGAATCACTTGAGACAGGATAGCCTTCTCTTAATTCAAATCCTTCCCTAATTCAAATTCTTATGGGTTTGCAGGATGCTAGGTTGATAATTATGCCCCACTATGCTACCCCTTTTTGGATTAGTATCCAGAGTGTGGGAGTTGTATAGCCAGAAACGTGTTTATTTCAACACTTCATTGTTACCCGCACAGTGTATCTGAATAGTTCAGTTTCTGTGTAGGGGTGTCTTTCTTGCAAGGGATCTTTTTAAAGAAGATTCTTCAGTTTGTCTATCCAACTCTCTGTCCCTTTTTTTAAACCTTCCTGTTTCTTCCCTTACTTTCACAATATATTATTTTTCCAACCTTTTGTTGTTGTTTCATCATGTATCAATTGAACTAAGTTTTACTTACTCATTCTCCCTCATTGATCCTTCCTGCAAATATTTTATAAGTTAGCATCTATCTAAACTCTGTCAAAGCATCTGTCAAACTGAAGGCCTTTGGGGTACTTAGATCTGGCCTGTGGGACCGCCACCCTGGAAACAGCGAAGGACCAGTCTACCGTGCTTCTGCCAGCAAAAACCTCCATTTTTGGCTGCCAGAGCCTCCTGCAACCCTCTGCCAGTGAAAACGGCGCTTGGGAGGGCTGCGTGCAGCCCTCCCAAGCGCCATTTTCATTGGCAGAGGGTTGCAGGAGGCCCTGGCAGCTGAAAACAGAGGCCGGGAGCCCATTTTCATTGGCAGAGTGCTCAGGCCACCACAGGCGCCCCCCAATTGCCCAGCTGGCCACTCCCACCCTGGTCCCGCCCACTCCATCCCAAGGCCAAGCACAACCCTGATGCGGCCCTCAATGAAGTCGAGTTTGACACCCCTGATCTAAACTGTAAATACCATAGGTCTGTGCGTTCTCCTTCCCCTCCTTTTTTTTTTTCTTTTGCCTCATAAGCAATGTTGCCTCACAGCAGAAAATTGTTATAGAGTTGCTCCTGCTGGTGGCTCATTCATTGTGGTCTTTGGCCAAGGACCCTTATTAGTGGAATGGCAAGCATTGGATAAATATGTGCCATCTGGAGTACTCTAAAGCATTAAATTTGTCTTCCAAACCATGCCAGTTTGGCTGTTCTCTGTTTGGAACACTAAAAACAGGCTCCTATTCTGAATGATTTACTTCTGGAAAGTTTTCAGGCAAGCCAACTCAGGAAATTTGCTCCAGGAAAAAAGGGATCCAAGAAAAAGGGAACATTTCATCTCTGGAGTGACTGGGACATAGCTACTACCTATAATTGCAATTGTTAAATATCCCCTGTAATGTATACTACGTATAACAATAATACAGCAGATATAGATGTTAAAGTTATATTGCCATAGATAAAGCTTGCTCTTCGTTGTAATGTTCTTTGTACAGCAATACTTAAATTCCTCAATTACAGACATGACACAGACTTCAATGTGTGCAGGGTCCGTATCAGATCATTGCTCTCATGCCCCTATCAGAAAATCCAGATCTGGACATGATCCTTCCCTTTTATTTTTATTTTGTAATATTTAATAGATTACACCATTCAGTCAGTCTTTGCTTTGTCCCTCAAGTTTCTTACAGGATCAGCTTGTTTCATGCTGCATTAACTTTAATGAGAGGTTTTCTTAAAGGAGCTGCAACTTTTTCCACCCCCACCCCCCAAACGTTTGGCAGAAAACAATTTTTAAAAATGCCAAGTTGCTTTAATGAAAACCGCCCACACAAAATTAAAAGCTCCCTTTTCAAATTCTTTTTGAAGCAGGTATAGCCTTACCTTTTTCACCTGGAGGTCATTTTGCATGCAAATAATTGTCCATGATTTGCATCTTTACCCCTTGCACCTTTGTCATTTATATTCTTTAATTATCATCCATTAAGGTGTGTACATATTTTCTGGTCACAAATCCTTCCCAAATATAAATCAGCTTCAATAAAGGAGAACATTTGTAGGGCAGAGTTGAAATGAAGAGTCTTTGGTGCTCTCTCTGAGCTTTCTTACAGATACTTCATTACCCAAATTAGGTAGCATCATCAGTGCTAGCAAGCTCAGAAAGCCCCAGAGACCTTCTCATAAAGCAGTTCATAGGTAAGCAAAACCAATATATAGATAGAGCAATTATGAATGAGCAAAGAGAACAGAACCATTACATCTCCTTCTGCTCAGCAATTTTCAGTTCATTCTTGGAAATGGCTAAGAAAAATTCATTCCATTCGTTTCTTGGGAGTTACTTATATTTAGTCTCTAGATGGGGAGGCCTTTGCTATCATGGGTGATTTCAGATTCAGAGAGTTCACTGCGCTTGAGGATTATACTTTTTGACCCTTCTTATCTTAATGTCTTACTGCTATGTGGCCTTCATGGTATGAAGGCATACCTTCAGTAGAAAAGATATTATAACCATAAAAGCAGGAAAAAGAAGAAGAAGAAGAAGAAGAAGAAGAAGAAGAAGAAGAAGAAGAAGAAGAAGAAGAAGAAGAAGAAGAAGAAGAAGAAGAAGAAGAAGAAGAAGAAGAAGAAGAAGAAGAAGAAGAAGAAGAAGAAGAAGAAGAAGAAGAAGAAGAAGAAGAAGTTAGGAGAAAGTGGGGAAGAAGAAAAATGATTAAAAGTGGAATTTGTGAGAGCCCAAGAAAAAATGGATAAAAGAGGAAGAGGAAAATAGTTGTATTAGTAGACTAAAGGGAATAGTAGTGTGATTGGTATTGCTAGGTAACTAATTAAGAAATAAATAAATAATAATATATTTTCTTTTTGTCCAAACATTTTTAATTGATTTTTACAATTTCATAGGAAAGGGGGAAGTGGTAAGGTATAATGATAACATTTTAGGACTTCCATGTCAGGGTCGGTGTTCGCCTCCGAGGCTTCATACAAATACATTTTTTTTAAAGATATATAGTGGTGAGAAATAAGCATATCATATTACATTTCATACATTCGATCATACTTTTTTTTTAAACATCCATCTTGGTTATAGTGAATTTCAAAACATAATTATTTTTGAGATCTGAGTCTCCTAGCAATAGCGGCTTATAAATAAATTATTATTATTATTATTATTATTATTATTATTATTATTATTATTATTATTATTATTATTATTTCTCCTTCTTTTCAATGGGCGGAGCCGCTGCTCCCCCTGTTCCCTCTTTTTCTTCTAGGAGTGGGGAGTGCTTTTTAAGAAAAGCCTCCACCTCTTCTACTAGAGTTTAATTCTAACTCTACCCTCTTCCCAGTATACCAGCAATTCCTCAAGCATCAACCACTTAAACCAGATTCCTTTTTTAAATAATTTTTTGGATAGGAAGGAGTATTTCCTCCTAATCTCACGAATTTTTTTTGGAATCTGCTTCAATATGGTAATTTCTTTGTCTTGAAATTTTAATGGGCCGCCCCGTTGAGCCCTCAGTATCTCATCCCTCGTAGACCTCCTTAAAAATTTAATATGAACTTCTCTTGGCACATCATTTATAATAAATTATAATATATTGTTAATTGTAGAAAACATTGAAAGAAATGCTCTCTATGTTAAAACATAATTAAAGGATATATATTGTTTATAGTAAAATAGACCAAGACAGAAATATGAAATGATAATTTGGTGTAATTTTTGAAGGGGCAATTGAAGATATTGTTTATGTATTAAGAAAAAATAAGTATAAAAAAGGGGGAAATAATGGAAGAAAGTGAAAACCAAGCTATAATGTAAAATGGATTATGTAAATGAGAGGATGCAAAAGTCAACACTTTGTGTAAATTTGTATTTAAAAAAATTTTTTTAAAACTTTGGATATTAAAAAAAAGGCATACCTTCAGTGACCTTTGTGAACTTTCTCCCAATCCAGGAACAAACTTGGTATCAACTGAAGGAAAAGAAAACCTATGCTCTCTTGATCTCTTTGATTTGCTGCAGTTCTCCAACCAAGTGGCCCAGGGAATGACTTTCTTGGCTTCAAAAAATGTGAGGACATTCTCCTGATGACGTATATCATCATCACCATCCTAAAAGGAGTTCAGGCCCCAAGCTTGATTTACAATACAATACAATAGCAGAGTTGGAAGGGACCTTGTAGGTCTTCTAGTCCAACCCCCTGCGTGGGCAGGAACCTTATACCATTTCAGACAAATGGCTATCCAAAATCTTCTTAAAGACTTCCAGGGTTGGGGCATTCACAACTTCTGGAGGCAAGCTGTTCCAGAGGTTAATTGTTCTAACTGTCAGGAAATTTCTCCTTAGTTCTAAGTTGCTTCTCTCCTTGATTAGTTTCCACCCATTGCTTCTTGTCCTGCCCCCAGGTGCCTTGGAGAATAGTTTGACTCCCTCTTCTTTGTGGCACCCTCTGAGATATCAGAACACTGCTATCATGTCTCCCCTGGTCCTTCTCTTCATCAAACTAGACATACCCTGCATTATCTGCCTACCAGGAAGGATTTTTTTTTGTTATTACATGGAATAATATACAGGTAGTCCTCAACTTACAACAGTTCATTTAGTGACCATTCAAAGTTACAGCAGCACTGACTTATGACAATCTTTCACACTTATGACCATTTTTCACAACTTATGACAATTTTTTCACACTTACGTCCATTTTTCACAACTTATGACAATTTTTCACAACGTATGACAATTTTTCACACTTATGACCATTTTTCACAACCTATGACCATTTTTCACAACCTATGACCATTTTTCATACTTATGACTATAGCAGCATCCCCATAGTCAAGTGACTTACATTCGGATGCTTGACAATTGGTTCATATTTATGACGGTTGCAGTGTCCCAGCGTCAGGTGATCATATTTTGCGATCTTCTGACAAGTGAAGTCAATGGGGTAGCCAGATTCACTTTTCATTTTTCATTTTCATTTTATTACATTTATATCCCGCCCTTCTCCACAGAGGACCCAGGGCGGCGCACAGGAAATTTAAAAAACATACACAATAGAAGATAGACAAATAATTTAAAATATATATTAAATAATCCCCAATCCTGTGCTAAAAACCAATTATTAAAAACCCAATTTAAAACTTTTCTAAAAGTCCCCATGGGAGGTTAGGCTAGGCCGGCTTGATGGAAAAAATATGTCTTTAAACATTTGCGGAAGAGGCGGAGGTCGGTGATGGTCCGGAGTTCAGGGGGTAGGTCGTTCCAAAGGGCAGGGCCCGCCACAGAGAAGGCTCTTCCCCTGGGTGTCGCCAGTCGGCATTGTCCGGCCGACGGCACCCTGAGAAGGCCCTCTCTGTGGGAGCGGATCGGTCTAAGGGATGTATGGGGCAGGAGACGGTCTCGCATATAACTAGGCCCCGAGCCATGGAGCGCTTTAAAGATGGTCGTCTTAACAACTTAACAACCATCTCACTAATTTAACAACTGCAGTAACCAATGCGGCAAGCAAAGTAATGAAATGAGGCAAAACTGACTAAGCAATATAAGTTCTCAGCTCATTGTGATCGTAAGTTGAGGTCTACCTGTACAACCCTATCAGTTCATAGTGCTGTGATTCCTGAGGCGATCCACGTATAATTTAAGAATGTGTTCTTAAAGAGTACACTATTTGGAAGTATTCTTTTGGATTGTGTCTTTAATCACACACAACTCTGTGTGGCTTTTGAGAACAATAGCCTCTGTGTGAGAGTGAATATATAGTCCTGTTAAAGATAATACGAACACTGTGTTCTCTCTTTTCTGACCAGCATAAAAAGAAGAAGTATATTGATTGATCAATTGGAAACATTTATATGGTTGCCCATTTAACATATAAACTTTGAGCATCCATTTGAAAATGTGTTTGCTTAGCGGTTATGGGAAGCAAGGAGTAATCTGACATAAGCATTAGCTGTAACAACCTCCATCCTTTCCAATGATAGCAACTGAAAGTGCCCTGTCTTATAATACACTCTCTTTGATTCTTTATTGTAGCAGAAGTTGGTCATTATATTCAACAGGAAATCTAGTGGTTAAGACACAGATTCTATAAAATAATAGGTCTTTCCCTCTCTTCCTATACAGAGTTTGTACGGGTGTTGTATGGCTGGGGGCACTGCCTATGTGTTACCCTAATAGCTCTGTCAATTTTTAAATAATGGATGCACTGAGATAGGAAAACCGTAACATTTAGAAGAAAGGAAAGAACAACCAAGTGTATTTGTATTATTTGATTTCTTTTAATGTCCACCTCCATATCAAGCGAAAAAGGCAATGGCAGAATTCAGAAAAATAACTTTGCAAGAGTTAATTCAAATAGTTAAATTAGCCAAACATATCCACACGTGATTCAATCTTTTGTAGATATATTGGCATCAGTAAATAAAAATTTTTTTTGCACAAAGTGTCCTAAATGACACTTTTTTTCATTACTATAGGTAATGGATTACTATAGCTTGCAGAAGGCATTCAAGACCATAATAAAGTTCCTCCATTCCCCATTACTCTAGATTGTATTAATTCCATTGGCCTAGAGCAGTGGTAGTCAACCTGATCCCTACCGCCCAGTAGTGGGCGTTCCAGCTTTCATAGTGGGCAGTAGGGGTTGTGTCCGATACTGAAGCACTTTCCTTTTTTAAAATTTAATTGACTTCCCTACTTTATAAATCACCATTACTGTGGAACCGGTGGGCAGTTAGAAAATTTTACTACTAACAGAGATACAAAAGTGGGCGGTAGGTATAAAAAGGTTGACTATCCCTGGCCTAGACTCTAGACCGATGATGGCGAACCTATGGCATGCCAGCCATCAGCTCTGGTGCACATGCGCTCACTGGCCAGCTGATTTTTTGCCCTTCCAGAGGGCCGGCAGAGGCCATTTTCACCCTCCCCAGGCTTCAGGGAATGAAGTTTTGGTTGGTTCGTTGGGCCTGTTTTTCAGCTTTCCCAGCCTCCAGAGGCTTCCCTGAAGCCTGAGGAAGGTGAAAAAAGGCCTCAACGGGCCAACTGGAAGTTCAGAAACGATCTGTTTCTGGCTCTCGGGGGGGGCAGGGGAGGCCGTTTTTGCCCTCCCCGGGCTTCAGAAAAGCCTCCAGAGCCTGGGGAGGGGTCATGCATGCATGCGCAGGTGGGCGGGGAGGATTTAATTGGTGTTGGCATGAGCGTGTGTGCAATTTTGGCATGCAGTAAGAAAAAAATCCGCCATCACTAGTCTAGACTATATAAAAACATTTGTAAATGCCATGTTGAAGACTTTTGACTGCCCTTGCACTGGCCAAATTGGCCTAAATCTGCCTTGCTGCTAATCAAATTATAGGATCAATAAATTGGAACACAGAGCTTGTGAGTTTCCTGTTCTACCTTAGGCAGGAAAGCTGTCTGAGTGATCCTGGGCCAATCAATCTCTCTCTTTGCCCAACTCACCTCACTGGGTGGTTGTTTTGAGGAAAATAGGAGGAGGAAGGAGTGTTACTGATTTATTTTTTAAAGGTAAAAACTAAATAAATAAAATGAGAAGAAAATCAATTTGCCCCTTTCCCCCCTTTTCCCCCCTCTCATTCTTAAATCCAGTGCATCCATCGAGATTTGGCAGCACGGAATGTGCTAGTGGCTGATGGACTAGTGGCCAAGATCTGTGACTTCGGCCTGGCTAGAGATATTGTGAATGACAGCAATTATGTGGTGAAGGGCAATGTAAGTAACTGGAATGAATCTATACATTTACATCCCATGAAGCTGAATCAAGCTCTAGTTTCACCTGGCTCTGAAATGCCTCTATTGATTGAGAGCAACTGTCTAAGCATCCTTCCGAGGTGTACCTGGACGCAGGGATCATCTGCATGCGCATCCGCAAAGAATGTGCTCTAATGTTTAACTTCTAAAGAGTCCAGGTGAGAATGCTAAGGGCTTCCTCCTGAGTTTAGACCATATCATTCCAGGCTCGCCTCCCAGTGAAATGGATGGCACCGGAGAGCATCTTTGAATGTGTCTACACAGTACAGAGCGATGTGTGGTCTTATGGCATCCTTCTCTGGGAGATATTCTCCCTAGGTAAGAGAAGAACATTTCTATATTTGTTTCTGTGCATATGCTTGCCTGTTTAAGCCTGCCTTTTCTATGCAGAAAGACTTTGTCAAAAATGCAGCTTTGGGATTCATGCCTGTGCATCCACATCATGATGCAAAAACATGAATTAGTGAATAACAGAGTTGGAAGAGACCTTGGAGGTTTTCTAGTCCAATCACCCGCACAAGCAGGAGACCCTATACCATTCTGAACAAATGGCTGACCAATTTCTTCTTAAAAACCTTCGAAGATGGAGCATCCATAGCTTCTGGAGGCAAGCCGTTCCAATGGTTAATGGTTCTCACTGTCAATAAATTTCTCCTTAGTTCAAGGCTGGTTCTCTCCTTGATTAGTTTCCATCCATTGCTTCTTGTCCTGTCTTCAGGTGCTCTGGAGAATAGGATGGCCCTCTCTTCTTTGTGGCAATTCCTCAAAATTGGGACACTGCTATCATGCTACCCCTAGTCCTTCTTTTCATTAAATAGAAATACCCAATTCCTACATATTATATGTTCTTCATGTTATAGCCTTCAGCCTGCTAATCATCTTTGTTGCTTTTCTCTGCACTTTTTCCAGTCTCAAAATATTTTTTATATTGTGGTGACCAAAAGTGGATGCAATGTTCCAAGTGTGGCCATACTAAGACTTTATAAAGTGGTACTTCATGTGATCTTAATTCTGTCCTTCTGTTAATGCAGCCTAGGATTGAATTGGCTTTTTTGGCAAGACTTACATGCTTGCATTGTATATAGAGATGTCAGTATATCAGAGCAGTTTTGGACTATATGTGTGCTATCATTCATTGTAGTCTTGGCTTGCTGCAAATAGCAGGAGACCCTTCATTTGTGAGGAGTTGAGAAAAGTTTTAGGACTGGAAGGCTTTTATAGCATTCATTTTAAAAAATTAACACCTTAAATCAGGATTATATATCCTATTGTTGGTGGGTTTTAATGAGCAAGATTTCAACACTTAAACCCTGATCCAAAAATTAAATACTTTTACTCTTAGGACAATCAGAAACGTTCATCTCCAAACACTAACCATGACCACTGCAAAGCCCAAGTAGGATGGGATGAAGAAATGTAGCCCCATGCCTGAAAATGCTTGTCCATTGTCTTCATACCTCTGTTTCCTCTGATTTTGCTCTCAAACTGCCTGCAAAGAATGACCAAGATGAAACTAGTTCCTAAGAAATGTTAGGTAGTTCTATAGGGAGCCTTCTGAAACTGCAGGGTCCTTCATCCATATGAGCATTATCCATTTTCTTGTGTTTATAGGAAGAAGTCCCTATCCTGGCGTGAAAGTGAATAATAAGTTTTATAGCTTTGTGAAACAAGGATATCACATGGGGAAGCCAGATTTTGCTCCAGATGATATGTAAGTAAAAGTACTGCAGCTCCAGGTATCCAAACCATTCATTCATTCATTCATTCATTCATTTGTTGGTTTGTTCATTTGTTTGTTCATTCATCTATTCATTTAAAAAAAAAATCTGAGGAAAGACTCATAGCCATCTTGGTTAGTTGTCTTTGGCAATACAATGGTACATCTACTCAGACGTACATTTCATTGAACTTAGTGGGCACCCATGGGAAATCTGGAATAGACGCTTTATGATACCCATCAATAATCTAATTGTTAATTTCCCATTCATTCATATTATTTTTCAAAGAAAACTCCGATGGGTCATAGAGCCTGAACCATGCCAAAGGAGGAATGAGATGGCACAATAGTGCCCAAGGAGATAAAAGATGCAAAATTATTGGCCAGTAACTGTCCAATCAGCTGTCACGTATTATCATGCAATTTGCTTCTGAAAGTATCAAACTCAGATTTTTCTTCCTTTCCCACTTCCCATGTCCAATACAGGTACAATATAATGACGGCATGCTGGAACCTGGAGCCCACTCAACGACCAACTTTCAGTCAAATCTGCACCTTAATTCAGAAACAGCTGGATGCCATTAAGGAACAGGTGAATGATTCATTTTACAAAATTCAAAAGCAAGAAGCTGGTTCAGCCAATATTGTTTTCACTTTTTTTTTCTTTTTTTTCATAAAAGTTGTCATTAAAGAAAAACCTCCAAAACACCTTATGCTTCTCCTTCAAACCTTATTCCCTCCATATACACCCAAACAGTGTCATTTATATGCACAGCACAATAAAAATAAGAAAGGTAAAACGATATAAACAACAACTTGGGTGCTCTGTGTAGATAAATATATAAATAATGTAACATTGACCCCAAGGCCAGAGCAAATGAATTTTAATGAATTTAAATTGAATTTACCTTTTTCAAAAGAACACATTTCAGACTCTGAAGTACATTTATATTTCTTTTTTTCTCTCTTTCTCTCCTCCTTCATATCATATGAAGGATTATAAAAACTTGCCTTGCCCCAGAGAAGAGGAAGACAGTGGATGTGAGCCTGCCAGCTACTTTGAAGAATCCTGTGAGTCAGGAGAAGCGGAGCAACCCCTTCTGAACAGCAACAATTATCAGTTTTGTTAGGGTGTGTGTTCTGGGCCTTCTGAATGATGAAATGCCAGCTGAGATTGGACTTGGGTTTCATGCAACCCCATCCCATTTTGAGGCTTTTTGCATCAGAAATCAAGACAATCATACGTAAGTCACAGATTGGGATTGTGCCTTGCACTGACAGCAGATTCCTAAATTCTCCATTCTACTTGAGTCTAACTACAGGCAGGAGGGCTTTATCACTGTTGACAGCTTAAGGTAGGCTATATAGGACGTTGACGAATCGGGGCAAATTTTGCAGAATGGAAGAGATTGTTAAGCGCAATCGCAGAAAACAAGGCTTAACAAAGCAGATGGACTCCTTTTCTTTTCTCTACACACCTTTCTGCTACAAGCTAACAAACCTATAAACTGTCATATGGGGGAGAAAAAAGAATTAGATTACCCACATTTTGAACCAGATGGGGGTTTTGTGGAGCAAGAACAGGGAACAGAAAGAAGTAGAGGCATCCCCATGGTAACCTGCTGTTCTACAGCCATTTCTTGCAGCGTAGGTGGGCAGACTGAAGTCCACAGCGAATAACCAAACCAAAAGGGGACATTGTTGGAAGAGAGGTGGGCCTTGGCAGTAGGAGGGATTGTTAAAGATAAGGAGGACCGTGGGAAGATTTCTCGAGACACATTGCATTCATCCCATCCTTGAAACAACCTCCAAACCTGGAAAAATAACCAAAATTGTACCATTTTGCCACTGAGTTTTGGCATGGGTTGAAAGGATGGGCCAAAAGTTGTCCACCCATCATAGAAAAGAAAAATGCTGGGCCTATAAGAAAGAAAATAAATCTAATTCTCATAAACTTTTTTTTTTAAGCTTCAAAGTAGCAACTCTATTTTTCTCTCATATGGCATTACCATTTCAGAACATGCAAATTACTTGTCATTGTTTTGCTATTTGAATATTATTACTGAAAGAAGGGAATATAAGACACTTACTGACCCTCTGTATTGAACTGGCATTAAACCCAATAAATTAATTACAGGTAGTTCTCAACTTTTGACCACAATTGAGTCCAGAATTTATGTCGCTAAGTGAGAAATGTGTTAAGTGAATTTTGCCCCATTTTACAACTTTTCTTGCCACATTTGTTAAATGAATCACTGCAGTAGTTAAATTAGTAACAGTTGTTCAGTGAATCTGGCTTCCCTCTGTCTTTGCTTTGCTCATCAGAGGTCGCAAAAGGGGATCACATGACTCTCGGACACTGCAACCATGATAACGGTGAACCGGTTGTAGAGGATCCGAATGTAAATCATGTGACCATGGGGGAATGCCGCAATGGTCATAAGTATGAAAAATGATCATGTCACTTTTCTCAGTGCCTTTTAACTTTGAACGGTCACTAAATGAAATGTTGTAAGTCGAGGACCACCTGTATTATGATTTTCTGTAAAAACCAGTCTGTTAGCTAAGATTAGATTTAGATATATGCTCACTTGTTAATGAGTACTTTATAACATTTATACTTTATACTTTGTTTCAAATCAGTTCAAAGGCTATTAACTTGTTTCCAAATGTATGTATTAAGATTGTTGCCTTTAAATTTACTGATTTTCAATGTTTTATCTATTAGATGGCAAAAAAGAGTAAGTGAAAATTATTTCGGGTCACATCTTTTTGACCCTGGAAGAATCAAAATGCGAAATTGCATATGTACATATGCATTAAACTTTAGAATAATTGGTAAAATGGAAGCTGTACTTTTCCTCTAGTTTCCACTTTATCAATTATTCTAGAGTTTAATGCATATATTGCACTATTAGCTTAATTTGACTACTAGATTAGTCTGGAAAATAGTGTCCATCTCTTGATGGATAGTTTATTTGATGGGAAGATGCCGCCACATAGTCTTCCCAACAGGTGTAAGGAGAATCTAATCCTTCACATAATACTAAATTAGAGTAATGTGAGGTTGTAAGAGTAAGAGTCTCTGAAATTGTAGCTCGGTGAATTTTGAGTTAAGAAGATGCAGCTATATTTTATCTTCATATTAGGTTATTGTAACATATTAGTCAGTAGGCAGCTTTTGAAGTCTTTATTGGAATCTCAGTTACACAACACAGCTGCTAAATTATGAACTGAAAGTGGCCATAAGAATTGTCTTGCCACGTCAATGAGCTACCAAACTGCCATTCCATTTCTGAATATCATTTAACGTGTTAAGTGTTTGTTTTTAAAGAGCTCAGCAGGATCAAGACGCTTACATGGCAAAATTCTAATATTATTTCAGTCAGGCTTTCTGCCGTATTAGATATAGTCTTTATTATTAGGTAGGATTTTTTTGATTCTATCATTCCTTATTCTGTGATTAAACTGATCTTTTAGTTTCTAGTATTTATCTGCCCTTTGCATTATTGAGAAAAAGCATAGTTACATAGTATTCTGTAAACTCAAGAGAGGAAAGAAAACTACTGGCAACATATAAGACTACTGACGTTAGGTATTTTTTCCAAGCTGTTTTTATAAATAAAGGATTTTTAAAATATCCTATTAAGAGGACAAATGGGCAATCGGTGTGGGACATTTAACAAGTATTTGTTTTACAGCATGCATTCCACACGGTATACCTGAAACACTGTGGTATCTATATGTATGACAGCTCATGCACACGTTGCTACAACAGATGTTTTACTATCTTTGAGCTGCACTTCTATTTGATAAGGCTGTGCAAAGCACCACTCTTTAGAATTGTAAAAGCAGAACAACTGTCTACCAAGTTCATGGAGCCCATAAAAAAGTTTACATTTTTTTTGTAAATTCTTTACAAAGTTCATGCATTCTTTTTCTATTTAAAAAGAGGCTCTCCTATCCTCCAATCTCTTCCAATTAGCACAGTCCTGTTTGTTTCCCACAGTGATGGCTTTAAACTTGTAGGAGACCCAAACAGCTCCAAATAACTGTTAATAATTTAACCACTGTTTAATAATTGCTCTTTTTAATAATTTTTACACAGATTTTATGTAAAAGATTATTCACTTTGCTAAGCAATCACCCCTGAAGCTCACACAAATGAAAGGGAATATTCATTTAGCCACTTAGCCAAAGTTGTCTTTATGTAAACTACAAAGGAATTGTAATTTACAGGACACATGTTTTATTTACTGCACAAAACTCCAGGTAACAGAAATTACCAATGCTCAGTAATTGCCAAATTGTTATTTAAAAAAATTAACTGCCATTTCAAGTATCTTAATGTTAACAATTGCATAAATGTGAATTTATTTGTAATTCAACTATCATGAAAAATAAATCAATTTGATCAAGTAACTAACTTGCAGTCTCTTTTTTAAAAAAAAACTATTTTTCCCATGTAAACATTTTATTACTCTTATCATTCCTTATTCTGTGATTAAACTGATCTTTTAGTTTCTAGTATTTATCTGCCCTTTGCATTACTGAGAAAAAGCATTAAGCTAAAAGGCTGATTTTTACAAATTCCCAATAATAAATACCAGATTATATGAATTGCAGCACTAGTTATGTTAATTAAGTTAATTGTGTTAAGAAACAAACTCCAGCAACTTAATTGTCTGATTCTATAAACTGTTGCATAATATAACTCTGTTTAATGTGGCTACTAAGATTGGGGGAGGGGGGGAGAGAGAAAGCCTGTCATTTTTTGGTTTCGTGATGGAATTTTTATGTTTGGTGATATGATAAAGTTTTGTATTGGATTGTTATTTGTTTACCTGTTAGCCACCCAGAGTTACTTTATATAACATGAGCAGTCATACAGATCATTTAAATAACCAAGCATATAGAAAGCATTATTCTATCCTGAATGTTTTATGCACTGGTAAAGCCCCCTCTGCTGTTTGAGCAGTGAGAAGGGAAATAGTTCAGTACTACAAGAATGGAATGATTAATGGGTGAAACTTAGAAAATGGTTTCTTTAGTTTAGAAACCACTGAAATTAATAAAACTATTTCAGATAGACACAATAAAACAAAACTGTAGAATAAAAGCACATTTAATTTTTTGAATGAGAGAAAAAATAGAAGTATAAGCAGTATGCATGGCCTGTGAAACTAGATCTGCAAATCATTTCTGGAGTGTAATTAACCTGTCATAATAAATGAGATTTGCAAAATCTAATTGAATATTAAAAATAGATACAAATCGTTCATATTCTGTTTTTATCCTTCATAACATCTAAATGAGTTCAGATTATAAAGTTAAGAAAACAAAACATGCATTTATGCTGGCTCAAATTACCCAATCTTTAAGTGTTATAATGAAAGCAATTTAAATTCATCACCAATGCATTCTGTAGGGTTGTTTTCAAAGACAATAAAATATTAATACTGTTTCAACACATCAAAAATTAATCTTTTCCATGCAAACATTTGATAAAACACTTCCACCATATGGATTGGTAACTCTATTCTTTAGCAACCAGAATGAGGTGTCTTTCCCTGCACCTTTCAAACTCCTGAAGCTACAAAATAAGGAAAACTCATTTGTCCAAACAATTTTACTCTCCAACACAGGAAGAGATAATTTATTAAAGTTTACCACTGTCTTAAAAACTGTATTTCATAAATTAGCATTTTAAACAGTCATAAGTTTTGCTTAGAACTTATTAAAGTTTCTTTTTGTTGTTGTTTTTACAGCACAGAACACACTAGAACTCTTCACAGAAGAGAGTTTTAAATCCACACCACAAATCTGAAGAAAACATAGTGGAAAATGTTTCCCCACATTTCAGTGGTAGCAGATTTTTTTTTTGTAGATTTATGGATGGCTAAGAATGAACACAAATCAGTGAACAGTGTAGAGCTTACATATCATGGCTCAGCATATTACACAGGAAAAACAATATAATCATTGACTATGACAGTATGAACTCAATACAAGTCAGATTTATAACACTGGAATAGTGGAGTATGTAGTGGTTTCCAAGTGGCCCTTAAAGGTAAGTGTTATCTTGCATGCCTAACAATTTTAGCCATAGAAATAATTAGAAAAAACATCCGATTGTATTCATGGAACGCAACCATTATTCCACAAATATATTTAGTAGCATCTGTGGTCAGAGGAATAAACAATTAAGTCCATTAACTGGATTATAAAGTAAAGTGCCTGAATATCCCCACCTGACCATTAGCCCACATCCTTTATCCAAAACCTATAAACCCCTGAAGAACCTTTGAAATGACCATGCTAGTCAGGGCAATGATGCTTCTAGCAGCTCCTAACTTAATATGCAAGCCAGTTTAGCTTTCAACCATTAAATAATGTGTGGTTTTGTCAGATTGATGCAGAACAAGCTGAAGAAGCAGATAAACTCTCACGCCACCAATGCCAAGTCAAACTTCAAGTCTTTTCAGAATAGAAACGTAAAGATCTAGGTTCCAAATATTCTTCAATCTATAATGGCCACTTCAGAATATTGGAGCAGTCATACATGTTTTATGCTGGGTTATTCCCCCCACTTTTATGCATTTCCAGCAACATGCGCACTTTTAAAAAAGTGATGTTCTGTATATGTTTTCTTTCTCTTGTCAGCAATAGAAAATTCTTCTGTCTTTGAACAATTATCCTGGGTTTCTTCTAGGTTTACCCAGCCTCTTGAAAAGAGAAATTTGTTCTTCAATAGCAATCTGTCTACAGATCAGAAGCCCAATCAATAGATCATGACTCTTAGCTCTGTGCTGAATTGGAACTTTCTGTAACAAACTGCTTAGCCATTATGTATGATTCAGGGATGATCATCTCACAATACATTAGACAACACCTTCTTCTTCTTCTTGTATCTCATCTTCATCCATTTCTGTCTTGATCTGGGCAACACCGAGACGATATAGATTGTCCCGGATTACAACCTCACCAGGTTGGCAGCTTTGAACAATTTCGTGGATCTGCCTGTTCACAACCTCACGACTGGAGAGGAAATCTATCAAACGATTGTAGAGATAATAGTGGGTTGCACTGTCAAATGCTATAGGGTTTTGGCGGACATTACTGGTTTTGCTGTCATTGATAGCTGTAATGATAGCACCGTAGGGCTCCAATTCCCGGCACAAAGAGAGGGAGCGGTGTCGAGCCAGTGGATCACTTTGAGTCTTCTGCTCTGTCCCAGTGTGAACTACAAAGCGAGATGTTGATTTAGTGATTGGATGCTCAACAGAATGTTCATCAGTGGTTGTATCCACATTGTAGTGCCTATCAAGGAGTTCTGGGCAGGACACATACTGATGGAGGGGGAAAAGCAAGACAAAAGTGATGTATGCATTAGAAAAGTTGCCTTAGCAATAAGAAAAATATGAACATAATTCAAAATAATCCAATAGAAAGCACAACAGATTTATACTCAAGTTCAAAACTGTTTGGCTGAAGACTCTTTGAATAACCTGTACATTCTCATACCATGTGTACTTCTATAAAATTGGAAGAGTAACTGACCATTCCTAAGAAGGATATTTCAACCAAGCAGTCAAGAACAAATGACATAAATACACATCTTGAATATATGAATTAAATGATGTAATTTTTAAAACTTGGAATTATATTTATATAGCTTTTTTTTTTTGCAAAGTACATTGAAAAAGAAAGAGGCAATGACCCCAAATTTTCAGATGGAAGAAGAAGACACTATAATGATCATCCCTAAAAATATTCCTTCATGATTAGTGATTAAGGAAAATGTATCAACCTGTTTTCTCATTGTTATCAATATATTGCTTATTCCAATACTATGTTCTAAATAAATGGGAGTAAGTACTGTCGAAGGAGCAGCACAGATAATCTAATACCATAACTTTTAGAGAACATCATTTAGAGAATTATTATTAAAGTAATCAACAGATTTAAATCAGCCACGATTCTGTCAAAGAAACAGAAAAAATATGCATGATAACTATTCCAGATATATCAAGGAGTTTAATCTTCAAAGAAAAAGAGGGCAACTAACCCTTAAAGGCTCCATAGGGTCAGAGAAGCAGCCCTGGTTTCTTCCCCACATCTGAGCAGTCAAGTCAGGATAACAGATATCCGCACACAATGCTACGGAAGTTGCCATATCTACTACATAGACTGGTGGCCAGTGACGTGAAGAAGTTAGTAGATCCACATGGTCTCGGGGACTTTCCCCTCTGACAATATATTTTGAACCACATACAACCTGTAAAGAAAAAAAAAGATGAAGATCATAGAACAGAGATGGCGAACCTACGGCACGCGTGCCACAGGTGGCACGCGGAGCCATTCAGCAGGGCATGCAAGGCGTTGCCCTGTTAGCTGGCCAGCGTGCATGTATGCGCTGGCCAGCTGATTCAGCCATTTTTAAAGCCATTTTTCGCCCTCCCCAGGCTTTATAGGAGGCTGGGGAGGGCGAAAACAGCCCTCCAGAGGCTTTAGGGAAGCTCCTGAAGCCTCCGGAGGGCCTCCAGGGGGGCTCTTTTTGCCATCCCCAGGCTCCTTTAAAGCCTCTGGAGCCTGGGGACGCCAAAAAAAGCATGTAAAAAATAGGGGGGAGCACCTATCATGCATGCATGCACACTGGGGGGGCGAATTGCATTATGGGTGTGGCACACAGGCGCACAACGTCCCTGCACTCACCCCTCTTATGGCACGCAAGCCTAAAATGGTTCGCCATCACTGTCATAGAACAACAAAAGGACCTGGGGACAAACCCTCACTCAGTTTCCAAAGGTAATCCTGATAATTTAGACATGTAATTCAAGCTTTAGAACACTCAATGTAATTTTCATCACATAGAAGCTTATTCCTTTACACTTTGTAAAAACTATACTAGTACAACTTACAAATAATCTTTTTCTAGGCAAGCGTCATATTATATCAAAATACTATTAATATCAAATAGTGATAGAAGAGATCCATTAATACGCTAATGTACTTGGGTAAAACAGAAAATATATGATTTGTTAAAATACATTCATATTTTATACTTTTATGCTTTTATATTTTCAGGTAGAAAGATGTGATGGGAGCAAGGATAGAATGGAAGAATGACAATACAACGAATGTCCGTTTTAAACTAGATTTTGTTAATTTTCTTTTTCCTTTTCCCTTCTCTCCAGACTTATTTTGCTTACTTATAACACTGTTCACTCCTGGAACAACACAAAAGTATGTGTCCATGCCTGTTTCACTATCCTTAAAAGTACATTTTCGACTATAGGAATCATCCATACCTATTCTGAAATGACATATTAGTAAGAAATGGGCACTAAGGAGAAAATGTGATTTGTTTCAAACTCACATTAAAACAATCCCATTCAACATATTCATTAAAACAGGGGTCTCCAACCTTTGCAACTTTAAGTCTGAAGGACTTCAGCTCCCAGACTTCTCCTGGAGAATTCTGGGAGCTGAAGTCCTTCAGACTTAAAGTTGCAAAGGTTGGAGACCCCTACATTAAAACATGTGAAATTGATTTTGTTTCATTTCACTAAAACTCATGTGGCTTCCAGGGTTTTTGTTTCTCTCTCTCTCTCTTTTTCCCCCTATGAGCACAGAAAACACAGGGACCTTGGGAGCAGCAGCTGCTATTACTTTGTTTTATATTTCAGGGTTAAAAAAGAAGGATAGTAGCCCAAACTAAATGAAAATTACCAACCAAATCACAGAAAATTCAATCAAGGAAACCTTTATAACAAAATGGAAAACCTTCAAATAAAACCCCAAAAGGAACAATGAGAAAACAGATGTGCAGTCTTGTAATTTCTTTACAAAAACAAACAGCAGTTAAAAATAAACAACATGCCCTTCCATCATCATATCTCTCCTACAAGCGTTTACTAATGTAAACATTTATTCTTAAATACTGGTGCTTAAAAAAATATTGACCAATTATTTGCAGGCAACAGCCTTTTCTTTTTCTTGTAGCTTTCCTGTTAGGCCTGGCCTAACTCTACCTAGCCTTTAGCCTGAAATTAAATTGTTTTAATTGGTTTTTAAGGGAAATAGTTTTAATTTATTGTAAATTTTAGCACAGGGTTAATAATTTAATTTGATTTTAAATTTTGTACATTGTCATGTTTATATATGGTTTTTTTAATTTCCTGTGCACCGCCCCGAGTTCCTTTTGGGAAAGGGAGCGGTATATAAGTTTAATAAATGAATAAATGAAATGAGGCCCAAATCTAAGGAAGCAATTGGCATTCTTCCTGATATATGTAGTCTTAGGAACATTAGCAATATATGTGTGAAGCAAGCATGTGAAGTATCCCTTTGCATTACCTATCTACAAAACACATTTTGTGAACCCACCCTTTCATCCCCATGAACTCTAGCTTCTGAATATCAAAGCTTTATAAAAAAAATACCACAATGACTGTAGGGCAGAATAGCAGTTATGCAGCTGTGATCAGCATTCTGCTTGGCTGGGTGCACAGTTCCATTTTTCTGTTTCATACTTTATCTAAGATGCCATGCCAACTAATCTAGTTTAAACCAACAACAGGGACATGACTGGTTCCTGCTGCTACACTGACTAGACTGAGGGGGGGGGGGGGGACGACGACTAGCCACATCTTGAGTCACAAAACTACAGCCCATCTCAGAACTAAAGAACAGCTGGAACGCTCAAAACTAAGGCTCTTCAACATTCTTCCATGTTCCCAATACAACAGTGGTTTTGGCTTCAGGCTTTCAACAAAACTTCTAAACTACACCGGTTTGTTTCCAATCTTGGAGTATTCACAGTGGACATTTTCATTATGAACACCTTTACATATTAGTATCCCTTTTTTTTTTTTTTTTGACAGTCTCACCTGATGTGGACACACTTTGTAGATTTTCCCTCCTGTTAGGAATTCTGGAGGCTGACTTATTTGTGTCCCATTCTGTACAAAATCATAAAGAGCCAGAAGAGAAAGACAGAGCTGTTCCTAAGAAACAAAGAGAAAATAGAGACGGCTGAGTTTTTCAAACAGTCATAGCTTACAAATAGCCATCAGCATGCAGAGTGGAGGATAGAGGCAGAAAGGTTAGGAAGACAAAATGTGGCACAACTGCTGGTCATCTAGCAGAGGTGATTAAGCAGTGGTCCACAGGGCTTCAGAGTGCCACAAAAATTGGGCAGCTTTATGCTGAAATGCACTTCATTATTAATCATTTGTGAAATTAAAATCATTTCATTTTACAGATTTAATAAACATAGAAAGGACCCATGATTGCACAGTGGTTAGAATGCAGTATTTCAGTTTGACTCTACCCACAACCTGGAATTTTATCCTGATGGGGCTCAAGGTTGACTCAGCCTTCCATCCTTCAGAGGTCAGTAAAATGGGGACCCAGATTGTTGGGGGGAATATGCTGACATTATAAACTGCTCAGAGAACAGAGAGACTGTAAAGCATTGTGAAGTGGTATATAAGTCCAAGTGCTATTGCTGCTATTATAGAAAGAGGGACATTACATTATGCAGGCATTGGATAGAAGTAGTGCTTCTTTTAAAAGCGAAGTATGGCTCTATGCTTGAAGAACACCTTGATTACCTTGGAGTCCCCCTCCTCCCAAGGAATGCTGCACTGTGTCAGGAAATTCTGCAGTTCTTCCTCGCCGTAGGAAGCAATCTGTTCCACTTTACAAATTTCATCCTGAATCAGCCTCAGTAGAACACTTGCATTACCTGAAAACGCAGGATACAATTCTCAGTAACTGCGCACCCCCAGATCAGCTTCATTTCCACAAGGGAGGACACAGCCTTAATCCCATGTCTGAAGGCCATGTCTATATCATGTTCATCAATCAGAATTCAGAGAAATAAAACCATGTCTAATATAAACACTGGAAGCGCTATTACGAGCATGAAAGCGTTGCTTTAAAAGCTGTTCCTACACTGATATTCCACAGGAAAAAGGTAACTATCACATATTTATCCCTACGCAGCCCAGTACATGCATATCTGCGGGTAGTGTGCAATGTAAGATGGCACAGTCTCATTAAGGCACACTCCTTTACAGCAAAGCATCCTGACTTTTTAATCTTAGTGCCACTTTGGACACCATCAACACTACTGCTTAAAAAAATAAACAAGACAAGAATGTTGATTGTCACCTGGGATTACATGTGATTCAAGATTCTTCTCCCTTTCTGTGTTGACTACTATGGTGCTCCTCATTAGTGGTGGAAAGAAGGGAGCTATGATGGAGGCATCAAACTTTGTGATAGGTATACTGGAAGGAAAGGCCACTTGTTCTATGACTTCTGTCTCCATGGTTGACCAAAAATCTTCCACATTTACCTCACTAGATGCCAAGAATTCTGGCCAGGTAAACTAGCATTGAAAAAAGGAGGAAAGAAAAGTATCAATGTTTAATTTTTTACTGTACATATCATTTTAATCTTTCCCAAGAAACTGTTACCGCTTTTTTTTTGTTCTTTCATTGTTGGCATTGCTTTTTATTTAAAAGAGAGTGTTAACAGTGTTAAAACCAACACATCAATTTTGCTGAAATAAAAAAGGCCCACTTTTGTAGATTCTATAGTAGAAGGATGAAAATGTTTGAACAAAATATGCACATCATCATTAACAAACAAGTGCAGCTTTGAAAATAATGCATTCCTGGTCTACCTCAATGTTTTTCAGTGACAAAACACTTTCCATGTTCCTCTGAGCTATTTCAACTTTTGGTGCAATGCCACAGACACCGCAGATCATATCATTGTAGTCTCGGACAGTGAGACACTCAAAGGCCCAGTATCCATTGCACAGCAGTTCCTCAAGCTGATTCCCCTCTTCAGTGCTCAGATTTCTCTCTGAGGAAGTAGTGGGGAGGGGACGGGGGGGGGGGGGAACAAATGAGAATAATTTCTGTCAAGAAGGCTCATGTTTTGAACTTTTGCTTCAAATAGAGAGAATCACAGACATTAGTTTAATTATAACTTGCTGATTGATTAAGATTTATGATTTATTGGATTTATATGCCGCCTTCTCCCAAAGGACTCAGGGCAGCGCACAACATAAAAACACATATTACAAAAGTTAAAAAAAAAGATTAAATAGTAAATCCAATAACCAATTGACAATTTACAATTACATTTAAAATTAAATTAAAAATGAACAATTAAAATTAATAGTTTATTTTACTCAGGCCAGGCCGGCTTGTTGGAAAAGCCAGCTTTTTAGGGCGCGCTGGAAGGGAGTGAGGTCGGGAATTATGCGAAGCTCCGGGGGTAGCTCATTCCAAAGGGAAGGCGCTCCCACAGAGAAGGCTCTCCCCTTGTGGGTCGCCAGAAGGCTCTCCCCCTGGGGGTCAACTTGCTCAGACTCAACACTGCTTACTCATCCGATAAATTAGAATATTTAAGCTTGTATTGGTTTTTCAAGATGACAAGGATAGTACTGATCATTCACTCAGGTCAGGAACCCAGGCTACAATGCTCTAACAATTATTTGAAAGATATGCCTGAACCACAGGCAAGCCAGTAACTTTCAGTAACTTTCATATCCCGCTCTTAGAACAAGCAAGGAAAAACTGCTTCAAGGAAGAAAGTTTTACATTTCAGTAATTCTCTTTTCAAGGTTCACAGATTATCCTAAGAAATAAGACTTCCATAATATTATATATTCTGATTTAACTGGCCATGCACAGTTATAGCCTGCAACTCTTTGCACCCAGCAGTCACAGTATGAAGGTATTCTGTCTTAAATTATAATCATCACCAACCATCTGTATTAAATACTAACTTTCTCACTTGGTTAAACAATTTTTTTTTTGCAATTTCTCCATTCCCCTATTCAACCAAAGATTCATATCAGCCGTTAAAACAGTTTTATATTTTAAGGATTGTTCCTTGTTCTTGAAAGTTGAAATATTAAATGGCAGTTATATCACAACCTCTGGATTATTTTTTAAGCGGTTCTTTTCTCAAAATCATCAAACAATAGATTCGGTTGGAAAAGCTATCTATATTAAACTTCACTTAGAGCAAAATTAATGTATTACAAAGTAATGTGTGAAAGCAAAGGCAGAAAAAAGATTTAGTATGAATACCTGTGTGTTCCTGCACAGTTTCCAAAATCTTGCTAATTGTCACTTTAGGATCCTCACCAAGTTTTATATGGTTTCTTATTGTAAACAGAAGGTCTAGGCTCACTAAAAGCTTATTACCAATATTAAACAAACCTATAATTGAAAAACAGAACAGTTGCTATTATGGATTTGAAAAAGCTGCACAGACCATAAAATAACGCGATCTCAAACTCCGAGTTAATAAATTAAAAAGGCACAACCCAATGTCACTAGGGAAATAAAGGAAGAAAATGGACACCCTAAAAGTATTCTGCCCCTCAAAGCTTCCAATTTTATAAAAGCCTCCCTGCTTTTAACTCACCAGTGTAGATATCACTGAAGCTGTGAAGGGCCAAGCACTGCACATTCACACACACCTTGAGCTGGGCGGTGACGACTTGCAGCCGATTAGCTGTTAACAGCCAGCATTCCTGAGGGCCTGCAAGAGAGCTATGGAAACAGAAGAGAAAAATGTATATTGACCCATGAAACACATGGAAGAGGGGTCTTTCTATAATGCTTAACTATGTAGAAGTAAAATCAAAGCATTTTCAAAGTAGCTATTTTCCTGATGAGGCAGGCAAGGCTATGTACTGTTGGAACACAGTTCCCTTCAGTCCCACTAAGGTAAAACTAATCTTGATTCCTAAATGTATATAATTTTGTGGCAATGCTGTACAGCTAGGCCTTTTTTATTCCCCCGTTTTAACAATCTTGGAATTTTCAGGCAGCCTACCACCACAACCCCATTCAAACAATAACCATGGCCAATCCTGCAGAATTTCTGGTATCAGCCAAGCCTCTTTAGATACAGCTGCCTGCTAAATCTCAACTAAACACAGTTAAGTAACCATCTATCTGCGTTTCCTCCTGGCAATCTAAAGTGGAAATGGTTCATTCAAGGTACAAGAACCTAGGGCCTCAGATTAATATTATATATCTGAAAGGTTAGGGTTAAAAGACAAGAATTTCAGGAAGAGCTCTATTTTCAAATAAGACACCTATATATAGTTGTCTTGAGGATCACAGAGCTCTTATCTGTTTCTTCATACTTTTTTAACATTTAAGGGTGGAGGTTTGCCTCTTTTACTCCCTGTTTTGATAACCATCAGCCTTTTGATCAGCTTGGGGGAAAAACCAGCATCTCATCCCGCTAATGCAGTTGAAGAGGGAAATTGCAAAATGGCAGACAATCAGATACTAAAATTATCTTCTATTCCTTTCTGAAGAAAAGTGATATGTACCTCATTGACATAATGCCTGTTCAGATTATATTTCCTGTACTGTGATTATACGGCTCTTAAAAGCTTTCTGAATCTCAATTAACAAAATTAGACTAGCCAGGTAATTTTCTCAACTACAGGATAAAAAAAAAGATTTAATCGGGTTCTGGGATGAAAACTTGGGGAAAAGAGCAAATAAACATAATAACCTATTATTGACGGGTATGGACAAGTAGTTCTTCTAACAGTTTCATTTCATTTCAGTCATTAATGTGACAAAAATACAAATGCAACAGCCATCTTTTCTAAGTTTCATTGTGGAGAATTTTCAAAAGGAAATGTACCATGGTAAGGTTCAGAAGAGTGGCAATAATTGTAATTTCACTTACTTTGGCCCTCCTTTGAATAAAGGGCTGTTACAGAGAAGGCATTGGGAAGAAGGAAACTCATAATAGTTTGACCAGGAAGTCTGCTCAATGGTAACCGTTTCTTCGTTCATATTAGATAGGATGAGCCGTGAGCTATTGAGCTCATGAATCAGTGCAAAAACATCTGAGAGTTCAGATTCATTCTCAGGGATCTGAATTACTTTGCGTAGAAGTTGCAGAGTGGACTGGCGCTGGATCTCTTTTTGAGACTGAATTAGAGGCTCATTGGTATTCAGTACATGTGCAGGGCTAGAAGTTACTTCCTACAAAAAAACATATTATCTTAATTATCTGTCAAGCCACTTGTTAATAATTATCTTACTCTTGGAGGGGTAATTTCTGCCATCTTTCTGATGTTTAGAGAAAAACGCTAATGGATACAAAATACAGTCAAGCCACTGGCAGTGGTGCAAAAAATGATACTGGAATAACAAAAACCATTTATCACAATTAAATTTATTTTATTTAGTTGGAAGACTTAGTGTACTAGATCTCAGGCTGTATGCTTGATAAAGAGAGGGAACTAATTATTGTGCTATACTGTGGCTATATCAATTTCCTTCCCCTTCAAGGAAAACTAGTTAAAAAAGTAAATTAAGAAAGATAAGATTTTAAATCCAGTTGCTGGAAAATCAGAATGTCCTTACAACCACACTGCTACTGAATTCCCAATTCCTGTTAGCCCAAGGTAAAAAGACTTCACAAACTGAAAGGCTTCAGTAGAGTGTCTGAAAACACTCAGTATTAGACCATTTTGTCAATGATCTGTATTTTGTCGCAGATTTCTTAACTTATGTAATGAAAAATCAAAATGAGTCTCTGGAAATATTTAAATAAAAGAGGTATGCTGGTAGGAAAAGTTCAAAGGTGAAATAGCTCACATACAAGTATAAATCCTAAATATAAGTAGTCCTCAACTCACAACAGTTCATTTAATGACTGTTCAAAGTTACAACAGCACTGAAAAATGTGACTTATGGCTGTTTTTCCACACTTCTGACCTTTGCATTATCCCCTGTGGTCACATGACTAAAATCCAGATGCTTGGCAACTGGCTCATATTTATGACGGTCACAGTGTTCCATAGTCATGAGATCACCTTTTGCATCCTTCTGACAAGCAAAATTAATGAGGAAGCTAGATTCTCTTAACAACTGTGTTAGTAATATAACAACCACAGTGATTCATTTAACAACTGTGGCAAGAAAAGTCATAAAATGGGGCAAAACTCATTTAACAAATGTCTCACTTAGCAACAGAAATGTTGGGCTCAATTGCAATGATAAGTTGAGGGCTACCTGTGCATGGTCACCTTTCACTGTTCACAATGATTCCTATTACAATAAATTGCAAATTTCCATTCAATTTGTGGTTGGGGATGGAGGCAGAAATATCTCTATTAAATCAGTAATTTCTCAGCATTATCCATCTGATTCTTTCTGTCAATTATTATTTTAAAAGGACAGAATTCCAAACCAACAAAATTAGCAGAACATCAAGTCGCATGGGCACAATTAGTCTGAGAAATGCATTACATATTTTTAGCCATAAACGATACGCCATCAAAGAAGATATCATTAAAAATAGAGGTGATAGCGGTGATAGATAGAGGTGATAGCCGAGGCGGCAGTTGAGACCCCCAGACTGGTAGTCATGGGGGACTTTAACTTGCCGTTGGCGGGTGAAGCCTCTGGAGTAGCTCGGGAGTTCATGGCCTCCATGATGGCCATGGACCTGACCCAGGTAGTTTTAGGCCCTACTCACGAGGGGGGAAACACGCTGGATTTGATCTTTGTCTCGGGACAGTGGAGTTGTGATCTGGGAATAGGGGATTTAGTCATCACTCCCTTGTCATGGACAGATCACGCTCTCCTTCGGCTGGACTTTCCAATCGCTTCACCTCACCGCGGGGAGGCGGAACCGGATACTCTTAGATGGTTCCGCCCCAGGCTTCTAATGGACCCGGAAAGGTTCCAGAGGGAGCTTGGGCCAATTCCTGTGACCCTGCCTCGCGACTCAACTGAGGACCTAGTGGCCGCATGGTTAAGTGCGGCCGCAGGGGCCTTGGACCGAGTCGCGCCTTTGCGGCCTCTCTTGCGGCGTCGAACCACCCAGGCTCCCTGGTTTACTGAGGAGCTTTGGGGGATGAAGCGCCACAAGAGACGCCTAGAGAGCAGATGGAGATCCTCTCGCTCCGAAGCCGACCGAACACTAGTGAGAACCCATATTAGGGCTTACTTAGTGGCGATAAGGGTGGCCAAACGTGAGTATTGTGCCACCCTTATTGCATCCGCAGATAATCGCCCTGCCGCCCTGTTTGGGGTGACCCGCTCCCTCCTTCACCAGAGGCCGCGGGAAGCCCCTCTACAAGGGCGAGCAGAGGAATTTGGGATTTATCTGCAGGAGAAAATCACTCGGATTCGGAATGAGCTACCCTCCATCGACAGTGGTCCTGTGGGATTGTCCGAGACTAGTCTTGAGGTTCCTTCTTGGGAGGAGTTTGACTTTGTTACCACCGAGGATATGGACAGGTTGTCAAGGAAACTTAGGGCGACCACATGTTTATTGGACCCGTGTCCCTCCTGGCTTGTACTGGCATCCTGGGAGACGACACGAGGCTGGCTCCAGGGCATTGTCAACGCATCTTTGAGTGAGGGGTTCCTACCTGCCGTCTTGAAAGAGGCGGTAGTGAGGCCCCTCCTCAGGAAGCCGTCCCTGGACCCAGCATTATTAGAGAACTATCGTCCGGTCTCCAACCTTCACTTTTTGGTGAAGGTTGTTGAGAGTGTGGTAGCCCAACAGTTCCCGCGACACCTGGAGGAAGTTGATTATCTAGACCCGCGCCAGTCCGGCTTCCGACCCGGTCACAGCATCGAGACGGCATTGGTCGCGTTGGTTGATGATCTCTGGAGGGCGCGGGATAGAGGTTATTCCTCTATCCTAGTCCTATTAGACCTCTCGGCGGCTTTTGATACCATCGACCATGGTATCCTATTGCGCCGACTGGGGGGGTTGGGGCTGGGAGGCACCGTTCTGCGGTCGCAATATGTGTTGACGGGAGGGCAGAGGTCGACCTCGAGGCCCCTCTTATGCGGGGTTCCTCAGGGGTCGGTCCTCTCGCCCCTCCTTTTCAACACATATATGAAGCCGCTGGGTGAGATCATCCGTGGTTTGGGGTGGAGTACCATCTGTACGCTGACGACACTCAGCTGTACATATCCACCCCAGACCACCCCAACGATGCCGCCGAAGTGCTGCCCCGGTGTTTGGAGACCGTACGGATCTGGATGGGTGGTAACAAACTCAACCTCAACCCTGCCAAGACTGAGTGGCTATGGTTTCCGGCACCCCGGTTCAGCCAGATTACTCCAACTCTGGCCATTGGGGGCGAAACACTGGCCCCCGTGGAGAGGGCGCGCAATTTGGGTATCCTCCTGGATTCCCGGCTGTCCATGGAAGACCATGTGGCGGCCGTGGCCAGGGGGGCGTTTCATCAGGTATGCCTGATGCGCCAATTGCGCCCCTTACTGGACCGGGCTGCCCTTCGCACAGTCACTCAAGCTCTCGTGACGTCCCGACTCGACTACTGTAATGCTCTCTACATGGGGCTTCCTTGAGGTGCACTCGAAAGCTACAGTTTGATTTTGATTTTTGATTTTATTTAGACTTATAAACCGCCCCCTCTCCCCGAAGGGATTCGGGGCGGTGTACAGGGAAAAAAATTAAAAACCATATAAACAGGCAATATATAACAAAGCTAAAAACGAATTAAATTACCTGTACTAGAATTTAAAAATATTAAAATAGGAACCCTCCTAAGCTAAAATTCCCTAAATCTAAAATCCATTTATGTCCTTGACAGAAGTTATGTTATAAAATCAATACCATTTACGCAAAACGCAGCCGCGCGGGTGATTATGGGAGCCACTAGATGCTCCCACATAACACCGATCCTGCGTGAGCTGCATTGGCTTCCTGTGGCCTTTCGGGTGCGCTTCAAGGTCTTGACGACCATCTTTAAAGCGCTCCATGGCTCGGGGCCTAGTTATATGCGAGACCGCCTCTTGCCCCATACATCCCTTAGACCGATACGCTCCCACAGAGAGGGCCTTCTCAGGGTGCCGTCGGCCGGACAATGCCGACTGGCGACACCCAGGGGAAGAGCCTTCTCTGTGGCGGGCCCTGCCCTTTGGAATGACCTACCCCCCGAATTACGCACCATCACCGACCTCCGCCTCTTCCGCCAATGTCTAAAGACATACCTGTTTCAACAAGCCGGCCTAGCCTAACCTCCCACGGGGACTTTTTAGAAAGTTTTAAATTGGGTATTTTAAAATTTGGCTTTTAACATAGGACAAGACAGTTTAATTTATATTTTAAATTATGTATTTATCTTTGTATTTTATATGTTTTTTAAATTTCCTGTGCGCCGCCCTGGGTCCTCTGCGGAGAAGGGCGGGATATAAATATAAATAAATAAATACAAAAAATGAAGGGGGGGAGGGGGCGTTGTTTCAGGACAATAACATTAGATGAACTTGCATTGCGTAGTTTCACACACTGCAATCCTATCTTTACAGCTGCAATTTGGCACTAAATTACAATACTGTAGCTGGACTAAGGGAAGAAAGGCAATGTTGTTAACTGAACAGGAATAGGAAATAAATTTTTCCTCAGAAAATCAGTGCAATCACTCACATATTGAAAATATGTTAAGGACCAGCCTTTTCCTGCTTGCAAATCAATGCATCCATGAGCTAACAATTCTGAGTGATCCAACTGACCAATGGAAGATTGGTTGCCATCAACACAGGGGTTTTTCCCTTTATATTCATGCTACATCTCTAAGTGCAACAGAAGGTCGGAAGAAAATATCCTGTTTCTTTGCCTCATCCTCTTGGGCACCAGCGACAGGGGAAGTCCTGCTCTTGCCTACAACTAAGTCAAACCTTGCAGGGAGGCAGAGATTTGCTTTGTCTCTAGGCCTATCCTATACAGATTTATCCAGAGTTAAGGACCTATAGACTTCAAAATCACAGATTCAGTTGAAGGAAGCTTAAAGTAACCGTAACTCACCACAGATTTTGCTGCTTTCTCAGTTCTGTCTTTGGCAAGGTTGTAGCCACAACGGGGACAGACTCTTGGCTTGTGCCGATTAGTATACACATAAGTGCAGGAAGGGTTTTTGCATTTCCCTCTACCACGTAAGGTTGCCAATCCCAAATCCTATATAGAAAACTCAAATGTTTATCCACTCTTATTTTAACTGTACTACATTTTCCAGAATATCTTTTCAAATATCAGCAGTACAAAACTATGGAATTAGTTGCTATGCTGTCAATCATGAAAAACTATTCATCTGAAACGTAGTTAACCAGGAGGTGGCCATGCAAACAAATCTAAATTATTAATATTGGTATAAATATAGAGAAGTATTAAAACTACAGCAAAATGCCAAGAAGAAAACATATTTATTAAGGATTAATATCAAGTCAGATAACAATTTCCATTTCACTGCATTATTATGACACACAAGCAGGTAAGAAAGGTCCGGCCCCTCGTACATGACCTTGTGTCAGAGGAGGGGCCGGACCTGGCAGGAATAGCGGAAACCTGGTTGGGCCACGAGGGTGGACTCCCCCTCGTCGAAATGTGCCCACCAGGCTACCGTGCTTTTCATCAGCCTCGGGCCCTTGGCAGGGGCGGTGGGGTAGCGGTTATTGTAAAGGAAAGTCTTGAGCCGAGAGAGACCACTGTGCCACAGACTACCGGTTGTGAGTCCCTCTGCGTGAAGTGGGGCCTAGGGAGGCAGTTGGGCGTGCTGGTTATATACCTGGCTCCCCGCTATGTAGCAGCAGCCCTGCCCGAGCTCCTTGAGGTGATCGCTACGGTGGCAGTGGAGACCCCCAGACTTTTAGTCATGGGGGACTTTAATCTGCCATCGGTGGGCGAATCATCCGAGGTAGCTCGGGAGTTCATGGCTTCCATGACGGCCATGGACCTGACGCAACTAATTTTAGGCCCCACCCACGAGGGTGGACATACACCGGATCTTATCTTTGTCTCTGGCCAGTGGAAGAGTGATCTGGGTTTAGGGGACATAGTCATCACGCCCTTGTCATGGTCAGACCACTCACTTCTCCGGCTCGACTTTCCAACCGCCACCCCCCTCCGCGGGGAGGCGGAACCCGGGTCTCCAATTTGGTTCCGCCCCAGGCGCCTGATGGACCCGGATGGGTTCCAGACGGCGCTTTGGCCATTTCCTGTACCCCCGACCCGCGCCCCGATCGAGGACCTTGTGGTCGCATGGAATATTGCGACCGCGGGAGCCTTGGATCGGGTCGCGCCCTTGCGGCCTCTCTTGCGGCCGCGAGTCACCACGGCTCCCTGGTTTACCGAGGAGCTGAGGGTGATGAAACGCCGCAAGAGATGCCTAGAGAGAAGATGGAGGAATACCCGTTCTGAATCTGACCGAACACAGGTAAGAGCCCATTTACGGACTTACATTGTGGCGCTGAGAGTGGCCAAACGTCATCATTGTGCCACCCTCATAGCATCCGCAGAAAACCGCCCTTCCGCCCTGTTTAGGGTGACCCGCTCTCTCCTTCAACAGAGGGTGCGGGAAGCCCCGCTACAGGGTAGAGCAGAGGAATTTGTGATTTTTCTGCAGGAGAAAATCGCTCAGATACAGAACGGGCTACCCTCCATTGATGGCCCAGTGAGATGCCACGAGACAGATCTTGTTTGGGAGGAGTTTGACTCCGTTACTTCCGAGGATATGGACAGGTTACGTGGGCGACTGCGAGCCACCACATGTTTATTGGACCCGTGTCCCTCCTGGCTTGTACTGGCATCCTGGGAGGTGACACGTGGCTGGCTCCAAGAGGTTATCAACGCATCCTTGAGTGAGGGTTCCTTGCCTGCCTCCCTAAAAGAGGCTATGGTGAGGCCCCTCCTCAAGAAGCCCTCTTTGGATCCAGCTCTTTTGAACAACTATCGTCCAGTCTCCAACCTTCCCTTTTTGGCGAAGGTTGTTGAGAGTGTGGTGGCACAACAGTTTCCCCGTCACCTGGAGGAAGTTGATACATATCTACCCCAGACCACCCCAACGATGCCGTAGCGGTGATGTGCCAGTGCCTGGAAGCCGTGCGGATCTGGATGGGAAGTAACGGACTTAGGCTCAACCCGACCAAGACCGAGTGGCTGTGGTTTCCGGCTGCCCGATTCAACCAGCTTTCTCCAACGCTGGCCATAGGGGGCGAACATCTTGCCCCTGTGGATGGGGCGCGCAATTTGGGTGTCCTCCTGGATACCCGGCTGTCTATGGAAGAGCAAGTGACAGCCGTGGCCAGGAGGGCGTTTTACCAGGTTCGCCTGGTTCGCCAATTGCGCCCCCTATTGGATCGGGACGCCCTTCGCACAGTCACCCATGCCCTCGTGACATCCCGACTGGACTATTGCAACTCTCTCTACATGGGGCTCCCCTTGAGGTGCACCCGGAGGCTTCAGTTAGTTCAGAATGCGGCCGCGCGAGCAATTATGGGCACCTCCAGGTTTGCCCATGTAACACCGCTCCTGCGCGAGCTGCACTGGCTACCTGTCGTCTTCCGGGTGCGCTTCAAGGTGTTAGTTATCATCTTCAAAGCGCTCCATGGCTCGGGACCTAGCTATCTGCGAGATCGGATCCTGCCCCACACATCCTCACGACCGATTCGCTCCCACAGAGAGGGGCTTCTCCGGGTGCCGTCCACTAGACTTTGTCAGCGGGCGACGCCCAGGGGAAGGGCGCTCTCTGTGGCGGGCCCGGCCCTCTGGAACGACCTTCCCCCTGATATTAGAACGACCACCGACCTCCGCTCCTTCCGGGTAAAATTGAAGACCCATCTCTTTCGACTGGCCGGCCTTTAATAGTTCTCTCTGTCTTTTAATTACGAATTTTAATGGGTTTTAATTATATATTTTTAGCATAGGTAGATTTATTTAATTTTATTTTAAGTAATGTTTGTATTTTGTATATTGTTTTTAATTATGCCTGTGCACCGCCCCGGGTCCCTGTGGGGAGAGGGTGCGGTTAATAAATCTTAATTTGAATTTGAATTTGAATTTGAGTATCTAGATCCGCGCCAGTCCGGCTTTCGGCCCGGGCATAGCACCGAGACGGCATTGGTCGCGTTGGTTGATGATCTCTGGAGGGCCAAGGATGGGGGTTGTTCCTCCATCCTGGTCCTATTAGACCTCTCAGCGGCTTTCGATACCATCGACCATGGTATCCTATTGCATCGGTTGGGGGGGTTGGGGGTGGGAGGCACCGTTTTACGGTGGTTCTCCTCCTACCTCTCTGGCCGATCGCAATTTGTGTTGGCAGGAGAGCAGAGGTCGACCTCGAGACCCCTCACATGTGGGGTTCCTCAGGGGTCGGTCCTCTCGCCTCTCCTGTTCAACACATACATGAAGCCGCTGGGCGAGATCATCCGTGGTTTTGGGGTAGAGTATCATCTCTACGCTGATGATACGCAGCTGTATATATCTACCCCAAACCACCCCAACGATGCCGTAGCGGTGATGTGCCAGTGCCTGGAAGCCGTACGGATCTGGATGGGAAGTAACGGACTCAGACTCAACCCGACCAAGACCGAGTGGCTGTGGTTTCCGGCTGCCCGATTCAACCAGCTAACTCCATCGCTGGCCATAGGGGGCGAACATCTTGCCCCTGTGGATGGGGCGCGCAACTTGGGTGTCCTCCTAGATGCCCGGCTGTCCATGGAAGATCAAGTGACAGCCGTGGCTAGGAGGGCGTTTTACCAGGTTCGCCTGGTTCGCCAGTTGCGCCCCCTATTGGATCGGGACGCCCTTCGCACAGTCACTCATGCTCTCGTGACATCTCGACTGGACTATTGTAACTCTCTCTACATGGGGCTTCCCTTGAGGTGCACCCGGAGACTGCAGATGGTCCAGAACGCAGCCGCGCGGGCAATCCTGGGTACCTCTAGGTTTACCCATGTAACACCTCTCCTGCGCGAGCTGCACTGGCTGCCTGTCGTCTTCCGGGTGCGCTTCAAGGTACTAATTATCATCTTTAAAGCGCTCCATGGCTCGGGACCTAGCTACTTGCGGGATCGGATCCTGCCCCATACTTCCTCACGGCCGATTCGCTCCCACAGAGAGGGACTTCTCCGGGTGCCGTCCACTAGACTTTGTCAGCGGGCGACGCCCAGGGGAAGGGCTCTCTCTGTGGCGGGCCCTGCCCTCTGGAATGACCTTCCCCCCGACATTAGAACGACCACGGACCTCCGCTCCTTCCGTCTGAAATTAAAAACATATTTTTTCTGCTTGGCCGGTCTGGGATAGTCTCTCTCTATGGGGTTTTAGTGTATAGTGGGAATTTTAGTTTAGATTGGGTATTTTAGCACAGGTACTATTTAATTTGTTTTTAAGATGTTCTTGATTGTATATTTATGGTTTTTAGTTTCCCTGTGCACCGCTCCGAGTCCCTACGGGGAGAGGAGCGGTCAAGAAATTAAACTATTATTATTATTATTACTATTAAGAAAAACACATTAAGCTGGTTTTCTTTGTAAGAGGAATAGTGAATGGTGAACTAGATTGTTACACTTCCTTTTTTTTTCTTGCTTTACACCTTTGATTTCTTTGGTTTATTATTTCTTATTCTCTTTCTTGGTAACGAGCTTGGTAGGCTGGCTTGGTTGCTCAACAGTGAGACACTAGTGAAGCGGGCATAGCAGTTCACTCCCTTCTATCCAGGATATGGGAAATAAGTGGTACTTGTCCAGAGTCTGCAGTATTGTCTGGGACGCTACACATCCTCTTCACGACCTGTTTTTCTTGTTACTTTCTGGGAGAAGACTTCCTGGTATCCGAAGCAGCACATATTATATATATATACAGGATTTGGATACTGCAATCTTACAGATTTCCAATTGTCAATTATTCTTACCAAGGTTACAGTGCAGCTATATTTATAAGAAGGGAAAACATCTGGCTTGACCTCCACCACTTTGACCTGAGATGTTGAGCTGTTTGTGCTGCAGTGAAGCTTTAGACAGAGAACAAGAAGGCAAGACAGAAACATGAAGTGAGGTGTACTGTGAAGTTTTCTGACAGAAAAATATATCAGCACAGTCAAAGTTTTCACATTTTTTTTAATGTTACATTACTTGCTCCACTCAAAACGGCTAAATCCCAAGATGTATGGGATTTCACCAAACTAGGTCAAGAGTCCATAAAGCATGGAGAAATCAATTCAGCCCTCCCCCATTTGGTACTGGAGAGAAGTACCTACAGTATAAACTCTCTGAACTGGTTCTAACTGATTTCCATTAGAAGACTGAATTCCAACTAATTAACTAGTAAACTGAAGAACAGAAAAGCAAGCATTTTGGCAAAATCTAAAATTACCTTCTGATCTTCAGCACTGGATGCTTGAACAGGATTCTGACCCAGCTGCTTCAGAGTATTTGGCTTTAATCCTGAGATTCTTATTGGGGAACTTTCTTCTTGAAAAAACAGGTAAATAGACATTTTAACATTAGCAAGCAACATACTGAATTAAGTCAGGTTTTACAATAAGGAAAGATGGAATGGAACAAGTCATCTCTAAATCTCATTTGATTTTCTGCTCTTTTCAACACCAAATCAAAACTTTTTTTTTTTGGTTCAGGCATTTAGGCACAAATTTAGAACTGTAAATTAACTAATGTTTTTATGTAATTCAACTGTATTTTTTTATGACTGTTTCATTTTGTTACACTGATTTTTGCCATTTCAGTTGCACTATTCATTAGCTCTAGTGATGGAAGTATTTAAAAAATAATTTTGAGTCTAAATCTAAATTACATCTAAGCTAATGAATCACAGCCCTACAATTCAGAAACTATAGCATAAATTGGACTTATTTTTTACCACTGTTTCTAGATGACTGTCCGCAAGAGATCTGTTCTTGGTTAGTTTCTTTTGCCAATCTAACAGGAGCGGGCAAAATGGCTCTCATGGGTCTCGCAGCAGCCAGTAAGGAAGGCTTGGGTTTTGCTTTGCTCTTCTGCTCCAGACCCTTAGGTACAGCACCAACTGCCTCACCACTGAAAAGGAAAGAAATATAATTAAGAAATTCCTGCCATAACAATCACAACTTACTTAAAGGACAAAGACAAAGTTTGACTTTGTTAGGAGTCACAGGAAAACATTTTTTTTTAAAAGCTAGCTTTAACTCATGGGTATAGATTCAGAAAGGGATGTGGTGGCTCAGTGGCTAAGACACTGAGCTTGTTGATAAGAGCTTGTCGGCAGTTCAGCGGTTTGAATCCCTAGTGCCACGTAACGAAGTGAGCAACCGTTATTTGTCCCAGCTTCTGCCAATCTAGCAGTTCGAAAGCATGTAAAAATGCAAATAGAAAAATAAGAACCACCTTTGGTGGGAAGGTAAAAGCGTTCCATATGCCTTGAGCATTTAGTCATGGCGGCCACATGACCACGGAGACGTCTTTGGACAGTGCTGGCTCTTGGGCTTTGAAATGGAGATGAACAGCGGCCCCTAGAGTTGGAAACAACTAGCGCATATGTGCAAGGGAAACCTTTACCTTTATAGATTCAAAACTACAATTTTATCTGAAAAGGTTGGAAAAACAAACGTTCTTGGAGAACACTGAATAAAACATTGGTTTATTTTAATCTAAGTTATGCATTGCACTCTAACACAATGTTAACCTATACCCCATTTTTGGTCCACATGAATTTGACTTACCCTGTTGTATTTTTCACAGTAGAAGTTGGGTGTGAAATAGGACTGGGAACATTTGTTGTCTCAGCAGATGGCTCATTTTCTCTCTCCTTCTGTTCTAACGATGGCTCTACCTGTGCAAGATTCTCCTGAACCTGAATAATGGTAGTGGCAGCTCCTTGCTCTTCTGACTGTACATTGTTTGCAAGAATATGAGCCTCAGAGATTATCACTTCTTCCCATTCAGTCTCCTGCATTTGTCCCTCAACAGGGGATGCATTGAGAAGCTGTGTAACTGCTTCTGAACTTTCTAGCACACATTTAGCAGGATTATCTTGAACCAATGCCTGTCCAAAGGTTAGTGGTAGTTGATTCTTTTTCAGGCCCAAGGTTTTCATCGGTAGCCCTGAACCTGGTTCAGATTTGCCTTTTAGAGGTTTCTCCTGCAAAACAAAAACAAACAACTCTCCAAATTAATTCTGGAGTTGAAATTCACACATCTTAAAGCTGCAAAAGATGAGGAAAAACTGGGCCACATCAACAATAGCACAATGAAAACATCAAACTCGGAACTCTTCAGAATTCTTAAGATTATGACAAATTAAAACAATTCATTCTTCATAATTTGTAATCAAGAAGTTAGAGAAATAAGAAACAAGTAGATCTGATCATGCTTTTTAAACTTCTCTAACATCTCAATTTAGCATTAAATATGTAATATCTGAATCTGCTACAGATACTCTACATGGCACCCTGTGAAAAATTAACATTATCTTCTGGGGGGGAAAGGCAGAACTGTTTTAAATTTTGAGAATCAAACAATGACAATTATACTTTGAAACAGGATTTTCTTTATTGGTATGGACTTTGATTTTAATTTATATTAAGTAATTATAATCATTTTGTAAATCATTAGAGAAATACAAAACTTTGAATAAAATCCATCTTCATAACCCATTTAAAAACCCAAACAATAAGCTGTATTTTTAAAATAAATCTAGAATTTCAAAATAATAATTTATTTCATAATAAAATTTAGTTCAGTTTAATTAGAAGACATTCTAAAGAATTTTTCCCTTGGAAATTAGCTATAATAGCAAATAAATTTTCAATGCTACTCATTACATATATTTATGTAGTATGTATTGTATATTTTTAAAAAGCATTACTTGTATAAATAATAATGTTGTTACACATAAACATTTTATAGACCCAACCCAAAACAAACAAAAGTCCCTCAATGTGATGTCATGTGATTAAAATTAATTTCACCATACCTTAGGGATCCATTTCCCTCCCAAAAAGTTTCCACACATGGGGCATTTTGGTGGCTTATGTCTAGTAACATAAGTGAAGGCACAGCCAGGATTGGTGCAATTTCCATGCCCCCTCCGAGTGTAAGTAGTTGTCTGAAGTGAAAGGATATGGATTACTTTACAAAACTAAATGGCATAAGGCACAACAAGAAGTTGTGCTCCAATAGAACAGATGTGTAGCTTTGTTTCTACCTCAAATGTCATTATGAGTTATTGCTCAAGACAAATACTATATGATCTAGATAATTTCATATTTAAGTATTGTATTGCTCCTTGCGTAAAGCAGGAATTATAATTTTATTCAGGATTTGGGAGCAGAATAAACAAATAATAATAACCAATTTCATTGTAATTTTTACAACGACAATAAAGATTATTATTATTATTATTATTAAATAGTTGAGACGGCTGCTTTTATTACATCCTATTAATTATACTTGTATTATGCTGACTGGCTTTCATTATCCATATTTTATTTCCAGTTGTATTATAATGTTTCTTATTATGTTTTCAAATGGATAATTTTAACAGAGAATCTAAAATCAGAGGTATTATTGGAATTTTATTTTTTACAAATACAAATCAGGAATATTTAACTCAAAATATTGAGTCAGCAACTGCAATGTAAATCGAAATTATTTCATTTATGAGAAAGGGAGACTGTATACTTGCTCTGCATGTAAAGCAATCAAATGCAAAGACATGATTATTGTTGCTCCCCAAGAGGAAAATGAAATTACATTGCATCAGCTATGCAAACCTCATTTATTATGGAGGGTTTATATTTAATATCTGAATATCCAAACTGAGTAACAACTTTTTCTTCCCTTTCTTTTTAAAGTTTGCACCACTGGTATTAATTGGGATGAATCTTGGATTAGAAAGAAACTCTTATTAATTGCCCAGATAAGATCTAGATTTGTTAACCGTTACTGTAAATTATAGAGTAACATGGTATTAATTGGGATGAATCTTGGATTAGAAAGAAACTCTTATTAATTGCCCATTTTGATTTATTGATATCATATGGCTTCTTTTTTAATTATTGTGATTTTGCTTCATTTTTATATTGATGTAAAGTATCAGAATGATATAATATCACCTTTATATTTAATACTACAATAACTGGGTTTTATTTTAAGAATCTTAAATAAATAATTAAAAAAGAAGCCATATGATATCAATAAATCAAAATGGGCAATTAATAAGAGTTTCTTTCTAATCCAAGATTCATCCCAATTAATACCATGTTACTCTATAATTTACAGTAACGGTTAACAAATCTAGATCTTATCTGGTTGCAGGAAGTAGTCTTGCTTTAAAGTCAAAGTTGCAATGATGAATGATCAGGATAAAAATGGTGGAGAACCACTTCTATCCTACCCAGCACTGCCAAAAACATTAGCCAATCCTACTAGAGAGCAGGAAGGATCTAGGAACAAGCAGCAAAGAAAAGTAAAACATTTCTGACAAAATTTTACTGCATCCTTTAAGGATTTGATATATTGCTTCTTTCATGAGGAAAGCATAAGTTTACTTCTTCCTGCCAAGATTCTACATTAACCGAAGTAAATTCTTTACAAATAAAGCACATAGAAATATAATAAGGTTAGGCAAATATATGGACTTCTTTTATGAGTTCACCACAGTCTTTTATTGCTTTATGAATTGGAGAATAATCCTAAATGGTATTTGAGGTATGGGGAAAAGCACTCTCAATTTTAAAGATTGGATGACAACTAACTACAGCTAAGGAAGGAAAGCTAGCTTTACCAGAAGCCTGAGATGCTTCATATGGAATATAAAACCACCTTGCTTCCAGATGACAAAATGATACTAGCCTGACTCTTTAGTATCAAAATCAGTCAAAGTCATGGATAATTGTGCAGTCCTTTTGGAGTAGAACATTAACTATTGTAAATCAGAAATTATATTTTTGGAGACTATCAAGATAGCAGAGCCATTTCTTCTTACCAGTCGATTTTACCTGGCAACAATAACTTACTTGGATTGCAAGTCACTAGACAAATGCCTCAAATGATCACTGAATTTAAGCATCAGAAATAACAACAACATGGATTGTGAATTGCAGTATCATCAAAATAAACACCTGAAGTAAAATAATTCAAAAGTGTGTGTGTGTAATATGACATTCCTATCTATAATCGTAAATGTTTTTTCATATTCAGTTTTATTTTAGAACCTAATTTTCAATAAAGAGATACAGTATATAGTTAGAAGTATGGTCCTGAACATTTATGTATCAAAGACAAAGGCTATTGTATTTGATAGGAAGCATGGAGTGAAGGATTGCAAATTACACACAAATGGTGCAACACTAAAGCTAACAGATGCAGGCTAGAAATAGTTCAATCAATAAACAGGAATTCCATTTCCACTCTTACTAGGAATAAGCATTCACAAATAAAATGGAAAAGGATTTTAAATGCATCATATTTACTGTGTTAACAAAGGGGTAGCAATATAGTTTGGTCTAGGTAGTTTAAATTTTAATTCCCATGAGCTCCAGCAGGAAAAAAAGAATGGAAATGTTAATCCTGAATATAATAATGATATTTAATCATTTACCATTAGTTATGTACGAGATCCTGAATGGATAATAGAATGAAAATGGTTTGGGATTTAAGAGTGAATGCCTTGGCTAATCTCTCACCGAAAACCTTTAAAGCATACAGTAAGCTGTCCATTTAAACTGTTTAAAGGGCTTTATATAAAGTGGGATATAGTACCAGAGGAGACAGTCCACCTGGTTTGTCTGGTCTGTCAGCTCCTCAGGTAGAAACAACAGGAGAAAATCAACCCAGGCGGCCGTGTTGCTTAACCTATATTAAACATTCAGGGAATGCATATTTCAATATAAATTCAAATGTGCTTCTCTTTGTAAAGTGATGAAAGTAAAAGTTTGGTTTCAGAACTTATATAATAATAATAATAATAATAATAGTTTAATTTCTTGACCGCTCCTCTCCCCGTAGGGACTCGGAGCGGTGCACAGGGAAACTAAAAACCATAAATATACAATCAAGAACATCTTAAAAACAAATTAAATAGTACCTGTGCTAAAATACCCAATCTAAACTAAAATTCCCACTATACACTAAAACCCCATAGAGAGAGACTACCCCAGACCGGCCAAGCAGAAAAAATATGTTTTTAATTTCAGACGGAAGGAGCGGAGGTCCGTGGTCGTTCTAATGTCGGGGGGAAGGTCATTCCAGAGGGCAGGGCCCGCCACAGAGAGAGCCCTTCCCCTGGGCGTCGCCCGCTGACAAAGTCTAGTGGACGGCACCCGGAGAAGTCCCTCTCTGTGGGAGCGAATCGGCCGTGAGGAAGTATGGGGCAGGATCCGATCCCGCAAGTAGCTAGGTCCCGAGCCATGGAGCGCTTTAAAGATGATAATTAGTACCTTGAAGCGCACCCGGAAGACGACAGGCAGCCAGTGCAGCTCGCGCAGGAGAGGTGTTACATGGGTAAACCTAGAGGTACCCAGGATTGCCCGCGCGGCTGCGTTCTGGACCATCTGCAGTCTCCGGGTGCACCTCAAGGGAAGCCCCATGTAGAGAGAGTTACAATAGTCCAGTCGAGATGTCACGAGAGCATATGTGGGAGCATATGTGAGCATATGTGGGTAAGTTTGAGACCACAGTAAGTTACCCATATATGGGTAAGTTTGAGACCACAGAAAAATGCTTCAATTTAGAATCGTGTTCAATTTATCCTAGACATATTCAATGATCTACTGATACATGATTCTGTTACTGAATAATATGCAGTTCCAAGACACCTGGTATCAGCATTTCTTTTACTGACCAGTTTGATTGATGCTGGATTTTCCAAAACAGAATGGGCTGTAAGAGGCATCATAATGAACTGTGCAGTGGGGCTTGCAGAATTACTTTCTTGTCTATCCTAGAAATAAAAGAGAGAGGTAATGAAACTGCTTGTTTTCTACATTGTAGTCAATTTTAAAATTATTGTAGCAAAACAGCTCACAAGAAGTAGTTCATTAAGATCTCAAATGCAATTCTTTAAAGGAAGCATTTCACTTACTCTCCTAGTCACCACTGTTACCACCGAAAGGCCATGCGAAGCCTGTGGCTGTGCCACAGTCATGCTCCCATTGGGTGCCTCAGAGGTGTTAACCAAAGTTTCTTCAATAACCACACTGGTTGCTTGGCAGGGATATCCATCACCTGCTTCTAAAGGGGCCTCCTCATCCAGGAAGATATCGCCAGTCACTTTATGTGCAGCAGGTCTGACATAACGAGACAAGATCTCTGATGCGACAACTTCTTCTATTGTATCTGCCTGAACAAATGAGGTGGAATCTTCAGGAACCCCTTCAATGGCAATGCACTGCTCAGAAATGCCAATCTGGCTGGAGTCCACTGAAAGTATGTTCTGCACAGTATTATGGGAAACACTTGTGACGTTAGTAGCAGCTGTTTGTCCTTCCAGTGCTGTTTGGCCCTGGGTCACATGAAGTTCCACGTGTGGCTTATTTTTCTCATCCTGCAGACTTCCTTTAGGAATAATTATGTAATCAGAACGAGGGAGGATTTTACGAAAACCTGGAATATCTGGAACTACAGCAGTCAGGGAAGACAACTTTGAGTTCTATGAAAAAAGATAAGACAGAATATGGAGTCATCAGCTTGGCTGTATTTCAGTTGATTCTTTGCCAGCTTTCTAAGGCCCAAAAAATAATAATTCTATTCTAAGCAAATTTTTCATTTCAACATCTCACCTTCTCTAATTTTAACTATATTTATCTGGCCTTCTGTGAGGAAGGCCAGATAAATATATATAAATATAAACTGTCATTTTATTGTAATTGGCACCTTTTATCTTTTTTAATTTTTAATTGTTTTTATTGTAATTTGTTTGTGAGCTACCCAGTGATGTCAAGTCAGGCATCATACGTGTTCAATAAATTATATTATGTTTACTGTTATTAACACTTTAAATTATGAAACTGATGGAATTCCTCAGATATATTAGTCATCTCACACATAGGAAAACTAATGCTGGAAGAATACTATCTGGTAACGCTTCCTATAGAGAACACGTATTTGCCAAAATCAATCTTCAAAAAATACTGAATTCAAAATATAAAAAATTGTATTGAGTTTACTCTTTGCTATTAATTAGTTCTTTGACATTGGAATCAATAATAAAGAATACTAGTGTCCAATATTGCAGGTGTTTAGATTCCTATGAACTTGGAATTCTCCATACAGAAACATCCAATGACTACAAATCTATAATAGAAATGTATGGAAACCTAATTATCCTCCTGAGTACCTCTAAGAACAGCATTCTATTTGTTTTTGAGCTTCCAATACATACAGCATATAAAATATGCACCTATACACATACATGCAGACAAAGGACCTGTAGACTTACAAGCATATTTATAAACAAATTAATTACCGGGTCTAGACCTTCTTTTTCTAACTTAGCCTTCTCCAAATAATAACTTTTCTCAGCAACACTAAGCAGCCTCCAACTCTCACTGATCTTCTTGTTAATTGCAGACTGAGGAAGATGTGGGAGCTCCTGCTGAACTTTCAGGTATATATCGTAATAATACAGAAGATATGCAGATCTGAAAAACAAGCAAAATACTTTTCTAGTTTCCTCTCAAATTATAATGCAAGCAAATTATCCATCTACTCCTGGTCTGCATTTTCAAATGATTTTTCCATAAGCAATGCTAAAAACTTTTTAACAGAATTATACAAAGACTAAGACTGCAAGCTTTGTTCAATTAACATCTCCAAACTATGTGGGCAAGCAAATTCTAAAGAACCATATTTCATTGCAAGACCTATTGATCTCAGAAAGTCTTATTTTCAACTTACAGTTGCGTCCAAAAGTATTGGTACATCTTGCTCCTCCACCCCCCAAAGAATTACAATATGGCATGAAATAAATTGAAACAGACACAAGTAAATGGCATGCACCATTATTTAGTCCATGGTCCATGGAATCAGAGGCTTTGCTTTTAATATTGTTTGTTTTTTATGGTTTTATTTGCCCTGTACACCGCTCCGAGTCCCCCCAGGGAGATGGAGCGGTCAATAAATTCAAGATTTATTATTATTATTATTATTATTATTAATATATTATTGTAAACAATAAAACAAATGATAATGGTTTGTTCTGCTATCTAGGATGAAAAGAATGAGAAACTCTTAGGCAGAATTTCTTGAAAAAGAATCGTGCCTTTTAAAATACCCACATCATCCAAATTCTTCTCTGTTAGTTCTTGATGAATTCTTGAATACAGACAAAAATTGACTCTTCAATTACATGGAAAAGGTTTCTAGAGCATTCTTGAAGCATTACTGCTTCAAATAGGAAGGCGGTGCAGAGGGTGATGAGGATGGCAGAAAATTCCTTCTATCCCAGACATTGCACATAAGCGATGCTTGTCTGGGTGGGACACTACATATTCTCTTCACGATCTGTTTTCCTTGTTACCTTCTGGGAGGAGGCTTCGTGGTATCCGAAGCAGAACATCTAGATTCGGTCAGAGTTTTGTTGCATATAGCATCAAGCTTGTGCACTCTCAAATTTCCATTTTCCACTATGTATTCAAAATGGACAGTGATTAATACATATGTCTGTGTGTTTGTGCGTGTGTGTGTGTGTATGAGTGCAGGTCAGGGGAGGATTCCAGGAGGCACTACGGGAGGTTTGCTCGTTTGCACTGTGCATGCATGTGCAGAACTGAAAAATAGGTTCGGGGGCATAGCAGGCCTGGGTTGCTGCCAGTTCCAGCAACCCAGGCTGCCAAACCACTATGGGTTCAGCCAAACCAGTCCGAACAGGTAGGAACTCACCACTGGTGCAGGTATATATATGTATGTACTGTATACAGCATGTGTATATGTGTGTTTTGAATGTGTTTGGGTAGATATATACTTTCTCTTGAGAGCAGGCAACAGAATTTCATTTTTAGTGTGTACCACAGTGCTCACAAAAAATGACAATAAACGTTATCTTAACTTAGGCTAATTCTCATTCTAAACAAAAATGGTAAGCCGTTATTAACTATGTCTTTAAGCTTGCCTTTATTAATAAGCAATTACTCTGAAACAGCAACTTTTAGAGCACCTTTAGACAATTGCATGCAAGTCAGGTCCATAGAGAATGTGCTTTTGTAATATAGCAGTCGCAGAATAATCCATTATTTTGCTACAGAGCCAACCCTGTCATAAACCAAAGTGTAGTGGCTGCTTCACAGTTGATCTGGGAAATCATAAAAGCACAGAAGAGTTTTAGATATTTAATGTATTATTACTGCAGTTTTGCTAAAGAGGTAATAGGATTTATTTCTCATATGTATACCTTGACTTGCTTCAACTCAAGTAACAAACAGATGCTATTTCATATGTGTCTGTCATTACTGCAGATGTCAATCTGATGATTTCCATATGCTTTGCAATAATTTTTCCCACTCTTGACAATTGCCATGCTCTGTGAGCTAATTTGAATCTATTCGGTGCCCAAGTGGAAACTCTGTGAGAACCCATATGAAGGTAGTTCTCAACTTACAACCACAATTGAGCCCAAACTTTGTTGCTAAATTTGTTAAGTAAGTTTTGCCTTATTTTATGACTTTTCTTGCCACATTTGTTAAGTGAATCACTGCAGTAGTAAAATTACTAACATGGTTGTTAAGTGAAACTGGCTTCCCTCTGCCTTTGCTCATCAGAGGTCGCAAAAGGGGATCACATGACTCTGGGACACTGCAACCATCATAACGGTGAACCAGTTGTCAAGGATCCGAATGTAAATCATGTGACCATAGGGATGCTGCAATGGTCATGTGTGAAAAATGATCATGTCACTTTTCTCAGTGCCGTGGTAACTTTGAATGGTCACTAAATGAACTGTTGTAAGTACTATGTACTGTACTATGATTTTCTGTAAAAGTCAGTCTGTTAGCTAAGATTAGATATAGTAAAATGGTTAAGTGTTTTCCACATTGACTTTGCTTTTCTGAAAGTTGCAAAAGGGGATCACTTGAGCCCAGGACACTGCAACTGCCATAGTCAAAGACAGTCAATTAGGTATAGCAGTTAAAGGTACTGGGCGACTATGAATTCTAGTTCTGTCTTAAGCATGAAGCTAGCTGCATAGATTTAGGCCAGTCACTCCCTCTCAACCATAAGAGAAAGGCAATGACAAAACAATTTCAAAAAATGTTGCCTAGGACTTCCGGTTCCGGCTCCTGCGGCGACGAGCGAGCCTAGCGCTCGCTCGCCGTTTTGTTGCTTTTTCTGCCCCCCCACGGGGGCGAGACGCCCCTTTTTTGGGGGTCTCCCGTAGGGCCGGCTCGGCAGGGACGCCCCCCCCTCACGGCGGTGGGGGAGGCGACCCTTTTGCCGCGGCTTAGGTGAAGGAGAACATGCTGCGGGGGGTTCTCCCTTCGCCAACGGCTGTCGGCGCCATTCACTTTAATGAAGAGGGCTGAGCGGAAGAGATCGGAAGGCTTGCCGAGGCTTCAGCTGCGAGGGAGAGTGAGTTTTAAAAAGACTTTTTTTCCTTGCTGCCAGCCAGGCTGAATGGACTGGGAGGGGGGTGTTTGTTTTCAAAAAAACCCCCTCGGACTTAAGCGGCACTTTAAAATGGCTTCTCTGGAAGAGAAAGCGGAAATCTTAAATCCGGACTGTCTCTAACAAGGGAAAGTGGTATGCGGCTACTTGCAACATTGTGTCTAGGTCTGGCTGGTTAAAAAAAATTTATTTTTCTACTCTCTCCTCTGGGCTCTGAGATGGGCGGTGGAAAGTGGCTTTTCTTTGTCCCTGCCTGACTATTTTAATTATGGAAAATTTCCAGCGTCTTTTTACAATTGGGACTCTCTCTGGATATTAATGAAGAATTTTTTTCTTGTTGGATTTGTGGTTCCTTTCTGGATTACCTTCGTTATTATAACTATTGAGTTGGAAAATTGTCTCTCTCTTGGTTCCTGAATTTTACAACGTTCCAACCTTGATCTGAACTTTTGGCTCCCGGTTAGTCTCACCAGCCCTACCCTGAAAACGCCATTTTGGTGGCACTAACTCTAACAGTTAAGATGGCTCAAGAAACAGCACTGACAAGTTTAGAACAACGGATGGCTTCTCTTGAAACTGTTATACAAACTTTGGTTCAAGAAATTCAGGCCCAGCGGGCAGAAAACATCATTTTCAAGAAGGAGCTATTGGACACACGGAAGCAAACGCTGGAAATCACACAGAAGACTGAAGAATTGGAAGGGGGGCTGGTGGGGGTTAAGGGAGAGATTAAAAATGTTACTAAAGAGGTTGAGGAAACAAGTGGGCATGTGTCTAGGATTGATATGGAAAGAATGACATATTTTTTGAGATTTCAGAATGTTTTTGAGCAACCTGGTGAATGCCTCCCTGATCTTATGAGCACAATTTTAGCAGACTATTTACAAAAACCTAAGGATGAGATCAGGGGGGACATTGACCTAGCCTATAGAATTAACTCAGCATATGCCAGGATAAATGAAGTGCCTAGAGAGATACATGTGAAATTTGTTAGAAGGTCAACCAGAGAGGAAATCTTGAAGGCGCAGAGAGGGAACCCTTTAATTTACCAACAAAAAACGGTCACTATCTTGAAGCAGATTCCTAGAAAGATTCGAGAAGCAAGGAGGAAATTTTCCTTCTTGTCTAAAATTTTATTTGATCTTGGGATTTGGTTCAAGTGGGTGACACCCGAAGGGATGCTGGTGTTCTGGGAAGGAGGAAGAGTGAGGATTAAAACAGTTGCTGAGGCGGAAGCCTTTCTTAAAAAACATTCCTCTGCCCTGGGGGAAGATCCAGGGGGGACGGAGGGGGCCACGGCCCCGCCCGCTCGGGGCCAGGGAGGAGAAAAAGAAGATACAATAGCAAAGAGACTTAGATCGAAAAAATAACTTTGCCTTGATTTTCCTGAACAATTTTGCATAATATTTTCTGGATTTTTTGTAAATGTCTGACAGCATGGAATTGAGAATTTAGGTATATGTACTTGCTTTTACCTTGTAGTGTTATGAAAAATGCTTTTTTTTTTGTTATTTTTTTATTGTGTATTTTGAGGTCTCGGAAGGGCCGACGACTCTGACGTGAATGCTCTCAAAATTTCTTTGTATCCCTTACCCTACCCTATAGAAAAAATGTAAAACCAATAAAACTTTTTCAATATAAAAAAAAATGTTGCCTAGAAATCTGCAAGTCCATGTTGTTGCTAGACAAGATGGGCAGCATATAAATCCAATAAACAAAAATAAATTCAAAGGTACAAACACATATACATAGCTTCATAAGAATAAAGATAAATATACATTTCCATAATCATTTCTCTCAAAAAGCTACTTAAGAAGCAAAAACTATACGCACAATTTTTACTTGGAATGCTAAAGCTATTAAATAATTTAAAGCATGACCAAATTATTAATTAAAAAAATGAAACTCTTCAAAGAAACTCATTATTGCCAAGTAAGAGCATAAAGCTATTCACTTCTCAATTATGGAACTATAGTTCAACATTTTGAACAGGGTATCATTTATGAAATTTATTTGCCGCCTCTGGGTATATCCAAAAACTCAATCATAATTTCACAATAGTCTCCATTAATTCTGTAATAAATGCCATTAGCCAAAGAGCAGGTCAATTTTGGCTGAGTATGAGTATGTGTGAAAGTATCATCATAAATTTTAAAATATTTACAAAAACACAAAATAATGAATAGTAATTCCTAAATAACCATTGATGACAACTGATTATTCATGTAGAAAAATCACTCACCTGGGCTTTTTAGTTTTTTCCCCTTGATCTCCAGGACTTCTATATTTCTTCTTCTTTTTAGATGGCACTGGGGATGAATAAGTGTATGTGCTTTCTATCTCTTCCATGACTACAGTTACTTCACCGCCATCATATGGAGCATCCATTGCTAGACAGAAACTCTAGGAAGTTATATTCTCCAAACCATTATATGTCATAAATCCCAAACAATGAACCTTTGACCTTTGGCAGAAAGATCCAGTACATTTTAATATTGCTAGAATTTGAAGAACTGATTTCAAAAGCATACAGAAATGTAATTATGTATATAGTATTTTGCTGCATTTCTCCAGCTTACAAGTCATTAACTATATGATGCAGCTGTATTTAAAACTTTAAAATCATGGTATGCTTTTTAGCATACCATACTTCAAAAGAGTTTTCATTAGTATTCCTCTATCTATTACAAGTTTCTTTTTATTCTACTCCTATAGGATGACAATGGCTGCTTTGTCACAAATGTACTTTTTTTTGTCCCCAAAAGGCAAGTGGACTTTGTTTTTCCAATAGCCTTGGGGGGGGGGGGGGGGGAAGCATCTTTGGAAACAACCTTGATCTGGATGACTGAGAAATCTCCATAGACAGTGGCTCTTTTGATAAATAAAATAAAATAACTGAAGGAAAATGAAAAAGAAAACAATAAACACATCTAAACGCAAATTACGGAGGTAGTTCAAAGATTCAAAGGACGCTCAAACTGTCATGGGAAGCAAATTTAGAATTTAGGCACCATGGGATAAAGGGATTGCAGGGGTTTTTTGTTTGTTTTGATAATTTTTTCCCCCAAACCTCCAAAACTTTAACCTCAGACTGTCTACTGTCGACCTCACCCCATTCCTGTCGACCTCACGCCAGCACTTAAAAACATACTATTTTCATCTGGCCGGCCTGGCATGAACTACTCCGCACCCTATTGTCTTATAACAAATCAAAGTTTTAATCTATGGGTTTTAAATTTATTTTACGCAGGGTCTCGATTTAATTTAGTTATTGTTTAGTAATATTTTGTATTTATGTATATTTATTTTAAATTTCTGTTCGCCGCCCCGAGTCCCTTTGTGGTGAGATGGGTGCGGGTTACAAATATGAATAATGAATAAATAAATAAATAAATTCCTAAGAGGTCTTTAAGGGGCATGCAAAAGTGCACCAGCCTATTGCCCTGTCCTAATATTCCCTTGTATTCGTATGCATTTCATGTATTCATAATCATGCTATACTTATATTTGTTATCTTATACATGCTTGACAAATAAGATAAATAAATAAATAAAAACTTGGGACAGGAGAGAGAATTTACATCCTGGAAACAGATGAGTTTTTATAGGACTCTGAAGCCTCTTGTGGTGCGGTTTTCTCGCCGCAATAACAGCTCTCCCCGTGGCACCTTCGCCTTCTCCCCACAGCAGAGCCTCGGGAGTGCTAACCAACCGACGCGCTCTCCTTCTGTTAAGGGCAAGGAGGGGAAAAGAGCCCTGTGACTTTTATGGATGACACGCCCCGGGACTTACTTGAAAGCGCCGGTCATACTCTGGGAGAAAAGGCCGCCTCTGCCCGAGCATGCCGAGGACGAAGGCCGAGCCAGGCCGCTCACACACGCCTCGCAAGAAAGCTTTAACGGCCGGCCAGGAGAAACAGCCCAAGGCTTTACACCTTGCCGGGAATGGTCAGAATGATTCTTAAACAAGGCACTGCAACCGGAAGCTTTACCTCGACAACTCCTTCCTGGTTAACAGGCCATCCGGTCTGCAATCGTTCGATGGATGGAGAGTCTAGACTGAGAGGGATCGTGCAGTAAATCATAGAGTTACGAGGATCGACGGGGAGGCAATAAAAGCCTATCTAGGAAGAAAATATGATAGAGTTCTATTGCATCTTCAGGAAGGAAAATGGGTTATTCCGCTGCAGAAAGAATTTTGTGTCATTTATTTTTTAAAAATCGAATAAGCGTACTTTGGCGTATGGCTTCGCTAATATCATTTCGGGAAGGGGGGAGGCAGAAAAAAAGAGAGGTCATAGGGAAATCAAAGGTAGGAATTGCAGAGCGTGGTATTTGTAAATTGAAGCTATTGTTTGGGAGACCCAGATGTTTCTGCATAGACCAGCTGATAAGCTTCCTTTTGGAGTGGGGAGAGAATTGCGGTGCTGTTCCTGCTCTGGACTGAAGCAGTCCTCCGTAGGAGGAAGATTAATGCTTTTAGCTTGCAATAAGGAGATCCTGCTTTTATGTGGGTGTTTGTTGTGCTGTTAATTCTCGAGTTATGACCACACTGAAGCCCAAAATGCCTGTTGCTAAGTGAGTCAGTTAAGTGAATTTTGCAACCCTTTACAACCTTTCTTGCCACAGTTGTTAAGTGAATCACTGCAGTTAGTAATAGAACCACCAGTTAGTAACATGGTTGTTAAGTGAATCTGGTTTCCCCATTGACTTTGCTTGTCAATAGGCTGCAGGAGGTGATCACATGACCTCAAGACACTGCAAACATCATCAGTATGTCAGTTGCCAAGCACCTGAATTTTGATCACCTGACTGTGGAATGCTGCAATGGTTTTAATTGTGAAAAACGGTTGAGTTCACTTTTTCAGCGCAGTTGTAACTTTGAACAGTCACTAAGTGAACTGTTGCAAGTCGAGTACTACCTGTACTTTTATTTTACAGTAGCAAGAGAAACAATTTCTCCATGATTAGTTACACAACAGATTAAACTACAAGCTCACCAATTACATTTAAGTTTAGGTATGAACCAAGCCACTGTGGTTAGTTTATTATTACTACAGTATTACCTTTCCTTGCTTATTCATTCATTTAAGAGCCATGGTGGCGCAGTGGTTCGAATGCAGTACTGCAGGCTACCTCTGCTGACAGCCAGCTGCCTGCAATTTGGCAGTTCAAATCTCACCAGGCTGAAGGTTGACTTAGCCTTCCATCCTTCCAAGATTGGTAAAATGAGGACCCAGATTGTTGGGGGCAATAGGCTAACTCTAAACAGCTTTGAGGGGGCTGTAAAGCGCTGTGGAGTGGTATATAACTCTAAGTGCTATTGCTAGTGACTGTTCAAGGTTACAACTGGCTTACAAAAAATGAGTTACAACATGGCCCTTGCATGACTGTTGCAACATCCCTGGGTTCATGTGATCACAATTCAGATGCTTGACAACCATCGTGTATTTATGACATTCACAGCATCCTTTGGTCACATGACTACCATTTGCAACCTGCCTAGCCAGCTTCTGACAAAACAAGGTCAAAGGTCACCGCCCTGAGTCCCTTCTGGGAGATAGGGCAGTATATAAATCCAATTTAAAAAAAAAAAAGGAAGCCAGCAGGAGGTTGCAAATCATATTCATATGATGTGTTGCTTAACAACCACAACCGTTGTAAGTTGACCTGGGTATACAATATTCTGCTTAGTGAAAGAATTGCTGGTTCCAATTAAGGTCATTAAGCAAGGACAATATGTATTATATTTTTATCCTATTTATTAATATTTCATCAACTAAAGATTGCAAACATATGTAATATACCCATCTTCTATTTTCCTCACAACAATCCTCTGAGGTGATTTGAGCTGAAAAAGAAGAACTGGTCCAAAGACACCAACCAGCTTTCATGCCTAAAGGAGGCTCAAAATTCTTGGTGATTTTCCTTCCAATAATATGATGACATTATTAGAAGGAAAGGGACTGAATATTATTTTTCTTTCCTGGAATCTTAATTAATTAATAGATTAGGATCTAGAGCTCTCCAGGAAACAAGTCCCTTGTTTCTTCCCTCCCCCTGCTAAACATCACTTCAGACCATTTTTCAAGGTTTTTAGAAAGTTTAATGTTACAGATGGGGTGGTTTTTCCTTTCCATGGGTTTCCAAATTCTCTAAAAAGGTGTTGGAGGGTGTGTGCAAATTTTTTGCTGAATGTAATTGACTATTCTTAGTTGACCCATTTTCAAGTTTCCTACATCAAATGAACCAGATATTATTAAAGCTAAGTTTGCATCACATATTTTGCTAAAATGTATCAATTATGGCATTATGTCTCATGCCAATCAAGACAATAGGTATCTACCTCTTCATTTATTTTACCTCTTTTATACTGGATGTAGGACGGCATAAGATGCTGATGACTGAAAATATAGTTTTTCCCCTGCTCACCTGCTCATTTCCTAACAGCCACGCAGGTGAGAATTAGTTTTAATTGACTGAATTAGTCCTCCAACCTGAAAAAATATGAAGGTATAATTTCAAGGAATTACTTGCTTTGTATCATCCGGAGGTCTGTTCCTGCTACATTGATTGAGAGAATGAGTCATGTATGTGGAAGGATAAGCAATATTTTGCATTGGTGAAACCCATTCACTTCCACTCATGTTGTATTTTGTTCTTTTTCAACTGCAAACCACCAAAATGAAAAAAAAAGGTGGTGGTTTTGAAGAAGAGGCAATGATTGCTTACTTGCTCCTTCCTTGTTCAGAAAAAAGACAAATGAGTATCTGGGAAAAGCAGGAGTTTCTGTAATGATTAACCATTAGAATTATTTCCATTCATCCTCCCTCAAAACACTTCCACATCACCCTGCAAGTATCTTTCCTGCTATTATCACAGTGCCTAATCTCTTTATTTTCCCAATGGGTAAAAAGCCAGTCACAAGGAAAAAGAGCTGCAGAGATTCTCCCATCTCCAGTTTAAAAAGGAAGTTATGGTATTCTGGTGGCCTACCAACTTACAGATCAGGAATAGCCCACCAGCGTGAAGCATTCAACCCCTTCCAAAGGATATTGTCTATGCTACAAACTGCATTCACAGCATTTCCTTTTATGCCACTGTTGAGCCGGTAGATAATTGGTTGCACAAGAACAATTAAGGGGTAGTATCAGGTCAGCACAAAGTTCACATTCAAAATTCACCTTGGATAGAATGTTTTTTTTTTCCATTTTTAATGCTAAATCACAACAGCATTTCAATTTTAGTACCCAGCATCTTTAAATTCGCACTATTAGGATTGGTATGCCTCCTAATTGAGATGGTATGTATCTAAGAAGAATGAAGACGGCGTCTAATTTTTGTTTGTTTTGCTTATTTTTGTTATTTTGCAAAGTATAATTTCTGGCATGAATCCATTAGTTTATGTAATTGTCCAAAAAAACCCAGCCAAAATGTCAGTATATGTTAGCACATATCTGCTGACCTGATTACGTGGCAGAGAAAGCTGAGAAAGCAGGGGAATAGGTAAAGGAATGTATGTACAATAGTAGACAAGAAGAGATAGGATCAAAAATGGATGGGGAGCAAAGGGATGTATGTTTAGTAGATGAGTACCAAAGTACCAAATAAATAGATTAAGGTGATTTGGTCATATCAATCAGCATTCAGATACAATCTCATTTATAAATGTGCTTTACATGTATTTATTTGGAAAGCATGTTAATTTAAATCACTTTGTGCTTCCCACCCACCCCAAAAAGCTTACTTGTCTCTTTTCAATAGGTAACTAAACTATATTTTAATTTGCGTTCTAAATGAGAATTTAGACTGGACAGTATAATTATATGTATTTCCCAGAATAGGGCCTTTCTCTTGGTAACAGCTTGTTCTTTTCTTTTTGCCTTTATTTTTTCCTTCGAGGCAGAAACATTTCTTCTTTGGCAGTGCCAGCTACAAAATTAATAAATAAAATAAGGTAATTCCAAAGGTGTGAAACTTCAAGGATTTGAGGAAGAAGATATTCTATGGTCCTGACTGTCCATGTCGTTTCGGATCATATAAAAGGGTTACTTTAAAACATTTTTGAAAGAAACTCCATTCGTGTAAATGGACTCTCTGGAATTAGTTTTCTGCCAGAATGTCTTGCCCTAGGGAATTGATGTTAATGGAGTATATGAGAGATTAAAGTTTCTTCTCTTCTTTTTTTATTAATGAGAACTAGGAAGTAAACTCTTCTCACATTTCTTTCAATGTTCATAGCCATAGGCAAAGCAAGAAGGAGACCCTTGCACTTGAACTCAAGGAAGATGGAGTGGGAGGATGATTAAATAAATGCTGTTATAATAAGAGTTTTCAAGCTTATTTTAATATTTATTTCTACCAATTTTTTGCCAGCTAGTAGCACTCAGCATGAATTGCTATTCTATTCATTCTTGCGGTCCTGAGGCTGAAACACTCAATTTCAGATTTGTTTTGATGAAACACAAAACACGTCAGTTTAAATTTTCTTTTGCTGAAATGTGGCTAACAAAACATTTTATTGAAAGTTTCTAGATGATGGGCGTCATTTCAAGCTTGGAATAAAGATCACGTATTGCTTCATTCGTGTCCATGTTTACTAATATGGGGAATGCAAGTACTCCTTTGTCTGTGGTTGGTTCCAATCAGTGTCAAGAAGGTCAAGTCTAGGATGCCTCAGGACTCAATAGTCTCACCCCTTCTATTTAACTTTTATAGCCGTGATGGCGAACCTATGGCACATGTGCACACGAACCGTCAACTCCAGCATGCATGCGCATGTCAGCCAGCTGATTTTCGGCCTTCCAGAGGGCTGAGGGAGGCCATTTTCACCCTCCCCAAGCTTCAGGGATGCCTCCGGAGCCTGGGGAGGGCGAAAAATAGGCCTGAACTACCAGAAGTTCAGAAATTATCTGTTCCCTGCTTCTGGAGGGCTGGGGGAAGCTTTGCATTATGGGTGTCGGCATGTGTGCGAGCTATCGTGCACACATTTTTGGCACCTAACAACAAAAAGGTTAGCCATCACTGTTCTATAGAAACAATTTGGTGAAGTCATTAATCAGTTGAGGATTTGGTATTATCAACATGCTGATGATACCCTGTTGGATATTTTGACACTGGACTGTCCAAGCAACACCATTAATGACCTGTCCTATTATCCTGTCCCCCCTTGAAGGCTATGCTGGTCTGAATGGGGAGAAATAGATTAAGACTCAAACCTGACAAAATTAAGTGTCTATGTTGTTTGCCCCTCCCACCTCAGGAAATTTCTCTCTCTAGTCTTGGATGATTTATATAAATTTATATCTCTAGTGTCCTCCGTCCCCGTCCCCCCCCCCACCACCACCTTTACAGCCCAAGAAACTAGACAGGGTGTCTTCTGAACCTCTCACCTACCCACCATTTAGCTATCTCTTGTCACGCCATTCCCTGACTATCTCTGCCAGTTACCTAAAGTGTTTATGGGTAATCCTTACTTAATTTCCATTTGTTCACCAACTATTCAAAGTTGCGGTGCATGGAACGAATAATAGTTACAACTGCTCCTCAAAGTTACAGCTATTGCAGTGCCTCCAGTCACATGATCAAAATTCAGGCCCTTCACAACCAGTTTTCATTTACAGCCACAGTGTGCACTTCAACTGCCACCCAGGGTCGCTATCCCCTTCCCACCTCTGCCCTTTTGGAAGCCCTATACTGCACTGCCACCATCTACCCCTACCACCCCCAAATGATTTTCACTATCTCCTTCCTTCCACTGCTGACTTCAGATCTGATGCTGGCCAAGGGCATTGCCCCAAATCACACTGGGCAACTGTGGCAGGGTGGTGGAGCTTCATCTGCCAAAGGGAGTTTGCCAGATCCAGCTGAGATAAGGCAAAGGGAGAGAGTCAGTGGAGAAACAGGGTGGCAGTGACAGTCCCCTGAAGTAAAGGTAGCAGTTTGTCAGTACTGTGCAATAAACTCTGATGTCTGCAATCAAAAGGGCTGAGCCATAATTCCTCACAATTATGAATAAAATCTCCCTATTTGAGAGGACTTCCAGTGCATTCTGAGGTATTTGGGGTCACATTAGTCAGCCTCAGGGAGCTCAAAGTCTTCCTCTAGTTGAGAAGACTGAGAGAATAAAAATCATGCTCCTTGAAATCACTGTCAATGGATTATATAGAGAGAATAATTTCTCCAACTCTCCACAAGGATTTGAATGTATTATGAATGGGTTCCTTAAGAGGTTAATGTGTTATAATAAGAAATAGGATCAAGATATTTTTTTTAATCTGCTGAATGAATGAGTTTATATAATGGAATAAAAATAAGATGGGAAGATTAGAGGTTGGAAGAGGGTCCTACTATGCATGTTCAAATAATAATAATTAGAATGGAACATTGAAACAGTAAGCAGCTAAATAATGGATTAGATCTTAATACAAATATGCGTATAAAATTATATGTTTGATTAATGTGATAAATACTAACATTATTATTTGTTATTTTTGATATATATGACTATTCTGAAGCAGCCAGTGTTTGTGTATTTATCTTCTCTTTCCCCTTAGATTTTTTTTTAAGTAATGGGACTGGATGGTCTAGACATCCATCTTAGGCCTGCTCACATTTTTATTCTTAATTTACTCTTCTGCCAACAACATTGGACATCAGAGTTGACTTTCCTTATCACTTTATTCTGGTGGAAATAGATTAAAATAAATCTTAAAAGGTTTATAGGTACTCTACAAGGTCAGCTAAAGGCTCCCAAAGCACAATAGTTTAGCAAGACTATAATATAGCAGACTGACATCTCTTCACATTGGCTTGGGGGCATCTAGAGGATGGAACAATTAATTTTTTAATATATAGGTACAATCCTCTTATGGTAAAGTCTAATTTATTACAGCAAGGAGTGATATCTCATTCCTGAAAGTCTATTAAAATGAGTTATAGTTCATTGTGGCCACACAAATGACATCATTGGCATCGGAAGTCATCGTAAAGCTATCATTTTTGTAATGTTATCATTACGCAAATGGTACAAATTACATTGTTTCTATAAGGATATCATTGTGTTAGCGAAACAGATTCTAACTCCATATCGTCTGTTTTATTTGTTTATTTCAGAAATTTGTTTGGCTGTCCAGTTCAAACAGTTGCAAGTCTGGGTGGTGTGTGATCTGATCTGATGGTTCATTTGCCCACCCAACAGGTGCCTCAGAGGAATTATATTGCTGGTCCCATTGCTACAGGGCTACATCTGACAGGATTCAAAGACAATTTTACAGCTATGGTGCCTGCCTTATGAAATGTCATCTCTCTACCCCCACCTCCCAATCCAGAAGATGCTGAAGATGCATGTATGGGAATTCACATGTGTCACCCATGCATGGGGGATGAAGCACATGTACAGGGTAATGTGCGCATGCACAGGGCACACCGGGGCATTGCATTATGGGTTCATGCATGCTTTCAACACGTGACAACAAAAAGGTTAGCCATCTCTTATCTATGACAAAGATCAGAGCCTTAATTAATATCATAGGTTTTCCAAGTCTCTCTCTCCTTTTCAGGCCAGTTGCAGCATGTCAATTCCTTTTGTTTTGTAAGTGGAAAAAAGAACAATCACTTGTTTCCACCACAGGCTGTTCTGATCCCCATTAAAGCCATTCACCAGCATTTCAACTTTTTTTTAATCTGTCTTAGGAGGCAAATGGCACCCATAGAGTGACAACTTAATTCACCAAACTTTTAAGGGCTAACATTTACAGAGCTGGAGTATTATAATACAGTATTAGATTACAGAGTTGTAAACCTGTAGCATTATGTTTCAAAAATGTTTTTTTGAGTACACAAAGAGGTGGATTGGGGAAACACTAAGTGTCTTTCAAGCTTTTGGTTTCATCTGAAATGCTACCATCAGCTTACTACTACTGTTCAGCACTCTACTTTTTAAGAGGATTTATGGATCATAAAATCATGAGTGAGTCATAAAAATTTCATCGTAAACATCCCATCTAACATAATGTCACTTCAGCTAGTTTTTATAAGATGTTGCAAAAAGAATAAGTTAAACTTTGCTTGGGAGGCATCACGCTTGGGAAACTAATGCTACAACTGAACGATGTTAATCCCATACTTTCCTGAAAACTCAGGTATATACAAAACCTAGTATGGATTTATTATCACATGTGCTTCTTTGTTCCATCTAGAAAACAATTTGCCTGAACATTTTTGCCAGTATCCTGAGGCCCAGACTTAATACTCATGCACATGAAGGTAAATACTTTCTAGTTGTTTAATGCCCTAGCATTACTTTCTCACTTTTTTCTGCCCAGTAATTGGACAGACTGAAAATAATTAGGGAAGTCTACACTAGCTTGCTAGTCAAGAAGTCTGGGTCAATTTGTCTCAGCAGGTCTTATCATGGAAAACCTTGCATGACCGAGCCCCGAAATGAAAGTTATTTTGGTTATCATCTAATTATAATCCAATGCAAAGTCCACAAGTCTACTTATTCTCAGCTGATGCCCATTCTAACAATCTTAAATAAATCCACACAACAACAAAGTTCATTTTAAAATATATATATTTTTAATTTCATTTTTTAAAAAGAATCTTCACATATTATTGTCTGTCTTTGCAAAGCTAAGAATTGCCTTAAAATTCCTTGCTTATTTTATTCCACAGTCCCCCAAATTCATTTATTTCAGTCCTCTAATCAGGCATCAAACTTCTATTTCACCTTCTCCTCCGTACCATCTTTTGCTGCCCTCATTATCCCCTGTTTTATCCTATGTCAACAGGCAGCAACCATGGAGATAGATCGAAAGGCCATGAACCAATAACCCTCCTCATAAAAACAGAGGCACAGCTGTCTGCCTTCCAGCAAACTAATCTGGACATGATTAATGTTATTCTTCATAAGGTCACCTATCCTCTGCCTCTAAATTTCATTTTCCATCATCGCTGATTGCCATGATATGTTTGTGCCATTATAAGCTGCCTTTATAACAAGACCGCTCCATTTTTCTTCTCCAGGTCCTTCTTTCAGGAGTCCATGAGTTAGCATTTATGTTCACAGTGATTTCACTTTAAAATGTCTTTGATTCAACCAAGTTGTGTTGTTAAAACCAGTGGTGAAAGAAATGAAAAAGAGAAGCAAGACTGACTAAATCATTTTAATAAGACTCAATGTTTTTTTTTTTAAATAATAGGTATATCTCTGAACCCTAGAGCCATTTAATCTAAAAAGTGGCAGATATTGCAATTACTTTTATTCTTCTGGCAAAAACGTAATGTAACAGTTCCATCAATAAACATGAAGCTGAGTTATTAAAATAAGCATACTGGCATTCTTTACACGATGTTCATATAAATGTTTCAGCTTAAACATATGAGCATCTGATATGTGAGCCTTTGAAGACAAAAGTTGCAGATGGCACTATTGCTCCACTAAAGGCAAGCAATATATGGTAAATCATCAGTATAAATAAAATAATAAAGTTATGTTGGGGTGGGTTAATCTATAGGAGGCTAAGACTTTGATATCAGGAATTTATGTTCCAAATGAAGATAAAATAACATTTTACAAAGAAGCTATGCATAAACTATTAGATTTTATATATGAAAATTGGGGTCCCCTGGGGAATTGTAATGGAATAGTTTTTCCATAAAAAGATAGAACTTCTTAGAAAAATATTAAAATAACACAAGGTAAATTATCAAGGTTTTTTTGTTATTTAATGGATAATTTGGAACATGTGATGCATGGAAACATAAACATGGCAATTCAAAAGAATATATTTATTTTTCTAAAGGATTTCAAGAATAGATATGTGAGTTTCTAAGACGTATCTTAATAATGTTTATAAAATGAATATACTATTAAAATCTTTTCCAAATCATAATCCAGTGATTTAAACTTTTAAAAGGAAAAATGGAACTTTTAGGTGGAAATTGAATGAGATGTTATTACAAAAAAATGATGATTGGGAGCTATAAAAATAAGTTAAAGGATTTTTTAAAATACAATCTTAAAATATATAAGTGGTCAATCCGTGGTCAACAAAGCCCCCCTCATTTATTACCTTGTGTCGGAGGGGGAGCCGGACCTGGTAGGAATAGCGGAGACCTGGTTGGGCCACGAGGGTGGACTTCCTCTCGTAGAAATGTGCCCACCAGGTTACCGTGCTTTTCATCAGCCACGGGCCCTAGGCAGGGGTGGAGGTGTAGCGGTTATTGTCAGGGAAAGTCTTGAGCCGAGAGAGACCACTATGCCACAGACCACCGGCTGTGAGTCCCTCTGTGTGAAGTGGGGCCTAGGGAGGCAGTTGGGCTTGCTGGTTGTATACCTGGCTCCCCGCTATGTAGCAGCAGCCCTGCCCGAGCTCCTCGAGGTGATCGCTACGATGGCAGTTGAGACCCCCAGACTGATAGTCATGGGGGACTTTAATCTGCCATCGGTGGGCGAATCATCGGAGGCAGCTCGGGATTTCATGGCTTCCATGACGGCCATGGACCTGACCCAAGTAATTCAGGGCCCCACTCACGAGGGTGGACATACGCCGGATCTAATCTTTGTCTCTGGCCAGTGGAAGAGTGATCTGGGTATAGGGGATATAGTCATCACACCCCTGTCATGGTCAGACCACTCACTTCTCCGGCTCGACTTTCCAATCGCTACACCCCATCGCGGGGAGGCGGAACCTGAGTCACCTATCTGGTTCCACCCCAGGCGCCTGATGGACCCAGACAGGTTCCAGACGGCGCTTGGGCCACTTCCTGTATCCCTGACCCGCGCCCCGATGGAGGACCTCGTGGCCGCATGGAATACTGCGACCGCGGGAGCCTTGGATCGGGTCGCGCCCTTGTGGCCTCTCTTGCGGCGGCGAACCACCCTGGCCCCTTGGTTTACTGAGGAGCTAAGGGTAATGAAATGCCACAAGAGATGCCTAGAGAGGAGATGGAGGTCTACTCGATCTGAATCTGACCGGACACAGGTAAGAGCCCATTTACGGACTTTCATTGTGGCGCTGAGAGTGGCCAAACGCCATCATTGTGCCACTCTCATAGCATCCGCAGATAACCGCCCTGCCGCCCTGTTTAGGGTGACCCGCTCCCTCCTACAACAGAGGGTGCAGGAAGCCCCATTACAGGGTAGAGCAGAGGAATTTGTGATTTATCTGCAGGAGAAAATCGCTCAGATCCAGAACGAGCTAGTCTCCATTGATGGCCCAGTGGGATTGCACGAGGCGGGCCTTGGTTGGGAGGAGTTTGACTCTGTTACTTCCGAGGATATGGACAGGTTACGTGGGTGACGGCGAGCCACCACATGTTTATTGGACCCGTATCCTTCCTGGTTTGTACTGGCATCCTGGGAGGTGACACGAGGCTGGCTCCAGGAGGTTGTCAACGCTTCTCTGAGTGAGGGTTTCTTCTTAAAGAGGCCATGGTGAGGCCCCTCCTGAAGAAGCCCTCTCTGGACCCAGCTTTATTAGCCAACTATCGTCCCGTCTCCAACCTTCCTTTTCTGGCGAAGGTTGTTGAGAGTGTGGTGGCACAACAGTTTCCCCGTCACTTGGAGGAAGTTGATTATCTAGACCCGCGCCAGTCCGGCTTCCGGCCCAGGCACAGCACCGAGACGGCATTGGTCACGTTGGTAGATGATCTCTGGAGGGCCAGAGATGGGGGTTGCTCCTCCATCCTGGTCCTATTAGACCTCTCAGCGGCTTTTGATACCATCGACCATGGTATCTTATTGCATCGGCTGGAGGGGTTGGGGGTGGGAGGCACCGTTTTACGGTGGTTCTCCTCCTACCTCTCCGGTCGGTCGCAATTTGTGTTGACAGGAGGGCAGAGGTCGACCTCTAGGCCCCTCACTTGTGGGGTGCCTCAGGGGTCGGTCCTCTCGCCACTCCTGTTCAACACATATATGAAGCCGCTGGGTGAGATCATCCGTGGTTTTGGGGTAGAGTACCACCTCTACGCTGACGACACGCAGCTGTATATATCTACCCCAAACCACCCCAACGATGCCGTAGCGGTGATGTGTCAGTGCCTGGAAGCCGTGCGGGCCTGGATGGGAAGTAACAGACTCAGACTCAACCCGTCTAAGACCAAGTGGCTGTGGTTTCCGGCATCCCGGTACAACCGGTTGACTCCATCACTGGCCATAGGGGACGATCACCTTACCCTATGGATGGGGCACGCAACTTGGGTGTCCTCCTGGATACCCGGCTGTCCATGGAAGATCAAGTGACAGCCGTGGCCAGGAGGACGTTTTACCAGGTTCGCCTGGTCCGCCAGTTGCGTCCCCTATTGGATCGGGGTGCCCTTTGCACAGTCACTCATGCCCTCGTGACATCCCGGCTGGACTATTGCAACTCTCTCTACATGGGGCTCCCCTTGAGGTGCACCCGAAGGCTTCAGCTAGTCCAGAATGCAGCCGCGCGGGCAGTTATGGGAGCCTCTAGGTTCTCCCATGTAACACCGCTCCTGCGGGAGCTGCACTGGCTGCCTGTCGTCTTTTGGGTGCGCTTCAAGGTGTTAGTTACCATCTTTAAAGCGCTCCATGGCACGGGACCTAGCTATCTGCGGGATCGCATTCTGCCTCATACATCCCTGCGACCGATTCGCTCCCACAGAGAGGGACTTCTTCGGGTGCCGTCCACTAGGCTGTGCCAGCGGGCGACGTCCAGGGGAAGGGCCTTCTCTGTGGCGGGCCCGACCCTCTGGAACGACCTTCCCCCCGAAATCAGAACGACCACTGACCTTCGCTCCTTCCGACAGCTTTTAAAAACTCATTTCTTCCGTTTGGCTGGCCTAGGGTAATTTTAATTAGTTATAGTGTTAAGGGGTTTTAGGGACAGTTTTTAGTTTTTATAGATGTTTTTAGCGCAGGATATGTTTAATTGTGATTTTAAATTTTGTACTCTGTTTGTGTTTATTGTTTTTTAATTCTCCTGTGCCCCGCCTCGAGTCCCTCTGGGGAGAGAGAGCGGGCTATAAATAAAAATTTATTTATTATTATTTATTATTTATATTATCAAAGGTACTGAATTAAGGACGATTTTGGATGCAAGTACAGCTTTCGTAATAGGATATTTATGCCGCATAATAGTGAATTTTCTGTACATATTCTGGTAGAGAGAAGCTCTCTGAATATGGGCTCCAGCACAAATCCAAAAGTTCATAAGACTAAACTCTGGTCCCAGTGACCAATCCAGATTAGATCCTGCAAAATAATTGTATTAAGACATGGATTGAAATTAAGGACAAATTAAGACAGTAGAAATTAAAATGATCAGTATTCGGGATAATTTCTAAGATAAAAATGAATGTTTTTCCAAGTGCGATGTTTTTGTTTCAACAACATCAATGTTCTGTTTACCCTATAGCAAAAGAAAAAGGCCATATTTAAAATTTATATGGCAAGGAGGGAAAAACATGAGTTAAACATATTTTTAAAGTATTTTTAGCGTATTTTAATGTATTTGATGTTTTCTATTGTTGTTTTTATTGTTGCCTGTTCACCGCCCTGAGTCCCGGAAGGGAGAAGGGCGGTATAAAAATCTAAAAAATAAAATAAACAAACAAACAAACAAACAAATATAAAGTGTTGCAAGTTGCACAAAGGAAAGAGAAGGGATGATGTTACTGGATTTGAAATTGGATTTTGCTGCTTGCTGTTGGTCTGGATGAAAAGAGGAGAACTTGTGTCTATTCCTTCATTCTGGGTAAGATATGAAGGACTATGAGTAATATATGGAAGACTATGATTTGCCCTATTTGTGTGGAGTTATTTAAGGAATTATTATCAAGTTCTACATCAAGTGCTCAGCTCGGTTGACCAGCGCCTTTACCTGTTTTCATCCTTTTCACCAAAGCTTTGGTTGCCTTTTCCATCTTGCAGCCCTTGGAGTGAATTGTTTTAGGGAAGTCCTCCTCCTTTTATTGCTTTGTGTGTCAGAGTATAGAAATACTTTGGCTTGCAGCCTAAAAAAAGATCATAGTTTCTGCAGAGATTAGTTGTCCTTCTGCAGGGAAGAAAGGAGCTATGATTTTCTCTTAATATCTTACAGTAATTGGAAAGGACACTTTGGAATCATGGTTCCTTTGGGTCATATACTTTGAATTAATAATAAAATTAGGTAGGTAATTGAGCCAATTTTTCTTTTTATTGATGTTAGAAAAAATATGTATGGAGATTCTTAGTCATCCAGCTCATGGTTGTCCCAAAGGTGCTTTTTCAAGGGCAACTGGACTTTCTGGTTTTTCTTTAAAAACACTTTGCTTCTCATCCAAGAAGCTGCTTCAGCTCATCTTCAAAGAAAAGCCAGAAAGTCCAGATGCCTCTTGAAAAAGTACCTTTGGGTTAGAAAAAGTACTACTTTTTTCAGCATGGGCCACAGAGGGGGTGAATCTCAGAGGAGACTGATAATACTCAGGGCACATCATCCTGATTTAATATTTATTTATTTAATATTTTGAAATATAGAAAGTACACAGAGAATATGCGTCTGTGTCTCTAATATAGTAAAATCTCACTTTAATGGGCCATTGGGGGGGGGGAGAAATCATATTAAATCCAAATGCCCTTTTCCAGCCATATGTTATGACAGGGAACACCAGGGCCTTGACTATGTGTACTTTTGTTGTCACTGTTTCTGCACTTTCATATTTTGTGTCTACCTGTCATAGTTTTTCTCCCTGGTATGACTCATAGCTTTGGTTCATGGCTTCAGTCACCATTCTTGTAAATTCATGAGCTAACAAAGTTGTATCAGTGAGATGGGCAGCATAAAAATTTAATAAATGTATAAAAATAAGTAAAGCATATTTTTTTAAAAGTGATCACTTCATTCTTTTGCTTTGCATTTGGTGGACATTGGCCAAATTAAAGGTTGTCAAAACTCTTTAAAGTTGTCTATGGAGATTTTCAATTACCGTATTTTTCGGAGTATAAGACACACTAGATTATAAGACGCACCCAGGTTTTGAAGAGGCATTTTTTTAAAAAAAGTAGGTAGGTAGATAGAGGGATAGAGAGGGAGAGAAAGAGAGAGAAATACATTAGGTAGGAGGGAGGGAGGGAGAGAGAGATTAGTTATGTAGGTAGGTAGATAAAGGGGGAGAGAGAAAGAGAGAGAAATACAGTAGATAGAGAGTAGAAAGAGAGAGAAGTAGGTAGGTAAGTAGGGAGAGAGAGTGTGTAGATAGGTAGGTGGGTAGAGGGATAGAGAGAAATACAGTAGATAGAGGGAGGGAGAGAATAGGTAGGTATATAGGTAGATAGAGGGGAGAGAGAAATACAGTAGATAGGGAGAGAGAGTGTGTAGATAGGTAGGTAGAGGGATAGAGAGAGAGAAATAGAGAGAGATGGAGAGAGAGAAATACAGTAGATAGGTAGGGAGAGAGAGAGAGTAGGTAGGTAGGTAGGTAGATGTTTCCAGGTGTATTTACCCATGTGCTGGAGAAGGAAATCACTGACCACCTTTGGAAAAAATCTTTGTTTCTGCAGGCACAGCACTTGACCAACGTAATTCTCATCAACCACTCTAATTAAACAGCTTTCCGAAAGGGGAAAAAAAAGTGGTTTTGCACTCTGCAAACCTCCCCAAAACAGCCAGTTTTTCACAAAAATGGGCCCTTTTTTCAAATAAAAGGCATGAATAGCCTTGGGGGGGGCTTGCAGACTGCTCCTGGGGGGGGGGGGGCAAACCGAGCAAAAAACAGCCCATTTTTCATGAAAACGGGCCATTTTTGGTCAAAAATATTGCATGCATAGCCTTATGGAGGCTTATAGAGTGCTGCTGGGGAAGGGGAACACTTTGTTTTTTGCTCATTTCTGCCCTCCCCAGCCCCCAGGAGCTCTCTGGAAGCCTCCATAAGGAGGCACAGCCATTTTGGTGAAGGGGCGGGACTTCAGGAGACAAAAAATGCTGTATTCAATGTATAAGACGCACCCAGATTTTCAGCCTCTTTTTAGAGGAAAAAAGGTGCGTCTTATACCCAAAAAAATATGGTATCCAGGTCATGGTTGTCCCAAAAGTGCTTTTCAAAAGGCAACTGGACTTTGTTTTTGCCTTGAAAATGTTTTGCTTCTTCAGTTCTAAAGAACCGGTCTCTTTAAAGTTTCTTCAGGTTTGGAAGTCATGTGTGGCTCTGGAGTCACATCAAAGTAAATTCTCCTTGAACTTCATTTCTGTTGATTCATTGGGACAAAGTCTTCCTGCTATCTGTAGAGAAGAAATTTGCCACTGTCTTCTCAGTTTAACTTACAAACCTTGTATTCCCTGGAGGTGTCTCTTCCACGCCAGCTTAGCTTCCAAGTTTAGACAAGCATGGCCTTCCTGTGGATTAGATGGTTGTGTGAAAAACTGATTCTTTCTGCCATCTATAATCTGGAGATTTTTGGAACAAATAAAATGCAACTTTAAAAAAGAATTGTTATCTGCAGATGCCAGGGGGAATGCTGCTTTTCAGTGAATAGGTCTGTTGGAAGGTTGGTATAATTTGCTAAATTAATACTTTATAAAATGTATGATGACTGTATGGTTTACTGAATGAAATTGTAAAATCCAAGTGCAAGATAGCTAATGAAAGCCTTTTCATGATGCCATGGACACCATGCAACATATATGCATTTACTATTCTGATCGCCATTGATA